>JAMPIT010000059.1:7500000-8750000 GCA_026261815.1 Monarcha castaneiventris obscurior | reverse complement strand
GAAAAAATATTCCCCTGTAATGACCTCAGTAGGGAGTGATCAGCTCCTTTTGTGTATTAAATGAAATCTCTGGGGGGACATTAGAGCCTGTAATTCATATTTCTCAGATGCAATTTAAGTCTTTCATCAAAAAACCTCATAATAACTGAGCACTGCGATACCCAGTAGATTCATTTTCATGTGGAGGATGAAAATAGCCAACAACATGTTAACAAATTCCATGGGGAGACCAATTGTAATGATATAAATAATCTAACGTGGGCACAAATTTGCAAATATGCTTTATGGATTGCTGAGAACAAAAAGGCCATTTTAAACATTTTCTTTATATTAGGATAGAGGTGGGGAAAACCTCCCTAGCCTGCTCATTAAGAATGCAGTACATGAGCAGTTTCCAAAGGTCAGAGCCCAGAAACTGTGCATTTCTATAGCTTACTCAGAAAAAAATTCTGTGTGCCAGGAAGACTGCTTGAATAAGTTGTCATCACTTGTACTGCATTAAATTGACTGAGGAAAAGAGAGGTCTGCATGAGTAACAACTTTCACTTAGGGATAACTGCAGAGAACTGCAGAGAAGAACATCACTTCCTGTGCAAAGAACTGATCCTGGATCAAACATCATGTTTTGAGGAACACATGTATAATTTCCAAGGTTTGGGGTCTTTTCTGAGAATTGCCAGTGAGCGCAGGACAGCCCAAAGCCTCAAGATGCTTCCTCCACCTGCATCCTGTGAGAGCACTGCCATGGTAGAAAACATCAGCACAAACGGGCCTTAGAGACAATTTATCCCCTGGAGTGGGTAGGCATTTTCTGATGGGAAAAGCAGCATTCTTCCCCCTCCAGCTGGACATTTTATCTAACACCATTGCTTATGACAGCTCACTGATGGATGCATGTCTCTGTGGCAGCTCACCTCCTGAGGAGAAGCAGAGCCTTTGGTAGGACTCAGCCACACTGCTCACAGTGAGGGGGGGTTCTGTGTAGCAAATGCAAAGCTGCTGGATGATAGCCTAGGTCAAGGAGAGGGATGATGTGGCTGGATGTAAAGAGGGGTGGCTGGGAGAACAGAAGAAAATACAACAAATTTTTATCAAATAGAGATGCATTTGCAGTTCAAGTGACACTAAAACATCTAGAAGTCTAAGAGAAGGATAATGGTTTTGTCAGTATATTAGGAGCTTTGCTTAAAATAATTTTAATTATGATTTTAAGCATAAACCCTGCTTTAGCAGGATTCAGCATCTGTTGTTGAAACATTTTCCACCGGAACCCTTAGTTTTTCCATATCTCTAGATATCCACTGCTATTAAAATAACATATGAAAAGATGCTTATCACCCCCATCCAAAACATATTTTCTGGCATACAAATGCTTCAATCTATTTTTGTATTTAATCATCTATAAATAAGCAAACTAAGACATAGTCAGATAGTACACATGCAAGCCATGTGTACATCAGGTACTAATTTTCAGCATGCACTCAATTTGTCAAAAAAAAAAAAAATTCAGCAGAATAAGCTTCCTAAGCCCATTGGGCTGAAGCAGAGTAAAGTTACAGTGGCCTATGGAAAGCAGAGCAGGAGGTCAGGCCTATTTAGGTATTTTTCCCAATGGATTTGCAAAGGATAGAGCTTGCAAGGAGATGTGGCTGGTGAATGATGCAGCTGGAAAAATCACCTGGGGTAGACACAACTTCAGAGTGTGGGCTCAGCCTACAGGTACAGGTTATTCTGCTGAGAAAAGACAAACACCCCCAAAACTTGTGCTCTGCTAAAAGCCTTTTCCAGAGATAGTCCAGGCTTAGAAGACCTAACACATGCTGCCACAGCCCAAGTTATGTGGTTAACCCTTTGAAGAGAGACCATGATTTATCATCACTCAGTCCTAAAATCTTTATGTCATGCAAGGTAGTAAACGAAATTATTTATTTTACCAAATCCTGTCAAATCACTTTATCCCTGGAAAGCTGTCTGGAAAACCACAGAGGAGTTTTAACAGGCATGTTCACAGGCATGGGAGAAGCCAGCTCCCATTCACTCAGGCCAAGCTCCTTGAAGCCACAGAGAAAGACTGATAACAAGTTCTTATTTTTTGCCATTGCAAGGGCTTTTAGCCATTTCTTTCTGCTCTCTTCTTCTCTCTGTCTGTGGATACCTTAATGTTGAGTTTATGTGGTTCAGTTTACACAGAGCTCATAAACAGCCTGTTCCTGCTGTAATTCCCACCATCAGCCCACTCTGGGAGAGCACCAAGGAACAAGCCCAAAGACCAAGAAAGAGGTGAACTGCCAGAGATAAAGGCCAGTGTGTTATACAGGAACTCCTTTGTGAGCAAGAATATTAAAAGGATAAAAATCGATTCATAATGAATTCAGGAGGCTCTCTCTACATACTTTAACTGCCTGGTATTATCTCATTGAAGAGGCACTCCAGGCTCACTAATACAAGTTGTTACACAAGCAAAGCACTCCAGCATTGATTTTTTTCTTGCTAAGGATTATGAATCAACATGATTTAAGCAACTCTACTCCTGAGAGTAATGACCAGCCCCTGAAAATTTAGCCAAGAACAGGAACTTTCTGGACAGAGGCAGTTTTGTATCGGTGCTTTTAATTACATTTGAAGACATGGGTTGTCCATTGATATTTGACCTCTAATTGTATTTTTAAGAGGTGGCTGTATTGAAAAACAGTTATATTGTGAAGATGTGTGCAGAAGCTTAAATGAAAGCAATTTTTTTTTTAAACTGTGCAACACTTTCTCTTGAATAAGCAGACCTGTTTTTACCAGCAGGCCAGAGGCCCCCCCCTGCACCATCAGTCATGTCATGAAGGCATGTGAACCTGATGTGGGAGTTGTGGTTATGAGCTACGAGTGTCTAAGCTAAAATGCAAGTAGCTGCTGCCTTGGCTTGCAGCTGGAGGCACTGAAAGGCTGTAATTGCACAGTGGTAGCTGTGAGGTGCAAGAGCTGCTGCGGGCTCCCCTCCACCTGCATGTACATCCCATGGTTTTCCTATCAGTAGGACTGAGCTGAAGTAGCTCTAAGGCATCCAGCACCTGCCTGTTGTGCAATACCTCTTACTTAGGCAAGAGGGGGAACAAAGCCACCCTGCACAGATCCCCGAGAGCAAAAATACAAACCGTAGCTATGGAGTAAGCATTTAGTGCTGGAATCATGAACGAATTTGCTTGGCCTTGCACTTCCCACTGCAGCAATCAGCAGCTGTTTGCTGTCTGTGATGGCTGCCAAATACAGCGCCCTTTTAGAGAGCAAAGAGCCATGCAGGGCCCTCCTGGCACTGGCAGAGTTCATAGTTCTCTCCCCAGGATCCCACCACTTGCTCCTAGCTGAGAAAACCGTGAGTTTCTTTGCTGTTTATCATTTATCTCCTCTTTCCGCTAAACCCCCTGGTCTCTGAGCTGTCCAGATGTGCTGATATCATCCAGGGCCTTGCATAACTTTCCTCTTGGGGAAAAAAGAAAAAAAAAAAAGCTGCAGTAGCAGTTCCTATGGAAATTTATTATTTTAATATGATCCTCTGAAGCACTCAAAACCAAACTAACAGCTGTTCAGAGACCAGTTGTTTCCCCTGAATTCATTGAATTTCTGGGTGAGCATGGACTTTGGGATAGAAATTTGAATGCTTCTAAAACTGAAACTCAGAAAACATCCAAACCAGAAACAATATCTTGATGAAGCTGAAAACTGAATTTAGCATCCAAGTCCCTGTTTGCTTTTCCCTCTGGACAGGAAAGAAAAGATCACTGGTTTAATGCTCTGTAACTAATGGCACCAAATAGCTTTAGATGTAACATAAGAGAATCTCCTGTGTTAGTTAGGGCCAAATTTCAGGGCTATGCCAGAGTTTGCATTAAGAAACCACACACACATATTCTCTGCTGTGCTTCCTGTACAGCCTCTGCAGACTGCACTGTGCTACTTCTGACTTACACCAGCACAGGAAATGGGAAACCAGTCCCAGTACAGCAGGAATGACTGCGGGGTGATGACATGTCAGGAGTCTGTAAAACCTTGTGTGTCAGGAGGGAGGGATGTAAGGATCCTCCATGACAGGAACTAAGGGTCATAAAGCAGATTTGAAAATGAACTAAAGGATGTGTTTTCTTCACACCAAATACAAGTGAGCCACAGCAATTGGCTGTGAGATGCTGTGAACAATAAAACTCATCTGCTTTCAGAAAACTAGGTAACTCAGTGGAATAGGAAATCCATGGAGGGCAACTACATTCAAAAGCACCACCTCTGGCTCAGAAAGCCTTCTGTGACTCATGGGGGTGTCTCACATTATTTCCTTCTCCATTCTCATACTCCTTCCTAGGAATCTGCCTTGGACAGATGTTGGAGGCTTTTGGTCTGACACAGCACAGGTGTCCATGCGTGTGGAAAGGGATCATGGCAGCATGATATCCTTCCCATAACAAGGCATCCAGAATGCACAAGGGATTTGAATGGATGCACAAGGGATTTGAAGAGGACACACTGTAGCACCTGGGCCCTGGAAGAGGGTGAGCAAGGTGAGACAACTCCTATGAGAAGGAATTGACCCAAATTCTTATATATTTTTGGGTTTTCCAACCACTGGTTGACACAAACTCTCAAAGATCCCACTGAAGACCCTTGTGGCAACTCAGTCGTTCTTGGGTTTTGACTTCAAAGACTTGCCAAAATTTCAGTGGTTTGGATTTGTTGGGTTTTTTTAAAATACAAACAGTTCTCAAGGTTATATTTACCACGCTTATTTTAACAGTACTTGGTGCAGAGGCTGTAGAAGTTTCTGGTTTTTTCCATACACAGATGCCCCTTAATATTCAGACTATTTATGCTACTGCCTGGAAAAAGCAAAAAGCATCCTGTCTTAGGACCTTTTTGTGAAGATTTTTCCATGTTGTACTTCGTTTTGTTTTTCCATTTAACATGTCACTGGACATCATGACAGGTGTGAAAAGGCTGCTTCCTTTATCATGTACATTCAAATGGAATTTATTTCCCTATGTATCACATGTGATTGAGACCAAAACCTTGGTCTTACAGCAGGTCTGCAGTATAATGCCTATAGAACTTTGCCATCATCCTTCACAGGTATGCAAAGGAGTGTGAGAACAAGTTACCTCCTTTGCTCACATGGAAAGTGAGCGTAAACAGTTCCAAAACTGTGACCCTGGCAGACTTTTATTTGGAGAAGCAAAGTGAACAAACTTGCTGGGCTGTGTGGGGAAATACCCACCTTTTCAAGTCTGGCAGTGGTGTCCTTGTGCAGGGGCGTGGGATGAGCTACTGAGATAACTCTGTTCCTCTCTGATCCCTTGGGTGACTGTACCTGTATTGGGTTGGATCAGGCATTGCTGTCCTTCTCCTCTGCATTCGGCTCTTGCAGCACCAGACACTGACAGCAGCTGCTGTCCACCTTCCTTTCTGTGCATTCCCTCTCCAACAAACTCTCCCTGGAGGAGAAGGGGAGAAAGCTGAGAGTCCCCAGAATGTTGCCTTTTCTTGTCCAGAGCCAAGGAAACACTTCTGTATATTTTGCCACCTAGTAGTCGAACTCACTTAGTTTTGTCCACTGCAATCATGAGTGATGAGGGAAAAGGACTTTTCCACTTCCAACATGCTTAAGTCATCTTTCTTGAGAGAAAATCTTGAGTATCTACATGATTTTAAAGGCACTGTTAATTCCCAAGGACATCAGATACCTATAAGCCTTGCAGGGCACCACACAAATTTCTGAGAAGTCCCTGCCTTTCCTCTACACGTGAGTTTGAAGATGAACAGCAGAAAGAAGTGTATCGACCTGTCTGCCTAAAGACTTAAGCCCAGAAGAATAACTATGGACTAATTATTCCTCTTCTGCACCAGTGTGAAATGCTTTTAAAGAGCCACTTATGATCGTTTTATTTCAGCCACTGATGGCAGAGGAAGCCAAGGAGACAGTAGGACATGGCTGGAGACAGAGCATCTTATCCATCTTAGGGAAAAACCACAGCACCCATCCTCCAGCTAAAACTGACTGAACCTCCCTATGGAGGTGCCATTAGTTGGGTTGCTTCTTTCAGAGCCTCAAAACTACGTGAGCTGAATCAGGGCCTGTAAAAGACATTCTCACACAGCTTTAAGTGATGATAGTGGTTTTAAGAGGTTCTGCATCTCTCCCACATTCCAGGTCCTTAAGATATTTCACCTCAGTTATGTGACCACCTCTGCACCCACGTCCTCCCAGGGCTCTCTCCAGCTTTCTTCTTTTCCTTCCTTTCCCATCCACACCACAGCTATATCTGGCATCACTTACCAGCTATAATTTTCTTTTCTTTTCTACAGGCTTATTTTCTTCCTCTTTTAGACCTGCATAACTCTTCAGGCCTGCCAGTTGCAGTGAGGGACAAAGAGCTTAAAGTAAGAGAAAAGAAGTCAGAGATATTCCTTTTTATTTATCATTAAAGCCAGACTTTGAGTTTAGCCCTGAAAAACATTCACATTGGAAATCTAACACCCTTGTCCAGCAGCACCCTTAAATAAGCACAGTCACAGGTACAGTCCAGTGGGAGGAAGGAGCCAGAGCTGCCAGCTAATTACCCAGCCCACTAGGAAAGCTGCAACAAGCTCCTGAAACATGTCCAAGGAGAAAAACAACAAAAGGAAAACTGGTGGGGTTGGGAACTGACAGAGGCAGGGAAGGAATAGGTTATTTCAGGAGGATTAAAAGGTCAAAGGACTCAGTGTGGAGAAGCCAGACCAAATCCACCCAAAGCTGTTAGTATGGGATCATCTGAAAAACAAATCCAGGGGCTAATCCTTCAGCCTACTCAGGAGAGAAGTGTATGTCAAAGATGTACCCCATCCCCCTGCTGGGCATGTCCTGCTTCTGGCCAAACTCGTGAGATGACCCTTCTCGGATGTCCATCCATCTGTGACACCACCTCATCCTTTGTCCCAGGTTTGCTCAACCCTTATATGCAAGCAAATAGAAACCTGTAGGGGCAAGTAGGAAGCCCAAGGGTGAATTCTTTGTCCCCACACTAAATACAGGCACTGTCACTCCACTCAAAAGGATGGTATATCAGGCAAGAAAATAGCAAGCCCTCCAAGGCAGCTCCTGTCTTGCCAAGTAAGAGTGTATTCCGCTTCCCAGCTGCATAGTAGAAAAGAAGACATGATGAAGAGTTGTGACCATCCCAAGGCTGTGAACCGCCCCAGTGGATGTCCCTCACCTCAAAAATGTAAAGAGAAATACCAAGAACCTTTACTCCACACCTAACAAACTAAGTGGCGCTTTTCAGTTCCAATCCTTAATACTGCCCTCACACAATATTGCCCTTAATAATGTCAGCACTGTCAAGGACACAGCTCTATACCTTCCATGGCATCCTTTGCTCCACAGATGTCTCTAATAGTTGTTCTTGCCACACACGCCAGATTTTTCACACTGCTCAGTTAGCAAAATAGACTGCAGAGCAGAAAAGAAATAGGCACCTGCTGATGACACACAAGCCTGCCCACTTGGTTTTTCTCTTCTAGCACTTCAGTCTGAAGGGTATAAACTCGGTTACATCTCCTTACAGACACAAATTCCCTAGAAGATGGGGCTTTTCAGCATCCTGAAAGCAAAACAACTCGTGGTTTTCTTTGGGATGCAGCTTCGAGAGATGTCTCAGGCAGGTCTGGATGAAACTTGTATGTGAGGTCTGGATTATTGCAGACATGCCTGTGACTGTGGAGGGATCGTTCCAGCTCTAGCTGTGTCTCCTCTGCCGAACACCTGTGTGAGAGGGGCCTGCTTTGCTGCCTCTGCCGCTCCGGGAGGGCACCGATGTAGGGCTGGTGGCATCTCCTGCTGAGCAAAGCCCAGCCCGAGGCTGCGGCTCCCGGCTCTTGGCACCAGGCGGCAGATCCAGGCACCACCTAGAGGCACTCGGGCTGTAGTAAGGCTGGAGAAGAAAGCTCTTTTCCGCCACAATAACAATGCAATACGACGTTTATCACTAAAGCTAAGAGCCTCAGCATTCCCATTTTCCTGTTCCTTATTTTATCAAAACAAGCTGATTAGTTTGAACAGGTCTGGAAGCCCTCGGGGAGAGAAAGCTGTGGGCAGATGTTCTGAGAGGGGAAATTCAGCCCATAGCAAAAAGAGTCCTGTGGGACAGTTTAATTGGGGTATCTCCATAACCCAAGCAAGACGTGCTCAGTTTGCCAGCAGCTTGGTTTAGGCACTTTTTTGGTGAAAGTCTCAGCCTCGATTTTTAGCCATTAAACAAAAGCAGATTTCTGTAATTGCTTTTTGTGGTCATCCACAACATCACAGCTTTTTAGTCTCGAACAGCTAAGCAGCCTCCCGAGGCCAGAATGGACCAGGATTGTAGCACTACTGAGGGAAAAATCTGTTTCTCTTTCCTCTTCTGAAGTCAGTTCCTTTGGGAACTAGATATCGAGTTGTGGTACTGATTCCCTGCACTGAGACACCTGGGCTCCTCTCCTTGCATTCAGATTAGCTCTCCAGAATGCAGTGCCCTCAGAAAACAGATTCACATGTCTTAACTTTCTACCACCTTCTCATTTTTGTCTTTCCAGATTGTTCTTCTTTTTGTTTGCAACCTCTTTTTCCACTATAAACCTGTTGCTGGCCCCTCCCAAGTAGGAACTTAAAAAATAATTGCTAGGTCTATAAAGGCAGAGGTGGTTTTGTTTGTTTTATGCCACGGGGTATGTATCATGAAGTTTATTGCACCACTGAAGGTCGTTATTATAATGAAGTACCTCTCCATAATAGGAACTGAAGACAAGCCTTGGATCTATTTGTGCCTCCAAGTAGCTATTTTCCTACATTTGGTCTCCCCGGCCAGGGAGAAACTTCCTAAGAAATGTCAATGGCCACTTTTAAGATCCAGAACAGCATCCTATCTAATATTTCTAACATCCTCAGATATACAAAAAACATCACTAAACCCTTGTGGCGAGAGAATCACACCTCTGACAGATCTGAATGGAGATAAGAAAAAATATTTCCTGAAACTCGTTAGACTGAGATCAAACCTCCTAAAAAGGGAGAAATGTCCTCTGCTCAATGAAACTCCTAAGCTCTGGAATTTATATGATAGGGGCACATTCCACAAGAGGTAAGTGGCCTCAGCAGGGTGACCATATGCACCTGTGAGCTCAGAAACACGAATTTCCTTTCTCCGTATTCCAAAGAATGCAATACCTCAAGAGATGTTTGAAATCCTTCTGTCACCTGCACTTTGTCATGTACTGGCACCCCACAAAAGGACACACATCTGACCCTGATGCTGCAGACACTTGAGCACGTGCTTAAAGATATGCTCAAAGCCAGTTGAGCTGGTCATGCAGTTAACACCACTGAGCACAGGTTACCTGTTCAAAATGAGCACTGCAGCAGGGACCTTGCAATTCCAGCAGCTACATGGATCTTCTGTCTGTCTCTCTTGAGTGGCCCTCCATATATGTGTGTTTCTTCCTTGTGTCCCGTTCTAGGGCTCGACTCCCTAATTTTTTGTCTTTCATACCACTTTTATGGTTTTTTGTTGCTCTGGGACTAACTCAAACATCAGTGTTACATTGCAGAGAGGATGCAGCACTCTGGAATTCCTTCATTGCTTAGCTGTATTTCTCATGCCATGGGCCAATGTGTTTGCTTCATGACTCTGGGCTGTCAAATAACCTTTGAGAAAACCATGCCCTTGCTGATAAGACCAAAGAAATGAAAAACAGAAAAAAAGGGTTTTGGCAGAGCAGTTTCTATTGCATGCAGTAATCAGTGCCTCCTTTTGCTGCAGTGTACTTTGCTACAAGGAAATGCCTGGCAGGTTCGCTATCTCAAAGCAGCAGTTCACCTACTTTAAGTGTTCCTCAGGGGGAGAATGAGGAGATGGAGCTCCAGTTCCACAGGCCCTGCAAACTGGTCTCTTTTGGAAAGGTCTCCCACTGCGGCCCGCCACAGGGCCAAGTTCTCTGCCCTCCTGCTTGCAGCTTTGGAGATGGGCAGTGCTGGCCCCACTTGCTGATTTCCCAGTATTTCTCACAGCACAGAGCCACTTGCAAGGTCCAAAAAGCCAGCCCCTTTATTGCAACTGAGCTTCACCCATTTGTGTTCTGTACAGCACACGTGGTAGTGGGGGCACAGGCACAGCAAGCAAGGTCTCGGCTGAAGATAGAACCACAAAAAAACACAGAATGCTTGGGGTTGGAAGGGACCTTTAAGACCATCCACTTCCAACACCCCTGCCACTTCCAGGGCTGAGGCATCCACCATTTCTCCAGGCAACTTGGTTCAATGCCTCACCACCCTCATAATAAATAATTTCTTCCTTATGTCCAATCTAATTCTACCCTTGCAGTATATCATTGTTGCCCCTTGTCCTGTCACTACCAGCCTTCATAAAAAGCCTCTCTCCATCTTTCTTACAAGCCTCCCTTACATACTGAAAACACACGGTAAGGTTTCCCCAGAGATGAAAAGATGATTGTTTCCAGTAAAAGTCTCTTTTTCTCTAACAGAGTTGGAAATCCCATGTTCTCATTGTAAGGAATATCATACACAATTCCAAGTAAACTTCAAGGAAAACAGGATGCTATTTTTGTGGTATTCAGGTATCAAAACTGATAGTTTTATTAAATGAAAGAGTGGGAAAATTGTGAATACTAATGACAGTAAAGGGTAGGTGCCCTTAGGTGCCCTGCTTCTTCCTATTCTTATAACAAGGGTAAGTGGATGGAAATGAAACACACATCTGCTAAATAACATGGCGTAATTTTGCTAGAAAAGGGAAGTGAGGATTTATTTTTTGCCTGATCCTAAACCATTTTTCTGTCAAGATAAGTGGGTTTTGAGAGGATCACTTTGCCTTGCTGCTTTTGATTTCCACTTTGCCAGGGAAACAAGCAAGCTGCAAAGAAACAGACAAAGCTCTGAGCTGTGTCACATGGCCCAATTCAAAGAGGGAAACTCTTTGAATCATCAAAGGAAGCGAGGGGTTTATTTCTTTTTTCCATTATGCAAAATAACACATTTTCAAATTTACTGCCAGCTCCAATTCTTCTGGGAAAAGAGACAGTTCTGGTAACCAGTGGCCGAAGTAAAGTTAAAAAACTTGGTGTTGGGATCAAAATTCTTGGGAAAGGAGGCCTTTCTGTTCCTTGCGTTTGGCCTGGATATCTACCCAATTAAGTTTCATTGTCCTAGAGAAAAGTATGATGTAAAAGCCCTTTTAAAAACTAGGAATAAAACTATATGGACAACTAACCACTGAAATGTGTTGGAAACAATGCTAAACTTCATTGCAGTCAGGTTAGGACACTCTTTACAACTCTGCCCTCCTAAAACTAAAATGAAACTGCTTTCACTCTATTTCAGATGGTGTGAGACCAGTTTAGCTTTTCAGAAAGATGCTTTTCATTTGAAAAAGGAAATACATCAGCAAGAATTTGAAGGAAGCTGAGCTGTTCTGTCAGCTGATGGTCTGACCTATACTGTGTGATATATACAGTTCCTATTTTCAAAAGATTCATCCTAGACCCATTGTAAGAAGCTGGTTGTTCCTGTTGAAATTGAAACCAGTGCTGCAGTTTTACAGCACAATCCTGTTAGGAAAAGTGGAATATGTATGTCTTTAAATAAGAAGAAGACGTTATGAAAAACTGCAAAGAAATGGTAAATGTTGGGGAAAATTGACAGTAGGAAGCAATTCTTAAGGCTCACATACAGTTATGCCAATGGTAACAGGGTAACTCCAACTCAGCTAATTGGAACAGGATAGTCAAAGGACGGTGCATATATGGTGCTGGTAGCAATGGTGGAAAAGTCTTCATCATCCACAAACTTTGTCAGAGAACAGACTGGCATTCACTCTGCAGAGTGCTGCACCATCAGAGGAAAAGTCCCTGGGGATACCTCCCCTACAGAGGCTTCCTCCATTTCAGCCAAATGCCTACAACTACAATGCTAAAGGCTTAGAGAAAACTGAGGAAACTGCATTGCCTTTTTTTGACATAGCAAGCAAACCTGCTTGAAACAGTAACAACAGAAAGGTCTGGCTGCAGGCACCAAGACTGCAGTGGAGTTCCCAGGGGCACCAGCTCAGGCTCTGACAAGAAGTCAAAATGGAAATGGCTGGTGAAAAATTCATAACAGACACATGCCTCAAGGACACTTAGTGAAAACAGCCAGAAATGCCGGCCCCATTCCTATATGCTATTTGTCATGTATGTCAAATATCGACGTACAGCCTTGTCAGGCATCTTAGGTTTTAGCTGCTCTTGGGAACCTGGAGACATTTATAGCCCCTTCCATTGCAGTGGTGCCTCATCCCCCCACATTTCCCAGGCACTTCATGGTGTGCTGGGGCAGTGCCGATGCCGCAGGTGGCATGCACACTTCAGAACAGGCTCGTTCTTGCAACTAAAGGCAGGGGGTGGAGTCTGTAAGGTAATCTTTGCTCAGTGCTGGGGCATCATCTATCCTCAAGCTGCTATTCCTGTTTTCTTGGCCTTGACAGGTCACAAAATCTCCTTGTCAGTGTCACCAATGAGTAATTGCCATAACAAACCCTGGATCTGTGTGGCCCATATTTTGCCTCAGACATAGAGGAGATATTTTAATGTGTAGGGTGTAAAAGAAGAGGGTGTCCCTCTTATTGTCCCTTTATAAATAAGAAGAGTTTCTGAATTTTATTTCTTTTTTTTTTTTTTTTTTTTTTTTTAAAACTGTAGTTAATCTAGAGTTTCTCTCCTCTGTCAGCTTTCGGTGTAATTTGTTCAAGCTGAGACTGGGTGCAAGAAACAGCTGGAGCGTGTTTAGTGCAATGTTTCCTCACAAAGCTGCCTTCTCCTGGGAGAAACAAGGTCAGATGAAGACTAGAAACTGCAGCTGAAAAGAGATGATCAACACTTCCTTTACAGGCAAAGTGTGATTTGGTCAAAGAAATAGACAAGCATCTGCCTAAATGGACAAGTAGATCTTTAGTGCTAGAAGCACTGGTTTGCAATGAGGCTGCTTTCCTGTCCATCTTCCAGGCAGGCACGCACAGAAGTGTGGTGCTAGGGGATTTGGGAACAAAGCAAATACCCGGAACAAGTAACAGGAGAAAAACAAACCCACACCCATGGCTCAGGCCTCATTTAAACCCGTGGTGTTTCCTAGCCCATACTCATTTCTCTCACAAAGAAAAGACTGGAACCCGAAGCCCGCTCATCAAACCCCAGGCTCAAAAGAGAGGGGGCAAAGCAGCCACAGAGGGCATGTTCTTGGCCAAAGGACTGTAAAGAAAGTTCAACATCATTCTTGGAACAATGCATTTTTCTAATTACCTTCATTTCATCAAGGCTTTTACGCCCTCAGGAAAGGGTAGAGCCAGCCAGCTCTCAGAAATCTACTGATCTGAGTCTTTGGAGAATCATACAAAGGTGGAGCAGGACACATGACAGGTGGAAAATCTAGGCATCAGAAGCCAATTAAATTCATTAATTCAAAGAAGTATCTCTGAGCAGACTGCAGGAAGACATCACAAGTACCTTTTTTGAGAAAAGCAACATAAAATCCACGTGATGGTCAAATCAAAACAGAAAAAAATGTCAGTTCTAATAAACAAACCTCTGTGGACTGGAAAGGCTGATAATGTAGCAGGCAGGATACATTACAGCAGGGCATGGTTTCAAGGAACTCAGCTCATTTCTCTACTCCCTCAGCAATTTCTGAGGGGATCCTGGAAAAGTCACCAACTTGGATTCATCCCCAGCTAGCTCTAGACATCAAGAAGAGGATGGTGCCTAAATTTAGGACAGTCAGCACCTTAGGCCCTTTTCCATACTCCAGAGGGCAATTCAGACACCAGGTGAACCAAGATGTTCATCTAGTTTAGAAACCGTATCTGATGTCTGATGGCACAAGTACTGTCCTCCATGCTTCAATTCCCAGCTCTGGACACTGGGATGGCATCACTGATTCTTTGCCAAGGCCATGGGAAAATGATTATTGTTTAATAACATGAAACTCTGAAATGCCCTATTGATAGGAACAAGGTATCAGTTACAGCAACTGCTCTTAGTGATTTTCTTGGGAAGATTTTCTAATTGGAAGCATTGGGTTTGAGTTCCTTAAAAGCCAGACTTGCCAAGAAGCAAGTAAAGAAACCTGATAAAGCACATTTTCCACTAACTGTTATTTGCAAATAAGTGTTCTGTCACATGCTGCTGTATTCACAGAAGAGGTTGTATACAAAACTAGATCTGGTTTTCTACAAGTGACGCTTTTTGTTCTGTATTTTCCTTTTCTTTGCTAAAGCCTTCTGTTGCAGTCCTTGCAGTAATCCCTTGTATTTATTGATGATAATCTTTATATAGTTAAACTCTTACTTGCATAACTCATTCTTAAGAAGCTGATTATCAACACATGTAACCTTTTGGCATCTTTTCACACTTCTAGAAGACATAGCTCATGTTGTTTGTATTTTGAACTTGAGTGGGCTTGACAGAAAGGAGCTGAAGGCCATGCAGATATGTTTCTTTTTTTCCAAAACAAACTTGAGAGTCCAAGAACAGCTATGAGAATATATCACAGTCCTGTGGGATCAACCCAGCATTTTGTGTCTGACATGGCTGAAGGTGGCTGTGTCTGCAAGAGACCAGACATAAGACAGAGAGCTCCTTCTCCAGAACAGTTCCCAATCTAAGACTTTCTGGGCCAGAAGTAAGGTCTTTGCCTCACAATTTCTCCTCATGTTGACACTAACATGAGAATTGGGTCAATTAGAAAACTAAATCCAACTTAAGCACCTCAGTACAAATTGCTTGTAACACCAAAGGGTTACAGATTAAATTCCTTTGAGGCCTCCCTGTGCAGGATCCTGAGCTCCCACAGCAGAAATGATCACCCACCTGAGCCACCCTGGCACCTCACAGGACACCCCCTCGGCAGTACCAGGAACCCCTGTCACCTACACGAGGCCTGGGTGGGAGGGCTCAGGTCCCCTGCCCATGTTCCACTCACAGAGACTAACCTTTTGCCTTGCTCCTGTTATTCTGCTTGCTGCTCCTGCACATGAGCAAATGCAGAGTAAAAGATGGAAACAGGAGGAACTGCTACAGCTTGCTGGGACAATGGACAGCTAAGTGCCTACAGTGCCCCTGTGGTTCACTGCAGTGGGAAGTGGACACTCTTTCTCCCACAATATCAAGGCAGAAATGGACAGGTGAAGTAAGGGAGAAGTTCCTGTTAACTCTCACCTAAAAGTTATACGGATTCTTTATTCCCAGACTATTTAGCCTTTCCCCTTTCCCACCTGATGTTTCCCTCATTTTGAAAATTACTTCCAGTGAAATATTTCCTGTTGCTTGCAGTTCTTTGTTGTGGAAAGTATAAGTGGGAGGAAGGTTTCACAACAGGTTTCACCCTCTGAAACCTGAATCTCTGCAAACCCTCTTAATTGTGCTCCTGGTAATAACAAGTTTAGCCCTGGAAGAAACTGTGAACTTTTCTCAGTAAAGTTGGTTTTCTCGTCTATTTCAGCTCTAAGTTGAGCTTGATTTTTGTATTTTAAATGGTATCTAGTCACTGCCACATGGTGTCAGGACGTGCATGGTCTGGAAGAGCTTTCTTTTCTTATCTGATGGAGGCTTTTCTGCATCAAGGATCATGTAGCTGCAACTTTCCTCCCTAGTTTAAATACAATTTTGTATGTGGAGTGGATTTTAGAAAGAAATTGATCATTGGTGGCATTGGACAGGATCCCTTTGGGCCACATGCTACAAACAGGTAGGGCTGAAGTTGCTGGATCAGCAGCTGTCCTTACTCCTCTCCTTGGCACTTTAAGAAGTTCACAAGTGTATTGTGAGACAGGCACCCATGTCCTTTGATAAACCTCATTAACTGGAGAAGGGCAGAAATGAAGAAATTTGGTTGGCAAGAAATTAGACTTCTGCCCAAGGACTCTCACAGCAGTAAGAAGAATTAAATCCATTATAGGGCTGGGTAGTGACAGATGAGAATAAGGTAATTTCCAAGAGCTCAAATTATTATGGCATCCTAGAATGGTTTGGGTTGGAAGAGACCTTTAAGATCATTCAATTCCAAGCCCCCTGCCATGGGCAGGAACACCTTCCACTAGACCAGGTTGCTCAAAGCCGCATCCAACCTGGCCTTGAACACTTCCAGAGACCAGGCACCCACAGCTTCTCTGGGCAACCTGTTTCAGTGCCTCACCCCTCTCACAGTAAAGAATTTCTTCCTGTTCTAAACCCACCCTCTTTCAGTGTAAAACCATTCCCTCTTGTTTTATCACTACATGCCTTTGCAAAAAGTCCCTCTCCAGCTTTCTTGACCCCCTTGAAGTATTGAAAGGCTGCTCTAAGGTCTCCCTGAAGCCTTCTCTTCTCCAGGCTGAAGAACTCTCTCAGCCTGTCTTCACAGAAGAGGTGCCCCAGCCCTTGAGCATTTTCATGGCCTCTCCTGTATTTGCTCCAACAGGTCCGTGTCCTTCCTGGGCTGGGGACCTCAGAGCCGGATGCAGCACTGCAGGTGGGCTCTCACCAGAGCGGAGTAGAGGGGCAGAATCACCTCCCTTGTCCAGCCACTCACGTTGTTTTTGATGCAGCCCAGAACACGGCTGGATTTCAGGGCTGGAAGCATATGTTGCCAGCTCACATCAAGCCTCTTGTCAACCAACACCCCCAATCCTTGAATCACAAAATCACAGACTATGCTGAGTTGGAAGAGACCCATCAGTATCATTGAGTCCAACTCCTGGCCCTGCACAGGACACTCCAAGAATCACACCATGTGCCTGAGAGCATTGCCCAAATGCTTCTTGAACTCTGTCAGCCTTGGTGCTGTGACCCCTTCCCTGGGGAGCTGTTCCAGTGCCCAACCAGTTTCAGTGCTTAGTCTGAGTGAAAAAACCCCAAGTCCTCCTCAGGGCTGCTCTCAATCCATTCATCCCTCAGCTTGTGTTTGGGCTTGGGATTGCCATGACCCCCATGCAGGATCTTGCACTTGGCCCTGCTGAAATTCATGAGGTTTGCAAGGGCCCACCTCCCAAGCCTGTCCAGGTCCCTCTGGATGGCATAGTTAGCTCATTGACTTGCATGTTATGTAAAAAATTTGCATCTTGCATAGAAAGGGGCACTGGCAGATAGGACGGCCCCTGAGAGGAAAGTAAGGTGCAAGAGGGGCAGCGAGGGAAGTAAAGGGACAAGTTATACAACTTAGTTGAGAATAGTGTGTCAAATCTGCAGAAAACAGCATGTTGCTCCCCTTGTTCCCTAGACAGAAAGGCACAGTTCTGCAATCTCCTTTTATTGTTTTGCTGATAAGCAGGCATTTCACATTTCTGACACTAAACAAAATGTCCTTTAGAAAAGTCGGTGCCATGGCCTTTTCCAGCTGGAAAGTTACAACCACAGGCTGGCTGGCCAGCTAATTTTTTGCCCCGTAACACAATGTCTCAGAGGTGGCTGCCCAAGGTGCTCCAGCTAGAAAGGGACAAAGCCTGCTGCAGGAGCAGTCAGATTCAGCTCCTACTTCCACCCTTGTCCACGTGGGCAGCAGTGCAAATATGGGGCAAACTTCCCAGCTCTCAGGGTGATCTGGCTTGGCGTGCACCGGGATGACTCGTGGAGTACCTGATTTTGTATTTCCATCCTGCAAACACTGACTGCTAGCCAAAGTTTAGCCCTCTTCAGCAGATTTTATGAGGCCCCTATTGTGACCCCTATTGTTAGACTTCTCCTTCAAACAGCTTTAAAGCGAGCAAATTTTCCTTCTTTGACTCCCAAAGGATATTTCTGCATGGCACAAAGCTGAGACCAGTACCTCCCAATGTCCAAGCAAGGGTCAGGATTACCCCTTCCTGGGGAAAGCCACCTCCTGGCCTGGCAATCCCAGCAGCCTGAAATGACCCACCCGGGCCACTGGTAATATAACTGGTATAAACTGAATTTATAACTTTGTTTTTGCATTACTCAAGCAACGGGAATAGCTTGATTCTGGTTAGTCTCAAGATCTGAAAGTGGAGCTATCAAAAATCGCTGAATCAGAGGAAATGGATCCCTGACAACAATAATATTTATGAATTCTTATGAAAAATTGCTGAAGATGTTTTTGTTTTAAAAAAAAAAGTGGAAAAGAACAACACCTTCAGAAGTGCCTGTGATATGTTTGTGCCTTGTTACTCAGAGGAAACATGCATGCTGTTTTTGTCAGCTAACAAAATACTTTCTAACAAGGCATCTTGACAAAGCTGAAAATATCTTACACCAATGTGAGTCATTTTGGCTTCAAGAGCACATCTTAGAAAAAGGAATCTCAGGGAAAAAAGTCTAAATAAGCACTGGCATGAAAGACAGTCTTCAAGTGACAGGCCTAGAAAGGCTGTGCATATTTGTACTCAATACAGAACGATTGCTATCTTTCAACCCACACAACTGCTTCATGTTTTTTCCCTTTTTTTTAATTTTTTTTAATGCCAAGAAAGAAAAAAAAAAAAACACCTAGTTTCTTTGCTAACTTTTGGACACTGATAAAGTTCATTACTTCAGAGGGCTGCGATTACTTTTTGTATGTAGCTGTGTGACCTCTGCTGGCAGATTCTTATCACGACTGCAGTAATTCACACACATAGGTACGGATACATTGGCATTCCGGTAAGTCCTGCCCTACATACACAAGGAGACATAATACACAAGACGATATAATCCCTGCTCTGGAAAATAGACTCCCAGGCTGGAAAGGTGTGGGGAAAAAACCCTAAAATTGTAAAACCCAGCTTACTCCACTCACAGATGTTTTATAGAGCAGTTTTTAGAGTACCTTTGATAAATAGATATGACCATCTCAGGATGGGGCCACTGGTGTTTATTCAGCATAATGGTCTAAATGTTCATTATTGCTCGGAAAGCCCCTACACTTCATCCTGTTAGAAGCAGGGAGGTTACACCGAGGAAAGGATTAGTCTCCACTTGCATTCCTTTCTTGTACTCCTTCTCATACCATCTGCTAACAGCCATTGTGGGAGAGAGGATACCAGCTAAATGGACCTTTATTCTGACTCAGCACGGCTGCAGACAGTCTGTCCGCTATGATACAGCAGCACAGTATAATTTGATACTTTTAAAAAACGGCCATTCACCTGACAGATCACAATGCAACTTGCACTTAACGGCCTCGCTCTTTGTGATATCCAAGGTCATTTCTATTATTACAGCACAGTGCACGGAAATACCACAAATACCAAGAGAGTCTTATCTATTTATCATAGGTGAAATTGGCACGCTTTGTAGCACAACGGCTCCGTGGCGGGTCACAGGCATTTGAGTTCACTTAAGTTTATATTCAGGGGCTGGCTCCCTCAGCTGGGAGCTCGGTGGATTCCATGGATGTATATATCTGTGATGGCACTGCCGCAGCCACTCCTCAAGTGTCCAGCTTCCACACTGACTCTGCTCCTTGACACAGGGCTGCAAACATAAACGTGCCAGAAAAAAAGACCTTGCCAGAATTAGCGGTGAGAGCCAAGGGCAAAGGGTAGGCACGGATCTTCCCTCCCTCCCTGGCTTTACACCCCTGCTCACACCTAAAACACTTTGTGTTTAGCACCATGCCTCACCACGGCAGGAAAGGGAGATTATGGCCCAATGCCCCGCCACAATGCTGCCAAACACAAAACGCCTGAGACCCCAGAGCACAGCCGGCTGGGTCTGAGGGGAGCAGGGCAGAGTCCAACATAGCCAGGCATCCTTCATCCCGCACTGCTGGGCTCTCCCCAAGGCAGTAGCACGACCAGCAGGCCCAGAGCCCCGAGCCCTGAAGCCTTGAAGCCGTGAAACCTTGAAGCGCTGAACCTTGAGACCCTGAAACCCTGAAGCCCTGAATCCCTGAATTCCTGAATCCCCGAATCCCAGGGCCCAGAGCCGCCCTCAGGTGGGAGGCGCGGGCAGGGCGCCCCCTGGCGGCCCCCGCGGCGCCCCTCCCCGCCCCCGGGGCGCCCCCGGCCCCCCCCGCCCGCCGCCGCCGCCGCCCCCCGCTCTTGAAGTTTGCAGGCGATTTCCTTTCCAGCCCGGCCTTATCTCGGCCCGCACGTTGCCGCGCGGTGACTAATAGGAGAATAACATTGTCTCGGGATAAAATAGCGCCGGGGCTGTTTACCCGCTCCATGGGGGTTCGCTATAAAAGGGCGCCGGGGACCGCCGCGCCAGCCAGACGCGCCGGGGCGCACCGAGCCGCGCCACGCAGGGCACCCGCCACGGCGCTCCGTCCCCACGCCGGGAGACACTTTGCCCGCTTTTCCCTCGCCTTTTATTAAGTTTTACCCCGTTTCCTCTCACTTCTTCCACCCGCCCTCCGCCGCCTGCTATGGATTATTGCCACATGATCGTCTCGCTGCTCTTCGTGCTGTGCCCGGGGCTGCTGCCGGCAGGTAGGTGCCGCTCCGCTGCCGCTCGCCCCCGCTCGGGTCCGGCCCCGCGGGGGTCGCAGCCGGGCTCCGGGGAGGGAGGGGGTGCCCGAGGGATGCAGCGGGAGGGGATGCGCGGGTGCCTTGCCTTGCCTTGCCTTGCCTTGCCGTGCCGCGGGTGCTGAGCTCTGCCGCTCCCTCCCGCAGCCCCCGGAGCCGAGGCGGACGCCGCGCCGCCCCCCGCCGCCGCCGCCGCCGCGCACCGCCGCGCCCGGCGCTGCTCCTGCTCCTCGCTGATGGACGAGGAGTGCGTCTACTTCTGCCACCTCGACATCATCTGGATCAACACCCCCGAGTGAGTGGAGTGGCGTGGAGTGGAGGGGTTTCGGCAGTTCCCCGGCGCCGGGTTCCCTTTTGGCTAGAAAGAAAGGGAGGGAGGTGTGAAGGCGAAAATTAAGAACCACAACCCCCCTGCAGAGATGGGATGGGGGGGGAAGACGAGTTATTTGCACAGTTTCTCCTACTGCTTTACCTCCCTGCTCCCACTTTTCTGACACATTTAGCAACGAAACTGTTCACCAGAAGAAAGCAAGCAGGGTTTGTCCACCTAGATTGGGCAGATAGCTTCTAATAGCCCTAACACACCTGCCTTCCTAAAATCTGGGCAGCAGTATTTCCTTTAGGTGCTGCTCAGCAAAGGCTGCAGGATACTTTTCGCTATGAATCAGAAGCAGACAAAATGCCAAAGGCATGATTTTGCCAGCCTGAATTTGAGTGGTTTTCTTTCTGACAAGTTAGGAGGTTGGAAGGAATACTTTGACACCGGGTGGCTCTAGCTGCCTTTTCCTGCTCTCTTCTGCAAATTGATGCGTCCCATGTGTCAATAGGATTATGCACAGTATCCATTTCTACACTCTCCTCAACAAAATGTAGTGAGCTAGAGGCTCGCCTAATGCTGCAAAAACTGACTCTGGTGATTTCTTCTGCTGCTGGGTTTTCTCTGAGCAGAGGATCTGTTCCTCACTTTTACTGCTTCTTTCAGTGTTGGCAGTAGCCAAAGTTCAAAGAGATGAGGTTTTATTGCTTTCTATTGCACAGGGAGGCACAGCAGCCTTGTGAAATCACAATTAAAAGGTCATTATCCTTGTCAGTAGCCATGCTAATGAATATGTTGCAGGTTCATCAGAAGCATTTGCGTGGAAACTGTGACTAATGAGGCATTCCCAATCCCACAACCTTTATTCGTGCAATCAATGCCATTGATAAGATTGCCCAAAATACCCCACAGTGTTTTGAAGCCACAGAATTATTTGAAAGACTTTCATGTTGTCTCTTTGATCGTAGGAAGACTGTTCCATATGGTCTCGGAGGCCCTTCTCGACCCAGAAGATCACTGAAGGACATGGTGCCGGAGATGCTTGCTGAACCGAGCAGCAGATGCCGATGTGCCAACCAGAAGGACAAGAAATGTCTGAACTTCTGCCAGGCAGGCAAAGATCTCTGGTGCGTCTCTTGTTGCTACTCTTTAAAAGGCAATGCATGTGAAAGGGATGGATTGTGGTGCACTTACTCATTTTGGCACTTGCTGAGCGAATACTCTCCCCAAAGCCTTGCCTCCTACCTGGGTGCTCACACTGCTATGATACATACCATGGCTTGGCCCAGAAAGATTGCTTATTACATGCCTTGAGAAGTGGTTGATGAGATGCCTCAGCTTGTGGACTGCAGACTTGGCTTTTTTTTGACAGCACCACCTTTTCCCTTTTAACAGGGCTCAGTCCACAGTGGAGAAAACCTCACGGCACCGCATCAAAGCCGGCAATTGCATTGGACCCAAATGCATGAACCGACAGCTTGTTGACAGCAAGAAAATGAAGCGGTGAGTTTCTTCTCATCCTGTTGTAGTTCCCCGGAGCAGCAATAGAGAGCACAGTTCACCTGCCTTCAGGTCATCCTGGGCTTAGCTGGTGGTTTCAGCTTGAGAGTTATGGAGGAATCCGTGAGGATATTTTGAGGGCTTTTCTTCATGTGCTGGGTTTTTAGCTTGTGAGGACACGGGTGCTGAGCTCAGCCTGCTGTCCTCTGCTTGCATTCACTGCTCAGCCATATGTCCATGGAAAAGTATGGAATACAGAACTTTGCCCATACTAAAGGAGACTCTTTAGTGCTACTTTCACAAGCAGAACAGAACTTATGGGAGCGGGGCAGCCTGATGATATTGAATGAGACTTAGGCCCTGGAAGTCTTAAATAATTTTTTGAAAGTGGGGCTTGCTTACTTACCTGAAAAATGCACCCATTCATTGGAAGTAGAGTCAGGTTTACCTGAAAGAAACAACACAGAGGAAACAAAAAAGCCACTGGAGACCTCCTGACTGGCTACCTAAGGAAGTCTAGGGCATCTGTATTTGAGGGAACATTTTAACTTAATGTTTGCATTGAAATTATGAATACAATAGTTCCAGTATCTTAAGTTAGCCTAATTCTAAGAGAGGTGTAGCAAACAACAGTTTATTAGGATCCCATGGCAGAAATCTAGACTGAGGTTTATTTCATCAAAAACCAAATTTTTGCACACTGGAGATGCAGCTTCGTTATCACAACAATAAATGTACATTTCTTGTTTTTGCAGGCTGGAAGCCATCGGTAACAGTATCAAAGCTTCCTTCAGTATCGCAAAGCTGAAGGCTGAGCTCCAGAAAGGGCGAAAGCTCAAACACAACAGGGCGAACAAAAGGCAAAGCGTCCGGGAAAGCCTGAAAGCATCCTAGTGGGAAGATCACCTGAATCCTTCTCCACAACGCTTGCTGACAAAGCACCACGAAAACTCTGTCTTGACTCCAACATTCCATGATGGCGAAGGGCCCCTCTGTCCAAGTGTTTGCACAGCGGAGCAAAATGCTAAGGAAGTCCTGTATTTGGAGATATAAAGGCAAAGGATTTCATCATTTTGGCATTCAGGTGGATGGGAAGAAGGGCTGAAGGGAAGTCTGCAGTAACATACATGAAAAGCCATCTGTCTGAAGAAACATTTGAATACTGCTTCTGGAATGTTACCCATCAATTGAGCAGCTTTCAGGGTCTACATCAAAAGCATCTTGCAAGGAAGACCTCACAGATGTGCTTAGCAAGGACAAAAAGCAAGATCTGAGTGTACAAACTTCAAAGCAAAGAACTCTACCTTTTGATTAAAATGCAAAAATGAAAGCCACAGTGCTACTTTAATCAGGACTTACTGCATATATACATGTCTACCTCGCATACTGTTTGTTGCACTCCTGCTAGAGTATTTTTACACCTTGTTATTGCCTTTACTAATCAGCTGCAACCCTTTGCCTTTTTTCAGAAGTCTAGTTTACTTGTACAACCAGAGTTATCTGAATGTGGGTTAGGCACTCTGGTTGTTTGCATAGTCAAAGTCCTTTGGCTTTGGATACCAAAGGACTCTTCAACATAAAATAAAAGTTAGAGGACACTACTAAGTTTCCCATAACAAGGATATTTGGTCAACTGAAGTTCTAATAATAGAGGTTGTTGTGTCTTACATGCTACCAAAAATGCACTGAAGTGGGGATGTACCAGAGGCTGTTGCAAGATTTATTCAGGGCCTTGTTTGGTGGAAATGCATTGAGACAAAGGGTTGTTTTGAATTAAGTCAAAAGGCTAATATTGGGTGAATGTTTATAGCAGTGAATTTATTCACATTGTTGAATTTGCAGACAAGTTGAATCTTACGTGCTTGTTTTTGTGTTTTGTATTTATATTCACACAAGTTCTTCATTATATTTACCATGTTGAATACACATTGAAGTAGGCCATATTGGTCTATGCATGTTTTATGTATTTCTGTATGAAATTGGGAAATGCTTTATGCCTATCAAGGTAAATATCTTCAGAAATAAATATTTTTAATTACTGTATTGGCTTGTTTTTCCTTAGTCTGTGGCTCCGTGATCACGGAGGTAGATTGCCCCACATACAAAGCTGACCTGGGTGAAGTGTGTGCACATGATTGCCTTTCTGTCAGATAAGCCAGATCATGGCAGTGAAAGTTTGTGCCAGATGTGAGACAGCAGAGAATACTTGTTTTAGCTGCAAGCTTGCTCATCAAATCTTCATGGCAAGCTCTAAATTGAACAAATGAGTTTATCCTGGAGCAGTCTTCTCATGTGTCTAATGTCTTTTTCACCCAGCAGTACAAATTCTAGTGTTGGATGTACCATAACATTAAAATATGGGCAGTAAGGGTTTGGGTATAGATGAACTAGAGGGGAAAATGCACACCCTGGAAAATGTGTGGGCTGTATTGAACTAGGAAATGTTACTTATTACTATGCTGTACTAGAAATTTCAGCTCATTCTGTGCAAGTTAATGATGGAGGTATCAATGGAATGTCAATGGGCCCCAAGCCCAGGAAAGAACTAGATCAATAGTTAAATTTTCACGTTTCCAAACATTGGCTTTAAATGGTTATACCTAGAAAGATGCTTAAAGCAAATAAATGGATTTAATGATCTCTGATCCTATAGGGGAAAAAAAAGCACAAGAGTTAATCCATGGATAAAACGGAGTGGTTTGAGTATTTTAAAACCAGAACTTAACAAAGGAGTACAATACAAGGAGTGTGACCCAAACACTGAGGTAGTCACCATTGAAAATTTCTGAAATTGTTCTGGATTTCTTGTCGACATTCATAACATTGACAGTAAAGCCCATGCTGTGTTTCCTTCACACTGTTCTGCTATGCTTTCCTGCTATGCAGTAATGCAGTAGGGAAATGACTGCTGGCAATCCTGGTCTGACAGGAGTGCCTGGCCCAGGCAGGGGGAAGGAACTGGGAGCCCCTGCTCTCGTGCAGGGCACAATACAGAGCTGGAGCTGTCCTTTGATCTCTGCATCACCCGCACTGACTGCTCGGGATGCGCCTGGGTCAGTGACCTCTGTCAGGCGTGAAGAGACCTCACTAATGCTCCCTGGCTTTCCATTTCTTGCCCTACCAGTGGTTGCCTTGGGCAGGGAAAATAAACAAGCAAGTAGTTGAGATGCTGCCTCTCACTCAGCCAAAGTGGCAGGCGAGCAGCTGCTGTGGGATGTCCCTGAGAGGGAGGGGGCTGTGCATCAGCATCCCCATCCCTCTCCTATGAAAGAGTGTGAGGAGAGGATCAGTTCTGGGAGTGGAGGAGCATTGCAGCAGTGTCTGTGCTGTTATTAAGGCTGGTTATTTGGATTTTGTAGGTGGCTGGCCTAAATGATGCCGTGGGTGGGCTTTAGTAGCCCAAATTCCTGGCTATCTGCTTAAGAGATTCTTGAGACACCATCCTAAAAATAAACCTGTTCCTTCTAAGGTTTACTCTGTTCATGCCTGGAGTCAAAAGCTGGCTTCCATTCTCCTTTCCTTCCCAGTAAACTGCATCTGCTTCTTGCTCATGCTGCAGCTTTGTGTAGTGATGGGCACCCACTGGCCTTTTGGCATGGTCCCTAGAGTCAGGCAAAGTAAGAGCCTGAGCCTCAATCAAAGAGCATGAGGAGGGTAAGATGCCCTGATAGCAGGGGCTTGCAGGATTTGGGAAGAGTGGCAGGAGCTGTTTCATGCTGCCCATCTGGCTTCAGGGACCCGCTGGTGTAAAGCAAGGGTGGAAGGGGATGCAGCGCTGCTTCTGCACTCCCTCTCCCCAACACACACTGTTTGCCTTGTGGCATAAACTGCAGCTTACCCTGGTTTGCAATAATGAGCTAGACTGAAAAACCAGAGTTTAGCAGTCTGTTTGTCTCATTGAATAAGCAAAAGGGAACATGAAGTATTTTATCTTAAGTCTGGCTCACGTACAATTACCAGGGTCTGTCCCAGAGGTTTGCTCCTTCTCAAAGCTCTATGGCAGAGAGAGATTCAATAACTTAGGCTAGAGCCCCTGGTGAGAAAAGAGAGGCATAATATGTGCTGGGATTTACGGCACTGAACACAGGGCAGTGTAAAAGTACATTCTCACTTATAATAAACGACCTGAGTGAAAAAATATTCTACCTGATGCCAAAGGAAACATTGTGCTGACTGCAGAGTCAAGGCTCTTGTTCTTCTGACTAGAACTAATCTCGCTTCTCTGAAAAAGGGAACCTCCCATGACCATGATCTATCTCCTTTTTAAGTGAGAGGTTCTTCTAATCCAGGAAGAAAATTGAAAAGCAGAAAGGAAAGTGTATAGGGAAGAGGGACACCACTTTCCAGTGTGGCCCAAAATACACCTGGCATATGACTGAAATTCCATCTCACACCAAAAGCAAGGAAAAGCTCAGTTCCTGAGCCATTATCAAAGTGTATCTCCCTCTGATTTTTCCTGAGTTCAGTATGGCCATTTCTGGAATTGGAAAAAGTTTCACAGGAAAGGACAACTATTCTCCAAAATTAGGCTTGCTGTACTTATTTTTATTCAATGCTGACTGTAATTCTTTCTTTCTCAGCTGGTTTATTTTCATTTTCTCTGGATAAAGGCTGTTTTGACTATAGATCAAAACAAGGTATACAATAAAACAAAGCTTTGACGTGTGAGTCAGGCTTCAAGTCAGGAAAATACTACAATGCTACTGAAATTCTTTCCATCTTATCTACATAATTCTGACCTAATTTTTCCAGAAATGGCGACTCTAATCTGTACCACATTATCATGAACTGGCCCCAAATAATTCTTGCAGGATGTCCTAATGTTGCCTATAGAAGTTACCAAATACCAGCCTCTTTGTTCATGTTTCCTTACATTAGGATAAATTTAGCCACCGCAACACATTTCTATATTTACAAACACTGAATGAGCTGGACAAACCACAGTTTGAATGCTATCAGATGTTTACTTTTTTCACACTCAACTGTTTGCCTCTGTGCATAGAAAACCATATCAATTTTTACTTGGCCTGCATCAAGGCACTATTATTAGGCTCCTCGGGTAGAAATCCAGCTTCCATCCTCAGCCAATATCTTTATTTAATGTACTGTTCTTCCTTCGTGACCTAGGAAACAAAAGGACCGACTTTTTGATTAATTAGAGGAGAATGCTTGGAAGCTGTGGTGCTAAGTGTAAGTATGCAGAGAGACAGAAAGCTGCAGATAAAGTACAAAGATAGTGGCAAGATCGTTTTTCCTGAGGTAAACATCGTGCGAACGACATTTCAGAACCGTAGCCAGAATGAGTGTTCATGTCTTTCTTTATTTTATATCTCTGATCAAATCTGAGCTAGGTGAAAAATGATAGGGAAGCCTATTTTGCTCAATATGGTTAAACAATCAGTTGGTATGTCTTAGTGCCTGGGACAAGCTCCTCTGCTCTGATCAGGTCACGGAGACCTGAGTTCTGCCTGAAGTCCATTGGGCTAGCCAGCCAGCCAGCAATTCCCTCAGCTTTAGAGGCATCATTTCTGCCGGTGCAAACGAGAGCAGAATTTGATCCAGAAAGGCTTCCTTCTTTCTGGTATCACCATGCTGGGGACAAACAGACGCTAGTTTGCCGATACTAGCCCAGGCCTTTAGTGGCTCTTGGTTTTCTTGGTCTGGGTTTGGAGGAGGTTTTTTGTTGTTTGGTTGGGTTTTTTTCCTCCCTGCAAGCATTTGCTAGTAATAAATTAGATAAATATCACTTTGGTAAGCAATAGGGCAGTTTGCCTCTGGCTCAAAAAGAGCTGCATTCAGAAATGGATGAGCCCCATGGAGTTTGTGGTTTCATTGACCTCTCCAGCTATTTTGGGGGCTACAGAAATGATTTGAGTTCATCAACTGTAATTCAAGCCCACACTGTTGTTGTTGTGTTTTTCCCTCCAAGGAAATAAAATTTAAAAAAACAGCCCTAAAGCTAACTTTTTTCCTAGCTAAAGGAAAAATGTACGTTATGTGCCAGTCACCAGAAACAAATCCAACTTCTAGTCTGGCAAGAAGAAAGCAGCACTGTATTTTGGTAATATAGGTTGGATTTATATTTTCCTCTGCCTTCTCCATCTCTCTTCATAAATGCAGTTCAACCCAGGACTTGGTGAAGTATCCATCATGAAAAAAAGTTTTCTAAAGACTTCTTGTGCAAAGGTAGCCATGTACATTGATTGTTTTGATGGGCTAGAACTTCTCTTGTCCTCCTTCTCATCTTTCTTTCAGTCCTGTTGTTACAAGAGATGGTTTCTCATTTGCTTCTTATTTTAATCTTCTCATCTCTCTTACAGGAGTATGAAGCAGTGATATTCACAAACTAGACAGCAAACTAAAGTGGACAGAAAAGTTGGACAAATGGTGCATGCCATACTCTTATCAGAAATGTGCAGACCTTCAAGCTGTGTGTTTGCCTGTGGGAGGATTTCCCTGGAGCAGCGTAAACAAGCACAGAAAGAGAACTATGACTTTATATGCTGGAGAGGTGTCTTGAGAGTGGCCTGTGGGGCTTTTCCCTCATGACTGTACCTCTCATGTGACCTCAAAGGAGGCTCTCTTTCCTCATACATGGACTGCCCAGCACATCCATCAGGCAGTTGACTTAATTATGCAGCAAGGCAAGCAGGGATCAAAGAACCCACGCTGCTGAAAAGAGGGATCATCGCTGGGCTGATCAGAGCCTGCCGTGCTCAATGCTGCTGCCAGAGTGCCCTTTGGGCTACAGGAGACAGGGAGGCTGCAAGTCACAAGCCACACCAGCAGCCCTGATCAGTCCCCTGGAAATGTAAACCTCCTGTCCCACATGGCTGCAGGTTCACCACAGGTGATGCCATGCGGGCCGCTTTGCCGTGTCAGCTGCCTTTTCCATAAGAACCATCTCAAAATGACACCACAGGTCTTATCAGTACCTTACAGCAGATTTTTCTGAGAAAGCATCTCAGCTGGGAGTGCTGTCCAGTCATCACAGCTTCCCTATGGATGGACTAAATGGGCATTACTCATAAGAGTTTGGAGGAACACGCCGATTTCACCAGCCAAAAGGTTTTATTGTATCACTCATGTAATAAATAGCCTACAGCTATGAAATCCACAGACACCTCAGCAAAGGTCCGTGTTTCTTCCATGTACTCATAAGAAGAACATTTTCTTAGTTTTCCCAGAAATTTTAATCCACTATCTTTCTAGAATCTTATGGCTTTTCCTGAGGACTTGGCCTGCTGTTTTTCCTTCTGGGTCTCTGCTAACCATTATGTCATTCTCAGTACACATCCAGCTGGACACTTTGCAGCTATGTGCTTTCCAGTGGCTTCCAAATGTGCATTAAAGCTGTTAATTTAATTTTACTTCACCCTTAGTCTGCTTCATCATGAGCACAAGGACATCTTTTACCTGGCTGAAAAGCAAATTGCTCATGAGTGCCGTCCTTTGCCCTGAATTGGCAATAGTTTATAGATTGCTGGTTCCGGTGTTGACCCTTTAGGCAAGTCAGGAAGTTGGCTAGATGTTACTATACAGTAAAAATTTATTCTTTGAACTAACCACTTTCTGCTGAGTAATTATTTTTCCCCAAAGACGTTTCTACAAATGTCTATACATGCACAGGGTTCAACTTTCCAAGCAAACTGCAGTCTTTCCTTTATTTTTCTTTATGCACAAGCATTTCTGTACTGTCCTGGTGACCAAACACAACTTTTGTGCATTGCTTCTGTATGAAGCTCTGATAGCAGCTGTTTTTTCAGCCTGTGTTCCATGAACACCTGAAGAACCATGAAATGTGATTAAGGGATGCAAGTTCATATGTGCTTTAAAACAACCTGCATATGTGAAATTCCTGGAGCAGTTTGCACTTCCACTGGAAATCCTTTGGTGGCCCACATTACAAATTAATTAAAACAGTGGTTATACATGGAAAGTATTTTGGGAAAAAAGTTGCAAAATGAAGCTCGCAGCATAGGAGAGTGCAGGACTGAGTCCAGGCACATAGCAAATAAGGAAGGTAGTGTCCTTAAAATAAAAAGTGATTGTAGAAATACATTATTGGGTGTATGCGATCAGGTACATTGGGGGAAATTTGAGGCATTTACCAACCTGGCACGTGTACTTGTAGGCATGGAAATGTGTGTACCTGCAATGTAATGTGTTGCAGTGAAAGTCTTTTCAATGTTGTACAACACATATTGGATCTACTATCCATTGTCAGAAAAGGCCAGAATCAAAGAGCTCTCTGCCTTGATAGCTGTCTTTTTTATCCCCATTTAAACTAGCAGAGTTCTGGTCAGTATAGCCAAATTCTGTAGGTGCCCTTGCAAAGGGTGCAGCTGTTCTTAGCACCCAGACCAGGCACTGCCGCACAGAATGGTTGCTTTTGCTCAGGATTCTCATCTGTTCAAATCAGCTCTTGTTGTTTACATTAATATATTTTTTTTTCCATGATGTCTACAAGGAGAGAGTATATTTACCCTCAGTTTTCCCTCTCTGGATGGACAGCACAGTTGGGAAGCTCTGAATGGTTTATGGGCTAATTAAAAACAGACCACAGGTTTTGGTTGGGTTTTTTTCTTTTTTCCTTCTTTTTGCTGCATTCCAAATTGTTTAGCTGCTTGGCAGGGATTTGACAGGGACTTTGTTAAGGAGACAAAGAACCTGTGGCTGGGGTGACATTAGTGTGCTAAGAGATGCCTCCTTTTCAGCTGACAGCCTAACCAAATTGGATCAGGTATCAGAAAGGCTGATGGAACACTGGAGGACATGAAATATTTAGCAAATGAGTGACCTGCACATCCTACCTGGCCCTGGCTACAGTCACAACTTTGCAGGGGAGCTGATGCAGAACTAGCCTCCTCTCTCCACCTGACAAGCTCAAACAACTGATAAATTACCAGAACTAATTGTTGCCTGACAAGTCTTTGATCCCTGGAAGAGTCAATTTATAAATGATGAGCTCTTTTTACATGCCACTGCTGATGAAGCCGTTGAAATAGCTATAAAATCAATAATCCCTGCTGTCTGGGGATCCCTTAGTTTTCTTCCATTTATTCAGGAGACAGTTCAAAGTGTCTGCAAATGCTCATTTCCGTCTTCTTTTCCCAGCACCCTGCCCAGACAACGTCAGGCATTGCTGCAGAAATGAGGCTTGGGAAGGGGAGTCAGGGAAAGCATCTGAGAAGCATAGATGAACATTGAGTAGGAAGCAGGACAGTCCCCAGATCTTACTCCTAGCCCTTTGGGATGGTCTCTCCAGGAAGAGAAAATTGTTAAAAACTAGGGCAGAGAGACAAGGTGGGAAAATTTTGGATTATAAGCAGCATGGTAGGGAATGGCAGCATTCTAAAAGTGGCAGTGGAATAGAAATCACACGTATGGGTCCCAGTGTCCAACCTCTACAGGGAGCCCAGCTGGTCTGTTTCTGAGGACATGCTGCCTCTGCCAGAGACAGAGCTCCCCACTGCTAGCAGGTGTTCTTCACCTGCTGCCATCTGGTTACAGCACAGCAGAGAGCTGGGGTACAAAATTCTGCTATGGTCTCAGCTGCATGTGGCCAAAAGTGGCCAGAGTCTGCCCTGCTCAGCAATGATTGTACTTTATGGCTGTGTTCAGTGCAAAGCCAGCTCTGCTGATCTGAAGGAACATGCCAACATTTGTCCAGAATCCCTTACAGGCAGGATCTCATGTGCAGAATTTTGTCCTAGACCTGTCCTGCAAGAGCATGTTTTGACCCCAACACGATGATAGAGAACTCAATGAAACCTCGTCTTTGGGCTGTTTGAGTAGGTTGCTGATGCTTTCACAGCAGAAGTCTTTGCAGAGTGGTCAGGATGCTCCAGAGGTCCTATTTCTCTTGTGCAACCATTTGATAGCTTCCTTTTCACCTCTGATGAGAACAGGTAACTAGAAAAATGAAACACCACTACCCAAGCACATGCATGAGGCTGGATCTTCAGCAAGTGTTGGCTGATGCTTCACTTTCTGTTCTTCCCTGAAAGCTTCTACACAAATATGAGGTTTTGTAATGAGGTTCAGTGTGGTTACTCCAAAGCCTTTTGTGCCCTGGTCACCAAGGCTTGTCCTCGCCACAGGCAGAAGAGGTGCTTCCTAAGAGTGAAATTCCCCTGTGGTGTCCTCCAGACTGAGGAACACTTGGGCTGGGTCATAGCATCAGTTACAGAAAGGAAAAACTGAGACATTATTAGCTTTAGCTAGCTGTTAGTGAGTGAAGGAAATGGCTTATATAGTGAAATCCTGCCCTTGTCCAGGCAAATTCTTCACTGTCTTACTAACCATAGAAGTTCTCCAGACTTTCAGCCTGTAGTAGCATGCAGGTGATCCATAGGGATTCCCTTCTCCAGCCCACAAGGCCTCGGGGCTAGGAAACTTGGTCTGGAGGACATCCCTGATCACCGTGTGCTCTAGGGTACTACATCCAAAAGAGACAAGAAGACAGAGGTGAGAATGGTGCAAGAGTGAAATAAAAATGAAGAGACTCAGTCTGCACAGCCTCCTGTGGCAAGTGCCTTTCTGATGCTAAGGGTCCCATGAAGCTCCCAACAAAGAACTGCCTTCCAAAACACGAAGGCTCTCAGTAACACACCAAGATGAGCAGAGCAAGATGATCAGTTCAAAGCTCTCAACCTGGTATTAATTTAGTGGCAATTCAATAGTGAGCAGTTTATTCTCAGGATGCTATTCACCCTGAAGTACCATTATGCTTTCCATCTGAGTGAAGGGTTTAGACACAGATATATTCTCAGATTAGCATCTGCTAAGAAGCAGTGAGGGTGGAGCTAAGGAGGGTGAGGCAAAGGAGAGGTACAGCCAACCTAATTTTATGAGAAATGGTTAAGTGCAAAAGTCTAGGGGATCTTATCCAAGGAAATTAGATTGTTCCCAAGACATTATGCCATGTGTAAATGATAAAAGAGGTGGGGATGAGCTAAGAGGACCAGTTGATATGGAGAGGCCAGAAATAGGATGGTGGGAAAAATATGCAGGAAGTATCTACTAGCAATCTTCATGGAGTAGCATATGAGGGATGAAACCACACTAAACAGAGGAAAATGTATGCTGTATCTAATTTGATTAAGAGAATATGAAATTCTCACAGAAGAATAGCAGGACAGTATTTACCAATTGTTTTCCCATAGATAAATAACAAACTTCTGATATGTTACTAGAGGTAAGCAGGAACAAGGTGCACTGTATGACAGCTGTACAATAAACTGAAGGTGTGATAAAGAAAATGACATAAAGGAAGCTCTTGGGAGGAGAAACTCCTCATCTTAAGCTGAGTTTCTAGGACAGGCTTAATTAACATGAATTAACTCTAGGTTATCCTGAGGAGTTAACAAGACAAAGGGAAGAAAGAAGCAGGAGGGAAGCTAGGTTGAGGAGAATTTGATTCTCATGAAATGTTGAATGAGTCTAGCTCCTGCAGCCTGGCCTACCACCCTCACATAGCTGGGCTGACTTAAGAGGAAGAGATTACCAGTTTTGACTATCATACCAAGAAAAGAAAAAGAAATTCTTTGTGCTCTTTTCTGACTTAGTCAGCTATTTAAAGAACTTGTCACACCCAGATGTTATTTACATCTCTTCCAGGACAATTTTTCATTGGGAAATCTCATTTAAAAAAAAAAAAAAAAAGAAAGAATCAGCTAACTCGAGGGCAAATTTCAAGAACAGAATTATCAGAAATTGGTAAATTTAGCATAGTTAGAAAGGATGTAGAAACAGCACTGAAGCTGTTGGTTTCAATAGCTTTGGAGTACATGCCAGGATCTCACTGTAGATCAGTTCTCACTGTACTCACTCCCAGTTTGAAGAAACCTTGTGAATGCATTCCATGTGTGACTACCATCAGAAAGCCAGATAATTTAGACAGCACTGGCATTCCTTGACAGAGCTGGTTTAAGACTATTTCTCAATGTGAGTTTGACTGGTGAGAAACTCAGGAAGGGTCAGCTGAAGCTTCTTTATATTATATCAAACATGTAGAAAGGAGCAGGTCCCAGCCCACAGCGCTCTACCCTGAAATCCACAGGTGACATCAGTGAATAGCTATGCTACCTTTGAGACTTTGGGTACTGAGTCAAACCTAATGAAGTGGCTTTCCGTGCTGAGGAGGGAGAACAAAGCTGTGAGATGGGGCTACCCTGACTTGCCTCAATTTCTCATAAATGTTTAACAGCAGAGGGTACTGCCTGATGCAAAAAAAAACGTATTATAATGGCAAAAAATGGTTCTCCTTGGGTCTCTAACATTCACAGCCAATCACATGTGAGATGTGTGTCTACTGTTCCTTCAGGTAAACTGAAATATTGTTTTTCTCTTCACTGGATCAAGATACAGGTATCTTCTAAATTGATCTTGACCTCTCACTACAGATTGAAACAGGGGAGACGAAAATAATCTCTCTTTTGTTCTCTTATGAACAACTTCACATAAAGTTTTGCTGACTTGTCTCCTAATCCAGAGGCCTGTATACTGCTGCAAAGATGGAGCAAGCTTAGCTTATGTCCTATTTGTTTCATGAGCAGTTTAACAGGTAGAGATGCTGCTCTCAAGTTCACTCGTGTTTGTGTTTTGCAGTATTGCGATGACACAGAAAGATCTGCTGAGGTACAGGGAACTCTGCTACTCCTTGTTGGTGGTTTCTGCGGAAAAGGTTGGGGCAGTGTCCGTGGGCTTGCATGAAGAGTGACAGTAAAGATGGCACTTGCTAGAAGTGACTTTACTGGTCAGACATCAGCTTCTAACACATCCTGGGTAAGTGGTGGCACTACCACTAAAAGCAGCAGAAGGTGGTTGGAGGGATAAAAGACATGGTTGGCATTCATGTCCAACCATCCCAGTTTCTACAATGTGTACAACTATGGGAAAGAGCAGAAGAGAAAAGTAGACAGGGACGGTGTGGAAGTTACAGACCGTGATTCCAGATGTGGTATGAGAAGTCCAAGGTACTTGAGGTATAAGCTGGCTGCAAATGATGGGACTAAAGCATCTTAAGCAAGCCCTGCCCCTGTTGTATTCCTCAAGCCCTATTGCCATCAGTGGGACTTTGGCCTGTGCAAAATAATATCACAGATGACTTTTCATATGGGCTTCAAGAATTCATTAAACTAGGGTGCGAAAATCATGGGGAGAGCTAGACAGACCCAGCCCCACCATTCATAGCTCCCAGTGAAAATCAGAATTGATAAGAATTTATGTCACCATTTTCAAGCTGCTCGTACCAACCCTTCCATACTTGTCTGAGTAATACCAGCATTTTTCCAGTGTTGATACATCTCTGTTTCCAAGTTTATTGATTTGTCTTTCAAGGACCTTATTCTGCAAACACATTCAGTTTCCCATTCAGTTCAGATACTAACAAGTGACAGGGATAGTCAGTAAAATTGAATGGGAAATTTGAGTCTTCAGCCTTGGCCCCTAAATGCTTGCAGTGACACCTTAGATGCATATAACCATATTTTTCTGTAATATTTCAGTCAAAAAGTCCGATCTGGACAAATTTGCTTAAGAAATCTGGTTTCAAGTTCTCGTTCTTCCTCCATGATTTCCCTAGGTTGCATCACATAAGATACATTTCACTATGTAATTTTGCATTCAGCCATAAATGAAAATTGATGTGCAAAGCTGAGTGAACTGGAACACTTCTGTGTTGCATCTCCAACATGCAATGCTGTTATGGGAGAGAACTGGTGAGAAATGGAGGCTATTGTAAAAGAAAGATTTCAGTACCACAGCCCTTAATTTGGAACAAAGTAATGCTGACATAAGACATAAAAATATTTTCCATTGTGAATCAAGTGCCTTGGCCAAGTCTGGAAAGAACTGAATTCTTTCTTTCTTTATGTTTGAAAATGAAAAAATGTACTGTTATCAGGACTTGACATAAAAATAGACGCGTTTTATTTAATGTGTCAGCACTTGCTTCTTTTACAGCTCTGCAGAATTCTGAGTGTGTTTTTTCTGACTTGCTAACTAAGTTTCCAGTGCAAATGAGTTACAACTCAAGAACTTGATATTCAAGGTGGCTAAAATTTTGCAATTTTGTGGTATATGAATGCACCATCTGTTCTTCCTAATAAGTAGCTATTTTTAAATTATATTTTGGATGGTTTCTGCTATTCTTTGATAGAGGGTCTATGAAACAGCTTAGTAAATTCTGACACATCAGACAGAAATAACTTCAAAAGACTATTGATGCATATTTCTCTCCAAATACAGGAGTATTCAGACACATTGATTTATTCATATTCCATGTTGTTTAGCAGATATTGACACATTTGCAAGGTACAGAACTCATTTTCAGTGGTTTATTTAATAGAGCTGGTGCATGATTTCACATAAAATTCTTGTATTAGATATTTGATCCTCTGGGAAATTAATAAAAAAAAAAAAAAAAAAAAAAAAGGCTCAAAATTTGGGTTTCAAAACACATTCCTGGGGTTTTTTTTTGATGAAATGGGAGAAACAGGCCTTTTTCTACCTGTACCCTCTCCTATGTCATTAGTTTCCTGCATATTTTTTGTTCTTATTTTCCTCTTTGTTTCCAGTCATTAAATGGTTAAATGTGAGAGGAGAGAGGAGAAGAGGAATAAAAGTTGAGAACAGAGAAGGGAGAAAAGTTTCATTCTGGGCTTGTTGTTAAAAATAGGACAGCTCGTTACAATTATCATCTCCCTTGTTGCAATTACTGGTGTAGCAACAGCAAGTTTTTAGAGAACTGATAGGAAAAAGTTGCTGTATTGCTACCATGCCTCAAGGACTCTGCTCCTATTTTAGGCTGCCTTGATAATTTTACCTAAATCAGTGGGAGACCTGGAAGTTTGATTTGAAATAGCTAGGTAAAATTCAGCTTTTTGAAGAACTCAGTTTTCAGGCAAAATGAGACAAACTAAGGGTTCAGTCGTTTCCCCCTTTTTCTCAGCTGTCTCTGTCTTTCTCTTTCAGTCTTTGGGAAGGCACCATTGCTCCCCTACTGCGTCCTTCATCCTGTGCCTTGTCCATCTGTTTGGGATAGAGTCAACAAATACATGGAAGCTGGATTCCACATGGAGAAATGCCCTTGCCGCCAGGTCCTCAGGGATGGCCATAATCAGCAGATGCTGCAGGCAGGCTACCACACCAGCTATGGGACCTGCCCAGGTCACTGTTCAGAGACATCAGAGGAACGGGAGGTGTGTGGAGGAATAAATCAGCAGACCTCAGAGAATTGGAGGAGTGAGGCAGGGATGCAACACACCCATCTACACATTGAGCTGCAGCACTGAAGGGAACCGGAGGTGAGGAACTTGGAATTAGGGCATAGAGCATCTATCTTTCTGCAACTTGCCTGGAATATGTCATTTCCTACTCAGCCTGCCATTTCACAGCTGTGACTTTTTCATAGTGGTTTTTTCAATGGAAAACAGGTCTGGCTCCTCAAGGAGCCACAGTCCAGCCCTAACTGCCCCCCTCTAGCTGGTCTCTCTCTCTCTCTCTCTCTCTCTCTTCCAGCTGTCCATCTCTTGGTTTTAATGAACTGAAGCCATAACAAAGTCCAGACAACACAAGGGCAATTCAGTACTGGATTTCTTTCAACAGTGCTAATTCCTCTGGCCTTTACAGGGGCATTGAACCAGAAACCCACCTCAAATGGGTAGAGGGTAAAACAACCCAAACAAACAAGTAGGGGAAACAAACTGGAAGGTTAAAGAAAAGATAACCTGTGCCTATTCTTGGGAAAGTAGAGTGTTTTCTTCCATCTCAATTCACCCCATAGCCAGGCAGGTCAGGACTGCTGGTACTGGGTAGCTCACCTATGAAAACAAATACTCCCTTGTTGGATAAAGTGCCACACTGTTGATATTCAATGCCTTTTCAGGTTTTAAGGCTCTCCAGACCAAGTAAAAATCAACCAGGCTAATTAGGATGTGCAAGTCTTTTGTCCTGGTTGTGTTTTGTGTACCAATGTACATATAAGAAAGCAGGACCTCCTGGATGGTGCAAGAACATGAGAGAGACTGAGAGAAAGAGAGAGAAGAGGAGATGAGCATGTCAATGTGCAACAGGCAAATAAATGTGTCTATGTGAGCAACAAAGAGAGACCAAGGAATCTTTTCTTATCACTGAAGATATATTAGAAGATTTCTTCTTTTAGAGAATGACCAGGGTGAGACATGATTAAGAAATAAGGATAACAGGCCATTTAATTTCTATGACTCATTCCACTGAGCTATATAAATCATGTTGCCTGTGCATGACTTAATCTGGAAATGATGAAGAGAGATAACAGATAAGAACACAAATCAGCAGCTTCTGCAAAGTGATACTCAGGGCTGTAGATTTCCTTCCCAGCTGGAAGCCCAGCATACCAAGTGACACTGCACGTGCTGCAGGAGATTCTGTCTTTCCCAGAGGGAAAATGCCACCAAACCCAGCACAGGTTGAGATATAGCATCTACAGTGCTCTATCTGCCTCTGTGCAGCAGCTTCTGGCTCCCACCAAATCCAAAGCTGACCAGAGGCTGGGAAATAAAAACTGCCATCTCTTACAGACACCAGCCACAGAATACTGTGACTCACAGAATGCTGGCCCTGCTGGGTGCTGTTCAAAATCTGGCCAGCCTTTGGCAGCCCTGTGGCAGGTTGCCTGCTACTGCAGGGCATTATCTTCAGGCTACCCATAATTTTTGGACAAAAACTGACTCAGTGTTAAGATATGCCTCTGTAATCTGTAGGAAATCTGTCTTGCCTGAGATCATCAACCCAGTCTACACAGGCTGACAAAGAGCTCTTGGGATAAGGTTTAACCCTTTCTCAGTTCAGCTGGGACCTGACACAGTGTCTTGTAAGGAAATTACTTCTAATGCCACTGCCGGGTTTCCATTGTACTCTTTCTTGCCAAAAGAGGACTCTTCTGGATATACAGGCACAGAATTCTATATAAAGATCAGCAGTTTTTTGGAAAACAGCACAACTCTTCACTGGTGAAAAATTCTAGTCTCCTTCCCTGGACATAATCAAAAGCTGTCTGGACACAATCCTGAGTAATGTGCTCTAAGGGACTCTGCCTGAGCAGGGAGGTTGGTGTAGGTGACCTGCAGCGGTCCCTTCCAACCTTGCCCATTCTGTGACTCTTTGACTATGAGCTTGCCTATGGACTCTTTAATAAACCTCTAAATCTAGGGAGCCTGCATGCAAAACTAGAGGATACAAAAAACCAAAATCACTTTATTACAGTGCAAGTCCACAACTCACATGCAAGGTTCACATGCGAGGAGGATTCATTCATGCCACTTACTACATTTCTGAAAGGCATGCACTGACCAAGAAAAAACAAAATCCTCTAAAAATAGGAAGAAAACTCATTTTCTAGGATGAAATACACTATTTTGATGCACATGAAATTGATAGGAAAAGTCACCCTGAGTGCAGAGAATCACCAAGGCAAAACAGTATTCACATTGTTACTGAGCAAAACAAACCAAGATGTCTACTGCTTTGTTTCTAGCAGTGAGTGCTTTTACATTGATAAAATTCTTATTCAAGGGCATGAGCCAGAACTGTGACCTCCATGACACTCCAGTTTTACACATTGTGTACTGACAGAGGTCTGCACTAGCAGGATGAAAAAAATAAAGCTTTTCTTACACAGCCACAAGTTCCTACATAGCTGGCTCAGATGGATGGTACCACAAAAACATAAGGGCCCTGGCAAGGGAGACTCAGACCTTTTACTTTTCACTGTTTCTCCAGAATGTGTTTGATGAGCACATCCCAGATGTGTTTCTGCTGAAATACTGGGGCTGGTTGAAGGCCCAGCTGTTACCTTGCCTCTTGCTCTCTGAAGTGAAGCTGAGAAATTCACTCGGCTGTGCCAATCGGGGTAGCTGCAGGGCTGTTGTCAGGACAGCCAAGCACAGATCTGGGATCTGCTGGGAAGACAACCCCTCCTATCCTCCTATCCTCCTATCCTCCTATTCTCCTATCCTCCTATCCTCCTATCCTCCTATCCTCCTATCCTCCTATCCTTCCTCCTATCAGGAGCCTCAAACCCAGAAATCTTCTTGTTTGTGAAGTGAGGAGGTGTAGCTTTTGGTTTTATTTCCCTCATCATGCAACAGTGACCTGATTCTCTATTAAAAAGAAATAATTACACACTTTGTTGAAATGCTGTTGTTAAGTAGAAGACAGCACTGCCAAGAGGATGCACAGAGCATGTACATAAGCATAAACACATGCATAAATGCATTTGAATGCATTTATGGATATTTATGTGCATGCATATGTATATATGTGTGTATATTGCTGCTCTGTAGAAAACCTGACATAATTTCAGCATCAGCTAAGCACACACCTGGCCCACACTCGAAGAGGCCACTTGTGTTCTGCACCACAAACATGGTCAGAATGCTTTGACCTTCCTATGTCCAAACTGGGTTTATCCTGGCAGAAAATACACACACGGAAAATAGAGGCAGAGAAGAAATATGAAAGAACAGAAACAAGATGCTATTTGGGAGAACGGGTATTTGCATGGTTGACACCCTTTTGGGGCCCCCTGACTTCTTTCTTAACCTCCTAATTTTTTTCCCCCTAAACTGTTGCTATTTCAGCACAAAATCTGAGTCTGGGCCCTATTAATGACATTGAGCAATTTTGGCTCTGCTTAAACTTCAAATTCTTCACCAGAGGAATTTCGCTCTTTTGCAGAAATGACAAAACATCATTCTTGATCAAGGATACAAGTTTCAACAAATGGTGGTGGGAGTGTTCTCCCATGTGAATGGCAAATATGAGAGCCTTGCACACCTCAGAGCTTTGCTGTCATTCTGATCTGTTGTGCTGCTTGTGAGGAAACTATTATCTGTCAAAAGGTACCTCAGCTGCCTTGTTGGTCTCACCTGTGTGGCTGAAACAGCTGCTGGATGTGGTTTTCTTCAAGAAAGCAGCACACATGTTGAGGGGTTTTGTGCTACTTTGCCAGAAACTGAGATTTTTCACCAGCTAACTGTCCCTCCCAAGGAATGTCAGCCTCAATTTCCTTGTGGACAGCTTATACATACAATCAGGGAACTAGTCAAAGTTTTCTACTTCTCTGTTTCACCCCCTGAATATCCTCAATCCTACTCAAAACTATATCAGTTATCCAAGAGATCTGTTACTACTTTTCCAGGTATTTTGAGACTTCCAACACCTCCTTTCTTCCCCATGGTGCATAAGGCTCACAACACTGAAGTTTCTATCACCTCCTTTGGGGATTCACTCATTTCAGGATGTTCCCAGAAAGCTGCTTTCTTAGCTGGTATTGCAAGCCTTATGGTACAAAACAAAAATGGGGAAGAAGCAAAAGTGGGATTCTTTTTCTCTGTTTCTGCTTTTTAATGCAAGAGGTCACAGTCAATGATTCAGACATCACTTTGTATGATTTTTTAAATTTGTATTTGTAATTTTTATTTGTATCACCTTTAATTATATTTATTTTTACCATTTTTGTCTTTTAGCTAACCTTTGGCTTACAGTAATTTAAATTAAAAAATACAAATTAATTCTTTGTCCAACACACATGATTTGACAATCTGGGAAATATTTGTGACTGTCATGTATGACCTCAGCAAATTGCCTTGGGGAGAGCTACCTGGAGTTATTATGCTGGGGCTTGCATAGGTAAAGAGCCAGCTCTGCTCTCTGTGGGAGGTCTGAAATGTGTTGACTCAAAGGCCGTGATGCAATAGCCTTGAGGAGGAGCAGGTGCCATGCTTGCTTGCACCTCCCTGCTGTCACCCAGCTCAAGCTCCACTTGGAAAACTGAATCCAGAAATGCACACAGGTACCCTCAGAGCAATGGGAACAAATGTTATTAGCTGGGACAGCCTGAATTTGAGGTGAGCCTTTTTGCTTACACCCATGATAAAAAAATCTCTGATTTTCTGGCTTTTTCTGTGCTGCTTCCAAAATGACACAGATTACATGTGGGTACAGGCTGACTGCCTATCATTTCACATGGTGACTTATGCTGAACAGGATGTGGTAGCTAAACTGCCTAATTGCTTAACAGAGTATTAGGAATTATCTTTTCCAGTTGAACTTTCTAGGGGAAACCTGGTAGATATGAGTAAAACATGATTGCTTGAGTTGATTTGATATTTAGCTTAAACCCCAACACAATCTTAAGGCATCCCTGAATACCACTGCAGTTCTGCTGCCTTCACACATAGATCACCCTCAAGGCAAGTAATGAGACATCAGCAACAACAAGAAGCAGTGAGGATCCATTCTGGGTTGTATTTTACCTGAAAGATGGCTATAAAATAAGGACATGAACTTGTCCTGTGCAGTTAGTTAAATCACTCATGTGGCCTGCAGCAAATTTCAGGGAAAGTGTGCAGAACCAGACAAGTACACAGCTGTCTGCCTCTTATGCCAGGATAATTCTACCTTCAATCAATTCAGTTTATAGTGACATTGCAGGATTCATTTTTGAAGACTTTTTTTGGTGGTTTTTTTGGGTTTTTTGTTTGGGGTTTTTTTTTTTTGGGTTTTTTTTTTTTTTTTTTGGTGGATTGCTTTATCCCTTTGTCTGTCACAAGTTCTAGAGCGGTAAGGAGCTCTAGAGCTTGGTTATGCTTGTGCAAGAGAAGTACTTTCTTCTGTTTGTCTTAAACTTCTGCTTGGTAAATTGGTATAATATCTGACAGTGTGTCAGATACAAGATCATCAGGAAAACTTTTATGGTGGCTGAAACATCATAGACCATTTTTCTAAGTTCTACCCTTAGATCTCCAGATCTGCAATGTGGTTTTGCCATCAGCAAAGTGCATGGTGGATGCCAGAAGTCAATTTGTTAGTGTGCACACACACAACAGGTGTTGTGTGTGTGCACACTTACACACAGGTGAAAGAACAAACAAAATGGTGAAAGAACAAACAAAATGGTGAAAGAACAAACAAAACCCATTGTAGAAAAAACATAGTGTAAAACAGAGGTGAACACAGACAGTCCCTTGTCCGATATAATTCCTTGCATTAATTCCTCCTCTGAGCTGCTCTGTCACTGTGCTTTGGAGCCTGGATATGCTGAGATGAATTTCTTTTCCTAGGAAGAGCAGACAACAGGATAGAGTCCACACCTGTGAGGTTTTGGAAAGGTGAGCAAAGGCCACTTTGCTGACCTGAGTGCTGTGCTCTGAAAAAGTATTATTCCTTATCCATAGACATCACCAGCCCTAAGCACACTGGCTGATTGCTTGTCAAACACCAGAGGGATGCAACCAGCTAATCGTAGCTGGTAAGAAAAGTTACAAAATATAAAAGCAACTGAGAGAGCTCCATTAACTGTTATGCACTAAAGGTAGCTGGGTTAGGGAGTCCAGTGAAAGCTCAGCACAGCAAAAATATTCGCAGCAGGCCGTGGGGACCCTTGTGCCCAAGCACAGAGACAAATATTGTCATCAAAATCAATGCAGTGGCACTTGTGATTTGCATGGTGTCTGTCCTCACTATGAAAACTGTCAGCGCCTCATGGACCAGGGCTAGGGAAAGAGTGGTGAGTGACAGCCGATTTGTATGTTCCTATCTTGTCAGATATCATTATATATTTTCTTTGTGCTGCCCATGCAACACTTACTTCTCCAGAGAGAGGGAAGGAGTGCCCACATTCATTAGATGCAGATTCCATGGTCCACGGAGACAGCACCTGCACTCAGCAGTCCCCTCACTAGTATTTCCAGGATCTCCTGTGGCAGAGTTCATCAAAGAGTTTTGTGCTGGAGGACATGGGAGCTCTGCTTTGAGACTCTGTGCTCTCAGGCTAAGCTGCTCCTCACTACAAAGGAGGAGTGGTGTTGACAGGGCTGGTTTCCCAGCTGCTGAAAAGCAGAGCTTTGCCAGTTTGCATAGGATGAGAAGACCAGCCAGGTCCCTGTCATCACAAACAAGCCAAGCAGTAAATGTTTAATCTCAACAGGGCCCTAGAGCATCACCTCCACATGCCACTGACTGTTAGAGGCTTCAAAATAGTTTCCTAATACCCTCTGACAAACTAAGACCTATGGTAAAGACTGAGAGCCCATGCAAATAATGTAGCATGTAAAGGGAGGAGACCCATGTCCAGAAACAATGATGCACTAGAAAAATGTTACTTAAAAGTCTGAAAGGGCCCTAGGAAGCAGGTCATAGCTTACACACTACAGAAGAAAGCAATATTCCTCTCCCAGCATGGTCCTCCTTGGCCCCCAGTAAAGTATTTGGCTTAATCCAGACATCATGAACAACGTGCAAAACACTGACGTTTCTTTCAAGAGAATGTCTAGCAACTGGTGGCACTTGCAGCAAAGCACTGCCCAAAGACTGTTCTTGGCACTTGGTTCAGTACCTCTCCACATTTACTCTGTACCTTGAGTGCAGAGCAGCAGCTGGGGACCTGCACACTGTGCAGCAGGAGGCATTTCTCCATCTGACTGGTTCCAGCTTGCAAGGAACCTCCCCCATGTTGGCTAAAATAGCATTCCTGCAAGCTCCCCTCATCTGAAGGGGAAATCTTGTGTTGGAACAAGCAAAGAATGGGAATTGTCTTCCCTTGACTCCTGTGCCCTCTGCCTTATTTCTGTGCTCAGTCTTTTTCTCAGCCAGGGCCAATGAGTAAGTTAACCTAGGGAATGGGATGCACTCCATGCCCAGCCACAGCCCTCTCCTGCACCAACACCTTGCACTGATGTGACACCTATGAGGAAGAGAGACGCAGTCATACAGCTGATACGTGTCATTTTAAGAATAATCAAAAATAATAGACATTTTACAGTGTTATCTACAAAACACCTGAGTGGGGGGAAAGCCATAAGTAGTTCTTTCCTTTTTCTGGGTGTGAAGAGAGAGAACAAGCATTCCCTTTTTTCCTGTATTCACAGTCCATCTAGATTATCCTGTAGTCCTTGCCTGTTAACTTCAGCCTTGGCTACAGCACTCCCAGACCACAGTGATGGCCCAGCAAAGGGCTTGGAGCCAGAAGGCAGGGAATTGCCATCACCTGCCACAGATGGTGTTTAATATATGCTTCATTCGGCTCCTACTGCTCTGCCAGCCTTTTTGGGGATACTGGGGCCCATAACCACTTCTGCTCAAGGCTGAGTAGTCAGTCATCCCCAGCCCACCATGTCAGCTCCTCAACAGAGGTCTTAAAAAGCAAGAGAGCTTCAACCGTACAATGTTGCTGTGGAATAAGCATCTTTATTCCAGTTGAACACAGAGGGAAACCAAGGAAGAGCGGAAGCATTTCTTTTAATGGAAGGCTGTTTGCCTAGTGAAGCATGCCTTAACTTATTCCAGGTTTGACCTGCATAAAATTCTTATAATGGTGGGTTTTCAAAGTGTGCTGTAATTTAGAAGCCAGAGAGAAAAAAATGTTGACCAGTGGCAAGATTTGAATGGGAGCTGGAAATCTTTTAAAAGGTGCTTTTTTGTCTTTGAAGGGATCTTTGGTTCAGGCAATTTATAGCACTTTCACAAGACTGAGCATTTTTGAAAATGTCTTGCTGCCTTACAAAAGTGAGATTCCCACCCTTGCTGTAAAACACCAGGGAGGATCCTCAGAACACTGAATCCCTTGGGACACCTTGTCACAGTGCACAGTCTGAGAGAAGGTATCCCTTTGCTCCACATCCATAGGGACACTAGGTTATGTTAAATCACAAGTGATTTTCTTTCCTTTAGTTGACTGCTTTTTCACATTTTAGGCTGACCTACATTAAGGAAAGAAAAGCAAAAAAACCCAAACCACAAAACCTGGCACATGATCTGTTATAAATAATTCAGAACAAATCTGCACAATTATATTAAAACCATTACTCCTCAAACAAAAATAGGACCAAAAAAGGTCTAAATGCCTGATTGTATACTTTCACAGTGACTCTCCGTCCCGTATCTTGTACTACAAGTTCTCTCAAATGCATTTTCCAGTGTACTTTATCCTGACCTGTCATTTTTTGATGATTTACTGGCTCATTCCAAGACCTTTCTTTCATCTTTTAATATATATGTGAATTTCCTGGATAAAGGCAAATCACTATTAGATCATCATCTGTCTCCACATCATGAAAGTAAATTCCTTGCCAATGCCAGCATTAGTTGTCCACAATCCATTAATCCAAAAAGCTTAGAAAAGGTCAGTTTTTAAGCTAATAGTATAAAACCCACATAATATAACATTCAGATAGAAAGTTTAGGAAGTCTCTTTTGCAACTTAATTTAAATCCCCTGTAGACCACAATGTCTGGATAAAGCCCACAAAAGATTAAAGACACTGGAGGACCTGATTTTCTAACCCATTGCATTTTCTATCCCCGTGCAAATCCACACAAATCTTTACCTCTTTGATGTCGCCTGCAAATCTCTTGGTCTTTTCAATAGTACTTACAACTTCACTTCTGGTAATTACATCAGCCTGCCACTGTGGAACATCACTCCTGGGAAATGTTAATAATATAAAGCTGGCCACTGCCAGATCCTCTTTGTGCCAAAGCCGTTTAATTTAAGTAGTTTTTTCTTTTCCTTGTTGAAAACATGAGGATGTTACAGGCTTCACAGTTGCACAAATCATTTCAGAAAGGGACAGGCTGATCCTTTTAATAGGAGTTTGAACCCTTACAATATGTTTCAGAGGGCAGAGCACGTCTAGGCAACCACCCCGAATGGATCTTCCTTCTCCAAGGTATGGCTTTCCTCACACTCTTGGGATTGCTTTGACTCTTACTGTGCACCCTCTTGGCTCAGCAGTAAATGGAATACAAACAGGGAAAGAAAGCAGGTCACTTTCTATCAGCACCTGGGCACCCTGGTAAATCTTTCCTTCATTAATTTCTCCAAGTTAAAATTATGCAGTGACAGGTTGAGTTGGCTAAGGAGCTAATGCTCATCCAGGAATACTTCCCATTGCTCACATAATGAAAGGCCATCTTCTCATGGCAGCTTGACAGACAAGAAAAGGGAAACAGAAGATGAAAAATGAGCTGCAAGGGAGGGAAATACAGTGTTGAGTCCCCTGGTTTTGCTGATAAAACTTTCAAGCAAAATATTCCATTAATGGAAACATTGTCAGTTGGGTTTTGTTTGTTTTGTTGTATTTCTGCATTAAATCTAGATACAGGCACAAATGCATAAAGGAAAACCAAGCAAAATTAAAGATAAGGTTTCACTGAACTTCTGAGGTTTCTGGTGGGAAAGTTCAATTGCAAACACTGAACGCTCCTCTGTCTGCATCATCAAGCTGTTGTCCAAGATGGAATTCAATGTAATCCCACTGCTGAGCATTGCCCAGAGGCTATCTTCTCCAGCAACAATGTACCTTCCTCTTTAAAATGGCACATTTTTGTGGCCTGGCAGGTTTCTAAAGCAAAAAGATTCTTGTGTGCTGGAGGCTGCTTTTACTCTTGCTATTGCCATTTCTTTTCTCCATGGGGGAACTGTTGACAGAGCAGATGATAAGTCAAAGCCCAGATGATGATCTAGGTGTTGACAGATAAGATCAACAGGTTTGTTGTCTCAACCAAGGCGCTGTTTATCCAGTACAATGGTGGGCTAATTTCACTGGCACGGGCTCTATGCTAATGCCCTGCCATAAAGGAATTATTACAATTCCACCTGAAAGCCAGGGCTGCTCCTCCCTCTCCCCTCTCCCTCCTGCCATTCTTTCCCCTCTCTTCCAGGTAAATTCAGCTGAAATTCCAGATGCAGAGATTGCAGGCTTTGTGGTTTGCTTTGACCCATACAGATTTTCTTGGAATATTAAAATGATGCCAGTCTGCCACTGTTACAGCTGCAGGTACTCCTCAGTGAACGAGAACCTCCCTTTGTCAGATTTAAGGAATATCGCTCCTGAGGCATCAGGAAAAGCACATCGTGATAAACTAACACAATTTGAAGCTGGAATTACTCTCAATTACACATTAAATCATATGTTATTCCAACACCTTTGATGATTTTACAGTGGACATAGGCTTTGCTGCTGAAGGTAAAATCTGGCTTGTTTTCTTCTCATTAATCACAAACACAATCTCTTGGGAACTGCAAATCATTTGCATGTCTGCATGACAAAGATTTATTACACAGAAGAGATTATTAACAGCATCGCTTCATAATTCTCATTTGAGTCACTCAATTAGTTTTGCTTCCAGGTGATAAATGAGGGCTTTGCCAGAAGGAAACAGTGTTTTCTAATTCATCACCAGAAAACATTTGCTGAATTATGCCAATTCTCTCGCTAAAATATTCTTTTACAAGTGCCTGTAATTTCTTCACTTCTCCCAAAGACCCCTGCCTCAGTGAACTCACTGGTGAGAGACAAGGTCTGTTCTCCAAGTGCCTCCCTCGCACCTCTCCGTCCATCACATCGCTCTGAGATTTATGCCCTTGGCGATAATCCCAGATAGATGTTCACTTCTTAATCTCAGCATCAGAAGTATATCTGAAACAACATCCAATCCCTTCAGCAGTGAAATCAATTAGGAAGTAGCTGCTGGAAAGTCATGAATATGCAGAGGTGCTTTCTGTAACAATAGTCAGAGCTGAAAGGAATGTATGAGTATCTTGCTGAGGACATGAATTTGCATTTTCTTAATGAATTCCCTCTGAAGGAATCTGTGCTTCTTTCTAATGTTTGTGTTGCACAAACACCTGAATGATAAGGATTTTTGTACCCACACAAGCCACGCCTTGGTGAACGATCATCAGAATTGCTCCTCCTGTCTAAAGAGGCTTAAGGGGAGACAAGGAAAGTATCTGCCCCTCAGCAATCTATCCTGCTGGAGGACACTGGGCTTCCAGCCACGGTGGTGGCAAGTGCCAGACCCAGAAAAGGTACAGCAGTGAGTTATGTATAATCTAGTAGTCTTTGAGGCTCCTCTGACATACAGGGGACGATTGTTTGGGCAACTGCCCTAATGGGTAAGATGCAGCTCTCCTGATTCCACTCCTGTGTCCATGCTTGTGCAGTAGGTGCTAAGAGGAGAAGCCTAATTTTACAGTCATATGGGAATTATGTCCTTTTTCTTGTATCATCCTGTTCTGGGTTCTGTGAGGCATAATCATTTTAAACTCCTAAGATAAGAGGCAATGAATTCTTGTTACAGAATGATTATCATTAATGGTTGTTATTTTATTTATAGAACTATTTTGCAGTAACTTCTGATGAACCATTTCCCTTACTTTTATAACAAAAAAATGGAGATGAAGTTTGCCTATGCTAACAATCATAAGGGTCAGCTGTGTTGGTTTTTTGTAATAAACATTGTTAACTGAAAACTTAGGCTTCTTTTATTTACCGGACTGAGTCAGAACTTTAAAGCAGAAACTAGCTTTGAAGTGGGGCCCAAAGTAAAGAAGAAAAGCACAACAAACCTTTAATGTTTTATCTGCAGGTTTGCTGACCAAATCCATCTGCTTTATTTGACAACTGATAAAGACTGGCAGGTGCTCTAATGAGATGGCTTTGGCTGCACTTGCAGATCATCCTTTCGAAACCCGCAGCAATGCCGCTCTCCAAATAGCTAAAAGACATGATTGACCTCGATGTCAAATGTGTCAGTGGATGTGTGCATGACCATTCTTGTGGGTACATGTAGAACACCCTCCTGCACCCCTCTCGCTGCGGCTCGCTGACCCCTGCTCCTATCTGCCCTGTATTTTGGTTTTTCTTCTTCCATTTTGGGTCTGGCCTTTCCCGCAACAGAAATTCATCTGCAACAGCCAACATCTGAATGAAAACTTGCAAAATGGCCATATATCACCCCCAGGCCTGTGCCACAAGGGCAGAAATGAGCTGGCCAGTGCCAAGCTCTCTGGGTGCTGCTCTTACTCAGACAACAGAGCTTTGTCATTTAAAAGGCGAGATTTAGGGGAAGAGGTGGCATGAAATCACAGATCCCTGAGAATAATTGAGGCTGGAAGGGACCTCTGAAGGTCATCTGCTCTGTTCCTTGATCAAAGTAGGCCCAGTTTCAAAGTTAACATTTTCAGTATCAATATTGTCTGAGAGCAAATTGCGCACCTTCATCTCTCTGCTTTGTAGGTACCAGCTGGGAATGTCTTTTCTTTCTCATAGACTAAGTGAACAGAATAATCAGGTTAAAATTAGAGCAATAGTTCCAAATTTGTATCTATCTTTTCAGCTTCTATTTTTGACTTGAAGAAGGACTTTTGTGCCCAGACACTTGTTTGCTTTTTCAGATGTAGCAGCTAGTCTGATAAAAATATTACCCCCTCTGGCAAATCTTGCTGGTATTCTTAAACTCTCCCAGCAAGAACATTATCTTCAGTGAAGTTTTGACTCAGCAGTGACCAGAGAATTTTTGTCCCTGAGATTACATACAATTTATCTCAAACAAGCTGCTGAAGCTGTTATTCAAATAAGCAGATTAATCCAAGAGTCAACAGTGCTATCTGAAGGCTTAAATGGTAGAGAAATTAAAAGAGAAACTGAAGTAGAATAGCCTGTGCAAAATCAGAGATTCTTTGTTTTTAACATAGCCGAAATTCATTTGTCCCAGTTATCCAGCCTCTTTATGGCTGCTAAAGTTGACAACATCTTTGGTTTTGCCATTCCAAGCGAGGAGCAGGGGGAAATTAGGAGAGCAGACTGAAAGAAACAGGGTTGGGCAGAGATGTCAGTAGCAAGATGTGCTTTGTCTAAATTTCACTGATCCTAATTATGGCTAAAGATTAAGGGACATTACTTCATTCTAATTCCTGTACTGACAGTTCCCTCTTAAAAGTTAAACAACTGACACAAAAGCAATGCAATTTTCTTCAAATTAGTCTTCACGACCAAAAATAAAATAGGAAAATCTTGTCAGTTGTTAATTTTTTTACTGGCTATATTATGGGAAGCCTAGAGTAGAGATTTTGCTATACAGTCCAGCTGTTCCTGACATAACTAGGCACACACACCAAATTTTTCACTGTAGTATAGTCTCACTGTGTTGAATCAAGTAAGGAACTTTAAAAAGCTCCAACCGTATCACCCTGAGCAATCCTTGACCTTCGCAATTACATTTTCAAATGCTTGGGGAAAGAAAAAACTAGGATGAGCTGTTCGGGCTGCTCTGAAAGGAATGCAGATTCCATCAGTGTCCATTTGCATCAGTCAGTGGAAATGACCCCAAAAAAATGTTCTCATAATTAATTCCTCGAGCTTCACTTACTGGATTAACCACACTTTTTCCTGATGCTATGTTACTATTGGTTATGATTTAGGCCTGTGGATCCATCATGTACACAGTCCATCCTCCAAACAGTTCATAGTGTGACCACAAGAGAAATAACAGACAGGAGAAAGGACTTGTTATTGTCATTTATAGAAAGGGAGTTTAATATCTTGAGGGGTCACTTGTGATGAGTTACAAAAATCGCAGAATTAAACGGTCTTGTGTACTGAAATCCCAGCCTCTAGAGTTCTGTCCTGTGCCTTGCACTGGGAGTAATCCAAGGAGCATCTGCTCTTGGGGAGAATGTGGTACATGGGACAAAGTTGCTCCTCAGTCACAGAATTTCCCTCAAGATGATACCTCTTGAAATATCTCATCACAAAAGCATGAACACCAGCAAGGAAAATGCTTTCAGGGCTTCAGCAGGCCTATAGAGCAGGTGACCTGCAAGTTCACAGGAGGATTGTCAAATAGCTTTTCATTGCCTGTTCCGTCAAGTACCCCCCTTCTTCATGGTGACAGTTCCCTCTAGCCTCTCCTCCTTCCTCTCCTTTTTGCCCTACTTCTCCCCAGCTAATGCTGATAGGGAAGTTTAGATAGACTAAACAGGAAAATAATGGTTATTTTTCAGAATAAGGCTGCAGAATTTAGGGAGTTGAGTCTTGAACCTTAGAGTTCGCAATTTGAAGAGCAAGCAGGGGAATGGAACTTCTTCCCTTAGTTTCTCCTCCCACATATTAAATTTAAATATGCCAAATAAGTGGAAAACTTATAATGCAAGTGAGTTATGATGCTGAAGGACAAGGGAGAACAAAATACATTGCTGTTCCTGGAAAACTTAAGTCTGAGGGCCAGATAACCCTAAAAACTTCCACTAAGCCATTTGAGCTGTCACGCTCAATGTCTAGAAAACTCTTCATCCATAAGGAGAAGAGCAGCCCTCTCCAGGAAAAACAATTCATCTCAGACAAATAAAGCAACTAATGTGGAAATGAGTGGCTGAAATCCCACCACAATAAAAGTGTGATTATAATGCTATGGCTTTAAGATCTATGAACATGATCATAGATTGTATTTGTCCAAACAATGACTGTGTTTTTTCCTTCAGATTTTGGCTTACAAACCTGTAGCAGGACATTACTGCTTCATTAAAAGGCTCAGGCCATAGCTGCTTGCTGTGAGCAGGAGGCATAGGCATAACACCCAGCTGCAGACCTTCTGTCAGCAAAGGCAGCATGTGCTGAAAGAACTCACTGCACATCCCACCGATGGTTCCAGCACTGGGTCAGACTCTAAATGCTGTCCTGGTGATGACTGCATTGCCACAGCTGACCTTGCTAAACTGTATTTAATGTGGCTGTCGATAAATACTGTGTCCTCTGCTGACAGAGCTGCGTTACCAGACAGCTGTTAGTGAGTCTTACTTTTCATCTAAAGATGGCAGTGTGCTAAACCTCACATTTGTTAAGGTAGTGAGATGCTCTTCTGTTTTATATAAAAGCTGTGTTTTAGGAGAACTAGGCTCAACAATGCAGCTGCAGCTCAAGAGCAAGAAAATTATAGACTATGTAAACCTTTATCTGAACAAATAGGCAAACCAAATAAACCTCCTTCTCTTTAACTGAGCCATCAAACTGCAGAAAGAAGTGATAACAGGGTAAAGGTAGCAGAAGAAAAGGTGCCTGCTAAATAATACCTTGTCAAACAAAGAAGGAGACCTGTGAGTGGCTACACTGGAGTTAGGAGAATTGGATGAACATGTTTGCACACATATATGGAGGAGTAATGTGAACGGTGGTGAGGGCCATTAACTTTGATGTCTACTGGAACCCCGAACAAAAAGCAAAACAAACAAGAGATGCCAATCTGAATTTCCATACTCCGAAGTAACCTGTTAGTATAGGATTTGAGCCTCCTGTGGTGTAATTCTGGCAGTAATTACATAGGAACAGCATTTGTGGTAGCGTCAGGACAAATATTACCTCCATTAGGTCTTGAACAAACATGAATCGAGAAGTGTAGGTGTTCTCCAACTTACCATGTCCACATAACACCAGTTGTTTGATTTTATTGGGTGCTACGGGCACCCAACCATTTGGGAAACTTGTGTTTTGAATGCCCTCTAGTGGCCCTTCCCTCTGCAGGAGCCCATCCTCGGGAGCCCTCCGTGGTCCCAGAGACCCCTAAAGCAAAGAGAAGGAGGGTCGGCCAGAGGCAGAGCTGGGTGGGCCACCTCACTGAAGGCACCACGGAGAGGGTATGGGGGTCGGGTTTTTTTATAGCTGGCTTATAATGATTTTTAATAATTCATTTAATGCTTGCAGTCATTAACCTTTTTGGAATGTGATTTGTCATAGAGGAGAGCTAAACTCTCCGACTGTCTCCTGAAAGGAGGAGGGGCAAGAGGGGGAAATGCTACGGGCTGCGTTTGAATGTGTCCAGCCATGGTATTTACTCCTACACCCCCTTGTGTCATTCACCTCGTGGCAATTCTCCTTGGATTTCGTACAGCTCCAATTAAAAGCTTATGCCAGCAAATTAGCATTTCAAGGGCAAGAAACATTCTCAGTGAAATCTGCTCCTCTCTGGGTTGCACTTGTGTGCAAAGGCAAACTCAGCCTGGCTTGGTGCTGCATGCTGGGCATCTTTGCTGCATAAAGAAACCAAACTATCCAGGGAGGATGTGCTCCAAACTCATGCACAGGCATAGCCTTCGCAGCTTTTCAGAGCTAGCCCCATCAACTTCTTCCAGTAGCAGATGCAAAATCAGTCCGTATGTTTTAATAATTAGCAGCAGTGATAAAAGTCTGCAAGGTATTTCTAAGTTAGTGTAGCTGCTTAAATCAGGTTGGTAAACTAGACCTCTGTTGTTCCGTCTGCTTTTTGATCTGACACCTATCTTAATATAGTAATCAGCAACAAGCAGGAGGGTGTGTTAACATGTTACATTTGCTAGCATTGCTACAGGCGAGAAAATACTTGAACTTTGCGAAAAGAAGCAAAACCAAAACAATAGAGTAAGATCAAAGTGAAATCTCTGATGATTTTTCTTTCACAGAGAGCTTCCTTCTTTTCCTCCTCACATTTTCTGAGATGTTTCTGCTCTCAGAAGTTATCCTTAGATATTTTTATGAAAAGGACGACACAGAAATATTGACAGGAGCATTAAAGCAATCCCCAAAAAGGACTTAATGTAGAACCAGACCTGAGGACAAAATTTCTGCCACAATCAACACCAGTTGTTCCCCTTAACTTGTTTTGCACACAGGAACTCCACTTGTGGAGGCAGTGTGGCAGAAACAGCTCAGCAGGAAAGGCACGTGAGGCATCTGCCATGTGCACTGGAGAGGTTTGCTGAGGGTTCAGTTTTTTCTTCTTTCAGATACCATACGAATGATTCAAAATTTGAAGGACAGATCACTTCCCAACCCTGCCTGCTCCTTAGCAAAGTGGATCGATCCAAAAAAGCCACTATTTCCGCTACAGCCAGTTGTTTCCACACATCCAGACTGGGTGTGTAATCATTCTAAGACTGGGTCCACAGGCAGATGTGGTCACAAAATCAGTGGATCCTAGGTGAGTACCACATACTAGTCATCAATGCTCCATCTTGAGTTTTTTGGAAAATTGGAACCAGTAAAATAATTATGTACAAAATTTTAAGGTAGAAGAAATTGATGGTACTTGTAACTGGGATACTGACTTGGCAAGAGGAAATCAAAGTTCTTTTTTCTCTGCTCTTGGCCTAACACAAAGGGAAGTCGTTCTACTTCTGTGCACCAAACAGGTGCTGTTCTAAAAACGTATATAACAAAACTGTCTCCTTCTGGAAAGGGCATGGAAATCTGCTGAGGGGGAGGACAGTATATAATGCTAAAGGAGATGATGATTATATAGTAATCTGACGGCAGGACTTGAGCCGATGCCCTGGGAAACACAAAATGTGATTGGCCCCATGTTTCAGATCAAAAAGTTTTGATGGCTAAATATCAAATACTGCAAGTGCCCGCAAGTACTTTCAAACTAGCTGTCGTCTGAGAAGCTACAAAGCAAACAACCCCAGTAAAATTCAAAGAAGGAATATATTACAGAGTCCAGCAATCTGGCCAAACTATTATGGAGAGAGCAAGGTAAAAATCAATTAAGTTGGCTGTTAATTACAAGGTACATGCTTAACTCCAGATGCAAAATAATGGCGATGGAGAAGCAAATATAGTCCATGTGTGGGCCCTGATCAGCACCCAGACCAGGTGAGTCACATCATGCCGTGCCACAAGAAGTCTCCAGATAAGTGTGGCTACTAGTAGGAGACCAACAAGTCAAGTTTGTAAAGAGCAGCTTTGCCTAAAAAGTGGAACCTGTTAGAAGCAAATCCTGCCCCCTCAGCTCCCTGATCACAGGATATGCTGAGCTGGAAGGGACCCACAAGGATCATCAAGTCCAGCTCCTGGCCCTGCATAGCACCATGATGGGCTGTGCACTGCAGTTTTCAGGTATATGAAAGCTTTGCCATGGTCTCTGAAGATTCAGAATGCTTGGTAGTGCGTTTCTATTGACCAGAGGGTGTTACTTAACATAGTCTGGGATAGAAGAGATGGTTGTGGTTGTTTTTGTGCTGTGGATGGAAACACGAGGCTTTAGGGGCTGTACCCAAGAATGGGAGTTGTAAAGATGGGAGTCATCCTGGTGCTCCACTAATAGAAGTGATGGCTCGAAGCCTTGTGCATAGCATGGCTCAATTTGTGGTTTCACCTGCACGTCTGCAGGCCTGTATCTGCATGTTGGAGCTGATGACCACAGTCAGCTCTGATTTACAGACAACTGATACAGTTGCTTGGCTCTTCCTAAGCAGAAAATGCAGGTTTTGCCTGAGCAAAACTGTGATTTTTCTGTGCTGTGAAGACTGTGAGAGAACCCTAAGATACAGAGGCTGTATAAACCCATATCCTTTCCTACTTTCTATAGGCATTTCCTCTGGTTCACTCAAATTAACATTAGGATTTTTTTTTCTTTCCCATCCCTATGTGTTTGACTAAAGTATCTTGCAAGGTAAAATTGTTTCATTCAACTGTGACTTAAAAATAATGAATCCTCCCAATATTTCATCACACAGTTAATCTGAAATTTGTCTTCTATAATCTCATTATCTTACTCAGTATCATGGTGAGTTTTTGATTCCCCTGTTAAAATATAGCTGCTAGTACCTACCATCCGTTTAACTTCTTGTGGAATCACAGGATGGGTCAGAGGGGTCATCTGGCCCAACCTCCCCGATCAAGCAGCATCATCCTAAAGCACATGGCACAGGATTGCATCCAGACAGTTCTGGAGTCTCTCCAGTAAGGGACATCCCACATGCCCTTTGGGCAACCAGTTCCAGTTCTCAGCCACCTGCACAATAAAGAAGTTCTTCCTCACATTCAGGTGGAATTTCCTGTGCATCAGGTTCTTCCCATTGTCTCTTGTCATATTGCTTGGTATCACCAAGAAGAGCCTGGGTCTGTCCTCTTGGCACCCTCCCTTCAGATACTGACAGACACTGATCAGGTCCCCTCTCAGCTGCCTCTTCTTGAGGCTGAACAGGCCCAGCTCCCTCAGCCTCTCCTCATAAGAGAGATGCTCCAGTCCCTTGGTCAGCTTTGTTTCCCTCCACTGGACCTGCTCCAGGAGCTCCATGTCTCTCTTGTACTGAGGAACCCAGAACTGGACACAGCACTCCAGGTGCAGCCTCGCCAGGGCTGAGCAGAGGGGTGGGATCACCTCCCATGACCTGCTGGCAATGCTTTTCCAAATGTACCCCAGGATCCCGTTGCCCATCTTGGCCACAAGGGCACTACTGGCTCATGGACAGCCTGTTGTCCACCAGGTCCCCCAGGTCCTTCTCTGCAGAGCTGCTTTCCAGCAGGTCAGCCCCCACCTGTGCTGGTGCCCAGGATTATTCCTCCCCAGGTATAGGAGCCTGCCTTCGCTCTTGTTGAACTTCAGACATTTCTTCTGTGCCTTTCTGTTCAGAAATCCATTTCTTTCTGTTCAGAAATCCTTTATTTCAGAGTTCATTTTAATTGCAGTCTGAGGTTACCTGACAATTGTTGCTTGACTTGTCCTGACACTGACACAGGGGCCCCACCTCTGGGTGAGGTATGAGACAGAATAGAGTATAACCTAATTCCATTACAATGGGCTCATGTGAAAATGGTACCGCTGCCTTTCTGCAAGCTTTGGCAAAACATGAGCTACATGAGTAGGAAAGGCTTGGTTTTTGCCTCTTTTTTGGAATAATATAGGGAAAGTCTTCAGAGAGAGAGGCGGAGAGCATTACACTGTATTGCAAGGTCTGTTTCCTTTATCACTCACAAGGACAAACCTATATTCTCATTTTGGGGTACCTAAACTAATTTCAAAATTAATTAAAAACTGATAAATCAACTTGACTTCATATAGCATTTTGACTGCAAGTGGCAGACAGGCAACCTAGAGGCTCTGTTTTTCAGGGTCTTTTCCTTTACTTCTGGTGAATATCTGTTTTCTCTACTCCAGGTTCAATATTTGAAGTGTTACCTGTCTACAGAAAAAGTGGATCTTAGACTAACCTATCATCCTACTTGGAGTCTCAGTAGGGGATTCCTCTAGTTCTCAGAAAATCCAAAAATCTCTCTTCTCTCATGTTCCAAATTATGACAAATAAAACGTAGGTATGTTGCATGGAAAACACTAAGCATTGCAAATGATATTTTGTCTCTTTAGTGCAGCTTGAGATGTTATTTGTCTCTTAGTATCTCAGCCCTTAAAACACCCTTTGGTTGCATTTTCAGGTTTGAACCTCGCGCTGAGGGCAAAACACTCAATTTTTGTTTTTCTTCAATTTTTGTTTTGTTTTGTTCAATTAGCACTTTGAAAATAGCGTCATAGAATATCCTGAATTGGAAGGCAACAAGGATCATCGACTCCAGCTCCTGGTCCTGCACTGGACAGCCCCAAGAATCGCACCATGTGTCTGAGAGCATTGTCCAAACAACACTGACCCCAAGTTTTAATGAAAAATAGCTCCACAAACATTGTGTAACTTCATAGGATCATTGCAGCCTGTGAGACTGGCTATTTGTAAAACAGTCAAAAGATCTTCAAGTGCAATATGGGCCCTTCAAATCTACCCACCGCTAACCTGTGGGTAGTTTTCATGCTTTTTGCATTGTGTGCTGAGTAGAAGACAGAGAAAGTTTAGGAAACGTTATTGCTTCATGCAATATCTTAATACACATCTACCACCCACTGTGCCTATCTAATGCACTATCTACCACTTAGTAGAGCCTGATATTGCACAATAACAAAATTTAACAGCAGTTTGGGAGAAGAAAAATAACTTCTCATCTCATGAGTAGGCCTAAGTCTCTCCCCTCCCTCTGTCAGGCAGATCTACTTAAGTCCTGCTTGCTCTGCAAGATGTTCACTTGTTGATTTATACTTGTGATTCCTGGACTGATCCACTCTGATATGCTTTGCATCATCTCTGGAAAGATAAGGCTTTGTTTTCCCCAAGTCACTTGTATTCCCTTAGACGTCAACTGATTTCAGCAGAATAGCATCTGCATGGCTGAAACAATGCTGTATACAACTGGCAAAAACTAAATTAGGCCATGCAAATTAACCTTTGTGCTGTTAAGTGTATTGTTTATGCTTACAGTTGCCCTGATAAACCATAGGTGTCAGTTGTTCCAAAATTAAGCATAATACTTTGCTCCAGGTAGCAACTTGACGTAAAAAGGCTTGGCAGGTGATTAGTTAATAATATCATTTAATCTGTTTCAGTAATTTAAATATTGTCAGCAGCTGAAAAAGTGCCTATTCAAAGTAGCTGCTCTAAGGATGCTTAATATCTTGTGGACTGCCTTCGAGATCTACAGATGAAAGTTAGGTGGTATTACTATTATTATTGTTGTGTCATAAAATCTGGGCGTATACTACAACATATTTTCTGGGAGTACTCATTTGAATTTGGACTTTAAACAGGCTGTTCTAGCCAACTTGTATTTCTTTCAAGCTTGCTTTCAAAAATTTTGCTGGCTGGTAAGTTTGCAGGGTATACATTTTGAGTCTGAATTCTTCGAGCATTTGCTTTGTAAGTCCAATGGCTGAGGTGACTGAGTTGCATGGCCAGAAAACAGCAACAACATCACACGAAGTTATGACAGAGCAGAAGAAGACTGGTCTTTACACAGTGATGAAGTAGCTAACAAAGGGGAGGCTAAACTTATCTGGTGAGCTTTCCAGTCAGAAACAAACCCAAAAGTCTCTCCTAGATTAAAGCTGGATATGCTTTGCTTGCCAATATTTGTTAGACTGCCCCACCGATGGTCTGTGGCTGTTGTCCTTCCTGGAGCAGAGCTCCTATGAGTTGCCTCAGCTCCCCATCATGCTCTGTGCTTTGCATGACTGGGAAAGAGGATCCTTGTCTGCTCAGCAAAGCATTTCTAGCCCTGCACATGCAAACAGGGTAAAACATCATAATTAGTCACATATTTCAAGTCTTTTGCTCTTTAGGCAACAAAGTCTCCATGGAGAAACCACAAGGGCTTGGCCAGAGCCAAATAGCTGTGTTTACTGGATATACACAAACGTAGGAGGCTAGAAACCTGCACTGATGAGCTGGTTGGTTTCTGGCATCTTCAGCCACAGAGAGCTGTGGAGAGTCCAACAGACCATTTAAAGGCAGAGCGCATGAGTAAGAATGTTATGTATGGGGTTTTACTGGTGTTTTTGAAACCCGTAGCAGTAGGGCACCAACATAATTTAGTCCCATTTTGAAGCTCCACTGTGTTTCCAGCATGATGCAAAGCAGGTACCTCATATGCACCCAGAGACTCTGACACAGAGTCCACTAGAAATGGTTGCTCTGTTCTTATCCAATAATACAAGTCTGCCACAGAAAACCCTCACTGTGCCCTCTTGTACAGACCATTTGCCCTCCTCCTGTAGTTTCTGCTATTCTGACCTGAACAATCTGAACAGCTCTAAATGGGTAATGATACTGTGGGAAAACAGAGGGCACTGCATTGGGTATGGATGGCTGTGTGCAGGTATCCCTCCACGGCGGGATCCAGGAGTGGGTGAGCCTTCAGCTCTGCTTTTAGGGATATTCTTAAGGTATGTACAACTGAATGCTATCTGTGCACTGCAACAATGTGGAGAGTAACAGAATATATCCACTGAAATTCCAGCATGTGAATTGTTCCAGGTGCATAGAGGAAGAGATAGATAGCTCTATCTGGGAAGGCACTGCAGGCTGGGAAAGCTCTATGTGAGGTGATGGGGAGCAAGGACCAAACCTCAGCAGAAGAATGACCTCAGTGGTGCTGCAGGGTACAGGGTTACTTCCTCATCACTTCAAGTTGTCCCATGGCTCCAAGCCAGGCCCTGAAGATGAGAGAGCATGTTCCAAGGCTGATGAATGTGTGAAGAACGGCATGAAAATGCACAGGGCCCAACAACCCTGTGCAGTCAGGCTGAAGGGCAGTGTGAGGAAGAAGCTGGGTTTGCACTGAGCAGTGCTTCTCCAAGGAGGCTCTGGTTACCCAGAGTGACATGTCTCTAATGATGGCTGGAGGGTGAAGGTGTCCATAGACCATACCCCACCCTGAGAATTTCCCCCTGCCTCCTGGGCTCTTCCCTTTCTGTCCATAGAGCCTTTTGGAGCCTCCTAGTAATGAAAACTCAAGGTCTATCAAGTTGAAATGAGAACAACAAAGCAAAGAGGATGCCTCAGTGCTTATTCTCCTCTCTGTGGCTCTTCTGGACTGTGGCTGACTGTGTGAAGGAGCTTCACTCCATTCCAGGAAACCAAAAGCTGTTTATGCAAGGGGAGAAAAAAATCTGACAGTAAAGGATTAAAGATTTAATAATAATAAAGGAAAATAAGCTCTGTAATGAAGTATCAACACCAATTGACTAGTTTCTGCAGTTTTGACAATTGCCAGGTGTTCTGCAGTAGTATGATCTGCACCTGCCTGTGTTGTTTCAGTAGCACCTAGGTGCTCTCCTCCCCACCGACCTGCCTCCTGCCTTGCAAATTCCCCTTGAGAAAGGTGGGAGCATTTTGTGTTTAGTATGTTGTCATGGAACCAGAAACCCCTTTGGGCAGATAGTTGTCATATTTTCCTGTTTGTGCAGGCGCGGGAGTGCTCCTTGGCAGCTTTCGCCAGGGATCTGGTGGACATCTGGGGGTGTGCAAAGGATCTGCATGGGCAGGAATCTACTTGGGGGTCCTCCCTGCCCACCCCGCACTCCCTGGTACCAAGGACTCAGCAAACCTGGATGTGGGCCAGCTCCCCAAAGACTGTGCCTGCTGTGCCTTGCCGTGGTGTAAGTTCTCCCGCAGAAAGTGCGACTCTTTCTCTGAGGCCAGTGTGTGTGCTGACCTTGTGAGGGTGACAGGCACACAGGCCCTGACTTGGGGGTCTCCTCAAGCAGAGAAGGGTTGTGGCGGGAGCAGTGCCTTGCTGTTGGTGCTACCAGCTGGTCTTTAGGAGAGACTGTGGCTCCAGTTCAGGACTGTATTTTTCTCCAAATGTCCTTCACATTCAGAAAATTAATCTTTCTGATTTTACAAAAGTATCCTTTCTTCTTGGCACTGATTCCTGCCTACCAGACTCTAAGCACTTTTGACACTTTTCATAGAGTTTTCCCCCTTCTATCCCTGCTTCTGTTAAACTTCCTATCAGGTCTGTTTGCTCCAAGGTGCTCAGACATGGATAAGAAAGAGATGTTGAATCTGGATTTGGTTGATGGCACAGCTATAGTAGTCCTGTGTTCTGGCAAACTTCCTTACTTAACTTGTCTTTGCTCATGTCTAATCTCCTGCTCCAAGGCTGATGCTTTCCCCAAGCACAGTACACCCCCTGTATTCCAGCACACTGACACCCACACATGCTGGTCTACCAAAGGCTGGAAGAAGAAACTCTCATTCCTAGGACACTGTAGGTCACTGTTCCTAGAAGCTGAGGGTGAGGTCAGACAGCAGGGCAAAGCAAACATCATGCAACATCAGTGCAGGGGCTGTGTCCCCATCCCTCTCCCTCCCAACAATGCTATTTCACTCCTTCTCTGCTCCAGCTTTGGCACGTGTCTCTCTGCACAGACTTCACCCAGCCCGCTAGACTGGCCGTGGGTTGTTCCCCTCACTCCTGGGGTTAGTTTCCTGCTGGTTTACTGGCTTGAATTGGTTTATTGGCCTGTCAGCTGCACACCAGTGCCAACAGGAGGTAGCAGGGAGGGGAGGTGGGCTGGGGTGGATCCCCCCTCCTGCGGCGTCTGCAAGCCTCGGTATCTGCCCAGCCCTGCCATCTCACCACACCCTCAGACAGAAAAGCAAAGGACACTTCAGCTATTCCCAAGATAGATGTCTAGATAGATAACAACAATAGACAATAAGAGCTGTGTACTGCACACAAGCATTTTTGGCAGATAGCAGCAATTCGGATATCGGTGTCTGAAGAGCAGTGCTGAATCTGACTGCAATTGCAAACCCACTGACACAGAGGCATGCATACCTAAGTGCCTTTCTTCCCCCACCCTTTGCTTTCTGTTGCACTTTACCTTGATGGATAGGGAACTGTCTGAATTAATTGCATCCTATTATCATAAAGGTGGTTACTTCGTAACTGCTGGTAATTACCCTTTTGAAATATGCGTCTGAAAGATTGGCACATCTGTTACAATTACTGCTCCTTCCATCATTGCATTTCAAAAATACATGTGTATATATTCAAACTGGGGTTTGAAATTGGATTAATTGCTGTATTCTTGAGCCTTGGCCCCATATTCAGAGAAATGAATACATTCTCAGAGATGTATTTTTAAGGAATTAGCTTTTCTAGTAAAAATTCAGCTTATCCTTTTGCTCTCTTCCTTCTTCACACAGCTGGACTGAATCTAGACTTTCAAAGGTGCAAGTTTAAGTAAGAATCAGCTAAACTTCTGTAAGTGAATGTAGCAGTAAGTAAGATTATGGTTAACAGGGAACCTAAGTCTGGTTAGGTTTTTGGAGGCACTAAGATTGCCACAGAAGTGGCCAGTTCCTTCAAAGATTCATGAATCGGAGCCTCCAATACTTACATTGGCAAGTTGAAGGCTGGATATACTCTCTCTCTCTCTCTGTCCTTGGTTCAGGGAACATTTAAACAGATGGGTAATATTATTTCTATTTAGCAGGGCATTTAATTTAAGTAGTGCCAAATGAAAAAAGACTTTACCCTACAAAGGGTTCTAAGGTGTTCCAGAACATTACGATTTGCAGTTTGGAATCTCTTCTGCAATGAACTGAGTTCGTGCTTGATTCCAAGGGGCATAAGTTCAAATTTGATTCTCATTTAATCTTAAGAGTTAAAGCTAAGTTCCTAAAACTTAAGCATCTGTAGGATTAACTTTTTTCACAATTTTCACAGTCACGTTTCCACAAGTGCTGGGTGTCTTTGCTCCTGGCAGAGCTGTGTGGCACGGGCATCCTTTAGAAGAACAAATAGGGCTTCATAGCCTATTCCTGACAATCAGCTGCCAGCATGGAGAGGCAGTTAGCCACCCTGCATGCAGTGTTTCTAGTGGGTTATGGGACAATAAAATAAAGCTTGTTATTAAAGGGCTAAAGTCATGCTCTGATCTTTTTGAGAGCCTGCCCGAATTGTCCATAATCTTCTGTTTATCAACTATCGCTAAAGTTCATTTATTTATAACCATGACAAATAACCCCCATGTACATTCCTCCAGTGATTTATTGTGCAATTGTTTTGCATTCCTGAAACGTAAAACAAACCATCAAAGTAAGGCAAGATGCAAGATATTAATTTTTAAGAAACAAACGGAGGAGAATAATTCCTTGAAATGGACAATACAAAACATAAACCAGCTGCTCATGCAGCATGATAAGATTTAAACTGAAAAGTTACAGTTCTGATGAGCTCTCTGTGAGAAGTGCAAGCTGTTTCATTGTAGAATAGATAATGGTTATGCCACCTCATCACTATGTACTTAGGTCTCCGATAATTCATCATCCTGCTGTAAAGACTGGGCTGTTGCTGGGCAGCCTAGCTCTAGAGCCTGTGTCCCTCATTGACCTGTAGTTGCAGAAAGTGACTCATGTACCCCTGTTCTTTATGGAACTAAAGGGCTGGATCTGCTCTTTTTGGAGTAATGTCAATGGTCCTGTCTATATAATCTCCACTTCTCCATCCTCCACTCCTGTAACAGTATGTGCACCAGGAAGCTGAGCTGCAATTAGGATACCGTAGGAAAGACATGGAGGTTGTACTCCTACCTCCCAAGGTCTTGGGAGATGTAAGACTGGGGTTGCCCAAAGCGCATCTACTGTGCAAGGAGGGGGTGTTTTCTTTACTGGCTCTCTTGTCTCATTTGTCACAAACTCATGAGACAAAGGAAAGCCCTCAAGCTTTGTGTAAGGGAGTGCACTGCATTCACCCAGGTCACCCACACTGAGGGATTCATCTAAGACAGGGTTGGGACCCTCTTCACAAGTACTAATTTTGAGGACCTTTGAGTCAGCGTGACTCCCTCAGTTAGACCTACAGTTTTTGACCAATATTCCATGTGGACCTATATCAGGTGTTGTATTGGCTGTATGGTTAAGTGGTCTCCTGGGTAAGCCAGGCCCTGAGTGCCAGGACAAGTGAGCAAGCATGTGATGCTGATTGTACCATTGGTTTGCTCAGGTCGCCCAGGCTGCAGCAGAGCATGGGCACCCCGGGAAACCTGCTGGGGTTGTTGGGATCTACCTGTGAGCTCCCAGGTAGACCCCAACCTGTGACCACTCGCATCAGGCTCCAAATGAAACTTTTGCTGTACTGCCAGGTGCCTTCTCTGGGAAGTTCACCCAGCAGCTTTTCCCTCATGTGGCCCTTTTCTTAAGTATCTCATGTTTGACTGTCGTGTTTGGAGAACCTTAGTTATTCTTGCAACCTGTGCTACTTCATCAGGCTGGTGGAGATTGGTCAGAAGCCAACAGTGGAGGACACACCTGTATCTCTGCTGGTGAATACAGTCACACGCTCATATGAAAATGCACAGGAACATACACAGCTACTTTCCTAGAAGTCAGGCAAAAACCCTATGGTCATTCTTTGCCATCCCTTGCTATTGCAAGCAGAGCCAGTTCCTCAGGGTTCAGGAAGCCTGTAGTGAAAGTGTCCCTGAGTTAAACAAATTAAATGGCTGGCTAACATTAACGTAATCAAGCTTCATCTCAGCAAGAGCTGAAACAATGTACAGAGCTCTAATATTACTGGAAATCTGTGAAACAAGCATGCTGTTTCTTGGTTGTTTTGTTCTGGCTAATACCAATTGTTTAGAAAAGAAAATTCTCCTCAAGAAGGAAATCAAGAGCATTTCTCCATCCCTACAGTTGCTGCAATAACAGGAAGCAAAATTCACATATACAGAGCTTGGCAGATAAGAGCTGAATGGCAGGTTGTTTTTTATAGCTGGTGGCAAGGGATCTAAATGAAAATCAAACCTCTTGCCCTTCCAATTCACAGTGAACTGAGCCCTGAGTTTTCTGGGGCTCGTGCAGACAGCAGGATGGATCTACCTGGGGATGAGAGCTGCAGGAGAGCTCTCTTTTGAACTGGCAAGACAGGTCCGAGACAGAGTTCATGACCGTGGTTGGCAGCTGGTAGCAACACCCACGTAAGGTGACCTAGGCACTCACAGAGGGAAGGCAAGAGTGGCTCTGAGCAGCTGTCTGTGCCTCACCCAGGGGCTCCTAGAGCTTATGATCTCTTGCTTTTCTGACAAAATGTCACACAATCAGAGGAGGGGAATTTTTATCTGACTGGCTGCAGGAAAAGTTGCAATCCTAGCAGCCTGTCTGCTCATTGCCTTGGCAGGAAGGTCAGCCAAGAAGAAGGTCTTCTTCCCTCATGTGGCAAAACCCAGCAGTGCCTCCATCTCTGCAATCCCACAGCTTGCCTTGTAAACAGCCCCTGCTGCAAGATGAAGGTTTGTGCAGGGAGTAGCTGTGGGCAGTGCTGTAGTTTGGGGTTTGGGGACAAATGCAGCAGCTGCATGGTTCTACCAATGCTGTCAGCAGCAAAGTAATTCATAGACTTGATCACTTACACGTCTTTTGGGGAGTTCAGAGTATGTTGCCCCTATTAGGAGACTCATATCTCCCATGTGGTTTCAGGCTATCTGCAGAGTTAGAACAAAGGTGCTCTGTTCATGGTTTATATGTATAAATTTTGGATGAGAAAAATTGGAATTTAAAATGTTAGAGCCACATTTCTACAGTACACCAAGTATTTTAGTCCACAACTCTCCCTTTCAGGAGCTGCACCATGCTTGGCAGTTTGCCTTCAGGCTGCTGTGTCTTGTCACTTTCTTACATTTCCCATCTAGTTTCTGAGGTTAGCATACAATGTTTTGTTCCACATTCCCATTATCAGAGCCTGGAATACTCTCAGTGAATTTAATTTAATCCTTTCTTTTCACCTAGTCTGAGGGCTAATCCAGGTTTCTGACAGCACGTTATTGTCGGCTGATGCTGGCACCACTGAAGCACACACTTCTGAGTCAGGGCTTGCTCGCTGGCTGGTGCCATTTGCTATATGTGTATGATACCATGTCAGTAAAAGAAATGCAAGATTGCATCTCTAGCAGTAAAAACCAAAGCATTTTAAACAACTGAAATGCACTCTGACCACTGTTCCTTCTGAGGCTGTAATAGTGGAGGGATGCTTGAACAAGGCCTTTGCAAACAGAGACCTGTAGGAACTCAGGGTTCCTGCCCCAAAGAATTTACTGCTTAAGAAATAATGTACTTCTATAATGTATGTGTCTCACCCAAAAGTCCAATCACGCAAGATATTTTAAGGGCTGAAATTAAGCCTGATGGTGCTGCCTTATTAAATGATTCGTCTGTTGTTGCCTTTAGGCTGGGCTGCCTTGCAGACGTGTTTGCTGGCTTAAGTGCTTTGAACCAGTCTGCCTGTCTTGACACAGCAGAAAAAACCTACTGTTTTTTTCAGAGGCTGGTGGAATACTTTGAATAACATCCACTGAGCTGGGATGCCTGTCCATATGAACTGTACAAGGTAGAAAACTTGTCTGTATTTAGAATGGGCTGAGTGTGTATGTATGTGTATGCATGCATACATGGACTGACAGCTCCCTATTACTGGCCCTGACACTCTGTTCTGTCCACTTGCCCCCTGTACTTCCAGTTTCCACCACAGTGTCTTCTATTTGATCTGTTTCCTATCTGGGAATGCATCTTTTACCTACTCTTCATTTACCATCATGGGATAAAATGGTTCTTCTCTCTCATGAACTATAGAAACAATCATTTAAGCATAACAATGGTGGCACAAGCAGCTTTATTACCAAAGTTAGAAGTGCAGTAAATCTTTGACCACTTGTGAAACAATGCCCAACACTCTGCTTAGTACCTGGGTCATCTGAATTTCTATCAGGTGGATTGTAGCTCAGAAAGCTGTTTGTTTCTGTGGCACATAGCTGAGCAATTCTTACCATGTCTTACCAGAAAAATATGTACAGCCAGGACATTTAATTGCTGTTGGTTTTTTTGAGTTAACTGGAAAATATGTAATCTTCAAATAATCTCTAGGAAGTCTCCGAGTTGGTAGTATTGTTTGTGGAAGGCAGCCTCTGCAAATGTTTGGCATCTCCAGTTTCCATTTTTATTGCTTGTATATGGAATGTGAGAGGTGTATGTGCAACTAGCCGTGGCAAATGGAAGCACAGCGCTATGTACCCTTGATGGCTTCTGGGAGCACAGGGGTTTATATAGATTTTCACACTGTTGAATCTCTAGATATCTCCTGCAAGAAAACAAGAAAAATATGAAATGAACACAAATCCCCACCACAGGGCTCAACACAAAATTTCAGAGCAATATCTGTCTAGTAGTGAACTGTTCTTCTAAAGTAACCAGTTTTTACCCGTGGAATGATAGAATGATTTGGGCTGGGACAGACCTCACAGATCATCTAGTTCCAATTGCCCTGCCATGGGCAAGGACACCTTCCACAAGACCAGGTTGCTCAAAACCCCATCCAACCTGGCCTTGAACACTTCCAGGGATGGGGCATCCACAGCTTCTCTGAACAACCTGTTCCAGTGCATCACCATCCTCCAAGTAAAGAATTTCTTTTGAATACCTCATCTAAACTGAACCTCTTTCAGCTTAAAGCCATCCCTCCTTGCCCTATTGCCCTTGCAAGAAGTCCCTCACATGCCCTTGTAAAAAGTCTCTCTCCATCTCTCCTGCAGGCCTCTTTTAGGTACTGGAAGGCTGCTCGGAGCTCTCCACAGAGCCGTCTCTTCTCTGGGCTGAACAATCCCAGCTCCCTCAGCCCATCTTCATAGGAAAGGTGCTCCAGCCCTCTTAGCATCTCCATGGCCTCCTCTGGGCTTGTTCCAGCAGGTCCATGTCCTTCTTGTGTTGGGGGCCTCAGAGCTGGACAGAGTAACAAGGTACATGCTCCTTGCTGTCTGGCGGGTGACTGCAAGCTTCAAATGACACCTTCACTGAGACAAGTGCAAGTGACTTTTACAGACCTGGGAGGCTAAAACCTGCCTGGAACTGGGTCAGCGCTTCTGTGGTGATGCACGAGGTGGGCAAGAGCCAGCACCGCTTACCACGGTGCTGAGAGACCTCAGCCAAAAAAATTCAGGTGTTGCCAAGGCTGGAGAACACTCACTGCAAGTATCAAGTAGTTCGATGAAAAAAAGTCTCTATTAATAAACCATTGGACGCTTTCGTAGGGCCCAGTTTAATAGAATTTAAAGATGAGAGAGGATTAAGTGAAAAACAGGAAGCATCCTGCAAGAATTTCCCCCAGAGCGATGTGGGCGAGGGAATGAAGCGAGCGAGGGAGCCCAGATGTGTTTGCAGTTGAGGAATGCGTGCCTCTGAGGGGTGGTGCACGCTCCTGATCCCACTCCTGCAACGCACACCAGCGCTGCTGGGAGAACCCAGGGCACACTGAGGAGCAGGTGGGCAGATTGCCTTGGATTCATGAGTCACTGAGAAGCATTTTCCCTCATGTCATTCGTTTCCCCTCTCCACCCCCTACAACAAAACTCTCCTCTGCAACTCTGCAAAAAAGGCCCTGATTTCTGGCTAGCCTCTGCAAGGGGTAAGATTTTCAGAGCAATGCTCACAAGCAACAGAACTGAGAAGGAAATGTCTTTTATGAAATAAAACATTTTACTGACCTACTTGAAATCATCTTGGTGACAGCACAGCTACCCAGAAAAAAAAAAAAAAAAGTCATGTCTTTCTGCATGAACTAAATTAGCATTTTTATCTGAAGCATAAAACATTGATGAGAAACAACATCTGTACATATAAAAGGTAGTTAACCAGGGAAAACAAGTGTATTGCTTAAATAGGGAAGCTTGACAGAGAATAAGTTATCAAAAGCACAATGATGCTTGAAAAATGCCATGAGAATGACAATAGTTTTCTTCAACATAAGTGGAATTACGATTCTCCTGAGCCACAGAACGTAATAATACAAAGTCAATCATTGCCTCCCTTTTCATACAAGCTCTTTTCACTGCCAAAAAGAGACAACTGTGCCATGGGCAGGAGAAAATAATTATTCTGTGAAACTCTGAATAGCAGTTTGCCTCCAGATATCAACTTGAAATTGTCATATCAAAGAAAAGTCATACTAACATCTTTCTAATTAATGGCCATTAATCTTGTGACCCTACTGGTAGTTCCAAAACAAACAAATAAGTGCATTTTTTTATTCCCAAAGTGAGAGTGTTGTTACAAGAGTGGTGTGGCAGCTATACACAGTTCCAAAAGTGCAGGAATTAACAGAATTGCCCTGTGAACCTGGGACTGTAACTGGCATATCAGTAGGAAAAGGAAAGGGAAAGTGTTTGAATTCTCTTCCCAGCCTCTAAAAACTTCAAAACAATGTTAATTCTCTATTACACTAATGTGATAGGGGCGTGGAAACACAGCTTAAGAACAGCAGCATAGACAAGTGGGCCAGACCTTGATAAAGTGCCTGTATGTGTTTGCAAAAGTAGTGCAGTCCAGTTTTTTGTCTGTACCCTGAGCATTTGCAGCTCCTGTTACTGTGTAAAACCAAGTGATTTTGTAGGTTTTTTCAGTGTTTATCTTTGAAATACCCCTTAAGATGAGAGTGCTAGCCTCTGCAGTCAACAGGGAAAACACAGACAAAAGGAGTTCTCTAAGGTGAAGGAGAGAAGTTGTGGAGGAGTAGAAAACTGAATCTGTATCTACCATGTTTCCAGCCACCATCTCACCTGATGAATTACCTCTCTCCTTTCTCCATTTCTTCCTTTGTGACAGCTTTTCTTTCCATGTAGGTGTGGGAATTGGGAGCTAGCAATGCTTCTGCTTTCAGCAAGCCTTGAGGAGAAAGCAATGGTCCTAACTCTGTGAAACGAGTCTGGGCACACTAAATATCCAGGATGTGCCCAGTTCCTTCACACATATGATACGGCCTGGGATGCATCCCACAGCAAAATAAGTAAGATGGGAATGCCAGCGAAGGATAGGAGTAATTGTTCAAGCTCTCCCCTTACCCTCCCCACTCTTAAAAATATTATACTCTCACACATTTTAATAGACATAAGTTAATTTTTCTCCACCTAGCAAAATTGTCTTGTTGATTGAAATGACAGAAAGGAGCAAAACATTTGGTGCAAAATGGAAAAATCTGAGCTACCATAGTAGAAAAGCAAAATATCTCTGCACTGACATAATCCAGTGCTGTGAACTGCAGTGCCCATGTTTCACACTCCCAGACTTTCTTGTGCTTTCTGTGAGGTACTACAGTACACAGCCTCAGTTAAAATGACCTGAGTCGAAATTCCAGTAGGGACTTAAAATCATAGCACTTCATTGTTTTCATTATGAAGAACCTTTTTTTTTTCTGGGTGAGAAAATAAAGGAAAATAGCCAAAGCTTCTTTAGCAATCTTCAAGTGAAAAAAGCCCCTGCTGTCAGTGACTTTTATGAGAAAAAAAAAATCCTATGTTTTGTAACCAAAACTTCCTCTTCCACCCCTATCAGATAATGTTTGTGGTCACTTTTAGATGAAGGGAACTTCCCATTCCCAATACCCCAACTCAAGGGCAAGTTGATATCAATGCAAGGTTTTGTTTAGTCAGAGATGTCAGGATCAGGCTGTAAGTCTGTAGAAACAAGAGACCCTATTACTTTTTTACTTGTAGATGTGCAACTGATGGGTGTTCAGCCTCCAGCAGTTTAGATGACTGAGATAAGGTTTCAGATAAACATCCAAATGTTTAGATTTTTGTCTAACACAAAGCTCTGAACCTTTAAAGGATTACCCACCTCCAGGGATAATCCTGTAGTGATTTCAACACCTGTACTGAGTCAAAGTGAGTTCAGAGTGTCCTGGCCACAAGAAATGGTTCAAGCCCATCCTACCATTTGTTTTGGATAACTAAAATAGTCTGTGTCAGATCTGAACACAATTACTGGGCACTCTGATTTTAAATGACAGGATACCTCCAAATAGTCATCAATAGGATCACTTACTACCAAAGAAAAACAACTGTGACACTCTGCTTCTGTGTCCTACAGAGGAGATACACCCTCAATATTTTTACACTTAATCAGAAGTCAAAATACCTCACAGCTTAACAGATATTTTAATGAGCTGCTTTTCTGTCAGCATTCTGCTTTGGAAGAAAGCTTTGCTGCCCTCTCTTGCAGCTATCAAGAAAATGTGTTCATGTTGGCACACAGCAAAGCTCTAACTGCAGGTTAGTGTGACTGATCCTGAAAATACAGAGATATACCTGTACAGGAATCCAGAGATATACCTGTTCCCAGATAAAGAACAAGATCTCTCACGAGTGGCCATTTCCCACTGCTACCACAAGTGTGTTATACTTAAAGGGAGCCTTTTTTGATCCAGTTCCAGCATTCCCACAGAGCAGAGCCCACAGCAGGATAGGCTGTGAACTCCTCTCCTTCCCAGGCACCAGCTTGTCCAGGTGCCCTGAGGAGCAGCTGGACTTTGTGCTTCACTCAGGCTTCTCCTAAATGACACATAACTCTTATCAGGGTTACTAGAACTCTTTGTAAATCTGACAAATTATTCTGGGTTTGGTTTCGGTTTCAGATGCTGTAATCATGCTTCAGAAGCCACCAGGAACTGGGAGGAAACAAAAAGAATTATGTGTAACACTTTATACGTACCTGTGCACCTGTACCATGTATACATGTATGTCACACATTATTTCACCATGGATCTAAAAGTGCTTTGCAAGTGCTGAGAATGGACAAAAATCTGTTTCTCCTTACTGAAAATCAAATTTTAAAAAAATTTTAAAAAAATCAATGGGTGTTATTGTGAAAACAAAATTATAGACAGAACACGATCTTCCCTGAGGCTTTTTGGCAAATGCTTTAGCCTTATTTGGGCTGAGTCCCCTGTTAATCTGAAAGGAAGACAGAGGATTTTTCATAGAAGGATTGCTCAGTAGACTGAACTGTTTGGTTTGGGCTTTTTTTTTCCTACATCTAAGCAAGAAAAAGAGGGTCACTCTTCCTCATTTAAGAAGTTTGTGTGCTGTAAATTAGCATATCTCTGAAAGCAACTACTGACTTTGATCACTCTCCTGAAGTACAACGGTATTTAAGGAAAAGCTGATCTTATTTTAATCACTGGTTCTTCAGCTCACCTCTGTAATTAGAAGGAAAGCTTGCCTCAACAGTGCTCAGGTGGAATGCACAGGAAACATATGATTAAATGGTGATTCTAAGTTTAGCATTTCACTTCCAGAAAGCAGAACTAGTATCAGGTGTAAATTTTTTTCTGTAAAGTCAAGGGACATTTGAAAGATGAATTAACAATGGTCTACATAATATGCAAAGACAGAGGACAAAATAAAAACCTGTTGGGATCTTGTGGTTGCATTCGAGAGGGCTGGATTTTCAGCCCTTCATTTTCACATTGGGTCTTCTCTACAGATTTCACTTGACAATCATTGTGAGGTGAGTTTCAGAGAACTTTATCAATAACAAAAACAAGAACAGATTTGGTTTGCTTTCCTCTGCCACCCCTATCTGGATCAGCCTGAAACAGAAGCTTCTCTCGGTCCTGTTGTGCATGCTACTGTTTGGTAATTTCAGACAAATGTTTTTAACAGAGTTCTGGTGATTATGGTCTCCTTAATGTGTTGTAAATCCCTGGAAGTGGAGGAGGATGTTTTCCTGGAGAGAACAAACTTGTTTTTCCTTTTAAATAAAACTGTTCTTTTGTAACTATGTTGATCTGACCACTGGCAAGCAGAACTCTGCAATGTATGTGTTAGAACTTAGGAAAAATTAAGACACCTTGCACCAAAAGGCCAACATCTAATTTATGTAAAAATAATGGTTTGGGGAGTGTTTTCATCCACATTAGTGTTGTCATCACAGAATACCCACTGTTTGCATCTCTGGTTCATTGTTTATTTCCCCACCATTCCAAGTAAACTTACTCCTGGTAGGAATTTAGCAAAAGTAAGGGCAGAAGTTGCTTCATGAACAGGCAACACTGTTTTCATTGTACTGCATTCTAGGCAACCAAAATGAAACTAAGGGCTCCCAGCAGTTTTTTCAGTTTCTTCAGCGAATGCATTCCATATCTCTGTGGTATTCTCACCAGCCTTTTCCACCCTATAATTTCATGTCAAGTGAAGTAAAATCCAATGTGTGCCATTTGAAGCATGCACATGTCCAGAGATTTTCAGCCATTCACACCTCTCCTTTCTGAAACTGAGTGAAATCTTGGCCTCACGCTTATTTGTGTTTGCAATTGTAGCTCAAAGGATCATCAGAAAAAAAGGAACTGTTCTAAAGTGGATTTTAGAGTCTAAGCTACAAAATAGGACACACTTTGGGCCAGATCAGGCTTTCTTGAATCTGACAGATATTTAAGTCTGCAACATTTTCTTTTCCTACTGAAAGGAATAAAATATGCAGTCTCAGAATATTATGGTTGGACCATGATAGTGGTCTCCAATGGCAAAGCATTAGTAGGAAATTAAATACCATTTTTTCCCCACCTCTTTTCAAATCTAGTTTAAAGTAGAAATTGTTATTAACAGTAAATTCACTGAACAATTAATTTATGCATTTTATACATCACTTGGTATCTCTAGGGAAATCCAGAGAAAAATTTAAAAGTTTCTTTAACTCAGAAGTTCTGGATTAGATGCAGAAGCTACCTGATCTGAGGGAAGAGCTTGAGTACATAAGAGACAGACCAGATACCTGGGTTTAAAATTTAATGTAGATTAAGCTCAGTTTTTCAACATAGTTTCTTCTTTTTGGGTTCTTGATTTCTAACTTTGTTGTCAGTGTGACAATTTATTTTGAAGACAAGAATCTTTACAGAATTCCCCTCAACTCCATTTATTTTCATTTGCAGAAGGGTTAACTGTGGGTCGGAAGGCCCCAGCAGAGCCTGACTCCAGGACAAAGGCAGTCAAGCCTAAGATTACAGTATGGAAAAGCGAGGAAGAAAGAAACTGATGCGTTCAGAGAAGGAGGAGGAACAACTTCCCTCCTACCACCTCTCTGACTCTTTGTTTCACTGTGCTGTGAGTCTCATGAAATCATGAAGTTACATCAGCCAGGTGCCTCAGTGAAAGGTCTGGAGATACTGGGCCTGGTCTGCAAGGTAAGGCAGCAGGAATTTACCTGAAAATGCCATGAAACAACACAGCAAACATACATATTTTAGACCTTACAAACCAAGCCTTAGGCTATGAGGTGAACAGGTTTGGAGGATAAAGTTGCCTATTATTGTTACATGGGTATTTATTACCCAGTGAAACTTCTCTAGCTGTTGATTGCATAGGAATGCTTATTTTAAACCTGTCAAGCGGCAGGGACCAAGAACCCCAACGACTGCACTGCTGCAGCACATTCTTTATCTGACATTTAATTGAGGGGGTTTTTTAGTAACTGTGATTTTTCTCTTTGTTACAGTCTGGCTATTTAGAAATTATGTTACTGCCTGTTGCTCAGAAAAGGACAGACATTGTAATGTAAACACATTGATTCACTCCATAATTGATAAATGATACTCATTTTTGCACACTAGTCAGGAAAATATAAGCTTTCAAGTGCAAATATTAAGAAAGTTGCTTTGATACCTGCAGTTCCTTGGCAACCATCATTGAAACACTTTGATATACAGGACATCACATTTTATAGATGAGTAACCGGAGTCTCAGAAAGGCCAGTCTTGATTTTTCATTCTCCAAGGTTGAGCAGCCAAAGTAAATACAAATGCCACTCTTTTTCAGAATGGATACTTGCAAAGAACTTACTTTGCTGACCTGTCTCCTGTGCCATTTGATGCCTCTTACATCTCTTACAGTGTAAGCTGTAAGAGAACAGCTTACACTCGACCAGTTACACATTTTTAGGGTGCACCTAAGGCACCAATAAGCAAATAAAATCTTGAAAAAGAGGTGCAGCTGTACCTCCCTCATTTCCAGCCATTGAAGCCAGCATTCCAGCCACCTGCACCAGTCCGACAACACTCAGCTCCTCGTATTGTGAATGCATTCTAAAACATGCCTGCCTGACAGGGGACAGGAAGAGAGGAGAATGGGGAAACGGACAGGAATGGGAGGAAAAGAAGAGTAACAATGCAGGGCTTTGAAAAGGTAGGCTGGACTCCAGCACAACTTCAAACACCGTGGAGCTGCACGGTGGCCCAGCAGCCAGCAGGTTTTCCTAATGACACTGTGCATTGTGCTGGAACGGCTTCTGCTGCTGCCACACAGCCACGCTGCTGAGGGCTCCAGGGAATTACCTTGGTATTTAATTTGTTGTTATGAAAACAGTGAGTTTCACTGCAGCAAGAATAGTTTCTTCCCAAACAGTTACCAGAATCCTATTGTTGTTCTCCTTCTTGTTGACCTTTTTGATGGTTTTGCGATTATAATGATTTTCCCGGCTTTGCTATCTTGAATTTGTTTGATTTATATTGTGTCAGGAATTCAGAAAGGGGAAAAGCAGCCCATCTCAGGCAGAAGTTCTTCTAAATGAAGGAGTTTAAAGAAGTATTTTTTTCAAATGGAATTGTGATGGGAAGAGCAAAATTTTCCATGCTTTAAGCTTTTTAATTGCATATGGCCAAGACAAATATAGGGTTCATTTTCAGCCACACTATCGTGCTGTTACCACACTATTCCATTGTAGGTTTTTTCAGATTACATTAAGAGCAAATACTACTTCTTTAGAGTGTAAAAGCTGTGAAAATAACTTTCAGTTCTGTTCTCATGTGTCTTTAGAGATTCAGAGTTTAATTTCCCAGAGTGCCCAAGACAGTGGCAATCCTGGGAAGGTATTTTCCTGGCTGGCCCAGAAATCAAATTATCATAAAACTATCTGGCTGTGAAATATGTCACCAGGTCAGCTGCATGAGCTCCCTCTTGCCCTCTGTTATTGGCCTGTGACGTTGGCATGAGGAAGTGTGTGTCTCCATCTCATTCAGCCCGTGTTCCCTGTCATATTTTAGAAAGTCTTGTGTGACATCCAATATACAAGCAGCAAGCAGTAGGCTGGTGAGAGTGTCTGTTAAATTAGATTTATGTAAATCTATGACGTTATTTTGAAAACCAATTGTAGTAACAAAAGAATATAGAATTATTCTTACATTTCCTACAATAAATGATCTTTATTGCAGATAGTTGACTGTATTTGAGGTAACATTTGCATACCTAACTATGCACCACTATGATAAGATAACACAGTCATTATCATGTTATTTGTTGTGCTTATACAATATGCTGATTCAGTTCCTGCACATTACTTTTCCTTTACCACTTATGTCTGTGTGTAAAAAAACACCCAAACAACAAAACCCAGAAATGCACTGATTTTTTTTTTTAATTTGCATATAAAACTGTGTGTTATCTGTCCTCCACAAAGCTCATATTTTAATTGACATTTCAATTGACATTTCTTATCTACAAGGACGTACTTTTCTACAATAAGGGCAGTGTGCCATAAGCTACTTAGGAAAGTCCTATTAGGAGACAATTATGTTCATTATTTTAAATATATATTAAGATTAGAATACTGCTAAAAACGTGCTATCCACTTCAGAAGTACAAAAGAAAGACCTCTCCATCCTACACCCAGTTCCACCAAAAGAGCTTGCAATGCACAGACAAAGCCAGCAGGGAACTGAAAAAACATGCAGGGGCTAAGAGACCCAGGGGGGTTTTGAGAAAACACAGACACAGTCTTGAATACAATTTGTTAGGGTCTAAATAAAGAAATTATAGAATTATCCTGCCTACTGTATGTATTCTCTTTTAAATGACAGTAATGTAAGTGAAAAGGTAGAACATTAATTGCCAGTTTGCTACCACGTCTTCCAGCGCTGCTGTCATTTTGACATACTCCCCTAAACAACAGAAATAGCTTTATAGATATTTATCTTTCTTTCTAGAGAAAGAAGATCTTTATAGAGTCTTTCTTGAGTTTTGCATGTAGTGGTAATGTATACTGTGCCCACAGCCCCTGCAAAGATGAACTTCTTGTGCCACATTGCAGATTTTTTATTAGTTTCTTATCAAAGGTACCAAGTCACATAAGTCTCTTTTATTCTACAGGATTGTTTGCAAGGTTATTTGCAGTAGTAGGTTTTAACATAAGACAGGCAAATAGTTCAAGAAGAGCAAGGTGCTGCTGTACTTTAATAGAAGACTCCAAACTCCACTTGGAGAGCCCACAGAACTGTGCTCCCCCTCGTTTGTTACTTCACTCCATTTTCCTAGACAGCACCATCTAATGCACATCCTTGCTGTGCAGCTGGGAATGACTCACTAAGGTCTACCTGAGGAATATCAAAGTCTAGACAGAGGTGAAATATTACTGAGAGAGAGAGAGAGAGTGCTAACATAAAATCTGAAAAATTAATCCAGTGCTGGAAAACAGTACTCCTGTCTTCTTCCTTCTCCCTTGCCCTCCCCTGGCTTGCCTGAAACCCATGTTGAGCATGGTTGTTCATTTATTTTGGACTCCTGGAAGAATTTAGGTTCATGCACTGGAAAGTGAGAATGGCTTTGTGGAGTGATGACTCATTCCAATGCACAGAAGAAAGAAACACTTTTACCAGCCCTCTGGCCTCGCTCAAAGTCCATTTCTCAAGGGTGGCCTTGCAATCAACAGCTTGGAGGAAAGACTTGGATCCCTCCTGACAGACCCAGGCAGGTGGACACTGACCCAACCAAACCTCTTCTGGCAAAAAAGCTCCATCCTGCAAGACCACTGAGACCTCAGGCTTTGATGAGGTAAATGGTGAGACTAAACCAAACGCTACCCTTCCTAATGGCCTTTTGGATGCTGCCCTCAACCAGTAAGAAAGGGCCCAAAACATTGTTGGAGCAAGAGGCTACTCAATTGTTGCCAAAAAAAATGTTCTTAAAACACTGGTAAGATTTCTGGGAAAGGATTTTTCTTGTTACAGAAGCATCTTCTTAACTCTTTGCAGAGTAACTGTCAGGCAGGGCACTGCTTTAATTTTCAGATTTTCCAGCATTTTCTTCCTGTGTGCCCAGTGGCACGTGGAGAAGGCAGATGCAGATGATCTGCTTAAATAACAGGTGCCACATCAGGAAAGAAGTGGGAGATAGGAAGCTCTTCCCATCACTCTCCACTGTCTTTCAGCTGGGCTTTCTGTATAGCAGTGCACAAGTTAAATGAATTGGGGGGGAGCCAATTGCTTGATATTGCACAGTTGGGAAAGGGAAACAAAACCCAAGCCCTCAGCCCAACCTGCTGCTGATGTTTTCCTCTCTGTGTGCCAGCACTCAGCTTAGGAGCTGCTTAGTTGCATGGTTGAAGGCAAGAGTTATCTTTCAGTTGTGTGTTTGTACAGCACCTAACACAATGAAGCCCTTCTCCTCTACTGCAGCTTGGAAACATTATCACAGCACAAATAGTAAATAGTAATCAGGTTAAAGATAGCACTGAATTAAACCAGACCAATACTCCTGCTGGAGGCCAAAAGGTACACAGTGCCAGCTCAGGCAACTGGCTCTCCAAACTGAAAGAGAACATTCCTCTGCAGTAAAATAAACACTATTCTTTTTTCTCTTGAGCTAGATAAAGCATTGTGTGTTTCTGATAAATCCATATGGTTTGCTTGCTTGCAGAGGAAAACATGAAGAACAACAATTCCCCAGATTTCTTCCTCAGAAGTTGCATTATCAATAAATGCCTGTGATATCAGTCGGGCTTTTTAGCCCACACATCCGGCCAGTATCTTAATTGCAATAACTTCACATCCCAAAAAGTCAATGCAGTGATATACAAGGGACCTGATTCCAACCCCTAACCTCTCCGAGCCCGGAAAGTCTTTCAGCATTCCTGCAAACTTACATAAGAGAGAAGGAGCAGATAACATTGTATGCTTGCAATTAAACATGCAGGATGCTTGTGCCCTCTTGCAGAAAGGAGTGAAAGAGTGGCCTCTAAGGAAGTTGTTCTGAATTAGAAAATGGCCTTACAACTGAAGAATTTGGAGTGCAAGACCAAGGACCCATGGGATTGTCTGAATTGTTTTTTTCAAGTCTCCAAAATTACTTCATTGCACTTTTTTCTACAGTCTATGACAACCTAAAACCTACTGAATAAACAGACAAAATACTGTTTGTGGTCTTTATGTATACTGCTGCCTTAATGGCAGCATTATATTTATTGGACAGAGTACAGACCTGACTTATTCTTAAGTGGATAAGGAAATTCTCTTGACTTAAAATGTTTCCTTTAATTTAATTTGTCTTTAGAATTGGGAGCTACAGATTAGAACTGGAAAACCAGGGAGGTCTGACTTCCATCCCTGGGAAGGTGGTGGATGGCCCTGTACACCTGTTGGGAAAGTTGCCTTTAGAGAAGGGAACAATAAAATGTGCAAGTTTGCAGGTAATAGTAAGCATTTCTCAACAAACAAATGCCATGACAGGCTCAGAAAGACCACATGAGTGTACAAAAAAATGGCAGGAGAGATCCAGGTAGGTAAATGAAATGCAATGCACCTTTGGAGAAATAATCTAAACTATGAGGCTAAACTCCCATAGATCCAGTGCAGGAAATAGACCTCAAGACCATCAGTGACAACTCTTGGAGATCATCTCCTCAGCGTGCAGTGGGGACCAGAAGAGCCAGCAAAGCACTGGCCATCACAAGGTGGGGTATGGATTACGAGAGGAGTGTTATTTTCCTGCCACAGGAAACTGCTGTAGTGACAATACCTGTAGTGTGTGGAGTTCTGCATCTCAAGGAGGACATAGCAGAGCTAGATAAGATCCAGAGAAGGACAAGGAAAACAAGTTCAGATACTGCTGATTGAATGATAGCTTATGAAGAGAGACTAGAAAGATGGGATTTCTTCGATACGGAGAGCAGAAAGGTCAGGGTGTGAGGGAGGAGATGGTAAAAACTTACACAATCACAAAGGTGGTGGTTTGGGCAAAGGGAGAAGGGTGATTTAACAAATTGCTTAATGCTGGACCTGGGGGGTCCTCGCTGGAACTTTGCACACCTGGGGACTCTTCAGTGCTGGATTCATTGGGAGCAGCCAGTGCCATTTCCTGTCAGGTGAGCATGGTTTACTCCTCTTCCTCTGGTTCTTTTGCTTCCACTTACTGTGCAGTTAGCAATAAGAGCTACACAGGACCATTTCTCTGTCTGCTTGCAGCCAGAATGGCTTCCTTTGGGGTTATGTGAGTATGAAAAAATTCAAGATTTGGTTTATTGTTTTTCAAGAATAAGGGAGGTAGAAAGGTGTCAATCTGCTGGCATGCAGCAGCACAGTTATATAATGGTCTTGTATCAAAGACTTTCTGTTTAGGAGCAGGAGGGGAAGTGTTGCTGCACTCAGGTGTCATTTTGGTTACATTTTCTTCTAATTTACTTTCCATATGTTAATGCCACTGAATTTCATGGTTATGCAAAAGAATAAAGAAGTGAGGTGGTATTGCCATACTTCAGTCAGTAGTGAACGTAATTAATTACTACACAACACAAGAGCAGGCAACTGCTATTTGAGAAATTTTTGGAAGGAGTCAGGGTGAGGGTGATCTTGGAGATTTGGGTGAAGTAAGGGTCTAATAGTGGTAGAGTTTGGTAAGGGGCAATACCAAACTCTACCTCCGGACCCAGAAGTTCACCTTGGAGTTTTCCCTAGGCCTGTAGCTTTGCTCTTTTTTTTGTCATCCTGGAGACTGTTACTAACACCCAGAGTGACTTCTTGTTGTTGCAGTCCTGGAATACTCTCTGATTATGTGGGACAGGTTGCACTTTACAGTGTAATTCTGCAACTCTTGCATCATCCCAATGGAAAGAAATCAAGGGCTGCGTTAAAAGGCTATTAGAGGCACAGAAGGAGGATACCTTGAGTGTCATTTCAATGCAACAAAATAGGTGTATCCAGTTTTGATCACTCTATGTCTACTGCTAGTAAATGAAAGAATTGCCAGCTTGAAAAGGTTGATCTAACCTACAGGACAACACTGAGGTTCATTAAGTCTCAGTCAGCAGAAAGTGGTCAGACCTTCTCCTGAAGTCAGAGTTTGATACTTAATTTTCAAGCAGAGAAAATTTTTCCTACTTGCTCTCTAGACAAAGTAATTTTTAGCACAATGAAATATTGTCATGGCAGAAGGAGGCAAGTTCTTGAATTTAAATATGCCAGAACTTTGCAATAATTTAGGTTTGCTCTAAAGTCAATGTCAAGATCTCCTTTCTAGTTACAGTGGGTTGAAAATGTATTAACGATTTCATATTTTATGTGACTTATTGTTGCTATTGTTAAGGGTTGCACCTTGTTACCACTGAGGGATCTGCAAGCCATTAAAAAATAAAAATTAAAAGCTTTTTGTTGTTGTTGTTTTCCAAAATAGTCCATTGCCATATAAGCAATGTATCTGGGCCATACATATAAATATGAGACAAAATAGAAGATTAAACATGCAGACTACCAGGCCAGCTCTGAAGGTTTGTAGGAAACACAGGACAGGCAGATTGGTGAGTTGCATTAAGCCTTTAGTTTTTACACTTTTGAAATTCTACGCAATACTTGTAGTGGTTGTTAAGAAGGAATTTGCTTCTTCCTGGCAGTTACTCTGATCTACCAGGTGTGTGTGGTCTCTTCCCTTTCTGAGGTTGCCCTTTTGTTCTGACTACTTTAGCCAAAAAAAAAAAAGGCAGCTGGACAGCTTTAGTCTGTTAAATAGTCCACATTACTTACAGAGCTACACTCCTCACTGACCCTTAACAGTTTAGTAGCTATGAGCTTTAAGAGGCTCAGTCCTAATCTCCTGTCTTCAAAGGAGCCAGAGCTGCTGCAGAATGTGGCCCTTTGATTGTGGCTTTCCCTGAATTTTAGAAACCCACCTTTGTTAGCTGGTCACTTCCATTCTTTTATCTAGATGATGACAACAGTAAAATTAACATAAATTGCTAGACTTGTCCAGGGGTTTTCATTACTCCTTGATGCTTTGCTGTCCTCTTGGCATGGCCTCTCTCAAATAGCACGTTAATAGCAGGCTGCTGCCTAAGGGACAAAATGTTCAGGATCCTTGGGTGTGCAGCTCTGATTAAATATGCTGGCCAAGGACTGCTTAAAGAGAATATCCCTTGTATCTTTACTTTGAACTGAGGAAAGGTGTCATGCAAGTGATGTGAGGAAACAGTGTGGCTTCAGGGACCGTCTTTCTATAATCTGCAGAGATGCCAAGACTGAATCCAGAGAAAGCTTGTTTTGTAGCAAAACCAGTAATTTTCAGCAAGAAGGAGCTGTTGGACTGGTGCACTCTCTGTTGGGTTTTGGTTTTTTCTTCCCCAGGGATAGTAGTGTTCTGACACGATTTCACATTGGCACTGATTCCCATTTCTGTAGAGCGTTATTCTCTGGGCTGTAAGCACTGAGAATTGTGGGCATGGTCATGAACCTGAGCTGATTCAAAGAACATGCACAATGCTGATATTTAAGGGCTCTGAATTTGACCCTTTCCTGTGGCCCTAAGATGCACATGAGTACTTCTGTGGCATACAAAGACCTTCCTACCTGCTGTGTATGAGAACTCAGTAGCACAGAGGGTATTTTTTACCCTGGGCTGAAAACTGGGCTTAAAATCTGAACTCCAGCTTCCCCAGAGGTTTTGTTGCTCCTTCCCACTTCAACAACAGCCATCAGGGAACACAAGAATGTTCACTCTCATCATCCTCTGGACAAGTGGCTGTCAGCTTACACAAAACCTTTTAAATACAACAAACAAACAAAACCCCAAACACACAAACAAAGGAAAATGGTGGGGGGGTGGTGGGGAAGGAAGAGGGAAAGGAGAAAGGATCACACAGTAAAAAGTTTCCTCACTGTATCTAGACTCCAAAAGCGTGGACCAAGACGTTAGCTCTTGGTCATGTACTGCACTGGAATCACATACAGACACTGTCTCCAGGAACACCAGTGATGCACATCAGCCTTTTGGCTTCCCTCAGGTGCTTGCACAAACACTGGCAGCTGCTGTCAGGAAAGGCTTGCAGGACCAGGCTGCAAATGCCTTTGTAGGGCTTCTGTGCACTTGAAAACCATGACTTGATTGCACAACATTCCTTCGTATCCTGTACTCTCTTCTTGACCTTTCTTCCATGTTTTCCATGTGACTGACAGCCCTTCAAAACACAAAGCAACAGGATAGTGCTGGATGGTGGGAGGAAACATTGCCATCAGTTTGGGATATCATTATTGAAACAGCTTCAAGTTATCAACAGCTTCAAGGGAGAAAAATGCTGATATTTGTTTTTTGCCTTGCATACTATTCCCCACTCATTAATCGGTTTCTTGACTCTCTGACCCACTTTCCTGCAATAATAGTTACATGGACAGCCTAATATTTCTTATCCTGGTGTCTGTATCCTTGGGCTGAAGTTTTTCAGTTCTGTTTGCTGGCTAACCCTTCCAAGATGCTTTTGACTCTAACTAGACAAAACCTTTCCTTCCTAACAGTTTGGCAACCATGTTCTAATCTTTCTTTTTTACTGACTTTTATTCTTTACTTGTCACCGCTGCTAGAAGAACTAAAACATACTTATAGAAGAATTGTTTAATTTTGCTGGGGTCTTAGGGACAATAGGGGTGGCAGTGTATCAAATCCCTAGTCTCTAGGCTCATCACATTAATTGTCTATATAAAATATCACCAAAAGCAGTTTTACCATAGTAATTAGTGTCCCCAAGCCTACCATTTATCCAATAATCACAGCATTTTGCAAACACTCTTTAATTACATTCTCAGCAGCCTGGTCTCTTTAATTTTGCTGTTCTGACTTAGTCCTACAATAGCCACTCTTTTTAATAAGGTAATTAGTAGCCACATTTTAGCATTGTATAAACTGATAGAGAGATTGCATTCAGAGGCTGTCTGCTTAAACACTGCAAAAGTGGTAGAGAGAGAAATTAGGTCTGCATCTGACTCCTTGAATTCTATTTTGACAACGATGGTAATCTTGCTTTTTGATTCTGTAAGTTCACCTAGGGTTGCCCCTAGTGCTTCCCTATGGTAGCACTGTACCATGTTTGCTCTCCCTTTCCAGTGCCTTGCTGCACTTGTGTTCATGCTCCATCCTTTCCACCAGCTCTGCTGGCTGTGAAGCCAGCCTGAAACTACCAAAAGAAGTTCAGTTTTCAGTCAGCTCCAAGGTGTTGAGTGAGCTGGGATGATCTAGCCAGGGGATGACAATGCTCCCCATGGTTTGAGGGGGTGACACCACCAGATTACAGTCAGGATCATCTAAAGCATCTCTCTCCATTCAGAAACTCTGAAAATTAGCATTTTCAGGAGCACAGTGATAGCTTCACCTATGTCACTAGAAGATCCTGCTCCTTAACATAAAAGGATGTTTTTTCTCATTTATTGGATTATTATTAGATGTTGAAAACTATGGCGACATCTGCAACCTGCCTATCAGGTTCCAGTTGCTTGATACAAGGACAGGTGAGAGGGTAGGCTGTCAAAAATAAAATCACAATTACATACCTTGCCTTCCTGAGATATTCAATAAAATCATGGTGTAACTAGCATTTATGATTTTTAAAACCTTTATCCTGGTGCCTCGGTGGTGGCAGCAAGCTCAGTGTTTCAATAACTACAACATGTAGTGCCTTAAAATTAAGGCTCAAATTACAATCACTGGCAGACAACATTCAAACGACAGGGGCAAGGAGGGGAAATTGTTATTTGCAAAGATGTGATTTATATATTTGAAGATTAGAAAAATAATAATAATAATAGGGAAGTAACAATTTTTAAAAATACCTTCAGGCAAGAATTGCTTACTGTTTTTCCCTTTAAAAACATATAATGTGTTATCTCTAAAGACCAAGATACAAATGTGTGAAGCTGACTGGCAAGGAACTAGTAGTAAGTCAGTCGTAAACCAGCTAGTGAGAAGCAGAGTTAAGCTACAATAGGATATGGTGGAAAGGTGATGGTCCCTCTTGCAGCAGTGAATTTTTCACCGTTCCCATGTAAACAGTACTTTTGGCTACATGTGAAATAACCTAAACTCTACTGACTGTCTTTTACTACTTGAAAAATCTTTTGTATGAGGATGTTTTTACTTAATATTGGATCTTGTGCCTATCTGCTGTTTCTGTTCCCAGCATCTGATATTTCTCTCATTGCTCAGTCCTTCAGGGTCTTCAACCCTATGGTGACAACAACGTATAGATGACCTCAAGGCCATGTGCCCTTCAAGCTCATAGATTTGTGCAAATATCAGGTATAATCTTGACCTGTACATTTTCTGATCTCACAATGGAGATGACAAGATGCTGAGGGCAAAGAAATGCTTTGAAGGCCTACAAGACTAACATGATGCTAACAGAGTGTGTAAATTTACTAGCTTTTAGTATTGGCATGTGGGATGGGAGCAGAAGACTGTGCTTCCCAAATGCTGCACGACAGCTGAAAACTATCATAATGGTAGAAAAGTAGATTGGAAAGCCTTGGAAGAGCACACAAGTGTGCTGGAACAGAGAGTACATCAGCCAGAAACTCTTGGAAAAAGTTAGGCTAGGGAGTGATGACATGATGATAGCAATATAAATAAGTGAAAGGAAATTGCATGAAAGAAAGGAAGAGGGTTATCTGGATTATCTAGAAAGTGGCTGGACAGATTTTAGCCTAAAATTAAAAATGGAAAAAGAATGAGGCTAGACATAAGGAAAAAAATTCACAACCTTGAGCATGCCTAGAATAGATTGTCAGACCAGCACAGGCAATGACATGGGTGGGTGAGACCAGATAGGATAAGACAATAGGAATAATAAAGTAAGGAAACAAGCCTTTTGGTGGGAGCAACTGGAGTGGATGACCCAATTTGTGTATTTGTACAGATCTGGCTGGCTATATATAGTTGAAGGGAGGCAGTAAATAAAGCTTGTGCACTGGTCAGTGGGGGCTGGCTATGATGGCACACAAAGTTAAAATTCCCATGCCTCTGCCTGGTTTCATGGAGATGTAGCTGTGAGGGAGCATCACCAGCCCAACACTTGCCAGAGGTCAGGCTGCACGAATTTCCATGAAATGGAAAAGATGTGAGCTATCAGCCAAAGCTGTGGCTCTCAAATCTTCCAGGCTTTTGGAAGTTTCGAACTAAAACTGGAAGAGTTGTCTTGGAGGCCTAGGTTGCCTTGAACTGCCCAAGACTGTTATTCACAGGTTCATCATCCTTGGACCAGCTTCATTATTTGTGTCTAATGCCTTTCAAATATTTTCACCTCTCTCCATCTCCATTGTGGTAACATGGATTGTGCACCTCAGCATGTGATATTAATGCAGAGGCTTTAGGCTTGTTAGTGTAATTTTCTTTTTAAAAAAATCACATCTGCACCTTTTTCTGTTTTGTTTTATACTCCCTACAGTGGAATGAGAAAGAATAATATGAGAAAATGAAGGTTATGAGAAGCATGAATTTACCATGCCTCTTTTTCTGGTTTGTTCATGATGTCAGGGTTTGGGAATTGTTTTTCTATTTTTTTTTTCCCCCTGAAATATGCATCAGTGCAATCTCAATCTGCTTCAGAAGAGGGACACCAAAGGAAAATGTCCACTAGAAGACCTTTTGGCCCTTTCTGTTTGTTCTGCATGGGAATTTCTTGTTTAATTTTGTAGTGATAGGTCCATATTTGGCTGAAACAAACCCTTAAAGGAAGTGTCCATTAATGTGCCTTCAGGTCCCTTCTCTCAGCCCAGACAGGAACGGAAGACAGATCTTGAAATTCTCCTTCTTGCAAAGAAAGGGGTCTGCATTTCTAAGCCAGCGAGTCACTTTTCCCTTACTTGGCGTTCAGTGAGCGCTTGGGAGAGCTGCAGTTACATGCCAGAGACATACCAAAAGGGAGGAAGGAAGATTTTGAAGTCCTGCCAAATACTGCACATTGTTACACACCGAGGCACTCCCTCACACGCCTTGGGTGGTGGGTATTGGTGTGCAAGTGCTCAGGTGGTGACCACCTTATATTTGCATGCATGGGAAATATCAGCCCTCTCCCCCCATTGAAGGCATTAAGAGTTTTTGGTTTTGATTGCTACTCACATATAGACACTGTAGATTTGGAGAAATTTCCCAGGACAGCAAAAAAAAAAAAACAACAAACAAAAACAACTGAGGGCTGTCTACAAACCCTGAGGAGGGAAGAAGTTGAAAAGGTGACAAATGCTTCCTTAAAATCAGAAATTAAAAGGACTGAGTGTCATGACACCAGGTCGAAAGTTGCTGGGCTGGGTAAGGAGGGAGGAAATGCTGCAGTCTTTGGCTGAGAACCAGGGGTAGGGAAATAAGTTTTGCAAATTCCTGGAAAATGAGAATTCCACAAAAATTTCAAAACTCAAATAGGATATCCAGGAAAATTTTAAACCTCCTTTGAAGAGTAATATCTAAACTAAAGATATTCAGTAGAGCCAGGGTTCCTAAGGCCTCTGGTCTCCTAGCACTGGCCAGCCCAGTAATGACCTGCCCTGGAGCAGGGATCCCTGCAGCCTTCAGCTCCCCTGTGTTATGTCTTGCACCCAGCAGGAAACACCTCTGGGACCCAATCCTGCCTGTGCTTTATCAGAAGTGTGTCAAATAGACTCATTTCCTGAAGACATTTTCACTCTGAATTGCTCTTTTCCACTTTGTTTTGCTGGAAAACTCCTAACATGCCCTAGCTGCTATCCAAGGACACTGGAAGAAACTAAAAGGTAGCAAGTTCAAAGCTGAAAAAGGGACTGTTTTTGCCTGCGTGATATAATTCAACTATGGATCTCATTCCTGCAGGATGTCACAGAGGTCAGGAGTTTATCAAGATTCAGAAAGGGCTGGGAATGCATACTGCTGCTGAGCATATTTGCAATTCTGTTATGTAATCCTACAAAAGTAGGTGTGGGGAGGGCTGTTTAGGATGAGACCTTTGTTGATATCTCATAATGGGAAGGAGTGTAATTGGATAACATACAGGAATGTACTGCAGAGGCAATTTCTTGAGGGTCCCCCACACACACATCCAACAAGTTTTGGTGCTGGTCATTACAAGTGCAACTATACCATTTTACTGGAATCTCTTCCTGACTTGATGGATGAGGCTTAAATTAAACCTCCATATTAAGTCTCATCTTTCACGCACTGAAGGTGTTAAATCTTAGAGTTCACTCTCCTGATGTTCCAAGTTGCCTTGGCTCCCACTGGAAATGTATAGGAAGCAAGGATCGTTCTCTTCGTAGTGTTTTGTGCCCATTTTGTTGGCACAGAGGAGATGGGGAATGGTCAGCAAAGGTTTTTGGGGTGTTGAATCTGCACAGGGCAATTGTGGGTACAACAGATCCCAGGAAGGGAGGGGAGTCTGTAGGAGGAGTTGGATGTTTGGGAGATGACTCTTCAAATTCCTGAACTGCAAAGACATGGTCTGGGTTTATGCTGACAGACACTGCTGCCTTGCTAATTTTGCTGGGTGGGTAGTGTCTGTGCTTCTAGCATTAAAAAAAAAAATCACCTTTGGGTATGATTCATCTCATCTAATTTTAGCTGTTTAAGTCTGGGTCTAGTCATCCAGAGTCCCTATATTCTCAGCAGAGAGAGCAAAGTCTGCCTATAGGGCAATTCATCCCTCTTGTCTCTGGTATCTGTCATTAAATGAGTTGAATCATCCCCAGAAGGGCTCATCCTTTTCCACTGGCTGCAGTGGGAGCCCAGACACACCAGATCATGCCAGTTGCCTAATGCTGAGATAGCTCCTGTAAAGTGAGATAAATCTCCCTCCCTGGGTAGCTGTGCTCATACTAGCAACAAAAAACCCCAAATAAACATGGTTTTAATCAACAAAATAAATGCCATGTGTACCAGAGGGAGGAGGTTGCCTTCAAAGGTACTCAGCTGAAGTCAGCAAGGTCCTACATCTGTATTCCTCTCCATTTCAGCTCTCAGGCTTTAATCTGTACCTGTGAAGACCTTGTCTACTTCTCTCTTTAGAAAAGCAAGTAGCATCAGACAGAGTGTGCCCCAAAGTTTTCTTGCTTTTTTTTCCTGCTGTATCTGTTTAGCCCAATAAAAGAGATTGGGTCTACCTACAAACTTCCCCTGCTTCTTATCCTCGAACCATCAAGGCAGCTACAAAGGCACTGGTACCTTGCTCCCAGATGATCCTGGATAAAGAACTCATGCTAGGTCGTAACAAGATAAACTTGTGTTTTTAACACAGATGCTTGTCTACTGGCCCCTCGAGCCAGTAGGACTGCTCACATCTTGTAAAATTAGAATGTGCCTAAGCATCTCATAGCACACCTCCATTTCATCTGAAAATGACAACTTTTGTGGCTTTTTCATTAAAAAACTGAAGAGGTTACGCACATGTGGGAGAGGCAATTCGTATGCAGATCCTTTTCCAGAACCCTGGAAGCTCGTCTGATAAGAAACTCATAGGAAGCACAAATGAATGACAACAAAAAAAAAAACATGGGACAATATTACTCATACAATGACTTTGTCGCTTAAAGCACGAAAAAAAAATCCCAGCAAAACCTCAGAGGAGAAGCATGAAGGGAATTTCTGTATTTCGCAAATCCCTTGTTTTGGGTGCGAATGCAACAATGTTTGTCATCCGGGAGGCTTCTTACGCTTAGGTAGATGCTCATTGTCCTTCTATGGAAATATACAGTAAGTTGTGCAAATATAGGCCGTGAGGAGACATCCGTCTCCCACCAGCAAGGAATGTGGGTGGGGAACACATCAGGCTCCAGCCCAGCCCCTCTGGGGCACTGCCCTTGCACGGCCCGAGAACAATAACCACCGGAACATGCTGAGAGACCTCGTTTGAGGAGGGAAAATAAGAGGTGGTAAAAAATTAAATAAATCTCAGCACAGACTTCGATCAGCCAGCGCTTTGTTTGGTGCTGTTTCTGGAGAACAATGGCACGTGGGGATAGGGACATGTGAGCTCACTTGTCCTGGACACTGGCTGCAGCAGGCAGAGAGATCATAAAGCACAGAAATCATGGTGACTCAGGTGCCTCCCGAGGGTGAACAGTCCTCTCTCTGACCTGTCTTGATGGGGTATCCCTGAGCTATGAGAAAGCAAGGGGCTGGAAACACTGCTCTTAGGGAGCATGTGGTGGAGAGACTGAGAAATCAGCAGTGGCCAAAGCTCAATAACATCTCAAAATATCCATGTACTTGCTGCTCTCTCTCTCTCTCTCTGTTTTGCTGGCCCTCTTGCTCAAACTTCCCACTTTAAGTGCCGTGGCTTGTTTCCCTGTTGTGTGTGGCATGTGTGTGTCCCACACACAGAGAGGTGCACGTGTATTCCCCGTGCTGTGCTTTGGAACAAACAGCTCCTGCCGTATCTTCTTGCGTAATGCAAGTTTGGATGTTTTCTTAACACATGGGCCTTCCTCCTCGAAAAAGAAAATAATTCAGGGTCAAGCAGCCCTTGCAGAGGGACCACTGCACTAACCCACCCTTGGGCATCTGCAGTGATTGAACCAGGGCTGTGTTCCATGTGGCACAGCAGCTGGGTGTGGACAGCGTGCTCCGACAGCCAGGACTGCCGATCGCAGTGACAGGGGAAACACCACCTGGTTTGATCTGTGGGGTCTTATCACAGGCAATAACGAGGAGGGAAACATAGGTCACCAGAAAGGATCTGTTGGTGTAGGAGTTGGGCAATGATGCTAATTGTTATTTTAAGCATGGGTTGCCTGACTCCTGGGCCTCACGTCACTGCTTGGTAATGGACACAAGTAGTGGGTTTGATATTTTCAGGCACTGGATGCTGCCTGGCTGCAGCGACTGCCGTTGCTGCAACCTTGGAAAAATCAGTGCAGTCATTGAGCTGTTGTTATCTGGGAGATAACATTTGCCTGTGGGCACCCATGCCTGAAAAACATTTGGCTTTTGACAGATGTCACTCAGTCACAACAAACAAACGTTGCTTTACGTTTTTTCTCCAGTTTCCCCAGGAGCAAATTCAGTGGAAGCAAGTAAACTGGTTTCCTGTAACTCTGGGTCTGTATGTCAGATCTAAGCAAATGAAGTGTGAGTAAAGCCATTTTCCAGTGTAGAACTTAGCTACCACTTCTTAACGTGACCCAAAGAAGGTTGTATCACAGGTATGATTCTAGTGTACATTTGATTTAAAAGAAAACAAGTAATGCAGAGGCTTGTTGTGAATGGCAAGTCTGAAAAATTATGTTTAAAGGAAGAAAAAATCATTGAAAAAATAGACTGGAATACAGACAAAGCAATCACTTGTTACTAGATTTACTTATAACTGTTGTACTGCTGTAAATATAAGGTAAGGAGTGATATTTTATGGAACTGGGGATCGACACATGAGCCTCCTGCATGCTGAACCTCTGGCTGGTTGGCTGGATTTGGGTGGGGAGTGAAAGGAGAATTATTACCTATGCCCAAGACTGGTGTGTTTCACTCACCATATCTAGTGTTACTTAATGTAGAAATAAGCCAAAAACACTGCTCCTGGTGCACCAGGTCAGGTTACAAAGTCTGGGAATAGTACGTAGGAGGGATCTCTGGGGCACACCTTAGGTGCCAGCAGCTGCTTTCCATATTGGGGACTACCTGAGTCTCCTTGGCAGAAGCAGACCTCAGCTGTGGTGGAGTTTGTTTTTGGTGGTTTTGGGGTTATTTTTGTTGTTTCCCAAATGGAGGCTGAATTGCATGCCAGGAAAAAGATGAGTTGGGCTAGTCAGAAAGCATGAGGAAATAGCATTCAAAATTTTATCGTTTTAGAAGCAAAGTGATAAGTATCTGCCAGCTCCAGACAGAAATCTGATTTTTCCTTTCTGGCTCCAGCTCACTTGTGGCAGTGAGGGGAGCAGGGGCTTAGTGGAGCCTCTCAGTAACTGATGAGGAGGGGATCTGCTCTGGCACCAGCACAGCTCCACTGACAAGGGTAGTCAGGCTCCAGGTTCTCTCCAGGGACTGCACCCTGCCTTCCTTCGTTCCCCAGGTTCTTTGGAGTTTCATCTGCTGGTTTTACTTGATGTCTCTGTTGATCCTTCTTTTCCCAAACTCCCCAAACCAGCAACTTGACAAACCACAGTGAGAGTTTGAGAGAAAGAGTCGGACAGCAAAACACCGACCCCAGACCTGCACATTTATTTAACGCTTGCTTTTGAGGCATGCAACCTGCTGACACCCTTCAAAGTGTGTGACTGCCTTTCCCCTGTGCTGGCTGGCAGCCTGGAATGAAGAAGCCACCTTGCCTGGGGGGACACCCATGGCTCTGACTGACAGGCCTCCACATAGCAGTTTATCTGCCAGCCAGCTTCGGCCACTGCGCTGGAATTTGGGACAAACACAAGGACACCTGCTCTTAGCAGGGATGGGGCAGGGGGGGCCTCGTGTGACTGGGTTATGGAAGCAGCGAGCAGCCACGGGGAGCTGGCCATGGGAAGCCAGCAGCAGGCTGCCCAGCTTGAAAAGCATTCTAAGTCCACCAGATCCTCACTGGCGGCTGGAGTTTAGCATAGGCATGAAAAGGTAGCCTCCAGCCAAATGAAAGAACAGCCCAGATGTGAAACAGCTATCATTGCCTGACTTCACCAATTAAATTGGGGCCACTCTCCTATTCATTTGCTTGTTTGTTTATTTTGAGAGGGCAACTTCTTTGTTGTATTCTGTAGCTGTAATTTGATTTGTCCTAGCTTTTCATGTGCTGTTGAGACAAGCTGAGTGGAAATTCCAGTTACGTGCTTTCATTTGTTCCCCCTTGGCATGCAGGCTACGGGAACAGGGCTACAGGCCCGTTGGCCTACGTGTCATTAATCTTCTGGGAACAATGAAAAGAGAGCATTTGAATGTGTCTTGGCTTTTCCGGCAGGCTCTGTCTGAAGGACTTCTCCTTTATGTGGTAAGAATAACAAAACAAGGAAAAAAAAAGGGGAGAAGAACAATAAAAGAAATCCTTCAGAGGAGAGTGCATGTGTCCCTGGGTGTCCATCAGCCTCACTGGATGGGGCTGCATCCCAATACCAGGAATGAAAGCCTGTCATCACAGCAAGGGGCAGAGGTGAGGACTCCCATTCAGGCATTCAGAACCCAAAAAGTTGAATAGATGCATCTTTTGATGAAGAGTTGTGTATGTAGATAACTGTGCCCTTCCCCTAAAAGTGTCCTGGAGGCAAGGTAGGAAGGCTGCATCTGCAGACAGGTGGGTTGCAGCTCATCATGGCTTTTGCTGGAGAGCAACCACTAACCTTAGCAAATCAGTGAAAAGCTGTGGAATTTGTCTACCTGGAATTTGTTATCTGACACAGTTTCCCACAGCATTCTCCTGGAGAAACTGGATGTTCATGGCTTAGATGGATGTACTGTTTGTATGATTGGATGTGGCACTCGGTGCCATGGTTTAGTTGAGGTGTTAGGGCATGGTTTGGACTCGATGCTTGTAGAGGTCTCTTCCAACCTGGTGATTCTGTGATTCTGTTTGCTGGGTAAAAAACTGGCTGGATGGCTGGGCCCAGAGAGTGGTGGTGAATGGAGTTACATCCAGCTGGTGGCTGGTCACAAGTGGTGCCCCCCAGGACTCAGTGCTGGGGCCGGCCCTGTTTAATGCCTTTAACAATGATCTGGATCATGTGCCCTGTCAGCCAGTTCACAGATGACACCAAGATGGGCAGGAGTGTTGATCTGCTGGAGGGCAGGAAGGCTCTATGGAACGATCTGGACAGGCTGGATTGATGGGCTGAGGCCAATGGTATGAGGTTCAGTAAGGTCACAACAATCCCCTGCACTCGAGTCTTGGTCAGAGCATCTGGAAAGCTGCCAGGAGGAAAAGGACCTGGGGTTGCTGGTTGACAGTGGCTGGACATGGACCAGCATGTGCCCAGATGGCCAAGAAGGCCAATGGCATCCTGGCCTGGATCAGGAACAGTGTGGCCAGCAGGACCAGGGCAGTGATTGTCCTCCTGTACTCAGCACTGGTGAGGGCACACCTCGAGTGCTGTGTTCAGTTCTGAGCCCCTCACCACAAGAAAGACACTGAGGTGCTGGAGTGTGTCCAGAAAAGGGCAGTGGATCTGGGGAAGGGTCTGGAGCACAAGTCTGATGAGGAGCAACTGAGGGAGCTGGGGGGGTTTAGCCTGAAGAAAAGGAGGCTCGCAGGGGCCTTATTGCTCTCTACATCTGCCTGAAAGGAGGCTGTAGCCAGATGGGGGTCAGTCTCTTCTCCCAGGTAACAAGTGACAGGACCAGAAATGGCTTCGAATTGTACCTGGGGAGGTTTAGATTCAAAATTAGGAAAAATTTTTTCATGGAAAGGATAGCCCAACATCGAACAGACTGCCTGAGGAAGTGAGGGAGTCACCATCCCTGGAAGTATGTAAACGACATGTAGATCTGGCACTTGGGGACATGGTTTAGTGTGAACTTGGCAGTGCTGTGGTTGGACTCAATGATCCTAGAAGTCTTCCCCAACCTAAATGATTCTATGATTGTATAACTGCACACAGGATTTCCCTGCCCTCGCTGCCCCTCACTTATCACACTCGCTCAGTTTCCTCTCCCATATGCTCTGTGGTGCAGGGCTGCTGGGCTGTTTGCTTAAACAGTTACTGGACTGAATTCACAGGGAGTCAACCAGGACGAGGCCTCTAGGACTAGGGTTTCACCAGGCACTCACAACTTCCCTGCCTGAAGTGTTGCTTCCCCACAAAACTGGGGTTTGAGGCACCACGTGCCAACTTTCCTGTGCAAGCACATGTATCTTAGCTCATCATTTAGCCTAAGGATTTCCAGACTTTCTGGTAAGATGGGTGTCTGAGGAAACCTTGCGGTGTTGATTATAGGGCTGGGCAGGCAGCAAGAATTCCATTTTGCAAAATATTTCAAGGTGTTGACACTTGTGTCAAAGTGCAATAAAACCAAGACTCTTTCAATTGTTTTTGCCAAAAATAAAATAAAAATAATAATATGGGGAAAGAAAGGGAGAAAAAAAAGTACACAATGCACAATAGCCAACAGCTCAGACTTCACTTGAGAAGTGGTCTGTAATCTGGAAGAGGAAGAGCACTCCTTCCACCAGCCCACTCACCATCCTAGGGTGTGCCTCCATAGGCTAGAGGTTCTTTTCTGCACCCAAGAAAAAAAAATGCTTTCTGTGTTCTTCATCAAGAGCAAGCAAAAAAACAATAGGTCCCTAAGGAAAGCCTTGGTTTTAATCTACTGCCTTTTCCAAGAAAACACCCCCTCCTTTTCTTAATCTCCCTTGCCATCTCCCCTTATAACATTCTTTTCGCCTGCTCTCCACCACGCAAAGAATCACAGCAGATCTGGTGCTCTTGAAGTTGCTTATTTTTTTTTCCAGTAGGGGAAAAAATAATCAAGATTTCAAAAGTATCCTAAGAATATTTTGGTGTTCAGCTTCCCTGTGAGCAGTGCTGTGCTTGTGAATGTTAAATTTCTACTAATCCTGCAGTGGATTAGTGATGAGCTCCAAGCAAATGTCCTTATCTTTTCAGGACAACTCATGTTCTCAGGCAAAAAGATGAAAGAGGGGACAGAAAGCAGATTTACTGAGGAGAAGGAAAGGCAGTGTGAGAAAAATGGCATCATGTTCAGTTGGATGGGCCAGCTAGGAGGGAAGAGTGACTGGAAGTGGGAGAGCAGGCTGCTGCCACCCTGCAGCTCCTGCCCTGCCTCTACAGGCGAGCACAGGAGGTCTCCCTTTGGGAGAAAGCCCCAGATATTGCCAGCAGTTCCCTTCAGTGCCCTGCCTAAGTGTTTTGGTTTCTGAGACCAGACCAGCTTTCTCAACCTTACCACGTTCTGCCCTCTTGATTTTTAGGTGTAAAGAAGTGGACTCATTGTGTTGCCCATATCCATGTCCAGCTCTGGTCTGCTTCTGTCCTGAGACCTGTCTGCAGAGCCATGGCATACAACTGGTGTCCACTGGAGGGACTGGCAAATGCTGCTCACTGACACGATTGAAATCAGCCAAGAGACTGCACTTGGCATTTTAAGGATTTTCCTGGGCCCTATAGCATGGACAAGCAGGGTCCATCATGGAGATAATGTTAAGGTTTTCCCAAGGTTTTCGTGGGCCTTTTTGAGAGACGAAGTTAGCAAGTGGTCTACAAGACAACCTTCAATGAGCTCGTGTATTGTAGTCTGGGTACTCTGGGAGTGTATTTGCTCTAGAATAAATAGTAAATATTACTGATAAGGAAATAATAACTAATATGTGCCAGAGATTTAATCGCATGTTATTGGAATTTTCATCTGTGAAACAATTAAAGGATTAGACCTTACAAACTGAAACTGCCTGACTGAATGGTGCATGAGAAATTTCGTTCAGAGGGGAGCTGCTGGGAAAATACCAATTTATGTGTCAGCGGGAAAGCTGGAAAACATAAGTATCTCAAAATAAAAAATGAATGACTTGACAGAAACGTGTATTTTTAGGAAAACAGTCATTCATATGCTCTGCAGATTTAAAATTAATGATGGGATTTTCATTTTATCAGAATTAAAACACTACAGCTTCACAAAGAGAAATCTCATTAGTGAAGCTGCATATCTGAAAGTTCACAGTGAAAGGGCAACTGCTAAAAAAAACCCTTATATTTCATCATATCAGCAGGAAACCAGAAGAAAAACAAACTTTTAAATTCAGTTTCAAGTTTCTTAGAAATTGAACTTGAACACAATATTTTAGTGTTGCTGTTAAAATGTTCTCAAGAAAACTGGAAATTTTTGGTTCTATCAAGGAAATAAAGTGAAGAGTCCCCCACTCACAGCCATCAAGTTTTTCACAGGAGCCAGCTTGCAGTGAAAAGGGACCCTCTTTACCACAAATCTTTCCCTTCCCTTTTCCCAATTTCCCAGTGAAAGGGGGAGAACCAAGGACAGGGCCTAGACCATCAAGGAGCTGTTGGCATCCACCATCATCTCTGGCCAAAGTAATGCAGGGCAGGAGCCTCTGATGGATCTGGGTCTGGAAGAAACGGAGCTGTAGTGAGTGTGGCTGAATTGAAAATCTCCCCCCAGTCTATCACCTCCACGTTGATTGTTGGGTTTTTCTGGAATGTCCAAGCCCTGCCAGATCCAGTTGAATCTCATGGTCTGTTGTAGCACCAGATTTCAGTCCCTTCACTGCCAGCTTTGCAGTGAGGGGTTGAAACAAGGCTTCTTGCCAGCAATATAAACACCCAATTGATTGACTTCCTGAGCATGGGGAGCTTCTCTTGGCAATTCCCCTTCCCATCCAAATCTTTAGACAAGGATGTCCATTTCTCATCCCGTTCCACAAGCAGCCTCTCAAGAGCTAAAATGCAGCTCTGTAAGCAACAGCAATTCTCAGATATTAGTGCAACCAGGCTTAGAGTTTCCTTTTGTTCCTCCCTGCCTGCCTTTCATCCAACTCTGGTATTTCATCCTGTGCTCAGCTTGGAAAGCTTTAGGCAGAGCTCCTTCCTTTGTTGTGTGTTTGCACACCTCGCACAGACTGGGAAGACCCGAATCGTGACTGATGCTCTGATACTCCTGAACAACAATGCATTATGCACACACACACACACACACAAAACCCCCAGCAACAGAAGAATGAGGATTTGTTGGTATTTGAGCTGCACTTGGTATCCCCAACCTCCCCGTGCAGTCACCAGCTGTGTGCTGATGGGGTCGGGCCCTGTGTGCCCGGGAAGAGGTTATCTAGCTTTGGGAAAGTCAATTACATCCCAGTATGTCTCAGCTCCCCAAAGATCTTTCAACTGTGCTTTATGAGCTGTTTTCGTGGTAGTGGAGGCACCATGTGCCAGCTGCCCCAGAGACAAGGCACAAGGAGGTTAAACACAGATATATGCTAGGAACGAAATGTAATGGTCCTGCTGCTACAAGACAAGAGATTTTCCAGCCATTCAAAGCTCAGGGGAGTATGTTATTGTGTGTGATGTCTGTATGTATTATATATGGTTTTGAGTGAAATGTAAATACATTCATGTACATATTTTGCATCCCTAATGCCTTATTGATATAATTCATCTCATGGTTTCAGTGACTTCATGTTTCTCTTGTAGCTACAGCACATGAGGAAATAATTTTGCTCAGTAAATAAGGTTGCAAACAGAGAATCTTTTATTTTCTTAGTATTATCAGAGGAGGGCAGGATGGTTTGAAAGGAATGCAGCAGCTTGGAAACAGAAGAATACTGCTTTTATTTTTTTGCAGGTGTCAATGTGCATAGGGGAATAGTTGTTAGCAAGAATTTTCGGAATAAATTAACACCTTCCAGAAATACCTTGGGCCTCAGACCAGCAAAGCAATTAAACATGTGCTCAGGTTGGAACACTGCCTATTTTGCAAGTCACTTATGTGCATAATGTTAAACAGAGGCTTAATTACTTTGCAAGATCATACAAAAGCAGAGCTGGAAAGGACCTCAAGAGATGATCTAAAGCAGCCCTGACAGCTGTTTCACTAACAGTCCTCCAATGACAGGATTTGTACAACCTCCTCTGGTACCTTGTTCCAACTATCCTTCAAATGAGAAAGTTTTGAGCTTTATTTTGGGGTTTGGGTTTTGGTTTTCTTTCCCTTTTTTTTTCTTTTCCCCCAGGCTTCTAGCTCAAAATATCTTTGTGCAAAATAAACAAAACTCTCCTTGACACAGAGAACAACTAAGCTCTTTTCTTCCTGTAACACCCTTCTTGCTTGCTGCAGGACTGACAGCATCTCTCTTGTTCTCCGCTGATCCTGTTTCTGTACTGAACAAAGATGGTTTCTCCAACCTTTGCCTGGATAATGTGTATTTCACATCACATGTCACTGCCATTTCTCCCTCCTGAACTCACTGGGGAATTGAGTGAGGGAGCCAAGCCAATGTCCTACCACGTGTCTTAATTTTTTCTCTTTTATTTTTTATACACAGAGAGCAAGCCAATTTCCTCATGTTTCACATCCAGCCCTATTATTGATACACCTTGAAAAAAAGGTTCGTCTTCTTTTCTGTGTGCACATTGAGTTTCTGGTCCTCTGTATCCCCAAGATCACTTCTTGGTGTGCTGCCACTTCTCTGCTTATTATGTCTACTTTATTTGGCATTCAAAAACACCTCATCTTTGCTGAATTTCAAGCTGCAGATTTGAACTGCCTCCTCAGTTTGGATCATCCTCTAGATTTATAGCTAATGCTGTAAGACCTGAGCTCACTGTCAGTCCCAGCCTCTAATGAATAAGGTGAATAGAGAGGAGGGAATACAGGAAGGACTTCCTTAAATGTCATCCTGCCCCGACAGTGAGTGACTGAGACCTGGTCTCCAAGTGCAGTTTTTAATGCAGCAGCATGTTCAAGTGAATGTGACTTCACCAAGATCATATTTTCCTATTTTACTTCTCAGATATTGTGTTGGAAAATGGCACCCTGCCTCATTTTTAATTACTGGGCTACTCACCAAGTAAATTGCTCTGACATGCCATGTTGTTAAAAATAAAAAAATATTTTAAAACTCTGCACTTGCTGATATTTGTCAACATATTGTTCTCCTGGGGTTATAACTCAGTTATTTAATTATTCATTCTATTATCTTTCTATTTATCAAAGTCAGGCAGATTAGTTTTTAATTCCTTGGCTCCTCCTTTTTCCTTTCTATGAATACAGGTCCTCTCTGCCATCTTCCAGCCCTCTGGGACATCCCCTTTAAACCTAGAATTTTTGCAGATAATCACTAATAGCTCAGTCTGTTCTGATGAGTTCCTTAATTACACTAGTGTGAGTTTCATCCGACCTCATAGACTTGAAAACATTATCTTCCTAAATTTTTTTTTTGGCAATTCTTTTCTTCTATTTTTTTTTTTTTCAGCTTTGGCTTTTATCATCGGCTATATCGATTTCACAGTTAACTTTTTTACGAAGACTTGAACAGCCTTCTTTCTTTCAGCCCTTATTTCTCCTGTTTATCCAATAAGTAATGTGTTCTCCTGTCTTGTCTGCTTGCTTCTGGGTATCTGGGAGGCTTTCACACCATTTGCCAGTTGCTGTTCATTCTGCATTTACATGCTTGTGCTACTCCTCTATATTCATTCACCAGCACAAGTCTGCACTTCCACTTCTACATTAACCTCCTTTATAACCTTTCTTCCTTGTGGTAATCTTCCAAAAGGTGCTGGTGCTGTCCTGCTCTCTTCAACTATACCTGCTTTCCTCTTCTGCAACTCGGACTGCCTTGTGGCTGTCCAAATGTATGCTTGAATACCAACTGTCCCCCAGAATTTCTTCCTGTGAGGCTTGACTTACCATTTCTACACATGTTCATTTCATGGTTTTTACCCTTTTCAAGAATGTAATCATTTTGTGACCATCACCATACCCCTTGCCTTACATTTTAAAGCTTGAATTCAATTCCTGCCTGCTCAGTGGCACCAGGACTAAAGTATGCACTGCTGCCCCAGACAAGCACCCTCCTTACTTGGAAACAGCCTTTTTTCTATATTATTTAAAGAACACAATGAACTGTGTCCAGCCCTCTTTGATTAATTACTCATCTAAAATTTCCCCATCATCAAGCCTTTACTTGCCTCAAGATTTGCAGTAACCTCTGCTTGGTCCTGTCGCTGCAGGTGCTGCCTTGCACACCAAGGTCAGGCTCGGCGCTGTTGGTTTCATTATGGGATGCTGGAGTCTGTAAATTAAGCCTTTTATGGGGCAATTACACCTCCAACATCTTGTTGATCAGGTACCTTCAAGTATGAAGCAGGGTATTGCTGCTGCTTTAGCTCCCAAATGTGGCAAAGACAGCAAAGCACTGAGGCGTCTGATGATGGCCAGATGCCTGCTGGGCAGCCCATTAGCTTTTTGTTTGTCAAATGTGTAATTGTGTGCACTCACTTACATGGACTTTTCTGTAAAAATGTAATGTTTGGAATGTTTGGCAGTCCTGAGTATGTCAGGCAGGTACGGTCCTAGTGTTGTCTGGAAACATGATAACCCTCCAGAGATATTGAATAAATCAGAGAGTCATTAATAATCTTATCCAGAGCATAAACTGATTGTACTGCCAAGGGTCTACTTTCAGTTACATCTTCTGCAGTAGTACTTCTGTCCAATGTTTTTTTTTTTCCTTTATGCAGGGAAATGGAGAGGAGACTAAGGTGGAGAGAGGTGTGATCCTCCCTGACCTCTGCACCTCCCACAGATCTGCTCTGGCTTCGTGCAGATGTTGTTGTGAGTATCCCTATGTTCTTGCAGGCATGTGGACCTTCAGGCAGGAGCAAAGGCTTTCCTCAAAGACAGCCAGTGCTCCCACTCAGCGGGGAAGGGATTGCTGTGCTCCCACCATCCTGGCTGACCGAAACCTGGGTCTGACTGCAGTTTTACCCAGTAGCTGTTCTTAAAGCACCTCTCTTTTGCCTATTTTGCTTGTTTGATCTTCTGAAGTGAATGCTGGCAGCTCTGCCTTGTCCACCCAAGGCTGCTGGCCCCATGCAAATCCTTGGAGTCCTGGATGGCTTTATCACAAGTCTCCCTGCTCCTGTTTAACGAGTGCCATGGTTACGAGCACCAGTAGACTGATGATATTCACATGCAGGAAACAATGCAGGGAAAACAGGATTTGCACGGCTCCGGCTGCACTGCCCCAAGAATTGCAGGAAGTGATTGTACTTTATGAAACCGTCTGTGCTCCACTAGATTGTCTATAGCTTTTAAGGTCAAGCCGCAGCACACCGCGTTTGAAATGCCCTTTGTAATAATGAGGACTGTTTATGAGCCGTGGTACAGCCTGTATTGTTTACCCTGGGCTGTGGTTAAAAGGTGCTATAATTCAGACTGTTTTGCAGGATGGCACGGGGAATCTATCATGGGCCTTTCTGGCATGGGCTTGGGCTGGGTTCAAAGGAGGAATGTCCATCATGTCATCTGAAGTATCCCCCGGCATGTAGAAAGTCACGCAGCACGCGCGGCCGCCCGCCGCCATGCAAAGCCAACAAAAGAGCCAGGGGGGAAATCAGGAGGGCCTGTCAGGGACCTGGGACATTGCTCTGGGCACTTCCCACAGCAGCCCAGCTGCCCCCTTGAAGCGGGGAGTGGCACGAGCCACACAATGGATGTGCTCAGCCCTTAGACAGGAACAGACCAGCGGCACAGGGCAATCACCGCCCCTGCCAGCCAAGTAGGAAAGTTCTGGGAAGCAGCCATTAATTCAGGGTCCATTCTCTGCTAATTCCCTCATCCTTTAAATTGCATGAGTGCTGGCCCGTGGCAAGGCGGGTCCATGCAACAGGGCTGCAAACAACGTGGTTCTGCAAAGTGCAGCTGTGTCACCGCTGCTTAGGTCCCACTTCTAGGTCCTGGCTCAGGTTTAACAATATCAGGGTCAATAAGCAATTAAATCTGCATGGCTCAGACTTGCCCCAAAAACAAGGGGGATGTTTGCAGCAGACCTCCTGCTTCCTGTTTCATTGAAGGCTGCAAATTGAAAACCTAGCTGCTAGCCCTCTTTGGGCTACAAACATTTTGAAAGTAGGTTGCTCATGCAAGCTGCCAGTCACCCAGAAAAGCTGTGTTTAAAACAAATTAGTGCTGCTCACATCTTGGAAGTGAAGGGGACCTGCCTGTGTGATCAGCTGCACTCCTGCCATAAGGAGTGTAAAAGGTTCAGGGGCTTTTGGTGTGGCCACCAGAAATAATGTGGACATGTTGGAAACACTGCAGGTAGTTAGATATTTGCCGAGGCCACAGTGGAGCCTGAAAGCTGGAAAATATCCTTCTTCAGACATGAGCACTTGTTTATGTCATCACAAGAGGTGGAAGGTGAATAAATGCAGGACAGAAGCCCAGAGGGTTTACTGGGACTTGTGAAAAGTGTCAGTGTGCTATGCCTTAAATTCAGATTTTACTTTATCAGTATGGAGAGGTCTTGGAGGACTTTGCAGTCAAGATGTGATATGCTCATGAGAGGGAGGGAGGGAGGGACCATCCAGCAGGTGTTGGAAGAGGAAGATGGGAGACACAGATGAAGTCCTTCAAGGGGTTGCTCTGTCATGGTGTTTTGCTGGCAGGAGCCTGGTCTGTGGGTGTATAGACTCCAGCAGCATCCCAGAAGAGTGTGGCAGGGCATGAAACCAGGTTTCAGAGGCTGATGAAAAGCCTCAGCATGCGCTTGCTCTGGTTCACCCCTTCCTTCCCCATGACTGTGGTCATGAGAAAGAATTTACCCCCTTCAAAAGATATGGTTGGGCTCCAGAGTAGGTAAGTTGCTTGAAAGACTTAGTGTCCTAAATGAAGCAGTCTGCTCTTGGTCCAGTTCAATTTGCTGTGTCTGCCTCACAGGAGAAGATCTCCTGGCCTCAGAACAAAGGAAATACTTTGCTTGGGTAGGAAAAATCTACTCTCCCTCCAAGCAGTGAGGAACCAACCAGGCATCCTGAAGTACAGTGTTGTTTTCAAATAAATAAAACTCAAGAAGAGAAGTTAAGGGAACATACAATTAACATTTGAAGAAGATGCTGAGGGATAAAATACTAGTCTTTGATAGACATCTTTCACATCCCCTCCTACTCCTCCTTATGAGCACTTTCACTCATTTTAGCCACCTGTTGAATTTCGACATGAATTAACACTGTCCAGAGCAGAAACATGGTTTGGACAGAGTGCTTGCACAGGAGTGTGTTTGCAGGGCTCTAGCTGGGCCTTGCTGTCATCATTGCAAAATCACTAAGAGCTCCTGCCACTGAGGAAGAAGAAGCCAGAGGAAGGCACCTGTCCCAGGCACCACTACTTCCCATTCCAGTTTGGCAAAATCCTTTGGTGCAGGCAAGTATTCCCTCAGGAGAGAAAGATCTTGGCATCTGCTGCACTCTTTGCATATCTCCTCGCATCCACCCTCTCCAAGACCTTCTGTATGGGTCTTCATGTCCAGAAAAATTTATCTGATTCCTTCACCTCTGTCTTTATCCCAATTCAAGTACTTTGTGGCACTGACACTTTTAGGGAGCCTCACCAGCAGTCTGTATATATTGAGGGGAAGGTGCTACAGATCTGGACACCAGTGGACTATGATAACCCCCAAGTTCTGGGAGATATGAGCTTCTATGCAATCTAAGGGATGGATATCCCAAAGTTAAGTAAGGGGATTAGAGAGAGGTGGCAACATTAAAAAAACTGGAAACCAAAGGTTCTTCAAAGTATTAGTCACTTCTAAAAAATCTTGGCATGCATACATCTAGTGTGCGCAAGCATAGGGATCTGAGCTTATTTTTATTTTTTAACAGCTAGTTGTGGTTAAAGTGTTAGATGCAGTTTGGACACAGCACACCATGCCCTCCAGGCTATGTAAAGCAGAAAATGAGGAGGTGGAGAAAGCAAATCTTTAAAAAGAAAAAAAAAAGTTGACTTTTCTGGGTTCACTCACGAGTGTAAGTTTAGTTATGAGAGAGCTCTGCTGTATGAAGGACAACTGCTCAGCTCCTTGCTGGTAGAGCCCCATTTCTACTGGCCATCTTTTGGCAGGCACTGAAGAGTTTTGGTGCCCCAGCATTGTTCATTGCAGCAGCTTTCGGGTTTATCAGATATGATCACTTGCTCCATTTCCTATTGGTTTTCGTACTGGAAAACTGGAAGCGTGTACCCAGGAAGATGATGACTGCATTCCTAGAGTGAATATACGAAACTTCTGAGGTTGAGAAATGTTTCTGAGCACGCTGTACATGTGAGTAATGAGGAGAATGACTTCCAGAAAGCAGCAGAGCAACTGTCTGTATTCAAGACTTGGGTCTCCGACGTTCTCTCGTTTTTTCACTTGATTGCTTTTGCATGTATTTGAGGTCACACAGGCACATAGGCCATGGCACACTCCCCACTCCTGAGCATTCTGAAGCCAGGGTTTAATGGCTTGATCCTATGCAGGAGTTTGCAAACTCTGACCTACAGTGGTGCACCACTGCTTTTATAATAAATCTAAAGTCCCAAATTCAGGGACACAGTAGTGGACACAGACTAGGAGCAAACAATCATGACAAGCATCATGATTGCCTGTCTGGTTGTCTGTTCATACAAAGGTCTGACCTTTTGCTCTCCTCATCCCCTTAGTCCTGCCCACAGGGTGAGAAGATTGCAGGGCACCCTTTTCACCACACTTCCCCAGCACCATCCCAGGCATTCAGCTCAGGGACATCCAAAGGTGTAGCTGATGAGTAGATCTTGCCAGCTGATCTGTAGTTCCTACCAACCACCAGGGCACGGCTCTCTGGAGAACATAAAGTTAAAACAAAAAACCACCAACCTCAGAGCAACCTGACATAAATTACACAGGAAACTTTTGACCAGTTTGGCTCCCTGCTTGTAACAATAGCTTTTAGGAACTCTGCTTTACTGGCAATCAAGACTAATTCCAAGGTCAGCAGATCATAACCCCTTATCAAATGACAAATATTTGTCTACATAACCCGAGCACAGCTTGTGTGACTGGGGAAGGAAATTAACTTCCACCAAAAGATGTTTGTTTGTTTGTTTTTGTTTGCTTATAACAAGTGGGCAACACTGGTGCCAGAGCCTGTGCCAACACCCCTAACTACAAGTCTGTTTTCCAGTGTAATGCACTTTGTTGCTGTCGCAGACAGACCTGGTTGCCTCTGAAAATCGGCCTGTGCTAATGAGATACTTACCTAATTCAATAGCTTCATTCTTTCAAAGCTCTGGTTTTCTTTTCTTACGGTATTTAGAGTAATTCAAGCAATTTTAATTTAAAAATGTGAAATTCAGAGTAGTATGTTTACAGTTTCAATCTCTTGCCAAATATTTCTTTTCTACTGTTTTTAATTTTTATTTTAATTTCTTATTGTTAATTGTTTGATTTCAATCAACACTTAAAACCTCTAGGGTGTTACGCAATCTCATTCGTGCCAACCCTGGCATTTCACAAATCCTCAGTGGCGTTATTTTAAATATTATAAAGTATTTGAGACACTTTTTAACTTATGTTCTGGCTTTCCAGGCTCTTGGGTGCATTAATGTGGCACTTCCAGGATTTTCCTCACATCTGTTCTGGCATCCTTTCTCTAAAGGGAAACTAAATAGCATGCAGTCCCAAGAGCCCAGAAGCTGGGCTTTTAATTAGGCCATGAACTGTTTCCCAACTCACAGTTAAAGCTGGCAACATTATAGACAATCCAGAAGAGATCAGACCAAGGTACAATCAAAAGAACATCCTGTAGAGTGGAGATGTATTTGCACTTAAACTGCTCTGCAAAGCGCTCAGGTGCCCAGCACAGCGCTTAAAACAAATAACCAGAAGGATGGTATTTTTAAGACCCGGCAGGAGTGAAAGTGCTTTTCTCTGTCTTTTATGTGAAAAGTTTGCACAGCAGACAAAAGAAAGAAAAACCCACCAAAAAAAACAAAAACCAAAAACAAAACCAAAGCGAAACAAAACAAACAAAAAAACCCACAAAAACCCCAAAAAGACCCTAAAAAAAGTCAAGCAAACAAATGTCTGCTAAAACAGACATTTACCTAAGACTCCTCCAGCATGAAAGTTTGTGTGTGTTTTTAGTCAAAGTGTGCGGACAGCTTTAAATAAACGTGAAAGGTTGAAATCCTCTACTGCCACTATATATCCCTCTGGCTTAACAAGAAAATCCCTTAAGTATGTTTGTTGACAGACTAGTTACAATTGCAGCGTTTATGCTATTTACCACCACCACCACCCTCTCCCCTTTTCTTTTCTTCCTCCTTTTTCCATTGATGGTCTCAGAAGCCTTTACCATATGTATTTTATTTGCTCATTGATTCAGCTCAACTCTTGTTTCATCCAGAACAAGAGTAAATGAAGGGTTTCCTTTTCATTATGATGGCTTTTTCTTTCCTTTTTTTTTTTTTTTTTTTTCAGGTACTGTTTGTTTGGAGATTGGGAGGCCTGGGGTAAAGGGGCATTTGAAGCATGTCTCCTAGGACTCCTTATTAAAGGATGGCAGTTTCTTATCACTTCTCATCACACTGCTGTGGCCTCTTAATTCCTGTTGTTTCTCAATATGCATTCTTTAAGCATTTCCATGTTGACAGTGATATAATTTGTGGCATGCCCTCCCCCCTTTCCCTTTCTGTTTTCATCTTATCTGATTTGTTGTTGAAATATTTTTTTTTTGGCTTGAGCTTTTTCTCTGAACTTGCAGGGAACTATTTTTAAGTTTTACAAAGTTTTAAAACGGAAGAGAAATAAAAATGAAGTCTGGGTGGAAGAATAAGCAGCAGATTTGGGGAATGCTGGCAGGCGAGAACAGTATGGACTCTGGCTGCTTTTCAAGGAGGACGGGCCTGGTCTTAAATGGCCACTTTTAATACCAAAATGCAGAGCCAATAATAGAGCAGTTCCAACAGTTCTGAAAACTAGAGGTGATAAGGTTGTGTTAACTGACATAGGAGGTGCATAATGCAGAGGCTCAGAGGGCAGACAGCAGCAAGCAACTCCACCACAGCAGGGTTCAGACTTCCTTGGAGGGTAAAGACTCATGGAAAAAGGGTTGGCAAACCATGAGGGAGAACAGGAGACACAGCAGGAGGGCTAATGAGCTCAAACACACAACACAAAACACAACATTTCCTCCATAGGTGGCTAAACCAGAACTAGGTACTGGAGCAGCATGCTCATTTAACTGGAAAGGAAGACACTGAAGAGGTGGTAGTCATGGCTAACACACATTGGTTCTCATGGATCAGGGTGTCCTTAGGATGCTCCTTGGTCTCCTTCACCTGAATGAAAAATGGCACATGAAAAATTATTTGCACACAAGGCTAAGAGATGGGCGCTGGAGATCATGGCTTCCTGCTCCAACACAACTTAATGTCCAGTGTCAAGTGTCTGGGATAGTCATGGCACCTGTTCAGTTCAGGGAAGGAAGCCACAGGAAGGACAGCAATGCTACAAAACCTTTCAGAGCAAGGGAAGAGGGCAGGACTGGAAATTTTCCTCCCTCCAGTATTCTGGGAGCTGTTCACCCCTGGGGCTGGGTTCACATGCAGTTTCTCACCAGCACCACATGGACCTTTTGGAGAGTTCAGCAGCATCCCTGGAAGGTTGTTTTCATTTTTTCAGTAACTGGCCATGGATTTAGGAATGGCAAAACTCTCACCTCGCCTATTTCTCAGCCTATGTTCCCTCTCCACAGTTATATATGCTCACCATGAGAGCATGAACAGTGGGACTAAGAAAATAAGAGAATGGGGGATCACTAGGAATATAATACCTGACAATTTAGTTACTGTTATCAAATTAGTGATTCTAAAATTAAAAATAACAAAAATAATCTTCCCCCCGCCAAACTACCTGATGTTCCTGCAAGCCAGCACACAAACAATCTGCAGCAGAGCCAATAAAGCTGCTAAAGAAAGCACCCACAGAACATTTCAGACAAAATAAGGAAGAGTTTTCAATGGCCAAGACATTACAGCACCATCTGAAATTCCCTAATGTGCCTGTCCTTAGAAGGTCAGCATGAAGAATTAACTGTGCAACAGAAACAAACAGGCGCACAGAGAAAGGGAGTGACTTTGTGCTTTTGCACTGTGTACCCACAGCGTGCCCGTTTTCCTTGGCTTTGCTGATGTTTTCCTTCCTTCTAGGCATTGCTACTCAAGCATGGGGCAGAAGGAGAGCAGTTGTCCTCTTCATGGTCTAGGCTTGCTTGTCTTGCTGGAGTGTGGAGCCTTGATTTTTTGGTGGGATGTCTTCCCTCTTCCCTGAAGTCTACTGACTAAATTCTTTCTTTTTAATATCCCAGTGTGACTCAGCCATCACTGTGATAGGATCAATACAAACAGAGAGGATCCTGATAACAAACAGGATCCTGATAACCTGAGGGCCAGCCTGTGCATGTTGATGCTCAGGTTAGTTTTGCGAGCACCTCTAAAGGGCTACAAGGCAAGCTGAAGACCAGGCTGATGATTTTTTTTACCCTGGGTCTTTGGTGTTGCTTTGGCATATTTGCCCATGTCACTCGTGGAAGTGCCCTGCTGCCAGAGCCTGGCTTTGCACTGTGCAAACGGATCAGGGGCTGAGATTGGGTGACACAGGGATGCCATTGGACAGAGTAAGAGGAAATTGCATCCCATACTTGGAGAAACCCGAGTGACAACTCAAGTGTATTTACTGGCACCCAGGCTAAAGCCCAACACGCCTTTGTTTCGTTGCAGGGGGTTTTGTGAGAATTTTCCATCTGAAAACTGCAATACCTCAGAGTCAAGGGATTAGGTCCTTGCTTCCAATTTCCTTGACTGTAAAAACCAGATAAAACTATTAGACTGTTTTCTTTGCTGCCCTTGTTACTCTAGACTGATCTCTAAACCTGATATTTCATAGAATTGTACAATGTTACCCTGGAAAAAGGCCTTGGGAGATCTTCTACAGCATCCCTCTGAAATGGGTATTTTTCTACACATTTCACAGTTTTCTGGGTCTGTTTTCAGTACTCCTCAGTGGTTTTTATTCAGTAAACAGTGCTGAGGTTGCTCCTCACAGACTGTATTTCCCAGCCTTTTGTCATTCTTCTTGCTCAGCTCTGCTCCCAGACCACCTCACCTATCTCCTCCCTGAAGTACAGCTTCCAGGACCAGACCCAATGTCCAAGCTGAGGCCTCGGCAGCATTTGGTGGAGGTTAGGTTTGAGGAGAATAATATGAGTGCGGTGGGAAGCTGGATCTGAGGGATCCCCTGGGACGTGGTTACTGCCCCTTCCCCACTTGGTACTGATGCTTTGGAGACAAATCCTCCAGGCTCTGCATTAAACATGCAGAGACTTAAGCATCAGGATGCTTGTCTAGAAGACTATGGCCAATCACTAGTACTCATAAAATGCCAGCTAACCTCATAAGAATCTAGTTGGTTTGGGGGTTTTATGCTTGAGCTTCCATTGGAGAAGTCTGGGTTTTGTTCACATCCACCTGGGCCTGACAACACAGGTCTCCTCCAAGCAGATCTCACACCTCAGCCTTGCCACAACTTGCAGAACAAGCACTGCCCTGTCTCATTTTACAAGCTGAAAGGCTGTTTGCAGGTGTCCTCTGAGTTATATCCTTTTTTTCCTACATTTTTTGTCTTTTTTCCTCCTATTTCTCAGTCCTTTTATTGTGAAGACACAGAAGCATAGAGAGATTCCTCTCTCCAAAATGTACCATCTAGACAAAAAAGGACACAGCAGTGTAAAGTGTACTGAAATATGTTGCCCCAGACACAGGTTTAAGCTCTGTCTCCACAAGATGTTGGTTTCCCCATGTACCATCCAATTTTCAGTCAAGTCATGCAAGGATTGGCTTTCCTATGAATGTTTTAGAAAGCTGAAATCCAGGAGAAAGACTGTTGCTGCCAAGTGTGGTTAAAAAGAGATGTTTATACCCCTGAGGGACAAAGCTGAGGCCACATAGTTTTGGATGATTAAATGGCCTTGTTATCTTGCTGGCTTCAGGAAAGCCTGTTCCTAGGCACTCCGTTTTGAGTGCTGTTTCAGGGTGGTGCGGACTTTTTAGGACTTAAGAGTCGAGGTGAGTGCCAAGAGGCTGGACCAGCAGGGAGTCCTGGATTGACCGGGCCAGGCTGGTTTGGGGCCTGGCAGAGGTCATTGCAGTGTGCCAGTGGCATCCTGGTGGCAGCCACAAGTCGTGTCCCCACAGTGCCAAATACCAAACCAGGAGGCACCAGGGTACCTGCGTCAATCCATGGTGTCCGACTCCACGCTCGTGGGGATGGGAGTGTGGGGTGGACTTGCCTGACACTGATGAAAAGTGTGAAAGTGTTTTTTTCTGGGCATTAACGGAAGCAAGTCTCATAAGTTTGAGGAAAAAGCAGCTGCAATATCTTTCTAGGTTCAGGCTGAGGGGTCTGAACTACTTCCATTTACTTCTAAAATGCCCTGAACAACAGCAGTATTTTGTTAACTAATTGCTCAGTACTGACTTCACTTTTTCTGTTGCATCAAGATGTGTATACTGAATTATAATTAGATAATTTATCTCTTTTTAAAATTTATTTGGTCTGTTTATTTTATGGGCTTAAATTTATTTTTCCAGCAGAGTGCATTTGCAGTTGAAGCTAGGAAGGTGTCCAGTTTTTCTTGTTGCACACAAACTTAATCTTTGACCTGGACTTTTTTCTTTTCAACAAGAGCAACTTTTCTTACTGTTATTATTCATAGTTTTATATTTTCTTATATACTAATTCCCAGCTGTGAACAGGGGGATTTTTTTCCCAGGAATTCTTGCTTTGTTGGGCACAGTCTGGCACTAAGTTGAGGCGCTGCTGCCCTCTACTGAGCGATGCTGAATGTCAAGAAAAAAGTGCGTGTTTCAGCAGTTCGTTGCTGCCGTGACCATCATCCTCTCGAGCCTGCACTCTCTTTTTGCGCTTTTATCAAGTTTGAAGAACTAAGAAACAGGGGCCTGCACCCCTGACTCCCCCAGGACCACTGTCAGTGAAGCACAGCTAACAATTCACAATGTATTGTTTGGGAACGTAGTTGGGTATATATTCCAAACTCACATTACCTAAGTGCAAGTTGCTTGCATTGCTTTTATTTGTAGTGTTTAGTTACATTTGTAGTGTCACCACGTGCCGTAGGCTCATCTATTGCCCTGCAGATGCTCTTTCCCTGCCTTGTCCTCTTTCCCTGCCTTGTCTCACTGTGTGTGTAAACTTCAACGTGTCAGCGCTTCCTCTTTCAGCAGCATTGCCCCAGCCAGCCCCCTTTTCTTAGAGACTTCACCAAGATTTCTAAGTACGTCAAGGTCTGGACATGTACGGCCAGCCAGGCTTTGGTCCTTCCTGCTATCCATCACGATGCAGAGTAGTAGGAAGGAGACGTGTGATACTTGGTATTTACAACTGCATCAGCTGATTAATGGTTAATGGTCAACTGAGACATGGTGCAATGTTTTTCCACTTACTTGTTAGAAGATGCCACCTTTATGACCAGTACATCACAGTTTTAAGCCTCTATGGGAAATCTACCATAGAGGAAATGGTCTGCTTTTTTTTCCTGAAGGATTGGGTTGTTTTCTGAGAGTTCTTCCTGGAGAACTTAAGGCACTTATATTCACAATCATTTAAATTAATGGCATGCACAGTGAGCACTTAGGTAGGAAAAAGCTGACCAGTTTGTTTCTGGTCGAGGTTGTTGTGGCCAGGCTCTCTCAGGACTCTGAGGAATTTGGCCCACATGCTGCATCGTGCAGGGTGAAGTGTAAAAACACACGCAAGGGCTTCGCTGCCCTGCCACACGCAGGAAAGTCCTATCAGGAAACACTGATAGGATTAGGTTAGAGAAGCAGTTTGCAGCAGTTTTGGCTGAAGAATGGTGCTGTGATAAGAGTGGTGCTGTGGATATTGTGTGTGGCACAGTGAGGTTCCCCAGAGAACTGCTGGTCCATATGAGTGGGACATTGCACAAGGGACAGGAGCTGTTTAACCTCAAATTGGCCCAGATGCTACTGGATAAGGCTAAGATTAGATATCTTGTGTATCGTCTCCGTAAGTCATGTTTACAGGTCACTCTGAGACTGGCAAAGCTGGTCACACAGCTCCCAGGCCCTAGGATGTGTGGTTTGTGAGAAAGATCAGCAAGAGAAAGAGAAATGAGAAGGACGATGCAAACCGTGGCACAACTGCCTCCTAGCGACATCTACAGTGCACATAGAAAGTGGCATTAATGAGGCAGAGAGAGATTTGCTCCTTCGTTTCCTGTTCATTTTTAATCAGCACTTTCTAGTGCCTGAACACTTTAGTCTCAATTTTGTGACAATATATAACTTTAATTCTTAGACACCCTGAAAAAATTCCTGGGACAACAAAAGTGACAAACATAACACAAATCTGCCTTTTGAATAATTTCATGACCTATTTATCTAAAAAGATGAGAATAATACACAATTCCAGCTATTCCAGATAATTACATTCTCTCTGTACTGTAATTACTGCAATGTCAGGATGTTTTTTTCTACACTGAGCCTGGCTGATGGTCACATTTACTTACTCACAGACACTGTTTGGATTTGACAGGTATTTCAGACTACAGCAAACCTAAATCAACCAGAAACTGCTTATGCAGTGACTGTTCAAGTGACATCCATGAAAAACAGCTGACAAAGTAAATGTACATAATGCATTTAAACTAGCATGTTTTCTACGATGCGCTCAGGTTAACTGCGTGGTTGGGTTAAAAACTGCCTCTTCTGAATATGGATCTCCTCAGCAAATCCAGTCATGATCCTCCCTGTCAAAACACAAGCAAGCGGAGTCTGCAAGTGGAGGAGGAGAATTTTGGCAGAGCTTGGGAAAATTTCAAGCCCAACACTAAACTGGCAAAATCTTCAAGTTCAAGAATTACAAAAACATCTTTTGTACAGGAGTTGAAATATTTTTCAAAAGGCAAGGTAGGTTTCTACTTACCTAGATTCTTTCATAGTGAAAAGGTAGGATTTTGGGCTCCCATTAATTTGAGGAAAACTGCAGTATACTCAGATGACTCAGTTACATTCAGCTATAGGCATGCCTGTTTGTGTGAAGCAATGAAAGTATCTTAGATATTTGAGAAAAGCAAGCCTATAAATAGCAGTACAGTTTTGCTACAGATGGGCAGAAACTCCAGCCCTTCATCTCCACATTTCATGCTTTGGGGCACTTGACATCCAAGTCCGACGTTTGCATCATTAAAATGTTTAGAGTCCACCTACACAAAATTGTAAAACATGCAATTTTCAGCAGACGTTACTTAAGTCACATCTTCTCTCTCCCTGTTCCACTGCCTCCCCCCTTCTCCCCACTTCTGCTGTTAAATCCTATAGATTTTCACAGAAACTTCTTTTTATAGACTCTCTTTATTAGAGCAGTATCCCTGCTAAGCGCTTCTATGAAATTCTCTATTAGATTGTAACCACCTACAGTCCCTGTGGTATCCTGTTAGATTTTCAAAGTTGATTTTATACAAGTTTCTCGCTGAGTACATTTTAAATGTCAAATTATAACTTTAAGCTTGTGATAGTATAAATAGTAATTTCATCCCCTTCCTTCCAGCTTTTGGAGGAAACTTTTCCTTCCTTCTGCACACACAACCTCCACAAGCTGTCTGATGTTTCCTGTCATAGTTCACAGAAAAATTTGTCTTTTGAGAGATGCAAACCATTTTAAAAAATCAGCAATAAAAGGAGATTTTAGAAAGTTGCTATTATATAAGGGAAGCTGAACTATTATGTAAGAGAAAGAGTGCTGTGGAAAGGAAGAAGTGCAAAGTGTTCTGCAAACTTAACTCCTCGAAGGCCTGACAGATGATTATATCCTTGAGCTTGTCTGTTTTTTCTAATAGTCCCAGGTTGATTAAAGGTATCACCTGTCTGGAAAACTCCTGTATTTGTTTTCTCAGACCCTGGTGAGACACAGTGATGCTGACACTGCAGCCATGACTTGTATTATGGCTGGAAGGTGTTACAGCTCTGTGGTGCTGTGGTGGTGAGGTAATTTTTGCAGACAAGGTTAGGCATCCCTTTATTTTTAAACAACAAGCCAGATTGATACTGACCTCTATTCCTCTCTGTTCATACAGTCCTTTCAAGTTTGTGTCAGGGTGGTAACTTACAGAAACACTTCCACAATGTGAAAGCAGTATCTGCAGCTCTTTCACCAGGAGTCCTCCAGCTGCTCTGCCCACCCCTGCAGCTGGATGTTCCACTTGGTCAAAATCAGCTGAAGCAGGACTCCTGGAGAATCATTCTCTTCCTGACACAGCCTTCCTATCTGTCTCCAAGGGAGTATGTAAAAGCACTATGCTGAAATTGCCTACCTAATTCTTTGCTGAAGTCTGACCCTGATTTTGCTTGTTTGGCATTTATGATGTGCATACTTCATATGCAGTGTTATATTCTGGATTTACAGATCATATGCACAGAAAATGCAGAGTGTAAGAAGACTCCCAGTTCTGTGCTTCTAAAGACTCAAGCTAGAAAATCCTCATGAACGTGAGCCAGAGGAGATTGAACTAGCTGGTTCTGTTCTTGAATGAATTCTTCCCCAGTGTATTGAGAGAAACATTAATTTAAGGTTCAATGATGTTGATGTGACCACATAAGTATTCTTGTTACTACATGCAAAACACTGGGTTTATACTGCCCTCTTCTGTAGTACATTGAAAGTGAAAACAGAATTAAGGCCAGAAACGGTTCTACGAAACTAAATCTTATTTAGTACCAAGGCTCCTTCTATGGCATTTTTCCCCCCAGGTCAGCTTTTCCTTCTGGTTGCTATTTCTGAAAATATTGTCCTGAGACAGAACGTAACATTCCGTGTTCCTTTTTTCCTTTTAAGTTGGCCTTTGCTAATAGCTCTTCTGCAGAGTAGGTGTTGCTTCTTAAAATACCACAGTTACGTAAAGCCTGATTGATATGAGCTAAGGTGGGCAGAAAAAAGTTATCAAAACCTGACTGTTTGAAAGAGAATAATGTATTTTTGTTTAAAGCAGTGGGAGGGCATAATTACCTGCACAGAGGATAGGAAAGATCTGAGCTCACGTTGCTGACATGAAGGTCTATAGAGAGCAGACCTCCCTCTTCGTGTGCTCTCCTGCACCCAGAGGTCTCCACCCCACAGCACGAGGGCTTTCTGAAATCCCTCTGTAGCCATAGTGTAACACCATGCTGTTTATCCAGAGCCTGTGAGACGTCAGGATCCTTACACCACACATATAAAGGTCTCTGGGCACGTAGGTGTTGAAGGAGGGTACAGCACCTCCCCAAAAAGGGTGCAGCAAGTCACTGTGTGGCTGTTCTGTGCCCTACTGTGCTTCCCCCACAGGGCCCCAAACTGGCCTGGAAAAGGGTTTGTCTCTCTGACCCTTATACAGAGAGGCAAATGGGGTGAGGACTTCATGGATGTCTCATGGCTCTGAAGTTGCTGGAGGATAGGGTAAAACCAAAAAAAGCTACAGTGAAGCCTCAATACCTAGAATTTATTTTGCGCTCAAGGCATGCTTCCTGTCAAAGCAGAAGAGAGAAGCTGGAAAGCTGGTTTTAAATAAAGACAGGTGCAAATTTCCAGCTTTTGTCTTTTAGGGGATTTTGTTTGGATTTACCACTCAGTTTAAAGGGTAGCTCTTAAAGCCTTTTCTTTAAATCCCTAAGCCAGCTATTTGCAGCATTTCATTCTTCTGAAACCCTGGGAATCCTATTTTTGCAGTGTCTCCACCAAGCTGTTATGCCCTCAGCAGCTGTACAGAGGTGGCTGTGGCCACAGAGAGCTCTGTTTTAGTCCTGTGATTAGGTCTTTCCATGCAAGTTCATTAAATTCAGTCTATCATGAAGCAGTTTTGCTCACTCAGTAAATTCTAACAGAGCCAGAAGGACTTGCACATTGCAGCATATTGCAGCTCTGAGAAATATTGGAGATGGTCTTCAGAGAAAGAAATCCAATAAAAGGGCCTCTTTGCTGAACAAGTTATTTTAAGACACATTTTCACATCTTAATGACCCTTCAATTACCAGCTTCCTGACCAATAATGAAAACTGCAGAAGCAATCCAATTTGCAGTAGCACTACTGTTTTTGTAATTTTGCTTTATAACCAATATTCTCACAAAGAAATAACAAAGCAGTGATACTACAGCACAGCTGTTATTGTTGTTGATCTATACATGTGTATATATGTGTCAGTCTTGTAGAATCCTTTGTCAAAGCATTTATTTGGAGGAAGGGTACCTTCAAGCACTCCTTTAGTCCCTGATATTCCCATGGCTTTACTGTTGCTAACATTTGTTCTGCTATTTTATTCCTGAGCTGAAAATACATGTAGCAATTTGTCCGTTTGTCAGCAAAGTTTTCTCCTGGAGTGCTAGCAGGTCTTTTGCTTCTCTCTTTTCTCCTGCATTGAAGATCTTTCCAAAGTATTACAGAAAATTGGAAAATTCTATTAAGGATCTGCAATACATATTCTTTGGACCTGCTTGGCTCTGCTTTTAATGAATTCATTTTTTTAAAAAAGTCAGTTTTAGCAAAATGTTTTTCACAGGGATTCCCTTGCAAATTGCTCATATACTGTCATATTTTTCAAGTTAAATTCAGGTTTCTGTAATGTCGTTCTCATCACATTTCCTAGAGAATGTAAATTCCCTTTTGTTCTACTTGGAAGCCAACAAAAATTCATTAAAAAACTAAAAGTGAGTTCAAGAAGCAAAGTTCAGCTATAGGTACAAACTTTGTCAAAGTCGACGTGTGGTGCAGCTGGAGGCTCATTCCAATGGCTTTGGTGGCAGAGATGATCAGATGTCACTTGGGAACTACAAGGCAGCTGCAACCAGCCAGTCAGGATCTCACGAGTGTTGAGGTGTCAGGGAAGAGTGTTTGGCCCTCGTGGTCTGTGGCCACTTTTTCTCAACCAGCCTCTCTGCTCTGAGAGCTTGAGTCCTGCAGGCAGTAAGACTGAAGGGCTGGTAAGGACCTGCTGGTTAAGTTCAGAGGAAAAATGGAGTCTCGCTCTTATGGCAAAGAGCCAAGCTGCAGCTCTCTCTCTCTGCAGAGCCAAGCCCCCAACTAGCACAGCACTCCAGAAAATCCAAGGTATAAACAAGTTTTCACTGTTATTGACCAAAGCACAGTATTTTTCTCCACTGGGAGCCAAGGCTCACTGAGAGCTCCCGCTCTGTTTGCAGTGAAAGAAGGGCTTTCACAATCAAAAGGCTCAATACAAGCAGTTGCTACGTGGGAGGATATTGAAAACAGTGATTGGAATCATACTTTCTTTCTTCTGGCTCCTCTATTGATTGAACCCCAAGAATTGCTGGGACATGGCTGCTCTTGTGACGAAGTCTATTACCCTCTTCTCTTTCTCTTATTTCTCCACTTCAGTCATCAAGGTTTGAAGAATAACTTGAAGTAATGGCACTGATGGCAGAGGGGTTGTATTTCCCAGCCCTTTGCACTGTCACAAGCGTACACCCACGTCTTGTGGGCATCAAACCTGCAGATGCATCTACCACATCCCACACCAAGGGTCATGTGCCTGCTCTGCCTCGGAACAGGACAGGGAAAGGTGAGCTATTCCTGTTCTGGGGGTGCATGGCTCGCTGCATGTGCCCTGTGGATCCCTGGGCATTGGGATGAGTCCTTGCAACATCTCCTGTGGTGCCACCAGCAGCAACTCTGGACCAATTCCAACTGACCATACAGATGTACTCGAACCCTCTACATGAAATAGTCAATGGGGTTGTGCTGGCACAGAGGGGAAGCAATCTGTGCCTGTTTTTTGACTTGCACAGGATGAGTCCCTCATTTATTTTCTAGAGGAGACAGGGACCATGACCCCTCTGTCATGCCACAGTCAAATATTATCTGACCCAAAACCTCAGAAGTCCTTGCCTGGAGTTTAGGTTAAAGCCATGGGTATTGCTCTTACAAGTAGCTCCTGTTTTATTTCATCATTGTAAAACCAGAATTAGGGCCCTTGTTACAACCAACACCTTTTGCTGGCACTTGCTGAAAGATTTGCCTAAAACTTGGCAGTAGTTAAATCCAGTTACAATGATAGCAAGAGAAAGCTGTAAAGCTGAGAGTCATACAATTTCTCTTGTCTTTGCCAAAGGCAGACCTGGGAATTTGTGATCAACATCATGTAGAGAATAACATTTTCTCGTGCCCTTGCAAGGGAAACAATTGCTAATGGATCTTGTGCTTCAGCAGCATCTCTTTCCCTGCTATGTTTCCAAGTGTTAAGGTAGAGCAGCAAGCATGTAGAAACCTTTTGTAAATTGTAAGAGAACAACTCAGAAAGATGAGTGACAGAAAGTCATGAGAAAAGTACTATTAACCACTGACTTCTGAAACCCTGAAGAAAGAAATTGGACAATGAAAGCCATGGTAATCCAGGACACTGAAGGCATAATTTTCCTAAGACAGGGAACAGCACTGGGTAGGTATAAACCTCTCCATGTACTTCTGCATGTCTGCAAGTATTTGCTGAGGTGAGAAGGACTTTAAAACATGTTCTGGGATTATGCGTTGTTCTTTATTATAATTACTGGTGCTACAGCAGTGCCTAGCAACTCTAACAAACTACCAGGGTCTTATTGCAGAATTCATTGTGTGAAGGAAGAATAAAAAAAAAAAAGGGAAGTAACTGTCTTAGGCATTTCAGGCAGGAAAGAGTAGGAAATGAGCACCCAGATTGGCAGTGTGTCAGTAAGTTTTAAAATACAAGTCCTGTGAGAAATAAAATATGTGAAAATCAAAGGTTGCCTTTCATATATTTAACTAATAAGAGGAGTCATGAGGAGACCCTAAGCAAGGAGAAAGAAATGAGGAAACATTAGACCAGCAGCAAGGGAAATGTCTGAGGCTATTTTAAAAATTCTTGAAGACACCTTTCAGAAGAAATAAGGCCAATTTTGCTGGGGGGAGAAAATCCTAGTCAATCAAGCACTGAAAATATTATTTCCACCTCCATTCCTCATGTTCATATATTTCTATCAGTCTGGACATGGTGTATCCATGCCATTTTCCTTCTACTTAATATCTAATTGTCACTGTCTTACTGATCTCCTGCCCAGCAGTGAGTAGTTTCTAAGCACAGCATACAAATCACCTAGGGGACTTTGCACTCTCTGTTTAATAGTTTTGCTTCAGAATATTTCCTAATTTCTTTTTTTTTTTTACCCTGCTGCTCTCAGTGGTTCACCATCACTCCCCCCTCTGACTTATTTTTCCCATCTTATCAAAGAGAAGCTTCTGCAGTGAGCTGAAGTCACATAATTTTTTCCATGGCTCCCCTGTTCCCCAGCTAGGGCAAATATTTCTGGAGATCAATACTTTTTATTTTCTGTGGTCATAATTTCAGTCTTGTTGCTTTTCAGTTTAGTTCCTTTCCTGATCAGTGCTTTTCTGAAACCTTTGTCACAAAACTAATGCCCTGATTAATTGATGAGTAATAAGACTGGGCTGATTCCAGAGATAAAGAGGAAATCCCAAGGGAAATATTCTGCATGCTTCTTTTTAAAAGTCTCTAAGGCTTCCAGTCTCAGAACAGTGCACAGGGCTAATTAAAGGACTTTCCAAAGAGCAAGTGTCAGAGGAGTGCATTTTTGCTCTTCATCTTGACCATGAGTAACAGATGTTACTCAGTTCACAGCCTGACATGAAAATCCATCCCTTGCAGACAAGGCTGTGAGGCAGAGGAGGTTGGGTCCTGTGGCCAAATAACTGCACAGGTGAAGCACAACCTTTCAGAAATCAAGAAAATCAATCATCAGAAGATGATGAAGATTCAGTTGACTGATGCTATGTTCCTTTGGACAAGATTTGGTACAGAGGAGGAGATCTAGCTGGGACCAGGAAAACAGAATTATTCATGGTTGCTACTTCTCATCTAAGAGGAGCCTCAAAGGTTTTTCGATGTATGACTTCTCTCCAAGGCTCATGATTTTTTTAGCCCAACAGTTATATCTACCGAAGTCGCATTCCTCCCAGGCTGCAGACACCCTGTCCATCCATAGGCTAGCACTAGCCCATTTCCCTCATTCCCTTGGCAGTCTTACTGTATCATAATGCATAGGTCCCACTGTTTAATACAGTCCTTGCTGTCTTGCTTTCAACCTGGTCAGTCCAGGTTGAGCTGCTGGAAGGAGGGACAGTCCAAGGCCATAGGTGGTGCTTTCAGTTCCTGTGGTTCACTGGCTTGTCTGCTTTTAGTCTTTGACAGGGAAGAACACACGACTAAGAAAAGCTATGCAGTCATGAAGGACTCCAACACCTCATAGCTGTTAAAAAGTTCAGTCCGTGCTGAAATTCAGAGACGGGCAAAAGTTTTGCTGAGTGTCTTGTGAAAGTGCCTCTCCTCACCCACCCCCAGCTCTGAGACGGAAGAACTCAGACTGAGCTAGGAATGCTGTCATTCTCCAGCACTATAGAGAGACACCTTGAGCTGTTTCACTGTGTCCCAAAATAGAAAAATACACATACACAGCTGACATCTAAACACTTACTGCCTCTGTATGCAGTGCATTCACCATAGTTCAATTCTATACTAAACCACTTTTTAAAATGTTCATTATGTGGGAGAGTATAAAGCAGGGAGAGCACAACCTCATTCAAGAGCATAAATGGGTTTCTCCGGCAACCATCACAAGCTGCATTACACAGTAACTAAGTGTAGAAGCATCTATATTTAGGTTCTGGGTCTGCTATTGACCTATCTTTTTTGCTGTAGAAAATTAACACTTATCTCTGCATCTAGTTTAGAGAGAATCGACCCATCCACTGCCGGCGAGGTAGAGATGATGGCTTTGAAATTTGAAACTGCCCGACTAAACTCACTCTCCTTTCCTTTTTATGTTTGGGGTTTAGTGCATTTCCAGTTCTTAAATTCTTAGCTTGCTCCAGGCTTAACAATTCAATTTTTTTTCAGCTGTGTCTTCACTGGGCAACAGATGCCCATCTGCCTGAAGATGCAGGTAGGCAAGCAGTGATCATAGAACGGTTTGGGTTGGAAGGAACCTTAAAGATCATCTTGTTCCACCTGCCTGCCATGGGCAGGGACACTTTCCACCAGATCAGGTTGCTCAGAGCCTCATCCAGCCTGGCTTTGATGATGCAGTGTGCCACACTGGTCTTCCCAAGCTGAGCAGTTTGGAGACTTCCACCATGCGACCCTTGCAGGGCACAGTAATGAACTTAGAATGAACTGCTTATTCTATTCACAGCCCATGAGCCCAAGCACACAAAGGCCAGCTTCTGATTCCCATTAAATGATCTCTGAAGTTCAGAGCCTGGAAACACTTCAGCCAAGGAGTTAAAGTCAGTTGTGTGTTTGCCGAACATGCCCAGCACCACTGTGGGTGCTTAACATGTGGAGAAAGGGGAACAGCCCCATTTATGATCTTGGTAGCTTGGACTCCACAAACCGCAAGGGATCTGTAACCACTAATTTCAAAATGCCCATGGAATCTGGGAGTGCAAATAGTTGCTAGAGAGGGATAAGGATCACTTTTTCATGACCAGCTTCCAGCAAAATGTTTCCGTTTCAGCACTTGTCCAAAATCACAGGTCCCTTTTCTGAGAGTTGATTCTATACATAACACAGAGACATCAACAAGAGTAACACCCAAGGGAGTTAAAAATAATTCTGAAATATTCTGGAAAAAAATTGTTATGAGGAACTGTTCTTAATGGTTTTGTAATTTCAAATTTTTTATATCTTCCCTTAATATTACTTGATTTCTGTGGTCATCCTTTCTCCCAGCTTACCATGGAGAGATAATTACAGCAGGTATTCTTGGAAAAGGAACAATGGAACTAATTACTGCAAATCACATGGAAAACACAAGATCTCATATTTCCAAAAATTAAGAAGTAATGCACATATGCTGCAGGGAATTATCCACAAACAGTAACTAAAGACAATAACAACTCTGTTTATACACATTTGGCAGCTGTATCTCAAATAATACTGATAGCTTGACATCCAGAGATTAGCTCATGGACTCATTATCCTTTGAATGAGCCTAATGTTTTTAAAATTACTAGGTCGAGCCTCAGTCTGACATAGGAGTTATGTAAGTCTTCTTTCAACAGCCAGCCTATGTGGAGTGCTCTCTTTTTGCCGGTATTTTTTTCCATGGGTTATTTGACAGATCTCTGGGTGAAAGGGCAGCAATTTCACAATCCACAAAACAAGTTTTTGGCATAAGTTGCCACCACAATTTATGTATTTACTTATTGTTAAAGCCAATAGAAATGTTTTGTTCTGAACCCAAATGGTTATTTTCAGTCCTAACTTATTCGGTACCTTCTTCTGGAAATCAAATTTATAAGGAAATTGGTGAGAGGTGGACTGAATGAGGGGACTGGTTGGAAAATCCTCTGAACCATCAGGCTCCAAGGGTGGTGCTCCTGGGTCTGAAGTGCAAATGGCAGCCACTTGCAGAGCACCTCAGGGGTCCCTACCAGCACCAGTATTGTGTAGTGTCTGTATAAGGGACTGGATAAGGGGAATTAGTGTTCTCTCTGCAGGTTTTCAGACAATGTTGAAACATGAGAGCAGTCAATATGCTGGAGATCAGGCTGGAGAAATGGGCCAAATTGAACCTCATGAAGTTCAATCAAGGGAAGCACCAAGCCCTGCCCTGGTGAGAAATAACCCCACATACAGGACAGGCTGAGCTCTGACAGGAAAGCAGTTTTGCAGGTAAGACCTGGAGGTCTTGGTGGACATCAAGTTGAACATCAAGTTGAACATCAAGTTGAACAAGAACCAGCAATGCATCTTTGCAGCAAGGAAGGCCAACTGCATGCCAGGCTGCATTAGCAAGAATGATGACATGATTATTTCCCTCTCCTCTGCCAATTGTGAGACCACAGCTGAGGTGTTATATCCACTTTTGGCCTCTGCAGAACAAGAAAAACATTGGCAATCTGGAGCCAGTCTAGCAGAGGCTCCCACGAGGCTGGAGCACATGGTCTAGGAGGAGAAGCTGAGAGAGCTGGGCATGTTCAGCCAAATGGGGAGAGGGTAAGGGGGGAGACCTGCTGTCTGCAAACACTGAACAAGGCTCTTCTTGGAACTGCGTGTTGTAAGGACAAGAGACAACAGACACAAGCTGAAACATGAGAAATTTCGACTTATTTAAGGGAAATGTTTTGTGTCTGTGCAACTCTTCCTCTTTCCCCAGCCAGAACACTGGGAAACCAGTCCCTTCCCCTAGGCACCAGACAGCTGTAATAACATGAATTATAAACTTTATTTACCTGATATATGGATTCAGGAAAAAAACAATGAAATTTCAGCACTGACTAGACAGCCATGAAAAGGGCAAAATTCCTTCTCTGAGCCCCAAAGGACCACCAGAAAGGCATCAGACCTAATCTCTCTCTAATTACAAAGATGAAGGGCACGAGCTCTTCATCAAACTGCAAAATGGTACCCAAAGACAGGTTAAAATGCCCAGATGCTTTCAGAGGAAGACAGGGGACCCTTCCAAGTCTGTATTCCTTTACTCCTGACGGGCTGATCCAAAAGGCCTATGATACAGCCACATGTCCGACCCACTGCAGCCACCAAAGGCTGAGCTGTCAAAGGAGACAGGAGAACTGCTTGACAAGACTCAAGTTATTATTTTCTACTCTTTGCTGAGACAAAAATTCACCCTGATCCTCAGAGTTCTGTAGACTGAAAGACAAAGTCAAGAGTAAAAAGTAAATTTTTTGTTCCTTCAAGATAGCATTGGCTAAACTGGAACTTTATCCCCCGCAAAAAATGCGCGTAGAAAACTAAGGTTTTTGTTGGCCAAAATTTTAAAATCAGAGGAAAAAAAATCAGCCAGCAATGTGTTTTCCAGTCTAGGACTAGGCTGCATTTCAAGTGTTTAGGGAACTGATGCTAGTGGGCTAGGGATTGCTGTTACTACTGCTTACAGCAGTGGGGGTTTGTAGCTTGTGAGAGACCAACAACATAACAAGCAGATGAAATGTGTGGACTGTTGCCTGTACAGCACCAACATCTTTATAAAAGAAACATCTTTTTTAGGCTTTACATCAATTCTGTCACAGACTTCCAAGAATAAATCGTCCCTCCCCTGCCTAGCTAACATGTCAGCCCAAGCATCAATCTGTAGGCTTAAGTCACTTAAACATGCTGATTCCAAAAGTCTTATTAGTTTACAAAAAAAAAAAAAAACCCAACATTAACAAGGAGATTAAATTAAACTATGTGTTTGCATTCTTTTTGAGAACATATACATCTAATTCTTGCCTCCACTTGGAATGGGAAAAAAAAAAAAATCAAGAACCTCCCTTGGATTCCCTCCAAAAGCAGCCAGGTGAGGGCTAGCTAACATATATTCTCAGTTGAATTAAACCAGCCATCACACCTTTAAAAATAATGTGCACAATAAATTAAACTGTAAGTAAGAGACTTACACATGCTATTTTTCATATCATCCCACAAATATCCTGTGAGAGGCTTATATAATAAGGGATAATTCTGCATAACATTGGAGCTTCTTTTTTTGCTTTTTTTCTTTGCCTGAGATGGATGGATGAACCTGGCAGTGGTGCAAAGAAATTACTGCGTGTCTCTTAATCAAATTATGCAATTCTATTATGTTTTAAATTAAGATCTAGTCAAGAAAAGTAAGGACATAGGAAATGCTAGTACTAGACTTAGATATTTCAGAAAAGAAATCACTGGAACCATTTTGCTGTTGTATCTTGCAGACCACTGGAGCAAGATCATCCAGCAATTAATACCATAGACATTGTCATGAGGGGCTTAATGTGTTAAGCCCTTTAATGCTGATCTTATAGTGTAAGTTTTTGAGGAAACAGGGATTAAAAAAAAGAAAGGTTCTCCTTTTGGAGAAATTGTGGTTTGATAGCTAACAGGAATCACTCAGAGCTTTGAAGAGAAAGCAGAGAAAAGATGTGAGGTACTTCTCCAGACCAAGCTGAATGCCCACAACTGGTACGTAACACATTCCTGAGGGGGATTGCAGAAAGGTTTTATGCTGTCTTGTAAAGACAGGTGTACAGAAATGCCTGGAGGGTTTTTTCAAAGCCTGAACAACTTCTCTTATACACTAAACTGCTGCTTCTGACAAGTTCCAAGTCCTTGAAAACGAAGCAAGAGAGATAAAATACAACCAGCATACTGTCACGACCCCAGTCACAGCCCCTGCTCCAGGGAGGCTGCACATGGAGCCTCCCCGCCTGCTGCTTCACCCACAGCACGAAGGAGCCAGAGATGAGTCAGCTTCACAGCTTCAGAAGCCCTTGGAAAACCAGCCTGGTTAAAATCACGGCATTCCCACAGTATCCACTGCTTTCCCAGGATAAAAAAGGCAGGAGTCTGGGATTTTAATTAAACATTAACAGTAAGGAATTAACATCTTTTATGTTTGAAGCTACCCTCACTACTGTTCCCCAGTAGTTTCCTGCTGTTATTCTCTCCCTTCTCACTCTTGAAGGGGAAGCACCAAGGGGGAGGCAGTGCCCTGGCCATTTCTGTAGGCATGGAGGGGTGGTTGTGCTTGCTGTGCTTAACAACTCCTACCAGAGCCTGGATGGTCTGTGATTAGATTCATCCTGAACACAGCTTGACTCTGAAAGGATTACTGGGTCGGTGAAAAGCTGTTTTCCTCAATTCTTGTCACATCTTTAAAGAAATGCTATGTAAGATGAGGCCTGGACAATGGTCTATACATAATGTACTAGCTTTAAAGTGGCTTAAAGGCTACTGTCTCTGTGCCCAGCTGCAACTCCTTTCCCCAGGATTTCTCCAGCCTACTGGCTAAAGTGGGAGTAACTACCAGGGGTGGGCGCCGGGGGACTGGGAGAGAGAAGGGCTGTGGGAGAGGGAGCAGGCTTGGAGAGGGTGCAAAGGCGTGAGACACCAGGCTGGGAGCTTCCTCCAGGACGCACCACCATGGTAGGGGTTGCTCTGGTTGCAGCTGCCTCTAGAGGGCTCATTGCCTTGTCGGAAAGACAGCAGCTTTTGTTCTCGCCTCTGAAAAATACTCCATGCATCGCATTGTTTTTCAATCTCCCCTTTATTTCCACCCAGATCTCCAGTGGCTTGACCTCGAAAGCAGAGGTGTGGTGTGTGAGGGTGTATGCCCATGCCATACAGCATGCACTCCCCATCAGGGAGGCAGTGGGGATGTGCTCCCTGTCCTGCATCCCCTTGGCACCCTTCAACTCTCCAAGAGTTTAAGGCCTTAAATGCTGCACTCCCCTGCACTTAAAGCCTGCCAAACACCTGCTCATGCCAACACTTCACCAGAGCTAAGGCACGTGTGTGCTGTGATTCTTTTTCCTGCTCCTCAAGATGGGCTGACACAAAAGCGTAGAGTTCCAAGACCAATGCCACAACCAGGTCTTGCATCTGAGCAAAATTTCTGATCAGAGAAAGGAGAAGCCCAGACAGAATTTGTACTTAATTAATCCCCTGCTTTGTGATGTCTTCCTCAATTGAAGGACCTCTATTTCCAAACATGTGGAAGATATTAAGGACTGGCTTACTTCTCAAGGAGCAGTTGCTAAGTATACACAGCATATTTTTAAAGCTTTTTTTTTTTCTAATGTGGGCAGGAGCTACACCTGCATGGAAAATTGTGAATATGCTGCTTTAACACTGTTAGCACTGTTTAGTCATTCTTGTGGCTTTCTTTGTGAACTACACTGCATTTGTCAGTTTTAGATTTCATCTGCAGTTGTGTTGCCCATTTTTTTAGCTTTATCTTACTGCAGGATAAATTTGCAAAGCAAGCAACTTAAAATCTGAAGCCATTTGTTTTGCCTAGATTTTATAAGCTTCAAAAATCTCTAGAGTTCATCTGCATCTGGTTTAGACTAGTCAAACGGGATGAGATCATCTCACTTACTGTACAGAACCTCCTTACATGGAGCTTTTGCCATCTGCCACCAAAGGCAACAGAAAGGGTCTTGTTGGCAAGGTTGAAATGGGAACAGGCCATCAGTCCCCCAAAAGGCCACATGGTTTAACAGTGATGCAAAAATCCCCAGCAAGTCCAGGCCATGAACGTCAAAATCTAAGTCTGATAGCACAAGTTTGCCAGCAAGTCCTTGCAACAAACTGATCTTCCCCTCCTGTGAGGTGGGATCTCCACATGCCTTTCATCCCACTGTGTACCCTGTTCCCTCATAGTTATCACTGGTTGGACTCATTTGTCTCCTCTTCCCAAGGAATGGAAAGAGCTTCTGACAGGGAACAGTCCCTGCAGTGAGGAATGAAGATGAGACTCTGGCTACTGAAGTTCAATCCTCTGGCATAAATCAGTGAACACTGATCACAATGACAGTATAAAAAGTCTTTATTGAAGCAAGAGTGTGAATCAAAGCAGCAGACAAAAAAACAAACACCAAGCATCAGAAAGGGAACAAACATTTGACTCGGCAGCGCTGTGTGCCAAATGCCCCAGCACACATCAGGAGACTGTCATGTTGTTGATGGTATTTTGTCATAATTATGTGCAATTTGCTTACAATGTTGTTCAGCACAGATAAAATAATTATCAGTCTTTACTTGGCTTCTTGCTGCAGAGTGACTGTTTCAGTCCTGAAACAGTCCTTTTAATCTGCATTCCTTAGTGCCTCCATGGTGAGAGGGTGAATATTTGTATGGACATAAGCAACTGGACTGTGTATTTCAGAGGCTGCCAGATTGATTTCATGCATTCTTGGAGGACTAATTCTCTGGGGACTGCTCACAATTGCTTTGGTGCCCTTGATTGATAAACTTTGTCTTGTGGCTCCATGCTTTGGAAAGCCAATTTGCATGTATACTGCCACTGATTATTCACTCATCATTTTTATTAGGGAATCACACACAGGCCTCTTCTGAAAAGTGGTCCTGGAGGTGCTACATGAACATAAAGCTGTATGATGGTTCTGCCACAAAGGTTTTTCTGGTGTCTAAGAGGTGAACAAGATCACTTTCAGCATTTGCAGCTGCTGCAGAGCTAAAAGAAGAAGGATCCTTTCTGTAAACAGTGCTTTTTATTTGCACAGAGTTCATAGGCAGACACATTTCTTGAGGGAGTAGAGAGCAACACAGTAAAGTCCTCATAAGCTAGAACACCTTCCTCCTTTGGGACCATTTGGGATCAGTGTCAATATTTATCAGATAATCTATGCTCCTCTGCATTATTTCATCTCAGCATCTGGAGATGCCATCGAGTTGTCAGGAATTTGATATTCGCTGTGATTTCAGAACATTATGTTGACTTTCACTACTAGACAAGAAAGCTCTACTCAGTCATGCTAAGTTTTCTTGTAGAGACTGTACTGACTAAATAAAAATTGAAAGAACAAAGTTGTTTGGAGAAAAAGGGCCAGTTTTGGCTTCCACAGACTCATCACTATGTTCTAGGACAACTCACTGGAACTGCCTGGAACAAAGAAGGTACAAGGACAGCTGATGTCCTTCTGATAAAACTCTGCATGCTTTGTTCTCCACCACATTCTGCCTGCAGGCTACAAGCAGAGATCCAGCCAGAGCATGGCTTTGTGTCTGTGATTTGGGGTCAACTGTGACCCTGCAGAGTTTTTGCACCTTTCCAGTGGTGCACAGAGAACCAGAGGTGGGCTGCACACTTCAGCTACCCTAGAAGTTGCCTTACTCTGTGGTGGAAGCCAAATTCAACAGAAAAGAGGAGAGGGAGCCCTGAACTGATAAAGTGTGTGCATCCAGGCTGCCAAGCCTGCCTAGCCAGCAGCCCATCAGGATTCACTGAGCTAAAGGTTTCTGGAGCTAGGTGCTGCAGAATTCATTCCAGTATATGAAACCCCCTACCAGTCTGGCTTAGGGTTACCCAAATACCCCAGTGCTTATTCACTGTCACTTCCACTTTGAATTGCTTTAAGATTCAAACACTGTGATCATATCCCACAGCTTTCAATGGATTTGACTGGCATCAGTCTTCCCACCTAGCTCAGGATGAAATTTTTAATGAAGTCTTAGTAGAATTGGCCTGTCCTGGAGAACTGGTTTATTTCACGCTAAAAGGAATTATGCAGCCATGCAGATAATTCATATATGCATATTAAAATAGTCAGATGTTTCCTCTGTGTGTTTTTGATTTTACAATTAATTGAGCATTCATCATTCTTACCCTTTTAATTGACATCATGTAAATACCGTATCGCTTAAAAGAATTCCAGGCAGCAATGAGACCTGTACTATGTAATGTTCCCAGCTAGTGGCTTTGAGACTATAACCACCACTTGAGTTTTCATTGCTCTGTTTCAAGATGAAAGACCTATGGATAACAATTTGTTTCATACCCTTTATCATAAAAAGAATGCATGAACCTGTGTATGGACCAGTTTCTTATCAAAGGATGTGTACTGTCTTACCCCTTACATTTCAGTCTCCTGGTCCCAAAGCTTGCAAGTGTCTACAGTGTGTCCCTTCTTTTTTATTAGCCTATCCAACCAAGAGGCAGAAGAGTGGCTTTCACAGAAACAGGCCAGTTTACAAGCCTTCAGTATAATGTGAACTGCTTTAATAAAATACTACAGCAGTGACTTTGTTCCTTCAGACTTCATAATTCTTTGGATCAGATTTTTAAGATAGTATTAAAGCCACCACCAAAACAGTGTTCTAGCTACTAAAATAGCTAAAAAAAACCTTGTTCAAAACCTCATCCTCGCTAGTGCCTGATTAATAAGTTCAGTTTTATAGCCTAACTAGATAAAACTGATTACTGTGACTATAAACTCAGAAACCAATTTAGTCGCCAAGTAGAATATAAGCCCCATTATTGGTACAGTTCATAAAATGAATAGCATCCAGTAATACACTAAAGTCTTCTCCCTCCTCCTGGTGACTGAAATGTTAAAACAGAAACAGTGAGCATTGGAAAGGTTCCCTTTTGGCTCCACATTCATTCAGGGTGATGGCGTTAAGCTTTCTCTAGCAAGCTCAGTTCCCTTTCCCTGATGGAAACCCTGAGTTTGGTGCAGAGAAACCACTTGAAAAAAGGGGGTTTGGGTAATCTCATTTCAGTATTCAATGAGCCTAGGTTGGGACAAATATAAATTTACTGATTTTTCCTAGAAATCTCTCAGTGTTAAATATATTCTATTGGTACCTAGGGTGACTGTGGGTAAAATTTGCTACGTACAGTTTCAGTGTGTTTATATGTACATACTATATACATACAATGAAACATATATGCACAAATTTATTTCCTAGATGCTCCTTTATCAGATGCTCAGCTTCAATTTCTGTAGGATAACAATGCTAGTTAATACTATACAATAAGGAAACCATATTCACTTGGAATTCTAGACATCATCCTAAAGCTTATGGATATGCTATATGCAGAATGCTAGGTAGTGTTCTGCTTACATTTCAGAGGGCAAAGCTTTAATTTTTAATGCTGCAGAAATGCTCTTTATCACTGTCTTCCATATCTTCAAGCATATCAGCATTTCATAAGTGTTGCTACAACAGTTGCCCAAGGTACAGCTGAACATCTGGATCACTCTCTTTTTCCATTAGGCTAAGTATCCAGGATGGCAGGATCAAATGTGCTCATCCCCAAAAATAACTGTTATGTTTTATGCTAAAAGGGAGGTGAAAGTTTCCTAAATACTTCAAACTTTTGCTTTGGATTTGTATAACAGGGCAGAATTTCCAATTGCTTCAGCCAGGGAAGCTGATGCCCTCTCCTAAAAACTGCTTGGTGGACTGTCTCCAGAGGCCAACACCTTCCTCCCTGACAAAACAAAGTGTGAGCACCTAGGATGCAATAACTTCCACTTCAAGGAAGAAGTGTTTTATGCAAGCTTTCTGCTTAGGACAAGATTTAGTCACTGGTAAAACCTACAGTGAGTCAATGGTCCAGTAATGGATGGGTCAGAGGGTCCAGATGCCTTAAAAAAAAAAGTAATAAATCACTTAGATAAGGAAAAAAAAAAAGGCAGTAAATGGACTGAGCTCTGAGTAATCACACAAGTATACTTAGAATAACACCATCATATACAAAACTGTATGATCAAAGGTTTTTCACAGCTTCACTCAAATTTTGGCCACAGTTCTGGATTTGAGAAGGTGCTGGCACCTGGCATTTCTTCTGCAAAAATAGCTTGCCAAAAATATCCTCCCACTTTGCTGAGTTTCCCCATCCCTGACAAAACAACTGTGTCCTTTGCATACATATGTTATAGAAGAGTATAAGCCAGTTACAAACCACTCTCTACCAAGTGTCAGACCCAAGACATCTCTATTTTTGTATACAAAAGCTATTACAGACCATCTGCAAAGTATTTTTTGGTTTCTGTAAGATTTTTAAATACTATTCAGAACAGACTTGCTAGACTGTCTCTTTTCCACTAATCTTTGTTGCAAAGAGAATCCAGCCATGTCAGAGGCAAAGTATTCTGAAAACTGGGAAGCCACATCCACATGTTCTGCATGGCCTGGCCTCCTGGTGCCAGGTGGAGTGGCTCACACATAGAAAGAGGACAAAAGTGCAGCAATGAAATCCATCAGGCCAAGGTGGCAGCCACATTTTGCAGATTTTTGTCTCCATATTTGGTCTCCAGGCTTTTCAGTACATTGCCTAACAGAAATAACTCTGTGTGTAGAATACCCCTGGGACAGGAAAGAACAGGCTTCCTTGCACAGGGAACCTTTTCATAGCACTTTAAAACTTCCATCCGAAATTACTTGACATCAACACAGCAAAAAGATTAACTCAGTCTTGGTAAATAATTTGACCCACAGATACTGACCAATGAAAAAATCCCTGTTTTTCTCTGCATACTCTCATCCTGACACGTATCAACAGGTAATAAACAATTTTACTCCTGTTTTCACTTCAACAAATGTCCCTTAGAGCATAATTTTAGCTCTTTCAAAAGAACCACTTAGAGTAGATATCTGAAAGTAACTTTATGACTATAAAAGCTTCATTAACTCAGACTTGATTCACATCAACATTTCAAAAGGGAGTCCCTTTTCACTTTCAAATGTTCTTCCAGTCTATCAACTTTTACATCACTCTCAAAGGCTGCCTCTAAGTCAACAGTTTAATTTCCCCAAGTCAAGTAGCAGTGCATTCACTTATGCTACTGTATGGGGGCAGTTTGCACTGGGAGGCCCTATATTTAAAAGAGTATAGCCAACAACTTGACAATAAATTGTCCCTGAATACTGAGCACAAACACACACACACACAGACAGAGGAAGAAAACACTTTGCAAATAATAGGATTGAAAGCAATAAACTATCACAGCATGCGTGCCCATTTAAAAGGACAGATGGAGCTGTTTGGGCCTATCAGGTCAATAATCCACAAAGAAGGATTTATGTGATAGACTGTAATGGCTTAAATCCACTTTTAAGAGGGAAGGTTACAATAACTTGGAACGATGCTCAGTATATTCAGGGGCCTCATGTGGTAAATAAGAATTAACACAGTTATTTAAAAATCAAATGAACAGGTGAAATAACGGGTTTTTTAATGCTCTGTTCCACTGATCTTCAAACCACCTAAGCTTTAATACCAGATGTCACAACAGTGAGTCAGAGGCAGGCTGGCAGAGCAGCCTTTCCCCAGGGAGCAGTGCAGGGCCCAACCTCCTTTCTCTTCCCGACTTGAGAAAACCAAATGTGCAACCTTGGATATAATGGGAAGACATTTATTGCACATGTTGTTTTCTCTTTCTCCCTTAGTTGACCTCTTGGCAATCCCTGACCTCTCAAAGGCTCTCACCTGCCATGAGAGCTTAAGGAGGCTTAAAGGAGGCTACCCAGGTGCTGATTCCTGAAGGAAAGGGACAATGGTTTCCCCCTGGTCAGAGTGGGTTGTCCTTACCTGGTTTGTTACAGGAGCAGGGTGGGTAGGGTTTCTGATGATTTTGCTTCTTCTGTCTGCTCACCAGTTTGGCAGCTTGATCTTGGGTTAGACAAATGTGTGACAGAGATTTCATGTGTTCCTTTCTGACCTAGAAGGAGCAGAATTTCTTTGGTGCACTATGAATCTGATTTAATGAGGTAGGTGTTTATTTTATTGCTATATCTGGGTGTGAATCTACACACTGTAGCAAATATGAGTTAAAGCTCTCTTCTACTTTGCTGGGTAGTTGTCTGTTTCTGTATTCTCTTCTAAAGAGCATTTCCTGTTTACAGATTCTTGGCTTTGGCCTCCTTAGATTTTCCCACCTCATTTCTTAAATTTCATCTATTCTTCAAACTATTTTTTTTCCTTCTAACTACATAATATATCTGAAAACTTCTATACTGCTGCCATGTCGGCAGTAGTTTTCATTCTTTCTCTGGCCATGTAATAGTTGTTATGACTTCATCTGTCAATATTGTTACAGCTGTAGAAGGCATGCCCTTCCAAGCTAACAGGAGAGGTATATTTAATGGTGTTTAAAACCATGTATGAGGAATACAACCAGCACCTCTTACAGAGAGGAGTTTCCCCTCATGCAGAGCAGTGGGCACGTTTTCCAGCATTCTGGTTGAACCAGCTCATTTCAACTTTCACCCCAGAGAGCAAAGCTCAAAGTACTCTTCTCCTTGTTCCTCAGTGAAGTTAACTGAGTGATATCTGAGGCACACAGATACTCGGGATCCCATTGTGTGTCCCATTGAAATTGATAAACAACTACAGAAAAAAAAGAAAAGCTCCAGGGAATGCTATGAGCTGCTCACCATGTGTTCATATTGCTCCTTCTCAAGTTCTGCCTGCAGCCCTGGAAAGCACATGGTTAAACACACTGAGCTACAGTTTTCTCTTCCTTTCAAGAAGTTCAAAAGACTTACACCCACCAGCAGCAGAAATTGGTGGGAGCTGAACAAAGGAAGGGTGCTAGGAGTTAACCGCTTGGGGTTGGTTCTGCATGCTTGCTCCCCTGATGTGTGAAATGTTTGTGTATGTATAAGATATAAGCAGCTTGAAACATGGAGGGGGTTTTTAATTGGAATGTGTTCTTTTTTTTTAATATATGTATATACAAATGGAGCCTAGTCTGTTCTGAAACGTGTTTGAACTACAAAAAAATGAAGTACTGGACTTCAATGTGAATTTGATTGTTTATTCTATTTGTATACAGTAAGGCTGGAGGGAGAAGGGGAAATAATGGTAATTTAATTGGTCAGATGCTTTCTGTAAGGACAATACCCCATTTTTAAATGTTTGTTCTATTGGTTTTTATTCAGTCCTTATTTCTGTGTCTTTGGAACAAAAATAATACTTCTTTAGGAAAATGGGAGGGGAAGAACCCATCAGGTGTCCAAGAGAACTTACATTATTTCCAAACGCAGAAGTTTTGTAGATGTTGCTTTATTTTCTCTCTCTGCTGAACAAAAGGTCGAAAGCAGCATCCTTGAATGTATAAAGCTTCTTCTCAATTTCTAATATGCTGTCATTCTTTTTCCCACTGAGCAATGAAGCGAAGTCCTACATAGAAAAGCTGAAGAGAAGAAAGGGTTGGTGAGGTTTAGCAGCTCAGCATACTTGGCATTCATAGTTATTCAGGGGAGAATCTGAACAGGTATTTAACTCAGCCTCAGAATTAAGGGCATGTTTAAATAATCTTTTAATTGGGTCCAGGATTACAGCAGAATGTGAAGAAGGTTTTCTGACAGACATAGGAAGAGAGAGAAGTAATTTTGATTTGAGATGATGACTATTTAAACAGAAAATCATAGAATTAAGGACTAAAAAGAACCACTTGTGGTGAAGAGTTGTCTTGATTGTTCTGAAACAAAGGGATATTTTCAATCTGAGTTTTCTGAATCATTTTTAAATACATTTTGATAGTCATTTTAAATGGATAAGTTGTTTTGTCCTTAAAAAGCAAAATAACCTCACTATCAAAAATGTCCAAGTACAATGTTTTTACCTTCTTTGCATGTCATGCAACCCCCAGCCCAATGACAGCTACTTTTAAGAATAAACATTTTGGTAAAATTGACCCAAATTAAAAAAAAAAAAAATTCTGTAACTCTGTATAGAATCTTTCTCATTTGCAGGAAACATTAATAACACTTTACCTCTGTAACCTACTGCCCTGCACGATCCTTCAAATGTCAGGGTATATGCTGGCTTAGAAAGGTTATTCTGGCAAATGGATAACTGTGAGTGAGCAGAGCAGCAAGAGAGGCAGTGTGTCAGTGTCAGCAGTAAGGCATCAGTCTGTGATGGTGGAGCAAGGGAATGTTTGAATGGAGCTATTTGTCATGTACTAATGCAGTGATGAACACAGAAGTCTGGATAAGGCTGAAGGTCAGATTTCTGATATGTACAAGGGGAACACGTTCATTGACTGTGGGAGATTGAACATTGCTATGCAGGCAAAAGGGTCTTGTGATGAGGTAAGTTAGAAGAAGCATTGGCAGAAATATCAAAAGTTGTCAGGGGAACTACTGACCCCATTGAACTGGCGGGGAACTTTGCCATATGAAGTACTCCACTGCCTTTCTCTGCGTTATGGGACCCAGGGTACTTCTGGGTTTGTGTGTTGAAGTGTGCCTCACTGTTGCAAATTGAATAGGAACTTACCTGGGCATGTATTCTGTTTTCTTCTTTGCCTGTCTTCACTCCCCTGCCCCGAGCACAGGCTGTTTCACACAGAAGCTCAGCTATGAGGGATGTCAAGCCTCATCATATCCTGACAGGTCCCTGTCTGGGTCACAAAGAGATAAAAATATTCTGACATACTCTAGTAGAATGTTTTCTCCCTAGTGGTTAGGAACTGTGGAGCCATGAGTCCCTCCTTCCTGCCCCTGTGCAGGATTCCCCAGGTGGTCTTGCCCCATAGGCAAGTCTTCTCCAAAACCAGATCAACAGTGAGGAAATGAACTCCTGTTGATTATCTCACATTTATGAATGCATTCAAAGTTTCCTTATGTGAGGGGCAGATTACTTTAATCATGAAACTTTAAGCTGCTATTTATAACTAGAGCTAGCTACATCTGGTGCCTCTGAGCTCAGTCCCTTCACGCAAGGGTTTGTGCCTTCACTTGCTGTAGAATATTAGGATTTCCATACCCTCTGAGCCAAAGGCTTTGTGAGTCCCTGAGACTGCAGGCACCTACAGATTTATCCTGAACATGCAAATATCCTAAAACAGTAGAGAAGAAAACAAGTAGGGAAAATTTACTTAAGGTGCTTTGCCTTGCCAGAATATTTTTTTTTCCCCAAGGTGTCATGGGAGTAGGATGATGTAAGTTCCCTTCAACAGTTGACCCTCTGTGACAATCCACTTGACTTTACAGCATATTGCTCATGTGTCCTTTGCATAGTCACTGGAGTTGCTTTAATCTCAGCATTCAAACTGACCAAAGATATTCCAGCAGCTTGCCTGGAGCCTAGAAATAGGCTCTCCACAGCTGACAATTCAAACTGACCCAGGGGTGTTTATCAGTGGGTAGCTTGTATTTATCAAGTGTTTCAGGCTTTGTCTGTGCCTTCTAATTAAATCAAGCCAACATAATCATACAATCAACATCATAAAAATCAGGTCAACGTACGCTATTCATAAATTATCGCAAAGCATCTGTCGCATGCTTAATCTGCTTTCTAAAGTGGGGGGCTGCCTTTGCTTAAGCCCATGTCTTAAGCTACTGCTTTAGCCCCCTGTTGTTTGACAGTGTGTGATGGGAAGGCAAGATTACTTATGCTTGTGTGTACAATATGCAGTGTAGAAGCAGCTGACTCATTATCAAGCAGGATCTCTAAACAAGTTGTTTTAATGTTGGAACTGAAAAACTAGGATCCACAGTAGCAGCCTTTCACATTTTTAAAGATAGAGCAGAGATAGGGGTTAAGGAATTGCTCATTCTTTGGTCTGCGATGGTCATGCAGCATTTTAGGACAGAATTCTGTGCATTACTGGACTCAGTACATGTCCCTCCATCTCTCAAAGTAAACAGTAGAATTTCCCTCTTTACTCTGTCTGCTGCAGGCATGGTAAAGATGAAATGCTGGGGAAAACTGTGCTTTATGTTGCATGCACTGTTAAGAGGGAGGAAGACATAGAAAAAACCACGTGTCTGTCAACATTTGCCTGTGTACTGGTATGAGCTACCAAAACCTTGGAGGCAGAGAGCTGTAGAATATAGAATACCAGTTCTTTCTCCTCCAATGTCAAGTGAGGATATGGAATAGCAAATAAAACTTTCACTCCAGCCTCAAGCTCACCTGCTAATGTGTGGCTCTTGGAAAAGCTGCAGGAAGGGGGTAATAACTGAGAAGGTCGTTGATGCAAAGAACACTTTTGGCAATGCCTCTTGTTCTAAGCAGTTTAGCTCAGGCTGATCAGACACTAGAGAGTACTGACTGCATTTCATCAGCTATCCTGGTTGGGCCTTCATCACAAACATCTGAACCAACACCATTAATAAGTAGCTAAGAAGGCATCATCTGAATCACACCAACTTGTCTTTTGCATACCTCCATGAGTATAAAAGGAGAGTTGATTTTAATTAAGGGTGTCATTCTAAGGCTCTTCTTTGGTGTCCTGAACAGTGTCTAACAATAGTGGGCCTGTCCTTTCTGGTGAATGGCACTCTCACTTTAAATTCATATCACCTTCATTGTCCAGGCCTGATTTCCCTGAGGACATACACCACTGCTCTACAATGAAACAGGATCAAGCAAAATGTTACCAGAATTGGGAATTGCTATGTTCACAGTAATGCTTCTTGTACTCAAATAATATTCTGCTTTAACAGTGGAAAAAGCAGGCAGCCAGCTTCCGTAAGGGCTGTGACAATGGACCTGTCAGTCACCTCAACATTTTTATTCTGATAAAATGGGTTTGTTCAAATCTTCTAGGGACTTCTTTCACTGCAGTTGCATATATTTGCATAGTGATTCTCAGATAAGTGCATGCCAATAGCCACTTCTGTGAACAGATGTTGACAGAAGTATCAACAGAAGTATCAGAGGTACGTGAACAACGATGTCTTTTTGCATGCACAGAGAAATGCATAATCTAGTAGTATGCTGGAAATTTGTTAGTTCTGCCTTCCAACATGTCTATCAAGTCACTGCATGCTAATCAGCCTTTGCAGAAGTATTGATGCTTCTCAGTAATATCAAGCAAAAATTTAGAATAAGAAAGGGAGAACCAGGAGAGATGTGCTACAGTAATACTGGTAATAGAGACAATGTATGCATATTTTATTAAAGAAAAGCAACATTCAATTTAAAATGCTGTATTTGTCAAACAGTGCAGAGATTGAATATGTTCTTAGTTGTTATCATAACAATAATGTAGAAAATATTGAAACAATTACCTAAAACTTCAGTTGGTATAGGCTGTTGTAATAAGTGTCAATGAATCCACTTGGCTATCTAAATCTCCCTTGCATGTTGGTGTTATCAAGATGAAGCCTATGAAACAGGGAAATTAGAGAGCTGTCACAGGCCAGGATAATAGAATAGAAAAGAGAACAAGTTTTAAATAAAGTCTTAGCATACTTCATGCAGCAAAAATACTTGTTATTTAAAAACTAGTGATAACCTACTTTGCTGATGATAGAAGCAAAGAAGGCTTTTGTATGTTTCCAGATATTAATATATTTTTCAGGCCAAAATGAAATTATGCAGTATGTAGCCCAAACTCAGAATCAGGGAAGTAAAATGCATTTAATTCTCTCTGTTTCTGTTCATCCTCTGTTACTCTGAAGCAAGTAAAGAGTGCTATTCCAGCAATAGCTCAGTTTCTATAACTAAATACAAAATCTGAGATGCACTTAGACTATGATTTTTTTTTCAGGTTTCTATTATGACTAATGTGAAATCTATCCACATTTATTTTTATTTCTCATTACTGCTTTCTTTAAGGTCATCCATATCTAGCATTCTCTGAACTTTTTTGTTTCATCAGCATATGAGATACTGGAAATTTTTTTTCTCCTCTTTTAATACTTTTGATTTGTGAACAAAAAAATCAATTTTTCCATTCCTAGAAAGAGTTTAGTAACACTTTCTTCTTCTTTTTAACATGGCAAATCATTTGAAGCAGACCCTTGCTCATCTGGAACTCTTTAATTGCTGACAGGAAGCAGAAGACTTGATGAGAGCATGTTAAAAAGGAAGCAGAAAGGCAAAAAGAAGAGGCAGGGAAAATTAGATATTCAGTTCTTGAAGATTTGTACTTTAAAGAGTCAGATCCAGAAGTCCTGTCCTGAAGGTTAATTTAACCACTCCAAACACATATTGAGAGTTGCCAGCAGAGGCAACCCTTTGCTAATGGCTGTAAGGTATATTCTTTTAATGCTGAAATGGGTTTGACATGACACTCTGAATACTGTTCTGAATTTTTGTCCCAATTTGCCAGTCTTGGTATTTTGGGGCTGAGAAGGAAGGAGGCATACACAGTCACACAAAATTCTCAGGTATAAAATCCCAGTCTGCTTTTCCCCCCCCCCGTTACTTAAAATGATAGGACCCATTTACAAATATGCTTCCTGTAGATGAACAACAAATTTCCCTATTTGTCAGAGCTAAGGAAGAAAAGTAGAGTGAATTCTGCTACTTCACTAGAATGGGTCTGCCCCTACTTCATTATGGGTCTGCTTAATAATTAGATATTTGTGAGAGCCTATATCTGAAATGGCCTGTGACTACCCTTGCAGCTCTCTACATGGAGTTCTCTTGCATTTCCTACTTGCAGACAGAGAGTGCTAAAGGTTTTCTCTCGGGTTCTTTAATCGGGGCATTTTTTATGATACAGTTACATACTGTTGTCCCCAAAACTTACTAGAATCCACACTTCATGTAAAGTTAATCAACCTAATTGTTTCACATCATGCCTTCCCATTTGAAAAAAAATCACCAAGAGTAATTTCTATCCCTCTTTTTGCAAGAATTTCTCACAGGCTGAAATTTTTATCTTAGTGACTTTGACCTCTTTCAGAGATGCAAGATTTCCTTGACACTGCTGTAGAAATGTCACTACTAACATTAGATTCCAGTCCATGTTCTTCTTTCTAACTACTTGGGGTTTCAATCCTCTTCCTGTATCTGAAAAAAATAAAAAGTTAAATTGGCCATACAGATTTTGAAAAATTTTCCTTTAACGTGATTGTTCATATTAGTTATCTTGCCACCATTTATTGCAACACCTGAAAAAACCTTGAATACCTCGATTTTCTTTATTTCTCACTGTGGATTGCCCCCTCAGTAAGATGCTGACAGGCTTTGACAGCATTTATGAATTTGTAGTTGGCACAGTTGCAAAAACACAAAAAGGAAATATTTGAGCTCTTGTAATTATATAGGTGCTAACTCATTAATTGCTGAGAATGTTATACTGTGAACTGGCTCGTTTGTGAGATGCTCAGCAATAACTATGGCATAGGCTTAAAGCAGAATCCCAAAAATTAACTTAGTGGCCATCTCTGCTGCTGCCATTAGATTACTCAACCACAGTGAGTCTGTTCTATAATACACTGCTTGTTCTACCAGGTTTTATAGGACTGCCTATCACACTCATCACCAAGTGCAGTAATGGATAGATGTGCTAGGTTGTTTAGTAAAATCATAGCAAAATATTCAGACTGATGATGTAAGCTTTTAGATCTTGAAGTTTATAGAGTTGCAACACCTTCCTTTGCCAGGGCTCTTGTAAATATTCTGTATTTTAGTACATTTAAAGTGCAGCAGTCTGCATCCTTACAGGCATTCAGTTAGCTTTACTTTCTGGGTTTCATTTCCATGTTCTGAGTATCAATTCAGTTTGTTTAGTTGCTTTTTTTTAAAGAAAGAAATTCTCTATATTTTCTTTATATGAGAGTCTTTATAGCAGAGATTTGGTAAATAGAGTTGTATCTAGAGGGCTATTTATCTGACCCAACCACATATTAGATGAAGCAAGTTGCTTTAAGAGATGGCAAAATAAGTGCCCAAGTCTCTAAGAAACAGCTAGAAGGAAAACACGACAAACTACAGAGGAAAAGCTGCATGAAGGAGACCTTGAGCCTTCTGCCATAAACATAGTCTGACTTTATCAAGGATTTAGGGGAATCACAAGGACAGTAACTTACCTTTAGATTTCTTATCCCTGTTGTTGCTGGTTACCTTCTTTAGTAATTATATTCTGATAAGCAGAGGACTAAAATGTCACGAATAGAGCTAAAGTCATCTTAAGACTTGTTGGAGATGCTAAAATATGAAATGGTTACTTTGGAGTACAATGAGTCTGAGCTGGCTGATGTCAAGGAGTGATGTTTAGTAGATTCTACTAAAAATATGTATGTGCGTAGCTATTCAGTATTTTTAACTAATTAAAAAGCAAGGGTTTCAGAAGTCTGGTCTCTGGAACTATTTCTCTGATGAACCTATTTTTCTTTTAATAAAAATAAAGTCACTTTTTGGCAGGGTTCTCTATAACCAATTGATAAGTCTATTTAAGTCTGCTTCCCAAAGTTATATTTTTGTATCCTATTTGTCACCAGCTAATGAGCAGTGCAAAGTATCAGTTGCTGAAGCATGTGGTTTAAGCAGCACTGGACTCACTGGGCACTGATTATTAAAATAGAAGTTAGTTGGTAAAGCTCCAAGAATCAGCTGAAACTTGGGTTTGAGTGTTGTTAGAACTGCTTCCACATGTTAACCTATGAATCAAATGAGACATCATTACTGTCTCTTCAACTATGTTTTAAAAAAATATCCTTGGGCCTTTACCAGGTGTTGCGCTTAGTGACAGTGAGAAAATTACAAGCTGATTAAAATTCTAGTCTTTTATGCTCTATTTATTGGAGATTTTTAACCAAGCATCTAAAAGCTCCCTGTATGTTTCTAGGACTCTACGCACACAGGAAAGAAGTGATCCTGACGCAGAGTCAGCAATTGAATGTAAGAGGCAAGAGATAAAATGAAAAAGCAGAAAGCACTAATAGCATCACAGAGGGCTTTTTTTTTTGGTTTGTTAAGATTACTGGTAGGGTAGACATGTCTGTTTAAGAAAGCAAAAGAAAGTTTTGTAAGGATGGATGAAAAACAGGACAATGAAGTAACTGAAGGGGCGGATTGGTGAAAGTGGGAAACTCCATCTGGCAATCTTGCAGTGCAATAATGGAAGAAGTGGTATGTTTGAAGGAAATAAACTAGTCAAGCATCTATTTTTCTAAGTACCTAAGTACCATCCTAAATTAATCCGTGCTCTGCAGAGCAGTGGAAGTAGGTATGACTGAAGTGAGTGCTGCAATGAATAAGAGTTCTGCTGAAGTTTGTAAAGGTCTCATCAAATTGTCCTCCACCCTATGTATCTTCCTGCTCAAGCCTGGGACTATTAAAGAATCCCCTGTAACTAAAAGAAGCAGCATCTTGCCTATTACAATGCAAGTAGTGCTTTCGACTAGGTAAATACTTCCTAGGTCTTTACATGATATTTAAGGCTGCAATTCCCATTTCACACTTTATAATTTAGGTATTAATCTTTGACTCCTCCCTGACATTCTCCTTTACACCTACAAGTACTTTGGTGTACAGTATGTTTTGGAATTTAACAAAATTAGTTATACTGCACTTTGCCAGAGAATGACTAGAGATAGAGTACTTTTTTCCTAAACTAGCCAAGTTAAAAAACCACTTCTGCAGCCTTAGCAAGACCATGTGTCAGGGCAACTATTTCACCATAACACAGAGGGTCTACATCCACTGGAGATGAATAAACTGCGCAGACAGGAGAAACATTTTTAACCTATTACTTTTTTTTTTTAATACCTTTCTTGTGTGTACACCTCTGTGTCTGTGTATGTATGTATCTTCTCCCTCTGGAAGTTTTATGTTACGAGTATTTCAGATAGGAACAGTTCTGCTTTATCAGTTTCATGGATGAGCTCTCTGTATTTCAGGATTTCTCCCAGTATTTCCTAGCCTTATTTAGTGACCTATAAGACATAGATCAGTCAGAGAATTGTCTCATTTCTGTTTTTCTTTTCCAAGTTGATTGTGTATGTGCTAGTGGAAATCCATGAAATTTAAATGCTGTGCAGCATCAACAGCATCTGGTTTGGGAGCCAGAAGCTGATGCTGACTTCCTCCTAATGTGCCATTGCACTTATGTCATATCTGCTAACCCTTCCTGTAAAACGGAAGTGGATGTGTGGCAGAGATCAAGGCTTCAAACACATTGTCCTACCTGTAATTTGGATTCCATTCTGTGTGCTGGAGCCAGAACACTTATGTTCTGGAGGAAACAGCTTTCTGTGCTGTTTATGCTGCTGGCCTTTAGCTTGACGGTTTTTGTTTGCTTGTTTTTTCCCCTACCATCATCACCAGTTAGTGTCCTCAATCTCATGTCTTTGTGCATGAAGGAACAATAGAAATTGAAAAATCACAGAAAGGATGAAATGTAAAAACACTAATCTCAGAAGAGCACTGACAATGAAGAAAGTCTCGAGAAAAGGGTGAAAGATGCTGTGGATATACCTTACTAAAAAGTATGGAACACTTAGGTATTGTGCCAATGAGTTGAAACAATGGCAAGACACAGAAAGACTGTCCCGCTAATGGTAATGGTCTTTCCTTTCCTCATGCTCTCTGTTATTCCCCTGTTTGCTTCCATGGAGAAAGGAAGCTTTTCTTCTATCAGATTTTGCTACTGATTTCAAAGAGAAAATATTTAGATGGTAAATTCTTTCAGGCAGGGATTATTTCTTCATTGCCTGCCACAGTGGGACATTTGAGTTATGACTGCAGACATTAGGGACTCAGAAAGGGAGTGAGGAGGAATAATAATGGAATAGCACAAATTGTAAATGATTTATTTCCTGAAGATTGTTTAAAGCAGATGTACACAATGCTTAGTGGAATCTCTCAGCAAAATCCAGATCTGCAATGAATAGAGCAGAATGAAATGCAGCTGGGATGGAGCTGTCCCTTCTAACCATAGCAGATGGAATGTGTTCAGTTAATTACATCTTGGATATATGATCTTCTCAATCCCAGGTCATGCGTGGGATCCTTCTCCCAGCCAGCTCTAGGTTTAGACAGGGCAGAGTTTCATAGCAAAGCAGACTGCTGGGGAGGAAGGGAGCCTGTAAAACAACAGTGGCTGCAGAACACTTTGCCAGAGCTGTTTCATTGTTTGCTTTGCCAAGCAGCTGCTGCCAGGGAGTTTCAGTTCCTTTCAGAAGCAGTAGTTGCTGCCCCAGCCCCTCTAACTCCCCCTGAAGCAGCGGAGACACAAATTCAGCTTCTGTAGCAGAAGAAAACCCAGTGCCCATGGGGCTTTTTGCTGCCACTTTTGGGAGCAGCAGCATTTTCTGTTGCCTTGCAAGGGGGCAACTCAAGCCACTCTATTTCACTAGGCAAGTTAGCTTTTAACAGGCTCAGAGTATTTACTCGCCACTCCAATCTGAACAGACATTTCTCTGGTTACTCTTGAATAAATAATCTTTCCCTAAGGGGGAAGGATGGATCTTTCCACTGAGACTGCCTGTCCTCTTTCAGTCCTATCATATCCCTTTGGAGTCTACTGCTGAATCTTGGACTCATCATTGCTTCTACCATTCACCAGCTTCATTTGGTGAATGTGACTTAAAGGGACACACCACTAAGTGGTGGTGACAGACATCCTCAGGGAAAGAAGATGATGAGAAATCTGTGACTAGATGATGGGAATTTATTCATTACAGAAACACATATGAGTTGGAAAAGAGGAAAATGGAAGTAATGAAAGTAATGAAAATGGAAGGACACTTTATTGGAATAATAGTTGCAACAGTCTTGTTGTGAACCTAGGGAGGAATAACCAAACAAAGGTTAAGGATTGATCTACTGGAAAGCAGCTCTGCAGAGAAGGACCTGGGGGTCCTGGTGGACAACAAGCTCTCCATGAACCAGCAATGTGTGGTTGTGGCCAAGAAGACCAGTGGTATCCTGGGGTATGTTAGGAAGACCATTGCCAGCAGGTTAACAGAGGTGATCCTCCCACCCTACTCAGCCCTAGTGAGGCCACATCTGGAGTACTGTGTCCAGTTCTGGGCTCCTCAGGACAAGAAAGACATGGAACTCCTGGAGTGAATCCAGTGGAGGGCTATGAAGATGATTACAGGACTGGACTCTTCTAAGAAGAAATGCTGAGAGCTGGGCCCTGTTTATCTGGGAGAAGAGATGATTTCTAATGGAAACATGGGAAGTTTCACTTGAATATGAGGAAAAAACTCTTTACTTTGAAGATGACAGAGCACTGGAACAGACTGCCCAGAGAGGAGGTATTCAAAACCTGCCTGAACAAGCTCCTGTGCAACCTGCTCTAGGCAAACCTGCTTTAGCCGGGAGTTTGGACCAGATTGCTTGACACAATAGGTTTTTTTTTTTTTACCAATAATGACAATATCTGGCTTTGTCACAATTCTCCAGATGATTGGGAAATCCAGTGCATTATTACTTAGTGAAAAATCTTTGCAGAAGACAGACAGGGCTTGAAGAGCAGAGTGCTTGAGGGGCTAGACAAATAGTTATTTTAAGCATCTCAAATGTATTTCTTCATTATGAATAAAATGATCAACCATGTTCTTCAAAGGTTCTCACATTTCAGAGCCTCATGGTGGCTTTCTAGTCACCTACAGAGGACTGAAATTCTCCCTTCGGCGAAGTGACTGAAATTTCTATGTGACACATTCTAGTTACACCATCTTCCTCAATTATTCATGATATGCATCAGAGGACAAAAGGAGGAAAAATTATAATTTGCAGCAGAACAACTGGGAGATTTTAAGAAAAGAAATTCTAATCCAAAGGGTCCTGTAATACTAGGAAGACCTACCAGGGAGGTTGTGCTATCTTTCAAGGGAAGATTTAAACTGTAGGTTAGAGAAACACCAGTGGAGAATGAGCTGGGTAAAATTATTGCTGCTGTGGTGCATAGGGATTAGAGAATTTCTCAAGTCTCCTTCTGCCTTGAATTTCTGTGAACCTGGGCTTCTTTTGTTGTTTGCTGCACGTTTATTGATCTATCCCACTATGCTCTTTTTCCATTTAAACTGCAACTCTGCATTAAGTACTGCCTTCAAAGACCTTTTCCTTCTTCAGTAATCTTTTTCTGGAAGAGCACACTACATCTCTCTTTTATTAAACACACACTATTTGTATGTTCCAGTCCTCACTTCCTCAGGCTTTTGGAGTTGTTTCCAGCAAATCGTGCTTTCTCATAGGCTCTACACATTGGGAGAAAAATTACAGCCTAGAAGTGAGTGTTCACATAACTAAATAAATGTTAATATCTCCCAATATGCAGTATTCACATGGGGCTTGCAGAAGATGGGCATAAAACCCAGACTGATTTCAGTATGCCAGCATTTGGCTAGAGGAGCCAGTCGCACACAACAGAGATGTTATATGCTATAGACACTGTTCAACTAGTCCCTTTCATTAGGGATGCTCTAATTCAGTCATGCACCATATCCTATTTTCATGCTAAACCATGTACAGAGCATTTTTACAAGCACGTGTAGTTTTAGGATGAGGGGGAGTGGCTTTAAATCAAAAGAGGGTGGGTTTAGACATGATAGTAGGAAGAAATACTATGCTTTTAGGGTAGTGAAGCGCTGGAGCAGGTTGCCCAGAGAAGCTGTATATGCTCCATCCCTGGAAGTGTTTGAGGACAGTGTTTGCATGGGTCTTTGAGCACCCTGGTCTACAGGAAGGTGTCCCTCCCATGGCAGGGGTGTTGGAACTAGATGACCTTCAAGGTCCCTTCCAGCACAAACCATGTTAGGATTGATTCTCCCTTATTTCTACAGCCAGACAACTTGTTCTCATTTGTTACAAGACCCACTGAAGCGTCCCTGCAAGTTGCAGATGTTGAACCACCACAAAGACGATTCTCACTATGACTTTGTTTTTGGGGGCTCTTAATAAAAGAAGTGAGAAATGGAAGACAGGATTACTCTGAAGTAATCCTGCTGTTTGTTGGCTGCTGACTATGTACAGAGTTCAGAGAGAGTAGCTTCCCAGCTGCAGTATCTCCTCAGGTGTGAGAAACTGGAGCAGGAGAAGGAGTGGTGGTGGCTCCACTCAAACTCCACTTGTCTCCCTGGTCAAATCCTGACTAGAAATTTGTTGTTGGATGATTTTGTGGAAAGTTGTTCATAGAACTCTGTGACAAAGTGTGTTTCTTACATGGTTTGCAGGCAGAAGCCCTTTTTATCCTAATACTAAAACATCTTGAATACCAAATCCTTGACACAGTCAGTGAATTTCAGTTTAGGACCTGTTTCAAAAGAGAGGTTTGTTTTATCTGTGTGCATTACACACCTTGGACTGAACTTCCTATATTCCTGTAACCTACACAGGTGAAAAATACAAACCAAATAAGAAATACATGGAAAAACCCATATCATGGGGTTACAGGCAAGGTTTTATAGCATGCTGCAGTATTCACTCCATACAGCAATTGTCTCCTCCTTTCTCTACACTCTGTCCTATTACTTTTTGGCACATTGCTATTTCTACCTACCCACCACTTGTAGCTCCAGATAGAAAACTAAAGTTAAAAGGAATTGACTATGCCTTTGCAAGGTCCAATCCCTGAAATACTGTCTAAGCAGCTTCTTTACTAGAAAAGTACCTGGTTAGACCTTCATGTAACTGAACCATGTTAGGAGGCTACAGGTATTTGTCAATGGTCTATGCCTACTAAAGGAATGTAAAAGAGAGATAATTTAGAGGAAGCAGCTGGCACTGTCTGGCTCTAGTCACCATTGTAATGCTGCTGTGCCCACATACCTCCTCTGCAGAAGTTGAGTTTCCTTTACACATTCTTTTTGAGTGAGCTAGGGTTGTTTAGCCTGGAGAAATGGAGGCTTGAGGATACCTTATTGCTATCTACCACTGCCTGAAAGGAGGTTGTAGCAAGGTGGGTGTCAGTCTCTTATCCCAGGCATGTAGCAACAGGACAAGAAGAAATGGCCTTAAGCTCCACCAGGGGAGGTTCAAGTTGAACACCAGGAAAAACTTCTTCACTAAGATGGTGGTAAAGCATTGGAACAGATTGCCCAGGAAGGTGGTGGGGTCACCATCCCTGGAGGTGTTCAAGAAACGTCTGGGCATGGCACTTAGCGCTATGGTTTAGTTGAAGTGATGGTGTTGGGTCAAAGGTTGGACTCGGTGATCTTGGAGGCCTTTTCCAACCTTAATGATTCTATAATTCCAAAAGAAATACTGTAAAAAGCATTATCCTAAGTAAATTTGTACTTTTCACTTTCTTCCTCATGCTGGGCATCTCTAAGTGGCATAAAATTCTGCATAACTTTTATTTTTTTTCTCTAAATCTACTATAAAGCTACTCAGACTAGTCTGTAGGTGATACCTGTCCTTGCCAGCTGGTGATTGTTGCAAGATCTCTTGCTTGCCGAGCACTATAATAAAGAATACAAGAACTCGGGCAACGACAGAGCTACCTTGTCTCTTGAGTTTAATGAAGTGGATCCCTATCCCACTTGAAATCACTACTTGAGATACCTGGGAGACATTCCGACAACCTGGGAGTTTGTTATTGTTGTAACAATGACAGAGACAGTGTACTAGCACACAATAGCTCTCTTCTTGCCTGACTCATTTACCTAAGTATTCATAAACTTATATGTGGATCTATATGTTTACATATTATAAAAACAGCTTTATCTATTTCTTTAAAGCTGGCCTACTTGAAACTGAGACTTTTTTTGTGCATGTCTGACCATTTCAGAGGAGGCAACAGAATGAAGAAATTATTACCTAGTATGCTTGCATTTAATAATGATTTTACTGTAGGGCACTCAGCTCTGAAACAGGTACAGATAAAAGCTATAAGGAATAGAGAACAAGTCAGATGATTTGGACAACCAAATAACTGTAAGTGTGTTCTGTGTTACAGAAGGTTCATAACATAGAGCTGTAAGCAATGGACACATCCCTCCCTTCTGAAAAGGAGATTAAAGAAATCCATATTACTTCTATCTTTTCATCATTTTTATTTTAATATTTTTAGCCCCAAGTTCAAACTGACTTTAAGTAACTTCTAAAGCTATAAGGGGCTAGGCAGAGGAAGGCTTTCCAGAGACTGCTTCATAACTTTAAAAGCTACTTCTATGACAGGGATTGCAGCCTGTAAAAATATTAAATACTGTAACTTTTTTTGGTTTGATAATCAGTGCTTGATTTCTCCTCTCCCTCCTTTTCCAAAGATATTATAAGTTTTAATACTGGGCATTCCAAGACAACAAATATGACTGTTCAGGCAAGATATTTTTGGCCTTTGCTAATTTCCACAATTGCTTTTTCAAAATCAGTATTTTTTTAATTGGTCACTTGAGCTTTTTTCAGTGACGTTGAACCTCTGATGCATGTCACTTCAAAAGCATTTTCCAAACATTGTAGGCGTCATGGAGCAATTTTAGCATAAAAAGAAGAGTATAACTAGAGATGGCGGGGGAGCAAATTACATTTTGTATATATAGTATTAAATGCTTCCATTAGTTGCCATAGGGATGGGCAGAAGTTGGTCTGAAATGACAGCTTTTCTGATGCTTGATGTGTTTAAAAGGAAAACACTGTGGGGGGAGGGGGTTTTATTGTTATTATTACCCTGGGATACTTTTATAGGGGAGGGGGAAATATTAAAGTCATATTTCTCAAAGAAAATGCTTGGTGTCTATGTTAACAGACCAGGCATCACCTTTGCCTCTCTACAGAGACACTGACCCCTACAAAACATGCATCTTTGTAGCTTCAGGGCTGTAATTCCACAGCTGCTCAGAGCTTCTCATTTCCTTTTGTTGTGCAACACAGCCGCTATCACCACAACCCCTCCTCCCGAGCAGTGTCTGTAAATCTGCTGCAATAGTAACCTGCGGAGAGCCAAGTCCCGCAATTACTGCTGCGCACACTCCAATCACAACAGGGCTGGTGAGACCTGCTTGTCACACCTGGCTTTCCGATTTGCTCGCTCTAACATCCCCTTGGCTCAAATACTGGAAATCAACTGAAAGCAAGCCATGGATTTATAGTTACGATTTGAACTTCCACGTGATCATGTCAAAAAGCTCAGAGGTGCAAGTCACGTATCTCAGCTTGTGTTTAAAGCCTGCAGCCACCACATGTTAAAGTTGTCATTTATGCCAAGCATAACCAGAAGTAGGATGCCAGCTGTGCAGTTAGCTGGCATTAAGGTCCCTGGAAATTTTATGTGGATGGTATGAGTGCCATACAAGGGACACTTGCTGGTTTTGCTAGCTGAAAAGTGTGAATACTTTAGAAATTACTACTACACAATATGCACATGAGAGTCAATCAAGAGGCTGAATGATACAACTTTGTGTTTCAGAAGGTAGTCCATAAGAGAAGAATCTGCCTCATAAGGATTGAAACTGAGGCAGTGTACTTACTGAGTATAACCTAAATTCACTTTCCATTGATTTTTAGTAGGTTTTTAAAGAACCGCTGTGAAATTATTTTTTTTAATCTGACTTCAATGCTGTGCCACAAGTATCTTTTTTTCTTCATTATCCCAAGGGCAATGTTTTATTAATATTACTCATCACTGTGGAGCACTGAGCAAACACTTGAATGTTGAGAAGACCGCTCATAGATGGTAAAATGTCATTTGTGAGGGCAGTTGTTTGTAGTCTGCCTGACACAGTTGTATCAGTTCATGGGGCTACACCTCACTGATGTGGCTCTAGTGTATCTAATAATTAGTGAAACTTGGCCAACAGAAAAGATGCTTAATTTTTCTTTGCAACAGGGTTGACTGAAAATAAGTGCAACCCGCATAAAACACTGGACTGTCCTTGCCTGTAGTGTTTTAGAAACAATCTCCAGTCTGGTGTTCTGTTAAAAGACCTCCTCTTTTGTCAAGCTGGAGAAGAGGATCTGCATTAGCTGTTTCATAGTGCAATGCAAATTTGGTATTAGTCCTACAAATTCCTGCTGAAGGTGCAAAGAAGGATTGCTTACAGGCAAGGAGAAATTCTTTGAAATCACGAACAACACAAAGTTTTAAGTACTCTCCTGAGCCTGAAGTGTATGGTGAAGGAGGAGGAGGATGTGGGCAGAAAGGCATGTCTGAAGAGACACGAGAACTCATGTAGCCCCCGTCATGCTAATGGAACATGTAGCTGCAATACGTATTACTCTTTTGAGCCATACTTTTGATATCAGACAGAAGTGACTTGACAGCACTACAGTTTCACTGTAATTAAGAAAGAAAGAATTAGGTTCCTCTGGCTTGTTATCGCACTTGTCATTTTTGACCTTGCCTAGACCTGAATTATGCAGGATCAAGTTCTTCAAAAAAGCATGGAGAACACAGCAATATGTAGTTGCATATACTTACATATATAAAATGCAGTAAAATATCCAACTTATGCACATTAAAAAAATTGCATTCAAACTAAGTTAAAGGTACAGGTAAGCTTTGGAATAACTCCAATAGTGAGGTACAGCAATATTTGTCCAGGAGTTCTCAAGATATCTGGACAATTTTGTCAGTTATAGTCACCTGTTTCATTACAATTCCTATAAATATTCCCATTGTGAAAGACAAGGCTCCTCAGTAGCTCCAGAGCAACATAGGGTGGGAAATAAAAGACAGGTGGCTGTTTTTCCTGAAGCTCTCACTGTTGATCTGTCTTACCAGGGAAGTTAATCTTAAAAACCATAGACCAAACCATAACAAAAAATGATGCAATTTTTGGAGGATAACACAGAAAGGAGAGTGGGAGCCCCCAACATAAGAAGGACACAGACCTGCTGGAACAAGTCCAGAGGGCAGCCACAAAGATGCTGAGAGGGCTGAAGCTCCTCTCCTATGATGACACGCTGAGAAAGTTGGGGTTGGTCAGCCTGGACAAGAGAAGGTTCCATGGAGACCTCTGAACATTCCAGTACCTAAAGAGAGCCTGCAGGAGAGACAGAGAGGGACTTTTCACAAGGGCATGTAGTGATAGGATGGGGGGAATTGGCTTTTAACTGAAAGAGGGGAGGTTTAAATTAGATACTAGAAAAAAAATCTTTGCTGTGAGGATGGTAAGACACTGGATGTGGATGACCTATCTCTGGAAATATTCAAACCAGGTGGATGCAGCTCTGAGCAACCTGGTCTAGTGGAAGGTGTCCCTGCTCATGGCAGGGGCTTGGAATTAAATGATCTTTAAGGTCCCTTTCAATCCAAACCATTCTATGATTTTACAGTAAATTATTCAGAGACTGGCATTGACATATATTATTTATCTATGTATGCACAGTGCCCTATGAATATTAAATAAAATCTTGTTATTTGAGAACTACACCTTGTAGATTCATTAATACTTCATAGTTATGTCTTTGCCTTACATAAAGTCAGTTGCCAAAAAGTTACTTGATTTTGTTCTAGCTAGAATGCAAGTCTTAGATTTTTATTGAATGTAATCATGTTACTGTAGTTATGTCCAGCTGCTCAGTTACTTTGGAATTGTTTATCCCATTTAAACCACTAACCAACTAAAACCAGGTTTATGAGTGATCCCCTTTCAGTGCAATATCTCAAATGCCAGCAGGAGACTGTAAGTACACAGTTGTTTCCAGTTTCCCAGTGCTAGTTTTCCCTTTCTTTCAAGGAAAGTTAAAACTGAGATTGTACCTGTACTAGTGCAAAATGAAGGCATTCCCTCTTACATATTTGGCCAGCCACACTATCTTGTGCAGGGGGATAGCTCAAGCTTTGGTGATTGCTCAGTCGCAGGAGGGCACAGAGGATGGATGATTTTGTTGTCTTTGTTTCCAGCAGCCGATTTAGATTCTTTTAAAGTTCCTTTGCCAGAACTCCCTGGAAAGTGAGCAGGAAGTTAAAAGCGATGCCTCCACCCTCTCAACTGCTGAATGCTGGTGGGGCAGTGAAGGAAGGCTTACCCAAATCATGTGTTTTACTCATTTCCTTCACTTTACTTGCCACAGATAGCTCTGTGTTTCACTACTTCCACTAAGTCGCCCGTGGGAGTGAACTAGACAAAGTTCCTTTTCTTCCATTCCTGTGTAGTTTGTTATAGGAAAAAAACTAATCTGGTCATGTAATTGAAGAAAATGATGAAGGTCTATTAAAGCAGAAGAATTTCTGCCTGTATAAGGACTGGAGGATTAGGCTTTAACGTACATGCGCTCCCAAATTCTCTCTTTTTATCATATAATTATGACTTCAGCTTCTCCTCCCTCAAATGAAGGCGTATCAAAGTGCCATACAACATCTTAGAATAGAGTTTTACTATGCAGGATAGCTAACCTTTGTTCTCAATGACAGCACTTTGAAGGTTTTCTCAACTAGCAACTTCTTGAACTTCTTGTTCATGTCACATGATGCTGGAGCTGCCTCCTTTCAAGCTCATCTCTCCTGCACAGGAATCCATGCAGTTCTTGCTTTGGACCTAAATAACAAGAACGTGACCCTGATGCTATGAAAGCACAAACCAAACCTTCCCACTGATTTCAAGAGCCAGAGCTACCTTTGCATTCTCTTTAATGTTTCTGGATATTGATAAATTTTATGGCAGAAGCATTAAAAGTAAATACTGCAGCACTGGAAGTACCTTCTTCTGGACATCTCTTTTTAAATTCCTATGGGGTTTCAGCCTAAGAATCCCAAAATGGAGTTGTACAAAATTTGTAGAAACTTCTGAAAGCATCAATGTTAGTCTATCCCTGTAAAGAATCTGCAAACCTCATTTGAATATTTTTGTCTTTTACTGTTTGTTATGTGCATCATAATATCTGTCTTGCATTACACATAAGAAATAGAGAACATATTTGTGTCCTAATTTTGCTAGCAATCCTCTCTTTTTAACATATCTAAGTACAAGACTAATAATTATAATTAAAAAAAGCCCATTCTTCACAGCTTAGGGGCTTAAACTTTTATATTCTTCCTTTATTCTGAATGTATCCCTCAGGAAACAACTCTCTGTAATAATCACCTTGCCTACACTTCTTCAGTCACACATTACATTCTCTCTCCCACTTTCTTTCAGGTTAATATTAGTGTTTGTCAGCAGCAGACTCTTTTTTCAAGGCTCTGAGTCATTACAGTAACAGTTATGTTCTCAATAGAGAGTTCAGGGTAGGAAAAAACCTCAGCTCAATGCCTACATGTATCTGACTGTTAGAGAACCAAAAGGCTACTCACTCCTTTCTCACTCGTTTTAAATGCCAAGTGTTCAATTATGCTCCTCTTGAGATTTGGAAGGGCTTTTATTGGCTTTCTTTTTTTAATTTGGGAAAAAGTCAAATGTGATGTAGTAGGTTACTAAAGCTCATGATGAGGAATTTTGGCTTCAGATCTTTCCTAACTGTGGCAGGCTTTTTCCAAGTATTTCCTCAGCAGAGTTCGATTGGTTGGTATTATGGTCTAGCTCACAAAGCATTCAGTCTCTGTCTAGTCCTATATAGATATCTGTGTATGTTACAAAATCACTTCACCTGTTATCCTAAACAGGGATCTGTGCTGATAAGAGGTCCGGTCAATAGCAGAGGTTTTGCAAGTTTGGCTTCAGGCCTTGACAGAGCACAGGGAAAACATTCAGAGGGCTAGAGAGTATAGTTTCTGGTTCTGGCTACTGCTGCCCTTCCCTGTCCCATCCCCTGAGATGCTCTGCTGTTCTTTGGAAACCAAGTCAGGGTACACACCTCAATGGACTGTGCACAACTAATGTGCACAACTTTCCCACTGAGCCTCATGGGTATATGAAGCTTGATTTGAGGATCTTGCATGAAACAGATCTGTTTTACCTGCACATTTTTCTAGACATGTAGGCTTTTTAACTGAACTGGATATACTGGATTTCTTTTTCTGAGCATTGAGCTCTTCCTGGACTATGGGTCAAATCTGAGCCCACACTACCATCCTAGAGGTTTTCTAATCAGGCAGGCAAGGATTTCCCTCATGGTGATGAATGCTACAGAAGCATATAAATATATAGGCACTGTTACCTTTCTTGTTGCTAAGTGCTCCCTAGTCGGAGAGAGCTCTTAGCAGTTGTCAGAAATGCTGCGCTATAATTTAAAATAAACTGTAAATCCCTGAGATGGATGAAGGTATCAAGATGGATGATCTTGCAATGGTCAGTAGAGAGGCTGCTGGTGATTTCAATGACTTCCCTTGCCAGTCATGGTGCAAGATGACAATGCATATTGAAAGGGACATAGCAAAGAGGATCAGAAGGATACATCAAAGGCTAAAGGGCAGGTAATATAAGACATTTTCCAGCATGCAAACTTATAGTTTTTTCAGTCTCCTTCTGACTGGGATATTGTGTCCCTAGGAAAAACCAAAAATATTCCATACTGCTTGCAAACAAAGATATAATCCTTGGAGTGAGCGATGTTCCTGTCTTCCATTTTCCTTCTGAATCTCTGTGCTGACAGTCTTTCTTCTTTTTCCTGGTTTTCTGTTGAAGAAAGCCAGCTCGGCTAAACAGGCAACTGGCCCCAGTTCCATAAGACAACAGATCCGATTATGATCAGAGGCCAGCTTGGAGGGACCTATAGTCACCATGGCAAATACAAACCCTCCAAAATGCAAAGTGGGAGGTGCTAGCAACTCTCCAAAATGCAAAGAAATTAGCTTGCAGTGTTCTCACTGATTATTTTTGCTTTAATTTGTGTTTAGGAATGAAAATGTTTGTCAGATCTCTGAAAACAGGAACACAGTTTGGTAAACCATATCTACCATTAAGGTGGCACAGTGAGACACCTACTCAATCCAACTATATTTAGTGGTGTGCCAGGGTAGGAACAGCCATACCAGACTCTACTTGGAGTTCATGTAGCTTCTGCTTATCTTTGATGCTGTCTTGGTGCTCTGGAAAAGAATATAAGAAGTCTTAGGAATGGGAAGCCATGTAGTAATCTCTTCATGGGGATTCTTACTTTCTAACCTGCTCCAAAAAAACCCCCTGTACTCTGAGGGTTTATTCATCTTCTTGGGTTTCTTCTTAAAAACAAACAAAAAAATTCCTATGTTACTTGATGTAGAGTTTTCTGATACTGAAAAGAAAACCTGATCTTTGAGAACCCACAGTTTTGAGCACCAGTAATGTTTGATAGCAATGGATTTCAGAAGGCATTTTTATCTGACCTTTTGAGTAAAATACCTGCAAAAATGGGAAGTCTGGCTGCTTATTGACACTTGTCTTGACCAGCACTCCTGAGTTTAAATTTATCAAAGGATCACTTTATCACTGCCTTCTTCAATTTCTTACTTCCAAAAAGGCTTTGAGGAACTTCTTAAAGACCTGCTGGAAAAAGCAGGGTCCCGATCCTCTTGTGAGGGATGCCCATGCAACTTAATAGCATGGCTCTTGTTAGCCCCTAGTGACTGGCTTGATCAGGATTCTAAATTATGTGCAGCTTCAATAATGCTAAACTGTATCAGCTGGAAGCCACCAAGAGATAACTGCTGTATTTCAGTTTATTAGCCATTCAAGCTCACTTTTAAACTTTTAAAAGGCAAATTACAGTTGAAAAGATCTCGGTAGAAACATATTCTGCTTTCATGGTCTATGGATATGCATGTTTAAGCTATCATGCCATGATACTGTGCTATTTGATTTATGTTTTTACTGATGCTTTGACTGAGTAGTTTGTTGCAATGTACTGCTAAATGAAGGAAAAATCAAAAACTGCATCAGACAACCACTCTGTATTTCATTCTAGAAAATAGCTGGCAGTTATAATTACTCACCATGTTTCTGGCTCAGAATAAAAGTGGCATTGCACAAAAAAACCACACTGAACATTCATCGTGATTAGAAAATGCTCCATACCTTGGAGTGCAGTGGAGACATAAGAATAATTTTAAATGCAAATTAAATTGTGGGGGTAGCAAAGAGAACAGATAAAAGACAGTAAAACAAAGCCTTTCACTTTTCTCAAATTAGCAGGCTAATGTAGTATAAAAAAAAGCAGTTCTACTCAGATCTGTGCTAAGAGCTTTCATTTCATCATAATATAAAACAGCAGATCCGTCACCTTTCTCTATTCAGTACTCTTGATTTCGAGGTTGAAGTGAAAATTAGAAGCTGTTCTTTCTGGCTCACAGACTGGGTTGCATTTGCTTAGTCTTATTCCATGACAGTAGGATGGAAAGAGGTCAGTAACACTGGTAAGTACTTCTGCATCTGATTTTATTTATTTATTTTTAAAATCTTTCACTGCTTTGGCTTTTTGTCAATGTGCATTTCCTAAAAAAAGCTATATTGTGTATTTTGTAAAGGGCTGTATCTTAAGCAGAAATGCAACGATTCTTTGAGAATGCTTATATCAGATGTTAGAGCTTCTTCAAGAATGAATGAATTACTTGAAGTAGGAATTCTGTAATAGGAAAGGTTTCTCTGTATTCTGTATATTTCATAGCATCACTGGAACATTTTGTGTGTTGTTTTTTCTGTCTGCCTCATCCAACAAGCAGTACCAGATAAGAAACGAATCTCTTCTCAAGATGTTATTTGCATTATATTCATAGCAAAACAATCTCATTACTCTCATGGTACATGATGGAGTAAGCAGGTATTTTACTAACTGAAAGCAAATTATTACACAAAACACAATGTTATGTTTAAAGTTAACCATTATGAAACATTAAAAATATCTCAGAATATGAGACGCAACAAGGAAGATCGAAGTGTAAAACAAATTCTTAAGGAAACTTGATACAGATTTTTTTTTTTTCCTTGGGAAAGTTTTTATCAAATCAAAACCAGAGGCTTAATTTTTTAGTACGAAGGGCGAGAGGGAGTGGGGGAGATGAACGTAGTGTCACCTCCTGTTGCTAAGTAACAACATCTCCTGGCCATTTTTATCTGATAAAGGAAGTCCAGTTGACGTTATGCATTATTCATCAGAGTTCCTATCAAACAATCAAAATTGTTTGCTTACACTGGGGACATTTAGTAAGATCAAAGAAACCCTCCTTGAAACTACTGGAGCTTACACCACTGCCAGACAGCCCTTGATACTCTGCAGTAAGTATCATTTCTGGCTTGGGAGTGCTACGGTAAAGCGAATTACTGTGGAACGTAAAAGTTTTCTCATCAGGACAGACTTCTGAATTTTAAAAGGACTGCATGTTGATTGATGAGAAGCGAATCAAAGGAAAAAGGTAAAGCTTTGGAAACCTGGTTTCCTGATTTTCACAGCATAATTAAAGGAATTACTTGAAGCAAGAGTCAGACTCCCAGCTCCAAACCTTTCTGTTAGATTTGCACGGAAAAGGACTAGAGGTATTTTTGTCTGTCTGTCTTAAAATACACGTTGTTCAGAGTTGTTTGTATGCTTATGATTATATGCTGTGGTGAACTGAGGTGTGGGTGAGAGAACGGGGTTATGTGTTTTCTGCAAATCTTGTTTTTATAATGTGAGTTTTTAAGAGTATAACAAAACGCAGAAGGTAGTAATGAAGCTGGAGAAGGGTCACACTATCATTCAAGGAGCTCTGCCGGGCAGAGGCAAACAAAATTCAGTGTACATCTTGGAGAGTTGTAATCTAGGATCTCGGCAGCTCTGGGATTCAAAAGGATGCCAAAAATACGAACCTTAGCTATGAAACAGTGCTAGGAGTAGCCTACCATTTCTTAATGATTGCTCTTACCACATAATTTAAAACTGATGATGGATGTTCTGTTGCTACTTCAGGTCAGCAAGAGGAGAGAGGGAGCGCAAGGTTGGCTTCTGGTCCATTTAGGTGGAGTGAAATATCCAGAATATTGTGTCTTCCTTTCTAGTGCAGTGTTTTAGCATAAGTGGCAAGAATGCAATCTTTAATGTAGTCTGTTATAGTAGTGCCTACTCAGAGGTGCTGGCTGTGAATCTGGCTAAAGGAGGTCCCTGTCCTGAGCTTTTCTGATTTTCTTTTTAAGAGCAAGTGTAACAGGCAGATGGATCCAAGTATGTGTCTTAAGAAATGGAGACTATGACTAGAATACAGGTAATTGTACTAGGAACATACTAAGAATCTTGCTAATACTGCAGCAGCACTTTTCTTTTTTGTCTTTGGCTAAGGATTTGAATCAAACATTCTAAAATAGAAAAGGATGCTTATGAAGTTCTATGAATAGTGACTTGGAAATATTTTGACCCTAATATGCCAAATGAAGTACTTTAGTGACTGCCTACACAGCTCTTTCCACAAAGAAACCCACCAGCTTTTTTCTCTGACATCTCTGTAATCTTTCCTAGGAATCTGACTGATCGTTCATAGCGGAGTATTGTACACAAACACTTCAAAATGGACTACTTTTTGGATGTCGAGTCTGCTCACAGACTGTTTTACAGTCAAGGAGCCCAAGGTAAGAAACTCTGGCACTGATTCAGAAAATTACTACTTTAACTGTACAGTTAAAACGTATAGGGCCAGACTGGGGCCAGTGACCGACATACTTAAGTGTTGAAAGGGCACAGGGTAAGGCCTTCAGAATGCATGGGCTCTATAAGGGACTACAAGGAGAGTAATGGTGGGGTTGATCTGCCCTCTCAGAGGATAAGGAAGAGCTGTGAGAGCTGTTGGGTGTGCTGCTGGAGCAAAAAGAGCTGCCAAGATCCAGGCTCTGGTGTTGCAGAACCCAAATGGACAAGACAGAGGAGACAGCAATGGCCCGCAGCTTGCTGAGTAAGCCTGTGGTGTCCTTTTCCTTCCTCCCTTTGCTTCTCAGTGCTATCAGGATCTTAAGGTGATGTTATTCAGGAAAAACTGGTTTGGGAAAGCCCTGAGGCAGTCTCCCACACGGTTTGCAAACAGCAGTTCTCACTGGTCTGTGTTGTCCCCTGTGAAATGCTGGCCCCCACAGAGCAGCAGCAGGGTGAGAGGGGAAGGGTAACCAAGCTCCACTGCTTTAATGTAGTTGAGACTTGTTCACAACATAGATTATATTTTTGGTAAAGTCAGTTAACATTTTTCTCACCAGTTCTATTTTTGGAGAAACCGTGCAGCTTCAGAGAGAAGGGTTGTTTTTTTTTTCCTTAAACTTTAAACACCATATTAAAGTCAAGAAAATTGTAAGAGCCCAGTAGCTCTATCAGCCATTTTTGTTTCTACATACTGCCTGTTTTTTGAAAATGGGATCCATCTTTCTTCCACTACTAATTTCATTGGTTGCTAATCAAATTCAAAGTCTGGACAACAGAGTTTGGCCTTCCCTCTGGAGGCCATTCTCCCAGAGCAAGATGTAATCCACCCACGGCATGCCACCATCCCAGGATACATGGGGGTCAGTACCACATCTGACCTTTGGCCCAGCTGAGATGCTGCTGCCTAACACATACTGAGTTGCTTAGCTGCTGCCTCAGTTGTTGTGATACATTTTTATCTGTACCAGTTGCAGAAAGCCTTTCTTGTCACAACACAGCTTCCTGCATTGAAGAGAAGCAAATACTAGGCAACACAAAATCAGGGAAAAAACCAGCTGAGGGCAAGGACTGATTTTGATGGCTTTTTCTCTGTCTCTAAAATGCAACAAACACCAGGGCATTGCTACGGAAGTAATATTGAAATATGTTCTTCAACCCTGTTTGAGCACAGAGGCTGGACTAGATGACCTCCTGTGATCCCTTCCAACCACAGCCATTCTATGATATCTCTATGGGAACAAACCGTTTCTATTCCATAGAACCTAAAATTCAGGAATCTACATCTTATTGCTTTACAAACTATTGCAAATTATCAACAGCATCCCTGTGCACTGCAGCATACAGAGGCAACTGTGGAAGAAAGAACATGTGTTCATGCAAAGCGAAGTCTATTACAGTCGTGCACAAGGTGACTAGTAAGGGTTGTGCAGGTGACCTTCACTGTAACTATTTCCAAGCAGGCAAGATTAAAAGACATTATCTTACCCATACTTGAAGAAATTATATTGTTAGCACATATAGAAATGCTTGAACTGATCAGTTATTAAAACAAGGAAAAAAACCCCATTAAACAGAATTGTATTCCTTCATACAAATGTCATCAGCAGGGGGCTGACCTCTAGATCTGTCATGTGGACTTATATCCCTTGGCCAAAACAAATAGGAACCAGCACTGAGACTTGGAGATTTGTTCCCCTGCTTGTGAATGTTTTATGAAAGTCACCAATTACGTTTCCCCTGTGCACCAGTGTCTCAAACCCTAACTACCTCCACAACTAGAAACAGTACATTGATAGAACAGCCATGCTGTACTTATGCTCTGTCCCCTTCCACTTTTCACCTTTCTCTTCACTCTTTTTAGTGCGTTTTTCACAGTTCCTGCCTTTTGCATCTCTTACCTCACATGCTTGTGAGGCCTCTTCCACAAACTCTAGTAACCTCCCCTCTTCATATTTCTGTGCTTGAGGTCAGCTGCTTTCCAACATGCTGACTGCCAGCCAGCAGGGAAATTGCTCTGACCACAGAAGAGAAAATGCTTCTGCTTTTACATTCGCAAATGCTGCAGCACAGCAGCCCCCCGGCAACAGGAGCGGTGCTTGAGGGGAGGAACGGATGAACAACCGCACTGGCAATGGGATGTGAGACAAAATGTGGCCCCTGCAGAGAGAAGTTTCAGGAGGCTTTCACTAAGCATCTCTGAGGTGCCACAGATGGCTTCAGCAACAAGCCTCTGGAAGAATTTAATCATCAAGCTTTTCTGCAGTAAATGCCTACTATCTCTAGCCCTAAACTTCTAAATATCCCCTTCCTCTCAGCTACTTTACCCCCTGTACAGAACAAGGAACTCAAACCTATCAAGTGTGCATTGATGCTGCCTATACAGCTCTGCTAACTCCTGTTATGCTTGTACCTTATGCCAAATTTTAAGGTTGTTTTCCAAAAAACAGGCATTTCTATATGAGATAATGGCACGATTTCTCCAAACATGGGCAAAACCAGCATATTTCTTTCCTTCTCCACCTTCTTCTGAGAAACAGGCTAACCGCATTAGCTTTAACTTTCTGAAACCGCCCCCAAAACACACTGAATGTGAGGCAGTCATCCGCAATAAATAGCACAGCTCAAGCAACTAGTATGGAACCGAATACAAGATCTGCAAGAAAGCATTGTCAACAGATCTACCTAATGGGATTGCAAGTAACTTTGATGTTGATATAACAACATGACACTATTAGCGAATCACACTATGAAACAGGACGTGTATATGCATTAAAACTGCACTAAGAACTGAGAGAAAGAAGACTACACTATTCTGCCATTTAATTAGAAACAACATCAGAAAACAATATATGCATTATTATTACTGTAGTTATATTATTAGTTATTGCATTACAAAGTGCTCTGTTTGCAAAATGTAGAATGGGGGTTTAGGACCCACTCAGCTCTTCTGTGAGATTTTAAGGTCTCTGCCTTTTAGTACTCCAGATCAAGAAAAAAATCTCCTTTCCAGTGTTTTCACATTAGTGATATGACAATGTTAAAATGGCAGCTGTAAAGCACTCATTCTCATTGGTACCCACTCCTTGTGGGTGGAAGAGAAGGGAAGGAATAGGACTGCAAAACGTTGGGAAGGAACTCAAAGAGCTATGATGGCATTGACAACTGATGATATAAAATTCTAGCTGGCCTCAGGTCTGGTGTAGTTGAAAGTGGGATACTCTGACCTCAACAAATAGACTGAAACAGGGCTTTGTCCTCCAACACCTAACCCACCAGTTCTCTATGCCTTGCTGCCTGCACTAACGCCCACATCTTGTCCCTACTCCTGCAGAAAGATGCAAACTGCCTTTGCTGTTGGAAGGTAGGAGGGAGAGAGGTGTTACCTTATGAGCTGCCACCTCTCTCATCCTCTCCTCTGCAGGAGCAGCCATCACCTTACTTCCCTGGGCTGAGCACAGAACAGAGAAATGCTTGCCCGTTCAGGCTCTATCTGCTGTTCAAACAGCTGTTCCCTGTTTCCTTCAAGGAAAGTGAAGCAGGAGGCATGGAAAAGTCACAAAAGCTGGATCTGGCAGTAGGATTAGCTAGATTTAGAAAACTTGGTAAATGAAGCCAGCTGGCTGTAGTCTTCAAACACAAGCCAGAAATATCCTAAGCTCTGCAGCCCTCCTGACTGTCTCTTCTGTACTGTATGTTGGAATCTAGGAGCTGGTGGGATGTCCTTGCCAAGTGCGTAATGCCGTGACGCATCTGCAAATCAGAAACAGGAAAGAAAGGACTGTGATCCCTTGGATCCAGCCCCTTGCCCTTGGAAAGCCTGAAGCTGAAATCTGAGCATGAAGTTGGACTTTCATTTTCAAAAAAGCCTTCTCCCTCCAAAGGGTATGGAAGATACTGGTTATTCTTGGCTGCAAATGTATTCTAAATACAAATCTATCATGGCTTTCAGCTGCAAGGGCTGAAAGTATATAGTGCAGCCTGGAATAGGATTCAGCTCACTTAGCCCCTAGGTGACCTCAGTGAATATGTTTCCACCTAAGAGTTCTAACTAGCTTGGCATGTATCAGAAAAAACATTATTTTAAGAGCAGGGTTCACCTAATCTTAGACATCTTCCTTGGGTTAATATAAGTCTTGCCTCCATACTCATTATGAAAGCCTAGACAGTGAACTTGAGTGAAAGATGCCTGTGCTAATGGCATTTGTTTGCACAGAGGAATGACATGTTGAAAAGCAAGATAGGATCTAATTCAGAAAAGGGAGTAACTTCCCCAAAAGTGGGTAAAGCTGTAATCCAAAGATGTAAGCGTGCAGATCTTGAGTGTAGCCTAATTTGGAGAGACAGCCTTGATCTTGATGTTCTGTATGAAAGTAATGATTTCAGGCATGCAAAGAAAGACCTCACATTTGACAGAGCTGAGCAGGCAGGCACTGAGGAACAGCAGAAGGGAGTGGCTTCATAAGGGAAAGTAAACCCAGAGTCACCAAAACAGGCAGAGGCAGCAGCCTCACCTATGAGAGGTAAAGCACAGCAGCTCATGAGCCCAGCAGGTCTGGTGACAGTCACCAGGTTCAGCCAGGAGCCCAGACCATCAGACAAGTCCATGGTGATGAGGCAGGTATGAGACTAAGCAGGCCATGAAGTCAGCAGTCTGGATGTGGATCAGTGGGGAATGTAGCCAGCCACAGGCACAGCTGCAGCCTTGCTCAGTAAATGAGCAGCAGCCACAGTGTAAGCGTAACTCCAAAATCAGGGAGAAGGCAGCTGTTGGGGTTTCTTGCCGCTTTCTCAAGAAGCTCCAAAGCTGGTCATGGGGATATGCTAGAATAGGAGGTGGGAAAGGGATTCTAAAAAGTTTTAAAAGAATGAGGAAAGGTTGATGTTGATCAGTTACTTAGTGGTATTTAAAGGTAGGGACATTTTATTAGGAATGCACATTTGATTAATTCTAATTAATTACTAATTCTTCTGATATTGACGTCAGTCTAAGAACTAGTGATATCACAATCATCTCTCAAGCCACTCTCTCCAACTGCTGTACCGTGCCAGAGAGCCTGCCTTGAGCACAGCCAACTAATCTGTGTGCAGGGACTGCACACAGGGATGTTGGGACCTGGCTCTCACCTAGGCTTGTTCAGGATTCAGAAACGAGGAACCCCTCCCTGCCTCCCATTGTATACAAGGGGCTTGAGCCTGTGGATGAACTCTAAGAGAGAAGAATGATTCCTGCCCCGTACATTACGAGTGAAGGCTTTAGGTGCCACCATGAAAGGAGATTTTCCCATTGCAGACAGCATGTAGCACTCTTCTGCAGCCACGATCTGATGGAATGGGGCCCAGGACTCACCCCCTCTCTTGGTGCCTCTAGCAGCTCCACACCACAACCTGATGGCATGGGCTGCACATTGTGTTGTCAGGGTGCCACTCTGGGCTGCAGGTGTCCACCTCTGCACCACAGTGGGACTCTGAGGTCCCTGCTGGGAGTCTGGGTTCAGCTCTCACGTGACTTCTGACTCAAGAATAAAATAGCTTCTAATTTCCTGGAGAGCTGTGCATCCACTTTTCCAGTCTTACATCCTTTCGCACCAGCAGGGCACACCAGCTTAAAATTAACTGTGTTAATTATTTTGAAGATTCTTCTACATTCCTTGAAGTTGCTTGCTAGGCCATTTGGCAAGATACACTGTGCCTATTTAAATAACTAAACAAAACCCTCTTAAAGGTTTATCTTGAGCTATCTATTGTACTTATAAATAAGTTACAGATCAACTTATACTTACATTAGGAATGCTTTTATTGGTTGCACCATTCCTTCAATTTATTTGATGAATTTACATTCACCAGGAGTATGAGTGAATAAGAAATGTAAAGTAAAAAAAATACAGAAATAAAAATATAGTACATGTGGCCAAGGGTAACAAGTTTGTACAGACACATAGGGCATGACTGCTCAAAAGATTTTAGGAAATCTTTCTTCTTGATAAGGTTTAATGAAGTACTCTCAGGTATAGTTTTAACTCCACATTTTTCTGTTACTCTATGTCTCCGCAATATTTATTTCACTGTGCTCCATTTTTGCTCATTTATTTTAATTCAGTCAGTGCTGATTCACTCTAGATGTTTGATTTAATCACTGCTGACTCTTCATTGCTACTTCCCGTCTGCTTTTGCATATTAAATTATGTCCAGTATTTTATAAAAACATATTGTTGCAGAATCCCCAGATCCTAATCCAGAATTATTCCAGTCTAGATGTTCCTCTATCCACCAAAGTTTTATGGTTAATCCATCCTATATGTTAACATATTTTCAAAGTTATGGTAGCATCCAGGTCTTTTTTATTCATGTGATATCACTAGTTCTTAGACTGACATCAATAGCAGAAACAATTAGTAACATCAAATGAGCATTCTTAATAAAATGTCCCTACCTTTAAATACCATTAAGTAACTGATCAACATCAACCTTTTCCTCATCCTTTTTAAACCTTTTAGAATCCCTTTCCCACCTCCTATTCTGGCATATCCCCATTGCTGAGAATTTCAGAAGAGCCTGTGCCTTTGGACACAGAGAAACAAGCACATTTAATCTAAAATGTACAAAAAATGCTAGTTAGGCGTGTTGTGCACACTTTTACCCAAATACCACAAACCAGCAGAAGGAATGTGTGTGTAAATGTGGATATCCTTTTGTATGGGTACTGTTGTTTGCAACCCTCGGGCCTGTCCTTGAATACGATGTATCTAAGTACTTAGTTTCAGATTACTGATGTCCATCAAGACAGATTTCAACAGCTTTGCTTTAGAGACATGGAGCAATCCATATGCATGTGCTTCTGTGTTTATGTGGGAGACACAAGCCTATAAATCATTCTCCATAAATGACAAATTATGTCCTCTCCACATGTTCCACTCTCTGCCTCTCCTGCCACTCATACTCCATTTCCCAAATCTAATCCTTCAAATGTTGTCCTTTCATCTTGTTTTAAATGCAACTGATAAAGTGAAGTGGCATTAAATGAAACCAAAAGATTTTTTTTTTCCTGGTAAACCTTCAGTTGAACCCACTGCCTGGTCTGTCTTTAAGGAAGAATATTCACAACCTATTTTTTTTTTTTTTTTTTAGCACAAAAGGAGCATCATGTGCTAGATGAATCAAAGTGTACCCGAACTCATGTTTTTAAAGTTTCCATTTAGCCAAAAATACATTTCTGCATGCATTATCTACATGTTACACCATGGTGAGCCCTCTCCACAGAAGCCTGAAGGAGAACTGAGTAAGAGCTCATATATTTCTGTGGCAAAAAAAAAGTAGCAAGAAAGAAGAACCCTATTCAATCAGCAAGAGTAGGACTGCAATTAAAATATTTTCATAGGTCTTCTACAAAGTTGTTCGAAATTTGCCCTGAGAAACAAGGTTTTCCTCAGAAGAGATTTAAAAATTTTTGACATAAACCAGCATCCCCTTTATGGCTATTTCAGTGTTATTTGAAGTTGCTTGTGATTCTGTGCATCAGAAACATACCCCTTCTACATCTAGACATCTACAAGAAACATTTTAGCACTTCACTTGTACTAAGATAAAAATTATATTCCAAAGATTGGCCATTTTGAGGTCAAAATCTACTCTGCAAATTAGGGCTTCTAGATGAAGACCCTATTGAGTCAAAAATGACCAGGGTACTTGTGTCACCAATGAGAAGTGTTAATTAAGGCTGATTAGTAAAAGTGGAAGGAAAAATCTAGATGAATATTTCATGTTTTCTCCAATTAATTTTTAGGAAGATGCCATTTCACTTCTGAATTTTTTCCAATTAAATGTTTTTCTAAATAACACAACTCTTAAAAAAATCAATACTATAACTCTTCAAAGCATAAAGGTAGTTCTTGGCAAACAAAAATTACTACTAACATTCTTATTAAAATAAGCTGAAAAATATTTTAATGGAAAAAATGGAAGGCATCAAAAATTCTTTGCAAACCGCCCTTCATGTTTTCAGTAATTTTAAGCAGTATTCAAAAATTGGGACCAGCTGTAGATTTAACTAAATATATTGAAATTATACATTCAAAATGCCTCTGAACTTATGATAGAAAAATTTACATATTTTACTTTCCCTTCTCCCAAAAACATACTTGTGTTACACTTCAGTAACATACAATATTTTGAGACAAACAAATGGGAGATTATATCTAATCAGTTTTAACATGTCACATGGTGTACATTACAGCATTTATATTTTTAAGGTGTTTTTCCCTCCATAAGCAACTTTTTCCCTTTCTAACAAATACCAGACAAGACATTGCTGCAGTGTGCAAACTGGGGTGTAACCCTATGAGGAACAATGAAAACAGAATGAAAGAAGTTAACAAAATGACTGATCTCCCTTCCGTGTGCTGTTTCAGTGGCTCCTTAAATGGAGCTTTTCGACACTGGTCTCAAATCCATTTGCAGACTAAGTGGGTCCCTGAATGTGTATTGTAATGTCATTCATTGCTCCAAGATTTTCAAGAGGATGCTTCCTAATTTTCCTGAAAAACTATCTCCTAAAAGTATGTCCTGGAGACAGAGCTGGTTTGTGGAGAGCAGCTGAAGCTAGAGATACTGGTGGGTTATCTGTGATGGACCCAATGATCACATTGGGCATGTATTCACACTTCACTAAAAAATGTATGGCGAGTCATTCTCGAAATAAAGACTGCTATGGATTAGGAAAAGAGTGTGTGCAGTTATATTCATGGCAGGCACAAACACTCAGTGTCACTCTGTAGGTAGCAGAATGTGATCAGCTATACTTTCCAGTTCTGGGGCTATGTAAGAATTGATCTTAGGTTTTTACTGCAAAATGTTTTAATACTTATTAGCATACTCTGAAATGTTTTCAATGTTTACTTAAAATTTCCAGTCATTCTTGAAAACTCCTTTTGGTAATATACACAAAGGGGAGATAATCACAGTTGTCAAAGTAATACATAATGATTACTACAAGAAACATTTCCTAGCATCCACCTACCTGTAGTCAAAATGAATACAAGCCAGATCCCAATATTTTGACCCAAAAGGTAAAAATGATTTATAAACAATTATATAGAAAAGCCAACTCTTATTCTCTGCTTACTATAAATGTATATGTAATTTGGTGTTGGGATTTTTTTTTTTCAAATAGATTTCGGTGCTGTGATCCAGCTAGCCCTGAACTGCATGGGTGCCCTTTCACTGACTTTAACTACAGCTAGATTATGCCAGTTTTAAAAGACAAATCTTTTACATGGTTGTTTCATGAGATGAGTTTCACAATGCTGACTTCCTATACCAATAAATCTTCCTTAAGTGTAAATTTGAAGAAGCAGTGCACAAAATTTTCCATAGTAGAAATTTTCCATTCTCTTTTATCTTCATTACTGCACTTCCCTATTACAAGGGAATAATGGTTTACAGCCTAGTTGCAGTGTTTACTTTAGCTTAATCTAAATCGTTGACCCCATTAAATCACTTTCAACTCCTGCCCTTTGCTTTTACTTCAAATTCAAATGCTAGGTTAGAAATTAGCAAAAACTTGAAAGAAATCTATTTAAAAACAGAAAATAAGCAAGTTAGACCAGAAATAACCTCTACCTCCAGCAGCACAGATTTACTTGTTTAGTAAACTACACAATACTGCAAATTGAAAAACAGAGCATGGCAGCTTTTGTTAACTCATACTAATTATATGCTATCATACCTAACACCTAAGTCAGATTTTAGGCATCTGAAAGCTACTGATTGACAGGTTTCATTTGAAACCCTAAAAAACTTTAAAAAGAAGGAATCACAGTTAGTAGGTTGCAGAATGTGCTTAGTCGCTATGAGTCATGCTCTCCAGTCCCAATGGGAAAATATAGTTCATTGTTAGTTATTTGAAGTGTGATGCTTTACAAAAGCCCTGAGATAAAGACTCTTATGCCCGATAATGTCCCAACAGCAAGAAACGTTCAGGGTTTAGGCTCCTAGGCTCTTACATGGTCCCACATGATAGTTAATTTTAGGCCCACATTAAGGGTAAGGACGGACTTTCAAGCAGAAATTCTCTTTCCAATTACATATGAGGTGGAGGAGACAGTACTTGGTGCTCACGCTTTCAGTGATCAGCCACATCCCAACAGGCATTTGTGGTTATCTACTCAGAGAGAGAGTTTAGGTGGATGTATTTATAGAGGCTCTTCTGTTTGTCATTTGTAATTTATAGGCTCAGTGCCCAAAGCATCCAAAAGCCACTCATAATTACATTTCACATATAAAACACCTACATTTAGGGGACATTATCAAGGCTAAGAGGTCCAGAGCTAAATACTTAGGCAATGCCAAAATGAAGGTTGCAACATTAATTCAGTCTCCTTATACATATGGATTATAGTAGGGCTTCTAATTGCATGATGACAGCAATTTTTTACTATCCTATCATTTGCTTCATCAGTGCATGAAGTGGGCAGTGCTCACTTAATGAGCCAGTATTAAATATTTTGCTTTCTCCTCCTTGAATGCATGGCCCCAAGCCATTTAAATCCTGTTCAGAAGACAGAAATCTTAATTTCCTCATGGGTTTTTCATGGGTGCTTCACTAAAGTATATGAATACTTTACAATATTAATGGATTTATATGTTCACAAAATTCCTACTGAATGAAAATTATGTTTTTTCCTGTTCCACAACTAAGAAATTGAGACAAAGCTATCAAGAGCAAAAAGGAGCTGTTAATTTTGAGTGCCCAAGTTGAGACAACGAGAAACTGACTTTTGGAATAGTTGCATCGTGTCAAGAGTAAGCACCACATTATGTGTTCAAAGCACAGCTTCCACTGATTTCTGCAAATTAATTGACCACTTAAATACTTCCATGACTCAGGTGTCACAGCCTCGAAAACAGCATTCAGGAAAAGAGAGACTGCAGCTATTGAGAAGTTGAGAAAAGAATGGTTTTAGTGGCAAAAACTAGGAACTTAGAACAAACGATCTGCAGTAGCAACAGAGCTATGACCTGTGTCTTTGGGGCACACAAGACAGCAATCTTTTCTTGGTATCATTCAGGGCAGCCCTTAAATTCTGCAGCATGTAGAATATAATGCAAGGACCTTATAGCAAACAGCCTGTTCTACTACCTGCTACAGATCGTCTCTTCCACTGAGTGATTTTCTTCCTCTTTTTTTTTTTTTTTCCTTTTTCTACCTCTTTCTCCCCCTTTCCATTTCTCTGTTCCCCTCCTATTCTCCTCTTCATCTGTTTTTTCTTACCAGCTCGCCGGGCAACTCTTCTCACTGTGCCCACTCTGGTGACAGCAACTTCTGAGGATGACATAGACCGGAGACCCATCAGAAGGCTCCGGTCTAAGAGTGACACCCCTTACTTGGAAGAAGCTCGGATCTGCTTCAACCTTGATAATGGTAAGACCACACCTTCCCTAAACAGCATATGATGTTAATTAAAGACTTCTTTTTGAGATGCAGATGGACCAGATGGTACCTCCTCGTTCACAAGTGATGTGGTGGTTTACCAGACATCCAAAGATGCCAAGGCTGTCTAACTACAAGCACCTGCATATGTATGAATTTTCAAAATTCTCCTGCAAGTGCTAACTAAAACTTTTTCCCTGTTTTAGCCAGGGTGAGCTAGTGAGATCACACCAAAATAGAATTGATTTGCAAACAAAATATATCTTATCCATTCCAGGCATCCAGAAACATGAAAGGTCTTGAGAACATTTATGAAGGGATTACAGCTAACAGCAGACTTCAGCTAAACCAAATGTTACAGCCATTGAAGAATATGCAGCACACCCCAAAACCTCAATAGGACCAATTGGCAAACATGTAACAGAAAACTCTTGACTCTGCAGGAATGAGTAAGAGAGCCGTCCTTCAAAATTCAGGCCAACTAGTGTTACTATTACTGCCTTCAGAGTTACTGAGCCCCAGCATTCCTTCCCTGGTCTTTTTTTCTCATTGAAGTTGATCAAAACAAAAGATTTTGGAAGTACTGACAGCTCAGTGACTTTGGGCAGAGTGGGTTTTTTTTAAAAAAAGCCCTGAATTAAATGGCATGAGCTAGTACACTCTTAGGTGCATATTTTAACTGTCCAACTCTTACTTTACGTAGTACTGTTGCACTACCCACTTTTTTTTTTAATAGCATTTTTAATTATTTACATTACACTAACCAACCGAAATGAGAGCCCTAATGTGGCAGGCAGCCTATAAACCACAGGGTAAGGACGTCTACATAAAGAGCTGACTACTAAACAGAGATGCCACAAAACACCGACCCCAGTTCGCAGCCGGAGAACGGAGTCTGTGGTTTTTGCAGATGGTCACATTTTTCTCCAAGACCTGCCGAAGTGCCTTCGGAAGGCGAGCCCGGGCTGCGAGTGATGGTCAGTTTCAAACGTTGAGTGCAGGCTCCTCCGTCCCCTCGGCTTTTTAAACCGCCAGGCTCTGGCACACCATCCCGCTTTACGTAATGGGTTTGCCCAAGGAAAGAGGGCAAGGAGGTGAAGGGATGCACCATTAGACATCCCGCCAAGTCCCGATGCAGCTGTGCTGTGAGTTACGAGACGCCCCGGGCTAGAAAGGAGCAATTCAGGGCGCCAGGCTTGCTGCGGGGTGGCACCTCTGCCGGCCAGGCCCACCGGCAGCGTTTGGCACCTCAGCCGGGACCTCCCCCGGGGGCGGGAAGGGCGCTCGGCCGGAGCCTGCCCGGGGCCGGGGACACCGCTCCGTGCCCCGCGGCGGCGGCGGGCGGCACTCGGCAGGGGCAGCGGGCAGGGCCGCCGCGGCCGCTCCCGTCCGCAGATCCTTGACGGGTTTTCCCTGTCTCTCCCCCACCCTCCCTGCGCTCCTTTCTCCCTTTCCCTCTCTCCTTCCCCGTCCTCCCCTCCCCCTCCCGCGCCTCTCTCCCTCCTCCTTTCCCCTCTCTCCCCCGCCGCCCCCTCCTCGCCCGGCCGCCCCGCGCCGCCGCTCGCCTTCGCCAGCTCGCCGGGCCACGCTGCTCACCGTGCCCACATTAATGGCGGCATCTTCCGAGGAGGACATCGACCGCAGACCCATCCGCCGCGTCCGCTCCAAGAGCGACACCCCCTACCTCGCCGAGGCCCGCATCTCCTTCAACCTCGACACAGGTGAGAGGCGGCCCGGCCCGGCGCGACCGGCGGCGGGGGAGGCAGGGAGGGAAGGGGCCGCCCCCGCCCTCCGCCAGCGCCCGCGGGCTGCCCGGGAGCCGCCGCCCGGCCCTGCCCGGGTGCCTTCGCACCTCGCCGGCTTCCTCCGGCCCTGGCCCGCGGGCCGGCTCCCCCCGCCCCGCGCCTCTCACCTGCGGGAGCCGGGGGCCGGCTGCCCTGCTCTGTTCAGCTCCTCGAAGCTTCCCCGCTCCCAGAGCGCCGCCCTCTCGCCCTGCAGAGCGTCGTGGCGCATCCCTGCGAGGCTTCTGCACTGTCCCTCCTGGCCAGGTTCTGGCGGCCCTCCTGGAGACGCTGCCCTTGGTGTTTTGCAAGTCTCTCCCATGCTCGCTCTTTGCCTTCTTCCCCTGATGGGTTTGTGCCTCAGAAGTGCAAGGAAACTTGCACCTGCGTTGTCCACTTAGTTTCATGAGGTCCCCCGTTGTCTCAGCGTTGCCTTTTGTGACTCTCGATGCGTGTACAGCCTGAGGGTTTCTACCAACACACCTCCAGCTCCCTGCATTGACCTCCTCCTGCCTTTTATTGGGATGAACCTCCTGCAGTTCTCTACCTGACCTTTCCTTCCCCTTTCTCCACTAGCGTGCCTTCCTCTTTGCCACCTCTTCCTCATGACTCCCTTGAGATTTAAGCTCATCCTGCACATGATGAAACTGTCCTGTTTCTTTCCTACTAGGCCTGTGGTTTTCCCTCTTTTCTTGACCTCTCCTTATGATCTCTGTCAACAGCAAACTAACTACACCAGAGGTGTACAAAAGAAAAAGAAAAAACAAAAACAAAAGAAAAGAAAGTTCTTTCTGCTGGTTCTCTGCACCAAACTGGACTTCCTCTGTTTGGGAAGGGGGACAGCATGAGGGAGGATCTGTAGCCAGCAGTACTGCAGGCTCCCTCATGTCCCAGCAGTAGCGCACAAAATGACCCAAGTGTGTAACATTCTTTGATGCTGAGCCTGTCAGCTCACTGCCAGCTGTAAAGGGAAATGAGCTGCATTGGAGTTGCTGCTTGCCCTGCTGCAGTCTCTCCCATCCCTCCTCCCCCCTTTTCAGCTGGCAGAAAGTTGGAGATGGCAGAGATGCATTTTCTTCTCCATTTGGGGATGGAACGGATTCCCCTCCCCCTCCTGTTATCCCTGCTGCAATTACACCCTTGGTAATGGCTGATGCGCAGTTTGGTTTTACCACTGACAGAACAGTTGGTTACGTTGTATGGCGTGTCATTATTTCTCTCTGAGCGTGACTTCTAAAAAATTACCAAACCATAGGTAAGTTGGGTCGCATTCCAGGGCACAGGCTGGAAGACCTTGCCAGGTTTCAGCTCTATAAAGACCTGGAAGTGAAAATGGATAGAGCATCATCGTGTGTAAGGTGTAAATAAAAAAAGGCTGTGTATGGTTATTTGACTGCTGAAATAACCCTATGCTGACTTGTGTTCTCTCAGGTAATGATATGACATGTAGTTATAAATAGATAAACCAGTTAAGAGCAAGGCACCTTCAGGCCACCTGGTGCCTCACATCTCTATGCTGAGCTAGACATGCTGTCTTTGCTACAAGTCCCAGAGGTTGAGCGACTCTCAAGGTACCTCCTTCCTGCAATCCACCAAAGAATTTGATAATTACACTTAACTTCTTTCTGTTCCTCCCCTCCCCCTGGCTCTCTATAATTTGGGTCTTTACTTGCAAACCTGGAAATGGAATTCCTTGAAAAAGAAATAATTAAAGGAAACAGCACTGGTGTATCAAGACATATAAATGAAAAATGTTGTAAGTAGTGCAAGTGTGTATTTTCATTAATCCATCTGGCAGTGAGTAGTTTTGCAGTCTAAAAAAAATAAAATTGCTTAGCAACCAGTATTGAGTGAGTGAGCCCAAATGCAAGTGGAACGTGCCGCTGATACCCACTTCATTTCTGCGCTGTTGGGTTTACTCTTCTGTTTGCTCAGAAAGCACAAACCAAACTGCCTGGGTTTGAGAACTCTCTAGTCTGAGGAAAAAGCCACTAGAAAATGTGTTTGTCCACTTTTGCTCATGCCTGATAACGCCACGCAGCTCAGGCTTTCCTTTTGGAACTTACCGTTTATGAGCTGTTCTTGCACTTATTTTTTTGGCTCAGTGTGCGGTGGGGGTGGGGGCAGCACCCTATCTCTAAGCCGACCGGGTTTCCATTTGCAGTGTGGTTGCTGGTGTCGGTGCTGCCGTGCCACGGCGGGTGCCGGGTCTCCCTCGGTGTCCCGGGGCCCCGCGGGCGGAGGGGCCCGGCCTCCTGCCCGGCGGCCCGGGGCGCTGTCCGCCGCCCCCGGTGCTGAAGCCGCTCCGCCGCGGCTGGAGGACGCGTGTCCCGCCTTGCCCCGTTCTCCCTGTGTGCCCGTGGGCTGGCGGCGCACGTGTGTGCACAGGGGTGTGTGTGTCCCTTTGCCTGTGAAGGGGGAAGGTGGTAGGAAGGAAGTGAAGCTGTTTCTTCAACCCACGCCTGCAGTCGAAGCTAAAGGGATGCTTGGGGCGCAGGAAAGAGCCTCTTCCTCGCGTGCCTATTGCTGGCTTTCCATTTAGTGCATTCCGTATCTGCACTTGCTGCTCAACCACTGCTTGCAGAGCTATTTTTCCTACAGCTGTTACGAGTCAAGCTGCACTCCCCAGTCATTGTATTCTGTCAGGACATGGTCAGAGTTTGGCTGCAGCATGCAGCTGTTCAGCTGTATTGGAACTTTAAACCTGCTTTTATTAATGAACCATAACCAGATGCAGTGAATACTGCTCTTCTCCACCCTTAATTGCAACCACTAGTTAAGAACTATCAGGTTTTTATCTACTTCAACTGTAAGTTATAATTATACCATTACTGCTGTTATCTGTATTGTTGAACAACTGAGAGATTGCATACACAGAGTCAATTACACAGTTTGGGTATAGCATGTCTTTGGTCCGGGTCTTTAAAAAACACAATTTGCAAGTGATTACAGTGCAGCTTCTACCTCCCTTTGTCTTTCGATTATATTAACAGCTCTGCTTTGTTTGATTTTCCAAAACATACCAGTTTATTATGTTTGTTTCTAAATATTGATCAATTGACTCACAATTATTACCTAGCATGAGTTGACAAATGCTGTTGGATTAGTTGTGCCTGGTATGGTTTTTTTCCTGGTGTTCCCAAACTGATTAAAATACCAAGTTGTTTTCCAAACCCAGGGTTATTTTCTCTATTATTATACATATGCAAATCCTATTAATCTGAGTTATGTGCTCATATCAAGAGGATAATACTTCCCAAAGGATTAAAATTACCTCTTCTGCCAAAATTAATGTAGCTACATAGCATTGTAAAGCTATAGGCAGCTATAAATTCTTTTTCCGTATTTGATACTAAATCAGTTCCATACAGAAATTAATTTTTTATTTTCTGAACAACTTCCTCCAGTGCAACACTAGAGGAATATGGAATGTGCTCTCACTTTTGGGTGGTGATCTTTTGTTTTCTTTATTATGATTAGCAATGTGGCATTGCTCTGTCTCTTAACATCCATCTTTTGCTTTTCGTACACATCTTCTTAAAAGCAGTTTTCAAATTGTCTTTCTAACTTTCTGATTCAGGCACCTAGAACCTAATTCCAAGTTACTTCTGAAAACTTGGGCCTCTATCTGTGACAGTGGTCCAATAGCATAATCTATTTCCTGGTGCTGTGCCAGCTGATAAGTTCAAGTGGTTTTTATTGGTTTTGACCTATTACAGGTTTTGGCTGATTTTTATTCTTCCTGTTGCAAAATACTGTACTTTTTAAATGGCAGCACATGGTAAGTAGCTTTCAAGTGGCAGAGGTGATGACTGATAAGGAAATAGACTGCTCGAAAATCCAAGATGTGTGAGCTTTTCTTCTGCCTCCCCCTTCATGCAGCTGCTTGAGGAATCCCTGTCAGAATTGTATTGATGTTTGTTAGGGAAGGGGGGAACTACTGTGCTCAGTTGATCTGGTCAGGTTCTCTTTTAGCCCTTGAAGTGTTAGTCATTATTGAAGCTGTTTCTGTACACAGACAGATACTCTTACTCCTCCCTAGCTGAAAAAGAGTAAGCTTTGCACTGCAATCCTCTGCAAAGCTGATTCTAGCAGACTGGCTTCTTGTTAAGTGGTGCAAGAAGCTGTCTTTATCTCAGCTCCTCAATCGTTCAGGGAGGTCACCAAATGTCGGCCTTTGTTTGAGCAAGGCTGATTGTCTACTTGTTTAACTTGGGGATGGAGACTCGGAGAGAAAGCAAGCCAATACCTTGGAGAAGGTGTAAGGCCAGAATGACTGCAGTAGCTGTACCAGGGGTCAGCAAAGAGGGGATGTTCCTTCAGAAAAAATTAGCTTCCATGCTGTGAAATAGGGAGAGGGGAGATTTTGAATGTGAATATATTCCTCCCACCCTGACTTAAAGTGTATACCAGTGGTGCAACCAAACAGAAGCCAGAGGAGCGGCAGGAGGAGTGGAGGAGCTGGGCTCTGAAGAGAGAGGACAGAGGGGGAAAGGGGTAGTGACAGATAGAACTTGATAGAGATGTGCAAGCTATGGAGCCCAGCTGGCTCGCTCAGCCCTGGAGCCTAGCACAGATTTTTAGTGCACCAAAGTCACTCAGTAATCTCACTGAAGTAGCTGGATCCTCAAGTGACTTAAGTCATTTGTTGACTTCATCCAGGGATCTGAGCCAGACTGTGGAAATATACATCCCTGCTCCACTTCACTGATGAAAGATCTGTTTTATCTCTTTGTGGTGTGGAGCCACATGTTCTCTTGGAATGTGTTCTGGGAAAGCAAAGCTGAGAGGGAGAGGACTGAGTGGCTGTGCATAATTTTGCCATGTGTACAGAAGAAGGGTTCTTGTGTCTAGAAGGGCAAGTGAACTTGGTGCCATTTGCTGTTCTTAAGCAGTGACGAATAAATCACACTGGGGAGAGGAAAAAATCTACGTCAGCGTGTGTTAGTGCTGCTGCAAGCAGAATTAATTCACAGGGTGTAAAGGGGGAGGAGGATCCTGGCAGAAACTGCTGAATGGCTGAGACAAATGTTCTCGAGCTGGGAAATGTTCATGGTTGGCTGTTTCTGTCATGCACAGCTGGTGGGGGAAAGCCGGGACACAAAGGGTGACTGTCAGTTGTATATGCAGGAACTTTCCTGGTCTGAACCAGGCACGAAGTTGAAATCAAAAGTGTCTTATATTTTCAGTGTCCTGGCACCTTGCACTCTCTGTTTGGGCCCTAGGGTTTCTTACAGCCGTCATGGTAGGCTGCCTCGCTGTTAGTTTGTACTGCTGAATTCACTGCATTATATAGCTCCAGAGCTATGCAGAATACTTCTCAGGGATCAAAATGATGTATGATTTTGCTTTCTAATGGAAAGATAATGTTATTTGTGTATTTGCCTCATACATGTTGATTTGTCTGGTAGGATATGATACATTTTGCTGCAGTGAACAAGGAGGAGCTTGTGAACTTTATTTTGTTACTATGTAAAATAAGAAAGAATATTTATACAGCTCACTGAGGTGTGTAAATTGTAAATAGGTGAAAATAAAGTGAAATTACTTGACTAGATTTTCTGCAGGAAATCTCCATCCCATAAATTTTTAATTTTCTCTAAACCCCATCATTTTATTTAAAAGTCTGTTTTAAAGTTTCTGAGTTTGCCCCGGGTCATCCTTACAAATGATTTAACACAGTTAATCATCTCTGCAGTCATTTGAAATGCTATCACATTTGGAGTTGTGTTATTTCTTCCCTGTTTATCCAGTGTATGTTTGAATATATCTGTAGTAAAATACTCTGCATGGTTTCATGATATATGAATAAATGCTCCCTAAAACTATATACAAATTTCAACTGCTTTGGATTTATGGACCTTACAGATTAGAAATAAGGTTGAAAGGGTAATCTGAAGGATATAATTGTATTTTTAAAAATATTTCCAAATTATGGTGGCTTTAGGATTTCAGGTAGAAAAGATTGGTCTCGGGAGAACAGGGGAGAGAGAAATATGCAGTAGTAGGCTTTCTAATAATGTGTGGGAGGTTTTATTTCTTTTTGGAGAAAGATTAGTAAAAATGCATGCTTGGAAAATTTCCACTTCTAGCTCTGCTCTAATCACTCCTTCAGATTATTGTCATGGAGATCCTGTCATACTTAGGAACCCAAATCAAAGGTTTTGGCAAAGCATTTCTTAATACCTTTATAAAAGGGCCCTGAAGAACTGGCCTCCTTTGTCATCAGGTGTTGCCTTACAAACCCTTGTGTCTGCACTTTAACTGACTGATGACCGATAGTCTTAATACTGCCTAATTTGGAGTATAGCTGGAGATCAGATGTGTGCCTGTCATTCATTTCCTGGCTGTTTTCCAGCCCTGGGAGCATGAGTACACGCACCAGGAAAAATGAACATCCAAACTGAAAGCCACCCTTCATGTGGCAAGGCCATTTGAGATAACCTGCTCTTCCCCAGGGCTAAGTGCAGTAGCTGAAAGCACCTCTGTATCATCAGGCAGTTTAGAGGGGAAGAGGTCTTATCAGGAACTTGGGTTTTAACTCTTGCTCTTGACTTTGGAAACCTCTGGTTTAAGACTGTGACCTTCACTGAGTGCCAGATGGGAATAAGTTCTCCAAGTCCTGTTAAAGGATAGAGATGCCCCTGCTTCACCAGCTGTCATCCAACAGGAACTGTTGATGCCGACTTGAGTTAATGAATATAACTGAGAACAGTTTGAAGGGAAGGGCGAACTTAGTCAAAATGTTGGAACTGGCAAGAGTAAAATGATATAAGATCCGTGTCTCTGAATGCTGGAAGTTGTGATGTTCTTGTGGCACTGCACATATGCATCACCTTTCTGTGTCAGGGGGCAGCTGATAGCCGTGCATCGACATTGCTGTGAAACAGCTGTGACAGGAGATGGAAGGAAGGAAGGGATGTGCTTGCTTTGGGATCAGAATGTGCAGAACTGATGCCTCGTAAAACTGTCTGCAGTATGTGTGACTTTAAGGCTGCAGTAGTGCTTTGTTACTAACCTGGTCCTTCAAGAAAATTGATGTTGCAGAATTTGCCTGAATAAGAAGTTATCTCTATCTTTGTGTTTTATTCGATGAGCTTCTTGTGTTAACACAACCGAGTCTATTCCTGCAAGCTGGGATGATGCAAAATATTTTTTTGTTTGTTTTGGTGGGGTTTTTTTGTGGTTTTTTTTTTTTTTTTTTTTTTTTTTTTTTTTTTTTTTTTTTTTGGGGGGGGTGGTTTGTTTCATCAGGAGCCATAGATTTCTTCTTGGAACTAGGTCTTTAAGGAAACTGCATTTTCCCAAAACTTCAGAACCGGCAACATTGTTCAGAATTATTAGCTGTAAAATGTAGTAAAAAGAAAGGGCCTAATCCTCAGTAACAGGTATAATTAGCTTTAATGCTTAATTACTCTGAGTCAACTAATTGGTTTCATTGGGACTACTCACAGTAATTCTCAGAGCTAGGCATGTAAGTGTCTTCAGAATCAGTCTTATAGTTTGTAGGTTTTTGCAATATGACAAAAGTCATTAGTCCTGAAAGAATGTCCTGGGCTGTCTATTTTCAAATATAAAATGTCAATGTTAATGAAATATTGTGTAATTGGAAGTTATTTCTTGTGCTGCTACTTTAGACCATAGAGTCAGTGTGAAATATTTTACTTACACAGCGAAATAAAACTTGGCTGCCTTGACAATTTATTGGTGATGAATATTTGTGACAATGTATCTCTTGTGGATAAGGTGCAAAAAATGTCACTTTTAACATTTTAATCATATTAATGTGATGTCTTTTACATGGTGATACAACTTCTTGATACAGTCCACTAAAATGTTTTCTTAATTCAGAATAATATTAGGGTAAAATTATTTATAATCATGCAGTTTTTAATCATTCAATTCTGTTACCTTCATTTACAATGCATTGGTGGTCTTATTTTATATTGATACCCTGAAGCTATAGCTGGACCCTCAGTATATGGTCACCTTCCCTAGGTTTCATTGTAGAAACAATGTTCCTGAATATTTAAAAGAAGATAATTAGTGCCTTTACTGCAGACTTTGTAATAATTTTCATATCTTGAAATTCCAGTTCAGTGTATAAGAATGTGAAGATGACGTCCAAAGAAGAATTTAATGAGTAGCAAATTCAGCAAGAATATAGGGAGGCAGATTTGAAAAATTTAATGCTCATGTTTTTTCTGCATTCCAGATTCACTGTGGTTTCATTCTGGTTATGAAGTACATAAAACTGGAGAAGTATGTGACAAAAGTTTGCATATACTTGTGTTTTTATATACTGTATGAGCACATGCCATTTTAACTATGATGGATAACAACTGCAGTGCATATTTTGGTTAACCAGAAGATTCTTGCTATGCATAATTTATGTTGCAATATCATTTTTACGGTTAGTGGATACAGTACTTGGACAGACAGACATCTGGTTAATAGTTGATAAGTAAATTAAATACTTGATGTATTATTAAAATGAAAGAGAAATTTCAACAGGACTAAATCTAATTCTATGCTAGAATGTTGGAAAGTTGTTTAAAGCCTGACTCAAGCTTGATGCCCCAAATTTGGGAGGACCTGTTTTGGCTGTGGCACATGTCTGCCAGTGTGTGCTTATTTCTGTTCTGTGAGTAAAAGGATAAGGAGTCTACTGACAGATTTGAGAACTGACTGGGGTGCATGTCCTTGGGAAAAATGTTCCTGTGTTCCCTCATTCAATCAAGTGTTACAATAGTGTTAAGCCATCATAAACGGCATTAAAAGACTCTCTTTCAAGCTAGTCCCATTTTGCTACAGCTTCGCCATAGGAATCTGTCTCGGAACAGAAAATATGTTCCCAGTTAAAATGAAATGGGAAATTAATAGTGGTATTGCAATATTCCTTGAGAAAGAGATTACTCCCATCTGACGTATGTAATGGTCCTTTGTTTTCCTTGCTGAGATCACTGATAGTGCAGTTTTCATACATAATTGTTTTCTTCTGTTTTCTTGCACTCGAGAAGTGCTAGAAACAAATGTGGAGACCTTGAAGGGGCTGTGCTTGCTGCATGAGGCATCTGTAACATTTGGAGGAGAATGGCTCTTCCCATGCCCAGCCTCAGCTGAGGGAGCATGTCGGTGTAAAGGTCGTGTTGAGCAGTGTGCTGCTGAAGAGGTCCATAGCTGAGTATCTCATGTGAGCTCTCAGCTCCTGGCTTCTGTGGGCTTTTGTCATTGTTGGCATCTCTCTTTCCCTGTCGCCTTTTCCATTCTCCGGTGTTTATCAGGGCTATGTATGTGGGCAGCAGCGACGTGTTGGCCTGCAGCTTCTTGAGGGCTGTGCCTGCTGTCTTGGCAGAGATGCCATACCAGCATTTAAAACCGTAAGTTGGGAACTGTGACTTTAAATGGCCACCCTGCATCCTTGGAAACTCTGATAAAGAGCTCTTAATCTACATGGGTGCTTCCATGAACCCAGTTAAGGCAATCATTCCCCAGAGCAATGATAATTCCTGCTCTCTGCATAGAGACTGCTCTTCTGGTTGTGGGTAGAGGTGGTTTATTGAAAACACTGAGGTGGAGAGTTAGGAATAAACTGCATTAAGCTGCTAATGAGTAGTCATTGTTTATATTTAAAGAAGTTTAGCATGTTCATCCATTCATGAACAATTTAATTTTGTCTTAACATTTTCTTTGTTCATCATCCTTTATGACTCACACTACACATCAAGGCTCTTCTTAGATGTGCTGAATGTTTTTCCAAAAATCATTAAAAGTTGTTTTCAAAAACTACTTTTTTCAATTTTTTTTTTTCACAATTACTTACTAGGTTTAAATAGCCAAATATAAATGAAAAGCAATTGATCATTTTAATTTTCTCTGTGTGGAAGAACAGCAAAATCTTTCAAAGCTAATAATAAAAAATTAACCGGGGCTAACTAATTACATGTTAAATGATAGCCTATAATTATAAGGCAAGAAGAAATCAATAAAGCTCGATTTGTAATTTAGTCTTATCTCAAGGCTCAGAAGAACAAGCCATTCTGTGAGATAAATTTTATAAGATTGCTTCAAATAATAATCTTTTGCACTAATTAGCTGATAGTTTTATTTATTTTTTAAAGAAAACAAGATAGCCATCACTGAATAACCTTGGGGTTTAACCTTGCAAGCTTTCTCCTCTGGAAGCAGTTGGTCTACCAGCTTTGTCAGTGCTAAAGGAGACTCAAGGGGAGAGTGGTAAAAATATTTGGTTGAGAAGTATCATTACACAGATGGAATATAGCTTTTCGTTAACATGCTTCATGACATAGTAGTAGGAAACCAGGGGAAAGGATCACCAAAATTAAGGCAACCCAGGACATGTGTTGTCATTGAAACATTTCAGGGCTTACGAAACTTAACTGCTCGCAGTTAGTGCTGCCCTAGGCAGCAGAAACATGATGTTAGCAGGTTCCCACCGAAGTGGCTGTATATATACCTAGAGGTGTGTGTCAGCAGCCTGAGGAGCCTGCAGGGACCATCTGTTAACCAGCGTGAGTCTAAAAGGCTTAAAGTGGGCAGCAGAGGGATCGCTCTAGAAGTTGTGCAACTTACTCTTTCAATCATGCAAGTCAGTGGCAAGTAGACAGGTCCCAAGCAGTGATAGGTGTTCCTTCCTGCATCGTAGCTGTTTCAGGATGTGTTTCTTCTGTGGTTTTTGGCAAGGTGTACTGACATTTGTAGCCAATTGGGATTAAAAGTAGAGCCTAGTGTTGAGAGGGAGTAAAATGCAGGGCCTGCTTCCTTATCATTTTGGAGATACATCCAGCTTTTAAACTTCATTCTTCCCTCTGTTGCTAAAATAAAACTTGTTTCAGCTATATATCATTGAGTTTAATAAGGTAGCACTTAGCTTTCCTTACAGCTCACAACAGAAAGAAATATATGGTTATCAGCAAGAGATAGAGGGATATACAGAGGAAGTGAATGTGGTGACAGTATTAGCCATACATGAAATCCAAAGCTGATTTTGCAGAACATCATTCGAAACACCTGACCTCCTGTGTAACCTTCTGTTACTGTGTTAGAACACATTTGGTCTTGTTGGTTCACTTATGTGGGGCTATGGGATTATGTGTATGTGTGCAGTAGAGCTTTAGTGTACTGCAGCTGCTTGTGTGTGGCCAACTTCCCTGGTTGAATGGTACATTGTGGGTGGTTTGCCTGTGGGAACTGGCTGTTTTACCCCTTTGAGAAGTTTACACTGGATTTAATACAGAATTTGAAAGTGGATTAAGCAAGGAAATGTTGGTTGGATCTTGAAGAAGGTATTCTCAGTAGTTCAGACCAACTTTCATATTTCAGTTTAGATGATTTGCTATCTTAGAAAAAGATCCAGGACTGTATATAAAGGTGGCCCTCATCTATTTGTTTTATTAGGTGGGGGGGATAATATTCCTGCTGTTCACAGCATGACCCCATCATTCACTTAATACATGAACATGTCTGTTGTCCTTCCCCTGTCTTCAAATGTGCCCTGTGGACTTCAGGATAAGTCATCTCCAACCACCATGTACATCCTTTCCATGAGGAGGAAGCTCAGAAGACCTAGAAAGGACACAAAAGGAAAGGATTAGGGTGGTGAAGAGGACCTGTATTGTGTCTTTCTTCAATCACAGGGGCTCTAATAAGTAAGCTTAATAATTGTATTTGCTAATGATTTTTCCTTTCCAAATTTTGATCAAGACATCTTCTGGGAAGAACAGGTATTTACAGTGTAAGAGGGAGAATGGCCAAAGTGGTTTCAACCATTCAGACACATTTTTTTTCCCTGCGAAGGATTTTGGACTGAAGAAAGATGTTCCTCTGTGCTAGAATCGAATGTGCTATTTTTTGGTTTTTTCTGCCTACTGGGATTTAGAGGACTGCATTTTTTAAATACAATATCTCACATTGCTTCCCATAGGGCAGTTACCGAACCAGTTTCTATAAATCTCTATGCAGAGTGTTTTATGTGAGACAAAGATACTTTTTCTTCATATATTTTTTGCACCTTGCTGTCCAGCTGCACAGATATTTATGTATATCCTTAAAAGTTTTTATTCTCATCTGCAGATGAAAACCTTGAGCGCTAATCTCTTTCTTCTGACAAAGTCCTCTGATGCTTTTCCCTTAGGAATCCCCTTCCTTAATTCTGTGCCATTCTGTGTGGTAAGGGGGATGCTTTCTCTGAAGGACTTATCCTCCCTTCTGAAGTCTGCGTCACAGTCATTTCTTTTTTTTTAAATTGGAGAACTAACATGTTTGTAACAGAGTTTCTCTGTATTGGTATTCATACTGGATAAAGAAGTGACTGCAAAATCCAGTAAAGGTTCCTTTTCAACCCTTTATGTACTGGCTCAACAGTACCCTGAAACTACATTGGCCTCAGAGCAAAGGATGGAGCATACATCTAGTGCACAGAAGTTTCTTATGTCATTGCCATATCTTGTTGCTGCACTTACATGATTTATCCTGTGAGGATTTGTGATGTGTTTGCTATTACATGCACCTCACCTTAGAAACCTTTTCTGGTGGCTTCAAAATTAAGTAAAAACGATGTATTTGAAAATTTTTTCAAGCTTCTTATTCCTCCCTTTCCCCTCAGGAAAAGAATACAAAATATGAGCAGGTAAGTTTCCTTTTGAAGAAGTTTTCAAGTAGTTCACAGTGGCTTGAAAACAAATGAAAAATGTTCAGAAAAGTATGTCTGTTTTCCTGTTCTTTTAAATAATGTGTCTATCCTACGGCCCTTGTATATAAGATTTTTAGTCCCAGCTGGGTAGGGAAAAGTTATCTGCAGCTCTGCTTACGTTTTGCACTCTATCAGAATCAGTCTCCCAAAACAACCATTAAATGGTTGCAGGGTAATTAAGGTTCACTGGTACAACGGTAACTAGATTCCATATTTAATTAGTCTCTCTGTAAAGTAGAATTGCTGCATCATATTTGAAATACTCTTTGATGGTATTAATGAAATGTCTTACAGGAACTTTAGCTTGATGATCAGTGCAGTTAGTACTTAAATTTTCTGCAAATTGAGCTTCTATTACACAGATAATATAGCTTCTGATAGCTCAACATTACAGCATCCTTGTTCAAATAGATACATCTTCTATTACAGTTCTGTAGCCATGGGAAAGAACTGCTGCTTCACAAATGGCTTACTGTGACTCTGGAAGGACCCAGTTCAGGCAAACACTGATGCATCAAGATTCATCATTAATAAACATTAGAAGTATGTTCTGAATTGTTCTCTAAGTTGCAAAGGGAAATCTGTTCTGTGGAGACCATCGTAGAAGCATAGAATGGTTTGGGTTGGAAGGGACCTTTAAGTATCAGTTAGTTTAACCCCCCCGCAATGAACAGGAAATCTTCAACTAGATGAGGTTGCTCAGAGCCCCATCCAATCTTACCCTGAATGTTTTGAGGGACGGGGCATCTACCACCTCTCTGGTCAACCTGTTCCAGTGTTTCACCACCCTTATTGTAAAGAATTTCTTCCTTTTATCTAGTCTAAACCAACCCTCTTTTTAGTGTAAACCATTGCTCCTTGTCCTACCACAACAGGCTCTGCTAAAAAGTCTGTCCCCACCTTTCTTGTAAGCCCTCTTTAAGTACTGAAAGGCTGCAATAAGATTTCAAAGCTGTCTCTTCCCCAGGCTGAACAACCCCATCTGTCTCTGTCTTTCCTCATAGGAGAGGCATTCCATCCCTCTGACCAATTTTGTGGGCTGTCTCTGGACACACTCTGACAGGTCTATGTCTTTCTTGTACTGAGGACCCCAGAGCTGGATGCAGTACTCCAGGTGGGGTCTCATGAGAGTGGAGCAGAGAGGGAGAATCACCTTCCTTGACCTGCTGGCCACGCTGCTTTGATGCAGCTCAGGGTGCTGTTGGCTTTCTCAGCTGTGAGTGCACATTGCTGGGCCATGCCCAGCTTTTCATCCACCTGTACCCCCAAGTCCTTCTCCCTGCATCCTCCAGCCTGTATTGATAATTTGGGGTTGCCCTGACCCGGGTGCAGCACTTTGCACTGGGCCTTGCTGGACCTCGTGAGGTTCCCACAAACCCACTTTTCAAGCCTGTCCAGGTGCCTAATAATTTCAGCACCTTCTTACTTTGTCTGTATGTTTCAGAAAACAGTAAACCAGCACCAGCCTTAGTACCAGTGCTGGCAGGATGCAGAGTAGATGAGGTTCTTCTCATACATTGCTGTTAGGACTTCTGCATTGTCCCGGGAGGCGCAGACCCTGAGGTGCTGGCACACCTCTTCAGAGCTGTTTGTGATTCTACAAAGTGTCATACTCAGAACCATGCTCTGTCCATGCACAGAAGCCTGTAGGGATCAGACATTGGAGAGAAAGGGGAAGAGTTCATCACGTCAACTCAAATAGTGGTTCCTACTGCTCTTACTAATAACTGTTCTTCAGAGCCTCGTGCTTTCCCTGCTTGCACAGTTGGTTACAGTTGGGTCAAATTTGGTTTACTAAAGCAACTTCTTGGAAATCAGGGTCACAGATGTGTGTGTCTGATGTGCACCCTAATATTTGGCTGGGTTGTACCAGTTTTAGGAGTTCAGGAGTGTTCCCCAGGCCCCTCATCACAGTATGTCACTGATTTTGCCTGGTGTCTTCCACCTGCCTCGGGCTGCTGGCCTACGCAGCCTCATGACAGCTCTCAAGTTAGACAGACTTGTGGTTGCCACATGTGCTGGGCTGCTTGTGGTTTCTGCCCATACACAGTTTCTCTATGAGGAAGAAATCCAAATCCGCCAAGTATTTGCCAGGTCTTTCCAGATCCGAAGCAACCCAGTCAGAGCAGTATTATAAGCCTGTCCCTGGATATCTGTAAGTCTGTGTACTTTTATTTGCATTCTAAGAGCATCTCTACAGAGCATGCATGGCCAATCTGACACATCCTAGAAATGTGTATTTCTATCTAGGAAAAACTATATCCCAAGGAAAGCTACCCACCCCAGCCTTACTACTGTCCTTGGGATGCCCTCTGGGAAGTAATTTGCAGCTGTCCTCATGGTGCATGCACTAGAATGAGACTTTTTTGGCCTGCTAAGGGTGCTGACATGCTATATGCTTTGCTGTATTATCACACTAGTGCAGCAGCAAGGTGAAAAAAATCACTTTCTAGTGTTTCTCATCCTAGAAGTGCTAGCAAATAATAACTGACTATATTGAAATGTTAGTAGATGCTGCTGCACTAGATGGATCCTCTGTTGATACTGAGGAATGATGCACTGAATGAGTTCTGAGGTATTCTTCTGAGGCCTTGAGCTCTTGTTCTTTTGTAGTGTCTTAAGGACAGACAATTCAGGGTGTTCTCACTGTTGCAATTCTTAATTGTTGCAGAAAATATTGGTCATACTCATTGGAAGGTCAGCAAAATAATAGAACAACTGAATCTCTGGGGGTCATTGAAACAGTTTCATTGTGGTCTTTTGGAGTGCAGGATGATTATTTCATTGCTGATCGACATCTTTAAAACATTGGGTCTTTTAAATTTGTGAAGGGGAGCCAAAGAAGGGGATGTAACAGCTAGCAGGTGGTTCTGTTTCAGTGGGCAAATCAAGAGCCTGGAAGCTTAAACTTGTACAGCAGTGAGAACTGGGTCTGGACTCTCCTAGGTCGGGCTTACCAGTGAGTAGTGGTAGTGATGGATTCTGTTTTCAGTGCTTCTGTATTTTTTAGAATAATGTGGCCCACATGATGCCCAAAAATCAAAAAGCTTCTAGCAAGAAGCTTATTTGAAATACATGCAAAGGTGAATTGTTCTCCTGATAGATGGTTGGTTGCTTCAATTTGGGCTTGGTACCCAATACTTAGAAACTCCATTGTAGCCTTAGTGTGGCAGAGAACTTACTTTGGTATATGGTGGCTTTTCAAAATCTAATGAAAGAGCCTATCCTGCTCCCTAATTCAACATTGCTCTCCACTGGGTGACCTGCATGTAGTTTTATTAATTGCATGCTTTCATGGAAGCATGCTAATGTCTTGGAGGTTTTGGCATGGCCACTGTTGGTTTGTTTGGCAGAATTTGATAGAAAATCAGCAGAAAATATGGCAGTCATGCTTGTTCACATTTGCTTCTTGTCTGTTTGGTGCCATGGATGCGAACTGGGGTGGCTACTGGGAAGTGGACTTTGTGGCTAAAAGGACTTGGAGGAATGAGGGAGGAATCTAGCACAAATGGTTTGTATTTAATGAAAAAGCCAGTCTATGAAAGATGGAGTATCTTCTGTCTTAAGCCTCTTCACTTTTAAAGACACATTCTCAAAGCTTTTAAGCTCCAAATATTAATGCACATTCAAAACGATATTTATTATTAAGAAAATAATAGTGGCGGTCAGAATTCCAGCTGGGTTCCTTTAAAATAGTAATGATTGTCATTATCTGGCGGTTAATGGAGCAGCAGGGGGCCTAGTACTGGAATCTTAAATGCCAAGAAATGAAAAAGCCAAATGTCATAAATACTCTGCATGCTGGTAAAAGATGAAGGCAAAACTGGAGATCCAAGCTTTGCCTTTGTACTCAGGATCTCCTTTTTCATAGAGTTAGTGGTGGGATGTGAAGGGTAAGGTAATGTTCCGTCTAAAGAAGTATGATAGATATTAAACTTAACTAATTCTGAGTAATCAAGAAATTACAATATTTATTTTAATTCTTTGTTTCTTTTTGTCTACCTTTTAAATTTTTAATGCGCTCCTGCTCTGGTGTTCATAAAACAACTCCGGATCTAAAGATGCAGAACAGTAATGAAAAGAAGAAGAAAATAACCACCTTTAGTCATCAGATTTATAATTTACAGTTATCTTCATTTAATGCAATGTAAACATTAAAAAAAACCATAACCATTTATGGGGAGGAAGAGAGGGAAGAATCCTCTCACCTAAAGCTAAAGCTGAAAATGTATGATGAGGGCTTTAGGCTTTTTGCTTTAATGCTGTTTCTGTAAAAAAAAAAGAGAAAAAAAGAGCTAAAGCAGAATTTTTGTATTGCTACTGCACAGACTGGTTGTTATATGAATCATCACAAAACTGGTAATCCTCAAAATCTGAGGCTTTGTGCTGAGTCCAAAGGTAACATGCTCCGACTAGCAGGTAGCAGCTGGAGCAGCCCCGTTTATGTCATTGAGACTGCACAAATGAGGAGGGGCTGCAGAACCAAACTCTGCCTTGAAACCCAGCTCGGATGTGCTGCTGGTCTGTCCTGGGGAAGGTGGGAGGGAAAGGCGCTCAGCAGCATGGCTCCCAGAGCAGAAGGTCACTCTTTCACCTTTCCGCTTCACAGGATGAGAAGACCTGTTTTGCCCATGTGGTCAGTCTGGACCTTGCTGAGCAGTTGTCCTCCTGCTGGGATGTGTGTCCGGCTGGGATGGATGTTTAGTCCAAGGAGCATTGAGGTCACTTACATGTCTCGGCGCCAGCCGTGCTCTACTCATGTGTCAGGGAAGAAATCTGCCCTTCAGGGCTTCACTGCTGTGATGCCATTCTGTGCTGCTGCCAATGTGGAGTTACCCCTTGAAGACAGAAGAATATTTGTCCCTCAGTATTTGTCTGAAAAGCACCGATGCTTCTTTTCCTGTTTAATCTGTGTCAATGAAAAGGAACGCCTGTGAGCTAAGCTGCTGTAAACCCAGTGTGAAGGAGATGTAAATAATGCAAGCCTTCATGTTAAAATTATCTGTTTTTTTCCATCCTCTGCCTTGCTGGTCTGTAGGTAAGACTTCTTAGTGGATGAGGTTTTTGATTGATAGATCTGGTTGATCTTTTATGGAGTAATTCAGAATGGGGGATAGCAGTGCATCAGTTCTACACAAAGCTGAAAGAGAGTGAAGTTCATGCATGTTTCAGCCTGGAGTAAATACTGTCTAGTAAACATCAGTGGTCCTGAGCCCCACAGACTTTGGCATCAGCAGGAGCAGCCTGCTCTGGCTTTCTTTTAGCACAGTTTTTAAGCTGTCCCCAAGGAGTTGTTTACTCTTGGCAAGAAAAGTGACTGAAAATCCAGTAAGTGATCTTTATGACCATCATTTAAATTCTCTGTATTCTATTTGAATCCTAATCCCTGGCCAGGCCTGTGCTGTTCTTTCTACTTCCTAGTTCTCAGCTAGTGCATACATGGTTTCATGTTACTCTGCCACCTTTCAGCTCCTTTGCTGGGAAGCTGAAAGCTGAAGTGATGAAGACCTCAATCACAGCCATTCAGCTGCTGCTCTGCTGGAAGAGGTCAGTGTAACAACAGGGTCAGAACAACATGTTCATTCTCCTTACTGCAGAAATAAGGGACCTCCTAGGAAAGCCCTAGTGTGCACACAGAATTAAGTATCAATGGTTTAGTCAAGGATAATTTGAAGTGAGGTGAGAGAACATGGAGTTTCAGACCAGTTCACCATCTCTCAGGCCAGTAGGGTTGCCAATTAAGAGAGCTACCTTTATTTATATTTCAACAGCCTTGTGAATGAAATATGGGTATTTACACTAAGGATAAGCTTAAAAAAATCCTCAAAGGATTAGACTTATGATGCATTCATTTGTAAGTAAAGCAATGTTGTTTTTAGGGTTTCTTTTGGTCTTGGTGATATATGGTTCAGCTAAAACAGAAACATGGTGCTGTTTCCTATGGGTCTTTACTACTTGGTAAAGTGTCATCTAATTATCCTTGTACTTTATTAATTCCATGCCTTTCTTTTGATACTGCTTCGTAAGATAGCTAATGTTGGATTCCACTCCATTGCCATGGAAAAGTAGTATGCGACCAGAAAAAAGAAACACAGAAAGAACCTCTCAGACCTGGGATTTAATCTGCTATTTTGCTGTACAAGTGTATCTTGAATATGTGAAAAACACATACCCTCGCTCATACACTCACAGACATCCCCAAATCATTCCCAATCTATGACCCTGTTTCTGAAATGCCATTTCTAGATTTAATTGTAGTTTTTAAGAGGCAGAGTCTTTGAGACTTTGCTCCAGCTGGTCAGGGTTTCTGCTGAAAGCTGCTTGCTAGATAAGGGTTCATTTCAGCTTGCTGCAGTGTTTCAGTCTTGCACTGCAGCTGAAGCTCAAGAACCTCTGCAGTGGGGAAAGGTTTCCTCCCTTGTTGTTATTCTGGGGTTTGGTTCCATAAGAGTGCCATAAGGACATGAACTTCCAGGAAATTCTTTTCCTTTCTGCGGGAGAGATTCTGGAAATTAGTACTCAACCAGGTACACTCTATTTCATTATTTCAGTTATGTAGATTTAATCAGACCTGGATGTGACTGCAGTGGAAGAGAGTGTCATTTTTGGAGAACCATTCTAGAGATCGAAAGGGGAAGCATACTTCTCTTCACAAAACCTCTTTTTAGGAAAGAAACACTTTCCTGTTACCAAATTCAAACAACTTAGGTACCACCATCTGCTCTCAGTGTAGCAGATCCCGTATTAAGGAATGCCTGTGTGGCCATTCAATCAAGTAAGAAATTAGTCATATATTTAGTGTAATTGAACATTTGTGGTAATGTGTATTGCTGATATTTCATACTGACAGTAGGCTCTGAAAATATCAACCTGAATATTTTCTGACAAAGATTACCATGTGGCAAAACATACATGTGCCTGTAGTCATTTAAAAATTGATGTTGTGTCCTTGTGTGGTTTCCTGAAGCATAGTGCTGATTTATGAGCCAGTCATCTAAAGAAAAAATAAATGCATCTCTTGTGAAATGAGTGTTGAATACCTTCCATATACTTATATTTCTTTATGTATCTTTTTTTAGTGCTTGTTGAACCTCCAAGGCTATCTTTGAATCCTTTCAATAGTTTTTTTTCTTAGTCTAAAAAAATAGAGAATGCAGCTGGTTTCCATGCATCCCTTACTTTTCTCCTTTCAAGTGGCTTTTAGACTTTAGTTGTCAAGGTAATTCCATATATAGGTAATCTTGAGGTAGCCTACAGAATCACAGAGTGGTTGGGGTTGGAAGGGTCCTCTGGAGATCATCCAGTCCAAATCCCCTGCCAAGGCAGGATCACCTAGAGCAGGTGACACAGGAACGTGTCCTGGGTGGGTTTTGAATCCTCCAGAGAGGGACACTCCACGACTTCCCTGGGCAGCCTGCTAAGTGCTCTGCCACCCTCAGTGTAAAGAAGTTCCTCCTCATGCTGAGGTGAAGTTTCTTGTGTGTTAGTTCATGGCCATTGCTCCTCATCCTGTCACTGGGCACCACTGAAGAGTCTGGCACCATCCTCTTGGCACCTGCCTCTGAGATGTTTACATGCATTAATGAGATCCCCTCTCAGTCTTTTCTTCTCCAGACTAAATAGGCCCCGCTCCTGCAGTCTCTCCTCAGAAGAAGGATGCTCTAGACCCCAAATCATCTTTGTGACCCTCCACTGGACCCTCTCCAGGAGCTCCATGTCTTTCCTGTACTGAGGGAGCCCAGAACTGGATGCAGCACTCCAGATGTGACCTCACCAGGGATGAGTAGAGATTCATAGAGGTTGACAGAGGGGAAAGGAGATGATACCAACCAACACATAAAACAAAAAAAGCCCAACACCACCTAAAGAAAACGTCAAGAAATAGTGGCCACCCTGTCAATTCAAATCCTTTACATGTGGAAGCTCAAATAAAAAGTATTCAAATGCTGACTAGAGCTTGCCTGATACCTCAGTTGCTACAAATCAGCTGTGCTTTATTTATATTTGTGTGTCTTCCTATCGGATAGGTTCCCTCTTGCCTAAGAGAACACACTTAAATCTAAACTTAAATCTGTTCTTTTCTTTCTGAAACAATACATTTTGAAATGATTTTATAGATTGTGCTGAAACTTTTAGTTTAACCAGTTTGCTTTTCATTTTTTTTTTTAACAAAATTTTATTTTTCTGAACAAACCAAGGAGGTTTATTTGCATTTGCTAGCAAATGCTCAGACAGTTGCAATTTCAGTGCCCTTCCAAACAAGCCAGAGAAACGACCTTTGAACAAGAGTTAATAGAATGGGCAGGCAGAAAATCTGAACTAATTCACAAACAGCTTTTTTCTTTCCTTTTTTTCCCTTTTTTTTTCCTTTTTTTTCTTTGCACAAAGCTGGATCTATCCCTATGTGCATTTATGTCTTATCTGTCAGACAACACATTTCCAGATGCAAAAGTGAAATCAATTCCTTTTTAAATGGACAAATAGGAATAAAGTAGTGTTCCTGATGTCTCAGAGAAAGATTCAGGAATGGAATCTGGCTGCTTCCATGGTCAGTGGAGAGCTCACTTTTCCCCAAACAGTCCATTGGACTTCTTCCTGCAGAATCCCAACCTTTGTGCAGAGAAACTGCTTAATCTTCTGTTGAAGTGGCAGGGATTTTGTGCTTTGGAAATGTATTTGATCAAAGAAGATTCCTTAGTTAAAGCTGTAAAATCTTTTCAGTCAGCTTGTGTTTTGCAGGCCTTGGGCAACTTTGGATTCATCAAAACAATATGCTTTGCAGTTCAGTGTTACCAGTTTCTGGACATTATCTCTTCTCCCTCTACCCACTGTCTGAATTCCACATATTTTGAAAGCTTCTCAGTGATGAAAGTGTCTACTCTTGTGATGTCTTTTCTCATTGTGGTGTTATACAAGTACTTTGCTGCACTCCATCACTGGCCATGAGACATCTGTTATTTTAATTGACATAGAAAGCTCAAAGTTGGCTACCTTTAAAACTTACTTTTCTATACTTGCAGGAAATGATCTTTGAAGTTGGTTTGCCATACTGCTCCAAATCTGGGAAAATACTGTTTTGCTTTTTTGCAGCTTGATTAAAATTGATGAAAATTTTACAACTGTAAGACCTTCCAGAACCACATGGGGGAAAAAGTAGAATAGTCAAAATTGGAGGAGGCTGTAATGAAAAGCTTTTGACTTAGAGTGCTGATGCACTGGAAATGCATGCTGCTTGTACTCTGACCAAAAACTTGTATCTGATGAAGGCTGTTATTTGAGGATGGGTGCTGGCTGTGGAAGAGAGCCTTCAGGATCGTGGAAGGAAGGTTTCAGGAATATGGTTGCCTTCTGTGGTCAGACACCATTTGTTTCATGCATGAAGTCCAACTATTTTCTCGCTCCAGCTGGAACTAGCACTTGCCCAGCAAACCGTGTAGTAAAAGAATAGTTCCCGACTGTTTTTGCGGCATCAGTGGTCTGGACCAGATAGGGAGGCTACACGTGTTTACAGCTAGGAGGGAAAAATCCTCTATCATCTTGTATTTAAATCGGATTATCTTGCTGTGGAACCACACCTAAAGCCACAGCAAGGGCAACATGAGGATGGCTGCTCTGGTACCTAATTTCAAAGAGTTACCAGCATCAACAAAGTTCGTGCTTGTGTTCGTCAACAAAGGATCATTATTCAGGACTAGGAAGAGCTTTGAAAGGGTCATTGTGTCCAGCTCTCTGCTCATGTAGCCTGTCTGATGTTTGACCTGTGCATCCTCTGCTTGGTTCAAGAGCATTGAGCTTTTCTATACTTCAGAAGTGCTATGGGCAGCATTACATTGGATAAAGGTGTATGCGGTTTTTTGTTTGTATGCATTTGTTTTGCCAAACATATGTAAAAGCATGAATCACGCAGAAGGACACTGTTATTGCTGTACAAACATTGTTTCCCAAAACTGAAACAAGCTGTACTTGCAGCTTTTACACATTTTTTGTACATCCATATCCTCACTCAAGAGAATTTCATTGCTTTTATCCATTGACTCTGTCCCAGTTAAAGCAACTGAAGTCATAAATGTAAGCTTAAAAGCTTGTCTATACTTAAGTATTTCAGTGAACTGGGACCCCCGGAATGTTCTTGCAACTGTCCCCACTTCAGTTAATTGTGGCTGTTCTCACCTGTGAAAGCAACTTGGTTTAAGAGTTCAGCAGCTGGATTTCAACCATCATAGCAATTTCTCTCGCACAAGTACAAGTTAGAACAGTAACCATGCAATGGAAATCCTGAAAATCAGCTCTTCAGGCATTTAGCATTTCATTTGCTTGCTAAACTGTCACTTCCCTACGTTTTACAATATCCATTCAACTGTAATTTTTGCTTCTGGTTATTCTTTATTGTAGTAATGTGCTGTTGAATGTATTCTGTTACGTTTTTGTTATTACTTAAGGGACAGGTTTTCAAATTCATGGTTTTCAATGGTAGGCATGAGCCTAACAAATAAAACTTCTATTCACTTAAGTAGTATCAGCTAGGTCTATGAGTAGTGCTGTAGAAAATCCTCAGAAGAAGCTGTAATAGGAACTATTTTTCAGTATGTCAGAGTTGTAAGGTTAGAGGATTTTAAAAGGATTTCCAATTAAGTTTTTATAAAAGTAGTCTTTTGATTCATGTGCATTTTGACTTGTACAATTGGCGAAGTTGACTTGATGTTGTTTAGAAAATGTGCTGCAGACATGCTGTTCAGAATAGAAGTAATTGATCAGCCTGGCTCCTTTTCATGTGCTCCCAGTGCTTCTGAAAACTGTCTCTGTGAGCACTGCTCTTTACTCCACCCAGACTAGGGGCCTCCTGAAGACAGGTCACTTGCCTGAGTGAATTTTAAGGTTGCTCTGGTCTCTGTATACATTCCCTGGCATGTAAAGTTATTTAACTTAAAAACCTGTAGAGAAAAATACCGTAGTATAAACTTCTCTAAGAATTTTTAATAATCACTAACGAGCCAGACATTACTCAGATTTTGACTTCAGGAAGCTGAAGACAAAGAGATTTTGCTATTTTGTGTTCCCGTGTGGCTCAGCATCGAGAACTTAATTGGTAGTGAAGCTTTGGTACTTAAAAGATTATATGGGGCTTTTTGTGGCTATCATGGCGTGGAGACTGAGCAGAAGACCAAAGATTATGCTTGAGGGGCCTCCTACAATGCTCTGTATGAGGAAGGGATACAGATGACTCTCCCTCTCTTCTCCACTCTCATCAGAATGCAGCTGGAGTACCATGTTCAACTCTGGGATCCCCAACATAATAAGGACATGGACCTGTTGGATTGAATCCAACCAAAAGGGATCCTTCAGGATGGCTGGAGAGGGACTTTTTACAAGGGCATGTAAGACATGGGGGAATGGCTTAAAACTGTCAGAGAGTGGGTTTAGATTGAAGGGATTCTTCACTATGCAGCTGGTGAGGCACTGGAACAGAGAAGCTGTGGATGCCCCATCCCTGGAAATGTTCAAGGCCAGGTTGAATGAGACTTTTAGCAACCTGGTCTAGTGGAAATTGCCCCTGCAGTGAAGGGGGGGTTGGAAGCGCATGGTCTTTAAGGTCCATTACAACACCAATCATTCTTGAAAAGAAAAGGATAAGAGAGATCTACTCCCTTCCCTCTTGGCAAAGTTGCCTAAATTCAGTTTGCCCGGTTATTTGCCAGTGATGAGAGTAATGGCTTCTGACTATCCACACAATATTGCAATATTCTGCAATTCTAGAGCTATCGAAGTAGTGCTGTGAAGTAATTAGTGCTCTGCTAATGATATGGGAACTGTCAGTTTTATAATTGTGGCTATAAACTATTCCTCTCTGCTCCTTCCACACCTTTCTCCTTTTCTTTCTCTGGACCCATCTCTTCATTCATACCCATGCCCACAGGTATGTCCTGACCCTTGCCAATATTATAGAGGGATAATATCCTACCAAGTCTCTTTTTTGGTTATAAAGCCAAACACACTCTGATTGTGTGCTTTTCATTGCTTGCACATGCAAATGTTAGCCTTGCATAATGGTCCAGGTTGCACTTAAATTTTTCTTGTAACACCATACTGAAAACAACCATGAGAGGATTATGGGGAAATTTTTAAAGTTCTCACTGTTTAATAAGGTTAATAACTTAAAAATAGGAACGATTAGCTCTCCAGTTCGATTAGCTCTCCAGTTCCCAAATATGACCATCACTATTTAGATTTGAGCAGCAAGACAAAGGAAAGACTTAGGGTTACTGTGTTCTTATGACAATCTTTAGCTAGATTAAATTTATCCAGTTTATCCCTGGAAAGGATGAACTGTCCATTGAAATCAGTGCGTGCTCATTTTTTTCTAGGGGGAACACCGCAGGACAAAAGGCAGACACATCCTCCATCTACTGAAAGTCTGATCTTGCTACCCTGTTTTGAAATATATCACAAAATATGCCCAACAGGATTGAAATATAGTCTGTAGTGCCAGCTACCAAACCAAACCAAGTGGTTCCTCAGTGTTTCATTTAAGTATTTGTGTGGTTTTTTTGAAATTCAAGAAATTCTGAGTCAAACCACAAGATTGTAGAAGCTGAAAATTATGATTTAGCAGGGACTGTCTAACTGAGGAGTGACACTGGCCATTTGTCACGAACAGGAAGACTCCTGCTGAGTTGCTGACAGCAGTTAATGATACCTCTGACAATTAAGTACTGTTCCTGAAGACTGTGTAATGTGTTTGGATGTTGCATTCTCAAGGCATTGTATGCAGGGGACAATGTGCACTATCTCAGTTATTCTCAGAGAAGAGCTGAGGTGGGAAGGGCCCTCTGGAGATCATCTCACCTTGTTCAAAGGAGAGTCAACTACAGCAGGTTGCTCAGGGCTGCGTCGAGTTGGGGTTTGAACATCTCTGTGGTTAGAGACACCACAGCCTCTTGTGGATGTACTATCAGGTGACCACAAAGATGCATGGCAGTAGGTTTCAGGCTACTAAAAGCACACGCATTTCCTAAATATTCATAGCTGCCCCTCCACCTACTTCATTCACTGCTTGGTTCCAGGTGGCCATCTCGAGCCTGGCAGCTGGCTTCCCAAGCCACCCCTTCTGGGCTGACTTAAGCCCCCACTGCTGTCCCTACACCGAGCATTTGTACTCATGCTTTCCTCAAAAAGAGGTAGGTGGAAGCAGACGGATGCCTGGCTCCACCTCCCAGCTACTTTGATGCAACTTTCAGCCTCTACGAGTTAAAGAACCTCTTTACAATCAGAGAAGGATTAATTAATTTGCTTATTTTGGTCACCAAAGACAAACCTTTGGTATGTGCTTAAATTTGGGAAGAGACTACCATCCCCCTGGGGTGAAAGCAAAGGAGGTTAGATGCCATTTCTGCATATTTACTTCTTTCCCTCTTTTGCCCTGAAGATATGAAACAAGGAGTCAGTAGGTCTTGTCAAAATGTCACAATATTTTAAAGTGCCCCTCTAGCACTTAGGTTATTGTCAGTCTCTGAAAACTGTTTGCAAGCATCAGCTTTAGATCCCTTATGGTGGCAATGAGAACTTCTCATGACCAAAGCAGTGCTTTGATACAATCAGGTGGGAAGGCACTTTTTTTTCTGTATGCATGTGAAGGATCTGGATTTTTTTGTTATGTTAATAGAAATTACATTTTTAAATTACTTTTTTTGTATAGTGAAGACATGTGAGCACTAAGAAGTGCTAAGAAGAGAAATGTAATGATGCAGAAGCCAGAAAATCATAGGGCTGCTGCTGGCTGTCACTCAGATGGTTTTGTGTGACTTAAAATTAAAGTGATGTATATCGAGTGGCAGGAGTGAGTCACCGGAATGGTGATGACTCAAGTTGTTGCTATGAATTCTGTGAGGAATGTTAAATGATGGGCTCCCACAGTGGCAGTGCTGCAAGTCTCTAGGTGACAAGAAAGGAGTTTAAATATTAGCAGTAAGACGAAATTAAATTTAAGATTACATTGTGGTACACTGAGAACAATAAGACTTTTGCCATTTGTCCGGTTTCATTGCCTTGGAACATCATCTAGGAATGTTACTACATCTTCTCATGTAATGCTGTCAGTAAGGATAAGAGTAAGGAGAGTAATGTTTAATACAGTACTTTTGATTGTGGTTAGTTGATTATATAAATGATTTAACTCTCTTTAAACATCAGCCTTTCTACAATGAAGACTTTTATGAATATAGTGGAGAACTATCCTGGAACTCAGGGTACTGAGGGCATGAAATGAGAGCTGCTCACTGGAGCATCATGGTTCCTGCACCTAAAAATCCTTTCGTTTTAGGAGCTGAAGGTCTGAGCATTATCCATGGTACCATCATGCTTTCAAGTAACCACTGTTCAGAGCAGAAATATAGCTGCAAAGTCTTGATACTTAAGCTCTTGAGTTCTTGCAATATTTTATTTATCATGGATGGAGCATCAGTTGTTTAAATAAAGGAAAGGTGAAGGCATGAAAAGGAAAGAAAATAGCCCTTCTGACATAGCATTTTCAATAGAATACCAGAAGGCAATTTGGACTAGTGTACAAAAGGAAAGCTGCAGAAAGCTGTAAACTAGTGACCCAGAATGAAAAGAAAGTGAAATCTCTACCTACTCCAGTTTTTGTTATTGTCCATCTAAAATAATAATCCTCACAAAATTACCTTTCTTGTGTTCTGTTGACATTTCTGAACGGGTGAGCAGACTCTGTTTGGCAGTCAGCTGTATGGCATGCAGTCTCAGGGTCCCTTCATGTGGTATTGTAGGTGCCTTCATTCCTGGATTTTGTGAAACAGGATTGTGTAGAAAATGCATTTGCTTGTCTTCAGGGTGGTATTGATGTGTGACAGTCCTAGGGTGCTGCAGCTTCACAAAGGTCTTCAAGTTGTAGCCATAATATTGTAACATACTTAGCTCCAAGTGCAAATTTTTGCTGCAGAAAAGAATATAAGAGGAAGATATCTATTCCAGATGGAAAATCAGTGGTGTTGAGAACAAGGGTAACAGTCTTAAAATAAAACGATTTTACTGCTTTTCTAAAGTTAATGGCTATCAAGTGATTACTCTCAGTGATCTAAGAGCTGTTCAAGACCACAGTGCTAATACAGCTACATAAACTGCCCTCGTGAGCTTATTTTTGCATACTTGCATATACAAACACCCTTTTCTTCCAAAGAACAGGTGATTCCCTAGTATTCTTACCTACTCCCTTGCTGTGGTCCTTATGTCAAGTCCATTTTGTTTGTTCCCCCCCCAGCTTCCTGTCAATGTGGAATCCCAACTCCCTTTTATATGTCCAAAAGCAAGTCTTATGCATGGGTCAGGTAACAATATGCCTTCTCAAACAGAGAGTTAGGCACTGGTCTTTTAGGTGATGTCAGCGTCCCCATGCCCATGGTGTTAGTGTTGGCTTGTCTTTGAAAAGGCTAAGAGTTTGAAGCTCTGCTGTAGTTGTTTCTGACCTAGTATGTTCTTAGGGCCACTTCTAGATTTGTGCACTCCAGAGTTTCATCAAAAATTTTATTGGTGACTTTCTTACATCAAGGATTTGACAGAGTATGAAATGCAGCTTCTGGAATAATATCTATATTCTTCTGGAGAGCAGAGATTCAGGTTGAGCTCTGTCAGAATAGGTTTTGACTCATCTAACCAAGCATTCTTTTCTCACCTGCCTAGTAAAGGCTGAGTTTTTAGTGGGGTTGGGGTTCCTTCTGTTATGTACCTCTCTAAGTGTGCATTGCTGTAGATGGGGAGAGAGACACTTCACAGATGTCTTTTGGCCTTGGCTCTAACATTTTACCATGTCTCTTTGTTAAAATAATTCCTATAGCCAGAGCAACTCTCTGTTGACCAATCCAAGACTCTTGCTGTTCTTACTGGTGTTTTGGCTATCCACTGAATGGTGTGCAAGCCAGAGCTAGATGTTTCCCAGCTACCTTTCAAAACACTGAAGCTCCACAGGAGATTTAACCTTCTCACATAAGAGGTAGCCTGATTAAGAAATTCATGAAGAAATTGGCAATCAAAACACTTTAGAAACTTTTCAGCCTTGACTACTCCTACTCATTCGCTATTCTTAGTGCACTCTCTATTGCCGTCAAGAATCTAGCTCAAAGCTCTGAGATTCTTCTCACTTCATCGGTATCGTAAGACTCCTTTTTTGTGTCTTTATTTTTAGGCATACAGTTCCTGGCAATTAATGTGCAACCTCCTTTCTTGGGGAGGAATGTGTTTGTTAAGTACTGTGAAAACAGACCGTGTTTTGCGGATGTTCGAGGGTAGAAATTAACTTTTTCCTACATTCTTATTCTGCATTGGGGGCAGATGTTGATAGTGCAGTTGATTCTGCTTCAGTTCTTTCAACAGGATTATCCACACTCCTAAAATTCTGTCCTGCACTTGCTTAAATGTTTCACTGGCCTGGAGCTTAGTCTGAAACAATGACTAGGAAGCCTGTTCGAAGTAATGAAATATTCATCAATGAGCATGTGAATAAACACAGCAGATTGCAGAGTCAGAAACATGCTGTTTAAGGAAATGAACTTTGCTCATTTAATAAATGCTGTTTGTTTTTTCTTATAACTCGTGATTATACTCATGTAAGGTATTAGCACAGAGTGATCCTGTGTAGGACAGAAAAAGAGCTGCGTGAATGAGCAGAAGATGAAAGAAGCAGAGAGTTGAACAAGGGAACCCCAGGGAACTTGATCCTGTCTGAATAAAAGAAGTGCTGCTGGCTGCCAAGTTCCCTTTCTTCAGCATCCGGAGCAGGTCTGAAGAGGGTACAATGACGTTTATTATTGGTTAGCGTGTGGTCATTACTGAACAAGATATAAAGAGCTTGTGATTTGAATAATAGCTAGAGAATACCACAGACCCTGAGGAAGGAATCACTTAATATGCGTGCATTTTAGCTTTTGCAGCAGCAGAATATTTTTTAAACTCTTGAGATGTAGTGCTGGTTAGTCAGAAAGATAAATCAGAGAGAAATTTTTGTATGAGGTCAGCAATGGTGGTAGTTCATTGCTTCATGTTTGCCAAGGAGCTGACTATTTCCAGAAGACATAGAGTTCCTCCCTCTCTTTTTTCCTTCCTCCCTCCCACTAACAAATAGTGATAAATGATTATATATTAAAGGATCAGTTTGTAAATGCATGCTGACCTCAGCACCTTTAAAGGTTCCTTCTTGACCTTTAAAGGTCCCTTCCAACTCAAACTATTGTGATTCAGTGCCACTGGAATAGTGTAGAGAAGCAGCCAGTCTTTGCAAATGCTCAGTTAAAAGTTTCACCTGCATAAGACACAATTTTGCTGTGCCAAGTCCCAGTTAGTGCAAGTTTTCAAGGTATTTATGCTGATGCCCTCCCTTGCAGAAGCAAAACAAAGATTGCTAAAATGACTTCCAGGTGGAGGGTGCATCCCTCATAGTGCATAACTACAAGCAGACCAAGTCAGGGCAATCCTGAGGCTGCTTTTGCTTGAACCAAGGGAGGAACAATCGTCTTGAAACTCAAAGTGGAGGAAGAAAGCTAAGTGAGAATCACCTACATTAATTGAAAAGTAATTAGCAAGAACATCAGCAGATTGCCGTGATAACTGAGAAGCTATAGAACAAATTGTTGCTGTGGACTTGATTGAGTCCCTTCCAACTCAGGATATTTTATGATTCTATGAATTTTGACTTTTGCAAAGTGTTGCACAGAAAACACCAGGTACAAGCATAACATCTGCTGTTCTTCTGACAGTCTAAGTGTTTCCTCCTGGATTGCTGTTTTACCTTGATATGTCAGTAAATATGATTAAAAATAGGAATGGGGAAATGTGGGTGTCATCCATCTGATGCCACAGAGTAAACACATTCTGTGAAAATGAGATGAGTGGTAGGTAGTGGTATCAATGCCCCATCTGAGGATAAAAAGTTTCCAATGTGTAGGGAGGAGAGGCCTTTCAACTGTATAACCATCATCTGAGACTGTCAGTGCAAAATGAAGGAAATGCAGTGCTGGGAAGAGAGTAGATTCATTCTTTGGATTTCTTCAACATACTTCTGTAGTTTAGAGGGATAATTGAAAGTTTGGGATAAGTCTCTGTTCTTCTCAAAGTGGTATAAAGCTTAACTGAGGAGCCCTGTCTAGAGCCACAGCCTGCATACTGCATGTAGGTCAGCCTGTTTGAAAATCGTCTTTGCATCTGTCTTTAACTGATGTGCTGGGAAGCCATAGAGAAAAGCACAGGCTGATTACAAAAATGCTAGAATTAAGCTGAGAGGAGAAAAGCCAGACTAACCTGCTGGAGTCCTTTGAAGATCTTACTACAAAGATACAGTGCGTGTCAATGTGCTTAGCAATTTGTCTCCAGCTGCTGAAATCAAAGGACTCAGTGCTTCGGTATAGAAACCAAATGATCACATCTGTACTGCACAAATATTTAGCATATCACCCACCAGACCCTTCAGAGCTTGAGCCTCTATGATTACAGCCAGGCATAAAAAACTGTGGGTCAGGCCATTGTTTTTGTTGTTTTTGCTATCATCATTATTATAATTATAATTTTATTCCTTCTCACAGGGAATATGACAGTGATAGTTTACTTAAAAACACATCTGAGAGCCTTCCCCCTCCATGTGTGACTCAACAAACAGAGACTTCAGAGAATCAGGAATGCTTTTGTTGTCTGCTTCTACAGTCACCTCTGCTAGAAAATGTGCATATAGTTGTTACTTAAAATTAATATTCCAGTCATGTTCTTCCCAGAAGATTTTTGTATACTTAAAATTACTGCATCCAATCCCACTGGACTACTTTAATGCCTGGAAGAAATCAGGAAGCAGCATATAGCATGTGCTTTATTTAAAACAACAAAAAAACCCCAATTCAAACCAGAGTGGCTGTTCAAAAACACACACCTGGAAAAGGAGACTTTGTTTCTCAGCAGACCAGGGAAGTGATGGTCTCATTCCTGCTGGGATGCCTCAGTTCTGACCAGAAGAAATTGCCTGTAGTGTTATTTCATGCCTTTGCCTGTTCAGTTTGTGGCATCTCTCTTGTGGATTTCATGATGCAGCATCCCTCAGGCAAAGTAATACCTGTTAGTCACCACCACCAAAGTGCCCTGCATCTGATTCGGGCACCCAGAGCTCAAACACTCCATACAGTGTTCACTGAACAAGATGTTCATCTCTTCACATAACCTTGCCATCAAGCACCCAACAAAAAAGTCCAGTTAGATTATCAGTTTTAAAATGGAACAGTCTCCTGGCTCTTAGCTTTGGTCTAGTCAGGCTTTGATAAAACACTGAGTTTTCTCACTGCACTGAAAAAGCAGGAGGAGCTTCAGAACACTGGCCACGTGCATTTTAGGTTGCATTTTGCCTGTGTACAAATGCACACACAGATGTCCTATATTTGTGTGTAAAATGGCCCCTTTCTTACAAGTGACATCTGCCTGAGACATCAAGTGTGTGCAGGCACCTTAATGATCTAACAGTCTGAGACACATTGAACAGAAATATTTCCCTGTTTTCCTTTATGACAAGTAAAGTTAGAGTGTGGAATAATTGAACTACCACCAGAAGGCATGGTGCTGTCCCAGCAGCACTATTTTTGGGTTGACGGTAGCTGTCATCACTGGTTTTCCAAGCGGCACAGCAGCTACTGACCTACCTGTGCTCCAACCCTGCCTAAGCTGCAAGAGCTATTTCATGCAAAATTGCTCTCTAATTAAGTTGCACAGTGGTAGAGCTAGCACAAACTGTACTGAAAAGGGGATGCCACTTTCCAGTAGGTACCAGAAGCTCAGCATGTCATTAAGCAAATAGACTAAATGGCTCTTCACAGCCCAGTGCTTACTGTATTTGACCTTGCACTGCCAGCTATTGTATGTTGGCTAACAGTACCCTGGCTACACTATTAACAGGACCCTGACAGTGACCCCAGTTACAGTAGATTAATGACCCAGCCATACTAAAATGTGAGTTTTGTTTTGAATGGTACGATAGGATGTACAGTGATGTTTCATAATCTGGTGCTGCTCTGCCAGGGTATTATTACCTGAAGAATCCTGAGGAGCTGGAAGGAAAATAAGAAGTTTGTAGATACATGCATCCCTTTGCCTTCACTGTTACTAGCAGGTGTTAGATAATTTCCATTAGAAAAATGTACTCTTTTGCTGCTGATCTCGACATTCTGAAATGTAGGCTATTACATGTAAATTAAAAGAATGTTTCATAAGAAATTGTGGATGGAAAATGTCTTAAATCTTCTGCTAAATGGAGTAAAAATTATATTAGGGAGATGAATCATCCAACTGCAGAAACTATTCACCTCAAAATGAAAGAGAGTGAAAACCATTAATCTGGTAGACTACATGAATTATCTGGGCTGGTTACAAACCAAAACATAATTAGTCGTGGTTGGTTGCTTGAGGTTACTTTAGGCATCAAAGACAGGGAAACAGAAAGGACAGAGTGGTTACAGAAGTAGGGGTTGGGAAGAGCTTCCTCAGACCCAGTGACTGGATGAGCATTGCCTTGGTATTCTGTGCCCTGTGCTGCTGGCTGCTCTGATACATACATACCCATTCCCAGCTGTTTCCTTGGACCTAGGAGTTGTTATTTGTAATGAAAACTAAAAGCTTTTGGGGTCTTTCTCTTAGGAAAAGAAAACAGTGTGACACTCACAGAAGATGTGGAAGTAGATGCAAAAAGATTCATGCAAGTACAGAATATGTACGTGTGGACAAGTAATGGGTGGCTTGGCATTTTGCTGTGGGAGAAGGTGTAGTGGTCATGGAGATGCTGTACAGGCATCCCTGGAGAATGACACTCTCTTTGTCCATACAGGTCAAAGCAACCAGGAGACGAGCATCAGCCTCCACCTCCCAGGAAGTTGTGTTCATTTTTTACAGCTGTGTTTCATATTTGTTTCTTAGTGGAACGTGACTTGCATTGCTTCCACTGAAAGCCTATTGCTGCTCAGTCTCTATACAGGTGACTCATTTTGGAGGGGTAACTAACCATTTGCTGTGGCCTTAGGTGCTTCTCTCTTGTGTGTTTGCTTTTTTCATTATAAATCCCTATTGTAAATACTTACTTGTCAGTATATCCTTATTGAAGGCTTCATCTGCTGCAATCATTTTTTTTCCTTATTTTAACAGTTTAGGAAATTCAGTCTCCCTTAAGTACTGAAGTATAAAATATGACTGGTAACACTAGTCTGGTCTCTTAAAATTAATTTAATTTTTTTTAAATTAATTAATTTAATTTTAACTGGAATTGCAACTTCTCACACTGCTCCAACCAGAACAGCAACCCCACTGTGCTACTTCAGGAGCAGAGGAAACTCTCTCCTTTGTTTCAAACCATTGTTTCACATCTACAATTTGTTCAGGGATGGGATTAAGTAATTTTTGTCATGTTTTTATGGGGCTGGCACACAGGATGTTACTTTAGTCAGACAACATGGACCTGGAATTGAGACACTGCAGTCTTCTTTTACATGTTTCACCTTGCCTGTTTGCCCATCCCTGGGGAGATATGAGAAGGCCAATGAATGCTCACAGATTTCCCATTTCTCTCTCATGCTGTTGCCAGAGTCAAAAGGTGGGAAGAGATGGGTAAGCAAGCTCTTTCATAGGATTGCCCTGCTTTATACAGGTAATAAATAACCTCTGCTAACGCAGTCACGACTTTACTCACAACTGGTACTTTAAAGACTGACTTCTTTCTTTAAAGGCCCCAAGTCACAGCCTACTATCCATCATAGTTTCTTGTAGGGAAGCAGAGGGATTTATGACCTCAGTGTTCGTGCCTAGCAAAATCCTTAGGGCTTGCTCAGTCTCCAGGTTTTGCTTTTTTTCCCCTTTAGACTTGAAAGGAAGAGGGAGAAAGTGAGAGGGAATGTACCTGCAGCAGGTGCAGAGATAGAATCACGATACTGGCTGTCATCATTGTGTTTAGACTGCCAAATAAAATAATGATTGAAAATTAAGATTAAAATTGGAAATCTTCTTTCATATCTAATGAAAATCAGTAATCTTGGCATAACATATGGTGCTGCATTCAACTCCTAGTGCCGTAGGAGTAGTTTGCAGCTGACAGCACATATGTCCGTACAGTATGCTTCAGAATCCCCAAATTTAGATATTTGATTGAATCAGTAATTTTTAAGCTTGAAACGTAAGCATATTCCTCATCCCCTTTCTTCTCCTGCTCCACCCCCTACACCCCCAGAAACCTTGAAAAGTTAAGCATTTCCTAATGCTTTGGAATGATCTTCTGTGGTCATTGGGAGCAATCTCTGCTCATTTGGAGTGATCATTGCTCTCATGCTTCCAGTATTCTTTTGGAAATAAAAAAGGTCTTGCATTTCCATTAAGGAGAGCAAAAGTCTCTGGAGAGTCTCAGAGTTCATGTATTACCTGCCAGGAAAGCCTACTGCTGCCACTGCCAATATGGGTTTGAGCTGAGAGGGTATGAATTACAAGTACAGTGTGATGTTGTGTCTTTCCTGACTGACGTGGTAAAACTTTCAGGATCTTCGAGCTTCCCCTTTGCAGAAGGTTTATTAATCCTGTTTCCACATTAATCTTCATACATTCACCATGCATAAACACTCACTAATTCATCAAAGTGTGGAGAGAATTGTATCCAGAAGAAAGAAATTGAATCTAGAAGAAAGAATACAAAGTTCTCTCATTAAGTCATTCTCTCTTGGTTTGCTTGGATCCCTTCAGGATGAAATATCAGATTTTATTTTTTCTTGTGGCATTTGATTTTGTTTGTGTTTCATTACCAGTAGCACTTGTAACAAAATTTTGGTAAATTTATATTCTGGCATTTGGAATCCAAAGCAGAAGACCATGTGTACATAAATTAAAATTTATTAAAAAAAAAAAAAGTGGTTTAATGAACACAGAAGTAACACCTCCTTAGTCTGAATCAGAAGCTGGGGATAGCACGCCTTTGCAAATTCATGTTCGTTAGCCCACTCTTCTTAAAGGCAGAAATCTACTGAGTAATGAAGAAAAGAGAACGGTTCAGCATGAAGTCAAGCTTAGGGCTGAGGTCTCGTGACTGCTAAGGTGAATTCGGTAGGGGGGAATATTTGAAAAAATATTTAGCTGCAAACATCTGCATTTTAAAAGAGAGCCTGTATCAAGATACAGGAGTGCAAACTTGAATATATTGCCAAAGTACAACCTAGGTGCACTTTCTAGCTTATGCATTTTGGTACTTAAAAATTGAGGTTTTCTCTTTGAATATGCGATCAGACTGCAGGAGGTTGGGATCCATTTGCTGTATTTATTTGCCTACACCCATCCCTTGCAGAGCCGTGGCACACAGGCAGTGTGCAGTTGTGTACCAGCATGTGAGATGGCCTCCTTTCAACCTGTTTATCCCTGCTGAGGGCTCTTTGGCTCCCATCACCCTGCCAAAGGGTGTATTTAATTCCCCTTTACTTCCAGTCTCTCACTGACCTGCAAGCTGTTCTCAGTGTCCCCACATGTACCCAGCTGAAAATCCTCTGCACTGGATCTGCAAGCCTTTTGGCAAAGGGGCTTTTTACCCCTACTTCATCAAATGGATTCTATCTCTCAACTCTTCTTCCTTAAAGAAGGATCCTGGGCTGTGAAAGCCAAAGCACAGCTTGCAGCGCTGGCTGCAGAGCTCATTGTTAGTTCTCAATGTGCATCCACACCTGTCCAGGCTTTTCCCATCAATGAGGTCATCCCCTGGGCTCTCATGTTCTCTGCCTTTGCTCTCAAAGCTCTGTAGTCATTCTTGTTCTGGTTATTCACGCTAGTTGCACACCAAAAAAAGAGGTAAAAAGCTATTTCAGAAACTGTGTTTCCTTGATATTTCACTACTTCACAATATCTGTTCTATGACTTTTCTTAGAAGACTGAACAGACTGTACTAATAGTTCTAATTATTTCAAGTAAATAACTTGAAGTATGATATTGCATCATTGATTATTGGCTTGAATAAGACTTTCTGGAAATGTAAGACTTGATTTCCAGCAGAGCTGTCTACATATATTCACATTTTTTTGAGAAAAAAATTATATCTGTGAAATTGTATGAACTGCTATCAATCAGAAAAGATTTGGGGAAACAAGGTTGAATCTGGAATGGAACATGTCAAAAATCATCACAAAACCAGGAGCCAGAACACTTTGATGGTATTCATGAACTCTTTCATTCATTTTTCATAAGCAGCGAAAGAAGTGATGTTTTCTTAGCAAGAATGTTTGCAGAACTCCTCCTTCTCTAGCAATTCATCAATAGTCTTTTCAATATAATAACAATTTATAATATAAATAAATCTTCTGATTTTCCATCTTATTTTATAAAAAGTTTCAGCAGGGAAGCAGAGAAATATCACAAAAAACTAAATCTCATAGGTAAGCAGCTTTTGGACAATTTATATGATGAAAGTTGTTTGCTCAGGATATTGGATAAACTTAAGCAAATTAGGAAATATCAGTGTAAAGTGGAAAGAACTTGGCAATATATCTGTGGTTTAGTTCATGCTGGGTTTATTTTTGGATCTTAATAGTTCCATCTTCCATTCCTCTACCCCTCAGAGTTAATGTTTTTGCTACCTGTGACAAAAATTACTTGCTCCTCATAGTGTCGTGTTCTGAGAGAGCTGGCTGCTATAATCCGTCTTCCTTTCAGCATTCATCTGCTCATCTTGGATTCTCATCCTGATCCGCCATATCAGGGTTTTAGTACAGTCCAGGAACATATGGTGTATCATGAAGAAACCATTTATATTCCTGGTGCAACCTACAGCAAAGGTGATTAAAAACTAAATAGAGCTCAGATGGTATTTAACAACCAAGGGTTTTTGCCTTTTCCATGGCATTTTCTTGCCAGCTTTTAGGAGTGTGTGTATGTGCTGCCCTCTAGCAGGACATCCTATCGCATAGCTGTTGTTTCTGTCACTCAATTTTTTACTTGTTGCCCCTGTCGCTTTAGAAATACTGATTTTCAGTATTTTTACTGCTGATCTCCAGCTCCTCATTAGAGTGTTGTTCCTTGATCGGTGTTGCACACAGATGAGTAGTTGAGAGGAAATTTCCATGCACCCCTTGTCCCGGAGTTGGGCAGTTTTTTCTGGATGTCATGACAATTATTTGTGCTGCCTTTTCTGAAGAGCTCAAGAACTGCCCCAAGGGCTGTCCTTGAAGAGGAAGGTTTAGTTTATTAAAAAGAAACTAACCACAGTTGGACACTAGTATATTTCTGCTGGGACCAGTCCTTTACTGCTTTGAAATCTGCTACAAGTTCTGTCAGGGGAAGTTTAGGTTGGGTATTAGGAAAAGGTTTTTCCCCCAGACAGTGGTTGGTCACTGGAACAGGCTCCCCAAGGCAGTGGTCACAGCACCAAGCCTGACAGAGTTCAAGAAGCTTTTGGACAATGCTTTCACATTGTCCACATGTGAGAATCACGTGGTGTGATTCTTGGGAATGGTGCTGTGCAGGGCTAAGGGTTGGACTCAATGATCCCTGTGGGTCCCTTCCAACTGAACATATTCTGTCGTTCTGTGAAGTGTGGAAGGAATCATCATCAATATGTGTTTTATCAAAAGGCAAATGATCACTTGAGCCAAAATACCAGGGTAGAAATGCCAGCCTGGCTCTTTTCAGAGACTGAAGCATTCTCTGCATGTTTTAAATAATATGGGAGAACTGAAACATCATGTGAATGTCATTAAAAATGCCAGAGAAATATGTGATTGCCTCTATATAGATTTAAGGATGATGTAATACAGCTTTCATTAGGGAAAGGTTAGAGGCTCAAACACTATCATTTTTTTCACATGGAAAGTTGTAATTTCATGCCAAATTTTAATTTATTTCTCTCTGGAATATGAAAAAATTGCTGTTTAATTACATCTAATTTTGACAGGGTACATCTTGGAAAATGAACCTTTATTGAGGAAAACTTGTAATTTATGCCATTTATAATTGCACAGATAAACTTTGTTTAAAGTCTCATAGAGAGGAACCAATCACTAACTTTTTTTCCCCTTGTCTGAATTTGTATTAGATTTATAAGAGTGCTTTCAAGTGAAAGTAAAAAAATCATCCTCAAGCTGTTAGCACAAGTTCCCTTCCCCACCATTAACATTCATTTCAGGTTTTCATAAGGATATGATAATTTATGAAAATAAATATTTCTCTCCTGGTTTTTTGGGGTTTTTTTGGTACAGGGAAACCACTTCTTATTTTCTTTAACACCATACAGATGGTACAAATGTTGGGAACAAAGAGATGAAGAGGCTAGGATTATTCAGCTGAGAGAGAGGGGCCAAGTGGCAGGTCACTCAGGTTTGTAGGCAGGTGTAGGGGGACAGAAAAGAACCTTTTATTCAGTTAACTGCATCTGCTCAGGAAGCAACCATCATCACGTGCAGGGTACGTAGCTAATGCTGCAAGCCATCAAGTGAGTAGGGGATCCTAATACTCCCTCCTAGTACTACTCCTTAGGGTGCACCAGGAGGGCCTGTTGCTGTGGTTTTGGGTTTATCTCCCTACAGTATTTTGGGAGGGGGAAGAAAGAGAACATTTTAATCTCTGCAGCTGCTGTTCTGACACATCTCAGCCTCTGCAGAGACACAATGGCATCCTAAGCCTCCAGAGATACTGTAAAGTGTAACTCAGTCTTTTGACAGACTATTTCTATGGCTGGCAGTTGTCTTCATTTATTCATTTATTCCTATTACTTTGTCAGTTATTTGGGGTTTGTTTTCCTAATCTTGGAGGGGGGGGTGTTGTTTGTTTGGTTCGTTGATTTTTCTTCTTTTATTTTTTTTTTCTTCCCTCTAATCTGATTTTACGTATGAAAATGCAGGGTAAGGTGTCTGTTTACCACGCAGTGCTTTCTGGATGTCATACTGAGGGGCCCTCAGTATGACATCCAGAGGGACAGTGTATTTCTGATGTTAATATCCTGAATGCACTTAGCAAGACTGAGGGGGGGCAAATGAGATAAGTGCTAACTCCACATGAAACAAGCAAAACAAAATGTGAGTTCTGAATGCTGTGAAGACATCATGTTTGAGTAAACCTCATTTGTTGAGAGAGGTTTAACAGAGTATTTAGAGTGAACTTCTAGGTAAATTGCCCTGTGGCAATGTTGGTAATGTTTTTCTCAGTGTCTTTAAACACACTCAGGAAAACTTTATTTTTAATAATTGTAGTGCTAAACTGAATATATCCTGCATCTGCAAGACTTGACAGATTCATCTTTGAACTTTGTTTCTCTTCTTTATCCTAAGTATTTTGCCACTACCGTGGAGAATAGGGAAGGAAAACTGGCTCAGTTCCTGAAGCAGTTCACAATTTTCAAGTTCCATGATAACCTTGTTTAAAAATTTAATTCAGAGTGAAATGGAAAGCATCTAGTTCAGGTCTACAAAGAATTACAGCATGCTCACATATAAACTTTGAGGCCTTTAGTATGAAAGGCAAAAAGTTTTAGACTTCAACAATGTATAGGGGAAGGTTCACAGAAAAAGAGTAAAGTTATGTATTGATAAGACAATTCAGTGCTGCATAGGTATTGAAGCTCTTGCTGAAACCTTTCCAAATGCATGTTTTATGCAATCTGCTTTGAACAGGAGTTCTAATACTTGAATCTTGGCACATGGACTCATTGTAAAGTGGAGTAGACAAGAATATTATTCAACAGAGCTACTAACTGGCCTGAAAGCAGCCTAAGCAACCTGCAGGAGGTGCTGAAGAAGGGGTTGGGGCCAGTTAAATGGTTATCTCTGCTGTCATAGTTTACAATATTTCTCCTCTCCTGCAGCTGCAATAAACAGCAGTCCTCCTGGGAACAGTAAGAATGTGCATGAAATGGTAATCAGAATAAAAATGTGAATAATTTTGAGCATTAATTTGATTACATAGCAACCGAATTCAGTGTAGGTCTTTTTAGTTCCAGCAGTTTGCATACAAGTGGAAATATTAAAGGAAAAGTATACCTGCACCCTAGTTTAATAAATGTTGCATATTTATTTCACTAGTGTTAGAAAACTTCTAAGTGTCCTTATCATAAAACCCATTCTTGAACAGTCTGAGGAACTGTAGGTTTCTTGATAGCAGTGGTGTTATTGCTGTTGATTGTCAGTCACATAATTGTGTTTTTGTGTGCCACCACTACTGTTGTGCACAGACCTGACTGAGCCAAAGCTGAGATCAGCGGGCTGAGTTGAAAGAACCGATTCTATGAGTTTGGCATGAAATGTTTTCCTGAAACACAATACGTAATTTAACTTACTGTAAGATTTTAGTCTATCTACTTACCTTTTCCAAGATCATATTGCCATTTGACCACAATCCCTATGAGTAGGGCAATGGGAGGTGACACTTACCCTAGAGTTTATTTCAGTGCCACTGCCCGAAGTGATGCACAGCAAGAAGCAAATTGTCGTGTGCTCAAGGTCATGTGCCCGGAGGATCCTTAGGTGCGCTGCAGTTCCTGTGTCCCTAAAACTGCACCTTCTGGCAGGAAGTCCCATCATGGTGGTGCTCTTGTGGCTTCTGTTTGGGGGGACCCCATGTGCCACGTGTAGTCAGAGTGGAGGAAAACCATGGTGATGCAGTGTCTGTGTGGGATAGAGCCAAACAGGGGCCATGCGGAGGAAGTGTCACGCTCTGAGCATGGAGCGTGACATATTTTTTTTTAATGAGAAACTATGTGCCCTCTATTCTGCTTGATACGTGAAAGAGGGGAGAAAGAAAACATTCTTCCGAGCTTGTCCCCATGCTCCTGACCTGGTGGCTAGTAAGGTGTACTGGCCTCTTCATTTTCCAGTCAAAATAAAAACAAGGTGTCATTTAGCTCTGTAATTCCCCATTGCAGCAATCAAGTTACCACTAGATTAGCTAAAAAGGAATAATTTGCATATTTGTAATTTTCTCTTTTTTCTAGGAACCTTCTACAAATGTCTCCTAGGTCAGGTCTGCCTGTGGCAGCATGTAGGCAACTTCAGAAGGTACCATTTGGTATCTGATAGCTGCTTCTCTTAATTTTTCTCCCTGTCAATGAATAGCAGTTTTTTCTTCACAGGGCAAAAGAATAGAAATTAACATGTTGTAGTTTGAGGAAAATTCTATGGTTTTTTTCTGTTATTTGGAGTCTTCCAGCATTTTTGTGAGCAGCTACTGCCTGGGGTTCATTCTCAGCCTGCTCAAGTGAGCTGTAATGTATGCTGTATTTAAATTTTAAGAAGTTTGTCTCCCTACAAACTCCTCTTTTGGGAACATGTACATTATGTTCACTTTTAGTTTGCTAGTTAGGCTGGTTTTTTGCCAATATGGATAACCAAAAAAGTGCTAAACTTAGTTTGCAGTGGTGAAAAACTGGCTTGTAAGTCACACACAGGGGGAGGACTGGCCTGGAACAGGATTGGGGTTGTGTTACGCATGTGCAAAAGTTGCGCTCTCTGCACTTTTCACTTCTGAAAGCTTGTTCTTGTTCAATGAAAGTACCTTTTTTGTTTGTTTTTAATGAGTAGTAAACATTCTTGTGTCTTAATTCCACCTCCCACAACTCTCCAACTCACGAGTAATGTGAGAAATAGGAGGAGATTTCTATGCCTGTTTTCCAGCGTTTAGTTATAGATGGTTCTGGTTTAATACAACAGGGTTGCAAAAGCCCTCCTTGCAGTGCTGTCACAGCAGGCATGGCCTGGCAGCAGAGGCTCAGGAGCAAAGGACTTGGTCTGTAGCTTAAAAAATTTGCTATTAGCTGTAAAACAACTGTTCCTGTTTAGAGCAAATAAAATACCATATCAGCTTCTCTTTTACTGTTTTTTTTCTTTTCGTGCTATTTGGTATGCCATAAATGAAACGGAAGCACAGGAGTTGTGTACTGAGGAGCTTACCACTGGTTGCTCTTGTGCAGAAATGAGATCTAGATACAGCTGAAATTTGGCTGGAGTCAAGGGGGCCCCCAGACCTGCATGGCTGTGTAATCTGACTGGAGGCAAGTAGACCATGTTTAGATTTTGTGATAAGCTGCACATGCACTGGTAATATTGTTTATTTTTATTTCCCAGAGCGTTACTAATTCAAACATGCACATTTATTTTATTAAATAAGGAGAAAGCATGGCAAAATTAACTACAAAAAAAAGAAATAGAAAAGATGCCTGATTCTTAGATACTGCTGTGAAAAGATGCCAAAGAAAATAGATACAGATACTGAATTTAATGTAATATGGTCCTTTGTGATCTAATTACTCAAGAAATGCTTGGGTTTGTTTTGTAAAACAAACTATTGGGGAACTTTAAAAGAAAGGTATTTAAGTCAGCATAAGATATAAGAGCAATTTCCCTTAAACTGGGAAAACAAGAAATTGCAGCACTGTGCATTCAGTCCACATGATAAATCACATCATATTGAATGCTCCAGATCTGAGAGGTGACATTGAGCACTGGAGACTTTCCAGGAATCAGCAGTAGCTAAATGGTGCAAGAAGGCAAGATACCAGTCTTTTGTTTCTTGTTCAGTTTAAGGGTAGTCCCTTGGAAATAAAAAAAAAATAAAAACAGGATTTCCCTGACCTGTATTCAATCCATCTAAACACAAAGAAAACAGATTTTTTTTCAGTTAAACTCTCCAAAAAGGAAAGAAACATTTGTGTCTGGAAACTGTATTGCTCAAATTCTGACAGTTTTAATTGTAGAAGGCCTGTTTTGAAGCAGTATGATGTGAAGCAAAGGGATGAACTCAGTGGATATGAGGGCTTTGAGTCTGTGGCCTTTGAAGCACATGGCTCTTGCTGTTGTATTTCACCTTCTAACTGCTGCTCCCTGTCCTGCTTGAATTTTGTACCTTTCATAAATCAATTGATGTTTCCTATTCCTTTCTCCAGTGCATGCCTATGGTCCATGTGAAGCATGTGACTGCTTCTTCTTGGAAACTCACTGGAGCAAGCTCTTACAAGCACAGGAGAGGGTCTCAGGGAATTCTTCAGCCTCAGCTGGGAGGTGTACAGAGCCAGCCACACTTGCTGGTTTTTCCCATATTCCCCTCAAAGCATAACCTCTTTTTTTCTGGAGTGCTCTTTAGGTCACACAAAAGTGATGATATTTAAACCTGTTTAAAGCTTTCTGCATGAATATATCGTCTCGTTTTAGAATAGAGTGTGTCCTGTAGACTAGCAAGCATAGGCTAATCTGAAAAATATATCTATCTGAACTCAACTGGGTATCCTAGCAGGATTTACTAGTTTAATTCTACTGATACAAAATTATACCATTTAATTCTTCCACTGTAATGTCTATACAGGTGTAAAATCACACCCGTAATTAGGCTGTAATTAGCAGGTGTTCCAATGCTGGTGTAGGTAACTAAGGCAGTTTTGAAACAGATCTCTGGTCCCTGCTTTCCATGAGTTGGCTGGTGTCATATGAGAGCCTTGGAAAGTCCAGAAGGGAGGTTATTGAGAAGGCAGAGCACAGAGGAGGAGTACAGAGGCAGGACAAGTGACAATGGTCTTGAACTGAGCAGCGAAGGGCCTGATTTGCCAAAGGGAAGAAAAAAAATAAAAATAAAAATTTGTCGCCCTGACAGCAATAAGGCCTGAACCAGCCTGCCTAGAAAAGCTGTGCAGCCTCCATTGTTGGAGACTTTCAAGATCCAGTCATATAAAACTCTGAGCACTCTGGTCTCTGATCCTGGGTCCTGGGCTCATCTCAGATTAAATTAAACCAAGTGGTGTAGTCTAGGAGTAACTAACATGCACCACCCACTGGGGGCTCTTCTTACTGGAATCTTTAGAGAAGATTTGAAAGAAATCAGAGGAGCATGGATGGAGTATGGGAGCATTGAAAGTTGTCTGGGTGTGGAGAGCAGAACAGGAGAGAGTGCTAACTTATTTGTGAAGGGCAGACATGGAGATCACTGAAGGGTAACACAATGAAGGACACTTTACACTTCCTGCCTGTGACACTATTTGATCACCAAGGTCTATTGCTTTGCTAAACTGAGCATTTCTATTCGAACACATTAAAAGAACTCCTAAAATTGTTCCTTCATCACCTTTCTTGTCATGCCTATTTCATTATGTTGGGCACCTGTCACCAAAATTATAGAAGTCTTCATCTTGTATGATGTGCCTTGCTTAAAGGGAAACACTTGGGTATACAGAATACTTTGTTGGCAAGCAGTTCTTCTTCATAACATAAGCATGTTTACTCAGATTTATCTGACCTTTCCCTTTTGGGTCCCGATAGTCATGTAATTTCTGTTTGCTTTCAGGAGCACATGCTACATCTGTCATGGTCCTGTCCTGGATTTAGTGTGAATGGTTCCAGAAAGAGCCAGTATATGTATTTCTGTGGTACGGACTTCTGTGGAGCTTGTTGGAGAGTTCTGCATTGGTACCTTTTGTACTCACATCATGGAGATTTAGAGTGCAGAACATCAAAGCATGCTGCTACAGAGCATGCTGACTCTGGCATCTGAATGACATTGAGCACAAGCCACAAAAAAACTTCCAGTTATTATATGGGATGAGGTATCTCATCTGGTATTATCGAGCTTGTTACCAAAGGAACAGACACATGAATTTCTAGCCATGTGCTTTTTCCATTTCACTGACCAATATGGTCCTTGGTAGGTTTTTTGCCACAGTGTACTCACATTTCAGCATTTTCTGGAGCAGATAAATATCGAAGGCCCAAAAAATTAATTACTGTTGTTCATGGAGGATCATAATTACATTTTGCAAGTGTTTTGAGAGGAACATGGTGGGAGCTCTCCTTTTCTTAAAATGGCTGCCCTATATACAAGACTCCTAGTCCAAGAGACAGTTAACAAAATCTAGCTTTTCAGGTTTCCAAATTAGATTTTACATTTACACATCATTACTTCTGTGAAATGCTTTCGAATTGCCCTGATTACAAAATACTTCTTGTAATCAGATCAAGTTGAACAGGAAATCCCAACTAAGTGCAGTATCTCGTGAGTAATTGCTGTACAAATACTTTAAATAAATTGTGAGCAATTTCTTATGCAGTGGCTTTAGCTAATATTATTAGGATGCTTAATTGACTTTTCTCTGTGTCAGGTTTAGCCGTAATGCTGAAATGTGAAGAGAAGAAAACATTTGAAACTAAGGAGCAGTACCTCATGGGCATTGAGGCATGAGTGACAATTTTTCTTTCACAGATCTGTAGGCCTTGATTAAAAACAAAGAAAACACTTGGGGGGAAAAAAAGCTGGAAGCAAAATTTGAGGCCTGTTTGGAAATACGTGTTTGTATATGTGAAGAAGGTAGGAAAAGGATTCAGGGGGTGGAATTGGGGAGCATGTGCAAGAGAAGGGGATTATTTGTAGACATGGAATTTTTATTGATTTTTTTTAATTGTGTGGGTCAGCTCCACACAACTGGCAAAACCATTCCTGAGATACAGAGATGAGTGTTCAAGCTGGTCCTGAGTGCACAGTAACAAATTCTTAAGCAATGGTCTCTATCCTAAGTAGATATCATTATATGGTGAGAAGAGTATTTTTTAAAGTTATTATTCTTTTCCTCTGATAAAGCCTTTACAAATTTTGATTTTGTCATCATGTGGCATAAGGAAGTTTTACAGGTGGCTTCTACCCTACCTTCAAGCATTTGTACAACACAGGCTTGTTTCCTTACAGTTTTTACCAAAGTGGCCTGAAGATTTCTGTTGAGTTGCCTTGGGGTTGGGAGGATTAGAGGGATTGGGGGGATTGTGAGTTTTTTACTACACTCCAAGCTGAGTGAGAATGTTTGGTTGATAGGAAAGTCAGCTCTTTTGGTTTGTGTTTAAGAGTCCTTGTAGTACATCATTGATGGCATTGTCAGCACCTGGAGTCAATGTTGCACACAAAGAAGTTGATTTAATGTCACTGTGCTTTCTTTTGTCGTTTTGACTTAGTTTTTGGATTTACATCTAACTCACTACTTGAATATTTAGTTGTACAGACTGATTTATATCAGTTATATATTTTCTTAACAAATTAGATCACTTTGTTCTGGTATAATACAGGAGTATTTGTCCGAAGATAAGGGCAAAGACACAAGCTAGTACACATTGCTATAGCTTTGCAAAGATGATGTATTTCTATGAAATGAAAGTGAAATCAGTAATGTCATTCTGTGGGTTTTTTTTAATTTTGGCATTAATGTATGTTCAAAGACTATATTAATTTAAAACAGTACAATATTCACATAAAAGGGAGCCACTTTGATTCAACTATCAGTGTTTAGAGAGAAGAAAGCTGTAGAATTTTGCAAGCTTTTGATTGAATCAAGTTAGTTTAAAATAAACTTCAAATTGTGTTTTATTTTTATATCATCTCAATGTGAATCTTTCACATAATATTAATAGGCACTGCAACTTGTTCTACAAGATAGCACAGCAGTTATTTACATAAAACATTAAGATAAAAAGATAAAACCAAGGAACTTCTCTTACGTTTGCTGTTCTGGTTTAAATTATTTCCACTTTATAAGCAAAAGCAAAATATATGCTGAGAATTACTGTGAGGAGAAAAAACCTCTTTTTAACACTCCCCCACTCCATCTCCCCTGTCTCTTCCCCATTAAGATTATTGATGATAAACTGTTTGGAATATGCATGAGTATTGCTAAGGAGCTGCAGCAGAGATAGATTTAATAATTAATGCACAGGAATTATTTATTTCCCCAATATATTGCAAAGCTTCGTCATTTCAGTAATGATAAACAATCTTGATGGTGCTGGAGCATTGAAAACACAAAGGAAAATGAAAACAGTCTCTTAGATTTGTTTATCATTTGAATATGTGGCTTTAATATTTTTAAATTAAATGCTAAAGCTTTTTTATATATTTGATACCTACATATTGTTTATTAGTGGCCATTTGTTACATTTCAGTAGTACCTTACAGAAATAGTGATCAAAGTGAGATCTTTCTTTTATCAGGAGCTGGTTCTTTTCATTAAAAGAATCTGTTGGAGAGCACTGTCCCTGATTTGGCATGCATTATTGTGTAGCTCATGCTCACAAGTATATGACATATTCCAGTATAAATATTATTTCAATTGTCTATTAGATATTTATTTTTCACAATTTAGCCAGTTATTCCAGTGCTCATGTCCTGCTTTTGGGTTTCTCTTTCTGCATTGTTGTGCTTTTGCTTTTCTTCATTTTGTGTTATTGATAGGGGCTGCATCATAAATTTATCAGACTCATTTCTAATTCTAATCTCATTCTCTAGACTGCTTGCTGCTCTTCCAGTCCAAAGCAATCCACAAATTTTAGGTGCCTTCTCCAATTCTGATATCAGAGTAACTGCTGAAAATATTGAATGCACCAAGGAAACACTTCTCCCCAGGGATCCTGCTTAAAGCATGTTATTGGTTTGTGTTGCATGATTAGTAGATACTTATGTAGATAGATGTTCCCAACAAATTGATCAATCCAACAGTGATTTAAGGGAACAAAGTCAACAGGCTTAATGAAATACAACACTTGACGTCACCTCTTCTGCTTCCATTCTCCTTTCTTTCTGCCATTCTCTCCAACCCATAAGGTCAAGAAGGAAATTAAATTGATTAGACTTAACCTTGTTTGTGACAAGTCTGTGACATTTGGGGGTTGGGGTGAAGGAAGGTGGCCTACAGCTGTTTGTTTAATAATTTAATATCATTCCTGCAGACAGTCAAGTTGACTTGCCTGTAACTTTTTTCCCCCCCTTTTTTTGAAGACTAAACACTATTTGGTTTTTACCCAGAAATAACACTTGTATTTTTTCCACAATTTTTTTCCATCTTGTTCCTAAATAATACTGAGGTAAATATTATCATCTCGGTGACGTGAATAAAACTAACTTAACTAAATAATTCTTGACCTGTTCTTTCTGTATTTTGACCTGTATTCCTCCTTCATTGTTAAAGCTAATTTAAGTACTTAGTTATAATTAACTTTTTTATGATGAGGAGGCTTTGAATACTTTAGTCTCATTGTAAGCTCTCCTTCCCCCTTGATTAATGGACCTGTTAATTAACTGAGATAATGGTCTTCCTCTTTTTACTGGTGTACTTAGAGAATCTTCACTACTTGTAAGCTGGTTTGCCTCTTACCTTTCTGATTTTACCTTTTTTTTTCCTTCATATGAATGGCAAGCTATGCGGTTTTTTACTCCATGTTTTCTATTCGTTCCTCCTGTTTTCTAAGTCTTTCAAGTGTCTCATTGCTCCTTGTTAGTGTAGTTGTTTGTTTGCTTCAGCTTTTTAAAGAACAAAATGTATTTGTCCTTATTTTGTATTTAATTTTTTGTTGATAAATCCTGGAGCATCTGCTCATGCCTCCTTTTAGGATGATACTTGGTTTCTAGCTTTACGGATGTTTTCCTACTGGACTATGCATCAAAGGCATGATGTGGGGGTGAATGACTATGAAAGAGACATGGACATACCTGGAGGCAGGCCAATGGAGGGCCTTGCAAACGACTGAAAGACTAGAGCATCCCTCCACTGAGGAAAGGCTGAGCGAGCTGGGAAAGCTCTCTTGAGCTTGAAAAAGAGAGCTCAGGGGGAATCTCATCAGTGTGTATAAACACCTGAATGGAGGGTGTAAAGAAGATACACCCTCCTAAAGAAGCAGCCTGGCTGTTTTCTGTGGTGCCCAGCCACAGGACCAAACGCGATAGCACAAACTGAAATGTAGGAGGCTCGCTCTGAACATGAGGAAACAATTTTTGACTATGAGGATGACCAGAAACGTTGTGAAGCCTTCATACATGGAGATCTTCAAAACTCAGCTGGACATGGTCCTAGACAACCAGCTCTAGGTGGCCCTGTTTGTACTGGGGTGTTGGACCTAAAGCACTCCAGAGGTCATTTCTAACCTCAGTCCATCTGCAATTCTGTGCTGGCTTGACACATCAAGATTGTGGCATGTTCTTGTTCTCTTAGTGCTGTGGCTGTCTCTGACTGCAAACACTTCTGAAGTGTTACAGCTTAGTATAATACTTCAGAGGTTAATACGTGATTAAACTACAGCAATTTTGGAGATTAACAGGCATATTTGGGGTAGAGATAAGATGCTAGGGAGCACCGATACTGCCTGATTATGTCTGCACTTTCTTTATTTAGAGAATATTGTTGGTTTTTCAGTGTTTTGTTTTTTGGTGGGTTTTATGTGTTATTCTATGTTTATTTTGGGGTTTTTTTAATTGTTATCAATAATACCTGCATAGTTTGAGTCTAAGCTCAGCAGACCTGGTTAGACTTCTTTCAGGAATGTGGGCTTAAAAGGGCACTGTTGTTCATCAAATCCAGCCACTATCCTGGACATCACATCCAAGATCTCTGCTAATAAGCAGTCGTCTTCCCTCCATATCCCTTCACTTGGAGGGAGAAGCAGCAGGCGACTGTTTCACTGACAACTGTTAGTGACAAAAACAGTATTCCTGGTTTACTCTAACTTCAGTTATTTATAGAAGATCGAAATTAGTCATTTGGAGTGGCATTAAATGCAACTGTCATTAGTGAGAATTTTTGTGTAGCACAGTTCCAAGACCTATTTTCTCTCCTCTTTTGCTCACTATGTGTGGCATCCCAATATGTAAAGATGCTTTTTTCTGATATCCCGTCTTAGTGTAGTGTGTTGTCAGGTAAGTGTCCATCTCTTATCTCAGGGGTTCTAGGATTCATTTGGTTTATCTTTTTTGGTCTATCCAATTGACAGTCAATCACAGAAACTTCATTGTAAGTCCCAGAAACCTCTTGCTTTTCAGGACTTCAGGCTGAAATTGTTCAGGGAACATGTATTTTGTTTTCTGATGAATTGGCAACAAGTTCACTTGGAAGGCTGACATTAGGTCAGTAGTTTCTTCCTTTGCAATTCTGTTTCAGTTGAACTGGTTTAAAGACTGATCATACATGCTCAAAACATGGGGGTTTGTAGGTAACTTAGATGGCCTGTTATGGTTTTCAGAGCACCCCTCTAGCAGACATGATTTTATAGTTCTGTTCATGTGTTTGTAGAAATGAAGTTCATACAGACTTCAAACAACTTGTATTTAATTTTCCCTTCAAACCTATGAATGTTCTCTCAGGAGATCCATGATATCCTTGAAAATGCAGGCCATCGTGTTGAGGGAAGCTATGCCCAGTGGCATTCCAAGGAGCCCCACAATATATTTACCATTACCTTTATGTTGTTTTGGATGAAGCAGTGAATTACTGGGTGAGACCTCCTTGGTCAAAGACCTGCAGAATCCATGTGTTCACGTGCCATCTGCCTTCTCGTGATTACACTGTAGTGCCTCGGGTCAGCAAGTGACAAGGCTTTTACTGTCATGGCCTCAGTACCTCTGTGGTCTTCTCCACTCTAGGATTCTCTTTGATGTGAACACCAAAGCCCTCACTTGCTGCCTTTTTAATTCTGTCATCAGCTGTTGTTCTTCTACAGACTTTAAAGGGTTTATTTTTTTATTTCAGTTTTTTCTTGCAGGTGTGAAGGAATTGCAAGGAGAGAGTAAGAAATATCTCCTTAATGTGATATTAAGGTAGCCTGTCATAAAACACAAGTTCAGGAAATGCAAATCTTCCCATTATGAAGGTGTTTTGACAACGCTGGATATAAATATGACCACTTTGTCTACTGTAATATAAATGGGTCAATTTTTCTTAACAAATTTTTAACCTTTCTTATTTTTGTAGATAAAGTCTTTCAATACTTAGGGAAGAACATCCCCCGTGCAAAAAAAGCTTGAAATATTTCTATTGTGTGTGTATAAACTTTACTTGTGTATTTATTAAGTAAAGGAGATAACACATCTGTTGAGGGGAGGGTGAACCTGCATACGTCAAGCATTTCAAGGATTGATGGATAGACCTGGAAGACTACCTCTGTTAGAGGGAAAAACTGAGTAAACAGTATTATTCTTGCTCAACTGTAGCACAGTAGAAAGATTTTAAGATGGATAAAGAAAGAGAAAGCTAGCACAGGCTTGCACAGATTTTACTCAGCTTGAACTGTGCAAGTGGTTTTGTGCTTAGTGCTGCTGCAAGGCATGTGTTGCTATTGTATTACTTGCCCAGGATGTCCAAACATCGATAGCTACAGTTGGAGACCCACACCAAAGGCCCCACATTGCCACCTTCCCAGGAGGGGCAGTCCCCACTTTTGCCCTAGAGTAGCAAAATTTCCTCTTTCTATTACTGTGTTAGCTGCTGAAGGCCCTTGTTGCACTCTGACACAGAGTGGGGCAGACCCTGCTGGCTCTGTGGAGAAGGATGGACATCTCACCTGCTGCTTGGGATGGGATCCAGGTTTCTGCAGGAAAGGGGTGACGAATAAGCTCCTTGCCTACCATCAAGACAGGAGCATTTTCAGCTCAGCTGCAGATGCTCCAAGCCAGATCAGAAAGGAGGAGGCGTTCAGCCATTTGGGTTGTTTCCTCCTCAGGCATGGTTGCCTGCTTCTGGGACAGAGGCAATGGACTGGATGGAAGCAAGCTGCCTGCCGATCTGGCTCCAGGCCTCCCACTGGACTGCACTAATATACAGACTTGTTGGCTTATTTTAGTAAATTTGCACCTTTGGAGTTTGTGTGTTGTGTGCACATATGAGTGGCTTCCTTTTCCACTGAGATATTTGTTGAGTCGCATCTTCAGGTTGTTCCAAGCATGCAGAACAAATCAGCCCAACTAGGGACTTCAGGGACTACATTGCAGTAAAGTTTTAGGTCATCCTTTTTGCTCAGAAAGAGCTTATTTTAGTTTTTAATCTCGATTTAATTTTTTTCTTGCTTTCAAAGTTTAACTAACGAGGTCTACAGCTCTAGTTGTTGCTGCATGGGTGAACAGCCCACACTGCTTGCCACGGTAGGTGTTCTGGACCAACAGCATATCACATTAGCCTGAACTGCATGGAACTGCTTGAGGGTTGTAAGCAAGCCTAAAACTTCACATTTCTCAGCCATCTACCCTGGAAAGTTTGAAAACTGAGAGAAGATGCCTATTGAGGAGCAGATACTTTTTGTAACGGCTTTAACAATTGTGAGTTGATGATTCAAGAACCAATTGATTGACTGAATCATAATGGATAGCCTCTATAATTCTACCTTATTTCTCCTTGAAGAATTTCTATGCAATAGACCATCATTAGTGTTTTCTCTCACACTGTGTATTGGCCAAATGAGATTGTCTCCACTGTAAAGGGGCACTGAAACAGAACATGCTGTTAAATGAATGAAACCTCTGCCAAAGCTAATAGAAGAGATCCCTACTTTAAGAAAAGGGGGGACTTTTCATCTATAGATTTAATCTATATATTTAATAAAAAATATCACTCTCCTAGCTTCAGTGCTGAGGTGACTGAGGTTTAGAGAAGCGGCATGACTTGCCAAGTTGACACAGTGGGTTAATGGCAGGGCAAGAAGTAAAACCAAGTCTCTGACTCACAGCACGGCTATTTGATATTTTGAACCCTATTGTCTTGAGTGCCTTCTTGGAGGCCATTGAGGAAGTATTTTGCAGAGCAAGAAATAGCTCCCATTTATGCATGTTTTAAGATCATTTCCTTAGGACTGTTTTCTTATCCTCTCTTATTCTATAGTCTCATTTGTTTTCCCCTGGTTCTAATGAGCTTATTCTTTTCCTTGAATCATGTGCTTGGCTGCCGTCTTTGCCAGCTAAGGTTTCTGACAACAGATTTTTTTTTCTTCTTTTCCTTCTTTACCTGAAAAAAGTCATTGGAGTAAAAGTTGCCTTATTTTTCTTGCTTCTTAAATCTGAAAACTGGTGAGACCCAAGTTACTCTCTTAGGTGTGTTAGCACAATTTGTACAGTGGAAGAGGGCTTCTTCAGGTTCATGATGAAAGTTTTATTAAGCCTAAAGCTTGATGTAGAGAACAGATTATTTGCATCAATCCAATGGAAATATATGTATCCTCTGTGGTAGATGTTTAATGTCAAAAAAAAAAAAAAGAAAGAAGCAAACATTCCATCCCCCAAACAACCCCAGGTGTAGGTTGGTTTTTACTTGGCTCTTTGACAGTGTTCATATTCTTACCTGTGATCAATATTAGCAGAATTGACTCTCTGTTCTGTGCTTTCTCAGATTTATTGTGTGAGTAAAAATAATGTTTCATGTGTCAAGTTCCCTGGTGTGTCTATTAATATCACCAGTCATTCATGTTATACAAGTAAGGAGATGTTAAAAAAGTTTCTTCTATGTTAGATACATCTATTTACACCCTCCTTGGCTCTGTAACAGAGAAGGTGTTATCCTGTCTCTCTGTGAGGTTGTTCAAATTTAGTCTGTTATGAAAACAAGTTTGAGACAGCCACTGGGGTTTTCATGGTGAGCTAATGCTTCATGTAAAGGGATGAAAAATGCACTTCATTGCTATTTGAGTTCTTAGTATTCCTGAAGCTTTATTATCAGTATCTCTGTAATTTTTTGGTTTTAATTTAATAAAGTGGAAAACTTGAAGTGCTCTTAGACAAACTGGCCTTGTAAACAGGCTGAGTTTATAACACACCCAGCTTAATCTGGGAGGCTCAAGAACTTCCTGTTGTAAGTTGTCCTACAGCTTGCAGCTGTTGGAGGGCTGGCACTGTTGGCATAGCATGGTAGGTAAAGCATGTTCTGGTTTGTGTTTGTAGCAGCTGGATGGGGGTGACAGGTTAAGTAAAGTGTTCAAGCCCCTTCCAGAAAGTTTCAGACCTAAGCATGAACAGTGAACCTTGAGCTGTGAAATACAAGCAGTCACTTCAAGTTTCACCTGTATTTCTATCCATGTCTGTCATTTGTTTTAGGAAATTTCAGAAGGGGTAGGAGGGAATCTTTCGTATATGAAACGAATGCTTCCTGACTTCGTCTTCTATGAAAGAGAACCTAGACTTCTAGTTTATCAGGCACTTAAAGGGAATTTGCAGTGCTGTGGCATTTGTTCAGTGGCAGAGAATTATTTAATCTGATAAATGATTAATACAGTCACAAACAGAAGAAGCTTTGTGAAAAGCAAAAGCTCTAAGAAAAGAAAATTTAACAGCCACAGGGAAGCCACCCAATTAAAACTATCTGCCAGCTGTTCCTTTTTTCTGATATAAAAACAGTTTTATTTAAAATGTAACAGGAAGAAATTTTGAGTCTGAGCACATACAGTCCAAGTGATTATTGGCCATCGGGTTTCAGTACCTTGTATAACAGCACGTGGGAACTGCTTAACAGCTCCTTAATGGGCCAATATCTTGTTCTCACTCGTGTCTGCAGTTGTCGAGTACTCTCCATGTTTTGTCACAGGTCTCTGTGCACACGGCTTTCCCTGGTCTGAGACAGGCCTGGAACACTGAGACTAGGTATATTGTCAAACAAAAGAATGAGGAAACAAAGAGTTTCTCTCTTTTAATTTGCTATTTAGACCAACAATCTTTATTGAATAAAGTGATGAACAGGAGATGATTTTGCAGTGCAAATTGTGAAACAGAGAATGTGAGTGCCAAACTTTATGGTTTTGAAGTTCCATTTTCAGAACAGTAAAATTATATAAGTACTATATAGTAAGATCAAGCCCAGAAACAACCAATTTTGTGGAAAACCCTGCAGGGGCATAAAAAAATTGGGCTTGCTTCCAGCAGGAGCTCTGTAATCCAACTAAACACTGATGCTTGAGAGGATTTCTCTGCCACAGAGGGAGCTCTCTTGCTCGTTCTTGCTCTCTTTTGTCAGTGCCATCAGGCTGGCTCTTTGTGTGGCCTCTCTGACAGACGGAAATCACTTAGGAAGGAACAGATTGCATTATTGCAATTTTAGTGCACTTCTCTCTTCCAAACAAAATATCAGTTACATTTTTAAAATACAATATTAATAACTCAAGATGATGAAGAAAAATATTAACTAGAAACAGTTGTCTCTTCACTTCTGCTAGCAAATTCCTAGAAAGCCCACAGAAGTGTCTCCTATTCCTCTGGAGGCAGTAGTACTTCTCTTCCCAGTGATGTTACTGACTTGACGGGGATCTATAATGGATCCTGAAACTGCCCTCTTGGTGGTGAACAGATATTGCTATCCCATCATCTTTTGTTTTCTGAATATTCCCTGTGCTTTTGTACCCGTTACAGTTACAATGTTGAATTTTGTTTTTGTTACCCCTACAGACTGCAGACTTACATCCTATACTTACAATTCTTAAGTTCTTAAGTAAAATTAGAAAAAATTAGCAATATAATATAAATCCTACACTTGAAGCTGATGGATCCCAGCTGATATCCTGATCATATTAGTCAGTCCTGTCACTATCTTGTTCACCTGATGTCCTATATGAGTGTTTTAAGGTTGAAGGGACCTTAAAAAACTCATTTGGGACACTTGACTACTCTTTACATCAATGTTAAACAGCTCTTTCCCCTTTCAAAGAGATGTAGCTTCAGCCTGCTCTGTATTGCCACATTCTCACCCTTCTTTAAGTGACAAGGTTTACTTTGGTGCTTTTTAATTCCTTCTTACTTCTTTGTAGTCAAGCCACACTAAGTCTCATAAAACCAAAGCAAAAAAAAAAAAAAAAAAAAATCTGTGTTTTGACTTAACCTGGAAGCTGGTGTTTGGATTTGGTTTAGAAATGGTTTTGTTCAAGCAAGGTATGTATAATTGTTCCATTTAGAGAGAATTGCAAATGGTACAGCAAATGGAAATTCTTGTCTTGCATAACGTGTCAATGCCCTCGAATTGGCATTAATGTAAATAATTAAAAATGAGCTTGTCTACTGGGTTCTCAGTGTAGAAGATTATTTTCCTTAGATTAATGCTTCTGTTGGAAGGACTGAATATTCAAGTTTCCACATTTTTTTTCAAAATCAGATGTCACTTAATGGAATAACAGAACTTTTGTGACAGGCATGTTAATAACATGTTTATAGGTAACCACAGTGAAACCGATACCTCTCCAAGTGCTGTGTAATTTCAAGTTGTATAATAAAACCAATATATTTTGGAACTAAATCCAGGAATCTAAACACTGCAAGAATACCTTTCATTTTTTAATCCATAGCCATGTCTGTTACAAACATGGTTTTATATCTCATAAGCATTTATATGTTATTTTCCCATTTTCCAATCACAACCAGTTTCTTTTTAAAAAGATATTTGGCACTGGCCTGCCTTTAAGGGCAATAAGATAATAATAATGTATAAATTGTTCTCGCTATTTATCCAGGGCTTTTAAGCTTTTGTAAAAGAACTGGGTTTCCCAGTGCAGTTAGTGAGTGCTATAGCCATTTGGGCAACATAAAATGAGGTATTGGAAAGCTGGAGTGGGTTGCCTGGATCAGGCCACATACCAGTGTGAGTGGAAGTCTTTCCCTCCTGGATGGGCTGTTCCAATGTACCAAATCCCTCATGTGGAAGCTGCAAATGCAAATCCAGCTCTAGACTTAAAGACGTTAAATTGAGAATTAGTATTGGGGAAGAAAGGCTTAAAGGGGATTTTTTTCATTCATGTGAAATAAATCCTCCATGCAGTGGCTGATCCAGCTTGATACCCTTAGCAGAAGGGCTGTTGAACAAGCACACTCGCTGCTGAGACATCTCTAAAGCTGTTTAATTTTATCACCAGGCCCTTGGACTTAAAGGCCAGGAGACAACTGTTAGCTGCTGCTTGTCTGAGTCCAGGCATCAACAGGAATTATATCCTGCTGCAGCCTGTCTGAGCTCTGTAAAGATATGTCAACTTACAGGTGAAAATAATTTTCTCCTAAAGTATGATGGTGTAGGATTTGGTGACTTTTTTTTCTTTTTTTAATCCTTCAGGGGTAGAAAAGGGAAGAAGGGCTGCTTTTTGATGGCATCAGGGCATTGACAAGCCATCACCAGCAGGAACAATGGTTAGCACTTCTGCTATGCTTTTCAGCATTCAAATACCTTACATGCATCAGTTAATGTTATTCACCTCTCTTGATTCAGCAGCCATTAATTTTCCTGTCCTTCTGAAGCAGGAACAATTGCTGGATGTGATTGACAGTTTATTCAGAGCTAGAATTATCTGTACAAAGAGGGAGCTGTGGGTTGGGGTTACTTAACTAGACCTCTCCAATCGCAGTGGGCTGAGTGGGCCGCGGGTGCCAAGGCAGCTCTCTGGCACCTGCAGCCAGACGTGACAGAACTGTGGCAGAGGCACAGGAGAACTTTATTTGTCAGTGGCTGGTGATGAGAGATTTCAGTGCTGTGCTTGCCTTTCAAAGTTCAAATGGAAATTTGCCAATGCAATTATATTTCAAGTAGGCAACACGAGCCGACCACATCTTTACATACGGAGTTCAACTCTGAGTATGAACTTATTTTGGATGTGGCACTCCTGAAGCTAATTGTGGGCTTTAGTGAGATTTAAGTGCTGTCTGGAGGCCAAGTGTGCACCCACCAATCTGTATGAGCAGTGATAGGGGAGACTGCAGGGGAATTGAAATGTGTGGCATTCTTTGCTAATAAAACTCCTGGAAAATTCAGGAGAGGGAAAACATTTCTATAGGGTTGTGCTGTTCTGGTTTTTGTTGTTTAAACCATCCAATACAGCTGAGTGCACAACAGTGGTCCTAACAAATGTCGGAAGTTGAGAATTTAATGAATCTTTTGTGTTAAATTGTCTGAATAGATAACTGGTTGTTTTATCGGGCTTGGGGTTTTTTTTGGACAGATATTGTGGTTGTATTTATTTGGGGTTTTTCAAGGCATAAGCTGAATTTATGTTCAGCTATACTATTAGACCATCATTTAGCATTCAAACAAGTGAATTTTTAGAACAATTTTTCACTTCCCCTGCAGTAGTTTCAGTCTGTCCCTTTCTTTCATTTTTCCTTGTGGATCTTATCCATAAAAGTACCTGCAGGAAAAATGATCAAAAGCGTGGCTAAAATGTTTCTTGGCAGCATTCTCCTCCCTCCCCAGTTTTGCAAGAGGCAGTATTTTTCTACCATGTCATGAAAATTCAGGTCACCTGACGATTTCATCTCTTAAACAACTTGAATTCTGCTTGATCAGCATGAGGAAGAGAAGATGCTATGGCAGAGCATTTGCTTGTACATGTTCAAAGCTCCTAAGAGAAACAGAAGTTAACTTGGATTGACACAATCCTTTGCCACAGTTCTTTCTTTGTAGTGGAAGTTTTTCTCCCTGGAGGTTTGACTTCACAGAAGGATGGGATTTGACTCTTGACTTTTATGGGCCCAGAGAAGAGAGAAGGAAATTCTTGCAGTATAAAGAAATAAGTGTAGCAGCTATGTAACCATGAAAAATCGATTTTTGCTCTCAATATTTAACACATAATTGGAAAGCAGTCTGCCTCAGACTCCGGTTCCCAAGTGGGTAAACTGAATCGATGAAGACTAATCAGTTTATTCCAATAAGAAAATCAAGGTACTCGGCAGAGCCAGATGGAACATGCTTTCTGATATAGTGATAACTAATTAATATTTCACACTTTATTTTCTTTTCACTTGATTTTATCATGTAGTTGCATTCATTAAAAAGACTAGATAGCTATCTGAACCATATAACACCCTCAGTGGGATTACTAACCTGATTTTGCAATTAGAAAATTGAGATCTTTAGGAATGGTCAACAGCTAGCCAAAATCACAGTAGCAGCTATGTTCACCAAGTAGTAGCTCTGTTGTTTTCCTAGTCTACTTTGCTCTTGGCCTCCTTAAACCTGCTCAATAGTTTCCTGAAAAGCAACCAGGTGTGAGTGGAGTTCATTCTTTCAAATGTGCTGAACCCGAGAGTTTATTTGCTTTCTAAAAATTTTGCATTTAAACCCACTCATGAGAAGGCTTTTTATCAAAAGACATAGTGCTCTGCATTTCCCCACTTCCATTGCTTTCTGTTTTGATACGAGTGTATAAAATCATGTGCTGTTTTCCTCTCTCCACTCAGTTCAGTGGTTTATCATGTAGCGTCTTGGAATAAAGTCAATAAATAGTATGCCAATAAATTAGCCATGACACCTGTTACTTCCAAACCTTTTATTGGCAGAAGTCCCTTGAAGTTCAGGGAGACAGGGAGCAACTTGCTCCCTTCTGTTAGATGCTTTCTTTTTCAGCAAGGTTTAACTGTGCTAGGCCAAGGTTTCTCCACCCTGTGACCTCTGAATCTGAGGCATGTCCTGTCCAACTCCCGCTGCTGTCCACTGTCTCTCCTGCATCAAAACATCTGCTGACTTAGTGTTGCTTTCTCTGGCTTGTTTCCAGTCTCCTTCAGCATCCCTTCTCCTGGGAGCTGTCAGTCTATGCCTGGCATCTGTCCCTTTTTCATTTGTATAGTGGCAAAGCAAAATACAATTTTTTTTTTTTTGGAGGCGTATTTATTATTTTTTCGTAAGTGCCTGCCTTTTGTCAACAAATGGTCCTTACTGGGTTTCAACGGCATTAATGTAGCCTTGAAATTGTACAGTCCCTTTCTCTTTAGGGACACAGTATTTGCTTCAGAGGTCCTAATACTGTTCAGTAAAATTCACCTGCTGTGTGACAGTTGCACCTCTGGGCAGGAGTGATTGTTCTCCCTGCAGGAAGTGCGCTGTCGCTTTCAGACGTTGTTCTGTATTGATATATCCGGCTGTGGTTCCTCTCACAGCTTGGATGGCCATCTGAGCTTACAACCACAAACCAGAAGTGGCACTAATCAGGTAATACTTTTTAAGACAGCAGTCTGACTTTGCCAAAAAAGTAACCTTGTGATCCATCTAGGTTTATGCTAGATAGGAAGAGCCTAGCACGAGCCCTCTTACGTTTCTTTTCACTACTGCTTTGAACTCTTTGCTTAACTGATTTTTGACCTCACACACATCTTTGTTTTACTCATGTTTTCTTGACTCTTCATCCTTTGAAGGTTGTTTATAACATAGAGACCAAGTTCTCGCTGGCTGGAATCCCTTTAACTTGCCTGTTTGCAAAATTGAAACTGACTTTGCTCTTGCATGACTCTTTTCGAAAGCCAGATTCTGGCATTGTACCACTCCTCTCCTCCTCCTTGAGTCTTGTCCTGAAGCCTTTCTGCAGCCAAACCTCCCATCATTTTGAAGATGCTGAGAACATTGGTGTGCCTCTGATGTATGTTGCATCTGCCTTATAAATGCTCTTTGTGGTTCTGGTGGGCCTGTATTGGAAGAAATATAGTGCAATGAAAATGTCACAGGGGTGGTAAGGGTGATCAAAATGAGGGAAATAATTTTGAGAAAGAACTACTGACACTAGGAGTTTTCAGCCTGAAAATGATACAGCCAAGAGGAGGTACAATGCAGGCATATAAAAGAGGTTGGCTGCAAAGCAGAATTAGTGATCAGTTGTCCAGCATCCTTTCCAATATGAGGGCTGGGGATTTAAGTGAAGCTCAAGTGGTGCAGAGTCAAAGCAAACAAAGGGAGATGGCTCTTCATACATTGTGCTGTTAAGTTACAAATTCCTTAACAGAGGATGCTAATGCTGAAGCTGTATGTGTTTTTAAGGGAAGACTGGAGACATTAATGGAAAAGAAATCTACCAAAGGCTATAACCACAAAACATTTCCTTTTGGATCAGGTAGTCCCTGAGCCTCCATGTATTCAAGCCTGGAAGAATAGACTGGAAAAGAATAATTTCTTGTTTGCTCTATTCTTGGGCTGTCCTGTAAGCTTCTATTTTTGTCAGTTATCAAAGCTAGGATATTGGGTGAGATTGCTCTTAGTTTTGTCCTGTTGTTGTTTTTATGTTATAAGCATCTCAGCAAGGATATTCAGGAATGTAAAACAGAGAAAATAATTGTGGCATCTTTCTATAGGATCATGGCAAATGCATGGGTGGTGTAGTTAAGTTTATAGTATTATAGTGTTCCAGTATCTCAGAAGTCCACTGGGTTGAGTGTTGTCCTGATAGACAGGAGTGTGAAATCCTTCACAGCAGCAAGGGGAGCAAACCCAAATCTCTCAACACTCTTCCCACTTCTGTACTATGTGAAAGGTGGGAAGCACCACCTCCTCTTTTTTTATTTTTTGGAGGGGTTAAATATTCCAGTATTTGACTAGCTTGTTCAGGAAGAACCTGCCAGATGGGAAGCTTTGGGGGAAGATGCTTATGATCAAGTGCCAGGTCAGTGAGGGTGGAGACCTGGGGTACATCTGGGTGTGCAGTTCACATCAGAAGGTTAAGGTTTAAAAACAAGTACAAGTTCCTGTGTAGTTCAGGTGACAGCTGAGTCTACCCTCACTTTTTACTCTCTTCATATAGTTCTACTAACATACTTGGTCCCTATCCATGCCTAACTTGCATTTAGTTAAATTTTGTCTAGCTGTTAATTTCTCCTAATCCCCTTTTACCAGTACTCTTACACATAGTTCATACAATTGTTTTAGCATAATAGCAGTTTTGCAGTGTTTGTAAAACTGCTTTGAAACCTGATGGAAATTTTCTACTGTCTGATAAAAGTTTTCTGCTTATGTTCAGAACATAATTTTTCAGTTAGTTGTATATGTTATGATGTTATTTTTGAATATCAGCCACTGTCCTGCTAGCCTAAGAGGTCAATATGAGCTAAAAATGGAGAAAAAAAAAGAAAAAGAAAAAGTGTCCTATGAGACAAATGCAAACCATTGACTGTTAAAAATACTTTGGTGTAGATGATATCCACTTAAAATCAATTTCAGGTGATAGAACTAGTGTTAACATACTACTTGTCATTTTACAGTGTTCCTTTATGACAAGTTAGAGAAACCATTAGAGTTGTCTCAAATTATTATTTTATTGCTAGCTATTTAACTGTTCATTAATAATCTGGAACTTCCTGCCATAAAGAAATACTTTAATTTTAGAAAATGTCAAAGGATGGAAATTTGAAGCAAATTCTTTTACAGGAGATGGCTTTCTTCATGGCAGTTGACAAATGATACTGTGGGGTAATTTTTTATATGTATCATGGAAGTTATAATCATTCATTAATGATTATGGGAGATGATTCTCGTTTAGGACATTTAATTTCTTCAGTCAAATTCAGAGTGCTCTTTTAAAATGCTGTCTTGCACAGTGATACAGCTGAAGTTTTAAATATAGTGTATCCTTTTATGCACTTCATATGAATATGCTTTTCTGTGTCTTAGCATTTTAAAACTGCTGGCACAGAAAAGGACTCTGAAGGTCATTTGTGTATAACCTTGTCATGTTATACCTTGCAACATGGTGTCAGTCTGGAATCCTGCCTCCACAAATTTCACCTGGCACAGTTATAAGGAGTCATTTGCCTGCCACTGTATCATAGGTGCTAAACAAATTGCAGGGTGGTTGTGTTTGCTTCCAGTTAAGCCTAGATAACAGGAAATGAGCTCTGTCTCAAAACTAAAAAAATTTAAAAGTAAAAAATCCTACTATTTTTATCATCTAAATGCCTTAAGAAGCTTGTAGTTATACTAGGATTAAACCCAAGACTTACTGAATCTCTTTTTGCTCCCTTCTTCGTGATGTCTGTAAAGCTACCTGGTTTTGCAGAATCTCCATTGCTTCACTGATACTGCCTCTGTGTCTCTTAAACAGGGTTAATAGACTACTCCACAGTTTCTGAAGTCAGGTACTGTACAACAGCAACAAGTATGCTTTTAAACAGAAGACAGTATTTAAATAAGATGGAAAACTCATTGATTTATTAAGTGAATTTATCAGTTGAAGGGGTGAAAATTGCTTCTTTTGGCACTAGTGACACAGATTATATTGATTTAAGTAGAGTCTTCAAAAGAGATGTTTTTTGGGGGTTTGGGGAGGCTTGAGGCTTTTTGATGTGGGTTTTTTTTTTTTGGGGTGGTTGGGGTTTGTTGGTTGGTTTGGGGTTTTTTGTGAGATTTGGTTTTGTTTCTTTCTTTCTTTTAATTGGAGCTGATCAGAAGACAGCAATTTTGTTCTATGGTTATTATAAGACTTAGGCATTTACTTTTTTCTGCAATGAGAAATCCATTTGAAGCATTCTTGCCTGTTTTGAAAATATCATACACTTTCCCCTCTTCCATAAAATTAGCAGGAGAATTTGAACTATCCAGTTTTAATGGTGCTGTGTCTTCACTATGTGGTCCAAAAGCAGAATCATTTCATCTATAGTTTCTGATGGTCTCTAATCTATAATTCTAAAATACTTGCATGTGAAGAAAAGAAAATACACATTTGAAGGAATGGAAGGAGATGAAGTTTGGCTGCCTGATTTTAGTATGACCCTGCTAAACTGGGCACATTTTCCTTCTTTTAATGGGTGTTTCATTAAATACCTCATGGACTCTGGTCACTGTAATGCATCACTGATGGCACTGGGAGGCTTTTTTAAAAAGAAATTCTCAAGATGAGTGCATAATTACTCTGGAAAATAAAGATGTGCATCTGTAGAACAGATGCAATGACACAGCTGTCATTCCATACTAAAATCTTGTAGATGTGGAATTGCAATAAGATGAAAAATACAGACTCTGTTGCAGAGAATTCTAGTCACTTCTATGATTTCTTAAGATCTCTATTAATACATTCTTTCCAGTCATACTGAAGCTGAGATCACAAGTGTTTGTCATACAAGTGGGGAATTTTTATTCTTTTTACTCAGTGAAAGTGTGCAAAGTTGAACTATTATGATGATGAATCTTGAATTCCTTTACTTCTGCATACTATCCAAAATAAACATATCTTTAATTGCTGGAATCTAGCCTACGAATGTTACGGCAGATTGTAACTTAGGTATTTTGAAACATTAGTTGAAAGTTCCATTCTGGAAATAATTGTCCTCTTTTATGCTGCTCTCTTATACCAGACTTGCTGATACCCTCCTTTCCTTCTGTCTTGTACTGTTAAAATAAAAGCTTTAGAAGAGCAGAAGGTAAAACTTAATATGTGTATGCATGTTGCTCAGTAAATTACTTTGTCCGAGTAAAAGATTTATCCAAAGCCAAATAATTTTCATTGGAAATATCGAGAAATCTATGCCTTTTTCCTTAGAGTTGAACTAATTCCAAATAATACATTTGCAAAATGCCCATAACTGATTTTCCAAGCTCAAAATCAAACCAGGATGTGGCAGAAGAAATCAGCTGGAATGTTGGTAAGTGGAGCAAACATACCTATTCAACTAGCCAGTGCCTGATTTGTCATTCTGCCAGAAATTTCTCCAATATTAATGCTGATAGCCAGGTAACATAAGAACATTTGAGACATGTACAGTCAAAATTTATACCCAAGTGTCTCCTTTTTGTTCTACATCTGTATCCCATACTGAGGATCATAGTTAGAACCTAAAAGGTTCCCCTGGAGGAAATAGGTACATACTCATACGGTAGAAAAGAGTTGATGCATTGTCTTTGCAGTGAATTTCATTCATAATCATACCATAATTTCATCTCATCAGTGTAATGAAAACAATAATTTTCCAATTTAGGGGGTAACCCATAAAAATTCAAAGGATCAAACAAGCTGTTTCATGTGTTGCGTTACTGTCTTTGCTCTTACCAAGTTTGTTCAGAGTTAAATTATGACATGAGAAGGAGAGAAGAGATGAATATTCAGCATAGAGTTGAAGATTAATGGTGTTTCAGCTGAACAATTCTACTTCCCAAGAAAGTATTCTACTTCCAAGAATATCATGTAAGGCTAATGGTTGCCTGTCGTGGAAGACAGTGTTGTCTGAAACAGTAGAGGAATTGCAATAGCTTCAGTATTTTCTGAACTTCAGGGCAGAATTCTTTTTTAGCCATTACTTACCATGAGCAGAAGTGAGCATCCTGCTTTCTCTTGGTTGGAGATGCCTATTAAACAGTAAGCTGACAAGAACAATGATGAACAGACTGGCTTAGTTCCCTTTTTTGACTGTCACTGCAAAGAACTATCAGAGCCATGATGTCATGTCCTCTTGAGTTGTGTACAATGAAAGCAGGTACATTTTAAAAAAATATTTTAAATATTGAAAAGAAATCCTAAATGCAAAGGAAAGACTCCCATAATAATTACTGAAAGTAATATTTTTAAGATGCTTTTTGTTTTAAATCATGCCAGCCTTGAATTATGACCATCTCAAAGAGAATATTGCTGCTGTTTTTCTGGCCCAATGTATCAGAGCATATTCTGTGCATTCTTTATGTATTTCTAAGAAGCTTTCTATACACACACACTTCTTGTATAGAATTCATGGAGAAAGTTGCTGGCAAATCTTAAGTTTCATTTTCTAGTCTGAAGAGATTAGTAAATCCATCTCCCATCTGGATATTATGTGGGGCTGAGAAGTGAAATCTGGTAATACTAAGCAATAGATACTATAATGAATATGAAGATTTTTAAATTTCCCTAATCTTAAAAATTTAGAAAGGCTACAATTTCCCACATACTCAAGTGTTTAAAAACAGCATCAACAGCAGAGTTGAAGTCCTTGACAGCTGGGAAAATAATGTCCTCCTTGACAGGCTGGAAGCTGTCAAATGAAGTGTTTCCAATGTGGAGATTTCTGTGTGGAGCCTCTCCATGGGTTGCTCCTGCCTTGGCAGAGGGCTGTGTCAGAGAAGGTATTCTCAGCATCTTGTATGACAAGAAGGAGGAAAAATCTAGCACCCGTGTCTGGGGAGGGTAAATGAGCAGAGTTGTCTGTAGCATTTAATTACAAAATTAAATTTAAAAAGAAACACCCAAAAAAACCCACACCAGACATAACAGTGGTTTCTGTCTCTGCCTACTTGAACTTTTTATCTGTGAAATATAAAATAACAAGTGACAGGAAAATATGATAACATATGAATTACAAAGTAACTCAAGAAGAATAAAGCATCTTTATACCTAGAATTACCTTCAGGTATGAAGTCTGTCTTCATAAATAAATCAGTGGTATTTTCCTTAAGCCTAAATTTTAAACCCAAGATGGTGGGGAATCCTGCCAGTGTTTTCCATTTATGTTGTCTGAAGTTAGGTTTAAGAGCCATATCTTGTGGGCTGCTATTTGGAAGTTCTGAGCTCTGCAGCTCTCATCAGATTGGTCAAATGTACAATTTCAGCATTCTGTGCTGCTCAAAACTTATTTTATTCAGAACTTGATTTGAAGAAACACTAGAAAGTAGCTTGCAGATGTGACTTATTGAGGAGGAAAAATAGCATAAGGATCTGCTAGACATATTTAAAAATTACTGGCTCTGCTTCTCATACATCTGTTTTAATTATTCTGTGGGGACCTTCAGAACCAATGCTTGCATATACGTTGTCCATGAAACTTAGTATTATTTAAATGTCTTTCTAAATAGACATATGATGAAACAAATAATGAGATGCCAAATAAAGCAAATATTGCTATATAGACTTTGCTCAGTCATAGATTTACCTTGAAAGATACACAATTTTTAAATTGTGCTTTTCATTCCCCTTTACAGATTTCTGGAAAATTTAATGTAGTAATCAGAGATCAGTCAAATAAAACACTTGATCAAAAGATATGGTTAATTAGTGAATTCTGTTTTCACTTGACCAATTCTAACTTCAATTAAGGCTTAGAGATGCAAAGTATCTGAGAATACTGTGATATTGAAGCCGCAAGGCTTGTGTTTTAAATTAGTTCTGGATAATGCTGCATTCACTTACTATGGCTGTCAGCTTTCAGTTCCTCAGGGAATGGGTTTACGCTGAGTACAGGGCAGAGCCCAAAAATGTGGCATCCATCTACAGCACTCCCACCAGAAATGTATAATACAAAGTCTAAAAACTGAAGAGAATTCGGATTCTGTACTTGTCTGCATAATTAGAACAAATTCTACACTCATTAATACCTAATCTCATAAGTGCCCTGTGTGGTCTTCCAAAACTTGGTCCTGCCTCCTGTGTTGCTTTCATGTCTTCTGTAAGCATCTGTGTGATGGTGAGCAGGGAGGTTGGGCTTCTTTGCATGGTTCTGATAAAACCTGGCCCAGAAAATAATGAGATTAAAGGAGAGGCTTCTGTTTGCTGTTTCAAAATATGTAATAGCTGTTCTTTCCTGTTTGTTTACACAAATCTATGGTCTCAAATCAGGGCTTGTTAGAGCTTGCTGCTGGTAGGTACAGAACGATTTAATGGGTGTAGCTGTCTTAGGTTGTTTAAACAGGAATGGAGCTCTTGCAGAGTTTAGCTCTGGGTTGTTCCTCACTGCTTCAGCTCAACACATGAGGAACAATCCAACACTGCAAGGAAACTATTTACACAGAGGTGATGCACTGATTCAACTAACTCACTTTTATGTAAGTTAATACAACTTTGCTGAGCCTTTGATTTCCCATTAAAAAAAACCCAACCACACAACCCAAAAACCCCCAAAAACAAAACAACAAAAAACAACCCCAACCTACACACTGTATCCTGTGGGGATTTTGATATCCAAGACAGTAAGTCATTGAATGCAACCTCAGGCTGGGAAAGAAACAAATTTATCTGGAATGTGTCCAAATGTCAAGAGGAACATTTCTGGTTTGCATTGGTGTTTTGTTTGATAAATGATCTGCCTTATCTCCCCATTCTTCTGCTGGTAGGAAATCATTGTCTAATGCAAATGTGTTCTTCCGCTGACACGGCTTAAGAAAGCTGGAATTCATTTCAGATGGCTTTGGCGTTTATTGCCTTTTTTAACAGAAGCGAAAAAACTGTTTTAAAACCAGTTGTTTTGTTGAGATGCACTTGCAATCTCAGCCTCTGAAAATAGATTGTGATTTAAACTTCCCCTGAAGCATTTGGTCTAAATTTTTCTTCTTACTACTTTAGGAAACCTTCATATATGAAATGGGGTATCTGTTAGACTTGTTTTGCACTCATCCAGTGTCCTGCCTTGCAGTGTCCCTATCACATGCTTCATGAAGGTTTTCTAGAGTTCTCCTTCCCTAGCATATAACTAACTCATGTCCTGTAGAGGGACAAGTCTCTGAAGGGGAATAAGCCCATGTGTTATCCTAAATTGGACTTTTTACTGAGAAAATGTATTTGTTTTTCAGACCGAAGGAAATAGCATAATCTTACTAGAAGTATTGGTGTCAGTGTGACATTTAGTAAGGGACAGTCTCTTAATGAAATGTACTGGACAGAGCTCATTTCCTGCAGTATTGCAATGATAGAAGCCTTGGTGGTGTTTTCTTCACGTTGTACCCTAATGTGGAGAATGTTCACTGGGTTTCTAAACCAATTAAAAGCTAATAATGTTAAAGAATTTAAAAGTCTGTATTGTAATGTGAGCCTGCTTTGCTGGGTTCATTTCTGAGTCTCAGCATAAAATAATTTTGTAATACTCCTGTTTGTAAGTAGGACGTCAATTTTTTTAAAATTTGCTGTATAGACTTTTTTTACATTTACTCATTTACATTCTTGTTTGGTGAAGTGAGATGAGTTCATGTAACAGCAGGAAATGCATGTGTTCAAGAAATGAACATTGTTGCTTCTTGTCTGTAGATAAAATGAGAAGCAGCAGCATGTTGTACTAGTTGGATGTAAAATAGTTTTAGCATCATGAACCCCAAAGCAGAGATTTTTTCACCTTATGTAAGAAAGTACAAGGCTAAATTCCACCCTTTCTTGCATTTAGGGAGAACTGTAGTACCTTAGCACAGCCTTAAATAATAACTATGCAAAAAGAGCTGTACAGATGCTTGAATATGTAAGACCTAATTTTAACATAGACCCATGGAGACAAGCTTTCTACTCAGCCTTGCCAGCTGTACATATGCTTAGGTTTTCTGAGCACGAGGGAACTGAGTCTGCAGTAAAACCAATAAAAATCAATTCTCCTTGATTGTGCTGTGTTGATTCCAGAGCTGCCAAAGCCTTGAAAGCTGGCCTTTATGAATGCAAGAGTTTTCTCTTGGTTCCTAGAGGAATACCTAGGTGAGAATATAAAGGCTGTTATGCATTCTTCCCCAGTTATGAGCTGTTTTTCAAAGACTGAGGAGAAGCTGAGTGATAATTTTCTTTTTGAAGAAGGGGAAAAGAAGTACTTGCATGGGCAAAAAAGGAATAGGGGCAGTAGGGCTTTGTTTTCTGATTGTAACTATGAGTTTCAGGTCAGATAAGAGCATTAGGAAATGTCCCAGTCATACATGAAATGGTTTAATCTTGTTGCTTTCCTTTAGTGCATTTTTAGCCTTTCTGTCATTATGTAAGCCCCTAGAATGATTATGGGTAGAGTTTAGACCTCAGTCTCTGCCACCTGGGAATGCTGATCCAGCAGTCCAGGACAGAGTCCTAGTGCTTCTTCCTATACTGTGGAGTGGTAAATAGCAGTCAGGTCCTGAGTGGGGCATCACTCCTTGCAGACTGTTCCACCAGCCATCCCCCCCATCCATCCTGCTTCTCTTTGTAAAAATAACTCAAGTCTGTAGCAGGGGTTCTGCTGTTTCACAGTTCTGATTGCTTTTAGCAGAACTGTTTGGGTGTTTTTCATCTTCACCATTGCATTTGCTGACAAGTATTCCACCCCAATCTGGCTGCTCAAAACGGAGTCCAAACATGCAAAGGATATTGTCTTTAAAAACCTTATTTCTGTCAGCAGACCTGTAAGGTCTTTGGTGAGCTGCTTACTGGGAGTTTTTACTCCGTACTCTGTCACATGAATTCACTGCGTCTGATGAAGGGAAACTTCACTTTCTTAAAATATGCAGATGCCCAGATGCTGGCTCCATCTCTATAGAAGAGTAATGTAATGACTGTCACAAGTAACAGAAGGTAAGGCTGTTTCATGTGCTCTTAGTTTAAAAAGAAAAAAGTAAGTTTAAAGCATGATTAGAAATTACTTGAAGGCTAGGAAAAACTGTCAGAGAATGGTTAATTGTGGAGAAGAAAAGCAATCCCATTTTAATATAGAAATAAGGTCGACAGGTGAGCCCTAGAGTATCACTACCCAAACAACCATATACCTGAATTTTGGGAGCAGAAGGGATGGACACAAAGCACCTCTAAGTCTTCCAAGCACGTGTGGTAAATATGCTGTCTGCGTTTCAGTGGTTCTGCAGAAATTCATCTTAAGTGGTAAAAAATAAAAGCAATAAAAGAGCAGGGACACATCAGTCAGACCTAAAGAAGAAAACAGCATGACAGATTGGTTTAAGTTTAATGAGTTATTGAGAATCCCCTGTGGCAGTTATCACAGAGCTACAAAATTGGAGAAATATAAATCCAATGCTGTTATTAACATTTCAGCCGTTCTCCCAGGGAACAGGTCTTAATTTTTCAGTGGTGCATTGGTGAAATAGCAGAATCTATAAAACCCTCACTTTTGTCAAATCCTGCCAGATAAAACCTAAAAAACCTTTTGGAGAAATTGGCCTCTTAAATTTATTGCAAAAACCAATCACAGGCAATTGGCCTCACTAGTACCATGCACATTAACTCTGTTATGAGTCAAAGTCACTAGCAATTTCTTTTTGAAACATGAAGAATGCTGTTGTAATACTGTGCTTAATTTTATTTTTCTAAGTTGTACAGATTCCTCCCTATGGGGAAGTGGCGTTGGAGTGAATGGTTTGCTGAGACAGGTTTTACGTATCCTCACCAGGTCAGTAGTAATGGGTTGGGATGAACTCTGGAGGACTCCTGAGAGACAGTCATAAAATACCATCAATATTTAAAATAAATATAGGAAATACTTCTTTCCCTAAGGTGTGGATGGACTTTGCTTCCATCTTAGCTGTAAAGTGCTGGAGCATCTGTAGCAGAGGTTACATCCTTGAACTTCAGTCTTTGCAGAGCAGCTGTTTGCTTTCAATGACTTGTCCTCGGATACCTCGAGTTGCAGTGGAAAGCAGACAGGGCAGTGAGTCCTCCAGGTTTGTGCCTATTGAGAGTATCACAGAGGAATCATGACAGTCTAAGCCGCTGCTTACATTAGGGTGTTAATCCTAAAGGATCAACAGAATGGAAAAATAAAACAACAAAAGAAAACAGTGCCAGGCTTCCCTTCCTCCCCAAAAGTGTGCATTTGTGCAGTACTTCACATGCCTGGCACATGGCTAGCATCTTTGAGTGGGATTTTGGGGGGTTTTCTCTGTGTGGATATTTTGACTGCATAAACTGGGGAGGGTGAGAAGAGGTTTGCAGCAACAGGCTGACAGATCAGGGGGAGGTTCAATAGCTTTCTCATTACTATGAATTTTTGAGACAGCCCACTGACACTCAGGATACCTGGATGTCTTTCTGCTGCAGGTTTTAGGCAAAGAAAGTTAATAAGAAATATTTATTTCCTGCTCTAAAAGTATTTGTCACTCGCTGAAGTCTCTCACTGATACAAACCCTACAGTTCTTAAAATTTCATTCTCTTTTTAGTGATGTGAACCTCTTCGCAGTGACTCTTTCTGTACATTATTTTGCCCCGACATAGTTTGTCCCAAACAGGAAATCCACAAGTGTCTTGGTTTGAAAGACAGGTGTCTGCTAAGGAAGGCAGGAGCCTCCGTTGGAATGGAAAATGTAACCCCCTTCCCCCCTTTGAAATTAAGGGGCTTTCAGGCAAAGATATGAGAAATAGGAGTAACAGCTCTTTACTAATATATGTAACAAGGCAATTATACAGCAACACTGGCTTAACCTGACGGAGTCAGGATACAACCTGACACCCTGGAGGGCGGGGTGGTGGTAGCAGTCCAATTAAAGGTGGCTGCAGTCCACTCTGAAGTGATAGATATGGTTCTGTCGAAGCAGTGATCCTGTAGAAGGGTCTGGTCTTCCTCTGAAGGTCCAGTGGTGGTTATGTAGCTCTTGTCCTCTGGGAATCCAGGAGGTAAGGGCTGAGTGTGGTGTTCCAAACCTCAGACTATATCCAGGTAGGAATGCTTGGTTCCCCCCCCGGGCGGAGCATTCCACAATGGGATGATGTAGTTTTATGAGTCATGCAGTGATTGGATGGCCCATTAGCAGAAGATATTCCCCAGAGGGAGTTATCAGGGATGTGTCTGGGAAGAGACAAAGAGCACTGCCCCACCTGGTTTTAACAGATGGTGATAGAATACATACTTCTGATTACATCTTACATTGTAACCTAAGACAACAAGTGAAGCAGATTTACCACCTCGGTGGTGACTGGTGAGGGGTCTTCTGTATGCTTGGGAGGAATTGGCTGCCTCTCCCCTTGGGGCCACCATGAACAGGAGGGCCTGTGCTGCAATGACTGAAACAAAAGAAGCTTGAGGGGATGAACCATAAGGGCCAAGTGTTCCTGTCTCCCAAAGCACCTGAGAAAAATGTAGCAAGGCTTTCTCATTGCTGAGAAGAGCTTGAAAAGGCTCCTCTTCCCCTCAAACTAACAGCCAGAAAAATTAAGACCAGATGATGTAAATCGGCATTGTTTTAGCTCAAATTGTTTTTACTCTGCAGCTTGAATCTTTTCCCCCTTTCTTTCTCTAACACATTGTGTTTGCAGCCCCAGGAGTTACTCCTGATTTAATATTTCTGTAACAGGGAATAGGATTAAATCCTCCAGATCAAATATTTCTGTTAAATAGCCTAGCAGTGGTGCAGAGCTCTTGGTTCTGCATATTAGGATTTGCATTTGTTTTGCAGCAGCTCATGGGATAACATGGGAAGGAAGGCCCAGCAGTTGTCCAGCAAAGACAGTTTGGATAGGATTCATGTCCTTTAACAAGGAGTATGTCCAAGGGAGGTATCTAAATCTGACCTAATCCTCTTCGGCCCTATATTCAGACAAAAGAACTAAAGAGACACTTGAAGGCTTTTAAGGAGAAAATAATTTTCCGTATGATGATGGTTACTTCAAGGGTAGACGAGCTACTGTCATCGCTTTTCCACATTGACTTTAAAGAGAATTTAGAGCAAGTACCTCAGGTGTAGATCCTTATACTCTAAACTGCGTTCATGGGTGACGTGAATACATGCATAAGAATTTTTTTTTCTAATCCTGGTAACTCTACCACTATTGTGTTATTTGGGCTTCATAGCACTTTAAGTGATAGTATAATGTGGTTTTCTAGCTCAATTCACAGTTTAAGAATTTTCTGTCCTTACTGCACTTAGCAAACTCAATCCTAACCTGTGGCTTGAGACCCTGATTCTTCAGTGGTCTTACGACCATGTGATAACAAAAAACTCTCCAAAAATCTGACCAGCATTATAGGAAATATCTTCAGTGTTTTGGGGTTTGTGATTTTTTTGAAACAAAAAGAAAACTGTAAGTTGTTTTTTTTATAATATTTAGATCAAGAGACTACAGAACTAAATGGGGTTTCTTGTTTTTAAGTTCCAACTAGAAACTTTCAAGGATGTCTGTCTTGGGTTTTCTTAGATCTTTGTTTTGAATCAAATGATAACATTTTATTTTAAAGGTAATAAAAGGAAAAAAGTGTGGCTGTCAGGCTGCTAATGAAGTGCTTGATTAAAGTCCCACTTTTTCTTCAGTCTGACACCCATGCAGCTGCATATGTCCCTGTGATGAAAAGAGAGACTATTAGCCCTCAGCTGGATTGCGTCGGGTGCTTCTCCACCCTGTAACTGTCAAAATCTGAAGATGGAAAACAAAAAAGAGAGGTTTTATCATGGTTTTGTTTTTCTTGTGGACTTCACGCTCTTCTTCAGTGCTTGTACTGATCAATGAGTTATTAGATACTGTGTTTTTCTTCTGTTCCCTAGTGAATGCTGCTAATGAAGTAAAATGTGTGTTTGCTTGAGTAATGGTACATGATAATGTTTTAAAACAATTCTCTGTTTCTAGGTTGGAAATAAAACGCTTTTTCACTGTATTCTTTAAAATGTGTTTCCAGAATGAGGTGTTGTTTTGCCCTGACAGGTGTTAAGACCCACATTTCAAATACTCCAGGAGAGGAGCCGATGAAATACCACTGCAAATTATTCTAAGTCAAACCTTTCCTGAGGAAATGGGTAAAAGGTTTTAAGGTCATGAATGGTTGATACAGGGGTAGAGGAAGATCCAGGTTCTGAGTGGCTAAACACACTATGTTTCAGCATCTTTTGTTCTACCAGTTAGAGAATGGTCTAGTTCATGACCTGGAGAAATGAGAAGGTAAAAGTCATATTTGGCCTTTCTGAATATTGGAAGGCATTCTCATTCGATGAGCACTTCACTAAAATTTGAGCTACTATATAGAAACAGCAAATGCTACAGTACAGGCCTGCAGCTGTTTATATATGAAGAGATGGTTTTTATGGGTGTAAATGAAGTGTGAGAATTAAATGCATTCCCAGTTGTGTGTGTTAGAGGCAAAGACGTACATCAAGGGTCATCTCAGTTATAAACCATTGTACCTGTTGTTTCCAGTTTTACTTGCTTGTAGATTATGCTGGGTAAGGATTTTTTGGATGTTATACACATATTTAACCTGATGTCCTAGTGAGGTGAGCAGATGATGATACTTGAAGGTGAATGAATATTGTTCCAATGTATAATCATCTTTAAGCTCTGTGGATTAGCTCAGAAGAGGTGCTGCAATGATCTGGCAATCAGTGGATTCAGTTACATGTAGGCAGGTCCTTGCAGATGTGTGTGTATTGGGTATGTGCACAAGGTTTCAAGAGAGCCTCTTCACTGTAGCCACCTGAGTGCTTAAGATGTGGATTTACTCACTTTACTATTGTGTAGCATTAAAGTCAGACACTGTAAATAGTAATTACCCCTCCCATGCATCTTTTCCTCACACTCTATTTTCCACTTCATCAATACACTCAAGTAATGATATCTCAAGTAATCGTTTCTTCAGCATCTCTGCCTGTACAGCATGTCTTGATTCCATGTCTTGCATACAAAAATCTGGTGAGAATCTATTGCATTTTCATCTAAATTGTTTCATCTACATTATTAAATGACACGGTGCCTGCAAACCATAATTCACTGTAATGAAACTTCAGTTAAGTACCCTTCTTATAAGCAAACTGCTGTCTTGGAGGACTATTTTAAGCTGTCTCTGTTTATTCCTGTGACAATCTGCGTGACCTTTACTTGGAGACGACCCTTACCATAAAACCTGATGCAGTCAGGGGGTGTCCTGCGAGAAGTCACACTCCTCAGAGCATGCATCTGTGGTGAGCAATTAATTCACGCCCTTTCTTCAGCAAACAAATCAGTTTGTGTTGAATGTGCCAGACCAATCCACAAATTTTGGGTGAATTTCTAGACATACTGAAATCAAAGGCTAAGTTTCTTCCACTAACTTATGTAGGGCCAGATTTTTATCCTTGTGTGTTCTTAAGAGATCGCTTTTTTTAGGTACATGATAACTGTGACATTTAAACACCTGATCTTAAGATTTCCTTCTAAGTTCTTTAGCCCAACCAACTCCTTTTCCCAGCCAAAAAAAGTATGTCACAGAAGCTAATAAAATATTTAAAGAATAAATGACTGGAGCAACTTGTCGTGAAGCAAGTTTCAGACAGATTATGAATCCTAGTTCATAAGCTGAGATGCTGCTGTTATTTCTGATTTTCAAATGGAAAATTACTATCTTCAGTGGTTCTTAAGAGCACTGAGAAATCCTGAAGTGTCTGAATGAATGAATGAATGATGGAGTAGTGCTGTATTGTACTGTATTCATTACTCAGCTGTAACTCAAAACCAACTTGATTATTTATTTTCCTACTTTCTTCAAGGAGGGCAGAATATGAAATTATTGCTGGTAGCTTGGGAGTTACTAGTGATCTTGCTTGATCACTAGTAAGGGGTTCTGAGATTCAGCTGTGTCATTTATGTCAGGCAAATTTCTTGCTTTTCTGTGACTTTAGCAAAATCGGTGACTACAACATACTCCACTGTTTTTTCCACTGTATTTTTTCTCCTGAAGTTCATATGAAAGGATATGCAGTTGACTAAAAGACACACCAAGCTGCAGTTTTAAAGCAGTATTAAAACTGTCATTTGTCTTTCTTTACTTAGCTGATATCAAACCCAGGATAACAAGAGGGGTCAATCAAAAAACTGCCAATTATAAAGTAACCTATGTTCAGCTCATTGAGAAGTCTTATGTCAGTTCAAGACACAGATTTTTAGCAGAATTGTTTCTTCTGTGGAAATCTCTCCGGAACTTGTTTATCAGTACTAATCAGGGAAGGTAGTTTGGGATTTTCTTTTGTGAAGAGAACTGTTGCTGCTGTCTAATGTGAAATTGGGTGTACTGTGGTCTCCTTAGAAGAAAAGGTCAGATGCATCACTAGTTTAGATCAGGGCAGTTGTATTCAGCCCAGTCTACATAAGCTGAAGGTACAACTGAAGCATTTGCTTGACAAGTGACTCTTCTTTCATCTTAACACCCACAAATAAATTCCTTTTCAATGCTTTTTGGTTATGAATACACACACACACAAATATTACATGTTCTTCTATATTCTGTATTAGCCATCAGTAAAAGTGACTGGCTACAATGGCCCCGAACTGTAAATCCAAACAACAATAATGACCAAGGTGAAGATGTGAGTAGACATTACTTGCTAGCTGATTATCTCCTAAGGCATTCTAGTCATGGGAAACTTTGGTCTGGAGTCCTTCTGATGCCAGGGATGAATAGCTTATCCTGCAGGAGCTTCTATTTCAGTAGCAGGCACAATTTATGCCGGTCTGACAGCTTGCTTCATTAAATGTGTGGTTACTGATTTACCAACAAGGCGTGATTTCCTCCCCCTCACCCCAGCATCCTCCCTCTGTAAGCTTTGTAGATCTCATCAGAAATCATTATTTGGAGGCACCATAGAGGGTCAGCATGGACAGATACACAGTCAGGAAACTTGGATCATGCTAGCTTGGGAAATTTATGTTCTTCTGATGGCATTTCAGCAGAAAATGTAGGAGATGATACAGAGATGTAGCAGGAGATGTAGCAGTGATGAAGGAGATGCTGAAGATATGCTTATTGCCACTAATTTTGGTTCTTGTCTTCTGACTTTTTGCTGTTATGGGAGACAGTTAATTTCAGTAGTTTTAAATTGCTCAAATAGACACCCAGGGTTTTGTATTAACTTGATTGGAAAGGTTGAGGGACACCCTATTGAAAATAAAAGCTAGCATAAATGATACAAGTCTGGGGTGTGTAGACAGCTGAAATTGACTTTGAGGCCAGTCCTTGAACAATCCTTCTGTTGCTCAAGCAAAGACATCATCGAAGGAGAGCCCAGCTCTATTCCTAAGTGATACAGAAGTGCTGGGCAGCCAGTCATGAGAGAAAAAGGACAACAGTTTGAGGAAACAAGATCTGTGCTGACCTCAAATTAGTATGCTTACACTGAAGTGATTGGAGCTGTACTGATGTTCCATCAACATAAGGGGGCAATTGCACCAAAGCCCATGAGGTGCTTTTTTTGCAGTGGTTTATTGCAGAATGCATTTCCTGTTCTGGTCAAAACACACTGGCACATCTCCCTGATAGAATGCAGGAGGCTCCTTCCAGATTAAAGTGTAGCCTTTACACTTTGCAGAATGGCTGAGAAAATGGATAATGCTTTTGGAGAGCTTTTGTCTCTTGGGCTCCTTATGACCAAATGTTTCATTTGCTTCTCCGAGGTACTGAAAAAATACGACCATTCATCTATATTTTAATGTTCTGTCTGGATGCTTTGTCACTTAATGTTCAAGAAAATGGCTCATTGCACTTACATGTCCCTTTCTCCTTTCCACATCCATATTACTTAACACCTAGCTAACACCACTCTGAACCTTCTTCTCACGTCTCTCTCTGATTTGAAAAAACTCTCACAGTGAAAGAGTAACTTTTGTTTCTTTTTTTTTATTTTGAGTTAGAAATCTTTGTGACTATATTTATGCTTGTTTTGCTGTGTTCCCACTTTGTGCAAATGTTGCTGCTTGCGAGTGCATAGGCCACTGGCTGCATCCCTGTTTGTGCACTGTTTGTGCCCAGTGATCAGAGCAGTCCCGAAATAGATTTCTTCGTGCTGGTGGAGCTGCGCGCACATGGAATGCTTGTTTGAAAAATTGGAGTTAACAGCACACATGGGAAAAGGCGGCAGCACACTTGACTCTATTTTTGTGATTGTGTGCAGATGCTGTTCTAAATAATGGTGCTAATGAGACTAGGAGAAAAATAATGGTAATGACTGCAAATACAAGGCCAGTCCCTTGTGTGCTCCCCAGGGTAACGCTCTCCGTAAACACTCCGAGTATCAGTCTCGTTACGATACTGCCCCTTCAGAGCAGCAGCCCTTTGCTGCAAGAAAACACCACTAGTTTATCATGATCAAGTCTTCATCTAGCAGGCATGTCAGTGTTTGCCTATTTTCTTCGACAAATATTCTCCAGAGAGGAATTTACTGCTGTCTCCACTGGGGTGCCGGTGCTCAGTAAGTAGCTAATGGCTGGGTCACAGTCTTAAGTGAGATTTAGTTTCTCAGCTCTTATTGAGCATCAGAGAGACCTGAACACCCATTTGCCTCTTTTTTTCCTTGCAAATATTCCATCTTGTTAAGTTATCTCCTCCTTATTCTTTTTGGTAGGTTATAATTTATACTGGATTTTCCTGCGGATGATAGCAATTGAAATAGGGCAGGGAATAAAGACAGAATGGGTCCAGTGTTAATTGTCCACATGGTCCCACAGCAGAAAAACAGTGAAGTCAAGTTTTGTAGACTTTCTCCCTGTCACTAAAGTCTTTGCTGTTGAAGGAGGAACACAGAGTGGAATCCTTCCTCATAGTTCTCTCACTCCTTTGCTCTTTGTGGCTGTATCTATAGTGGTAGATCAAAAAGGACCAGTTTCTGAGCACTTGACCCCAATGGTCCTTGAAGGAATTCCCTTTTGTGTTTGAGACCATTGTCGACAAAAGCTCTCCCAGACAACCTCTGGACTTTATTTAGAAGTCAGTGCAGTACAGGGATTGTTCCCACTTACTGTGTTCACTAGTGGGTACCCTTTATAAGGATAAGGGAGCTGAATAGAGCAAATGAAGGCTGTCCCATGCCCCCTGGGTTGAAGAAGAGACCCAGGCACTTCTTGCCTATGGTGGCTGTGGAAGATAGGCTGCTCTCTAGCTCTGGAGAGCCCATTCACAGTGTTTCTGTGCTAGAGCCAAAGCCTTACTCCCTTCACCAATGTTGCAGGAAGGGAAGGGGTCTGGTTGGGTTAGATGAACTTCAGCCCCAAGGTCTGCGTTGTCCAGTATGACAGCTGCTCATAGTCATGCCTCAAGGCCCATCAAAAGCTGAAGCCAAACAGATTATCCAAGTATTTTTTCTTTCACTCTAGAAGCACTAATGCTACCAAGATTGTTAGATTGTTAGCCAGTGGCAGCTTTGGCCACCAGATTTTTAAGTCACTGGGAAGGACAAGGAGAAGGAAACACATAGACAGTGTATCAAGTAAAATTCATTTTCTCAGGCCACTGGTAAAACCAACAAAGTTGATCCTGCTGATTTATCTTTTAAAAGCTCCAATAACAGTTGCTGGTGAAAATGTGCTGACAACTCATGTTTTTTTGTCTATAATTAATTAGTACCTAAGAACATTGTATTATTTTTGACAGTCCAGTGAAGTTCTTGAATTGATATTTCTTGCAAATAGCTTCTAAGCAGAAGGAATGTGTTTCCAGCCAGAGTTGATGGATTTGAAATCATGATTAAAATAGATTTTTTAATCAGTCAGCAGAAATCCTTTACATAGATCGTTAATTTTTGTTTTCTGTTTCATTTGTAGTTGCTAGTTATTTTCCAGGAGCAGCATGCATTCTTAGGGCACACATGACCATTCAAAACATGCTGATTTACAACATGATAAAGCTTTTGTACTAAAATCCAGGATTACTTTGCTAAACTGGCAAATGCACAATATATAATTGTCTATGTACTTCAATTCCAAATGAATGCATACTAAGTATTCTTAGCTTTTAGTATTTTTAATGGTTGAGATTTACTGGAATTTTTTTGTCATCAGACAATCTGTGAATGGGAACTAATGAGAGTGCAGTTGAGATTCATGTCAGCATTTTAAATTTGTTTTATTTTATAAACTTAATAACATGCATTCTGCTACAAAGTCCATTTAGCCCAGTCTCCTTTTAATACCACCTGATAGCTGATGCCTAGGAAAGAACACAATGAGGTAAGTATATAATAATACTTCCCCAGTGCACTATACTGGTCTCTGGAGACCTGTAGCTTATGGTCTGTGTGAGCCAAATAAGCTTCTCCATGTTTATTAGCCCCGACAGATACTTTTTCCCCCCTCACATTTATTTGTCTGAATGCTTTATGAGGCTGGTAGGATTTTTAGCATGTCTTCCCATAGCACGTAGTTTCACTGCTGAACTGTGTGTTGCATTAAAAAAAGCCTCCTTTTGCTGTTTTTATCCTGCCACATGCTGATCGTATTGATTTCATTTTATTTCTATTAGAAGAAACAGTGAATAGTCATTTCCTACTCACTTTCTGCAAGCTAATGAGGATTTTAATCATCACTCATTTCTCTAGATTGTGAAGAGTCCTGGTTTGTTTAAATGCTCTTTATGTGCAATCTGCTCTGTGTCTTTGATGGTCTCTTTGTCTTTTTCTGTATGGGAATATTCTGGTTGTCCTACATCTTTTAACATGTAGAGGGAACCAGTTTGGCCCCTGTTCAAGGCGTGAGTGTGGCATGCATACATATAGAAAGCATTCTCTCTAGTTCTCTCTTCCTTGTGAAAGATAGCTTTATTTAATATTAGAGTGCTAGAATTATTGCATTGCTTTACAGACAGGGGAAAAATAAGTTTGCCAAAACATGTTTTGTGTTCAAAACTAACTGATCCATTCAAGAACTCAGTGAGTTCTTGTAGTTAATGAACAGGTTTTGGCCATGCACTGCTCATATTTTTGGAACTAAAAGTTCTAGAAATGAAATTTCTGCCATGTTGTTTTTTATATAGTTAGAGGTTTAATTTCCACAAATCCTGGTTGATTTTGTTCATAGCAGAATGACTTAGCTTGACACCAGTGAAGGTACATATGATTTGATTTGTGTCAGGATTTGTGTTGGATTTGTCAGGATGAACTGTTTTTCTCCTCGTTCCTTGATCTTTCTGGGAAACAAATAATGTCAAGTACCATTGGAGAGAAGATGCCAGGTTAGTAAGAATCTTACTATAAAATACAATAGCACTTTTCTTACTCCTCGTTTCTTACAGGCACATTTTTCATAAAGGTTAATAACGTGACAATTTATTTTAGCTCAACCCTGGTGAGTCCCTATAGACTTTCTTAACAGAACAGTGTTAACATATCTTTTATTAATTTAGCTCCTTTTAATTTATTCTTCAAACCATTAAAATTTGATACACATGTCAGTATTCCTAATATCCCATGTCATTACTTTTCACTTTTTTATTACAGAAGTCATCATTGGCTGGACGCTGTTTATATATAACAGTAGATACATGAATTTTTTTTTGCTTTAATATTCAATCTTCCTAAAAAGGAAAAAAAAAGTGGCACAATGATGTTCCCCTTGGCAATGAAGTTTGATTCATCTGTATTGCCATGAAATATTTTGCAGAGGCTCACATTAGGTTCAGTCATCTTGTTTTCTTAATGTTTTTGGCTTAGCAATGGCACTGCTTTTGGTAGGACTTTGGACTGCCAGAGCTGTGGCCAGTGTATGATCTGTCACTAACAGCAGCTGGTCTCTTGCATGCTGAGTGGTGCAGTACTTATGGATCTGACACTTTCTGGTTTGGTTCCTTAAGGCAGCTGTGGCTCAAAGTGGTGTAATCAGAGATGGTATGACAGTCTCTTCTTCTAGGGAAATGAGTGCCAGATGCATTGTTTTTCGAGTTATTGCTGTGGTTTAGTAATGATAGCCATGATAAAGCTATGATCTGGATACAAGTTTTTTTGTACCATAACATTTCAATGATGGGTTTGCACCACTGGTAGCAGCCTAAGGCTTACCTGACACCTAAGTCATAGATACAATAGTTTATTTCAGTGAAACTGTGTAATTTACATAGTTTCTACATTTTTTGCATTGTGCAGTGTTCCATCATGCACAGTTAACAGCCCAGACACCTGGTTTCTTAGGAGTACGTCCATTCCTTTAAAAACAACAACTCAAATATGAATTTGCTACAGTCAGATGGTAGAAAACATAAAATCAACACTCAATTTTGACTATATGCAAGGTAATATTTTCACAGAGAGAAAATATTTTTATTAGTGGAATAGAAATAGTTGGAAGAAACAGGAAAGCTTTCAGGCCCACAAAGTCTTGTCATCTCCTTTATCAATATAGGAACCTATTGCTCCAAAAACCTCATCCAGAAAGACATATTACAAGCTTTGTTATCAATAGGAATGTTTAAAATGAAAAACAAGCAATCTTTTATGTTTTCTGAAAGAAAATTTTAGCGATGCATTTCCTTTCCAAGGCAAAAACTTTATAATGTCTGATGATGAATTTTTATCCCTGGGGCAAACCTACACTGTACTGTATTTAACTCATAACTTCTGTGTGAATGCTGGCCTTTCTTCCTATTTAAGCTGTGTTGGGGATGTTAGCCTCAGCTGAGGATTTGAGCTTTGATTGTAGCTGTGGAGTGAACTGGGATCTACATTTCATCAGCTCTAGGTCACCCTGCGTAATGAGGGCATTTAGCTGGAGGGTGAATAGACAAGGGAAACAATGGAAAGCAGCTTCACTAACCTATTGAATCAGACTGCAAATAAATATCAAATATTTTGCAGTTGTTTTCTTAAGAAATGTTATTATAAGAACATGAAGCATTTTGTATCCTGAAGAGAAGGTTTTAAGAACAAAGGCTGCTGATGCAATAACGGATGAAATACCTGATTTTGTTTCAGTCCTTTCCCATTCTGGTCGTTGTAACTGGAACCCTGGGCTTTGTGTAGAGAAGCTGCCCATTGTCAGAACAAGCTGATGCATCTTTTTAAGCATAATAGTGAAACTTGACAGGGCGTGAGAGATGGATATTAATAATAATATTGAGCTAGAAATTTTTAATAGTATGACTCCTTACAGTTGTCAAGAATGGCAGGCAAAGCTGAGTAAAGAAAGCTATAACCACTCGATTCTGAAATCTGTAGACATCTGCTTGGAAGTATCTTGCAGAAGCATCTCAGACTTGTCAAACTTGCTATAATGAACCACATTTCAAGACTACTCTGTTGAAGTAAGGGTCTGATCAGTAGAGAGAGTGACATGAATCTTAGTGGTCCAAATAGGTCTTATGGTATTGTCCAAAACTGCCTGAAATACAAATCTTCCTTTTGGCTGTCCTTCCTCCTTAGGTTTTTCCCATTATTGTTCTGCCATGGCCTAGGGACCATAGTCAGCAGGATACAAGAGAGAATGGATAAGTGTTTAGGATTGGTGAGACTGTTTTCCTTCACCGTACCTGTTCTGCACCTTCCCACTTACACACTGAACACTTTCCCAAGAAGATGGGGCACTTCTGGCCACTTTGGGATCCCGTCGCACAACCAGGGTGTTGCTTTATCCAGAAAGGTTAATCCATGTGTTACACAACATGGAAAATGAGCAGTGACATGCTTCAAGCTACTCAGTGAGTCAGACTGATGCCAGCTGTTCCTCTGGGCTCAGAGGGAATGAATTCAGCCCTTTGCTTGGATTTAAAGTCATCAGCTGTTGCTCAGGGGCTGCTAGTGTATCTACTCCTAGCCATTTCAGTGGTATTTTCTTCCCCTTACATCAGTCAAAGAATCATTAGCAAGTACTAAGAGACAGCCTGGTCCTCTTGCCCACACAAAGGATGTCAGTAATTAAAAAGCTTGTGCCTTTAAAGTGAAAAGAAAAATGAGAGGAAAGGACCACATTAATTAAGTACCTGAAAAATCACTGTTGCCAGAAAGTTGAATACTAAGGATTTATAATTATGGCTAGCACCTTCAAGGCTTTCAGAACAAAGTGATGATGCTAAATGAGAGGGACTGTCACAGGGTACAATTAAGGGGACGTGAAAGAATTTGTTGAGTTTGTGTGTGCAAAATATAAAGTTGTGATGCTGTAACAGGTCTCGGTGTGAATGCGGGTCTTTGCAGATGGAGTTCACTCTCAGTCAAGTTTTTTAGGAAAAATATGTAATAGGAGTCTGGACTTGCTACTGCAGCTTGCATGTGTTATGCTGCCAGGCAGAAATCACAGCCCCAACTTAGGTGTCTCTTTTCCATCTGCTCTGTACCAGGAGCTTCTTGGCACCTGAAAATGAGATGCACCAAAATTCTTGTTTTATTAAATCTTTCACATAATATGCTTAAAGCTTAGCTAAGTGAGCACTGTGGCTGCTGGGTGATCTGCTTACTCTTCTGTTGCCTCAACAGATACCTAATGATGCCATTGAAGTGGAACAGTGTCAATTGCAGTTCAGTAGTGCTACTGCAGAATGTAGTGTACCCTTTGTCCAAGACAGATCATGTGCTGTTATTTCCTACTGTTTCTATCTCCTAAAAGTTCATTTGAAATGTTGTTTTAACGTCCTTCCTATTTTCAAAAAAAAAAAAAAAAAGTCAATTTAGTACTTTATACAATGTAATTGATAGGTGCTTTCACTCTGGTTTCCAAACCATTGTGAATATGATAACATGTTCCAGGTGACTTCACACAGATCATATCAATTGGATAGGAAAACTGTCAGTCTGCTCATCTCAATGCAATTGTATTAAATTTGGGATATAAAACCTGTGTTTCCAGTTGCCCAAGGTATTCTACATAAGTCTAAATTTTGCATCCTTTTTTTTTTTTGTCCAGCTGAGCAATATTAACCTATGACAGTCAGTAACACCAGGTTGCAGGGGCCCGCTGCAAAAGGACTTTGAAGTGTGGGTTTTTTCATATCCTCTTTGCAACAGTGTGTGAAGAAAAGGAGCCACCAGAGGCCTGAGTCTAGGGATAGAGGTTACCAGCTAGCAGCTTGTTGGCTACAAGAGGGAGGTCTAGTGAAATACTTGCAAGGTTATATTTCAGGTTCAGTTAGGACTGCAGTCTTTCTGAATCTTGCACACAGTCTTAAAAAAGCAGTACCACAGATTTGTAATAAACTTGCAGAGTAAAGTCAGTAGATACGTACAACTTCCCACATCCTAAAAAAAACTACATCCGTAGGTTTGTGTATTATTTTTTTCACCCAAGGCAGGCATTTCTTGTACAGCCAAGGAGGAAAATGAGACCACTGTAAAACTCGAGAAACTATGGATGTAGCAGAACGAGGGAAGTCAAGCAAATTGCAGAGATAAAGAATTCACCTGAGAAACCCCGTCACTGGCAGCTGATGGTGCTGTAGTTTAAGGGTCTCTCCTCTGCCTCAGTAACTCTAGTGGTTACTGAGAAGGGTAGTTGTCATTTGTCAGTGTGGCACAAGGCCACACTCAGAAGTTACTTTATTGTCTCTTTCAACACACCTATGTTAGCTCGTTACAGTTTTGTATTTTAATTGTTGCTCTTGCTGGTGGTTTTACCAGAGCAGCCAAACTAAGTGAACATGGACAACAACTCTTCTCTCTCCTTTTCTCCTGGGAACATTTACTCATATTTTGGTCATAAGACAGCTTTAAATTTTGGGTTAAGATGTGATCACAAGCTGGACAGATGTTTACTTGAGAAGAATTTAGTGCGTATAGCACACACTGTACCTGTGCATAGGTGTTGAATGTCTTATCATGACTCATTAGGCAGTTGTGAGCTGCACCAGATGTTGCATTAGTTACATTTCACTTTCCATACCTGCATTCTGCATGGTCTCTGTGCCATGTCTGGTAGTGCAAAGTTCCTTTCCTGTTTGCCGTATGATGAGAAGTCCAGGCTCTCAACCAACCACTATTTGAAGTTCTCCAAGTACTTAATTTCTTCCTTTTTCTTTCAAGTTTTGAGCTAGAGTGCAAATGTGTGAACATGTCAAGAGAAAAAAACTATTTTTGTGTAAGTTCACACCTAAGTAAAACCAGGAAGAACTAGCAAATCTCTCGCATGCACACACCCACATCCACGCTTTCCCTCATCCCTGTGCGCACACTCCTCCTTCGTTCTTGCGTAATGCTCTTGCACCAAGAAGAGTGGGTGGGCTGAAATAAATTGCTTGATGCTCATGTGGCCTAAAGAGCTGAATCTTTCAGGAATTTGCTTCCCCAGTGCTTAATCACTTCACCATTGTCTATACTGCATGTGATCGTGTACACATCTGGTTTTTTTCAAACTGTCCTTTTCTGAATGGTTTCATCAAATAATCAAGCCTTATCTGGTAAAGGAATGCAATAATCCTTCTGCAATAATACTGATCTCTTTTCTTTGTATTACGAAGCCTTTCAAATTCCTTTCAAAACTGCCGAGGTATGGAGATTTTCTCCCTCTGGTTAGTATGTTTGCTCTCAGGTAATGCAGGCTTAGCAGTTATCTTAAAGTTTGGACTAGAGCAAGGTGAGAGCTTTCTCTTACCTTACCAGAACTTTTCAGCACTTAATAATGTGGGCCTATTTAAGACCATCAGCATAGGGCTTAATATTTTGCTAGCACTGTTGTCTCTTTGATGCCATCACAAGGAACTTAGAGCAACTGTGGGACATCAAAACTAGCATTCTGCATGACAGCTGCTTTTGCAGAATTTTAAGAATTTCATCCTCAGTGATGGATTCCTAGATCCATGTCCTAAATACCTTATTACATCTCCAACAGTCCCTTGCTCTCCATCTAATCCAGCACTGGGATGTGGCCAGCATTGACAGGTGTAAGGAGATGCACAGAGCACTTCAGGATGTGTAATCAGAGATTTATTCTTCTCACAGTCTTTGAAAGAAACATCACTTTGCTGTAGCCTCCTAACAGAGAAGATGCTGCTCGTTCTTCCGCTGTGTGCAAGTATCTGTCATACTGATTGTCACAGCAGGAACTTTTTGCTTACCCTCAGCATGTTTGCCAGGCAGTCTCAGGCAACTTCTATAAATGTAGGTATCCAGTTACTAGGGAATTAAATCAACTCAACATATATTTGGCTGTCAAGTCTTGTGCCGACCAAAGGAAAGCATGAATGAGCAGTCTGTGCGTACATAAACAGCTTAGAAGGTAATATTTTCACAGAAAGCATAATTGTTAGACTTCTGTGGCCTCCTAGCTCTAAAAAACACTGTAGTGTTTCTGAGGTTTCCTCCTACTTGCTGCTATTTTTCAGTCAGAAGCCTAATTCTTATGATACCTGTAACATCTTAGGTTTCACTTCATCTTCTGTATTACGCCCACTGCTTCATCAGTCATGGGGACCTCAACCATTCTGTTCTGTAACTTACTGCAAATACAGTGAAAATTTAAGGATAACTGGTTAAATGAAAGTAGGAAACATAGTGGGCTTGCACTGAGCCCTGACAAACAAAATAGATGTGTTTCTTTCTAAAAAGAAAATGCACATAGCCTGTACAGAATCTTCAAAATGTGTTGAGAGCTGTGGTAATTTCTGCTGTGTTAACAATGGAAAATGTTTTTATCAAAATCATTAATAATTTTTGAGTGAATGTAGCCTGCGGAAAAGTTAATGGTGTCCCAGCTCTCGAAATCAAAAGCCTCTCTGGGAAACAGGAACACAGTCTTTGGCTGTTTTCTGAGGTGCTCAGATGAAGGATTTCCTGAATTTAAAAGTTGATTCTTCCTGGTTCTGAGTTTTAACTTCCTCCTGAAACGGCTACTAAATCATGATAATCAGCCTGTTTTCATGGTGGTTTGGGGCTTTTCATCCACATGAAGAGGAAGGAGGGGTAGGAGAGGGCTAGCATTTCTAGCTATCATGAGCGATTTAGGTAAGTGCATATTTGTATTTACAAATAAGGATGATGTGAAAACCAGACTTGAAATAGTAGTGGAAACTAAATAATGAATTGAAAATTACAGACAAGGAGAGAAATACAAAGGCGTAGTTAAAACTAATAAAAAACCCTATAACTACACATTGACCATGCTTCTGTGGTTCAGAGCACACCATCACCTTGCAAGACAATAGCATCTTATAAGTTTTCCTGTTAAAATAATGCCTTTGCAACCATGGCATTTCTCAGTTTTATGTCTAACAAGACTATCAAGTGTATTGCGGTTTCGAAAAATTAAATTCCAAAGTTGAAAAATGTAGTGATTGGATCTCATTTGTGTTCTTAGGAAGCCTGTATGGCAGAATGGCTGTTCATGAGAGCTGGAAGTGTGTAAAAATCAGTCATATCTAAAAGTGTGAAAGGCTGCTATTTTTACCTCCCATGCCTGCCACTCAAAGCCTGTTTAGCTTTCTGCCTAGCCATGCCCTGCATGGTGATCAGCCTTACAGGAAGCCTGGGACACTCTGGGTACAGGCATAAGCTTTTTGGGCTTATGCACGGTCGTTAAGATTGGGGTTTTTCCTCTTCAAACGTTACAGGTTTTTACAAATTCCAGTTTACGGAAGAAGCTGAAGCACAGTGTCTGGTTTAAAGCAGGGACAATTGCAGAACTGTGTCTGACCTATTCTTTTTCTTCAGCGACAACACTCACTTGTCCACCCTGCTGTCCTTCCATAACACAATAATCATCCAAGTGGCTCAGAAGACAGAGTATCCACTGCTTTTTCTGGTTAATTGAATCAAATTCTTCCACTAGTTGGTGCTTTGTTGTAGTTGTTTTGTTTTTAAGTATGTTTAATTCATTAGACCTGACAGAGCATGTTTAGTAGAAGAGTTCAGTTCAGACCGAATTGCAATAATCATACAGAAATTTTGCAGTGTTAACAAAAAAAAAATCTTTAAAAAAGTATTTAAAGGATTAAGTTGGCTTGTGACAGATGTAATGGCCTCTTTTGGGCCTGGGAAGCCTGCCAGGCACTCATCATAACAAATACCCTGACAGGTCACCATGGTTTTATGTCACAAGTTTAAAATTACTCAAATTTGTCTGTCTCTGCTCAAGTCTCTGATTAATTCTTTCTCCTCTGTTATTTTCTCCCCAATCTGGAGATGGGGAACAAACCAGCAAATTTTCATATGATTTAGCATATAGAAAGATTGTCTTCTCTTGAAAGAGAAGAGAAAATAGAAAAATTCAGCTATTAAAAATAAATTCATCCCAGAAAATCTTTTTTTTACAGACATTCACAGAAACTATTTAAATATAAATTTCTTTGTCTATGTCATAATGAAAATGTCCCAGGGGTACTTTTTCTATGGAGCTTTTAATTTTTGCACCAATAAAATTCTATTTTGTCTTCTCTCCCATCTTTGCTACCGCACCTTCATCCATTAAAATACTGTCTTGACCACCCACACTTCTTTCTTGTAATAAAGAAACAATACTTCTTTTCTAGACCAGGTTTCCAATGCTGTCACTGCACTCTTTGGATCCTTTCTGCTCAGCAAGTCATGTATTATTTTTGGAGCTACTTTTTATATTCTATCAAGCCACTGACCTCTCTCAGAACATGTGTTATTAGCCATGCTTATTACATGTGCTCAAAAGCCATGGAAATGTAGTTTAAGTATGGTCAGAACTTGGAACACAGAATAACCCATGGAGCATCCAAGTTAAATGGTAATATGGATGCAGAGAGAAGTGGGTAAGCACAGTGAACAATGTGATGGCCCTAATGGAGATGGTTTTGATGTGTTTTGTTTGAAGTAGAGCTGCTTAGATTTAGTAGTCAGCTCTCTTGCTTTGAAGAAGCAAGGAAAGGTGGTAACAGAAGGAAGTGAAATGGAGAGGAACAAGGAGGCAGGACGGAAGGAGCCGGCACCCACCAGAGGAAAGTAGGCAAACCTGGGGGAAGCACTTGGAATTTTCATCCTCCCTGCCTGGCTGCTTTTGCAACTGTGCTTCCCTTAGCTGTCATCTGCAGCCAGACTTCCTCCCTCATCTCTCCCTTCTCCTATCAAACGCCTCCCCGCTTTCTCCTCTCTCCATTGTGCTTAGGAATGCTTTCCACAAAGCTTTACAAAACTCTTAGTGCTCTCCTTCAGATTTCTCTGTCAAACTTAGCTTTTGCTTGGGGCCTACAAAATTCTTGCTGATTATCAGGCCTTTGGGGGTGGGCATGTGTGCACCCATGTGTGTGCACTGAAGGAAAAGGGTCTCTTGTTGGCATGAAATTTATGGTGTTTATTTTGGGCACATTATCTGCAATCACTTCCTATATCTGCGTGTTGTGTCTGAGCTTTACAGCTGTACTGCAAACACCTGTGTGCATGGACAGTGCTACAATGCACCTCTGCAGCACTGGTCAGAAAGTCTCCCTAGGCACCAACATACTGCTGTACCTGTAAAGGTTAATAATTAATGCACTTTTTGTCTCCAGTAGAACAACTAAGAAAGATCTCCAATGCTTTTATAGTTCTAAGGTATTACACAGGGTAATTCCCTGCATGGTGTGGCTTGAGCTCCTTTTTTATTCTATGCAGGAGCAAATAATCCTTCGCTTTCCTGATTTTACTGCACAGCTTTTTCTGTCTTTCCTTCCCCTTATTTTCTCTAATATTTCTTCCAGTTCATGCTTTGACTGTCTTTTCCCTCACTGCAGCAATCTAGTTTTGAGGAAGAAACTTTTTTAGAGTAGTTGGGAGGCTCTTCTTTGATAATTCTGTTGTCTTTATTTTCATTTTAACTCTTCCATTCACACCAGCCCCCCTGCCTGCAGTGTCACAGGGCTCCATCATCACACTGAGGCCCACTTCTGTGGTCCCTCTGTGTAATTGATGCTACTGTGTTGGATGTAGTGCTCTCTTCAGCCTGCACTCATTAAACAGGGAGTACCTTCCATACCATCTCTCACATCCAGAGAAGGATAACTGAATAATCTGCTCATCCCTCACTGGTGAGGTCTTTCAGATGTATGTGTTGGGTTTTAAAGGCTTTATATGAGAATTCCCCTGTGGATTTTTTTCCTATCTATGAAAATCTCTTTCAAATCCCTCAATTGCTAATGAGCATTATTTGCTTAGGCCATCATTCCATGCTGTTTTCATTTTAACTAGATGCCTTCCTCATCATTAGTCCAGTATCCCTCCTTGATAAAAGAACCTGCATTACATGAAATGTTGCCATTAAATCCCATTGTTTGCATTCAGAAGTTGATTCTATAAATCTTTCTTCACTATGTGGCAGATGCCACTCACATCTTGCAAAAATTAAGTAAACAAGCCCTCCCTATGTATGGCAAAAAGCAAGGAAAATCAGTGACTACTCAGAATGCCCCTGGTTCAGGCTCTCCTTTAATTTCATCCCCAGCAGCAGTTCACAAAACAGGTGGACAGTATGTACTGCAAGCCTTTGTATGTGCCTGAGTTCTCTATTCTTCATTACTCCCACACAAAGCCAGATTTTCCCCCCTTGCGATTTTATACCACCATAATTCTGCTGCTTTCACAGAATGTCACCCATTTTGTGGGAGAAGGGGATAAATAACTGCATCAATTAGGTTGCATTCTTAACGAAGCGAAATGAACCAGAAATTTCAGGTGACCAAGTGAGTCTATTCTTGATGATTAAATCCTCCTTAGGTTGCTAATATTTCATATGGGATTTGAGGACAGCTTTCTTCTATTTTGAATGCAGTATAGAGCAATTCCCAGTTTTGGGTTTTTTACTGGGAAATAAAACCAGGTAAAACAGTCTTGTCAAAATGGATAGATTCAGCATTGAATCTCCCCTGTACAAATTCTGTCTCTAGCTTCAGATACCTTCACAAAAGAAAAATATGAGCCCTTCCTGACACAAGGACTGAAATTGAAGTTCCAGGGACAGGGAGCAGACCCAGGGCACTAAGCTATCTGTAATGAGCTATGGCATCTGTATCTAATAAGTGCTCTCTATTTGTTACACATTGAAAGAAATGGAAAGAAAGAAAGACAGTCAAGTCTAAATTATCAAGACTTGATTTATATGCATTTCTTTAGTAGTCATATGTAGTCACTGAGAAGTCACATCAAGCCACACTGTTCATCCTGTTACTGAGTTACAATAAATATTTCGAGGGAATCATGATAAAAAAAAAGTGTCTTAGCTTACGCTATTTAGCACTTCAATTTGCATATTTAAAAGTATACTGTACATCTTGATCAGATTAACTTTGTGTCCTGGTTCTGACCAGCACAGGCTTATATTTTGCAGTAGCCAGGAGGGGGCATGGCTAGGACTCAGAAATTATTCTATCAGTTTATTTTCCAGGGATGGGGAAAGGCCTCTCTTCAGGGTGTCAGGCTCACAGTAAATTTTCATTGCATGTGAATCATTCCCCTCTTGTACACTTTTGTTACTGAAATTTTTGCTCTTACTGTTCATTTTCTTATCTCATTGCTGTTTCCAGTAAATTTTTCTTGTCTCAACCCATGGTCTTTTCCTTTTGTACCTCCAGTTCTTTTCCTCAGCCTAGTGAAAGGGAGAGCAGGAAGGGAGGGAGCGGGGCATGGTTTGGAGTGGCTTCAATGGAAACACTAAGTTGGAGAATACCATTCCTAAACTATAGCACTTTGCATTAAGTGTTTTTCTATTAAATGTTTTGTTGGTTTGGGATTTTTTTTGGTTGGTTGGTTGGTTGGTTGGTGGGTTTTTTTTGCAATAATCTCTCCTGTGAAATTAAAGATGTATTTCTAAGATTCAGTGTAAGAAACTGCATTTGAAAATTCTTGAAATTTGAAGACGTTCACAGCTGAATGGGAACCTTCTAGCTCAGGCTCATCGCCACCAAATTAGATCTCATGTTAGCTTTGAAGATATGCAACACCTTTTAGTTCTGAAAAGCATCTATACTTTTATGTTGTTTGTGAAACCTGGACTACTGTATTTAGGGAATCCAACTTTCTGTCATTAACTACTTATAAAAATTCCCAAAAGTCTTGATGCTAGCAATTATAAATTTTATATATGCCTGGCCTGCCTTAATAAAAACCTCATGTGCTTCTTTCCCCCAGACTTTCAGTTCAGTAATGGCTGCATTTGACATCTTTTTTTCATCCATACAAGTATCCCTGCTGCGCGAGTGTGAGCTGGCCTCATCTCTCAGAGAAACACAACTTCCATGCAAAACATGAGCTGTGACCTGACAGGGAGATTAACTGAATGCAAAGAGAATTCTGATGATTTTGATTCTCCATTAAACTTGTAGACCAAATCCAGCATGCTTTTCATAGTCCTGATTTTCAGACTCATCTTTTGGTTATAAAAGGTTAAATTTATCTTCTTCTTCTTCCCTTCTCTCCTCCACCCCCATCTCCCCCTGCCCCTCTGCATCTCCTGTTGTCTGTTTCAGCACCTGGCTCTTAAATGCAGTACATCAAACATCTTTTGAAGGGCTCAGAGATTAAAGATTGTAAGTTACAATTAGAACAGCTATAATGATGATCAGCTCTTAGTTCCTGCATAATGAATAGGAAAATGAGTTACAGAAGACTCAAAGCTTTAGCCAAGATTTGAAGATTGTGATTTTGGTTAAAAGAAAAAAAAAAGAAGAAGAAGGAAACAGCCTGTGGTCTATTTTTTGCATGCTTGAGGTTCAGATGATTCAGGCTCAGGCTTTCAGGTACTTGCTCAACATGGAACATTTCAGAGCTTTTTATTTTATTACCTGAGACACCCTCAGACTTAAAGCCTTCTGTCAAGGCATAGTTATGTTTTCAAGTGACTGAAATGCATTAATTAGGCATTTGGTTAGGGTCTGGGGTAGGAGAAAGATGTACCTTTTTTTCCCCCACTGTGAGTGATGGCTGATTCAGGCATGTCAAGTGAGGTGGTTATTGTGAAGTATGATTGATGTGTCTCAGTCTCTGTGATTATTTGCACCTATATGCAAAAACATGTATTTTGCTTTAAATAGCAAAGGAGAGCCTGCATTGTAACGGGAAGCATGATTTTAATCGAATGATGCAGCTGTGTGAGCTTTTAAAGTAATTTTTCTCTCAGAAAAGGAAGCATGCATTAGTGTTTTCGTGTCACAGAGCAGCCAAGAGACCTCTTTAGCAAGAACTTCAGTCGGTGGCAGTGCTATGGTGTCCTTCTTCTCATAAGGAAGGACACAAGACAAATGAGCTTGCAAACAATTTAACTGTAGCTCTGCACATGGGCAGCAGTAGGTTGGTGTTAGCCAAAGGCTTGCAGAAGAATCAGCATCCCTGCAGGTGAGGCAGCAGAAAGTGCTCGTGGAGGATCCAGCACCAGTTCTGAATTCAAAAGTGATCCTCAACACTGAGCCAAGACCTGTCTGTAATGAAAGTAACCGGGGAGCTGTTGTCATCTTTCACCAGTAAAAATGAGCTCCCTTTGCTCTCTGAGTGTGTGTGTCTAAGCCACCTGAGGGTTTGGTATCTGTTTTCCAGTGTTGGGACCTCTGTTTCTTACTTAGAACTACTTAGGACTTGCATACTTGATCAGTGGTAGCATAAAATGGCACTCCCTCTCTGCCCTCAGGAACTAAATTATTCCACAGCATTCTGGATATGCTCTGTTGATAGTGCTGGTAGCTATCTTAGCCCATATTTATTGGGGAAAAAATGCAGACTGAGTGTTTAATATGAAAAAGGATTGTCCTCCTTTATGACTTGCCAACTACTTGCTCATTATGTTTATTTCCAGCCAGAGCAGGAATGAAATTATGTGAGGAAATTATTTACCAGCTCTCTGTTAGCATCTCTATCACCTGCCAGCCTAGAGAAATGTGTAAAGTAACAAGTCAGCAGTTCTGAAAGGACAAATTATGTGGGTCCAAAAGCAACTTTTATCTGATTATTGTGCCACCCAGTTTCATCTGCAATGAGGAAAACAGTTCTCTGCACGGTTTGCAAAGCATATTGCAATTTTCGTCAGAGTTTTGATAAATGTAACCAGTTTATTGTGCAGAGAGTTTTTGAAGTGTGAGCAGCAGGCTTCTTATGGGTGCCTGCTCTGGGTTGTATCCAGCCTTGTATATTTGCACATCATGAACCAAAATAATCTTGGTCTTAGGAAGGTAGTTGTAAACACGTACCAGTGAAAGACAACCTTTATGTATTGCACAGGGAGAGTTTCCACTTTGTTCCCTGCATTTCTGTACTAGAAGAGGATTTGCCATGTCCTCAAATCCTCTATTTCAGACATTTCTCCATTACTGAATCCACGTTTCCATTGATGTGCCCTAGTTTTTGTACATGTTGATGGTTAGCTGTTAAACATGAAGGTAAACATGAGAACACATGAATGGTATACCTAGAAGAATACCTCTGAAAAGTAGTTTGGGCTGAGGCACCTAATGAATTAGTATGTGATCCTCCATTGGCAAAAACTTGCAGCTACGTTGTTGTTCTGTTTGAACAGTCTGTAAACAGCCTAAGGCAGTTTAATCCTTTTCATATCTGCCTGTTTATGCCCATGTTATCTGGTCTGATTGCCTCAGTCTTCACTGTATGTAATGAATATGATTCAGCCTCACTTATAAACTGAATATAAAGGATACTATAGTAAAAAAACAGAGGGTTTTTTTGTTTGTTTTGGGGGTTATTTTCAGATTCAAAATACCGTATCAGTACTTGCAATCACCAGGTGTTCCAAGTGTAGGTCAATGCCTGGGAAAGGCCTTGAAATCATTGCTTCTTAGTTCTTTATCTTTTCTGCTGGCACTAAATAGTGTGGTAGGACCCCATCATGGACCAGGCTCCCACCATGGAATTGGGGTATGTGCAACTGGAAACCTGACACCAAGGAACCACTTCCAGGGTGTGTGATTTGAGGAACAGCCTGTACATCTTGGAAAATCACCTCAATGCATTAAAGGGCCTGCGTCTTAACCCTTCTATGTCTCAGTTTTCCTACCTGTTCAGTATGTGCCCTACTACCTCTTTCCTCTGTGTGAGGGAAATATTTAGATTGTGGAGTCCTTAGTTCTCCCTCTAAGAAGAAAATCTTGCAGTGTTTCTAAAAGAACTACCCACAGCACTGTGGCGCATTCCTGCTCTAACATTAAGCTTTTATCTTTCACAAAAAGGATACAAAAGAGGGGAAACCTGTTTCCCCTGCAGATCTTTTCTGTTTGCTGAAGGTGCATCAGCATCTGCAGCTCTGCGGGGTTTTGCACAGCAATAATCTTCATTGTGTTCAACGCCAGTTCTGTGCACAGCAACCTGTTGACTAATTACTCCTGAACTAGGTTGACATTTCTAGTGCACGATTTAAAACATTCAGGAATAAGGAGATCTTTGCTTTTCTTGTCTACCAATTAATTATTTCAGGAATAATCATCCCCAGGAGCTGAGAGGGGAAAAACATAACAGATCACAGCTTGTGGTGCTGTATTGGTCGAGAATCCAAGGCAAGACTCAAAGGCTGTGTTTTATTCTACCCCAAATGAAATCCCACTGTGACATGTCAGTACAATATTTACTTTGTACTGATTGCGTCCCAGGCTGCCGAGCAGAGAGCAAGGAGCTAAGAAATCCCCATGCTGATAATAACCCTCACTTGTCAATTGCATTAGCGGTGACTGCACTGTCGCACAGTTCCACTCTGGTCAGATTTTAGTTTAATTTTTAAACTTCACTTCCATCTCGTGGTCAGGTCAGGCATTGCATGCAAGAGGGATTGCTCGCTGTCTTGGCAGTTTTTAAGCCCTAATTTTTCAGGCCTTCTCATGGTGTAACTGTATCTATTGTAAACGCATATCCTTGGGTTTGGGTTTGCCTTCTTTTCCTAGAGGTGGCTGTTTAGGGCTCTTTTAGACAAAAGCTTGTCCCAGGATGATACAGCATCTTTCAGCAGAGCTGGTTTTTTGTTGTTTTGTCTTGTGAGGGTTTTTTTGTGTGTGTTTGCTTGGGTTTTGTTTGGTTGCTTTATGAGTTTGTTTGTTTGTTTGTTTCAGGATTTCGCTTTGGGTTTTTTTCAGATAAAGTGAGGCAAACCATCACACAGCAGGAAGAGATTTTTTGGTGCAGCACAGCTAACCTATTAACTCTTTCCCATCTAAGCAGCATTCACAATCTTTCCTATTTCTAGCTCTAAGACAGAAAGCCCCGCCCTCTTCTTTTGTGACACCTTGGCTATTAATAACTTACTAATTTTTTTGATTGTAGCACAAATTTTTTCCGGGTTAATGAGCCATGCAAGGGGAGCAGCACAAGTTAGCTGCCATCAGAGAGGAGGAGGAGGAGGAGAAATATGGATGCCTTCTTAGGCAATAGAAAGATATTTTACTAGTTCAGCTATTAAATGGGATCTCCATTTTCAAACCATATGTCTTTGGGTCGCCACTGTCCAGTGTTTCTTTTCCTCCAGCACAGCTCTCCACTTCTTAAAGCCAATGTCAACCCACTACAGCCAATCAGCCTTCTAAGGGTTTCTGAAGGCAGAGGGAAACTCACTTTCACATGCTTAAGAACATCTATCCCTGTTCTACAATAATTCATGGCTTAACTATGGGTTAAGAAATAATGCAGGAAAAAAGGGAGTTAAAAATTAAATAAATTTTGTGACTAGAGAGCCTTTATATTAAAGAACTGCCTACATGGCAGCCATAAAAAGCTACAAAGAGACATATTTTTTCCACTAGGAGATGAATTAATGTCAATGAGAATCTAATTTCTGCTACCTTTCTTTTTGATTAAAATAAAACTGTGCCTTTCCCTATAGTAAGAGAGTGTAGTCAGTAATTTGTGACTAAAGTTTAAAAAAGTTTTATTTCTCATCAGAAGGCTTGATAATGTAGAAAAATAAAAGATCAGTTAGTTGCCTGATGCTTTAATGATCCAGAAAATAATATTTAATCAGATCAATTTATCTTGTCCATGAGCCCTAATCCTGCACCATTAAAGTATGTAAGTTTTGTTATTGACTTAAAGATGTGCAAGTTAAAATGTAAATATGAAAGGATGCCTTAGATATTAAAAATGTGGACAACTCACACCAAGTCAAGTCACAACTGTTAAACTTTTCTATTTAGACTGTTTTCTTTACTGGCAGATTGCAAGTCATGGCCCAGTAGCTCAGTTTATAACCTAGAAAATAAACTCTGTTAAAAGAAACAGTCAGTGTGAAGATGCCTATGTGGGCTTGTATTGAATTTGGATTTATCTCCTCATTGCAGTCTGTGACTCCATCCTTCTTGTATCACCTGCATGTGCCTTCTGCAGTACCTGTTCTATGCTTTCACTTGTCATGGTTTTAAGTCCCTTTAGTCTTCCTTTTCACAAATTTGAGGTGCTTGTCTCACTTGTAAGAGGCATTTCTATTTCTGAGAAAGGCCAGGCTTGCAGTAGTGAATTTCCAAAGAATGAACCACGTACTCTGTTGCCTTTCTCTGTTAGTGTGGCAAAATTGTCCAACTAAGAGGAAAGAACCTGAAATGAGTTTCTGAAAATTACGACAGGTAGGGCAGAGGCCACAAGTAATCACTTTATCAGTACAGTTTCATGCATGATATTTTTAACAATACTTACAGAAGAAAATGCTGTTCAACTTAATATTCTCAGCTTTTGAATTTGGTGGGGCTCCTTCACCTTCAACTTAGAAAAAGATTGCTGTAAGACTGAGCTCCAGTGCCCACATTATTGTTTAATTATCCTGAAATAACAGTTTTGTTACTAATTACATAAAAACACCATCCACCCTTCATTGCAATTAAATTTGCAGTGCCTGACTATTAGAAACTGTGTTGTCATAATAAGGGTGGTTTCCTTTATTTGCTTATGCTGAGTTGCAGAATCTATAATTATATGCACGGATCACCAATTTTAGACTTGTTTGTATAATTATAAGTAATTGAACATGAAAGCAATTTAGAAATATCAGACTATAAAGTACCCTTTCTATTGTGGAATTGGAATAATTAGTAGATTAGAGGGATGATCATCAGTTAAGAAAGAGCTTCATAATTTCATAGTAATTTGAATATAAATAAAAAAACCACAATTTCAGCAGCAGCTTTCCTTGCCTACAATCAGGGATAATCAGATTTTCAAAGTTATTCAGATATGTACACATTCAGAATGATTTTGGTTTGGTCTAATGTGTTAATAAATCAGCCCAGTAAATTCTCCCACTAATGTTTTATGGACTGTATTCATCGTTGTGAATACAGACATTATTAATAGCATTATTAAACTTATTGACAATGCCACTGCATTTGGTATTGCTAAACAAATGAGAGGCCTATTAAGTATAAAGTAAGCATTTGTCTTTTCTCAGTATTCACCATGCATAGAGAAGAGCTTCTTGGTGATTGCAAACAAACTTGCAGAAAAGCTGGGTGCAGAGGGAAACAACCATTCTTCACAGATATATTAAAAAAATGCAGGTGTGTGAGTACAGACACTTAGATGGTCTCAGATGAGGCTGCTGGCATTGATTTTCTGTCTCCTGAGGAAGCACATACTCTGAGCAGGCCTGGAAGGGTCGGAGCCAGGGCTTAGTTGGGAGTGTCAGAAGGCTGTGCTGGTGGATCTTGCTCCTCACGAGGGCTTCCTCATTGTAACCCCCAGGGTCCCACAGCTGCCAGCCACTGGTGCTAATCCTGGCTGCAGAAAGGAATTTCACCAGGGCTGACATCACCTTCCCGCTGCTGAAGGCAGGGATGAAGGGAGAGGTGGCGTCCTCTGCTGAGCTGTGAGAGGCAGGCAGGAACTCTGCCAGTGCCCCCCCGGGTGAGTTGTGAGTGTTCAGATGTTTTTATGCATCTCTTCACAAAGATGCTTCTTGTCCCTCGTGGTAGAGTGGTGATCATCTCATTCCTCCTGATGAGGATCAGGGGAAAGAGACCTGCCTGCATGCTCTGGGCCCAGAATAGAAAACAAGCTTAACATTCAGGGACAGGTCATCTTCTCTTTTTTTTTTCTTTTTATGGATATTTCTGTGGCTGACAGTTGTGGTTGTTGGGCCTTCAGAGTGCTTCCCCACCAAAGGGTAGTGCTTGGAGCACTGCTGTCTCTCTCCCTCATATAAACTCAAGTCAGGTGGTTATTTTGGGGATCTCACAAATGTCTCTGATCACAAGAAACACATATTTGGGACCAGGTTACAAAACTGTTTGAAAAAATGGTAGTTTCTATAATTCCCACCTCCAGGGGTAGTATCTGAGAACAAAGTACTTCACAGAATCTCTTGTTATTCTCCCGCTAAGGAAAATAACCTTCTATAATCTTACATCAGTTTTATTTTGCTTATGTTTTATTTATCTTATCTCATTATCTTATCTCAACATAAAAGCAGTAAGTGTTTAAAAGTAAGCAAATTTCCTTGAATCAACAGCATTTTCTACCAACCCTGAACTGAAAGTTGAAAGGAGCAAAGTGAGCCAAACTCGACAAAACCCTTAGAACATGGGCAAGCATAGCACCACCTCCTCAGCACACAAAAGGAAATTTTCTTGCAGTGGCTGTTTTTTGTGTTGATGCTGAGATTTCCAGCCGAGATAGGTTATTGCTCAGCTCTGCATGGTTTGGAAGCACCACTATGTGCCGGTGTGCCACACATACATTGATTTTGTAGCACTGACATCTGGTGGCAGGAGGCAATGTGAACTCCAAGTGGCAGTCTGGCAAACAGGGCGCCAATAGTCCATACACTCTTCTTATTCCTATTGGTTTCATTTATTTTCCAATAAATGCAGCACTTGGTAAAACAAAATGATTGTGGAAGATCTGGGTCTTACTAATGCTGCTACAGTGTAATAGTAAATAATAATCAAAAGCTGATGATAAAAAAAATCAAGTAGCAGCAGTTAAGTGGTAATTAAAGTTGAGGAGATGGAAAAACAAAAAAGCTGAAGATGCCAATTCAAGGTATTCCTTTCATTTTGAGAAAAAAGTGTTTTGTGTAGCCTAATGAAGTTATTAAACACTCACCAATACAAATTTTGGAAAGGCTGCAAAGGAAAATTCTCTTCTGCTCTCTCTTTTTTGTTGGGATTCAAAAGTGTTAAGTGGTTTACCCTTTTTCTTTTCTGTCCATGTTTTTCTGCTCCTCTTTTCTGCCACATTGCCTCCAGTGAGTCTCAGGCTTGCATGTGATTGTGATCAGAGCACTCTGACAATTCCAATAGCAGTGCCAGAAGCAGGAGCTCAAAGTCATGAGACATGCCTCAAAAGACAATAAAACTTCCTGAGGTATTTTTAAATTAAATTTGTGCTGCTTTGTATTTGTGTTCTGGTGTTTGAGATATGAGGGATCACATTTTCAGGACTATCCTTACAGTTAGGACTGAGGCTTTGTTTTGTGTACTTTCTTCCTTTTTTCCCGTTAGTAAAATCTGATCCTGGTGTGCTCACCTGGTTCCATGAGCTCGGACCTCCAGAGAGCTGCCAGCTCCTGGGAGAGTCACAGGAGAGCTGCAGCTTGGCTACAGTAAGCATCTGTGGAACTGTAAGTCTCCACACACCCAAACCCTCTCCATGTGTGTATCTCTGTGTTTAACCAGACCTTGGATTCCCCCAGGAGACAGTCACATCCCTCATGGCTTCAAGGTAATACTGACCCTTAATAGCATCTCTCTTTTCATCAGCATATGCATTCAGGTCTTTAGAGAAATCGTTCTCAGGATAATGTTTCTTATTATTAGTCTCAATAAGCAATAGCTGAAATTCTCAGTTAACTCACCAGATTTTTATAAGACAAAAGCTGTCTCCTGACAGGCAGCACTTGTAATTTTTCGTTGTCTGCTAGGGGGCAACATCTGTTAAGTAATGTTATCCTGTTCTGTGTGATTAATGCCAAGATCTGTAACAGCAATACAGTGAAGAGGATGCACATAAAAATTACATACAAAATTTCTGTGCTTGGAGAGGTTAAATAATAAGTAACATGGAGATGCAAAGAACAGCAATGGCCAGAGATCCTGAATATATTTAGATGAGCAAACTCTAGCTTATAGCTTCATGTAGAGAAGTATTCCTCTGGTAGGTATAAGCACAGACAAGTGTTCAGCTTCCTCATGCAGGGTGTGAACGGCCCAGGCAGGTAAGTCACATTCTGCACAAATGTCATTTCCACACCACAGGCACTGCAGTGAATGCTGCTGTGCTCCTGCTGGTCAGTGAAGTCTGGTGACTAGCTCGGGCTTGTGCAGAAATTTAGTCTCTTTGCACTTGGTCTTGTACTCATTTGAAGGTGTAAAATAATTAATTGTAAATGGTTCTAAAGATTTAGGTTCAACACTGCAAGTAAAAAGGTGTTTCTTGCTTATTGACCAAGACAGAGAGAGGAAGAGGATTTGTACCCAGGTTTAACACCAAATTCAAGATCAAAGAAATAAAAAAGACTGCAAGTCTCTTCACAATTCATAAACGTTATGCACAGTAGGATGCAACAAATGCATGTTAGATAGTGTGCATCTTTTCAATGTTTATTAGCATCTTTGACCATTTTCTTATGCCAAGCCTAGTCTCATGTTTGGGTGGTGGTAGCAGTTACTGTATTACCTTCCTGCTCATGCTGAACTCCGGTGCACTTCACTCAGGAGAAACTCCTAGATGAGAAGGTTTTTTGAAGTGGTTACATAGTTAGACAGCACTGCTTTTATATTATTTGATTGATTGTGAAATTCAGGAACATGTATTCACGTATTTGTTTTAGGACATGCCCACATGTTGGCAGGTGGTTGGTATACCCACTGGGGACATATATTTTATGAGCACTAAACTGGATTTTCAAGAAAGAAATTCACCATTGAAATAATTCAAGAGAGAAATAATCCAAGAGAGAAATGGTCGGAATAATTCAGTTGATTTTTATTAAAAACCCCTGAATCCTTTTAAAACTAATATATATGAGTGGGTGCGTTTAGCAGAGCGTGGATTTTGTAAAACATAAAACAGGCACAGACATAACCAAGTGAGTTCTTTTTCTTACCCAAGCAGTCCAATTGAACTCTTTACAGGATATACAGGCCCTCGGGAGTGTGATGAGTGGTTTAATTAGTTTTAAACCATCATATTTAATCAAGCACTGTGCATTTTCAAATGGCTACATTCATTCCACTTCTAGGAAGACTTACAGATCTTTTTATCATTAGTAGTTTATGAGACTTTGGAGCTCTATATTCAGTGTGAAGCAAATCTCTTTAATTGACATCACTGTGTTGTAAAACTAAATGATTATCCTCAAAGTCAAGCCTTAAACTTATACTCAGCTTACAAGAAGGAAGAGCCATTAGACATTTCTAAGCTAAAATTTTAATTGGGATATCATTCATCTGCAAAGCAGCCAAAGTTCATTCTATTTATCCCTATGATAAGATACTCCAAAAGGCGTACATGATAGGACAGTGGACCAAAAGAAAAAGGGAATATACCCATAACAATTAATTTCATTTTGCTGAACAAATTTTTCAATCTGAGCTGCTATGGGACAACTGAAATATTTAGTTTGCATTTTTATAAACTTCACTCATCAAGCAAATATCAAAGCAAAATAATGACATCTTAACCTCTCACTGTACTAAATAAGCTTTAATTAATTTAAGTGAAGAAAAAAAGAAGGATAAAGGCTCTTGTTATGTTGTGATTTTTGATTGGATGTAAAGTGCAGAAAATACATCTTTATTAACTTTATGTGTGGAAACATACTTGTGAACAAAGAAGCTGGTATGCACCGTGGTTTTTTCTGTGTTTAAGCAGGTTTGAGCTTTGCTGATGCTATAAAACAAGTGGTGCAAAGTCTGATTCTTACTTGAACACAGGGACTCTGCTAGAAGCTCCCCACAAGATGCTGAGAGGATCAGGAGCAGGTTCTGTGCCCAAGATTAGGCTGCAGCTGTGTAGGGAGAGGTAGCCCATTGCTCCTGCAGCCTTGCCAGTTTTTTTGTTACATGTGTACCTCTTTGTCAGCCCCTCTATGTGGCATCCCGTGGGGCAGCTCCTGGGTCCTGGAAATAATCTCTTTTATTGATATGATCTGGACCTGTCGCACATCTTAGTGCTACTGTTGTGCTGTTCATAGATTCACAAAAATGGACATTTGAGGTCAGTTTTGGTATTTTTCTATGAAACTGCATACTTTTTGAACAGCATGGAGTTAATATTAAAAATAACTTCATCTGCCTTTTTCACAGAAGGTTTGTATAGTGGATTCCAGAGAAAGTCTTTCCAGGGAGTTTCTCCTTGTTAAACAATGACTGCCATGAGATTTTGAAGCATGGAATCTTACGGTCTTAAATTTTTTTTTTCCCTGATATTTATTACAATTCTAAGTAGAGAATTAGGCTTTAAGAGTCTGCACTGTCTGTTAGGGAAAACAAGAGACAACTGTTTTTCTTTACCTGATAGATGGCACCACCGTGCCTAAGTGCTTTAGAATAGCATATGGTTATGATTCTCCAGTCTTCATTAATTGCACTGCTAATATTATGATGAAATGTAGGCATTCTGGTAAACTGGAGCCTCTTTTAAGTATCCCTACTGCAAGCACAGTCCTTCCCCTAAAAAGTTTGCAACCTAAATAGACTAGATTGCCAAGGAGATGAAGGGAAGTGTTTGCTGAGGGAAAGGTAAAGTGACTTGCACAAAGTCGCCCAATTAATTTATAAGAGAGCTAAAAATGTACTTCTTGGTGTCCTTAGAACTTGGGTGGAGGTTTTTCTCACTGGTGACAGATTTAAGGTTTGCTGTCTCACAGTCCTTCTGATTTAGTCCCAGGATTTACAGGATTGCAGTAAAATTTATAGCAAAATTTAAGGTATCAGATCTGAAAACTGTAGGAGTCTTATAAATGGGAAAGTTGTGCTGGGTCACTTTTAGGTGCTTCTAAAATTGTATCAGTCAATCTTTTACCTTGTACATAAAATAGGATGAGTAATTCCCCCAAAAAACCTCTTACACCACTCTGAGTTTTCTGTCTCTTTGAAATATCCAATACACAATTTAGCCCGAGGGCAAAATGTTTTACTGACTTTTGTTAAAAGTAATACCAACTGGAAGCATCCCAAGTTCATGACCTCATGATGGACTAGTGAGAAGCTCTCCAGCAAAATGGATTCTTTTTTCCTACCTGCAAATGCTGATTCATCAGAATGGCAGTGATTACAATGTTCTTTGGAAAGAACTCAAAGCAGACAAGAAATTACAATGTTCTTTGGACAGAATTCAAAACAGAAAAGAAAGCAAGTGAACTTTTGCTGGAAGTCTCTCAGACTTCCTCTGCCTGGTTTCTCAGCATTCTGTGGTCTGACTTTTAAAGGAGCTGAGAGCGTGGAGCACTGGCAGTGCTGGTTCCCCAGCTCTCAGGCAGGCACATCCTCAGTGAGTACCTCTTGTTAAGGCAAAAATTTATCATCTCAGCTGAGGGTGAGGGGGAGCAGCACAGAGGAGAAGAGTGGACTCCCTGGCCCTCCTGACTGGGGGAAGAGGGGCGTCACTTGCCTTAAACACGTCTGTAAACAAGGAGATACAGATATGCACAGCAAAATTCCGGCCCACGATCCCTTTTTTTTTCCTGAATCACCTGCACTCACTAATGCAACACACGTTTTTTATGGAGAATTGGGGTTTTGGAAATGGAATAATGGTTTTTGTCTTCTGTGGCACAACAAAAGCATCTATGCGAAACCTCCACAAGTTGAAATTAGCTCTCCCTCTATACCCCCTGGGCTCTGCTGAGTGATACATTTACACATCAGAAATGGGAAGAGATGATACTCCAATACTCTTCACTCAGATGGAATTCTGCTAAGTGCTGGCTAGGGGAAGCCTTTCACTGTGAAAGATGGTCTGCAGGAGGAAGATCTGGGACTTGCTGTCAATCACAGAACAACACACACTTGCAAAAAACCCGAAGTCTCCAAAGTAGGGCCTATGTGTTTCATGCTAGCTGCAGAAAGAGGCTTTCCTGAAATGTAGGGACTGTGGAGCACAGCCATAAAGCCTTACGTCCTCGTGAGGCCGTCTGAAGTGCTGACACAAAGACCACAAAGTCTGAAGTGCTGACACAAAGACCACAAAGGATTGCTGAGACCAAGGCTACAGCTTGCAGTGCTGTAGAGATTTCAAGATTTAAAAAATCCTGTTTTTACTGCTGTGAGCTCTCTATCTCCTGCTCTGGAGGTGCTTTAGCTTCTCTCTGTCTTAACTGAACAATCTGCCTTATGCCCCTTTGAAGCACAGTGCAGAACCTGGAACCTTTTTGATGTGGTTTTCTTTGTAGTCCCTTAATTTTATTTCTCTCTGAACGAAAAGGGAGAGGTTTTTTCTTTTCGTGGTATGTTTTTCTTCCCCCAGGTACTGTGGTATAATAATTTTCTATTACAGTTTTGGCAACCAGCTCGGACTATGTGTCACTTCTCCTGCTAAAAACAAACCAGTTCTGTTGTAGGAGAAACAAAGAAATCCTGTGGCAATAAGATGAGTACAGGAATTCATAAAGCTGAAGTTTTGCTGTGAGGGAAGGAAGGTGATTCTTTGGGTTGACATGGCTGCAGAAGCAGTCTCATTGAGTACAGAGCTCTGGGTTATCAGTCGTGAATGCTTACCAGGAGGATGAAGGTTGGGAGCTGAGGCTATAAACTGATCCAGGCTTTGCCAAAAACCCCAAATAACTCACTACTCCTCCTTGACTTTTAAGTGTTCCTGAGGATTTCTCTAAAGGATTTGAGAGTCCATATTCCTCTTGTGGGTGGATGTGCAAGTGTATTTGGTTGCCAGGCAAGAACCTTCTCTAAGACAAGACTTCAAAGGCTGAAGTCCTTACTGTTACTGTCTTTTTAAAACGACAATTTGGTACATCTCAAATTCTTGTTTTGTTTGATTTATCTCGTTACTTTAATTTGCGTTCCCTCTTGCCCTTAATAATTGTGTCTTCTTTCTTTGGTCCCAGACTGGGATTTAACTTGGGAGGGTTGGTGCACAATGAGCTTTTGTTTGTTCTATAACAGCTACTGGTGCATCACACAGTTCTGCATCATGTGAAAACTCCCTTCAGAGTAGAATAAAATCCTATGGAAATCCCTGCAGGGAGGTTTCTAGAGCACCTTCTTGCATCTCCTGCAGACATGTGACTTCTTTTCATTGACACTCTGGGAATTGTTCATATGTGTTGTCATTGAATTGTGACGTTAGACATCAGCTCTTTAGCTGAATTTAGCTGACTGGCCTTTTTTGTATGAGTTCAATTTAGTTTTGGAGTTTTTTATTTGATTTATTTGAATAAGCTTAAGAAACCAAAAGCAAAAAGGTCACTAATTGCTAGGATACAGTAGACAAGTTGGTCTAATTGCATTGCAAAGGTAGCTTTATAGACAAATTTATCATGTCTGAGTACCGGTCAAGCTAGTCAGCTTTGACATTTTCCAAAGTGCTATACAATTCCTGAGAGGGATCCTGGCTGTGATGAGTACAGTCCCACTGACGCTGGAGCAATAAATGCTTTTTGACACAGTATTTCAAAGGAATTACAGCAGTAGATTCTGGATTGTGCTCTGGTTGTACATAAGGGAAGTTGGATGGGTTTCAACACCTAAGCAAGGGTCCGTAGACTCACAGAATGCTTTGGGTTGAAAGGAACATTTAAAGCTCATCTAGTCTAAGCCCCCTGCAATAAGCAGGGACATCTTCAACTAGATTAGGTCATTCAGAGTGCCATCAAACCTGTCCATAGATTCATAGAATCACAGAATGGTTGGGGTTGGAAGGGATCTCTGGAGATCATCTAACCAACCCCCTGCCAAGGCAGGGTCACCTAGAACAGGGGACACAGGAACACCTCCAGGAGGGTTTTTAATGTCTTCAGAGGAGGAGACTCCACAACCTCCCTGGGCAGCCTGTTCAGTGCTCTGCCACCCTCAATGTAAGTAAGTTCTTCCTCATGTTGAGATGGAACTTCTTGTGTGTTAGTTGATGGCCATTGCTCCTCATTGAGTCACTGAGCACCACTGAAGAGTCTGGCACCATCCTCTTGGCACCTACCCCTGAGATATTTACATGCATTAATGAGATCCCCTCTCAGTCTTCTCTTCTCCAGATTAAACAGGCCCAGCTCCCACAGTCTCCTCATAAGAGAGATGCTCCAGACCCCAAATAATCTTTGTGTTCCTCCACTGGACTGTCTCCAATAGCTCCTTGTCTCTCTTGTACTGAGGAGCCCAGAACTGGACACAGCACTCCAGATGTGGTCTCACTAGAGCCAAGCAGAGGGGGAGGATCAGCTCCCTCAATCTGCTAGCCACACTCTTCCCAATGCACCCCAGAATACCATTGGCCTTCCTGGCCACAACTGGCACACTGCTGGCTCATGGGCAACTTGTCACGCAGCAAGGCCCTCAGGTCCCTGGTGAATCCGTGCTGACTACTCCAAATGACCTTCTTTTGTTTTATATACATGGTGGTGACCTTCAGAATGATCTGTTCCATCACCTTTTCAGGGATGGAGGTGAGGCTGACTGAGTCCTCCTTCTTGTCCTTTTAGAAGATGGAAGTAACATTGGATTTAAGGTTGCTAAAAGGCCTCTGAGATCATCGAGTCCAACCATTTAACCTGACACTACAGGTCCACCACTAAACTCTGAAGGTTTCCAGGTTGTCCACAGACACCCTCTCTAGACAACCTGTTTGAGTGTTTCACCACCCATGTTATAAAACTTTCTTCCTTATACATAGTCTGAATCTACCCTTGTTTAGTTTAAAACCATTACTCCTTGTCCTGTAACTACAGGCCCTACCAAAATGTCTGTCCCCATCTTTCTTATAAGCCCCTTTTAGGTGCTGGAAGGCTGCAGTAAGGTTTCCCCGAGGCCTTCTCTTTTCCAGGCTGAATATCCCCAGCTCTCTTAGCCTGTCTTCACAGGAGATGCACTTGAGCCCTCTGATCATCTTTGTGGCCTCCGGGTTTGCTCCAGCAGGTCCAGCTTTTTCTTGTGTTGGGGGCCCCAGATCTGGATGCAGCACTCCAAGTGGTGTCTCACCAGAGTGGAGTAGAGGGGCAGAATCCCCTCCCTTGACCACCTGCCCACGCTGCTTTTGATGCAGGATGTTGTTTGATGCTTTCTGGGCTGTGAGCACAAATTGCCAGCTCATATCCAGTATTTTAGTCACCAGCACCCCTAAGTCATCTGCAGAGCTGCTCTCAATCCTTTAGTCCCCCAGCCTGTATTGATAGTGTGGCTTCAGGCAGCTTAAAGAGTGTGACTGCACTTCTGAAGGGTGTATGGACCAAAGGAGAACATGGTAGAGCAGGACAAAAGAGGAACTTTATGTCCCACTATTCAGACCCAAAAGCAGTATTCAGATGTCCTCGAGGTGGTCTATAAACACATAAGAGGAAGATATTTATAAAGTTGATACGTCCAACATGAATTGAATTCTCTGTATTGCATTAAGTGAGCTGTTGGTATTGTGACAGGTTTTTATATTTACTGTGGAAAAAAATTGTGTGGGTTCTTTTAGGCGTCACTTTTGAATTGTACAAATGTTGGGGTTTTTCTCATGAACTCTTTGCAAGTACTGCATCTGTGCTCTCTCACATGTTGAATAAGAGAATAAAAACATTTCTCTGAAAAGTTGGAAAGTAAAGATGTAGTAAAAATGCTGCAGTAAGAGTTCAGTTTAGATCTTCATTCTAAATGATATTTTCATTTTCTCCTTAGTAGTGTCAATTGCTAGTTCAGCTTCTTCCACCTATTGTCTCAAGGCTTTCTCTTTTTTTTTAAACATTTTTAGATCTTTTTCACAATCCACACACATAGCTGGACAGGATTTTTGTAATGATTATTAGTCTTGATAGTTTCCTACTTCTTCTTTGCTCATATGGTAAATTATTTTAAGTGGCAGTGTGGTTATTAATTTCAGGGATGAGTCTTTCAGATGGCTCTTTGGTAGGATGATGAAAAGTGTCTGCTTGATGTTACCCTGACCATTGTGGAGATTACTTATGACCCTTTAAGACAGTTTAATGCAGTTTAAGAGGTACATATAATGGAAATAGCAAGTGTACTAGGAGACAGATTTTGCTCTAGGGAGTTGAATCCAACTGAGCAAAATGGCAGAGGAGCCTGCAGGCTTATTTCAAAACCCCACCTACATGCTTCCCTCTCTGCACACAGATTTACAGGATCAGATGCAGGCTCTGGATACTCTAATACTCTAATGTATTAGTCAAATCCACATCTCCTGAAACTGGAGTGCAGATCCAGCCCTTCAGGTTTCTTTGTGATAACAAACTCAGCCACTGCAATGCTCAAACACATTTCCATTGGTTGTATCTGTTCCACAGGCAGGACACTCCTACAGACTGGCTTTCCAAAATCTCCCATTTATAGTGCTCAGGTACCTATTTTTGTCCAGTTGATGATTGTTTTTTGGCTTTTGGTAGCAGTTCATGAATTTGCTAGAAGGAATAAAAAAATTGTTTGCATAAACATTTTTCATGAACAGTCTAGATGTCCCAGGGTACTTTCTATGTTTAAGAAGCTCAGAGTGGCTGAAGTGAGGCATCTTCTGTATATGTCTTCTGACAATCTTCTTAAATGTGTGGTTAAAAAAATATTCATTTGGTCTCTGTCAGTTCTTTTAAAAAAAAACTAAGAGAACAATAATTTTGCTGTGCACCCACACGATTCCGGCTCTGTGAAACACTGATCCTTTCAATGCCAGCAGCTCTTTGGCAGGTTGCTTAGGCCACAGTTCGCAAACGGTTCTGCCCTGGGGGCATGAGATGTATGCAGGCACTGAATATTAAGGTTGCCTGGGTGCCAGACTGAGCACAGAATTTAAAACCTGTATTGGCGTCTTACTTCTCCCTGTAAGCCCTCAGGACAGAGCTTTCTCTTAACACACAAGGCTGTGTGCTTTGCAGATGTGCATTATGCAGCTCTTCTCCCCAGTCTTGCCTAGAATAGAAGTGGCCCTATATGCAATGAGGCCGTGAGGGAAGATCCAGGCAACTACAAACCTGTTAGTCTAACCTCTGGAAGAGGTTTCTGGAAGAACTATGGAGAAGATTAAACTGGATTGTTCTGAAGGTCATTTAAAGACATCAGCCACAGTCAACATGAGTTCACAAAAGGGAAGTCCTGTTTCACTGATTTGATATCCTTCTACAATAAGGTCACCTGCCTGCTATGTGAAGGGAATGTGGTAGATGTAGTTTGCTGGATATTTGTGAGGCTTTTGATACCATCCCTTACAGCATCCTTCTGGACCAGTTGTCCCTCTCTGGGATGAGTGGGTGCACACTGAAGAACTTGCTGAACAGCAGGATGCAAAAGGGTTGCAGTGAATGAGGCTACACCTGGCTGGTGACCGGTCACCAGTGGTGCTCCTCAGGATCAGTTCTGGGGCCAGGGCTGTTCCCTGTATCTGTCAGTGGTCTGGGAGCATGAATTGAATGCCCCATTGGCAGGTTTGCTGATGATATGAAACAGGGAGGTGCTGTTAACTCTCTTGAGGGACAGGAGTCCTTGCAGAGGGATGGAGTGGAGCATTGGGCAGTCATCAATGGGATGGAATTTAACAAATCCAGATGCTGGATCCCGCTCCTGGGATGGAGCATCGTGGGCACGAGTATGAGCTGGGGGAGCAGTGGCTGGAGCTCAGCCCTGTGGAAGGGGATCTGGCAGTGCTGGCCAGCAGCAGCTCCGTGTGAGCCATCGTGTGCCCCGGCAGCCCCAAGGGCAAACCTCGTCCTGGGGTGCATCGAGCCCAGCATGAGCAGCCAGGCAGGAGAGGGGATTTTCCCACTGCATCAGCCTCACCTTGAGCACTGGGTGCAGGTCTGGACACACCAGTTAAGAAGATCCTTGAATGTGCCAGAGGAGGGCAACAAAGGTGGTGACAGGGCTGGAAGCAAGTCCTGTGAGGAGCAGCTGAGGACTTTGGTTTTGCCTGACTTGGAGAGAAGGAGGCGGAGGGGTGACCTCGTTGTTGTCTACAGCTCCCTGAGGAGGGGAAGAGGGGAGGGAGGTGCTGAGCTCTACTCCCTGGGATGCAATGATAGGATGTGTGGGAATGGTTCCAAGCTGCACCAGGGTAGATTTAAACTGTTCATTAGGAAGCAATTCTTTACCACAAGGGTGGTCAAACCCTGGAAAAGGGTTCCTAGAGGGGTGGTTAATGCCCCCAGCCTGTCAGTGTTTAAGGGGAATTTGGTCAGTGCCCTTAACAGCATTCTTCAACTTCTGGTCAGCCCTGAAATGGTTAGGCAGTTGGACTATAAATGATGAGTTTAGGTCCCTTCCAACTGAAACAGTGTGTCCCATTCTATTCCTAGGAATAGCATGAAATTCTATTCTGTTTGACTTCAGGGGAGCTGTATTAGGCAAAATGTGGGCCCTTCATGGTATTGTCTCCAGGCTGTCTTGACCATTTATTTCATTTCTCACCTGTTACCATTGCTTTTTGAAGCAGATCATTTTCACTGGGTTGGATCGCCACCATTCAAAAGCATGAGCACCTCTCTTCAGCTGCTTTGTTTTACCCTTGATCCCATTTAAAACCTTTCTTCTTTCACACGCAGCAAGTTCTAAAAATATGCTACCTTGAAAGGATGTGAGAAATAAGGCTGTTTGTGAAAACCTCCAGTATTGTCATTTGAGATGCTTCAGATGACCACTGCATTCACCTTCACATGACATTACTTACCATGACATTACTATGTCGTGATAATTCTGCTTAGCCGTTCTCTCACTCACTCATTCACTACCTTGACAGCCCAAAATCCCATGGAACTGTTTGCCAGCTAAGGTGAGAAAGTTTCACACAGGTTTTTGCACAGGCAGTTCTGGACCTTCAGTGAGATAAGAACAAATTAATCTAGCCTATATTTAGATTCACTGTTAGGGTAATGTGGATTTTCTTGAAATTCCTCATACTACAAAGAGCTTTAGGTAGCCATCCCAGAGCTTTTTAAGAAATTTGTTCAGTAAAGATTCTACACAAGTCAGTAGATCTACAGAGGGTTAAATTTGACTTCAGGTGCTGGCCAGAATTCCTTGCAAAGTTATGGTGATACCCATGGAGTAATGAATTCTCTCTGTAGAGTGAACTGCTTTTCTACCACTGCCTTTAGATTTGACTTTAAAGACAAATCTCATCATGTTTGCTTCTTCCTCCTGTTTTTCATGAAGGCCACTTGCTTGGCCCTTGTGAGTCTACAGCCTCTTTTTATAGTGGTTGATAGAGCTATTGGTCACATTTGTCACCCTTCTCTTAAAGGATACTGAGGACCAGCAGCTTTCATTCTCCTGCTTTTGTTATGGCTCTGACTACAGCATCCAGATTGATTGGGTGGAGGAGGCTCATGCATTGTCAAGCCAAGCAACTCTGACTGCATTTTTGCCCTAGTACAGCTGTCTGAGTATTAAAAAGGATGTTATGCACATTTATGGTTGAACTATGTACTTATTCCTCACATAGACACAGAGTTATTTTCTTCTCCCAGAATTATGTGGCCTTTCAATATAGAGAGAGCTACAACCCTCCTTATTTTTTAAAATGATGGGTTATTCATTAAGAAGAATGTAAGATGTGGGTTTGGAAACATTATCTGTCCTTTAACTTTTAGCCTTAGCTTTCCCTATGTCTTTAGCCAAACTCAGTGGGCCTTATCTGTAAAAGAAGAATTAGTTATCTCTGAATTTCAAAGGAGTGTTGTAAGGATTAATTTGCTACATTTTCTGTTGAATGTTTTGGAAAATGATAGATGCTAAGTAAGTATTATTGTTTCTAACGCATTCTTGTTTTGTGAATTTTCTCTGAAATACAGCACTTTTACTTTAGGAATATTTATATTGTGGACATTTTTCTTAAAACAACATGCATTTAATTTGCCTCTGTGAAACACTACATAATATGAACTTTATTAATAAATTGCTCGAAGTATTACAGACAAAAGACTGAATTCAGAAACCTTCAGTATCTTACAGTCCCCTGAAATGCCTCGTTATTTAGCAACACTTAATCAAATTAATCTGCAGTAAATCTCTCTGTGTCATTAAAATTCCGCTAGGCATTCACTTTATTTCTAGGGACTTTGAAGTAGACAAGGCTTTAGATTTGTTGGGTCTTGGGCGTTTTTTATGTGTTATACTGGGGAAAGAAAAAATAATTCGATAGACATTTCACAGAGATACAGCATTAAAAACAAGTGTATCCAGCAAAAGTCGAATAATGTATTGCTGCCTCTGTTTCACATTTATGTTCTGCTTGACACAAGATAGCTTTGCCTATTTCCCAGTTTGATAGGTCTTAAAGCTTTTTTACAATTTTGATGAAATTAGATTTTTTTCATATTTATCTCTATCGTGCAGAAACAAAAGGCAGTTGGTTTGGACACACAGTACTGAGTTCAGTGAACCTGGTGGAGCTGCACTGAGGATTGATGGCTACCCAAAATATTTGTTCAGACTTTCTGTGTGGAGCACAGCACACAGCTTCAGGGTTTCTCATGGAATCCCAGCTTCCTAAGTCATGTGAACATGCTAGAATCACATGAGGTTTACTTCTAAAGCACAGAATGTAAAAAAATAGACCAACCATACATAGCAAATCAAAGAACAGTTGTACAGAACGCTCTTCTGTATTTATTACTCCGTTTAAAATACTAAAATCTAAGATCTGGGGTTTTTTTTCAGACTGCACATGATGAAACTAGCAAGAAAAAGCTTCTGATTCTTCAGTAAATGTTGATCCCCTTAATGAGAGTCCACCATGCATTTCTAAGCTGTTGTTATAAGCAGCTAACCTGGGTCACAACCCAGATGAGGCTGGAGACTGAAAAAATCAGTTGAGGGGAGAACTCTTTACTGGAGCAGACAAGCACAGACACTTCAAGATGAAACTGGGTGATGCTTTGTGTCAGGTTACCAAGGATGTTCATGAGATGACCATTAGGTGTTACTTCCCTAAACTGTTCAGAGTAGCACCAGTCCGCTTGACTTGCCGTTTCCCATTCAGCTAGTGATTTTTAGGGGGTAACTGTGGTACACACTCTTGTCATTTTCACAAGACAGGTAATAGATTTTGATTCAGATCTCCATTGGATGGACTTTACTCTGGGTTTAAGCTCCCCTTTTTCTCTTTATTGTAAAGGTTTCTGTTGAAAAATGAGATAGAAAGTTAAACGAGTACTATATGTCCCTTCCAGAGGCTAATAGTTTTAGGACAGTTAAATCACAGAAATCAGTATATTGTCAGCTTTCTGCTTTATGCCTTTTCATACATGCCAGTTTTCATTCAGATTAGAGTCCAACAACTAATCCATCCCATCACTGAATATCCCCTGAGTTTGGGGACTCCCACAAAATATTCAGCAACCCAGGTGGACTTCAACAGCATCTTCTTTTTTCTGTTTTTACTGTGAACATTAATTTCCTGTAGGGTTCCCTGCATGTGCTTTGCAGAGGATAAGTGGAATGGGTAAGGAAAGGGCAGCTTGCTCAAGAGACAAGTGTCAGCATGATGTCACACCCAAAGTGGAAAGGTTTTCAGAGAGATAAAAAGATGCAGCAATCCCAAGATACAGCCAGGCCCTTGCTTAATTGTTGTGTGCTGGGAGATCAGCCCACATTTGTATCACTGTGTCCCCAAACATCACCAGCTTAGAATGAGCAAAAAAACTCACATAAATGGTGGGGCCCGGTATGTGCCTTTCCTTCCAGTAGCACCTCTTTTTCCTGAGCTTATTTTCCAGTGCATGATAGTAAACTATTAGCAACCAAAGGAGGGCAACAAGGAGGGTGAAGGGCCTTGAAGGGAAGCTGTATGAAGAGTGGCTATGGGGAAACCTCGTGAGGGGAAGAGGAGGGGCAGGTACTGATCTCTTCCCTGTGGTGCCCAGTGACAGGACCCAAGGGAATGGCCTGAAGTTGTGTCAGGGGAGGTCTGTGTTGAATATCAGAAAAGGTTCTTCACTCAGAGGGTGGCTGGGCACTGGAACAGGGTCCCCAGGGAAGGAGTCACAGCACCAAGGCTGACAGAGTTCAAGAAGCATTTGGACAATGCTCTCAGGCACATGGTGTGATTCTTGGGGTGTCTTGTGCGGGGCCAGGAGTTGGAGTCACTGATCCTTGTGGATCCATTCCAAATCAGCATACTCTGTGATTCTATGGTCATGGCCCTCAGCTCCCTCCTCAGTCAGGATGGCTGTACATCAGAGGATGGCTGTACATAGTGATTAGGGAAGCACTTTGGAAAGCTGAAAGATTTGTATTTGAAAGTGCTGCAGGCTGGATTGGATCAGAAGGAAAGTTTCAGAAGGACTCACACCACAGACTTCAGGAGCTGCCCATTCCCACTGTGGGTCTGCACACCTCTGTCAGTGCCTCTTCCATCAAGATTCTGGTCTTTGGCTGGCTCTTGCATGCATTTTGGCAGCATCAGTAGTAGCTCTGACCATAAGGAGAATCACAAACAAGAGCTGTGTTATGGGGGGAACTTGCCTGCAGAGACAAGGCTCCTGGTAGCAATACATATTTGGTGTGGGGCATGGAGGAAGAGAAAAATGCTGGGAAAAGAGAAGTAACAATTACACAGATCTGTTACATTACACTGTAAAAGCAGTGAAGTGGTAAAAATGAAACTGGCTACCTCATTACACAACTTAAATAGAAAGAAAACAAATAATGAGCAAAGCTGTGATCAGGGAAGAAATATGACAGGCAATTTGTGAAAGAAGTTGAAAGTAATCTAGAAGCAGTTTATCAACTGAAGCAAGAAAGCGTATCTGTTCCTGAGGATTATGGGGGCCCTAAGGAATATGTCTAACCACATGGACAGCATCCACTAGAAATGGGGATCTTTTATTGGGCCTCACATCCTAGCACCACACCTGTCCGTGCAGATGGGACATCCAAGCCATTAGCTGCAGAGTCGCTCATTATGCAGCACTTCGATGCACCACAGCAATGAATAAAATGCTCCTTAAGCTTAGTCAGGGCAGATGAAGAACCATCTTGGGCTAGGTTTTAAATCAAGTGCAAATTCCTTTGTTGATCCCACCATGACAAAGTCCAAGAGCTCTCTGTGCTTCACTTGCATTTATAAACACCATTCTAATTTTCTTGTGTCCTGCACGGTACTTTCCCAAACATTATGACGGAGATGGTGTAACCCAAAATCTCATATCCAAATATTTTTATCTGATTCCTTTAAACTTTATGAAACTCTGAAATGTTCTCCTTTGAACCTTAGGTATTGAACCTGAATTTGAATTTTAAATTTTCCACTATTTTGTTACTATGGAAACTGTTGGCCCCCTCAAATCTGATGCACTCACATTCGTACATATCCTCCTCTTCCCAGTACACATTTCCTTCTTGAGGCCATGTTGCAGCCTGTTTGCCTACTTATTTTGAACTCCATGTACTGGTGGGTTCCTCTCAAACTTAGGTGAGGTTTACATTACTCCATAACTCATAGAGTTTTTCTGTGACAGCAAGCCCTGGGAGAGTGCACACTGGGAGAGTTACGAGCTACTACTTGCACAGAGATAGTAGTTCCTTGTCATCGTTTGGGTTTGTTTATCTCCCCACTTCATATGATTTCCAGATGAGCTTAGCATACTTCGAATCCTCTAATTATGCTGCTGCAGCCATGTGACTGCCTGGCTGAATAATTCCCTGCAGAAGGAGACAAAACTGCATGTAACAAAGCCCAACAAACAGCGTTCAAAATGTGAACGAGTTGCAGTAGCATACAATACCATGCCACTTTGCCTGAAATCTCCTACTGGTGCCACAGCTGTGTGGAGGCCTGATTTATGGTAGCAAGCTTAGTGATCTGCAGGGAAGAGCATGGGTGGGGAGGGAAGGCTAGCTGGACCTTTGGCTTGTTTCCTTGTCACCTAATTCAGAGGTCTCAGCGAGGAGGTAGGAACCCCTGCCTCGTGGAGATAAGGAGCAATTGCCTTCTGCACCGCCAGGGAGCCCAGATCCATTCTGGCTGTTCTGCAGTGGTGTAAGATAGAACGAGAAAGACAGAGCAGTTGGCATCAAATATGCTTCAGCAATCTGCTGAAGACCTTCTTGATTTATAGGTAATATATGAGAGGAGGGGAAAGGGCAGATAAAACCCAATTGTTCCCATTTTCCAAAAAGCCTTGCGCTGTTTTCAGAACGGTTAATTGCATTGATTGTTCTGACCTCTGTGTCTTCCTTTCATATGGGAGCTGGTCATTGAATCGCAGCTTGTTTTTCGGCCGGCTGAGGGCGGAGAAGGGGCTGTCTGGCACGGCAAGGCTGCATGGGTGTGTGTGGAGCGTGTGCGTTTTCAGAGCATGACACTTAGGAAGGCTGTTGCTCAGTTGCCAAAAGCACAGCTGTTGCAGAGTGAGGGAGGGAGCCTGGCAGCAGCCTTGTAATCAGGTAGGCAAACGTGCAAACCATATGCTTACTCCTGCCTAATTTTGTTGCTCCAAGTGGCAGTATTATTAGCAGGCAGTGTCTGGGCTCACAAAGTCCTCTTTTCTGCCGGTGGCAGTCAGGCGGGGTTGATGAGAGCAGCTGGGTGTGTTTGCCCAGAAGCTGGTATCTATGAATGAAGAGATCAATAGCTGCGCTAAAAATCACTGAGCCATCTGGGATTTACAGATAGAGGATTGACTTGCAAATCCTACTGAAATTGAGATCTGCAGTAACCGCTGAATAACAGCACAAGCAGTGGAGGTGGTGTGGAAAGTTATCTAGAAGACCTGAAATGGCCTAGTGGTACTTTTCTCAGCTCTCGGTCACAAAGCTGAGGAAAGGGTGAGAAAATGCTGAGGTAGGGGGAAATTATGTTCTGCTGCCTTTTTTTTTTTTTAACCCTTTTTTTGACATGTGATTTTGAAGGTACTGCAAGATGATAGAAAATGCAGCTATATTTTACCAATACCTGATGGCTACCAAAATCAGTCACTTTCCATCTGCATGAAAACAGGATAAAACCTGTAACCAAGCAGGAAAGGGGGAGAAGAAGGGGGAGACAAAAGAAAATACTTGTTCAGACAGGTGCCAGAGGATGCACTTGGAAGTGGAGTTTAGACTTTGAGCCAGTTTTATGCTTATTCTGTGCTCTGTGGTTATGCAGAACTACAGCAGCTGTCGGGCTGCAGAGAGGAGCTAGGAACAAATGGAGACCTGAGAGTGGAAAGAAAATGTACAGAAACAACTTCTACTGGTAGGTGAAGAAAGCCATGCATTTATAGCAGAGACCTGTGATTTCTGTAGTACAATTCAGCATGGAAGATCAATTTCAAAATAATTGATCTTCCATTGATTAGCAGGTATACTTGCCTGGCTTACTTAGCACAAAGAAACTGAAGTATGGGAAGTGTCCTGTGGGCTTCTGGTTAAGCTGTTCTAAAGCATGGCCAGGAAGAAAGAAGCTGTTTGCTGGCATGGGATGCTGTGATTATAGACCTGCATTACTGTCAGGTAAGTAGATATGTGTTCATGGCATGGAGCAACATGGGTATTCTTCTCTGCATACTTCTCTCCTGTCTTTTAAAGTGGACACAAACAGATGTCGAAACTCAGCCATCCATGATGAAGCTAGACATCTGAAGACATCTAAGTAGGAAAATAGTAACATGTGAACACTACACAGGCTAAACAATTCTGCTGATGTTGTAGAAGTTTGGGAAAGAACTGGAAATGCAAACCAAAGCCCCAGCATTTTATCCGCTAACCCATTCCAGTAAAGCAAAATAACAGCTTTTCTCTTTTTATTGTTTCTTTTTTTTCCTGGGAGGGCGTGACCTTGACCTTAGGTTAGCCTAGATAGTTGCACTGTCCTGTGCTGTTCTAGTTTCTGTTTAAGAGGTGGTTATAGTGTTTATTTTATGGTGTTGTCTGTGTAAACATACATCTAAGAGGGGAAGATTTTAGTGGTGGGTAATGTAATCTCTGTTATAAGTTTGTGAAATGTGGTATGTGATCATTGGTCCTCCCTAATAGTGCTATTGCTAACTGTGCTGTGTGTTCAGAGGTTTGTCGGTGTTAACAGTGTTTGCCAAATCTCTTTGCTAAGTTTATTTCTCAGTGGAGGAATCCACAGTAAAAAGGCTTCAGGTAAAACATGGATAAGTATGAGGCGTAAGTATAATCTTTCCTATCTGTAGTTGTCACTGGAATCATATAACAGATACAGTATTGTGACTTTAACTAGCAGCAATCTAACTCCGCTGCCCTTGCTGTTGTGTTAGCAGAGCTACACTTCCTGCACTGGCCTTCCTAAGAAGCAGAGGTAGTTCTCTGTAGCTCACTTCTGTTACTGACACTGCAGCCCTGCTCATTCTGCTCCCAAAACACAGACCATGGCCAGCTGAAATTAAGAAGCGGTTTGTCTTGTCTTGGGGTGCATCTACAGGAGAATGTCTCTTCTCCTGTGACCTAGCCCACTGAATGTCATCTCTCTGCAGGGCAATCTCCCCAGGTAGGTGCTAAAGGTTATAGTCCTCATTTCTGTAATGCCATTGCTCCATGATATTAGAGGGAATGTCTGTGTAGTCAAATACATTCACAGCTATCCAGAAAGCTCACTAGATAAGTCCTATATCACAGCATATCACTACAGTATCTTTCAAAGATATGGAAGAAAAAAATATAATTCAGATGTCTTCTTACAAAATCTTTCTCCGTGCTCTGCAATCTCAGGAGATCAGAAGTTGAATGAACTGAAATGTCTTTCAGCATAGTCACACTTATTTCTATGCATTACCTCCATGAGGACAGAAAGAGTGAGGATTAGATAGGTAAGAAAGCACAGACCTATTAATTTTCATAAGGGTCATCAGTCGTACTGAAGATTAGACTTTTAATCTCTGAAGGAGTCATCATGCTTTATTGGATAAATGATCTTCAAATGAAAACTTTTCTGAGGAAACTCTATGTGATGGGTGACAAAGAAAGGAAATAGTCCAACACAATCTTTCATATGTTGATTAGAAGAAAAATTCTGGCTCAACAGTGAAGCTAGGATTTGATATCTCAAATTGAGAAACAGTCTTGAACTTTGTTATTTTTGCCTTGATTTTCAAGCAATAGACTGCAATAGGTATGTGAGTAAAGTCCAGATTCCTCAAACTTTCTAAGCCTACCACTCTCAGACAACAGAACAGAAGGTGTCTGACATTTTTAACAGCCTATTAAGCTGATAAAGGAGCAAATGTGTCTGTTAGAAATTCTGTGGTTTATTAACCTCAGAGGGTAAAACAAGCAAAAAAAACCCACAACAAACAAAACCAAATAAAACCCAAACCAACCAAACAAAAACCCCAAACAAAAACAAACAAAAAACCCAAAACCAACAAAAAACACAAACAAACCCAAAAGACAACAACAAAAACCACAAACAAACAACCCAAAACTAACCCAGAAAAATCTGTGCAAAGTTGTATTTTTGAAATACAGTGGCTAGGGGAAACATGAAATGCACTTACAAGTGAAGTGCAGAGCAAACTGTAGCTGCAGCTGTGACTTTGACCACCATTGCAGTATGTCTGCCTCTAAGTAACTCCTGTTTCACACCATGTAAAATGTCTGTAAGAAATGGCAAAATGTACCTGGATTTCTAGTTTTCCCTAATCAGTTGTCAGATCCCCATAGATACACAATGTAGGCAAACTAAGAGAATGCTGGAAACTTTTGAGAGTGTGGCTGGAGTGAAAAAAACTGTTTTCAGAGAGAGCACTTTTTTAGAGAGGCAAGTGTTGTTTAAGAGTAGTTTCCTCTTCCTCGTGACAGATGCAAAGAACAAGAAAGGAAGCTCACACTATGAAGTAAATAATATTCTTGCTTGAAAATAGTTTTTGTCACACTTTGTTTCAGAGCAGTGAAATAGAAAAAAGTCCCATGTGATTGCTCAGAATTTACTCAGTACCAAAACTGAGTAGCATTATTCTCAAGTTTTCATGCTATTTTTTTCAAAGTTTAGTTTTTTAGGGATCTTGAATTTGAGTTAGACAACTTTTCCCAAAATTATTTTCCAATTTACCAAAATTCAGTTTTGAATAAACCAATGCTACTTAGCATCAGAGGATAATTTAGATCAGAAGGGATTTCAGGATGTTAGGGTGGTCAGTTCAATGGTGTAATGTTAAAATGGTCCTTCATTCTGTAGCAGTTTGGCATAATAGTAGGCAAAACTTCGAAAGATTCATATTGTGAGTCTTTTAAGTTGTAGAAGAGATTTGGGAGATTGCATGTGAGTAAGAACTTTATGTAAAAGCTTTGGGTTTCTGGTTTGGGGTAGTTTTTTTAAACTTACGCAATGGGCAACTCAGTTTTGCTGAACTCAGCAAGGCCAGGCATTCCTGAAAACAACCTCCCAAATACTGCACCTTTTCCAGATGTAATGGTATTCCGGGCTTCAAGCCCACCTCATACTTCCCATGGTGTGTTTTGCCCTTACACAGGTTTTTCAGATGTGAACCTAACCCAAAATGTTTCGAAGCATTTGTCTTTTTCATTTTGTTAATTTATATACACTTAGAAATGTATTGGGAAAACACTTAAAAAGCAAAAACCCTTCAATATCCTGCTGGGAAATGATGATCAGGAGAATCCCTCTGAGTGTGCATGGATTTGATATCAACTCAAAGCCTTTCCAAGAATGAAAGGAGTTTACTTTGTGCAATTACACAAAAGATGAATCTGTCTCCCTTTTGTACCTTTCCCACCTTTTGCTTAATGTGATGCAATGAACTAAAACTTGAAACTTGTAGAGCACTGTTTTCACTGATAGGAATATCTGCTGATTAATCAGGCTGCAGTACTTAACATTAAATCTTGCTTACTATAATTGACTGTTATGTCATGCTAATGAGATTTCTTTCAGTTTTACTGCCTGCATGCTGCTGATGTAGACAGCCAAGAATTTTGTATTATTTTATGTTCACCTATGCCTTACTGACTTTTTTGCTTTTCTGTAGGGGGGCAGGGGGAACAGTAGATTGCTTCTCTGTTAAGTGTTTTGTCTCTATCTGAAACAAGTGAATAGGTGTGTGTTTAAGCATATGAGGCTTCTGAGCCATCTTTGTTTTAATTTTAAAAAACCAAACAGAACCTGAAAGTAGTGTTGTATCTTTGTTAAATATCTAAAATAAAAAATTATTGAGAATAAGGATGGGAAATAGAGTGGGGAAGGATCAGATTTTTAGGGAAGGAATTAAATAAAGAAGCAATGTCTTTTCTCCTTTCATTTCTGCAACTGTAAGCAGTTACAGAGTACAGTGAAAAGATCTAAATGATGTAACTAGCCAAATGTACTTTCTCTGTTTCCCAAAGGCAAAGCTCATCTACTCATTGGAGACCTGACCCAGATGAGAGTTACATCTCGTGGGGAAAATATCAGGTCTTCAAATGAGCATTGAAAGAAAGTTGGTGGGATCATTAGCATTGAGAGGCCAGTCCACTCTGCTGCTGTGCCCAAGCTTTGGCCACACATACTGTAAATTTACCTGTTTTGCTCTAGTTTTTCATGGACACAGTGTAACTGCTCATACTGTCTAACCAGTATAAGCTGGTGAAGGGTCTGGAGAGTGAGTCCTATGCAGAGCAGCTGAGGGAGCTGGGGTTGTTTAGCCTTGAGAAAAGAAGACTCAAAGGAGACCTTTCTGTTCTCTACCACTGCCTGGAAGGAGGCTGTAGCTGGGTGGGGGTCAGTCTCTTCTCCCAGGCAGCCAGCAACAGGACAAGAAGATACGGCTTCACATTGTGCCAGGGGAGGTTTAGGTTGGGCACCAGGAAGAGTATCTTCACTAAAAGGGTGGTAAAGTATTGGAACAGACTGCCCAGGGAGGTGGTGGAGTCACCATCTCTGGAAGTGTTCCAGAAATGACTGGACGTGACACTGAGTGCTATGGATTAGTTGGCATAGTGGTGTTTGGTCAAAGGCTGGACTTGATCTTGGAGGTCTTTTCAAACCTTAATGCTTCTATGATTCAGTGTTCACCTCACATGGAGGAAATGGCCCAGGGGTATTTCATCTGCACAGGATGTGAAGCGAGTGTAGCTCTTTGAGGGGAGAGGCAGGTTTAGCGTTCAGGTGACTGTAATTTATGACTCCTATTTGTAAGTCACGTCACAAGTGAGAGTAAAGGATTTAGCCATGTTGAACTTGATAGACTTATGCTATCTTACATTAGCAGTGTACTGAGCTAATTAGTGTGCTGTTCTGCATATTTATCACAGTGAGAAAGAAGCTTTGGCCCATTCACAAGCCATGGAGATGCAGTAGCTCCAAGGCTTGAGCATATAGTCATGAGCAGCAGGAATGACTAACCTCTGCTTAAGAATCCTCCTTTAGGCCTGAGGTGGTGGGTTTTGCCCCTTCTGCCAAAACATAAGCTGTCTGCAGAGATAAGTAATCCTTATCAGTTATTTACAGATGCTTTAAATAGCAGAAGCAAGTAGAGGCATTTATTCTGGATGCCATGGTGTTGAACAGTGATTTGTTGGGATTTTTGCTCAAAGAAAAGGGAATTAAGGAAATGAACCCAGCACCACCAGTCTAGAGTGGCCACTGAAATGTCTGGTCTCGGAATGCTGGCAGGCTGAGGAGGGCAAGGGGAAACAATCTGATAAAAAAATCAAATCAGCAGTGGGCTGAACATAGACATTTCTTGCAGGGACCAAACCAAAATGAAGAAACCATGATTGAGTCTCTGATGGCCTTCATTGTAGGCACCAAAGCTAATTACCAGATCCACAGACCAACCCAGACTGTCCTAAGGGCTGAACTGTGAATCGGAAGCTGCAAATTCATGTTTAAATGGGACACAGTCTGTGCTGGATGCCACACTCTCTCCTAGCTAGATCAGGATTGTGTCCATCCACACTGTAGGTTACCCAGGAATTTTTCGTAGCAGTGATAAATTGGAAATCGTCCCTGCTTGTGTTCATCCTTTTGTTTCTGATGAGTAACTTCTCAGAAGAACAGTGTTGGATTTTTTTGCAGCCATTAAAGTTGACCTGTTGTTTTCAGCCTTTGAGACCTCTGAGTCATTTTGGAGTGGTTTTGACCTGTTTTGTGCCTGAGTTTTCTTGCTTACAAGCTGGTTTTCCCTGAAGAAGTGCTGTTATAATTGCTGCACTTGCAACCCTGCTTTTGTCGCATGTGTGGCTGTGTCTGCAGGAGTCATTCTCTGCTGTTTCTCTGCTCTCTGCTTGTTAAGTCCATGCTGTAATTTCAGAAATTGTGTTTAAAGACGGGATTAAAATTGGTGGGGTTTAGGCTTACTGTTCCCAAACAATTGTGCTTTTGTTTGTATGCTGATGTGGCTGGCTGGACACATTTTAAAAGGGGCTGCCTTTTAGAAAATTGTCACCCCTTGCTTTTGAAAGTCTTCAGTGCATATTAAGCTAGGCCCACTTAGTCACTAGTCATATTTGAAAACATGGACCTTCAGACTGGCCTTTTTTATTTGGTTGGGGATTTTTTAAAATCGTCTGAGACCTTAAGGGACAAACAAATTAATCATCATCTGACATTCCATTAGGGAAATAAAATCCTTTTTGAAATCTCTATGCAGTTATTACAAGGAAACTTTCACTGTGTCATAACCTCAGAGATTAAAAGCGATAAGACAATGAAAAACAATACCCATTTCAAGAGTGTGACAAAATATTAAATTTGTTCTGTGAACTAGTTTGTGATATACTTTATCATCCTTAAAAGAGAGGCAAATGATCTAGAATGGAGTACTGTGCCTGGTGTATGTCTTTGTTTCTTGGGCCAACTCTGTGCATGATGTGAGTGTCCATGGTTGCATAAGGACATACACAGTGACTTCCTTGTCTCCCAGCATCTGGAGGTTGTCATTGGCAAAGCACTGGGGAAGATAACTCATTCCAGCTAATGATAGAAACTGAAGCGGTAGCTCAGGGGAGTGGGATACTGGGTTTGGCACTCAAGGTTGGCAAAGATGCAGTGAGTGTGGCTGATGCTCAGCAAGTTTGAAGGGAGGGGACAGGCTGCTGCTGGCTTGCTTTCGTCTCATTCCCCCAAGCAGGCAGTAGCATACCTGAAGGCCATCTCCACAGCAGAGTGATGACATGCCATTACTCTGCCTTCTTTAGGGCTAGAAAGACAGAAACACTATATTTACACCTTTACTAATGCCTGCCCTAGCCGCTTCTTGTGCTGGCTTGCTTTTTCTTGAGAGACTGAGAGAATATATGTTCTGTGAGCAACAGGCTTGCCATTTGGGGTTCCAAAATAGAGTGCATTCCCCATGTCTGAATGAGGTGGCTCTTCCCTTGGTGAAGGCCCTTGCTCCATCCAGCCTGGAAACAAAGGGTCCAGAATGCATGTAACAAATTGCTTTTTTATCAAAGCAGCAGTGGTTTTCTGACAGCTGTAGGCATATCCTTCCACATGTGTCCCAGCAATGCAGACTTCTGCCACCTGTAATGAAATGCCCAATTGCCAGCAGGACGAGGAACCAGGCACCAGTTGAAACTCAACAGGAATATTTTTGTTGGCTTTACTGGGCAGAATCTAGAAGTCTACAATCACTACATGAAACTGAAATTGCATTCTCGAAACGTAATTGAATGCAGACCTGGGCACTCTTGAGATGACAATGAACCCCAAAAGCTCAAGGTACTAGATTATGATGCCAGCTCTTATGGTAGGCATCAATTTATCAATTGTTTTGATGCAAATTAGTATCTCATACCAAACTAAAATTGTGTTTGTGCAGCAAATCAAAGCTAAGCAGTAGGACTTATACGTAGATAAATCGTAGATGTGCTTAGCAGTGCTTTCCTCACCATTTTTCCCAGGGACAGTAAAGTCATTAATCTTTGCTAGCAAGAAGCTTTTTTAAAAAGAGACAGAAAAGCTTAGGAAAATATCGACAATTTAGTGTTCAAGGAGAAAAGTGGTTTCTGACAGGAGTCCTGTCTTATTTAAGCCACATCTGAATGTGTCACCTGGAGTAAGTGAGTGTTAGATGGCAGTCGCACTGCTAGATTGTGTGTGCTGTACCATCCAAGTATGCTTTTTGGGTGAGATTCTGCATGCAGGAAGAGATAACATTCTGAGCCTGACTGGGGCTTCAGGTCTCATTTGGTGAGGAAAAAGTGTACCCCCAAAAGGGAAAGAGCCACTGGCACTGCAGAGAGGAATGCTGCTGGGAAGTCGTGTAGGACTCAGGCATACACTGCTTACCCTAGTATTCTTTCTGCTTGTCTTTTAAATCAAAGTACTGCTTTATAGTTTCTAAGGCACCCCACCACATAATACATTCCCTGTTAAATGTAATGGGAAGTTACTGCTGTAATTAACTCATTGATTGTTTAAAACAATTGCTAGTTGTACGTGCTTGGAAAGCTGGGAGGATCTCACTGTCACTAATGTGACTGGATAATTATAGATTTTTCTTTTCATATGTTTTTCTGTAAAACATGTTTTCTTTGCAGTAGCTTTTATTTTTGGCCACCTAACTTTCAGTTCCTGTGACTGACAGATGCAGGCTAGCAATCAGCCCCAGGGCAGGAAAAAGGATGAAGATATTTCAGACCTCAATCATTCAGCCCCCTTAGGGACACTCTAGGTAAACAAAGTATTCATTCTTATATGTAATGCATGTATGCTACTGTAAACATGTGAAAAACAAAGACTCTGTGCAATAGCAAAAGAGTCTCTATACCACTGAAAACATCATCTTTGGGAGGTTTCTAAGTGCCAGAATATGGTTCAGTAGTTCTTTTTTTAGAAGAGGAAACAAAAAAGGAAGACAAATAGCTTGGAAAGCCACCTCTGAGTTGCTGCTTCTGCATCTTGGCATAAGAGCCTGTACACTACCCACGCACATTTGATATTTCTTTTCAATGGGAAGTGCAGTTGCTAGCTTTTACCACAAATCCTGGGGAAGCTGAAAAATGCCAGCTCTCTCCTGTTCTTCTTCGCACAGCCAGTTAACAAAAATGTCTGCATGGCACAATGTGATGGCCCAGTGCTTCTTGCAGATAATATGTCATGCTTCACGCATCCTTTTGCAGCAATACGTTGCTCTCTGTGGATAGATCTCTTCTGAAGCAAATGCAGGTCCCAGGCCTAGGAGTAGTAGCAACTTGCAGCCCCTTCTTAGTAAGATACTGGGAGACTTTTTAAGCAAATGTATTTGCAAGGACTGACTGGAGGCATCATGAAAAACAAACTACTCTCTTCTGATGTGTGTCTTTTTCTGCTCTACTTCAGACATGCAGTCAATTTGTTCAAGACATTGCTGTATCTCAGTTACTTATCCACAGCATAAGTATATTTGCATATAATGGGACAGGAGCTCCTTCTGAGTCTTTACTTTAGTGACTAAGCCTCGAATCTTCACAGCAGCTTCCAGAACTCAGCGTGGTACAATTACAAACTAGGATTTTCTTCTGGTGATCTGTTTGTTTATGCAGTTTAGCTCTGCTTTAGGTATTGATGTATCTGTATATTGCTGTGTCAGTGATGCCATAATAATCATCGCTGTAATGGGCTCATGCTACATAAGGACTGAATTTTGCTAGACTTAGTAGTACTGAGTAGTGTATTTTCCTCACTCTGCATCCATAAAACAATATTAATATCTAAATTAAGACCTATAAAAGGCCTTTTTGCAATATGGACTGCAAGGAAATCATTCTCTTTGAAGAGAACTTTCCACAGTGTGGCCAGAGAGGTTCTAAGTGTGTTTTTTCCTTTGAAAATTACATCTGTAGTCATGGGTTCACTTGCCTTACACTGAGCAATGCAAAAGACATTTTGCAGCAATATTTGCATGTATTTGCATTCAGCTTAACATGGCGGGGGAGTTTAATTCCGCATTAATCTGTGCATTGACTTTATAGTAGTTATTTCACAGCTTTATGGGGGAAGGTAAAGCTGCTGATGAGTTGACACAGATTCAGTGGGATGTTCTTCCCATAAGGCAAGGCCAAAGTGAAATTTCAGTGTATACCGGAGGAGAGTTATCAAACAGAAATTGGTCTGGGACTTCTGTTTTAGGAAAAGCCTCAAAGTATTGTGGTAAATAAAAAAAGAAAACATTTTTGAGGAATGAAGGGTGCCCAACTTGTTCGCTTTTCAGAGTGAATGTGCTCACGGCAGAGCCTGAGAGACAGAGATGTTCTCAAACATTGAGGCCGAGAATGCAGCTGCAGGTGCGGACTATTTGGCATAGGAGAAATATTATTTGGTTGCATTTTTTCCATGAGAAAAAGGGAGTGGAGGGGGGAGGGTGTGGATTCTTTGTTTGTACAATATCCTATGGCCAAAATCTGGTAGTATTAGGTTTTTGCCAAGAAGATGCATTCTCCAAAGATGTCCAGTTTCATTTGGTCGAATGCATATATATGTATACATATATATATATAAAAGAAAAAATCTGTTGAATGCTTATTTAAATAATTTTTTGCCAGCTTAGTGGGTTGGAAGTACTCCTTCCATTTCAATTCTGATATCAGTGACTCCCTTTAAAAAGTCTTAAGAAGCAATGAAGATTCACTTTCTTAGCTTAGAACCGTATCTAGTCTTAAAATGCCCTAAGTGTTTGTTTCAATCCAGCTCTGAGAAGAAAAAGGCAGGGGAAGGTATGACTAAATTCTAAAACCTTCAAACCATATACCAACATTAGAATTCTGTATTTGGATCAAAAATCAGTGCTAATGAACAGAAATTAAGATTTTAATGCTCTGCTCTGAGAAGCTATCCGGAGTAGAATGAGAGAAAATAGTAATTTTAATTGTTAATGGGGGAAGTAGCACAGGAAATGATTTTTGCAAAATGGCATTGATCAGGACTGTAATTAAAAGGCATCTTAAAGAAATGAAGAGAAGCTCAGCATAGATTTAGATTTTAAAGCAAGCTGGATTTAGAGTGCTCCAGATGTTTTGCTTAGAACAAGCTTCACTGACGTGGAATATCAAAGTGTGCCAGCATACTCACTGGAGCATTGTTAATGCCTCTGGCTGGGTTTGTTTCTGGATCCTTGGTTTGAATTTCATTGAATTTAATTTTGTGAGTACAGTAAACTATAGAGAATGATCAATCTACAGAGATTAAATTAATAAAGGTATACCAACCATCCAAACACAAAGCTTTGCATTGTGACTTCTCCCTATTCTATTTTGGTTTTAACTAAGTCATCCCAAGTGTGTTTGGGATGTTCCCCATTGTTTCCTGGAAGCCTATTTTTGCAAGGCTTGCATTGTCAAAAATCTTTATCAGCACAACTGTGTTTGAAAAATGTTTTCACATTTTTAAAAGGCTTGTGTCTTATCTGACCTGTCATCCAGGCACCTTTTATAGCCAAAGATACCAACAAGTGATGCCTGAAACAGTTGAAAAATTACCAAAAAAACTTCTGTAATCTTCATTAAAATGATAGTTAACTACCCATCCTCCCAACCAGTAGACCATTGGAAAGTATTAACGTTGGCACACGGTTTTAGACCTTAGAACTAAAAGACACTGATATTACAGTGTCTCTCATCTCAAATAGTGCCATGCTTCTTGTCAACAGCGGTGAATGAGTCAGGCTTGCAGCGCCTCCTGTGTCTACTGAGACGTGGAAGAACCACCCTGAGCTTTACAAGTATCTATTAGGCAGAGGCAAAGTGTATTTTCTAAATTGCTTCTGTGATGCAGTTGAGATAAGTGTTCTGTATCTGAATAACCACCATCAATTTCAAAATGTATGAACAAAAAACAAGGGTTATGGGCCTTGTCCTTCAAGCCTCAGATCCCTCAGGACTGTGAGTCTTCCCTACTATTTTCCTAAAAGCTAATGTTCTCTTGGTAAGTGTCCCTGAAGTGTCATTTTGTCAAACCTAGCTTGACCAGCTCTGACACTGGACAGCTGTAAGCCTTTGGATATCTGGGGCTATGCACTGGAAATCTCAATGTCTGTAAAATCATCCCAGTGTCACCATTACTGTGCAGCAAAAATGCTGTGCTACATGTTCAGAGTCAAATGTGCCAGGAGACATAATGTAACGATAAAGATTTCTTCAATCCATGGGCTTTTAACAATGAAAGAAAACATCAGAAGAATAGGTAATAGTACACAGTAGTTTAAGTGAGAGTAAAGAAGCTTCTTGACTGATCTAGCACCTCAGCTAGCTTCTAATTTTTTTCTCCTGAACCAAGCTGCAATCCTTCCCCCTTCCTTTGTTGTTCAAAAGGCCTGCATCTATCTGTTCTCAGAGGATGGAGAGAAGGCACAGAAAGAAAGGAAGGAAAAGTGATTACTTCCTGTGCCATCCAAAGCTAGACTCCCTTTGTCTCTCCTTAAAAAGCTGTGCTTTTTTCTTCCTAGCCATGAAGACACTGCCTTGCACCTCTTCTCTCAGATAGCTCGATTTAATATTACTTGGTTGTACCTCAGTGAGCACGTTCCTGCCTTGGAGGCATTCACAGCTCCCGAAGTCCTAGTCCTAAACTCCATGCTTCAAACTTCATATAACTGTAATTACTTTAACTCTGGTGCAATTGTCAAAATACAGACTCTAATTGTATGAACAGTGCAGCCTAGAATGGGAAGCTGAAGACTGGTTAACCTCCCATTCACTCTCCTCCACACCATTAGTTTTGTGCTAGTCCTTCTATGAACTTGAGGAAATTGATGTTTAAAAAGTTTGCACAGTCCAGTTATTCAACATGATTATACTGCTGCAAATGCCTAATGTGGTCCCATTGCACAGACTCAAAGAGGAACATGCAGCAGAGTAGCATTGCTTAGTAGTGTGCTAGATGAAGCACTATAGTGTGTGGAGTTTTAAATCCTTGCTAAATCAGTGACAATGACAATGGGCTACATCAGTATAACCCCACTGACAGGTCAGGTCACTACAGTTTCTCTGGGGTCTCTGTGTATTACCTCTCTGTAATCCTCTGTGTCCTTGTTTGTTTTTTCTTCTCCTTCCAGGATCAACTAAATTTCCTAGATTCCTTCTCTCCTCCAGCTTCCCTACCTCTTTTTGTCCCTTAACTAAGTCTCCATTCTCCAATACATCTAATCTCTTCTTACGTATTTATTTACTATTCCCAAATGCAAGAAACAGAGGATTCATAATTCTGAATTGCTGAAAATTTCAGGAAAGGATCTGAACTACGAGTTGTGGCCTGCAAACCCCAGTGCTGCTCTGACAGTAACCCAGTAGAAGAGGAGTTGTCCATTGTGCAAAGATAATGTTTATAGCCCTTGCTAGCAAGCCAGAAGCTGACGCCATTCCTTGGTACTAACTAACACGCCTTCTCTTTCTCACTGGGGAGATTTGTGAGAGCAGAAGCAGACTCTTGAAAGATGCTGATGAACATGGTGGCTAGTAAAGGGCACCTTATGTTCTTTGCTTCTTTATATAGACTGCAGTTTTGCCCAACAGGCACTGTGCAATTTCTAAATGCCCAGGCAGGAAGAACTGGCTCATAATTGAACACAGATTCAAACAAAGCTCCAGCACATCACTTCTGTAAAGCATTGGACAAACAATGCCATCTTTCTCTTTGTCATATTTAAGTAATGCTTTTACAGTTTTATCTACTTGAATTGTAACCTTTCCAAAGCCGGGCTGTTTGAACAGTACCTTGTTTAAAAGCCCTGCCTCATGCAAGTGGAGGTGCTTATTGCAGATAATTACTTATGAATAAGCCTTTGTCCCAAACAGCTTACAAGGGACCAAGCTCATTCCACAAAACCTGATGAAATAAATCAGATGGCATTCATGTTCAGTTGGTACTGACTTGACCTGAATTCAGCCTGTCTGATATAAAGATGAAAATCTTTCCATATCATTATATAGCCCCTTCAACCATTCATCATCTCTAATTGCTAACTTCATTATCCCCTAGCTAAGCATCAAGCCAGCTATTCATAATAGCTTTATAATAAGCTGCTTCGTTCTCTAGAACCCATATTCTTTGTTTTCTCAACTTTTCTCCCTTTTAAGTCCTGCTTGGGTCAGAAGAACAAGAGAAAGAGCAAAGCAAACACTTGTGCCCCATTAACAGTCCCTGCATTTTGACTTGAATGCCAGATTGGCCTCACAGAATTCCTGTTCCTCTCCCATGTGCAGCTGCAGCTAGTGCCCTGTATTGTTAGGGCTGATAGCCTTTTCATTTCCCCTCCAGCATGTTTCTGTGAAGACATCAAAAGAGTGATGCCTCAGGCAGGCAGAGCAGCCCTTTGTCATTTAACACGTTGTGTTTCCCAGGATAGCTGTCTTCTGGCAACCGGCTTGTGGAGGTGACATTCCTTCAGATGGAGGTGGATAGGAAGTGATGGAGGAACCGTCATCAAAAAGATTACAAGGCATAATTGCAAAATAGGCATAATTCTGGATTTCTCGAAACAGCTAGAAAATGGCAAAATATGGCCAGGGGGAAAAAAAAAAAAAGTGGTGTATTGGTATGAAAAGCTTATTTGCAGCTTACAGTGCATGAGATCTCTCAAGCAGGAAAGCTGCAGGTTCCCTGAGGAAGAAGGCCTAATGGCTTCTCTGGAGAAAACTGAAAAGCTGTGTATATTCCCATGAGCACAACTCACCAGCTTCTTACCAAAGGGCTGTAGCATGGTCACATCCCACTCCAATATCTTGTCTGAATGGCTGAAAACTGTTACCTGAGAAGAAAGCTTGGACACTTGCAGTTGCAAAGTGCAGAAGTACACCCACACACCCCTTACACTGCCTTTGGTCGTTACCTCAAAGGTGCACAAGTCAGAGGAAGATACTATCAGTTGAATGTTTTAGAATCATAGAATAATTTAGGTTGGATAGAACATCCAGAGCTCAAAGCAGATCTAGTTAGATCAGATTGCTTGGGGATTTACCCCTTCCAGCCTTGAAAATCAACAGAGATAGACAACCTTCCTGGGCAACTTGGTCTTATGATTGGCTGTAAGTAATTAGTAGTCTCACCTTTAAGCCTTCATCTATTGTTGAGAGGGGAAAATATCTTTTTGCAGAAACGTTGCTTCGGTGCAAGCATCACAAGAATGCAAATTGTGTTCTCTTGTGAATCTTTTCCAGCATGCACTTCAAGCACTGCTTATGAGCACTAAGCTCTTAGTTGTTCATGGTGATGTAAGGAACATAGATGTGTTTGACCTCTTAATATACATTTTGGTGATATATTTCCAGCAATAACCCATAAAGTGATTGAAAACTTCCATCTGCTGTTGGCCTCATGATGCACTTAGAGCTTTCCCAAAGCCTTGAACGAACGAAGTCTTGAAGCCGGGATGCTTCAAGCTCAGAGGATTACTGCTCTAGAGGAAATGTGAAGATCATTAGGACAAAAAGTCTGTTAAAATGTCAGAGTACACTGTATACTGCAGTCCTAAGCTCTGCTGGGGCCCCTTGGAATTTTTGCAATACAAAGTAATAAAAAAGATCTGCAGTGGGTTTTACCACTATTTTGCTGCATTCACTCCACTGTGAATGAAATGTGTATTGTACTGCAGTCTTTCCAGTTCAGCCTTCAGTCACACATTCTTCTCTGGTTTAAACCTTTGGGAAGGCAAAATCCTGTCCTTTGTGCTACCTATGTTCCCTGGAGACCTAGGTTTTGACAGATAGACATCATGGATCATGCAGGTAAAGCAGCTGAATGTATAACACCTCAAAAAATTAGCAAGTATTAGGAGTAAGTTTTTATTTCTTGTAAATAATTTACACACACAATGGTTAGGATTGTGAAGAGTACTATAGGCATGTTGTTATATATTATGGCAATGCATCACTGAAAAAGCTGAATTAGATTTTAGCTGTTAATATTTCCTGCTTTTGTAAAAGGCCCTAAAAAATTGCTAAAATCTAGCCTGGATATTGAGGCTTTAACCAGTGGGCAGACATTAAAGAGCTTGGCAAGATTCACAGTAAAATATGTTCTAGTATTTCAGCAAAAACTGATTATACAGCTATTTCTTCAGATCCTTTAGCACACCACGGCTTCTTTGTGTTGACTGCTATTCAAGGTTTTAAAGAGGCAAACAATGCTTAATATGGCTTTTTGTCAGCAAGACCTGTTGATAGTGCATGTATTGTCTGTTGGTGTTGTAAAGCCTGGTTGTGTTAAACTCTGGGGATGGTAGGAGAATGATGACGTGGGACTGATGCAAAGCCAAACTTCTCCCTCCATGCTTTGTGCTTCATACCAGTCCACAGTGAAAGTACAAGCAGCAACAAAGGGATAGGGGTCTGATGATGGAAAATGACTGGCCCACAGAAAACAGGGGCTAAAAAGAGGAGAATAAGAACCCTTTTTTGTGCTTTTCTTTGGAGAAAATAAAAGGTTCCTCATGCAGGTTTCTGTACTGTTCAGAGGACCCCGTGTTTATGCTGAAGGAGGAAAGACTGAAAAAGATGCTCGTGATAATGTCAGAAGTTTCTTGCTTCACTTCAGCACTGCTAGCTCACTGGGTGATATGTATAGAAACTGTGTGCTATTCCTAGGGATTTATGTTGTGTCTTAATTTCTAATTTGAGAAAAATGTGAGCACTTACTGAAGTGAGGTGATTGACAGCATGTGCTGCTGTCAGGCCCAGTGGAGGCAGATGCTTAGGAAAGCTTCCCCCTACAGCTTTGCCAGCATTCGTACCTTAATCAGCCTTTGCAGCTGCCTCAGTACTCTTGGTTCCTGCACTGTTCATGTGTAATTGCAAAATGCTTTCAGTGATGGGGAAGCCTCTGAAGGTTGGGAGAGTCTGTTGTTTCAAAGTCACCCTGAAATTTTATGTGTGTGTTCACAGCTTTCCTAATCTCCTCTCTTTTTCTTCTCCTTTCCTTTATCTTCCTTCTCTTCATACTGAATATTACTTCCCGTCATCTCATGTTCCCCCGTGATTCTGCCTGCCTGCTTGTTTGTTTGTACCTCCATTAGACCTCATGAACCTTTAGCTTGTTCCCCAGCTCAGCCTCTCATCCTCCCCCTGAGCTTGGTCAGGGTTTGACTTTACTGGACTTGCTGTCCAGCTTTCCCCACACATCCATCCTCCAAAGCTTTTGCATTTTGTGACTTTCTCAGATTTCTTTAAACACACTGATACTGGAAATCACAGGAACCATAGTGAGCTGAAAAACTGAAATGAAAACTTGTTAGTTTTGTGTGGCTGCCCCAGTGGCACAGAAGAGACATGGCAAGTCCCAGGCCATTGACCTGGAAAGTTTGGGTTAGAGTCTGTAACTGTGTTACTGCAAATGAGCTCTTTGAGGCCAAGTCTGTCAAACCTATTCTTCTTCATTTGCTGTTTCCTTTTCTGTGTGAAAGTGTTCCCTAAATGAATGTGCTTCATGCACAGTCATATCCCTGACCTTCAAGTAAACTGTTCTGAACTGCAAGCAACAGACTTAATATGAGTCATTTATAAAGGCAAAAAAATCCAGTCATCCTTATTATGTGCTGATTGCAACTTTGTCTGCTGTGGGCTGGTGATCTCAGTAGCCAATAGAGAGTTTCTGAGATAATAACTATCCATTTAATTGCTTGGAAATAAATCTTTTGGTCCGTCTAGCAATTTGAAGCCACACTCTTACTTACTTTGGATGTATTACTTCAACAAAGATTCCTGCAGTGTGATCCTTCTCCATAATTTTGACCTGAGAAGCAACTTTTATAAGTAAGGATTATCAGCAGGGAGTGTTAGTCTGTACATTCTGGGGGAAGCCATGCTATTTGATATGATCAGGAATTAATTTGATTAGTTATGTAGACAGAAATATGAGGGCAGTTTGTGCTGAGAGCAATGCTTGTGCATGCTGATTGACTTCACTGCAATTGCCTGTGATGGGAAGTTCAGTTTGACCTATTTTCTTAAATTTTCCTTAGAGCCAGATGAATCAGACCTTTCTGGAGCCAGGGCAGACTGAGCACTGTGTATGGCTCAGTCCTTGAGTGGCTGTGACAGGAAAGTCCTAGACTTCTGGGATTTTGTGATATTCCTGTCTGTCCCACACACTCTAAAAGGGATAGAGGTTCAGGATATCCCAAGTGGCAGGTCTGGAAAGACTGAGGTTTTCTCAGGTGTCTGAAGTTGATCACCCAGGGTTTCTAGGCACTAGCATTGAAAAGTACATTTTTTTTCTCAGCATTGTTTCTTTTGTTCTTATCCTGAGACATATGTAATTCTAGAGAAAACCATAGTGGCATGCTGAAAGGTGATGACTGTGACCTGCTTTACTGAGTTTTCCTTAAAAGCAAGAGTCTCCAGAAAAGGCTGTTCCAAGTCATGAGTTTATCACAATAGAACCTTGATAGGTTCCACCAGGTTTCAAGTTTCTCTATCGCATGTTTTAAATCCAGGGCTTCTGGATTTTAAGAGGGCTTCTTGTTATTTTAAGAGAAGCACTTGATTTTGTCCAAGTTAGGGTTCTTCTTAAGAAACAGTTGTAATGCACAGCTCTGCCTTCTTTGCTTTGCTTTTCAAACATGTAGTTTTACTTGGAGCCAACAAAACCATAAATGCCTGGTTTCTATATCCATAGGAAGCAGTATAAAACTAACCCATGATATGGGAGTAGTTCTGCCTGTTTGTCAACCAGAGGTGACCAGTACTTGACTTTATTTACTCTAGAGGCTTGGACTCCTCCTCTGGACCTTCCCCCTCCCTTTTTCCTGCCTAGGAGCATTTCTGACAAGAGTAAGTCATATTCAGTTTTTTTCCCCCAGGGGCTTGCTAGACACACAGGTACACACACAAGCACACTGACTTCTCCCCCTGCTGAGCTTTTTTTAGCAGGCTGTGGGGGAACAGAACCTTGTGAGGAATTATAGATGCAGCAGCCTGATACCTGACTGTGGGTTTAGTTCTGTGAGAATTTTAAAAATATTTTTCTGTGTGTATATATAAGACAGTTCTGGGTTTGATGGAAGGAAAGCAGAAGGTGGAGAGCTGTTTCTTTATTTATGCACAGAAAGAAAAAGGTATTTTGGGGCGATGTGGGGTGTGAAAATCCAGTGTATATCGTACTTTATTATCTCAGTGTCAAGCAGGGAGTAATTAGCAAGGAATCTGCTGCAATGATGCAAGTCTTCAAGTCACCAGTGCTGTTGAGTTTTGGTATATGTTAAGGTGTGCAGCTAATGCCATGGAAAAATTCCAATTAACTTGAATAAGCACTGGGTCAGGCCCATATTTTGTAGTGAATCATACTAGTGGAGTCTATTCCAACAGTTCCAAACACATGGGGCAAAGCAATTATCAGTGTCAGGCTGCAGTCTCTATGCTCACAGCAACGCTAAATGTGATCCTTCCTTAATGGAATGACTAAATTGGCCATGCAGGATTTAATTCAGATTCCTCCTTGGTTTCAATCTTGTAATTGCAGTGAGGTTTTTGGAACCACTTTTTGTTGACTTCAACATGGCAACTATATCAAACTCTCAGTTTAGATCATGCAGGGGTGCTACCAAGTCCCAGTTCATGCCTCTGCTCTATCCTGTGTCTGTTGTCAAGACAAAAGAGGTTTCCATTTCTCTGAAAGTTATGCAGGGTGTGCAACATGCTCCAAACAGATCATAAAACTGCAGGACATGCCACATCAAAATTAGATACCAAAACTGAGAGTGGATTTTCTAGGATGGGAGGTAATAACCTTTTTAGGACTGTAGTGACTAATGGCTCTGCTGCTAGGACTTGCAGTAAACTCTGCAACAGCAAGAGCTTCACTTGTAATTTCAGCCTAAAGATTATCTTCTTCTCAGCATCATCTAATGCTAATGGTTGCTTGCTCAGCTGTTTCAGAAATCCAGACCCCACATTGGTTTATCCCTGATGTTTACCCTTAGCTTCACAAGGCCTTTGGGCATTAATTGCACATAGATGTTTGAGCATTCAAATGGCATCTCAGCAACTTTCCATCTGTCCTGCTAGGTAGGATGACATCTTCCTTTTTATCCTTAGAAGGCTTTTGCCATCAGTAGTTCTTCACTTTTGCAGCAAACAGGTGTTCCTAAGCTTATGTGTTTTTTATGTGTAACCTTTTCTGTTCATTTTCATCACACCATATGGCATCACACTGAAATAAAGCAGGGTTTCTCCTAAATAAGGAGAGGACTCCATCATGGCAAAGCATGTACAGAGGATGTGGAGAGCCTTGCAGGTAGAGCAAGAATGAGATGTGTGATGCTTCAGCACTATTGCTGAATGTAGGAAAGCCAGGAAGGGGCATTTTCTTTCCTTTTTTCTTCCTTCAGTTTGCTTTTGTTTGTGCAGCACTCATCACCTGGCTCTCTTGGGCTGAAGACTGCCAAGAGTAGCTGGGATTGTTGCTTAAGAATGTGTTTATAGCTGCAAAACTAAAAAGGTCATATTCTATTTTGGCCTGCTGGAGTCTCAGGCTGATTCTCCCTCCTCCTTGCCCTCCCATTTTTGCTGATGTGCCACGTAGTAAGCAGAAATCCTGTCAGCCCAGCACCCTGGAGCCCCTGCCTGGACCAGAGTCCTCCAGCTGCAGTAACTGCCTGGCAAACAGAAAATACTTGGGTAGCCAGGTTTGAGTGGTGCACAGCATCTCAAAAGATTCTCCACCTGTCAACAAACTCCTTTGGCAAATGTCAGCTATCCTGAGGTGGTTTTGGGGGCATTTTTTTGATAGTAAATTGAAGATGCTACCAAAGGAAATACTGTGCTAGGGGCTGATTGCTGAGTTGCAGTCAGTGATCAAATTGTACGTATTTCCCTCTTTACTCCAAGCTGATCAGTTTGTACAAGTATGTGTAGTACAACATTGATGTATACATTAATCACCAGAGCAGCTGGTAATTAATTAATTTATCTTTTATCTCTTTTTTATTCTCACTGGGATGTGTAGTACCGTGAGCAGAGGAAATAGGAAGGAAAGGAAAATATTTATGAAAAAGTGCCAGTTACTGGGGCATCTCTGTAAAAACATCACTGCCTAAATAGACTGTAAAACATGAATCATGATGTTTTGGTTAGAAAGATTAAGCTGCTGAGAAGAAGTGATGCTGCCTTGTTAGACTTGCATTTGTCTAGCATTTTCATATGGACAGTGCCATTCTATTAGCCATGGCCTCTTCAAGGAAACAATACAGCTCTCCAAGACAGTATTTGTATTGAAGAAACAAGGATCAAAGGCTTCCACACAATTTCTCTTGTCCACCTATTTGTGCTGGAAGAGAGAGCCTGTCCAGCCCACACAGAAACCTGCATGTTGTTCAGCTGAGGGCTGTAGGGCACACTTCAGGGATGTCCTGACTGGCATTTTCAACAGTGCCACAGCTTAGAGAAAGAAGTAAGAGGAAATCTTCTTTTGTGTGGTGTGGAAAATGCAGCTGAAAACTTGCCTGCTCTTTGAGGGCACAGTGTCCCAAAAAAGACTCTTAGCCAAGTGATCTGTGACATGGGAAGACGTGGTCGGGGCGGGGGGGAAAAATGGTATGACAGTGTCAAGCCTCAAAGATTTTGATGCAGGTAAGAACCAATATCTCAGTGGTCATCTGTTTAAAGGGGATGCTGCTTTCATTTCTTCTTCATGGACAATGGAACTGGCACTCTCCTTAATGACAAAGGCTGCAGGGGGGAAAGAACTGAAGGTACAAATGGTTTCCCAAGCTTATAGAAGAAGCAAATGTGGGCTGGGAATAGGATGCAAGTTTGTTGATTCACTGTCAAATAACGAATTATCTGACATCCTGTTCATTGATTTTTGTTGTCCACTGTGCAATAAAATTATGCCAAGGTTTGTAGCTGTGTACTGAGGCAGTGAAAGAGTTATTAGACCTTTTTTTTTTTTTACTTATCTTTAAAAACAAGGCAAAGCAAGTCCTTTTCTGCAGGACCACTGTAGTACATTCATTTTACATTATTTGTCCTGGAACTGATTAGCAGCAGCAGCTTTCACCATAATTAAACAGATCATAATTAAACATATTTTTGTTTTATGAGCTGTGGCAAATTCAGATTCTCTGCAAGGTAGCTCTTAGGAATGAAGGCAATTTGCATGTTATAGCAAAGAGCATGTTACAGAAGACATACTAGCAGATGGCTTCAGGGCTTGTTTGCCTTCAAAATACATAGCACCTGCAAGCAAAAATGCACTGGTAAAAAATCCATGATAATTTGGGGTTCTTATCCACATGGAATCAGTGTAACTCACTGGACCAGTTATTTAATTCCCAATTGTCCACAAACATGTCAGAGCAGCTGGGCTTCTGCAGTCTCCTGGGATCTGCTTGTAAAAACTCTGTCCATTCTGGTAGTATTTGCTGGTTCTTTCACAGAATGGAGTACTTGTGGAGCTGGACTAGAACATAGGTGATTATTTTCTAGTCTCTGCCTGAGAAAGAAGTTGCTTTTGTCCCTCTCTAAAAGTTGTTCAGGGTGGGGAGGTAATAGCAGAGTCATTAAAAATGCAGTGTTTGAATATGAAGTCTATTTTCAGATCCGAGTTGAATTTTATGGCTTTAGAATGAAATTAGTTGGAAGAGGAGGGATAAATACTGTTGAAATAAAGTCAAGTGGAATAAAATCTTTAAGTCTGGAGTGAGTGAACTGTTTGGGCTAAGCCTCACGGAAGATGTTTCTCCTGTTCCCCCTCTCATTTTGCTATAAACAGTAAGTCTCTGTGTTTGAAAAGTCTGTTTGTATTCTCTCTGTGATATACAAACACCTTCAGAGAACCTTAGGTTATGATTTCATAAAATTTGTCTGAAAAACAGAAACATCAGCATCACTGTTCTTTAGCCAAGGAACTGAGTTATCAAGAGGTTGTAAATAATTTGTCTGAGGTCACAGAGGGAGGCTGCAAAAGACTGATGGCTTGACCCAGTTTTTCATGTTCTAATTCTTACCCAATTCCTGAACTACAAGTCCATTTGCCTTACAAGACCAGCTCTTCTGGTCTTCAGCTCTTCTAAATGTATAACTCTAGTTTTGTTTCTTAGGACAGGTGAGGCACAACACCCCAAAACTGCCCTGAGACAACAGATGATATTCCAGTTTTGAGTTCACCCTGCATTTCATTAACACTCATATTTCCCAGATTCGGGGAAGTTGACATTTGAATGTGCTTTCCTCTCCTGACCTGTTTCCATAATGCAGCAGTACTGAGTACCAGTGACAGCTGTGAACTCTAAGCAAGTTCAGAAGGTGAATTATGATCATGTCTTCCGCTCACCTAATTATTTTCTGAATCACAACCAAACTGAAGGTGTTCTCAAAGGCAGTGAATAAGTTAGAGGGAATTCCACTGTGAGCATCTGAACTGCTGTCTGACTGCTGGGGGAATCAAACTCTTCTCAGCCTTTACTTTCCAAATGTGTAACATAGTAAATAGTATCTCTGCATCCAGCCTTCAAAGGGATGGCTTTTCAGTGCATTAACTCAGAACTACACACTATGCACATTTGGGGAATTCACCTGCTTATTCCTGAGTAATTCTGCATTCCCTGTTCTCCTGCCACTTGTATGAAACGGGCAGGAATTTTAGATGAGCAACACATGCAAAATCAAGTCCTTTGGGGCAATACATCACCCGAGGTGACCGACTCTGTTCAACATAAACCCATATGCATACCCCAGTGTGTAGGATGCTTGTGTGGCTTGGTGAACAGCATAATTCTGCTGAAAGCCTGCTTCGGTCCGTATTTCTGTGAGATCTGATAGCACCTAGGCTGATTTGTGAACTCTGCTGAGAAAAGTAAAGCCTTGCATTTGGTTTCAACTCCCAGGAGTGCCAGGTGAGAAGTCAGACCTGCATCAGAATGACGCAGAACAAGTAGGTCAGCAGTTTCATTGTATGCATCTTCTGTGTGCCTCTGTGTCTCTGTGTGTGTGCATGCGTGAACTTGAGAAAATGGAAAACTGAACCCTTAAGTTTCTGCTCTGTCTTCTTTAGGCAAAAGTCTCACTGACTGTTTCATGTGTAGTTGAAGAGAATCAAGGCTGTTTAGTCCTCTTGTTGCAGTAAAACATGGGGCAGCAATATGTGGAAATGGTAAAGAATTGTAGGATGAGTGGATTTCTTCTAACATTGAGTGAGAGCTTTGGCTAAAAATAAGGAGAATGGTGTTATTCTTTGCCGTATTTCATCTGCCCCAGTTGCACTCTCTCTGCTTAGTGCCTGCCAAACTGATAGCTTGCTGAAGATTTAAAGAACCAGTACTCACATTCCTGCAATAGCAGCCAGAATAGCTGAGGTTATCATCTCTTCTTCGGGCTTTCTTTCCCAGAACCTGCAAGAACCAAGCATCTTCGCCCCCGCTCCTCTCACTGTCTGGGTCACAGGCACTGTCCTGAGTTGCTGCTTCGGCAGGTTGGGCAGCTCGGGTTGTTTACCATGCCATGAAAGCGCACAGCATTTTGGGGGCAGCTGGACAGCAAGGGATTGACAGCGTGTCTGCCTGGGGATTATAATCCCTTTCAGGCTGGGGGAGTTTTGGAAATGCGAGCAGCCTGGAATGATCAGGCTGTTCTCTGGAGCAGCTGCACTATGGGCAGGAGGCAAGGGAGACAAAGAAGTTCATCGCGCAGATAAGCAGTCACAAACTGCGGGTCAGCCTTTGCCGCGGAGGAGCAGTGCCCCTGCAGGGGCTCTCGGGCCGAAGTCGCCAGGCGGTGCCAGCCATTGTCCATGGCTGCCCTCTTAAGCCCTGCACGAGCCGGACCAAGCACCTTATCTGGCTTTTATAAGAAGCAAAGGGGGGAAAAAATCAAGGACGAAAAGCGGATGGGGTTTGGTTTCGCTGGGCAGCTGAAGCGGAGCGGCCCTGTGCCCCCTGCGCCGCAGCCGACGCTGGAGAGCCGGGGAGGAGGGTTTGCCGCCCGCGGCCGGACAGCTCTTTGTGTGTACATCCCTAATTCCGCGGGACGGGCTGGCTGCCGCCCCTGTGGCCGCGCTCGCCAGGCCGGAGGACGGCGGCGCTGGCAGAGCCGGGCTGTGCCCGCCATCCCGCAGGGCCGCGGCCCGGGGCGCTCGGGGGCCTGCAGGAACCGGGGAGGGCGTGCGAGAAGGGGATGCGGCGGGAGCGGGAAGCGACGGCAGGCTCTGCCTCGTGGGTGTTCGCAGGCGGCAAGGTAGCCAAAGGTGTGCCAGGCTCCGCCATGCCGCCAAATGTGTCCGGCTCCCGCGGCTAAGGGAGAGGCTCGGAGCGGGGACACGCTGAGCATCCTCCAGCCCAGCCCGGGGGATTGGTTAAGGAGCGGGGTCGCAGAGGGCAGGCAGCAAGGCTCAGGCAGCGCTTCTGCCTGCTCTGCCTCCCGCCTCCCCCTCTCCCCCAGCCCTCCCCTTCATCCCTGTTGTGTGTGGCAGCTAAACACCGAGGCGAGCGGGAGCGGATGGCGGACTGCACGCACGCCAGGCAGCCTGGGATGCTGGCTTTTCCTTCTGCTGGCTGCAGGCAGGGCTCGGTCTCAGGCATGAGTGGAGAGAAACCTAAAAAGAAAGCTTTCTATCTAGTGAGGATGAAGCCACTGAAGGAGCCCACCACCACCACTAACAACAATGTCTCGTTCGTGATACAGTATCACATAGGCAAGGAGATCAAACACATTTGCAGCAACTGCAGTCGCGGGGAGGAAGCCCGTGACGGTGAGTGCTGCGATGCTGTGGGTGTAGGAGCGAGGCAGGGGAGCGCGTGTGCTTGCTTGGGGGGTGCGCGGACATGTGTGCGCTCCCGTCGGAGCCTGAGATGCTCGGCTTGCTTCTCCACAGATCCCAGGGAAAGAGGAGAGGGAGCTCGGGAGGAATGCGCTGGGCATTGATTCAGCCTGTCGATCAGGGAGATGCCAAAAGGGACAGGTCCCTTCATTTGCCACAGAAGCTTTGTGCTAACAGTTAAGGCACCAACTCTTCTCTTTTTTTCCCGTTCCCTTTTCCCCCCAGTTGCTATAGAAATTGCTGTTTGTATTGATTGCGTTTTGTTCCCATTCTTATGAATTTTAGATCAGGGCTTTTTGCCTTGATACATCAACTTTTTCCTTGTCGTGCTGCAATAGAGTTTGCTTGACTCAACTGAGTATCTGGAAGGTCTGGTTTATCAGGAATACCACTAGTGTGATTTTCATCGTGCTGTCAAATGCATGGGGGAAATTGTATTTTTATTGGAATTAATATAGTGCTCTTCAGACAACTGTTCTCATCCCTTCCCCCTCTCCTTTTGGGACTGAGCAAAACCTCTAGAGGGTATTCAAAGAGTGATGGTGTAATCAATCACAGGTGTTGCTACAGGTAAGTATATGCTTTTTATGTTTCTAGGAATGCAAATAGTTGAAGGCAACAATGACAAATTCTTTGGATTTTGCCAAAGTCAGCAATTAGGAGAAGCTGAGAACTAGGAGCAGCATACAAGCATTCAGGCAAAAAATAGCCTCACAGATGTTACCCCACATTCTTCTTCAATGTTGTATTACTTTGCTTTGCTGTGGGGATTTGCATGTTGCTTAGGACTGAAGGCACTCGACTTAGGACTCACTATTAACAGATCTCATTTTCTGAAGGTCAGGGAAAGACTTTTTTTGATGATAAATGTGAATATGAAATTGTTATCATTTTCTGAGCTGAGGTTTTTAGTAGTTGTTGGTACTTCATTTTTCAGCTTTTGTCATTAAGGTTAGTATTATTACTATTATTAATAATATTTTAATTAACCAACTCTGCTTTCATTTGCTCTCTGCAAAAGAACAAAATATCATTTGGGATCTCATGGTTCTTTGTCAACCACGGGTCTGCAGTTTAACGAAGTAACCATGGTTTTGCTAAATGTCTCTTCAGAATTAGCATCCTGCTAGTGTGATTATAGTTTCCTTTGATTAAAAAGCAGCTAAAGCTGAACAGAATTTCTTTTGGTGAAAAAGGAGAAAATAGCCTGAGAAGTCTGGAAATCCACAGTGGGTTAAGCACTCTTTCTGCTTATGCCACTACAGCTGAGGGAATAGTCTGATGGATGCTATGTAAATTGTTGAGTGTTTCCTTTCCTGTTTTGTGCTGCTGGTGACAGCAAGCCCCACAGATATTAAATGAAGGGCTATGTCCAGCAGTAGTAGTTACTTTACACTATTAGTGTAGCTTATGTATCCTTAAAAGCAAATGAAGTCATTTATAAAAATATGCGTTCCTAGATTAATTGAATTGACCTGAAACTCAATTGCATCAACATCTTTTGCTGGGGTTTTTTTTGAACCTTGTACTTGAAATCTTAGCACAGTAAGAAAAGAATATGCTTTCCTCCCTTTCAAGGCACACGTGTACACATGGATGCATATGAATGTATAACTCCAGTTACTTGTACCTCTTAGCAGACCAATAGCTTTGTATTTAAGGAGTTTTCTTCCCTTTCTGTGTTTGGCTAGTTAGCTTCAAACCATGAGATACTCCAAGGGCAGGGTATGCCTCTTGGCAGGAGATAATCTAGTAACCCTAGAGAGGCAAAGAACAGAGCAGAGAGGCTCTCAGCCATCAGGCTTCCAGACCATGTCATCGATCTGGTTTTGCCCCCTCTTTCTGTGAGATAGGATTTGATTCTGCCTCATGCAAATGACTTTTAAGATCATAATTTTTAAAGTATCTAATACCAGCACAGCCTTAATCTTTTCTTCCCCACCAGCATGCACAGCTATGAGTTTCTTTCAGAAAGTAAAGAAACTGTAGTCCCAGCTATGCTGCTTGGGCACACTCACTGATTTGATTCTGACACATTTTTCAGCAGTGAAAAATGCCTGGGTTTTTTTTATGATGAATGCCTGTTCTAAACCTTTTGGTGTTTAGAGGGAAAGGATGATATAATGGACTGAAATTACGTGATGATCATATCAGACAGATCAGGTAAAAATCTATGACCGCTCAGATACAGAGAAAACTGTCAGGATCTCAAGATGTCCGTGCATCCTCACAGTTGCACAGCCTAAAGAGCACTTTTGGAAGGGGACCACTTACTACTTTTTGTAAGGGAAATGCACAGTGCTTTTGCATTTGCTTTGCCATGTGAGCACCCCCACCCTCCTATTCAAATTATATATAGTTTATGTATGGTCTTGCAGGTCTGTAGCTGCTCTAGTGTACCCAAATGTCCTGTGTGGGTCCTGTGACCTGAGCAACTATTGTATTTGTTGGAACTGTGTACAAAGACTAGGATTCAGTCCCTATGGCATAGGCAAATCAGTGGGATACATTGATTTAATGCTGAAATATCCTCCAAATCCAGTTATGAGTCCTGGATTCTAGTCATTGTCTTACTCTGCATTTTCATTGTACTACTACTCTAGAAGATGGAAAATTTATGCTGAAACTGAGGGAAATCCTTCAAAGAACACCACCTAATCTAGCAAAAGTCATGACTAGGAGAATAGCAAAAGAGATCGCCATGAAACTGAAGGAAAAGATGGAAGCAGGTACTGAGTCATACAATATCTTGGAAGGGAGGTCATGTAATTTGGACAGAAGTCAGTGAAGGAATTTGAAGATGCAGATGGGCTCACTGAAGTAAGGGTAAAAGGAGTTGATGTGGATGCAGCATTTCGATGAGGTAAAAAATAAGAAGTGAGGAGCTCAAAGAGAAGCAGAAGGCTAAAGTAATAAGATGGATGTGGGAGATGCTTTAACCATTGGACTGAAAGGAATGGATGTATTTAATGCTAATTTAGTTGTGAAATAGAAAACAACGAGAGGATTCTATAAAAGCACCAATAGTAAAAGGCTGGGTGACAGAATAACAGAAAGGGTGTTGAAAATGGAGTAGTGAATCTGTATGTGAGTGAAGAATGAGGTGTGTGGCCATGAGATATTCAGGACAGGATGCCAGAGAGGCAATCAGACATGGTGGACTGAACCGAGAGGGAGAGGTCAAGTGTAGAGAGGTATGAATCACCTCCAGGAATACAAGAGCAATCAGGGCTGAGCTCTGAATGCTGAGGGCTGCGAGGAAGCAGAATGGTGAAGAGTTGCAAAAGTCCCAAGAAAAAACAGACAAGAATTGAGGAGACAACACAAGTTGTTCCAGAAGCATGAAGGAGAATGAAAATGCTTTTGAACATAAACATGGGGAAGTGACTGATAAGCCTGTAGAGCAGAAGGAGCTAGAGCTACAAGAGATCAAGGTGCACTGCAATGCTAAACATCTCCTGGTATGTACAGAGCACTTCTCAGCCTGCTGATTTTGGTGGTCCCTGGGAGGGCTGTGATAGTGCTGGGTCACAGCAGATGACATGACTGATGAACAAGAGAGCAGTAGTTAGGGAAACAAGTAAAGGAAGAAGAGACTTGTCTGTTTTTTATTATTTTATACTGAAAACTCACTGCAAATCTCAGTGCCTTACTGAAGTCTGAGCCTGGCTCTGGAACATGGTTTAGACACATCTCTACTTTAGTGTGGCTGGAAAGAACTATAGAGGCTTCAAAGACACCCAGAAATGACCTAACAGGAAGAGTGAGTGGAACAATTGAAGTGGTATACTTTTGATTTTTATGCAGAGGATCTGACAAGACAATTTAAGTGGAAAGCAGTTGCTTAAGAGTGTGTTGGAAGAGAGGGAATTCACAGACCAAAGCAATTTTTATCACTGTCAGATGAGGGTTCTCAGCTCAAGGGTTCTCTGCAGAGTATCTCTGGGCAACTTCAGGCATGTCCATCATTTATCACTCCGTACCCAAGCTCTTTGTCCGTAAAATGGAGATAGTGGGATTTTCTTCCACTTTTCTGCTGGTTTGTAAATAGATGATGAGTCCTTTAGTGGAGAGGGGGAGGAAAGGACTGTCTCTTCCCATTTCCATTCCTAGTGCCAAGGACTGTGGGGCTCGATATTTTTAGGGTCTTCAGGTTCAAGTGTAGTGGAAGTACAAATAATATTAAGAATGAACATACCTGAAAGGTTTCATTCAGAGCTGATATTCAGTCTATTTATTATGTGCTCCTATACTTCATGGTTTTGCTATTTAAGCAGAAATTATTCTAAGATCTTATATATGCATGAAAATCAGCATGGACTGAGATACTGTTGCCGTAGGAATTCTGACACTTGTTTTCCTGCCATTGCCCATCTTCTAGAGCTTCCAGATAAATACGTTTTCCAAATAGAAAAGGGGAGGGTTGTGTGTGGGGGCTTGTGCATGTGCGTGTGTATGCATGTGTGATTCCCACCTGGAACTGAAGACTTACTTCTTTTAACTGGGAACTTTGAGAACATTTACTTTAGCATCACTCAAGAGATTGTCTCTAAGGTGGTTGTATTGCTTCCCACAAAAGTAATTACTAAATTAAATAGTTATCTTCTAGACAAACTGTAAGCCCTGCAAGAGCTGTGTGTAGAAATAAGTTTTACTTCACTAATTCCCACATTATTTCAGATGGTAACTGCTCTTCCATTACCATCTGCAGAGTGAGCACAGTATGTTGCTATGAGGCATTGCAGTCTTCTACGATGTTACCTGTCAAAAATCATAAAATATTTTGGAGTGAAAAAATTAGACTACATAGAATGGAAAAGTAGGTAAAAAAAACAGTGTACCTGGTCTTGTTGTGAAGTGTGGGAAGCTGACAAACATGTTTGAGGTTTGAACAGCTGATACAATTATGCAATCTGTGTCTTTAGTCCCTAAGGGATAGTTACAGTAAAGAAAGAGGCAGAGGGGGAAAGGCATGGGCTTTCCTTGCAGAGTGAAATATGTCTCCTTTGCAGAACAGATCACAGAACAAAATAGGTTTATTTTTGTCACTTGAACTCTGTACTATTTGATTTGAGTGAATATGGCTGTGCTAGAGAAAGTTGATGAGATCAAGCAAAGATGCTCCACATCCTAACAGGTTGCTGGTGAGCTGCATGGCCCACTTTGCTTCCACCAGCATCACTTTCTGCTCTGGAAGATAAAAGCCCTTGGTGTTTTGCAGGCTGAGGATAAATGTGCCTTCCAGGAGGAAGGTGTGATGCCTAGTCATGGTAACTTCCAGATGGCAAAATCCCAAGGCAGCCAGGACATGATCCTTTACCTTTCCTTTACCAGGCAGCAGAGTGGGCAAAGTTCTGCTCCCATCACTTTGTCTTGCACATCAGGGACTAACAAAAACTCATCCGTTACCTATGGGTTTGACCTGAGATCGGAGAGTTACAAGGATCTGTTAGTGCTGCTACAGCTGGGCATGGCCTGTGGGCAGGGAAGAGAGTGGGGAGGAAGAGGAGGGGAACAAAAAGGTCAATTTAGGCTTTAAGATGGCATCCACCTGGCTTATGCATTTGCCAAGACTAGCAAATGCAAATGGCTGATCAGTGATATGTGAGGCTTTCCTTAAACACTGGCAATTCTTTCTGTTGTCTAGTCTGCAGCTGAAAAAAAAGAAAAGAAACGGACATTTATGTCCCAAAATAAAGCTGAAGAAATATCACCAAGCCTGGAGCAGGTCATTAACTGCTCAGGTGCATCTCTGTAGCGACTAACTCATATCCTGGTAAACTGCCCATGGCCAAAGCTGCTGGCCACAAAATAAGCCAGTTGTGTACCATTCCAGGTGTCACTGTGCTGGCAATACAAAATTCACAGCCAGGTTTGCATGGGCTGTCACCCAGCAGAGCTCCAGGCTTATTTTGAAGTGCCCTGGAAGATGTCTTGTCCAAAATTGCAATATAATTTACAATATTGACAGAAACTGTAGGAAAAATACAGGTAGTAAGCAAGGTCTTCACTTTGGTAAATTAGATAGTATGAGGAGAAAAAGTGTACACAAGATTGGGTCAAGCTTATGCAAGCAGATGACTAAGTTCTTTGTTTTCCAGTGAAAACTCCTGTGTCCTTACACAGAAAATGTTTGGCACTTTTTTTGGGAATTCTGTATATCTGTGTCATTGATTTGAGAAGTTTTAGGAACAAAACCAACAAAGATGATGGAATTGGTCATGATGGCTCAGCATCTCCTCATTTTTATTACACAGTGCTGACATAATGACATGGATAAGAGGACACCTCAATTCTTCGTGTCTTTAGAGAGCAGACGGCTCATCTGTCTCCTTTTATTGTTTTCTGCCCTTTCTGATGCTATAACTCAGTTGTCGTCTTTTGATAGCATTTTACCATCCTGATTTCTATCTGAGAACCAAGTTTAAAGTCTTTGTATGTGTAAGCTTCTTGAGTGCAAAGACTGGGGCAACACCAAACACTCAATAAAAAATCATTTCCTTGTGGGAACTTCAAAAAAACAGATAAAATGCCATCAAGTATGATGAAAGCAATACAGTGGTTTTCCTGTATTTAACAGTAATGATCTGCTCTGAGTATTTGTTGCCATCTTGATTAATGTGCCTGGTTTTGATTCTTCTGTATCAAGTTACATACATCAGAAATATAATACAGAACTATTTGATAAACCATAAAAGGCCACAGGTTTTCTGTGTGTAAAGTATGGAGGCAATTTGTAAAAAAGGGACAAGATGTCGATGGTGGCATAGATCATGGAGGGGCATGTTCTTGTTGCACTCTGTTATTACCAGATCACTTCAAACCACCTGATATCAACCTGATATCATAGGAAGTTTGGCTTTCTGTGTCTTTTTTTACATCCACCCCCCCTATATCTTATTCTATTCTTTGGTCCCTGCCCAGGTGGGCAGCTGGATTCCATTTCTGTGTTTTGTCTTTTCTTCGTCTCTTACTTGCTTAGAGATGTTCCTCTTAGAGGGTGATTTGCTCATTTGGCTTCTTAGTTTTTTGAAACTCGCAGTTCTTTAGAAGAAAATGAGATACATGGAAGTACTTCACTTTACAACCGTTATTGGAATTTTACTCATTAATGTTGTCACTGCCTGTCAAAGCTAAACAGCAGAGAAATACTGTGTATGTAGGGAAGAGATCAGAAGACTCAGTATTCTGCCATGTGATGTCCCTTCCTTTCTTCTCTTTTTCTTTGCCTTTTCTTTATATATCATATCATTAAAAGCAGCAGAGTTTGTTTATGGGCTCCTTGACTGATGAGCAAAACTTACCCTTTGAGTATACTGCTGTATTTATAACATTTTCATTCATTGCTGCTCCCTCAGCAGAGGAGGAAGGCTTTCTACATCAATTTTTGTATTGTAAGATTTCATTTCTTGATCTATTTCAGTGACTGGTAGTAAAGGCATAGCTATTCCTTTATATACTCTAATATCTTCTTGTTTGTAATCAGACAATACCAAATTTGGCTTCTTGTTGTTGGCATCTTATTCAGCCCACAATTAGCCAGAATTTAATTCCAAGAGCACAGTATAAGTATATGCAGTACCATCTTGCTAACAGTCTGTCAGGATGTCTAAGATTAATGGGATATATTTGTGGTCTCTTTAATGGATCACGCCAGGTCTCACGCACCGTCCCAAATCCATTAGGCAAACCCCAGCGTCAGGGGACTGGTGTAACTGAAGGGCAGCGCCGGAGTGTCCAGTGGTTCAGCCAGCTCTGTCTGTGTGTTTCCGTGGCTTCCTTAGAAACTGGAGGCTACTGTCATGTTTGCCATTATCTAAATGAATGCTGCAAAGGGGTGAAGTTGGGACACACTTGGAGACCCTGTTTTTCCTTTGTGACTTTGATTTGCACGCTTCTCAGAAAATAATGATGTTCTTGCCATCCCTATGAGGTGGAAAACTGTCCTCTTGCTGTTTTTTTGCTCTTGTGAAGTGACATGAATCTTCACTGGTCTGTTGCTTTTAGTCTCCTTGTCTCTGGAAGGATTGGGTGGAGAGGAATGAGATAATGTTTGATCATGTCACTGTCATCTGACTCTCACTGACTTTTCTGGCTTTGGGTCGAGCTACTGAAGATGAGGCAAATCTAACAGAGCCGTTGCTCTGAAAAACAATGAGCACATGGTATAATTTAAATCAAAGATAAAATCGGCCTCTATAAAATCACCTGCTGTAGCTTCTTTGGAACCACTAGACATAGCATTCTGCCTTGGTAATGTGCAGGCTACCCTGCCTGAAACATGCCCAAAATCACAGCACCCATCAGCCAACATTAAGCTGTGCTGTTGAAAGAGATCTCATGGACAAGCAGTGTTCCTCCCTGAAAGAAAGCTCTGCATCCCAAGTGAGAGAAACCACAAGTAAGAGATGACCAGACCTGACTGACAGCCTCTGCATATTTCATCTGCATAGACAGTGGAAAATTTTAAGGTTTGAAAATACGACTCAGGAATAAAAGATAAATATTTCCCCAGGCTTCCTCAATGCTCCCCCCCCCCATCACCCCAATTCCTTCCCCAAAAACAAAATGTGTCCAAAATGTCCAAAGAGAAGAGGAGGGCAGGTTTCTGCATATTTATGATTTATAGTGTGCTAGTCAGGACATAAACTGGGGCGAGAGACCTGCAGGCTCCAAGTCCTTGGTTTGTGTAACTTGGTTTGTTATCGCTGTGCCCATTTCTTTGCCCCTAACCTGGAGAGGTGTTCAGTCTCCGTGACTTACTGAATCTCCGAATCCCAAGGGTTGCAATTTAGGATGTACAGCCTCTTGTGCAGGGAGAGCCCAGCGTATCTATTGATTGGGTCATTTTGAAAAGGATGTAAGGCATACTTCAAATCTTCCCTTTCCTTCCTTCTGCCCAGGGCTGTGCAGCCCAAGGCTAGGATGACAGCTTTAGTGCTGCAATTCAGTAGACACCCTCCCCTATCACTGCATAGAAGAAGGATCTTGCCCTCTGTCATCTTTTGCATGACATTTCAGGCCATTAGTCTAATGGCTTTGTGCAATAGAAGTGCAGGGAATAACATTAAAAAGGATCCCATTGTTTAATTTATCTTGGGAGATTTAGGTAGCAGAGAATGATTTTTATTTCACCTTGCCTCCTAAGAGAAGTTGATTATATGTCTGAAAAAACAGAGACTACTGGTATTTTAAATCTTCTGGAAGCACAGAAGTGCAATGATGGAAATACTGAGACTATCAAGTCATTGCAAGAAACGAGAGTCTAAGTTTTGTTAGCAATTTTGATAACTATTTTTTGTCTTCATTTGTAGACTAAGGGATGTTCAGCTGCAACACAATTAGTGTTATGTTGGTATTAGTTATCCTTTCAATACAGATTCAAGAATAAGCAGATGGAAATGTTGGTAAGCAGACTTGAATGTATTGGAGATCTTAGGATATATAATTAGAATACTCATTGACTACATTCTCAGAAATGAGCCAGGCCTGGAAATGTCACTGTGGTCTATTGCATCCATAGTCTATGTACTAGCAATTTTCTACAAAGTTTTGATGATCCATATATTCACATCTATATGGACTGTAGACATGGTCCCTGATGTCAGCAGTCCATGTCATATGGATTATGGCACCACCTTTATCTCTCTTCACCTCATGCACTGGGTGCAGTTACTTTGACATTTCCAATATTCTGATACTATCTGAAACTGTATGTGTGCAGCTCCAATGTTATTTTTAACATGGAGACTCCATCAACCTTGCTTTTGGTAAAGGAAGTAAATAAATAAAATAAATAGAAATGTTATTTCTTCTGTATCATCTGAAATTGAACTCATATAAAGGGTATGTGTGTCATGCTGCTGTAGTGCTTTATAGAATCTTATCTTTCCCATTTTACTTTCTGAGCTGCTTAAAATGTCAACACTGATAAAAATTCAGATGCACAGACTGAACAGTCAGCAGTGTAAGTGCACAGACATGGATGGATGGATGGATGGATGGATGGATGGATGGATGGATGGATGGATGGATGGATGGATGGATGGATGGATGGATGGGTGGACGGATGGACAGACAATGGAAGCTATTTGAAGCAGAAGTGAAACCAGAATTTGAAAGACCTCATCTCTCTCCTCCCATACACCAGCAAAACAGGATGCTTTCCTTATGCTAGCACACTGGTTTTATTGGATAAATAGTTCTGAAATTTGGGTTCACCCTGAAGGGAAAGCCAGGTGCAGCAAGTTGTGTGGAACTTTGCCTATTTGAATCTGAATTGCACCCTGTTGAGAAATAGAAGAGTGAGATGAGTAAAGCTTTCATTAATATTCACAGCCCCAAAATAATTGTCTGCGGGTTTATAGTCATGAAGGTGAGAAGTTGTCTTCCAGTGATCTGCTGTGGCACTTAAGACAGAATGTGCTGCCTGCTCCAGCATCTGAATACAGAAGAGCAGTTTCTGACTCTGTGCTCTCTGCAGCTGCCAAACTTGGGCTCCTCTAGCAGCCATTGAAGAGAATTAGACATGATACCTAAATGGTAAAGAGAGCAGGGACTCATGAGGCTCAGCTGTATAGCTTCTTCTCCTTCAAAGTCCACCCCCTAGGTCACGTAAGCAAGCTAGAACTTGGGTTTCCTTTTCTCTTTTGTGTGTGTCTCATTTAAATAAGGACAGCATTTTCCCTGCATTATTTGACTCTAGTTACTAATGCGCGTTTGGTTTTCTGTGTGTTTTTGTCATCTGAGTCAAATGCCATTTTCCTTGTGAACTCAGTGTGCTCGTGCTGAGCATAGAAATCCATGAGCCTAAAAGAAAATAGGGGGATCATGTAGTTCCAGTGAACTGATGCTTCTTTCTCTTATTCATCTCAAGTTGGCAGAACAGCCAGTTCACTAAACAGCAAGACAGGCATCAGTTCATTAATACATTTGCTGGCATTGCATAGAGGCTCAAGAAGGACACTTTTTTGGTGGTATTTTTCTTTGGGGTTGCTTTCATTTGTTTTTCATTTTGTCAGCCTTTTTTGGTCATTGGACCCAGTGAGATAAATAAATTTTGAAAAAATACAGGCCTATATAAAGATGGGCATTACTTGTAGAATTCAGCAGCTCTGAGCTAGTGCAGCTGCTCCCTGTGCTTACCCAGTAAACTGTGTTCTTCACCTGCTATGATTAATTAATTTCAGATTTTTGCATTATTATTGCATGTAGACCAGGTTCCATTTTTATATGTTTGTGTGTTAGTACATGCAGTCATATACCTGTTTTGTTTCTTGTTTCCTCCCTTTTAACTAAATGCTTGGGAAATGTTTCATTCTGACTACCACCATAAGCCTTTTAAAACTTGGTGTACTCAGCCAGATGTCATGGCTGTTCAAGACAGCCTCTGACTTGTGAATTCAAACAAAATGCTGTTTAACTAAAGAGATTTTTGAGCATTAGGTTTGTGAGGTAAATACTCCAGCTCAGTTGGAAGAGCGTATGACATTTGACTTGACAGGAAAGGATTTGTGATACTTGTAGGATGTTACGTAGATATTTCTCCTAAAAGAGAACAGTACTTAAAATTGAGAACCAGTTCCCCATAGGTTATATAGAAAGAGGCAGTTCATATTGCCAAGAAATGCTCAGAAAGGCTTATGTTGTGGATGTTACGGTTTGTTGTTTTGGTTTGGTGGTTTGTCTGTTTTTTTATCATCTGCTTGGTAGCAGAATCTTGATGACTGTGATAGGAACCTTTAAGCATGTAGGCAAGGTGGATTTCATCAGTTTGTTGCTTTGTCCAGTGCCAGCAATGAAGGGGTGAAAAAAGATCACTGTGTTTTAATTGTAAGAAATGTCAGGGCTTGATTGAATTTCATCCTACTTCTGGATTGAAATGAAACCTTGTGCAGATGCCTATCACAGTTACCTTCATGATGTTGAAAATGAACTTTGCTGCCAATTCCATGGCCAAGTGGCTCTGTGTAGGCACATCCCACTGCACTGCTGGAGTGCCCTGCTTGCATTTTCTGCTCACATGCCACTGGTTCCTCTCTCAAACACCACAGAAAGGCATCATTCCCATCAATACAGTGGAAAGCCCCCAGTCACACACCATGTTGTAATGTCTTCTCTGCTGATTTATTTTTCTTGAGGTAAATTTTAGCATTCTGGAAAGGACCCTTTAGCAGCTTCGGCCAGTCACTGGATGGCTTGAGTAAGGTAATTCGACTCCTTGTGACCTTTGTGGTTCACTGTGCTACAATCAGGATTTCATTCATTTCTTTCTGCTACTATTATTTCAGAGCATAAAGCATCTGGAAGTATTTCAGAGCTTTTTCTATGATCATGTTTTCTTGGTTCCCTGTAGTATCTTTTTCCTTAGCTCTGATCTAAGCCCATTCTCATTTTTTGAGCTATTTCTGGTTGCTGGACTTGGAATAATTCATGAGCTTGAAGATATGTGCGTAGGTCCTTCCTTTGACTCTAACATTTCTTAGGTAGATATACCAGTTTGATCACCTGATGGGCTCCATCTTTTTTTTCAAGGCAGCAGGAGCTTTTTAGAAACCAAAGATTTTCCTCTAAATCTATTGAGCAAGAGCAATATCCTGCAGAGCTCAGCAACCATGAGACACCCTAGAACTTAATGCTAAAAAAGACAGTGGGAAAAAAAGTGAAATCGTAGCTATGAAAACCACACAGAAAAACTCAGTGTTTTAGCCAGCAACTTGCCATGCTTTATTCATGACCTTAAAGGAATTGTGGATATTTTTGTCCCCTTTGAGTTTCATCTTTGAAACTCATGCCTGTACTATAAGGGCCTAAACAGGTATTTCACCACAGCCAAGGGTCTAAACTAACTATCATTTGAATAAACAAAACAGTTCTCATTATAATGAGAATCAGCAAAGACCATATGTAGCTGCACTTAGGTACTCAAAGCAAAAGTATTTATTACTTATTGTAAATTCTTGAACATGGATACAGACTGTCTCTTTTCAGAGTCCAATGAAACATATTTTTTTGCTAGGCTGTTACTGAGGGAGATTTTTAAATTCATATTTATGCTCATTATCAATGTGCCATTTGGTATAATTACTCCTTTCCTCTTGGCCAACTTCCTATCAACTTCTTTAAAGAACAGAAGTAGAAGTTTCTTTTTCCTAAGGGAAGGAATACAGAGTTTACAACTCTAGGTTTGAACTTTCTAGCTCTTAAATGAGGTACTTTTTTCCTTTTCACCCAGCCATTACAGTAATTAAAAACTCATATTTTTATCTTTATTTTGATAGTGGTGAGATGGTACCATTGTATTTAGAAAGTTTAATGTTTGTAATGCCATTTTCTGAATAGGAGTACCTTTAATAAGAGGACATGCCTCTCTCAAGTTTCTGAAAAATGTAAAGATGTGCCTTCTAAAGCACACATTTTTAGTAAAATTAAGTTAAAATATTGGATATTCCTACTTACAAGAATGTCAGAAGAAAAAGATCAGAAATTATTTGGTCCATCAGAAATCCCCTAAGAAATTTAGAAGCATTCAAATATTTTTTCTGGGATTTCTCAAGATAAACAGCTAGCCTTTTGCACTAGTGGTTTATTTTTAGAAGGGTGGAGAACTTTCCTGATTCCCAGTGAGGACTGGTAGAGCCAAGGTGCTCTGCTATGTGAGCAACTCTGTCTTCCTCTGTCCCCATGGCAATTAGGAAAATTGTCCCCCTCTAAGAGAGGTCTAGAAAAATGTGAGCAACAAGCCCATGGGCTCCTGTGGACTGTATCCTTTTCTTGGATTACTTTTGTATTTTGCAGCTGAGCTGAATTTGCAATCCAGGCTGGTATAAGAGAGAAGTCCAACGATGAAAATGTAATCATTACCAGCTCCTTCAAGAAGACAGTTTCAGTCACTAGCAAGCTGAAACAAGCATAGGAAAAAATGTTATGGGCTGTTTCTTCATCAGGATATATTTAGAAGTTGAAGGTACTTGGGCTTCAGTTCTGTCTTTTCTTGTTGAATGGGTTAAAGAGTTGCTGAGAGGAATGCAGCTTCTCTGTTGTCCTTAGCTTTGGCTTTCAGGAAGAGCTTGAGCTGTGATGGATGAGACTTAACTCTGGTTGATGAGTTTGGGTATGACCGAAAGACAAATGAGATTGCTAAGAACCCAAGTGTCTACAGGGATCTATCTAGGACTCCTGAGCCATGGTGCCTTGTCCTATCCATGTGTATCATGGTTTCACCCCAGCCAGCAGCTAGGCCCCAGACAGTCACTCGCTCACTCTCCTGCAGCGGGATCACAGAGAGAGAAGAAGAGTGAGAAAACTTGTGATTTGAGATCAAGACCATTAAATAGGTAAAGCAGAAGCTGCGTGCACAAGCAAAGCAAAATAAAGAATTCCTTTGCTACTTTCCATGCACAGAAAGGTGTTCAGACATCCCCAGAAAACAGAGCCCCATCACAGTGACCTGGGATGACAAACACCATCATTCCAAACATGTTCCCCTGCCTTCTTCTTCCCTTAGCCTTATATGCTGAGCATGACACTGTATGGTCTGGAATACCCCTTGTGTCAGGACTGGCTGTCCCTGGCCTGTCCCCTCCCAGCATCTTGTGTATCCCCAGCCTCCTTGCTGCTGCAACCATGTGAGGAGCAGAAAAGGCCTTGACACTGTACAAGCCCTGCTCAGCAGTAGCAAAAGCATCTCTGTTATCAACACTGTTCTCAGTGTTGTTAACAGATCTAAAACCTAACAAACCTAACAAATCTAAATCCATATGAGCTTCTGTGAAGAAAATTAACTCTATCCTGGCCCAAACCAGCTCAATATATATTCTTGGATTTACTGATGTTCCAGTGGTTGATGCCCACTTGTAAGGTGAGAGTCACAAACCCCACTGCAGCTGTTTTGCCTGGTAGCATTTCATTTGTTTAACACAATGTTAGAGCCTTGAATTGCAGTAGTTCTGTGGGTATGAGTTGTGCCCAGCTTTCTCCTCTGAATTTTTTGGTGTTGTGAGATTTAATGTCCTTCTTGGCAAAATACTTTTTAAGGAGGTTTGAAGGGTAGTGTTTATCTGGTGCTCTCTGCTAGGCAAGCTATTAGTGTGGCAGTGTGATTACCTTGGAGTCAGTGCCCTAGATGGGAAATTCTGCTTGTAGCTGACATTTATACCAGAACATGAGTTTTTTATGGCAGTTCTTCACAGGCTGAAACATGGATCCTTCTCACTGGGTACCCAGCAAGCTCTGCCAACAGGGCTCCATCTACCTGTCCATCGTCTCCTGCATTTGCTTTCTGGGGAAAGGATGTAGGAGACAGCACCTCACCTCTCTCTTCTCTCTTCTCATGCCTCAAACAGAAGATCCCCTACCAAAAGTGAAAAAGAGGGACAGTGAGAAGCAGTATCTTCACTGCCCTTTATTCTCCTTTGTACAGAACTGGGCAGGATCAGACTTTCAACAAATCACAGCTGTGAACAGTAGTCTCTTTCAATCCATACATGAAGCAGTGAAGAACCCACAGTAAAGCCCAGGAACAGTGTTGGAAGAAGGGTGTTTGTGCTGGCAGATCAGTGCCCCAACTGTCACTAAGGCAGAACCAGTAGGTTTTGAATTCTTTAAAATAACAGTTTGAGTAGGATAGTTGTGCGCCTTCATCCATCATGGCATGAAGTGTAGTAGTGTTCCCAGGGAAAATGGGAGATGTGGGCTTAAGCCTTTTCAAGGGGAAGATGACAGGGACCCCATGATTCTCCTTTCTCCCAAATAAGTTCTCTGCCTGCTCTAACAGAAAAGTCCTTGCATCTCATCTTACTTCCTCTGCTTTTTTAAAAGCACAAACTGTGCATCTCCTCCCTGCTTCCCAGTTAGGAAGGGTAAAATATCCCTTCCTTTCAAGCGGAAGTTTTTTACTGGAGCGATTCCTGGTACCTATGGAACTGTAGCCCCAAGAACAGTGTGATATCTCTTTTGCTTTTGCTGGCCCTGTTTTTCTCTTGGTTGGTTTTTGGATGTGTTCCACTTGTAGTGACTGCTCTGAGTCCTATTTTGGAGCTACTCAGTCTCCAGATATTGTGTGTGATGCCCAAGACAGACCTGTGGTGTCTGCTCCAGTGTCTGGGCACAGGAGAGTGATGAGCTTCAGTACTGTTTATTTGATTTAGCCTTGAATCTATGTGAAATAAATGCATAAGAGATGGAAAACCTGGTGAATAATAAGAGCAATAAAGGATACACAAAACAGCTGATAGCAAAGAAATTTAAAAATCCTTATTTTCTATAGTTGCAGGGCTTATAGGAAGAGATTATATTGGCTATTGGTGACATAACCTGGTAAATTTCTTTTGTTGCAAGTGAAAGTCTTATGTACTATCTTATGATACAGAAAATACTTGGTGTTTAGAGAGAATTCATACCAACAAAGACATGTTTAGAGTGATGTGTTCAGTGCAGTGTAGTTTGCAGAGGTTAAAAAAATGGCTTTCAGATTGCAATTAGCATGAATAATTTACGTTTTAGGTCAAAATGGGGATGAGTTGAAAGCAGGGTCCTAGCGGGATTAGACTTCCAAAAACTATTCTCTGCACTTCTGTGCCAACAAGAGAAATAAATGGACTGAGACAGAGAGATTGTAGCTGAGAGCAAAGCTGTACCATGGTGTGGTAGCTGTGCTGAAACAGGCAGGTTAAGGGATGAGAGACTCCATTTATGGACACAACACAAAGTGCTGCACACCTGGGGAGCGGGAATAATTGGCAGGGGTTTGGAACATGTCAGTGCTGCTTAGCATGCAAAGGAAAGCTTCTGACAGGCTCTTCATGGCTCATAAAACCTCTATGCCAACTCACTGCCACTGCAAATGCATCCATCCAGTGGGAGCTGTTCTCCACCAAATAGGTAATCATCCTCCTTTGGCAAGACTGCAGCGTGCCATGCCTTGTCTTTCATTGGAAAACAGACCTTTTTGAAGTTAGGAAAAGTTTAAATGGGCAATTCACATAGTGAAGGCAAGGCTGATGGAAATTAATTCCAGGTGCAAAAGGAAATTAAAGGGAAATAACTGAACATAATAGAAGAGCAGAAAATAAACAATTCTCCTGAAAGAAAAACAAGGTGGTTTTTTAATTGAAAGTGTTCCCATTCGGGTAAAGAGTAGACATAAGTGCTCAGCAATTAGAGGAGTTGTTCAGGTTTCCTGTCATTTCAAAAAGACATATGGTGTGTCTGCATCTTGTGTTGAACAAAGCTGCTAAAATAAGGTCCATGCAGTCTGAAGTGAAGGATATTTGGGGTGCAAGTTCAAAAGAAACCTTGCAACAGGAGTTTGTTGGTAACTTATCTGCAGGATAAAGACTGGTTTGATGTGAATTGGCAATGAGTAGTATTATGTTAGGGGTATTTATTTCTATAGAGTTCTTGTCATTAAATAATATGGTACATTTAGTTAATTGCATCTTTAAGGCCAAGATCATTTTCAGCCTGTTACTACAGATTTGTGCAAATATAACAGAAAGCACAAAGTAGCCATTGGTGCTTCCTAGGAGTACTTAAAATCTAACTTTGTGAAGTAAATTGCCTGTTAAGATAATCATGTGTCTGATTATGAAAAATGAGTGTTAAGAAAAGGTCTGAGAGAGAACTTGGTGTGATTACGAGTGAGGAAAGTAATATTAAAAACCACCAGTGGGATGAGTGGGCTTCAGCCTTTAGCAATTAAATTGCTCTTTGTACCCAAATGCAGTAATAGTGGGTTTTTTCTAAAATGGAAGCTGGGTATTACGGTATTATGTATCAGCAATATTAATAGATGAAGTGATTCCCAGACAGTGGTGGGAATGACAAAACTGGCTGTCACTCTCCAGGAAAACTTCATAAGTTATGCTGCCTTTGGGAAGGCCTTTGATCTGTGTGCTATGCTTCTCAAATCCAAAAAGTAGGCGACCCCTTTGTTGTCTGTTACTGGACTTTCTGGAAATCAACACCCTACTGAAAGATGTGGGAAAATCATAAGAACATACAAGACAGGTCCAAGATGGCCTGGCCTCTTTTTTTCTTCATAGTACATTTCAAACAAGTAAAAAGAATTTTTTTTATTACTTGGATGCAAAGTACTTCAGTTTGTGGTGGGTTTTTTTTCATTAAAACCCCAAGTCTTGCTTAAGCCCTATATAAAGTCTATATGGACTTCAAGAGTATTAAGAACTACAGTGAAATCTTGAGAGCTGTCTCACAGCCAAACAGCCTATGAAAAACTCTCAGGTTTGGTTTCCCCTTTGCTAGCTCTGGAATGACAGCTTGGACAGAAGAAAGCAGGGGGGAGTGCATCACCCTCTTGCCTTAAGTGCAGGTCCCAGTATTTCTTTGTGTCTCAGAAAGATCTCTCAGATCCTGGAAAAATATCAGAACAAGTTCCCAAAAGCACTGAGTATCAGCAGCAGCTGTAACCTGTAAACATCACATTTGTGGTCCCACTGTCAAGATGAGATCTCAGCAGTGTGGCTACAGGTACTAATGCACACGGCAGTTGCCTCTCCCAGTTCAGCAGACTGATCAGGCTGGGACTGCTGGGACTGCTTTCCTCTTTGAAGGCAAAAAGATAGAAAAAGAGTGCAAGGTCTGGGTTACTTTCCATTCCTGCAAGTACCAGCTTTTTTGGGAACAGCAAAGGTGTGAAATCAGCCTACGGAGCCTGCTGTCAGCAGTGGGTGTCGCAGCCCACAGCCAGTCAGTAGTCATTATGAGCCAAAAAGGCAGAGAAATCCGGCCAACTTGAGCAAAAGGTGCAGCAGCAGAGAAGAGCACAGAATTCTGGCATTTACTTCTTGCATTGTGGTCTGCTTTTATTCTTGCTGTATTAAAACTGTCATGGCTTTATGCTAATGTGGTTTATTCCTAGCCAGTGATTATTATGCTTTGAATTAGCAGTGCTCTTGAGAGCATTTCTCATGAAAAAAAATCATGTCCTTCTGAGAAATGCGAATGAGAAGGAAAAAGAGCTGTTACTTGCATTAGCTTGGAACTGTGTGTGTGTTTGGAGAGGATGAAGAAGGGCCACTTTCGTTACTGATGCCAGGCACTGCAGGACTCTGAGGCCACAGATTTGTGTGTGAGACATTACTGAAATTCAGGGAAGAGCAGTCAAAATACGGAAATGGTTTTGACACTGTGTTTGGCTTTCAGTGAACCCACCCTTTGGGTAAATTCTTTTTGACTCTAATGTTAGTTTTGCCTGACTGTAAATCCATACTCATTTACCCTGAGTGGGAAAAGCTTCCCCAGGGGCGGTGAGAGCGCAGCTGGTGTGGGACAAAGCTGTGTGCATGTTGTGAGAGGAGAGTGTCTTTAAGGGGTGTCTTAAAGACACTCCCCTTCCATTCTCCAGGGAATGGCCTCAGAAATACCAGTTAGGACCAGCTATCCAAGAGAAGTTGTTGCAGCTCTGAGATTTAGTAACTAACACGCCTGAGTAGCAGAGATCTTGGCTCAGTGATGGGGAAAAGGAGAGATGGTGAGCAGCAAGAGGAACTTCAATATGTTTCAGCTGTAGGTTTCTTAACAGGAAATTAATTCAGCAGCAGCAGTAGTGTGTCATTCCCACTTTGCTCAATGGGCCACTTCTTGTATCCCCCAAATAAGGCAGCAAAGACAATACCAGCCCATTACTTTTAGCTGCATCTCTAAAACACCACAGCACTGCAACATAGTGGGATCTTACATGCTTGAACTAGAGGCATCTTAAAAATGGAGGAAGGGGAAAAGGCGTGGTCCCTTTGGGTCTGCATATGGAGGGCAATGGTCTGTACCCTGTGCTAGTCTTCAAGGCCCAGCAGGTTCCAAGGAAATTTCTGATTTCCTCTTCTTTTTATCCATATGGTTTATTCAACATAACCAGGCAATTCCCAGCCTTGATACAACATGTCCAGCCCCTGCACAGGACAGAGCCTTGTAATGGGTTCTCTGGATAGGAAGGTATTTCTCCAGGCAGTCAGGCACAAAGAGCTGGAACAGAATGAAGTGCTTTGGCCGGATTATCTTTTATTCCCTCTGCTTTAAATTGAAAAGAGATGTTCTCAGAAAGGTCTGTCTTTCTCTCCATTACCCCAAACGATAGCAGTTTTTAACCATTCCCACTGAAACAGCTGGGCTCACTCTATCTTGCTGGTTAGCTTTTTCTTCTTCAGAAAGTTACAGGCTGCTGTATCTGGCATTGATATTTTACAGGAAAAAGGACCGTGTTGCATGTTAACATTCAAAACAAACAAAAGAACAATAACAAAATAACCAACCATCTTGGGAACCTGAGGGACTCAAATAGTAGTTCAGTTGGAGTTCTGATAATGAAACCTCCTTTGTGTTAGAATTACGTCTCTGGCTGTTCCCATGAAAACCAACCTAAATTTGGCTCACTTAAAGCCTCGAAAAAATTTCCATTGAGATACATAAGAATTTGCCAGCCAAAATCTCTGGTGATTCTGTCAGTGTGGAGTGGGCGTGCTCATCCCTTCAAAGCAGTGTTCTTGCTGAGGTTCCTGTGCCCCTGTTCATGCCTGAGGTTAATACTTAATGTACTAGAGGTGAATAGTCTGTTGTCTTCAGAGCAGGAGAGGTGACAATCTGCATCCTGTATTTATGAATCCGGACTGTGTGTGCAAACCACTCAAATCAGTGTTTCTGGCAGTGTCACATTGCAACACAAGCCTGGGAAATGGTATCCCTTAAAAAAAAAAAAATCCAAAAAACAAACAACAACAAAAAACAAGAACTTAAAATATTTAAAAAAACCAGAAAAACAAAAAAAACCCCCAACAACAAACCACACACAAAACCCCCTCCTGTATGCTGACTGAACTATGCAGATGCTTTTTTTAGGGAGAGAGCTGCATGCTTCAGTTCAGGGCAGGGAGACCCTCTTGCATCCCTGGCAGCTGTGGCAGAGACAACCTCTCTTGTGGACTGTTGGTACCTTCCCTCTGTTGGTGTTTTCTTTGTGGTCCTGGCTTTCCTCTCTCTGGGCATCTAGTCACAGAGATGTTATTTCCCAAAACTATCAGCATAAATTTTTCCTTGCAAATGTGAGATGGGGGGGATCATGCAATATAACTGCACCAAGTGACCATCCCCAGACTTCTCTTGTTCTTATCAGGTAGGAAGGGTAATTTAAAATCTTCAGATTTTTTTTTCAGTATTGAGACTATCAGGATGTATTACAGGGTAAAGGTTGCAGAAAACTGAAATCTTGAGAACAGAAGCTCAGTGAAAACCTCTATGCCCTTCAAGGGAATTTTACCCTAAGTGTGGATTGTATTAAAATCCAAAATTAAAAGTTTAAATGTTAAAAGCTAAGCATAAGGATTGGAGGGCAGCGAGTGGGCAGAAAAATGGGACTAGACTTGGGCCCCTCGCTACGAGAAAGACACTGAGGTGCTGGAGAAGGGCTGGTAAAGGTTCTGGAACACAGGTCTTATCATGAGGACCTGAGGCAGCCTGGAGAAAAAGAGGCTCAGGGGGGGACCTTATTGCTCTCTAGAGCTGCCTAAAAGGAGGGTGTAGCCAGGTGGGGATCGGCCTCTTCTCCCAAGTAACCAGTGGCAGGACTAGAGGAAATGGCCTCAAGTGGCACCAGGGAAGCTTTTAGGTTGCGTATTAGGACAGATTTCTTCATGGAAAGGGTTGCAAAGCATTGGAACAGGCTGCCAGGGAAGTGGTGCAGTCGCCGTCTTTGGAAGGATTTAGAAGATGTGTAGATGTGGCACTTGGGGATGTGGTTTAGGGGTGGACTGGCAGTGCTGGGTTAATGGTTGGACCCGATCTTAGAAGTCTTTTTCATCCTGAACAATTCTATGATTTTTTAGCACCCTCTCTCTCAGTAGGAAGTTCCTAATGTAGCTCCTTTTTGTAACCCAAGCAATTTTAATGGACACAGTAATGGTATCAAAGGTCATTATTTATCAAGGTCCTTGCTCTTTATAAATATTAGTTAAAGGAAATATCTCTTTCCATTGCTATAAAAAAAAACCAAACCCTTGTAATATTTCTTTTAAATTATATTGCATCCTTTTTTTTGAGCTTTCTCTTCCCCAGTCTCTATCACACTTCCCCAGGAATGGCTGATGGCTGAACTGCCAGCTGTCTAGAGCAATGTCGAATAATTTGTTAAAAATTATAACTTTTATAACATAATAATCCATATTCCTGTTGAATCTTGTTGTTACTACTATTCTTTACAGTAGATTGACTATTTCACTGAAAGAAAAGAAAATAATGTTAAAATAACAAGGACTACAACTTTTTCCCTTTGTTACAGTTCTCTATGTCCATGAAAAATTTTGGCCATCTGTGTTTTTTTCTGATAGCTTATTAAAGCATTTATTTCACTTCCCACCTACCTTGTTTTTTTCTCTTTTTCTTGCTGAAATTACAGCTGAAGAGGTGGAAAGACTGGCTGCAATGCGTTCAGATTCTCTAGTACCTGGGACTCACACGCCTCCAATCAGAAGAAGAAGCAAATTTGCCACTCTCGGGAGACTTTTTAAGCCATGGAAATGGAGGAAGAAGAAGAGTGAAAAATTTAAGCACACTTCAGCAGGTAACTGTCATGTTGGGGCCAGTTTATTCTGGAACTTTTTGCTTATCAAGGCTGACCATTTGTAATACAGCCTCAGTTTATTTGTGTTTCAGCTGTTGGAGCTTGGCTTGCAGAGATTCATCAGATTGTAAGAGGGGATCTTTAACTTTGTTACCAATGTTTTCTTTAAAAAAACCCAAAGCAGCACAGTGGGTGCTCTACAATTAAAGCAGCAGCTCACCAAAGCTGTATTTTCAGGTTCTGCTACTAGAGCTGGAGCATAACCCAGAAGAATCTTTGAGTATTGATTCAGCAGATTGTGAATAAAGGAAAAAGCAGTATGAAAAGATGATGCTAGTGGTCGATTTAGCCACATTTAAGCTCCTGTGAGTGCTAACAGAGGAGTGAAAAAAATAAGGATGAAGAAGTTGACATTGTGTTGTGTAACTTGCATAACCAGAAATTATTCGTTCCATTGGGCAGGAATGATGTGTCACTTGTTTTTTTAGAAAACCAGATCTCAGTTCCTGCCACACCCCTCCTTCTGCCATTGCTTTCTCACACTGCTAGTTCAAAACCCTTTTTAATTATGGAAAACTGTAAAAATGTGGGTTTATATTGTAAATTGGTCTGAACAAGAATCCCAGATCCAGGCCCTGATGCATGTGGTGAAAAGCTTTGTGATCTATTTAGAAGGTTCCTTTTCTTTGTTCTTTCATCATGGCCAGTAATTACTACACGTGGTTCTGAAAGTCTTTAGCCTGGATTATCTGTGAGAAAACATGAAGTTTCTCTGGATTTCTTATTGTTCTCACTAGAACTAGAAAGAAAGCAGTGGGTATCTTGCGCCTTCAAGTGCCACAAGAGGCTTGAGTTACAGCCCAGTTGCTTTTCTGCCCTGTGTATGGCACAGTGGAAGCTTTTGGGCAGTACTTGGCTGTAACTGTGGCACCCCAAATCCTGTACTCCTGAAAATGGCCCACAGTTGGGTGAGACATCTCATTTAACTAAGTGTGAACTCTTGAGCGAGATTAAATGCAGAATAAGTGTTTCCAGGGTTTGTACCTGAATGAGTTCTTTACTGTGTGCTGTTTAAGCTACTTTCTGATTCGTCAGCCAAAAACTAATGAACTGGAATAGATGGCTGTATTACTCTGAGTGATGATCATGTTTTTTGACTTGACAGCTGAGAAGCTATTGTCACCAAAAATGACATGTTTCTGCAAAAGAAAAGACTTGTCTTTCATATTCTGCATCAGTCATAACCACAGTGTAGTGTAGCAGGATTTCCATAAAAACCATGTAGCTCTTAGGGATATGTGCACGCTGTGGTGACAACTACTTTGAATCTAGTTTTAGCATGCTGGCTTAGTTGGTTACAACTAGGAGAACAACCATGGCTGTTCAGGAGCTACCATAGGTTGCCAAAGCCTGCCTACTGTTGATTTTTGTGGTTTCTCCAGCTCCGTGAGGTGAGACTGAGCTGCTTACTGCTGTGGTTAGACTGACTAGTTTGAAGCTGGATTGAATATGGCTCCATAGTCTGCTCTGGACATTACAAAAAGTATTGCTTAGATTTGCCCCATTACCAAAATATTTGGAAAGTACACAACGATTAAAACCAGACTGAAAACATGTATTTTCTCTTCTCAGAGGAATATGAAGTTTTACCAGACATGCCAGCATATCTTCTCCCCTTGTAAGAGGGAGTTCAGTGTCTGAAAAACTAATTTAAAAGCTGGGTCTCCAGGAACATTTGTCAGTCACAGTACTGGGTTTGATCTCAGTTGAATCCAAAACCTTTTTTTTTTTTTTGTTTTTGGAAAAAATTTTCAATTCTAGTAAGTTAACAGTATCCTGCAGCTGCTCTGCAAAATTGGTACTCCTGTCAGCTCCCCTGCTACTAACTGCAGCAAAATTGACAAGAATGTCAGATTTGCTGAGCACCCTGTGGAAGTCAGAGATAGAGATTTACTTCTGAACTGTGCAAGAGCTGGGACCTCACAGTTTCTGTCATCCCTAGCCCTGGGGAACAGGAATCCACCAGCATCCTACAAGACCCCCCAGCAATTAAGAAGCATTGGTTGAACCTTGAATGTGTAGTACACAAGATTTGATACATGGAAAACTAGCATTTTTCTGCCAGCATTTCCATGACCTCTTGGCTAATACCTTTGATCTCACTGAGAAAATATATTTAATTTTTATAATAAATCAAAGGACAAGCTTGTGAGATGGGATAATGAGAGCCAGCATGAAACTTCATAATACAGGCTTATTTTCTTCTAGTGCACTGATAAATGTGACACTTGGAGAAAAAACATTCCCATTAGTGTCCTACAGGCATACACCCAAGCTTTCCCACCTGCACAGAACATCAGTAATTATCAAAAAATAAATAGTAATACAAGTGTTTTATTAGGCTCTGACTCACTGCAACAATGGATTCAATTATTTTTAATGTCAGAAGTAGTAAGGGTCAAAACACATGGCCTAATCTGATGAAATTTCCTTTGAAATTAATGGGAGGTTCTTTTCTGGGAGAGGATAGGAAGAAAGAGTCAGGCTGATATATAAGGTTGAAAGGTTGCCTTTTTCTTGGTATTTCCAAGTGCTAACATTTTGTATCCATATCTTTATCAGACTAAAAGCTCTGCTTATTTATTCAGAAATGAATGTTTTAAAGTACAGTTCAGCAGTCAATGGGCAAAAAAACCTTTCAGCCTTTCAGGTAATAGGAAAAGTTATTTTCTGGCACCTGGTAATTGCATGAGGTGAGACAGACAATACATAATTTGATTGATGGAGGACCTCAATGTTATGCTTATTATATATGAGTCCTCTCAGCACATCAATACTCAAATTGTGATATTTGAGCATAACAAGTCCCCCATCCTCCATCTTTGTTACTGGATTGTCACTGACAAGCAGAAGGTCAAAAGGATTTTTGTGTCTCATAGAGTTTGTATGTTTATAGGTTACGTTGGTTTTGGTATTTCTGTAGTGACTGTGCAGAAGGGCCAAAAGTCTGACAGTGCCTTGGTGCTGACTTTGTAACGAAGGTAAGAGTCATGGGTTTTGATGCAGACATCTCATGCCTTTGCCTTGCAGCTGGTCTGTCTGTGAGATCATCATTAGGTATTGTGTAAAGCAGCCAGAGCACAGAGAAAAAATTGTGGATAGGGTGATCTGTTGGCAGATGGGAAGTGCCAGATGAGCCGTGGGGTTTGATCTGAGCAGCACCTGCTGCAAGGTGGTGTGTTAAGGAGCTGTAAAGAATGTGCCCTGTGAATGAAAGATGGTCTTTGGCTATGGACAGACTCAATCTCAGAAAAACGGGGAGATTACGCTGTGTGAGGGACACCAGTGTACCACAGCAAGAACAGAAACAAGTTAATTCTCACAGTAATTCTTCTCCTGGACAGAAGTGAAGTTCCTACCAGCACAAAGTGGTTTTCAGTGTCAGAATTGCAAATCATTTTATCACAAAACATCCTATTGAAAGTTCCTTGATGGTTGATGAAACTCCCACAGTACAACATAAACTCTCCTGACGCTGAAGTTTTATATACAGGGAGTTAGACAAAGAAATCAAACTCTGCCACACTGTTATTCATGCTACAGTCAAAAGTATGCTGTATGTTTTTTAAACTTACTAAGATTTTTACAGGAAGTGTGGAAACCTTTATTTCCATGCAGGGCCAAGGCCCCCTCAACAAAATGAGAAATATGAAGTTGAGAGAACAGGCAAATTTCTAAATGGCAAGATTCTATCTTTTGAGAGGATGGTTTCTTAGAGCTGACAAGGAGCAGCCTCACTTACGGCAAAAGAAGCCAGGAAGAAACAGAATTTTCTATTCCCAAGCACATTTCCTTGGCTGGATGCAGCTGGGATGGCTCTAGAAGACTGGTCAAGGTTTTAAAAGCCACACTGGGCACTGTGGGAATCAGCAAAGCAGAGAGCAAGAGAGCAAGCTGACTGTCTCCTCTGCTAGACCTTTGTCATTTTTTTTTAATACCTTGATCATCTTCTGCTCGCCTTGCTGTGAACTTGGAAAATGTTCCTGGGTGTGTGGTTGTTTTATTGCAGTGCCGTATGGATGCTGAAATGTCATTTCCTGGAGATGTTTTGGAGAAGGAACTGCTTCTGAAATAAAGAAGCTTGAGGGGAAATAGATTCTGTGCTTACTTGAAATACTATTGAAGGTTTTTTGTCACCACTTTCATCAAAAGCCAACTGTTTGCAACCTTTCAGCAAAAAAGGGTTTCAGCTGCTTGGAGAAGTTTGAGTAGAAAAAAATGTCTTGTTTTGTCATTTCCCATTTCTGGTGACCTTCATTTTAAAGAACTTGTGCCTCTGACTTCCCCCGTCCTTGCTTCCTGAATTGCAGTGCTCGGGCAAAAGGGAGGAGGAAGCATGTAAGTTGTACTTGAAGGACACTGGTTGGAATGAGAAGAGAAAAGCAGGAAATGGTGAGAAATTAACAGATACAATGAAAGCTCAGCTGTAAGTAGGAGAGCAAAGGATTCAGCAGTGTTTGGGTGAGGTACATTGGCACACTGTACAATGAGCAGAGAAAGACCTGTGTCAGAAGAAAGTTCCTCAGCAGCTCTCTTGCCGAGTAGATGGTGGTCTGAGACAGCCAGTAATACTAAAGAGAGAAAAAGAAATCTTTTGAACTCAGCCTTTCCTCCTAGATATGTTGAAGCCTCCTTTTATTTGTGTCCCAGGTTCCCTTCCTAGAAATACTTAAAATCCTCTTCCACAGGGCAGTGATCACGTATCAGTCCTCTGGTGCCACAGTTCCCATCCCAAAACCCATGGGTGAGCCACGTCCTGTTCTGTGACCACAGAAGGACACGACTGTGACTTTCTAGCCTCATGCTTGGGGTGCCCTCCTGAGAATAGGGAAGACCTGCTCCAGTTTCATTTAAGGCTTCATTGGCTCAGGTAAAATTGTAGAGGTTGGTGTTCAAGAACCTGTCTCGAGGTGTTGGACTAGGGAGCTGGAAGGGATAAAGACTGGGGCTGAAGTAGACCAGAATATCAGAAGAGCCAAAAGACAAACCACTGTGAGCCAAGCATCATCAGTTGGTTTGGGGGAAAAGGACATTCAGTGCAGGTTTGTGGATTGATCTGCTGCCTAAGGGCCTTAAGACTCTTTTAATAGTTATCTGTGCAGAGGATGACAATCTTCTCTTGCTAGCAGTTACTCTGTTAAATAGTAATAGATGAGGTCTGCACTCTGGATCTAAAGATTTAAGCACAATACTGTAGACAATGCCTCAAAAGGGAGCATGTGGATTTTTTTCAGTTTACTTTTTAGGGAGAGCATAACATGCTCTTCCGTTTGCTTTCACTCAAGCTATTTAAAGATAATAAGTGAGCCACAACAAAGCCGACTCATCCAACCTTTATCTGCCTCACTCCCAAAATCTGCTTTAAAACAGATATTAATTTTTGTGCCCAAATCTTTTTTTTTCCCACTTGTTAAGCCTTGTTGCTTTGATTTTTCCAACCAGAATTTTTTTTAAAAGATGCTCTATAAAGAAATCGTATATCAGTGTGTTTATGTAAGTTAAGTCTCCCAGTCAGCAGAAGGGATTGCTTAAATTGGCAACACTTACAGGCAAGGATTTTTCACTGTTTCTGATGAATAACAAGAAGAAAACAAAATGTGGTAAAGCTGTTCAATTAAAGAAACTGTTATTCATAAACCATACCCAGATCATTTGATTCCTACTGGTGATTATTTCTAACTACAGCAGGTAAATATTTTGAACCTTTCTTTCCAGACTATTCCAGTTGGGAGAAATTCAGTTATATGTTGCCAGGGCTTCTCTTAAACCTTCTGCTTTGCCAGTAGTTGCCTCTTGGTTTTTTTCATGTAAAACCCTTAGGCTATTAAACTGGTCATGTGATTTAGGTGAGACCTTTGCCTGGGGAAACAAAGGAGAAGCACAGCCTGCAGACATGCCTGCCCTCACCCCTGCCTGTACTTCTGAGGAGGTGGTCTACAGGCTGAGGGACTTCATGTGCTTTTCCCAAGTGCCAGGTTATTTGACATCTATCTGCAGAGGTTCTATTTTCATGGAAAAGAGTGGTTTTGTTTGGATCATTGTCTAACAAGGGTAACTGTTTTAAAGCACTTTATGGTCCCATTCTGTTCTTCTGAATTTTATTTAATGTCTGCTGCGATCCCATGTGAAAGGTATTAATATTTCAGTTAGATTTCCTCTTACACTTTCAGGCCAGACTGTCTCTAGGTTTAGGTATGGAGAACAGAAGTAATTATGTTTTTTTCTTCCCTGACGCTCATATTCCAATAACTTGAAAATACAATTCTGAATTCCAAATCAGCGCTCAGAGAGAGAGAGCAGGGTGTCCCCTCCAGGGTAGCTGGGTCTGAAGTCACCCTGAATTAAATACCCCGGAGTCCTTCCTGTTCTCTTCCATGACAAAGCCTGTTAATACTTCTGTGTAAAACCCCCAGTGACCCTTTTGAAGTGAAACAGCGAGCAGATGACACATCTGCTGGTCCCAGCCAGGTATTTTTGCTGTGCTGGTGCAGCTCATAGAGCATTAAGGCCTTGCTGAAAATCACTGATCATTTCCAAGATTTTGGGAGAAGAGAGAATAATGGCACTGTTGTAAAACTTAGTCCAACCTTGCAAAAAAAGAGCTCCGGCTTTGTTAAAAACTAGCAGTACAACCACTTTTCAGAGTTAGAAGGGGCTGCTATGTTCACTGTGTTGTGATTTTTTTGAGAGAAGCATAAAATGTCATTGTCTGGACAAAAGCAGCATTTTGCAGGAACTTGGGCTGTTCCTGAAAGCACATTGAATGAAGCAAATATTTTTACATGAAGGAAAATCAAAAAAATAAGCTTATTATATTTCAGTGTTTTCTAGATGAATCTTAGAAGAGTTATTATGCAAATTAACATTTCTGTTTGAAATTTGAATTAGATATTACTTTGTATAGTTAAAAATCTGAATTTCAAATATAAAATGACCTGGCAGACGGGAAAGCATTTGTATCTTGGGTCTGTTGAAGTATTACACTGCTTGTGTTCAAGGACTGAATAAAAATTAAAATCTGTACACGTTTTTATTTTTTGCATTGATACAAAATTGCACACTTGATCTATTCTGAGTTTTGAAAGTGAAAAGAAGATTCTAGGATTGCGTACAACTTCTCTTTGTATGCACTGATATTTTCTTAATGTCTTTTGAGAAATTGGCCAGAAAAATGTACCAGAATTCATGCAAAACTGTAGACAACTTCTAAAAAATTTCATCTTTTGCCATTCTATAGAGGGAGCTATCTTGTGTATCTGCTTACTGCTGTGGAACCAAGGATTCAGAGAGATTTTTAAAGCCAGTGGTCATTTTCAGCCTCACAATTAAATAAACAGCCCAAATCTTAGGGTGGCAGGAGACACTTCATAGCAAGGGAAAGTAATGGGGGATATTTGCCTCTCTATTGCTGGTATTTTGAATTGTCAGCGTTTTCAGATTTGTCATTTTAAGGAGATTAAAAGAATGGAAATGCATTCGGAAGATGCAGATCTGATTTGTACAAGGAAAGCAGTGAAAGCAGTTGTCTATTTTTATACTTGAATTGCCAACTGGAAGCTCCTAGTTCAAAAATGGGGGAAACAATCACTCCCCTGGGAGCATGTATTCAACTACAGAGCAGTATCACTGTGTCTTCCTGAGATTTGCTGCAGAGCATTTCCAGGGTTTAAGAAGTGGGCTTTCCTTAGCTGGACTGAAAAATGCATTTGGGGATTGTTCTAGCCCCATGCCAGCTGTAATGGAACGTGTGAAACGAGGCCTCTAAATGTGTCCCTTCTTACAGGAAAGAGATGTTTAATGAGGCTCTTTGGTTTTTATGCTAATTACATTTCCAGCTGCTGTGTGAAGATTATATGAGGCCACCCAAACTGTAATGCTGTGACATAATTCTACAACAGTGCATTCATGTTAAAATAATATAATACAATTAATCCATTAGAAAAAGTACAAATTCTGATGAGTGCAAATAGATGCTGTTAATAGCATAAGCTTATTCATAGTATATGAATTAGACAACAACCTCCATTGGAAATGTTTTAAGTGTTTTAGCAACAAATCAGCAATAATGGAATATCTAGCTGTGGAGAGAGAGAATAAGTTTGGAAGAAGCTCATTCTTGTGTAAAAAGTTGCTGTATATCCTCAGCTTCTGTTGCCATGGCTCATGAATAGAGGGTCTTCATCAGACTGCATCCTTACACGTTATTTTAGAATTATTTCATTTAACTACAAAATGTGTTGAAGCTGCTTTTTATTTTTAGATTTCATGTGAAGCATGGATATCAATTAGTATTTCTCAGACCACTGGCTTTTGTTCTTTGGGTTTTCACTGCCTCTGTAAAGGCACAGGAGAAAGTCACAACATTTCACAGTGACATGAAGCCATGAGGAAATTTGTCTTCACAATGATGCTTTCGCTTAGAAGTGCTGTTGAGGAAGTTTTATTCCTAGAATACTGTTCTGCTCTTGCTCAGCGTTTCCCTCAGGGGGGAAATGAAGCAGGAATCCCCGAGGCCAGCATGGCAGTACCTCGAGTGAGTCCTGCTGTGACATGTGACCCGTGTTGTGATTGGGAAATGGGTTGGTATGGCTGTGTGAGCATGCAGCCCGATGGGTCTGATCTGATGGGATATTTTAATCACGGTAGTTGCCCTTTATTTCCATGTCCATGAGCTGCATTAAAAAGGCACATACAGTCAGATGTATTGGGTATTGGCAACAGAGATGAGAATTCCAGGTCTGCGGGGACCTGAAACATGGATGGCAATCACCCAGACAAAAACATTAGCATCATGAGCTCTTTCCAGGGATGCTGAGGCAAGTATGTTGAGGAATAATAAATACTTGCTAGAAAGAGAAACTGAATCGCCCTGTGTACAGGGGTTTAATAGGAAAGCAGATTATGAATTGGAAATCAAAGATAGCTTGATGAAGAACAGTTTCGTAGAAATCTTGGTCTAAGTCTCGTTTATTCAAGGGCTTGTTTATACATTGTAACTTGAATTATTTAAACCATAAATATGAAACAGATTAGTTATAACATCATAAACCCTTGGGTGGATGTTTATGCAGTTCATAAACTCATTCATTTCATTTTAATTCATCAAGGCAAATTTAGTTCTGAATTAAAGTGTCCGCATAAGTGTTTAATGTGGTATTGGTGAACTTCCTTGAATTACCAATTCAGATTGCTTTTCCTGAGCACTGTGTAAGTAGATACAGGAGTTAATGTGCAGGAAAGAGTAATCAGATAACCTGAGGTGCCACAAGTAGATGGATTCTAGAGCCTCTGTTTGGTGAAAGCTGCATCTGGCTACTTAGACTGCCTGAGGGACTAGGCGAAGGAGGTCCAAGATGATGATAAGAACATTTAATGAAGAGAGAAAGCTGTTGTCTTCTCTTCCAAAATCTGCTGCTAACCCACCCATCCCTGTAAGGACCCAGTTTGATGAAGACCCTTCATTCATGAGTCCTGGCGAACAACACCTGTACATATTGGACTCTAAAGTATTGCAGGACTTAACTGCAATTTGACCAGATCTTTTTTTCCTTTTTTTTTCCTTTTTTTTTGGTTTTTTTTTGTTTGTTTGTTTGGGTTTTTTCGTCAGTCTTTCCATATGTAGAGTTTCTTCAGATCTGCAGCTCACAATTCGGAGAGACTTTTGGATTACTGTAATAAAAAGGATTTCTAAAATGTAGAAGAAAATCTTGGAAGCCAAAAGCATGGGGGAAAACTACTCATTCCTTTTAGAAGTCAAACTCACTTTTCAAAGAAACGTATAGACTTTTTGAATATTAACAATTTGCTTTATTGATACACTTTCAGATGAACGTTTCAGTTCCACAGTATGATGTCTGCATAAAGAAGTAGTTAAAAAAAAGACTTATTTTGGTTACTGTTTGTTTGTATAGGCTGAAGACATATGCTGTCGGTTGTTAACTGCAACTGAATTGCTCATTATCTACAGGATATCCCACACTTTTAGATAAAAGTAGCGGTAGAATAGATCTGTGATGCTGAACGTGATCCACTGTTCCTTTTGTTCTTGCTGGAGTAGTAGCAGGTATATGTTTCAGGTGTATGTTTCTAGGTTGAAAAATAGGGTATCTCAGTCTCTTTTTTTGCAGATAAGTATGTGCATGTGCATTTTTGAAGGACAGACCTTAGTTCCTCCTTAAAAGGTTTTAATTTGGTAATTAACACTATTGGTCCTTTATATCCTCAGAGTTCTATTTGCATCTCTCCAAGTTAATCTGGCAATCCCAAACAATTCTGTTTATCAAAACAGGCAGTAAAAATCATCCTTTTGCTGTGGTGAATCATACTTTTTAAACTTAACCAACAGCATTGTTTGCCTATTCTAAAAGAAAAGGTAGAGGGAATGTGATTGCCACTAGCTACCACTTGAATCTGAAAACGCCAATTGCTCACCTCCCTATGTTTTGCAGGAAGCTCTTGGTCTCCATGTGCTCTTCATTAATTCCTTAGTTAAAAGTAGCATGGGGCTGACAGCTGAATGTGCACAGATAAGAAGTACTCTGAGGAAGGACCAAAGAATGCCCAGATATGCTTCTGCCTGAAGGCAGTGACATATATTTGTGCTGAAAATGGTTGGCAGTATGAGTTTGATTTTCTTCCTGCTGAAGCTGATAAATCCTGCCACTGTCCTCACTGAGCGCAGGGTGCCTGGCAGGAATTGCTGAATGCCAAAAGCCTTTGGTCATACAGACTGGCCAGAAAGGCTTCTGCCAGCTGCACAGTCTCCTTTCTGAGGTGCTGTTCCCAAGACTGTTGGACTCAGTAGGTGATCAGCTCTTTGCAGTAACAAACAATATCTGCTGGCAAAATGTTTCCAGGGTGTGCACATATATTTTAAAAAGCACCCTTTTGTAGTTAAGTTCTGCCTCGAGACACTTTGAAGCCCATGAATTTCTATCACTATCATCAAGAATCAATACTGCATTTACACTTCTGTACTGGCACTTACATTTTCAAAACTGTGCATGTACATCTAATAGCCTGTGTGCTTTATGGACCTGATCAAAAGCCCCATAAAAATGATCATTTGGTCCTCTCTGGTTTTTGTGGGCATAGGATCAAGTCTGTGTTAAGTAGTCATAGTAGCATTCCTCCCAGTTTCCTGTCTAATAAGAAAATATGCCACAGGTAGATTAAACATCAGTTTAAAAAAAGATGTAGTTGGCTTTGAGTGAAATACTCAGATGACACTTGGGCTACAGTTTGCATGTGCCTGAGTGGTAGCATTTTTTCTCACCACCTAGTGGCTTCTTGTACATCATTTTGCTCCTCAAGCTGAAGGATCCTAGTTTATAGTTGTGGGGAAAAAAACAACTCAATAATTCCATGAGGAACAGAACTTTTGAAACACAATTTTGTATGGGTTTTGCTTTCCTAAATCTTCTGCTGTCTGATCACAAGCCTAGGAATGGCAATTTGGATCAAGTTTCCCTAACCAGCCTTCCAGAACTTTAGAAACATGACAAATTTATGATCTTTTGTCCTGATCAAAGTTTGCCAAAATTGGAAAGAGGTAGTGGAATTGCCAATGAAGGCAGATAAAGACAAGAAAGCCACTGCTGCTGCTAAAAATATGCAGCAAGGAATGGGAGAAAACAAGACATTGGCTGGCTGCTATGGAGAAGGATACTTTGGCTCTTCTTGTTTTAGGCAGGGCAATGACTTTAGAAGAGCGGCAGCACACATGGCATCCTCTTATAACCTCAGTATTAACTCCAAAATATCTGCAACATCTCTCGTCAAATGTACTTCTGTAAGGAAGACAAGCATCAGAATAAGAAGCCTCTGAGAAACTTTATGGAAATAATTTGGGGTTTTATGATCAGTGGAGAATCCTTGTGTGTCCTCATGCTTCCATTTGCTTTGAAAAGAGCCAGGGTGTGAAGGGAGCTCTGCAGGCATTTACAGGCTTTGGATCAGAACCCTGAGAGAGATCCGAAGGTTCCTCTGCAGGCAGGCAAAAGCAGAACTGTTATGGGAAGATTATTACAGAAAATCTATGTGTATTGGTTTATAAATTAAAAGAATGAAATCGGCGACAGCTACTCCTAATTAGTGATGGATCTGAACTGACCATACAGTCGGTCAGGCATCCTTTGTTGATCTCCATAACACAGAACTCTCTCATGCTGGCAGCAGTAATGCCGGAGCTCTGGCACACATACTCGTCCCTGCTAGTAACCAAGTCCATGCACTATCTTTTATTTAGATGTGATGTTTACGCCCCAGAAAGCTTCCAGTTTGGAATGGTTACCTCTAAATATTGATGTTGATTTTTTGCATCTCAATCTGCAGAGGCATTGTGCTGAAATGAGAGGCCAGTGACGCTGTGGTATTTCTGGCATTAATGTGCAGACAGCATTCCTGCAGGCTAAAATGCACCGCAAGAAGCTGACAAAACCAATCAAAATCCCCCCATTTGTTAGTCTAGCAGATTAGTCCATTTTCTGATTTCACTGCAAGGGTTGTGAGACTGGCTAAACTCAGCTGCCCTCGTTTGAGTGACTGCACTTAGATCAAGCCAAGCCTCAGCTGTGTCATTCATAATGTCGCACCTTCTGAATGCAGGCAGCTGAGGCTTAAATTGGTGCCACTGAATTAACAAAATTAATGCTCAGTCACATTTTGGTCAGGGCATTATTTTTAATATTCTTCCATCTGCTGAGAAGGAGTTAGCTGAGCTGCTCTTGTAGAAGTTCATGAGCCGGCCACCGCTTCTGTCAGTCAGGAACCATTAACAGCATCCCATTGGCGATCCCATGTGCTGACACCTGAGTACTGGTTTCCAGAGGCCTGGAGCCCCTGTTGCCAGTGAAGACATAACTGTTTCCCAATTTATTTGTCTTCTGGCACTGGTTCGTTTATTGAATTGAACTGGCTGTGAGCTCTTCAGTATAGTCATGACATTTTTCTCCTAGTGTCCTCATCATCAAAATGACCACCGAAACAAAGAACTTGTATTTGACCAGATCTTCAGAATTTATCTGTGGAATTATGTGCCTTGAGGAAGAGTGGCTTTTACATGTGATATCTGTTGTCTTGGCAACGTCATTTCATCCAGGAAGTACTGTGTATATTGGAGCAACCTTGTTGCCCCACACTGCAGTATGAGTTATATTGGTCTGTTTTCTTTCCTGCATCCCTAGAAGGAAAGGCTATAAAAGTGAACATTGCAAATACACAGGATAGAAAAGCCACAGGGGAAGAGAGCTGAGACGCTCTCCTTCTGTGCTAATTGAAAATAGGCCAAATCATAGTTCACTGCACAGATAAATGAGAGAAACAGAAGAGGGGCTTTGAGGATTGCACTATCTAATAAACCCAGCAGTATCTCCAGATGAGCAGAGCTCTCTCTTAGCCAGTGTCAGAGCAAACATGGTACCAGTATGCATATTATGAATAATTGGTGTGTGTCCTTGGTCTGAAACTCCCTGTAGATTAAGATGAGCAAAGCAATAGCTTTTTCAAGCATATGTGGCAAGGTCTGGGCTAAGCAAAGTACTTCTGCTGCTGGTCTAATGATGCCTCCTGTGCTGCAAAGAAGATGGACAAAAAGAGGGCTAATATTCAGGAGCCCTAGATCCATATTATAGTTGATTTGCAGCAAGTAGGGTAGAGTCTCCCTATTCATCTAACACCTGCTATTTCTGTAAAACCCGTGTATGTATATATGCTTATGTCCTACTTTTTTCCCCTGGAATCCATACACATGTTCAAGCTCACTATAGTGCCTGCCTGCAGCAGATGATGTGGGGCATCCTTTTGTCTGTTAAAATCGGTTGTAAAATCTCATCACCTTCAGTGACAACGGGCCTGACCCTCTGTAAAAATGTAGTGAAGGCTTTCTGCAGGAGGCATTCTGCTGTGTACCTATGGCACTCCAAATAGTGAGCAGGCTATTTTAAGTAATGCTCTCAAGGAAAGAATAACACAAAAAATCCACACACATTTATTAGAGGAGATAACTGTGGAATAAAATTATGTTGATGAATAACAAATTGGAGATTGTTTACAAAATGCTGATTTCTCATTGTTTACTTAATTTTTCCTGTTTCATTTTTCTTGAATAATGTAAATGCATTGGTCCCATTAGTCTCCAGGAGATCTTTAGGCATTTTCATTTCTGAGTTGCTCATGAGAGTGTTTCCCAACGTCTTCTGAAGTGAGACTACCTCTGTATAGGAAGAGACTCTCACACCCCACCCTCTCATCCTGTTCCTGAGTTCTCAGCATCCCCATGGTAATCGAACTAACTGCTTATGTGGAAAAGTAATATGAGAAAACCACTGATGCAATTTTAGCTGTCTCTTAATGAAATGTAACAGCTGGAAATCAGGAGGAGCATGATCATCATGGGACCAATCAGCCCTCTGTGGAGAAGCAGCAAGTGCTGTATAAACCACAATCAGTCTGTCTGTGACGAGAGCAGTGTTGTACTGAGTGGGTAGCTGATATTATGGTGAAATACTTAAATCCAAACACCACTTTAATTAAATTTCACTAAGTATTAGGCTAGAAAATTGATAAGATTTCTAAAAATTGGAACCAACCCTGAGCTAACATGAGCACATTGACCTGTCTCTTCTTGCCAACTGCCTGCAATAATTTCTGTGCCACGGGATAGCCTCTGCAGCCAGCGGCCCTCTGCGTTTTACTAAAACCTGGGCTGTTTTCTGTCCTTTTAATACTGTCTGCTTGGAGATTGCTCAGAGTGCACCTCTGGAGAACTTTGTTTCATTTTTCCATGCCGCATATCATGGGAGAATCCTTAAGTCAGATAGCAGCTTCCTCAATGCAATGTAAGCTGAGGCTCCAGTTCTGGAGATGTCCAGAGATGTCCCAGACAGATGTTGACAGTATTCTGTTCACTGCAGGAACTGACAGCAGAAGACCTTACCCATGGTAGGAACAGAGCGTGCACAAGAGGCGTGGTGTAACTCATCACTCCCATTCCAGCCCTTTTACATCAGGTAAAATGCCTGCAGGAGTGCTGGATCTGTCCAGAGAATAGTTCCCACAGAGAAACTGTAAGAGACAACCTGCAGGGCCTCGTCCAAAGCTAAGCTTGCCTTTAGGTATCTCAGGCAGGCATCTAGGCCAGCTCCTTGGCTCACAGTATTTTCTCAGCTTGTCTTCTGTCCTGCAGCCCAGTGGGCAGGCAAGGAGAGGATAAACAAAGCACAGATTGCCTTAAAGTCATGCTAGCCGCAGAGCAGTGCTAGGCTAAGATTTCAGTTCATTTTATTTTGCAGTGTGATCTTTCCCAGGTTTTTTTTAATAGTTAGCACCAATGTCACTTGGATAACACAAAGCAGGAAATAACAATTGACTTTTGCTTACATAAGATTGAGTTGTACTTTGCTTTACACCCCTATTTCAGGTATTTCAGGTCAAATTTTGCTTGCAGTTATATCTAGGTATTTCCTATTAAATCCATCAGGTTGGGTAATACTGGCATTGTAAAGACAATCATAAATTTTGCCTTGAAGTGCATTGTTCTACCAGTCCATTTTATTCTGTGCAGGTGCAGGTCTTTTAGTTATCAAGCTCATTCCTAATTTGAAGTGAACTTCTGCTCAGTGCTTGAAGATAAAAAGTGTGAGGCAGACAATATGCTACCTGAGGAACAAAAGTAGAGGCTGAATGTAGATGGCAGGAAGACAAAAAAGCATGAGTAGATGAGATTATTGCACATTTACACATGCTCGCATGCATTCATTCTTACTTTCCTCTTTCTAGTCCTAAAAACCTAGTCAAAATCCATATACTGAAGCCATGTAGCTCATAAATTATGTTTTCACAGCATGTGCTAGGTATGGATTGATGTGAGCAGCTATTCTATGAGATTAAGTGTGTTAAGAAACATGTAATGACTCAACTTAGAGAGTGAACCTTCCAGAGCAGCTTATTCAAGGGCAATATATATAGATGTAGAGGGATATATAAATAAAAGATATTGCATAACTCAGTAAGCTGGAACGGGTTGGAGAGTCATAAAATGGTATATGTTCTAGTTCTTACTATCCATGGTTTTTTTTAATTTGTTACTTTTGCTATATAATTTAAAAGCCATTTCCATTCTTGCCATTTGTAAAACGTTTTTAGCCTTTGTTATGTAAACGTATGCATATTTTATATTACTTTTGAATTGAATTTATGGATTGGATGACCCTGAGCAGAAGTAAAAGCAATGGAGCACATAAAAATAAAAATAGTGGGTTTCTGTTTTCAGCTTCTTCTAGCTTTGAAATGAGACATGAGTAATTTAGGCTCTTTTTTCTTATTTGATTAGTGCTTCCCAAAAATACAGACACTGAGAAGTCTCTAAAAGTAAAATGTTTTACTAGATTTGCAGGGCTCTTAGTGATACAGCTGTGATAATACCAGTTAGATGTAAAGTGAGTGTGAGGTGTCTGGACCTGTATAAGAAGGTGCCTAATTCTTCCATCTCCTCTTATTTCAGTATGAGATTCAGGAGGAATGCCATGTTTCCTTCACCAGTACATTAATGTGCACAGGCATATGCTCTTTCCTCCTCTCTAGGATTGTCAAAGCCCATCAAGAGTTTCAGATGAACAATTCCTATTGGATTTAGTTGCAACTGAAATGTTTAGTGGCCAGGAAGCTTATGAGAAGTGAAAATTTTCACCTCAATTCTTAGTGTTTTATGTGTCTGGATGTTGCTTTGCACCACAGTGTTCAGAGGGGCTCAGGACACTCTTGGGCACTTTTGAGCATTACTGAGTGAAGTGCCAGGGCAATGCAAATGAATTGGGTTGTGAATGACTTCAGACCTTGGTGGGAACATTGAGCCAGGTGAAACTGCACAAACTGGATCTGACAGAATAGCTTGTCAGACTTGCACACAGCACATTAAGCTCAAGGAGACTACAAAACGTGGAGCAGCATGGTGGAAATGGAGTAAATTCTTTGAAAAGAGTCAATATAAAAAAACAGTCAGGCACCATTTTTGATGCTGCTGGCACCAATCTTTTTTACAGACACAGGTAAAGAAACTCTCACGTTAAATATTGGATTCTTGGGAAATATAAATCCTGATAAACCTATTTTAGTGCACCTCAGATGCCTTGTTGATGTGTGTGTTTACCTGTCCCACTTCTGCTGGCTACTGTGTGCTGCTTACAGCAGTGGGCCAGTTTGAAGAGATTCTGTTTGTAGTGAAGGTGTGGCTACCTGGACCTGTTCCTGGTGATTCCAAGGTGGGGGAATAAACTAACAGTCTGCTTTTGCCCCAGTGAGCACAAAGGTAGGATTTAAGGAGCTAACAACCCTTTGGCAGTATTAATATTTGAACTGCCTTCCTGTTTGAGAATAGCAGGTCTTTAAAAATATACCCGTAGGTGTGGTTTTGTGGCATCAGTTTTTAGAGGTATATAATGTAGGTATAGTTAATTAGATCACTTTGGTGTTAATGAAGTGCTTTTGAGATTCTTGAAGAGCTTTACATATGACAATGCTCTTCAAAGCTGCATTCCAGGTGTACCCAAACCTCAGGCAAATGTATGTAAGATGAGAACAGGCAAATTGGATGCTCCATCAAAAAATCCATAATGCTTTTTCTGAGTTGGTTTTATCACAATGCTAGCAAAACAGTTTCAGGGTTTCAAACATTTTAACAGTGGTCTTAGATTTGTCATGTGGTTTCCCCACTGTGTTCTCCTTAATTACAGGAGAGTAAAGTGGAAATACTGTCATTGATTACATCTCCGTGACCCGCTTGAGAATAAAGGGATTGCTCTGGTGTACTGAGAGAAGTATCTGACCGACAATGGCTGTAATACCATCTGCTAATTAGAGGATTTGGCAAAATAATTGCAATTTTCTACTCAAATTAGAAAAATACTCAATAGAATCCATGCTTCTTCTTCAGCTTGGGGGATATATGGAGTGCTTGCATCAGGACAGGCAAATAACCACTTAGTAACAAAATAGACTGGCACTGGAAAGCCAAAATCCACTGTTCTTTAAAAAGAAAAAATGCAACACTTCTCACCTACGAAACATTGTTCTCTCCACATCTTCCTCTCTACCCACCTGTGTATGCACACACCTCACAACTCTTGCCTATTAATTGTATTATTTTAATACTAGTCAATAGTTTTCCACAGCACCAGCAGTAAGGTTGTTTGAGAAAAAGACAAAACATACTATTGCAGCACGTTATGAAGAGCAGCAGGAGATCAGAAACCACTTAAGTTGCCCTGACATAGAAATACGATTATGTATTTATAAAGATTAATTTTTAATAATGCTGTTAGCTACAAATGTGCCTAGATCACATGTTCAGGTACAAATATTCCTTGAGCTCTGGTGAAGTTCACATCTAAATTCTTAGCAATGAAATACGTACAACATTTTGACTAGGTCTGGAATGTACAAAAATGCTGGCTATTCAGTTACCACTAAGCTTTCATACCTGACTGAATATTACTGGAAATTCTCGTGTTTGTGTTGCAACTATGCCCATCATTCATTTCTTTTGATGTATAGTCAGAATAATGCAGATACTGCAAAGAAAACTGTAGTCCTATTGTTCTTCTGCAGTGTGTAACTCATGACAGTGCAGAATTGTTATTGAACAGACCAGAAAAACAAATACTCATAAATTCATATACTGAGCATTATCCATTTAATCACATTCTCAGATAAAAGTGTTATAATCTGGGGACTGAAAACCTAGCAGCAGTACCATGATTGGACTTTGTAATATCTTCAACTAAGCTTCTGGAAGCTGATGTGCATTTGCGTATTAAAAGTGCTCTGAACCTTGTGTGGAGAAATCTCCATGAAATTCAGGGCCAGGAGAACCAGCCCTGCAGAACTTGCCTTTCTCGAAGAATAAACTGAGAAAAAAGGTTACAAGCAGTGGACTCTGTTCCCTCTTGCTTTTCACTTTCAAGTGTAAGTCCTCTGCAAGGACTTTTCATTAGTGAAGTCCCATGCTTTAGTAGTCTTTTCTCTGTATAAGTTGTTGGTCTGGGATGGGCAGCTTGGCTCCCTGCTTTTTTCAGAGACTCCTGCTGGGAGCTTGGACAGGCCATGTTCCATAGCAGCTGTCCCACACACAGCTGCTATGGCTAAAGCCATAAAGAGGGGTGTTAAAATGTGCTCTGTTTGGGTATGGGTTAATCTTTTTCATACAGCATTTTCAAAGGTACAAAGTATATACTGAGTAGTATTAGACATTTCTTAAACAAGATCTGCTGGGGGATCTCAGAGACATAAGTGGAGCAAAGTTGGAGGGTTAGGGAAGGAGCTTTTCTGCACTGAGGAAAAATTTTTGATCCAAACTTATCAAGGGGCTTTGAAATTGTTTCGGTGTTACAAATGGCAATACTCCCCTGTATCTTTAAGCAATTTATAATGAACGAATATTAAAGAGCACCTCATGTCATAAAGCCATGCTTTAGGATATTTTCCTACTATCATATTTTCCTAAAGCAGAAGCATAGATATGTTACTTTAGCATTAAGGTTTTGCAAACCTAGCTTTCATAAATATTAGTCTGGAAAAACATCTCTTTATTTTATTTTTCATTTATTTCTGTCATGCATACCTGACTACTGGCACTTTCTTTACATAAATATTTGGACAGTCAAGTTTCATTCTCATGATTACCTTTAAAAATGCAGTTAGCTGGCTGGATAATGTATCCATAATTTTACATGAGAAGAGATACTTGAAGTAACATAAATGGACAGGATTTACCAAATCCTGTTACCAGAGCCTTAGCCTCATTGCACACAGACCTGATTCACACCTAATATAATGCAGGCCATTTGAAACAAAATTAAGTCCAAACAGTTATCGACCTAATTCATATCTCAGCCTCATTTTTGTAACAGCCCCTTTGCTAATGATTGTGTGACTCACCAGCATTTGGGTGATGGGATCAATCACAGCCGAGTGCTGCACCAGCACAGACTCTTCAACACGCACATGTGCACTGCTCTGCATAAACTTCTCCATGATTTACCTCAATGGAGAATGAAGACAGTGGTAGATGGGAAAGATTCATTGGGCTTCAGTCACACCAGTTCAAGGATGCTAGATTGCTTCAATAAATGTATTAAAAAATCAGTGTTTGAATATGTAGGAAATATGTGTGAGCTGTAGAAATAACAGTGACAAGCAAGACTTTCTAAATCACTGGAGATACTTTTATTTCCATTTTCAAGATTCATTTGCTTTTGCAGGTTTTATCTAGGCAGTGCATGATAAGTGTTCAGCTTTCTGTATTTAAGTGCTCAGTACAGAATATAGCTCTTGAGAAACCATTCATCTTAACCAGATAAATTTTGTGTAGATGACATTCAGCAAGGAAATCTCCCTCAGGTGGCTACACTAGTCATTAATATTGCTAGTTCTAAAGGGAGCCCAGGAGAGCAGTAGAAAAGAAGAGCAGTCAAAGCCAGTGTTGGAATCCTGCTAGTGGCAAATTGAGGGTAGTCAGGACACCTCCTGTGTTGTCTGAGATCTCCTTCCTCTTCAGCTGAGCTCAGTAATTCTCATGTATAAGTTTAAGGTGATGATCTAAAGCGTGTTTGTTTGCTCCCAGGCTGGGCTCTGGTCAGTAGGGGCTACCAACACCCCCACAAAACAGTAAGAGGGCTCTTTCATCAGTCATTCCCTTCTCTTTCTGCTTAGTTTGCACTGTCTACTCCAAAGGCTTTTTGCCACACTTACACAACTGCTTAAATTTGTAGCAGAAGTTCAGTTTTTGGCAGGAATTGCAGCAAGGGGTGGGACTTTCTGAATTTTGTTCACCATTGTACTTTGAAGTTGATTAAAGTCAGAGTGATGACTAAGCAGCTGGGCTGGGAATCAGAAAACCACGTTATGCTCTGAGCTCTGCTGCCAGTCTGCTGTGCAGTGCAGAGTGGCTCTCCATTTCTGCAGATCTCCACACATGCAGCCTGCCTGAGGCAGGCAGGAGCTTTGCCACAGTGGTGTTGGGTGGGGTGTCATCCTGGGGCTGCTCACTTGGTGATCCCGGTGCCATGTTCTGTGTGTGCTTGGAGATCACCGAGCCTCTCTGCAAAACAAGACCTTCATCGCCGGCAGTCAGCTTAGCCTTTCAGACCTCCCAGGACTTGTTCAATAAACCTTGCTCCTCAGCCTTGCTGCCCTGAACATTAATGTAAGCCTTCACCCAGTCATTTCAACATGCCCTAGAACTGAAAACAGCTGTGTGACCTCCTCTGTCAAAAAGGCAAAACTTGGTCAGCCTCTGCTGAAGTTGGTTAAGTGCTGGTTAAGTTTCTCAGGCACTGAACAAGTCTTTGAAGGCCCAAGGTCCTCTCCATGATTGGCAAAGAAGCTAGCTATAGGCAGCTGACTGTAAGAAATGTGAAGAACATGCCTGTTTAATCAAAAGCTATTTCTACTTGGTCCCATTTGTATGGGGAGATATTTTTTAACTGAAAATTTATGTCAAAATATGAGTATAAAATGAGTTAAGGCTAAGATATTTCACTTGACTATATTCAGTGCTCCAGCCCTAGACAGAAGGAGAGAGAAGCACACAGGCTTTGGGAACCCTGTCAGCAAAAACCTTGGTTGACTTCCCCCAGCCTCATTTTATTAGTAAGGCATATGAAAGGTCAAGCAGATTTCTTGTAACAGCCTAGTTATGCTATTTTTCTAAGGAGTCTATTCTCTATCATTAAAGTAGCTGTAATGTGATTAAATGCATCTGGACAATTATCCGTAACCCACCTCTGTCTTGTCATATGCCTGCTAAGTCCTACAAAGAGAAAACTTTTATTTGCTGTGTTCCCATAAGAGTGTAATAAAATGGGAGTCACAAAAGGTGACACAAAAGATAAATTAAAACCTGGGATAAAGCCCACTGTTCAATATGTTTGCCATATAAAATAGACTTGACTTTCAGATTTTTAGACTCAGTTCTTGTCTAGCATCTGACAAGATTTAGTCTGCAATTTTATTTTGACTTCAAATTCAAGCCAGGCAATTGCCTCCCACATCCTGAGGTTGGCAACAAGACATAAGGAAGATGACCAGGTCAAAGACAAAAAGCAGAAAAATAAATTAGAACTTCTTTTTTTAGAGTATTAATCTTAATTAAATAAGTTATGTTCACTATAACTTGAAGCTTTCCTTCCTCTAAAAAGAACATTAATATTACTGTCATTGGTTGTGACAGAACACCTACAAGGATGTTACTTGTGGAAATACATGGTAAAAATAGTATTTTGAAATGTCTTACTTCTTCCACTGCAATAGCTCAGATTTCTTATCTGCCTGACTGGGGAACCAGGAAGGCACATAAATGACTTACTGTAGGCATCTCACCAATTTCTGTTGCTTTATTCATCAGCTCTTCAGGGAATCCACAGCATGGCAGTGATGTGTGCTCTTCCTTAAGGTAAAATGCAGACATATTAGGATTAGAAATTTGTACACAAAAAGACCCTGTTCATGTCACTGAATCTAACATGAGAAAGCTTTTCCTTCATTTCATATTAAGCCTTGCTGGCTTTAAAAAATTACATTAAAAGCCTGTGCAAGGTTAGAGGTTTCCTGTGAAACCTTTGTGTGAGTTTAGAGGAGGATAATGTGTTGGACAGGGTCTTGTGCGGGAGAGTGAGTTAGCTGCATATTGCCTTGCCATTTCAAACTGGACCTTGAATTTCCCTTTGGCTCTTGCTCTTGCTTGCTTTCTCCTCTTCATTTATGCATGCTTCCTCAAGCAGTTTCTCCCTCTCTTTCCTCCTTTGTCCACAAAAATGCCTGCAACCCTCACTGTGCTGCCAAAGGCATTAAACCAGCAGCAGCAGGGGAGTGCCAGCCTGGATCAGGGGGTGCAGCTGGGTCATCCCTCCGTGCCTGTGCCTCAGAGGCACATCCCGAATTGGTGTCTCTCACAGCTGAGCCCCCAGTACTCAGAGGTGTAGGCTAGTAGGAATATGATAATCTCCATGTGGGATAAGTTTAGAGAGCAGCAAACTCAACTGCTTTAGGCGTGCTCTTAGCAGACAGTTTTTGCCATACATCTATAGAAGGGCAAAGTGAATTCAAGAGTACAGTTTTGTCTTCTTAGAGCACTTTCACCCCCTTAAGGCCAGTAACGCTTGTATTTTGAATTCAAAGGGCAGGACACAGTCCCTGCAGCTACTTTTCTGGGCAATAATGCACTCACCACAATGGACAATAAAATTAGGCAAATATTCCCCCCTTATTCCCTGCTGTAGCCATCTACAATCTCTTTTGGTAGATCCCTATGTCCAACTGTGATTGTCATTCACAGAATAATAACATCAAGCTCAACTTTTGTCAGTACTCTTTTTTTGAATTCCTGTTTAGTTTATAAATAAAAAGATGGTATACTGGAAGAGAAATTATATATGTCCTGCCTCATTTCGCCTGGTTCTGTTCTGGCTGTGGTCTTAAATCCTTGCAGGCGAAGAGCTAGGTCTTCCTGAGTGCCCTAAGGCATCTGTAGGGTACTAAAGTGTTTCCCTGACAGTTACAATAATTCTGTCACTCTTACCAAAATTACTGTCTCTGCAGCACCCCACAAGGAGAGCATGGTGTTGAGAACTACCTTTGGATGAAATTCCATGATATTTTTCTTCACCTCCTAAAAATAAAACTGAAATGTATTTTCTCTGGAGTGTTGTGGTTTAGGTTTTCTGAAACAGTGTTTTTGAGCACTCATATTTTTTGAGATGGCTTATCAGAAAATGTTATGACTGTAGATATTTTATACTTTTTGAAAATTAAGACCTTTTAAGTTGAACTCTAGAATCAAGAAGCTCAGGCTGTGTGTTATATCACTGTATTTGAATGTACTGAACAGCACTGAAGTGAATCTTTATTTTAGGTAGTAGCATTCAAACTGCAAACACACAGTGACAGCACTACAATAGCAAATATTAAAATGAGAGATTTCTCTGAGGGAATGTAGTTGTAGCTTATATATGGAAAACGACTGGCTAAAAATAAACCTTAAAAATAATTCTTAAATAGACCCACAAGGACACTGTGTATATTTTTCTCTCATTAAAATTTCCTGTTGTCTAAAATTATCTTTAATTAGGATTGCATAACCTAACAATAAAACTGCTGAGGATTAGAACCCGCAGACACATTCAGCTCAAGGCTTTAATTAGATTAAGCTCTTCATTGCCAGAAGTAAGAGATGGAGCATTAGACCTCTTTAACATTTAATCTGGAGAATGCTTTATAATTGTATTTAATATTATGTGGCAAAAGTTTACAGGGGGGGAAAAAAAAAGCAGTCTGCCAACATCTTTTTATGTAATGCTTGCTTGGCTGTTTGTCACATTTTAAAGACAGATTGTTTCAGGAAGGCATTCCAAGATAGGAGCGGGGGGGCTCACGTGTATGTACAGTCTCATAAAAGTACCTCTTGCCTCTAAAGTAGCTTTGTCAGCAGCTACCTCCCTTTCATCCCTATTTAATCCTGTTTTCCTCAAGACCCGTGGAAAACATTTGAAAAAGTGTAAGTCTAGTTGTGTTTCTAGTAAATCATCAAATCCGTGATCAGTCATCCCAATGGGCAGGATCACCAGTGTATTGTGCTTTATGTTGAAATACATTTCTACTCAGATAATGATGTTAGGTTGCTAATAAGCAAATTTACTAGCCTTTTCAGGGCTGCAGAATGTAAATTCCCAGTGCAATCTCTGGAGATTCAAACTTACAGCTCCAAGTACCAGGCCATCATGATCCAGTTGCAGAGACAACAGTATCTTACTGAGCTTTGTTGTAATCAGCACTGTTCATCTTCCAAGTACTTCTCTGAGACCCTCAAGAGTATGGGATGGAGCTTATCTCCCCTTTCTTAGCAGTAGATTCCTGATGTGGGGCATGGAGAAGATTATTAGGGTTTATTTGCTCCACCAATGCAACCATGTAAGATTTAGTTACTTCTTTCCTCTCTGTGCCTGTCTCACAACAATGTCCTGGAGCAAAATAAGGTCTGTGACCTCCTGCAGGCAGTGAACACACATTAGCTTTTTCATCCTCACCCATAAAGTGTAAAAGTCTAGAGTAGAGGACACAGGTGAACAGATGTGCTCCAGCAGGCACCAGCCAGCACTGAAAAGGCAGAAGGAGCATCTTCGTATAAAGGTAGTCTAAAATTTAGGACAGACTCAACCTGGCTGACAAAGTTTCAGGTTCTTTTTGTTTTCTCTAGTGCCCTTTCCCTGTTGTCCAAACTTTAGTGCAGATATACACAGCTCAGTCCAGAAGATAAATGTTATGGTGTTTAACTAAAAGATGCCATTTATAATGAAAATGTGAAAACAAGTTCCAGAGCCCTTAAATGCCTCTGTCTCAGAGATTGTTTTGGTAAGATTTTTGGGAAATGTTCTCTCTGAATTTCAAAACATTCTGTTTTCCTGAATTCTTTTGCTTCAGCAGAAAAAGGGATTGCAACAGTTGTGTTGATGTGAACTGTGCGCCTTCATTCTGTCAGGAAGGATAATAAGAAATTTATTCAAAATAGCATGGGTTTAAGTTTAGAAGAAGTTTAAGATATTTTCATTAATAGGTAAGAGGCAAGAGGCTGTAGCTAATAATCAGCAAGGTCTGCTGTTTCTAAGTGAAGAAAAATCATAGGTGACATCAGGTGAAAGCCAGACATAGTTATTTTTGTCCTGGTGGACTTGGATCCTGGTGCAGTTGAACATGGTTATAATGCTTCAGAGTATTTCTGTTAAGCACCCCGGTAATACTGCTACAGACAGGGAAATAATGAGTGCTTTTTTCCCAGTGAAAGGAGGTTGCCTTTAAAGAGTTTGACCTTCTACCACTTTACAAAATGTCCTTGATGAACAGAGTTCAGATAACTAAACCCATCTAAAGGTTGTTCTGCTGGACTAATAAAATCTGTCATTATTCGGTTCCTTAAATTCAGTAGTAAATTACACTGTGGGAGCATTTGCCCTGAGCATTCATACTCAGACAGAGATACGTGACAGGGTCTTTTTAAATAAAAATGTTAGATGAAGGCAATGTAATCTTAAAGGGAAGCAATTCATATTAGGACAGTACCTTATCTCTTGTCTCATTTAAACTGGGTTCCTCTTAAGTGAACCTCTCATCACAAACCTATCTGAGGGTATCACTATAATATGCTTGCTTATTTCCAAGCAGAAAGGTTAATATTTCTAATTAAAAAGAGGCTTGCTAAGGTATTTCTTAAATCAACTGTCTTTGATGATAAGAGCTTCTTAGACATTTTAAACTTTTTATTTATTTATGTTGAAGCCATTTCTTCCTCATTGAAATTCTACTGGAGAAAGCAAAGTCATCACAAATGTTAAAGTCTGTAGGGAAGATGATAGTTTTCAGCTAGCTGCAACAGAACTTATTAAGGCTAAAGGCTTATTTTCCTCCCTTAAATGAGTACTCATGTGAAAAACATCGAGTTTCAGTTTTCCCAGCAAGATTTGTGTTTTCCTTGTACATTTAGAGATGGCATTTGTAATATTTTCAGAATGAGCCTGATATTTTTACTTACCAAAGTTTAATAATTTCAAATGAAACAGTGCTTTCATTTCAGAAGAGTTACTCCTGCAAACCCATAGTTTCTGGGATATGTATGGAACTAGTTTGGTTGGAGATAAAGGTCCTATTGTTTTTTGAGTTACTGGCCAGCTTTATGGATGCAACCAACAAAGTGATCAGATAATGATGGTGACCACTCCACCTGTACAAGCAGTTCCTTCATCCACTGGAAATTATGGGAGTCACAACTCAAATTATCAGCTGGGAGTAGTAGTAAAAATATGAGTTGTATTCCCACTTTCTAAGGAGCAGAGGGCTTTGTGGGGGGCAGACGTATTGTGCAGTCATCCTGGTGCTTAGTGCTGCAAAATCTGTGGGGCAGAGAGCAATGATGCTCCATCCTACAAGATCTATGGGGCAGGAGGGTGGGCTTCTCCATCCTCTGGCATTAGCTGAAGGGTGGTGAGGGAGCTTCATCTGTGGATCAAGCACAGATGTGGAGTTTGCCTTAGATTTCCCGTAGGAATAGAATGAGAGAGAGAGGATGTTAACACACTTCTCTAATATTTGGGCTCTTTGATCTTCCTTGACAGAAGCTGCTGTTGAAATTCAAATGATTTATTAATTACAGCACAGCACCTCACAGAGTAAGAGAATTGGGTTGTGCTGTAATTTATGAGTCCTGCAAAAATAACCCCACGGAACTTTACAAAAACTGGGGAGTCTGGGAAAAAAATGAGCGCTCAAGCCCAGATTTACCAAAGCTAATAAGCAACTGCTTTTATCAGCCTGGCAAGGCAATTTCCTCCCCTCTTCTCCAGTCAGCCTGTATGCAGTTACTGCATGTTCTCAGGGACTGAATGAGAGGAAAAAAACCAAAGAATGAGAAAGAAACATCTTCCTGAAAAAAAATACAAATTCAGCAGAGATTCTTCTTGGGTGTGGTCTTCCTGGTAAGAAGATCCTAGCTCACCTGGGATGTGATAATTTTGTTTGGATACAATCAGCCTTTAAGACAGACTCCTCCTCTTGTCAGATTCCAAAGCTGCAGGATTTTGCAGTTTAAAGGAAGTATTTTATTTTATTCATAAAAACTGGCTTGAGGAAGTATCATTCAGCAAAATGTTGAAATAATTCTAACTTTTTTTAAAAAGCCACATAAGTACTGTGATACTGTGGAAAACATCACCTCTCCACTGTAGGAAGTGTGGTTAAAAGTCTGCCAGTTTTGGTGGTATAAGAAAAGCTGGCCCTATGCCATATCTTTGTGATTAAGTTAATGAGCAACTCTTTCATATTCCTTTTGCACCCTGCAAAATAAGCAGACTCATGTTTCTCTTATGAAAAATTAGCCTACAGTCAATGAACTCCCACTGATGCTGGTGCTCTTCATTACTCGCTTTGAGTAAAGCTACAGCACACGGTTCCATGTGAATATGAGGATACGTTTAAAGGACTACAGCAGTATGCAAAACAAAATAGTCTACTAGCAAAATTGGCCAGAAGGAAAATTCCCATATTTATATATTTATTTATTCATAGTGTCTAGAAAGCTGAACTCTTATCATATTTTCCTACACACACACTTTGGGAAAAGCTCGGAAAACTTTTTTGCGTTACCAAGATATTTGCTTTCCAGGCATGGTAAGCTGATGAATTCTATCAAGGACAAATTTATAAATAATGAATATTTCACCAGACAGGCTTTGCTCATCTCTTTTTTCCATCAAAATTAATACACAGCTTTTATTTTAAAAAGCTCTTAAAAATATCTAGGCCAGAACTGGTTTTTTTTTTTTTCTCCAACTTCTGGTATCTGTTCTGTACTCTTGCCTTTGCGCATCATTGGTGTAAAAACTTCCTTTGCAGCTGCTGTCAGTGTACCTGTCCACTGTGGACCAGTTTTGTTCAGGTCCAAGCCATAGGGAAGAGGAGCACGGTCTCCTACTTCAGCACAGGGATATTACAGTGCGGGGTCTCTGCTTCTCTGAAAGGTTTTGCTCTTACTGCATACTGAAGGTTAGGCTCTTCATGTTTCTTTGTCCCTTGGGATTTACATTCTTTCTAGGGAAACCATCAGAGCTCTGGAAAGCGTTAGTGACTGGCTACAGAATCCACTGTATTCTCTAAGTTAAACTGTGAACTAAGAAAAATCGTTCTCCTAAGGATTATGTTTCAGAGGAAGGCCGGCTATAGGAACTACTTCAGTCAGTGAAGACAACTTAAAAATTTCCTCAAAAACAGGAACTCTTACTTAGCCATTGGATCAAGTTCCACCTGGGGCAATTTTTTCAGCCTTCCCCATTCATTCTTTGCCCCTGAAATTTTAACTGATGGTGGGTTTTTTCCTTCCCTTGAGAGTCGCAGTGCTGTGTTTGCTAGCACATCACAATTATTGCTTCCCACCCCAGTACTGGCTGCACTTCAGGAGTGGCTGAGTAATCTGTTTATATTGGCTCAGGACATATTACTGTCCTCCTGACGAAAGATATAATACCAAAAGCAATTGTAATGTGTCAATTGATTTTTTTTTTAAAGTTTGATTTGGTTGTCAGAGCCTGTACCTAATGCTTATGTTACTGTGATTGCTCTTCTTGCAGCGTGTCAGGCCCAAAGAAAGGAATGGAACAGAACACAATCAAAAAGTCACTTGCAAAAAAACTTGCCTCTTCTTTATCAAGAATGTGGGAAATCAAATGCATCATAGATTTTTCTTTGAGCTCTGGTGTTTGATCTTTGGTAAAAGTGACCTTCAGTGGGTAGAGGACTTCTGTTTCCATTTTCCTACATTTACAAGGAAGATGGAGGTTATTATGCATTTATATTTGCATTTTCTCATGCATGTAGAAACTGCCAATTTTTATCTGCTCTGGAAGACAGTTATTCTGAGTAGCTCAACTTCTGTCCTCTCTAGAAAAGAGTGGCAAAAAATGTTTACCATATCTGTGCAAAAGTTTGGTTTTCGTAGCATCGACCAAACATATATGATTAACTAGTCAGGGAAAGAGAGCAAATTTACAAAGTCCAGTTGCATTACACAACAATTTTCAATCCCTTAAAAGGTCAATAACAAAACCAGAGCTAACCAAGCACCTTTTTAGCTGATATTTCTAAGATGGAATGAAAACAACAGTATGAAGCTATTGATTGCCTCTATCTCTTTTTGGAACTTTTTATGTACTAAGAAAAAATTCAAATAGGGCAAGCAACAGAATTTTTTTTTTAAGAAAAGATTCTTGTTCTTTATTTTTTAAACTGTTAACTTACACTATTGTTTAGAGTACATTAAGTAATGCAAAAATATGGGCACCCTGCTGTATCAATTTGTATCTTCAGTAAGCATATGAACTCTAGTGAATAATTTCATCTAAGATTTAAAAAGGTAATGAGAGCGGGATTTAGTTCGGTGATTGTAGTAATTAGTTACCTAAGTCAGGCCTTTATTTTTACTCTGGAAAGAAAGTCAGAACTCACTATTGTATGTTGAGATGGGGGGAAGCCAGCTGGCATATCCATATCTATCAATTGACTAAATAAATGCAGAGTCGTTAAATAGTTTTCTGCAAATATAAAATCGTAATTATTTCTTTATCTTCTGTCCTTTGCCAAGACAGTAAGCCTGTTCTGAATATGTCCTATTCTGCCCCATATATAATGCTGACTGAGTATTTTCCTTCAGTGGCAGCTGGGGCTTTGAGCAGCCTGGGCTGGTGGAAGGTGTCCCTGCTCATGGCAGGGGAGTTGGAACTAGATTATCTTTAAGGTCCCTTCCAACCCAAACCATTCTACAATTCTGTGATTAGCAGACACACCTTCCTGACTCCTCCTTTAGGTCTAACAAACATTGTTAAAAAGTCTATTTGAGGTCCAAAATATTTAAGATAATGCTAAGCAGATTTTAAGTCCTGCAGGGTTTTACTTTTTAAACAACACACAAGAGATGCCTACAAAAAAAGCCCATGCAGTAACTACAGAGTGGTTTTCATACATTCATCTCCTCCACCATGTTTAGCCCTTGGCTTTCTTAGGTGCAGCCTTAAAAACCACAGTAATGTCATCTGAATTCCAGGTGGGGAAAAAAAAAATCTTTTTGATTTTCTACTTTTCTCTGGGTTTATTGTTAAAATAGTAGCTTGAATCTCATACTTACAAATCAGGCTTAAACGTAGCCTAATTAAAACTTGCAATGACTGAGATTAAAGTTATTCTCCTTTCTAAACATGATGCATTTTCTGCTCTAAGATTACTAACTTGGACTTCTTATAAAGCAGAGTGCACCAGATTGTCACTGCTGTGTTCAACAGGGATGCAGAAAGGACAAGATGGATCTGTGGTGTGGTGCCTTTGGGATGCATATGGTGTGCTGCAGTATGGCTGCAGTGCAGGAAAAGGCTCAGACTTGAAAAGAAGCATAGCTTGAGTTGATTTCAGTTGGAGTGAAGTGATGTGGCTTTGTTTGTATGCAGAGAAACACAAGGATAGCAGTGCAGCTTTTAAGGTTTTTGTCCCTTTAGCGCCAAAGCATCACACTACATCCAACAGCAGTCTGTGGTATCAGCATGATCCAGCAGTGTGCCATGTCTCTGCAGTCTTTGTAAAATGAAAATGATGGACTGGTACAGACTGGAAGATATCTGGAGCACATCTGGGCGAACCTTGCTGGAAGCGGGGCCATCTCTGGAGCTTCTGTAGGTTTCTCAGTCACCTTTCAAATACTACAAGGAACAGACATGAAGGCTCTGGAAGACCAGTTCCAGCATGTGACTACACTTAGTTTGAGGACTTATTTTGTTTGTATCTGATCAGAATTTCCTGTGCTGCAACTTGTCCATTGCCTCTTGTCTTTTCTTCTTGTATTTTTCTTATATGTAACAGTAGGAGGCTTATAATTCTCAATTGAATTGGATGTATAAAAAGTTCTGGGTAAAACTTGCTCTTTTCTCAGTGTTACTAGAGCATCCCTCAGAGCTGTATCGATGCCTACCGCAGTATGCAGCTGTGTGTCACGGTTTTATTTGCCATGTAGAAGTAAAAAGTAGGCACTGCACATCCTACCCAGCCTTTAGGAGAGGATGGAAGATGTTCAGTCTTTAGTTTGACCAACACAGAGAAGAAAATTTCCAAACCAGATGCACTTTCAGTTTTATATTTATTTTAATTTTATTTAATTATTTTTTAAAATTTAATTTCATTTTAATTGTAAGCAGTTTAATTAACTGCTGAGTTTAAGGGCAAGAGGTTTCACATCAAATTAGCCTAATTATCAGACTGTTGATTCAGCAACAGTGCCTTGAAAAGGTGCAATAGATGGATAAGACAAGCAGAGAAGCGTGTTTCATATTTTGCCTTGTTAAGAGGCTGATGAGAACTCCTCTCTGAACATAGGGTGGGTCAGAATGGAATGTACTAGTTCACCCTCACAGAATCCATTCCAGTGTCTTTGAACTGAGGAGTTTTGTTGATACCAGAAACACTTGCTGTTTGGTTGCTCAGTCAGTAATACACTGATATTCTGGAGCTCAACCATCTATAGGTCAGCCCACGTAAGTTGTCTTTATCATCTTCATAAGATTCCAGGAGACTTGTTTGGTTTTTAAAAAGCTATCCAAATAATGGCATGGAAGTCTTGGGAATATATTTCTGATATCAGTCACTCAGCTGTGCTCAGAAAGGGTAAGAAATCTTGTTTTTCAGAGAGCTGCTTCTCACTTGCCCTTAATGCTTCTCTCTTTCCCTTCATATTTCCGAATGCAACAACTTAGCTTTGAACAGCAACACATAAGAGAGTATTTAATTCAATATTTAGCTCAGTCAAGCTTTTAAAAGTTTGTTTCTTCATAAAAGCATAATTTGGGGATTTTTTTTTTTTCAATTCAATTCAATTACTTCATGCTACTGAGGCAGAAAAGGCAAAGATTTGATAATGCTGTCATTTTGGGAGTGCACACAGTGTCTGTATGTCATTACACTCAGTCACTTAATGCAACTCTGAGGTGAGGTTGGACTGCCAAGCAGCCGTGCAACAAAAGACAACACAATGTAAAGGACTTTTGCTATAAAAAAGTACATCAGGAATTTTATTTTTGTCTGCTTAGTCCTTTCTCCCTGCGAGAGGTTCATTAGTCTCCAGTGGAAGACAGAGTATGATTCCTGCCTTTTAAAGAACGATGTCAAAGGGATAATTCTAGCTGCTTTTCATGCAGATACTTGAACACCTGTTTCTCCTTCATTTATCTGCCAAAGAAGATTAGTTCAGGATAACACCTACTGATTTTATGGATTACTGCTGGGGTATTTTTGCCTCATAGTAATAAAGGTGAATACCACAAATGGCTTTTCTATAGGCCTTAAGCAAAACTATATGTAACAAAATCATAAGATGTGTGGGTTGTGTGATAATTTTGGTTTAGCATTAAGCTAAATTTAAGATGCCATCATATGTAACTGTCGTGTTTCTTCACAGTGTATTCGTTTGAAATGTACACCACCCCCTTATTCTGTAAGCCTCCTCATTACTGTGGCAAATTCAAATATCTTGTAGTCAACTAGTTTCAAGGAACCTTGCAATATTTGCACATTATCAATGTCATCTTTTCCTGCTGCTTATTCTTCATTTGCAATTATAATAATTCATGGTATTTCAGCCATCTCCACAGCAACTAATTATGATGGTAGAAATAGACTGACATCTATTGCTATTATGCAACAGAAAGAGGTGAAATTTCACAAAAATAAATCATCCAAATCTTACGGATGTAAAAAAAGGCCAGGATAAAGTTGGAACAGAAGAATATTTAGGTAGAGTTAATCACTAAATGGTTATTTTTTTCTTCACTTATCTCTGAAATTTGAAGCTACAGCAGTAATATTTTAATTAAGGTATTTATAACAACATAATGACATTTTGATAATCTTCAGAAAAATACTTGTAGGTAGTGTCACCTTTGATCAAACATGTAATTGCCACGGAGCAGTTATTTGCAGTATCTCTGTGGTTCTTTTGTGAAGTATTTGTCAAAATCTGCAGAACAAGTCGACCTTATTCTCTGTTAAAAAACCATCTACAGTCAGGTCATAACCCAACACTGGGCAGAATTTCAGATTTCAGGTTCACATTCCACTGTCACTTCACATACTGCATTGCCAGAAAGCAATTCCCAGAACTGAAAGAAACAAAGTAAAATAAAAGAAGTCTTAGTATTCTCTGAAATTAATGAGTGAAAATTCCTGAAGCCTATGTTGAAAAAGGGTTCTAAGCCCAGATGCCACACTAGCTAGTAAGCTACTTTTGCAACCAGCACTACACAGGCCATGAAACCTGAATCCATTTTTGTCATTTTAGATGTCAGTATGTTGAACTCTGTATTACTTAACAGGTCTGATTTAATCATGCAAGAAAAATCCCCTGACATGCATGGTAAGGAGATAAAATTCAAGTTTCTTTCAAAGGCAAATCAGCTGCCTTTGCATATTTCCTGACAATTAGATAATTGAATAGTTTTGTGTATTGGGATCGAGGGTGTTTTCACCTGATTCATTAAACACGTTTTAAAAATAAATATATTCCAGGACAGACACAGTAGCTTGAACTACTCGTGGTAGTCCAGCATCTTTTCCTGTACTCAATGGTTATGTTACATGCAAGAAGCAGGGTAAGCATCTATTTATCTGGCTCCTGACTTAAGAAATCAGATTGCAGCACTCAGAAATTCATAAGATAACAGCTGTATCCAAATTAAGCCATGTGGATTTATCCTTTGTGTTGTTGGAGCCAAATTTACCCTTAATGGATATCTCTTGCAGACAATTCCACAATGAAAAAAGACACTGTACACAAAAGCACCTTTTTTTTCAGCTGCACCCTGGCCATTTTGTTGGGTGCTCTTTATCTCCGGCATTTCATGAATGAGTGAATGACTGTTCATGGTGTTACAGACCTCTGCTGTGTTCCCTGTTGACTTCTGTCCTTGCTGCAGCGTGGCCCACGGTGCTGGGGGCAGGCAGTGCCTCTCTCTGCATTGGTAATGGCCCCAACGTGGAGCAAGGGGTCATGGCCACCCTGCAGGAGGGCAGGAGCTCACACCGCTGCCAAAGGACCCTTCAGAAGGCAAAAGCCCTTATGGCATGGGTTTCCCCTCATCTCTGGGTCTGGCAGCCTGTGAGGGCTGTGGGGCTTCTTTGCAAGGCTGTGCCAGGCCAAGGAAGCCCTGTCTGGTGTAGGTCCCACCAGAGGGTGTGTAGAATATGTGTACTGATACTGTTTTGTGCCTTGATTTTCCTCCAGTGGAACTGTCTGGTTCGTGCGGTGCACAGCCTAGATGACAGTTACCATGTATTTTTGTGAGTGTCAGGGGAACCAGGACCTTGCTATAAAAGAAGAGATGACAAAAAAAAATGTGGTTCTGCTATTATTCTTTATTTCTCTGAAAGATACCCTGTCCCTTTGGTCATGCTTTTTTCATTTTTTCATCACTTTTTTAGTTCTGAGGTATCTTTTTGGAGATGAGTACCCAGATTTGTGTTAGCTGTAGACTGTTGCACTAGCACCAAGGGGCTGTACTTATTTCCTAGTAATTTCAGATTTCTGTTGCCTTTTTTTACTGCTCGGAGCATTAGGATGATGTTTTCAAATAATTCTCTGCAGAGTTTCCAAGCACTATCTTCTGAGTGGGAATGACTAATATAGCTGTTAAGTGTGTAGAGTTAGGGCTGCCTGTTCCCAAATGTCTTTTTTGCTCTTACCAATGTTGAATTTTGTCACACATCATTTAGTATCATAAGAACTTTTGTAGTTCTTTGCAGTAAGCAGTCAGCAACTTTTGTCATCTCCCTATTGTCAACATTTCTAAACTGTGTTTTTGTGAAGAAGACAGTGGGTAGTGCTACATCCCTCTGCTTATGTATGAGGCATTCCTTTTTGATGTCTACATGTTGTTGTTCCACCAGAGGATAATCACCCTTATCTAATGCAATTTTAATTCTTCTGATGACCTTAACAGGAGTTTTGGAACTCTGAAGACACCAACTTGGAACAAGCATCTTTATTCATTGACTTCTATGAACTTCCCACCTCAAACCTAGGATGATTCTTCTCTCATGACTCTTCTGTTCTAGGTCTCCCAATTTCTAGCTTTATTCTGTGTAACTGTTGCTAGGCTGGTGGTATGGGAACCAGGCTTACTGGTCTGTAATTCCCGGATGACTTTCAGACTCCAAAGAATAGCAACCTTCTATTTGCCATCTCCCACTTTTCTGTCTTATCTAGGTTACATGTCACACTTAGTGTTCATGTTTGATTTCCTGAGGAACTCTAGGAAGAAAACTGTCTGGTCTTGGCAGTTTGCTGCTCTCCATTTTATTGATTTCTTAAAAAAGCTCTCCAAGTGACACTTCACTTAGAAAGACTTCCACAGCTCCTTGTAAAGAAGAGTATCACTCTGCAATTCTGCTGAAGCTCTTCAGGATTAGCCCTGCTGTGAAAAATATTTGCCTTGTTTACCATGGCCTTTTAGCCTTCAATGCCATTGCTTTTAACCTTAGATCATCTATGATTCTACCAATTTTCTGTTTGGTTTTCTACACAATGAACAGAAAAACTTTATTAGGTTCTGGAAAGCAGAGATACTTACACTGGAATACTGAGATATGGGACTGGCAATATTATCTACATTTATGATGTGATTACACTGTAAGAAATGTCCAGACTATTATCATATCTCCTTCACTTCACTGTCCTTCCTGCCTATTCTTTTTCAAACTTGCCTCTTATATCAGTACTTCAGTTCAAAACTGTTACCATCTAAACATGTTTTGCATCTTCATCTGTCCCCATCCCAGACAAGCATCAGGACTGTGTTTTCGCACTCACACACAAAAAGCACTAAGATACCATAAGAGTAAAAATGCCTCATTTTCTCAGATAACTTCAACATTTACTGGAGAGGAGCATAAAACAATGTCATCATTGGTGGGTTTTTTTTAAATATCTTCTATTGAAATAATGGAATAATTCATACTACAAGCAGGATGGTGCATGCCAAATTCTCATGAAGCCATTCTGCATTCATGTTACTGTAACTGAAATCACAGTCTGGTCTTTTTTCAGTCTGTTGATTCCAGAGGACTGCCATGTATAATGGAAAGTTTCCCTCCATCTGGGAATGTTATCTTTTCACCCCAAAGAAGCAAAGAAAAAGTCAAACCAGGACTCTCTATAAAACATGCTGAAATTGCATGGTGGGCCTTTGCTTGAACTGTTATCAGCTACCGAGCCAGAAAGCAGGCTGCACTATTTTGGGAGATAAGGCGCTGGCGTTAAAGACACTTTGGGGTTTTTTTCAGCATTATGTACCAGCCAGCTAGTGCCATTGCACAAGCTGGAAATATCATCCAAATATAATTGCTGGATGGTGTGACAGCTGCAATTCAAGAATCTTCTTATTTTGGAGGAAGTGTTTGTTGCTTTGTGATTCAGTCATTCCTATAATCAAGCATTAAATGAATGATTTCCTGTTTGGCTCCTAACAGAGGTCTGTGTTGAAGGGTTGATGCCAGTTCATTCCAATAACAAATGCATTTTTAATTTGTGTGTGCTTAGTCAAGATTTTCTGGGTGTACAACAGTAGCGATGGTTTCTGAGAAGTATATGAAATATTCATAACATCTCTCTCAAAACGGTGCTAAGCCAACTTCAGATTTAAGTATGTATTTCTTAGTGACAAGCTGTGCTTTGTATCATTTATTTTTAGTAGAGGTACATGTGGACACAGATAAACAAGTCCCCATCTATTTTCTATGTCAGTTTGGGAGGCTATGGTGTACTAATTATTCCCGTGTAAGTGGAAAACCATAATTTACTTCAACAGCGTTTGAGTAATGTGCAAATATATTTTAAATTATCTCAACTCCTTTTCTGGTGAAATAGGAGCATCCAGCAGAGCAGGCTTTTTTCAGTGTAGCCAAAATAGGATGTTGTTAGGGAGTAAAACACTGGATTTACACATCTGTCTGGCAGTGGGTACCAGGCAATATATGTTTGTAAAGTTACAGCTGTGAGGTAAACTCAAGGTGTAAAACTACACAGCAGTTGGCTGTTGCTACAGAAAGAGTTGTGCTGCTTGTCTTACCAAGTACAGTTCTCTCTTCTGTCAGCGAGGAGATCCTCCCAGCTGGCAAATGAGGGGACCTAACACTGGCCAGTAGCTTGGTTGTCATCTCCAGGTGGTCTGTCCAAGCATTCTTTTTGCCTTCTTATCATCAGCCTGCCACTGTTTTGGTTTTATCTCAAAATTTTTCCCCATTTTTCCACCCCAGGAAAGTTGACGCCTTGACCTTTAAAAGTTACTCTGAAGAATCCAGTTCCCTGACATCTGCTAGACTTCTTTATGTAAACTGTGCTCTGTATTTTGCCATATGGAAGTGTTGTCCGATGAGGAGCAAATCCAAAAGCAGCAACTTGCCTGGATAGTTACATGCCATGTGGAAACTCTGTTATGGAGAGAGCTCTCCAGAGAGTCACAGGAGTCGTTCTCTTATTCAAGCAATGCCCACCATGGTTTTTGCTTTGAGAAAGGTCCCCTGAACTATTGTGTTGCAGAATATTGCAAATAGACATTTCTGCTGTTACAGATGACACTGCAGATCTCTACTGCAGTATCATCATTCTAGGAGCCATCTTCTCACCTTGCAGATATCTCACCCAGCTCTTCACCCATTTGCTTTTAGCACAGTTTTTGTCTGTTGCACGTACAGAAATCTGAGACTGCGAGGTACCTAAAGCAAGTTGAGTCACTTGGAAAAAGCAGCTGTTCCTTGGGATGAACAACTGCTGCTGATGTTCCCACAATTTTTTTCAGATGGCATCACTCATCTTGTCCAGTTGCAAAGGTTTGATGTGTGGAACCCATTTTCTTAGTGTTCCTTTGATACTACAACTTCTACATGCATTGGTACATGGACACCTTTTGGGTGTCCATCATTTGGGAAAATGTAAATTAATTTCCTACCATAAGGATTGCATCAGCTGCCTTCTACTGGTGTTTAGGACATAACCTCATTGCAGTAAGAACTGTGGTGGTAATCACTATGGTCAATTTAACGTAACTACAGCATACATAGGGTGCTGGTAGCAGTATGGACTTAAGCAGGGTCTATTCTGGCCTGCCAGATTTCTTGCTGGGATGAAAGCCTTCTAATAAGTCACTCCTCACTACTGTTTTTGATGCCTAAAGTAAGAAGTCTCCGAGTACTGAGTTATGGCTTTTCACTCTGCAGTCACACTGTATTTGCAGAGCAGGTGTACATTAAGATATGCTATGTTACCTTGTTGCAAATTTCTTTAATTAAGATACAGAATCTCCTTTTTCATTAAGCTGTGGAAAGCAGTACCTGTTGGTGGCTCAGCTTTCCAGTTCTTGACCTAGTACTACCTAGGAATTAATAAAAAACACTTTGCAGCAATTCAGAGGGAAGAACAGAAGAAATGTATTTTCTTCTTTTTTTCTCTATTCTGGTTGGCTTTCTGAGTGTCTTCCTAACTTCTCAAGTGTGACTAGTAAAGCAATTATGTAGAAAAGGTATAAAAATGCGAGTCTTTCCAAAATCCTATTGATAGATTATCACAGTTCACTGACACAGTGGAGTTCTGTTTTGCTGTTTATTAGCTGGGCAGCCGTGGGTGGTTAACATTTTTCTTGAGGTGTCTACAATCTTGTTTTCTTTTCAAATCCACTTTCTCAGGGTTTTTTTTCAAACACACAGCTTTTGTTACGTTTGTCAAGATTTCTTGTTTCATCTCCTATTTTCATGCATTCGTTTTCTGCCAGGCTTGCTCGGCTTCACCTGTGAAATCCATTATGTTGGGTTTCTTTGGATCTAACTTGAAGTAAAGTTCTTTCCCTAGGAAGACACCTTCTTTGATTGATTTTTTTCAGTCCTTCTGTATGAAAAAAAATACAGTCCATCTGTTTTTGGATTAGATTTCTGATTTCTTTAGTATAGAAGGAATTAAGAACTATCGTGGTAGAGTTGTTCAGAAACAATTTTTGCCTTTCCTTGTGTTTGCTTAATTTCTGGTTGTATACTATATTTCTGAGTTGTGTTACTGTATTGTGATCTCACTTAGTGTGATTTTCAGTATTTTGATTAGCTTCTGCAATTCTGTGTTTGCTGATTTGACTTTGCATCCACTTTCCTCCCAAGTCTGTCCTCTGGCAGTTTAGTGTAGTAATGGTCCGTACAAGTCTAGAGTTTTCTTAAGGCTGCTTTCACTTCTTCCCCTGTTTTACTTTCTGTCTCAATCCGTAAGGAAGAGATGATTGCATTTTTATCTGTAGTTACCAGGTGTGCCAACTGTTACACCTCCTAAACTCTTCCGGTTAGTAACTAGGAATTTTAGATTTGATCCTGTACTCTTAAAGGAATGTGTACATTTTTACTGTGTTATTTCAAAGGCTTACCTGTCACAAGTGAAGATTTGTCATGCTCCCAGTCCAGTGCTGCTAACTGGAAATGGACCATTGTCTTGAGCTGGTCTGAATTTGATTGGAAGCAGGATGTCCTGACATCATCTTCTCTATGCTTTTACATAGTCATAATCTAAAATAAATCCAGTTGTACTTGCAAGACTGGAAATGAAATAAAATAAAATTAATCACTTGGCAGGGGGGGTGGAGGAGTGGTTTGATTTTATTTTTGCCTCTTTTTCCTGTTATTTTATTTTCCTTGATTACAGTAACAAATTTTAAGTCTAGAAGGGTCATTTCCTAGCCTAGATTGTTGGCCCCTGGTCACAGAACAGGTGCTGTAAATGCTTTGCTACTGGTGTTGTTGCCAAGTTGTTTCAGCTTGTCTGTACCTCACTTTTCCTCTATAATGATGATCCTGGCTCACTTAAAGAGTGTTTTGAGTTACACATTAGTGTGGCATCAGTGCAGTGGGGTTTTTCTGTATTATTAGTTTGTCTTGTAGCACATGCCACAGAAGTTTTCCAAGTGATTCACATACTGAAGGTGGTTTATTTGGTCAGCTGATCTGGAGAGGTACTTCAGTACACTTTTTAAAATCAAGCTTAACCTTTTCTACCAGCCTATTTTTCTCCTTCTGATGTTCAGAAGAAGCCTATGTTATCTCATAGAATGGCAGTGCTAGGCTACAGTCAGAACAAGGAATGTCATGGGCAGGGACACAGACAAGAAGAAGCTCCTGATCCTGTCTAGGTAGTAATCTGTCTGAATTAGATTTTGTAGATGGTACTGTTGCAGGAAAACCCAGGCTGGTACTAGAGATACTCAAAAGTTCTGTAAGGAACTTTAAATCTCAAAGATTCAGAAACCTGTTGGAATATTTTTACTTTCCTCAGGCTTCAAGAGACCTATGCCTGGTTGAAGCCAAGCAAAATTCATATTTAGCAATGAGCAAAGCAATACAGTTATTTCAACCAAGCTATGTTTTGGCATTGGTCATACCCCAAGTGCCCAGCAGCAGTGATGGGTGTCATGCCACAGCTATTAAAACAATCCCAAAATTCATGGAGCTCTCTGTGAGCTGGCACATCTACATTTTCCTCAGCTATGTCTATGACTTTCATCTACAGCAGCATTTCTTTTCTTAAGACTACTCTCTTCAGTCAATTTTGATTTCAGGAGTATATTCAGCCCTATTTTTATGCATCTTTATCTCAGCTACTCACCCTTAGATTTCTTTACAGTCAGTGAAGCCTAACAGGCACTTCCAAGGTGCAGTTCAGTCTTGTTTAGATTCTTGCATTACTCTGAGGTTAATCATGCCCAAGACTTACTCTTAATATATAAAGAGGCCAACTGAGAGGCAGAAGCCCACACTGTAATAATTTGTATCAGCTGAATCCTGCTCAATTTGATTGCTAAGAAGGCCTAGATAGTTGGGAAAATTTCAAGACAATATAACATTTTTTAATGCATAATCCACCACATTTGAAAATATCTTCTTCCTTATAAATCTAAAGAAAACATTGATGGTTGTTTATCTTAAATGACACTGTGCAAAGCAATTGGTTTGCTTGTGTCTAATTATTCAGATCTGAATTATCAGCAAAGCAGATTCCTACTGAAAGCAAGTATAATTGTTCCACCAGAAAGCTTCTGCTCTCAGCTTCAGCTTATAGCAACCTTTGCTTTCTAAAATCATCCTGAAAATTATAGTGGCCTTTGAAAGGAAGAATTCATGCAAAGCATCCCCCAGTGCTTTTTAAGACAAAGGCCAAGGACAACGTCAGAAAAAAAGCAAGGTTAAGATCCAACTGGCCAGCACAGACTGGGATTTAGTTTCAGCTGTCAGATGAAAAGGGCAGGACTTGTTTATTCAGTCCACCCCTCGGTTTAAGCAGCGACATGACAATTGCTGCAAAGGAGGACAGTTTATTATTATCTTGTATAATAATATTTATTATTAATTTATTATTGCTTCATATAGATGCGGGTTGGAATAGTTCATCTGAGATTTTTTTTTTCCTGGAGGGAAGGATGGGAGGACAGAAAGGTTGTGTGTCCTGACTGCATAAATTCCTCTTTGGCTGGTTAATGGAGCAGCAGAAGTGCTTGGCACAGAGGCAGAAGCGAGCTTCGCCTTCTCAGCTGGAGGAGCAGCCCACAACCGCTGCCATCACGGAGCACAGCAGCCTATTAAAGGAATAAAGACAAAACTGTGTTTGATTTCCAGAATGGAGGGGCAGGAACTCCTCCTGACCTTGTCAAGGCTTTACTGATCTTAATGGGTCTGCCACAGAGAAAAACTCTGCTTCAACAGCGGAGGGGTGCTGCTCCTGAGGGACAAGTTCAAAAATACCAGCTCAGAAACATTAATAAATACATTTCCCACTGTTTCTTCATCAAAGCACAAAAGAAACAGAGTACTGCAGAGCACACTGGCAAAATCTGTACACTTCTGCCATAAAATACACATAGGCTCATTTCTATAGACTAGTAACTGAGAGTTTCTTGGAGAGTGGATGAATTTGTTACAGTAACTAGTTTCTGGCATAAGTAGATACCATAAAGAGGGTTTAATGCTTATTTCTAATCTCCTGGAAGGTTGTATGAATGAAAAAAAATGAGGTTAATCACCAAGGAAAATCACTAATGAAGTAATACATCTTTTCTTAAATATTAATTATATTTCATTTTTTCCCATCACAGAATTTACACGGTTCTCATGAATCAAGGATTAATTCAAAGGTTTATATTTATCCTCTGCTGTGAATGGATTCCTTCTCAGTGGAGAGTGAATGAATTTATTTTATACCAGCTTTCTGCTTGAAAAGAAAAACCCTTCATAAAAGAACTGGCAATCTTTGCCGGAGAAATCCAGACCAAGTAAAGCATTTCATTGTTCTGGCTGTTAGATCCTAATGAGTTCTGCATCTAAGTGCTTGTGTTTTTTCCCATCTGATCAGCATTAGCATAGCAGGTTAAATGTGCGGCACTTGTTTGGGAAGATTTGTATTAAAGAAAGGCAGCAGGTTCCATAGTTTTAGTATAACATCTGTTATTATCATTCGGTGCTGCTCTTAGCCCAGCATGCCCTTCCTCTAAATATCTTATTAATTAAACTGGCTTAGTAGGAAAATAATTAATACTATAAGTCCTGTACCTACTTAGAAAGGATTTAGAAACTGAAAAAATTGATTTTGTCTGAGCTTCAGCTTGAGGGTCGTGGGTTTTTCATTCTTGAGCACAAGCAGATTACAATAGGGAGTATCTGAAAAGCCTATATACAGTCTTCCAAATATATCCAAAGATACTCTGTCTTTGAAATTCTGCAACTGCAAAAACAGTCTGCTACTTTGAGAAGTCTTGGTCACTACTGGAGGGTCTTCCTCAGCAACTGGTTTGGAAGAGATGCTTCTGCACTTCTTTTAAATGTCCTGGTAGCTCTTTTTAGCACCTGATTCCCCAAAAGCCTTAACTCCAGTCTGCAAAATTACTGTGTTTCTTACCAGTACTATGATAATGTGGTGGGACCTCCTAGCCATTAAGTCAGTGGTAATGCTGCTACCTTGGATAACCAGCTCTTGACTGAGCAGGGGGGTGAGGCAGTGCACCCAGGTGGATGCCAGTGAATTTGTGTGTAAAATGTGGATCTGTTACTTAGCTCACTTTGGTCAAGCAGAGAAATAGAATTTGCTTGTGCCTTTGTTCTGTGGGTAGTGCTGCTGTCTATATGCAGAAACTGCTGCTTTGCTGCTGATTTTCCCAACTTAGTTTCCCACTGAAGAGCAAGTTCAGTGTGCTGCTTATTCTAACAGAAAATTACACTTTCTGAGACCTATTGGAAAAGGTGCTGGGTGCCGCCAAATTGGTCTTTAAACTCAGTCAGAGTTTTAACAATTTCTTTGTTGGGAGAAGGCTCAGGAATTAGCTGCAGCTTAATGTGGCTTTTTTTTGGAAGGTCTGAGGGCAAGTATTCTTAAGGAGGAAGAGGGAAAAGCTTTAAACACTTTAAATGTATCAGAACAAGATCCCCTCAGCACAGGAAAAAGGCAGCTTGGGGAGAAGTCTGCAGTGTGACTCCAGAGTTTGATTGTTGGGCCTTTTTTTTCAAAAGCATATTAGAAACTTAGAAATCAGTGTTTCATTGCAAGTCAGTTGAGGTGCCTAAAGAACTTCTTCAAATGGGTTTAAGGCACTCTGGAAAATGCTGTGGCTGTTGTGTTAACAGCCTTCAAAATCAAACTGCATCATGTGGCTGATTAATGGGTATGGGGCCTTGTGCTTCAGCAAAGGGACCTGCCTTTAATTGTGATCCATGCTGAAGTTCAGGGAGTGTGTCTCTCCCTGGGGAGACCAGGGTTTTTAATTAGCTTCTGGCTGTACATACTGGTCATCTTTGTCCTGAAGAATATGTGTTCAAAACTGATTTTAAAAGCAGGGAAGCCTAAATTTATCACATGGAGGAGAGTGAAGCAGAGCTGGCCTTGTTCACACCGAGCCCTAAGTATCTGGCAGCAAGTAAGTTGCAATGAGCACAGTGTGCCAGTATAAGCACGGCTAATTCACCTGATATATGTATCCCTGTGGGAACAGCCAACACACAGCAGTACCAAGAAAGGTTACACCCTCCTGTTTTCAAGGAAGGAGAGAGGGTTTTCAAGCCTCTTTTGCTTTAAATCTGCCTTGGGCAGGCTGAGGATGCTAAGTCCCAGTTCATCTGTGTGTGCGTGCATCTGTGCTGGGTCTGATAGAGGAGCATATGGCAGGAGCGATTTGCCCTTGACTGTGCCTCTTTTTTGGCAGGCACAGGCATGTTTCTCACAGAGCGGGTGCAGTCGCAGCCACTCCTCCACATCACTTCTTGTGCCCCTGGCTTGCTGGCTTTCAGGTCTTTGCCTGTGTGCATGTCCTTTGTGGTGTTTTGGTTAATTGGACATTGTTTTAATTACTCCTGCACTAAAGAAACATGTATTTTCTATCTGTCGTTTTGCTGCCTCAGTGACCGCGGTCTCCAAGCAGCCAGTACAGAGCTCGAGCTATTCAGATCTGGTGTAAATTGCAGTGGCTCTCTTGGAGTTTCCCTCCTTTACATTTCTTTAGGGGAAAACACCACTCCAGGGAACTGAAGGCTCTATTAAACACCTCATTTTTGCAATGTCCCAGACACCTTGATCTGCCCTCACTGGAGGAAGTGGCAAAGAAGCCTTGGCTTCTATTCTCTTCCACAGCCTGGACACAGTCCGTGGCCGTGTTCTTGGCCATATCTTTCCTTGGTTTGAGCCTTTGTGTTGCCTTCTTTCTTACCCTTCCCTCTCCAGCTTCTGCACTAATGTCCTTTTTCTCCCTTTGCTGTCTCTAATTCTCCACAGAAGTCAGAAATGCTTGGCTTATGTGTCAAAATCAAGCAACGGGTGTGCAGATACGCCCTCAAATCAGTCAGTCTATCGCCATTTCTGTCAATAACAGCCACACTACAGCAGCAGACAGATTCTCTGGACAGCCAGTAGCCTCTATTTCGAGATGCTAAACTGCCATTGACTTGAAGAGGAGAAAGAGCATTTTTTAAAATGCCTTTGAAAGGCATGGAGCCTTTTAAAACAATAATTTCCCTTCTTTTCTATTTATATTGACCCTTATCCTTTGCTTACAGCTTTGGAAAGAAAAATGTCAATGAGGCAAAGCAGAGAGGAGCTTATAAAACGAGGAGTGCTGAAAGAAATTTTTGATAAAGGTAAGTGTTCTTCTTTTCACAACAGTAAATTGACATCCCATATAGTTTTATGGCCAGACGTTACATAATTGTAACACCAAGAACCGGGAGTAGAGTTCTGAATTGCAAGACTGTGCAAACTAAGATCTCTAAACACTTCTCTTGACTTTGACGTGGTCTGGCCCTCTCTGTTGGATACATGTGATAGTTACTTTGCAACTAAAAATGAAAACTAATCAGAAATGTAAAGCAAGAGAAATAAAAATGACAGCAATAGGCAGTAGTCACTGACTACAAAAGAGCAAAGCATCCAGACTGTGGAGAAGTGTGGTGGGTTTGTGCCTCTGTGTGTTGCCATTGTCTGTTAAGTCACTTTAGGATTAACTGTTGTGGAAAAGGGAAACATTTAAAGGTTTTTATCCTGATGAGCACAGAACAATGTACTTTCCCTTGAAACAGCTCAGAAGAGATAAAAATTCCTTGTTCAGGATAATTAATTTGTTGAGTTGGTATTGTTGAGTTGGTAATGTCTTATTTATGCAAAATGCCACTGTTTTACAAACATAATTGTTTTACACTGATAATACATAGTTGACATCTATTACATATATGTCAGTCTTTGAGTGCAGCTTTTGTTTTGCTGCTTTCCTTGTCAATAACTAAGGCAATTAATTGAACAAATTATATAAAGACATAATAAAGTTATCTCCTAATCACAATAGAACTTATGCATGTGCTTTAAAGCCTCATTAATTCAAACTCTAAAAGATTTTGACAACAGCAGTACAAAATCTGGTAGAAATCAATAGAAGTTAGAAACTTTCACAGATATTAGAAGTATACTTCATAAATTCAGGGTCATTTAAATCTGCTACCTATTTTTTACTCTAGCTTATTAGGAATTTAAAAATTTACTAACCCATGCTGCTAATTTTTTTAAGTGAAAAACAATAACAGCAAAAAGGTGCTTATCATTAAATTTTACAGTTTCTACCAGCTGTGTGTTGTAGTGTGCTCTCACCATGACCTGCTGGCTTAGAAATCATCCTGGATGTAACTTCAGAGTAAAAACACTTCCTGGCAATGCGTTTGCCCTTCTCACTGCTTTGTGTTGTCCACGTTTCATAGTGTGACTCAGATCGGACCCGCAGCCAGCCAAGGCGTGGTCCAGGCTGTCACACCAAGTGATCAGTGCCTCAGCTAACTCACAAGACAGCCTTCAGTCACACCTCTGTCCTGGGTGTGACCTCCTTCATCCCTGCCTCACATCCCACATGTAGCCACCTTCTGAACCATCCCAACATACACCTAAAGGCATCCCCGGGAAAAATCTTTTCTGTCTAGTCTGACTCCGCCATCCATATTGAAACTTGGGGAGATTCCCCTTGTATTGCTTACAAAGCACTACAGTTTTTTCTATTGATCAAATAATGATGTAGTTTGTAAACTTCTGTGTCATCTTGTGAAGCAGATACTAAGTTGTCTGGGGGTATTTGAAAGAAAGAAATTACTTCCTCTTTATAGTAATTTTTCACCTTTACAAAGCTGATATAGAAAGAAAGAGGTAGGGCAGAGAAGAAAGTGGTAATACACAAGAATCGCAGCAGTAATCAAATAGCTATGATGATACAAGGGTATGAACAAGGCAAGATGTGTAGAGCAAAAGCATTATTTCCTTGAGCAGTGTAATAATCTGAGAGTAATTCCAATAAAGGATATATCTCACTGAGAACCTTAAGCGGAAGTAACATTTTCTTTGTAATTCCTGTTAGATAACCTCTAATCCTTCAAGAAAACAACAGACCTTTAGCACTGCCTAGCAGAACGCTTTATTTGATTATGGTGGCACCTTCCATGCCAAGAGGCATCTTGCACAGACAGCAGGTGTAAATCTCTTTGTATCCCTTTCCTAAGAGGTGGGCAAAGCAGGCAGAATCAGCCTGTGAGTAGTTCTGGCTTTTTCTTTCTTTAAAAACCCATTCCGATCAAAGGAAACAATGCGGACAGACTGACCCAAGAACAAATATTCTTGCCATGTGCTTAGTGTTGGTTTTGTCATATCTTCTATGTTGAAGAAAAACATAATTATCTGGTTTGCTTGCCTGCTGTTTAACGTGGCACTCTGACCTGTTTGCTTCAGGATTTGCTGGCTTTTCAGAGGACTTTGTGTCACCTAGCAGGTGAAAATTATCAGAGTGCAGTAAGTCACAGTATTCACATATGGGAGGGTCACAGTCCAGCTGCTATATTTGGAAAACAAGAAATGCTGTTACCACTTCAGTGATCCCCACACTTAAATTAGTCAAGCAGAGCTGCTCTAGACTGAGCTGCAAAGAGATCTTTCCTTGCTAAGGGCCACACTCATGACAGAATCGGTTTCTGTTACCTTCCATTTCCAGAGGTCTGTGACTTGAGTATTCTGAAAATGTAGGCAAAGGTTACAATTTTTTCAAATACTCTGTACTTTTGGAAAATAGTAAGTTGAAGAAGTATCTGATGAAGCTCCTGCTGTTCTAATAGTTTGTGGGAAGGTAGTGCTGAGAGGTTAAAAATACCTCTTCCACCTGCATCGCAGAGCATACCTCAACATTTAGAAAAACTCGTATTTTTGCTGTGCCATTGCTCCTACATATAGGTACACACACTTTGATTTTCACACGAAGGTGTGACTGTCCCAAAAGCATCTGTCGTTAGAATTGCCCACTGTTTCGTGCTGCTGGTCAAAGAATTAAATCTACTTGTTGTATTTTGATACCTGTTCTTCTTTCTGAATGTAGATGAGATTCCTGTAATGAGAAATTTCTGAATATGAGTGTGTACTGGTTACTTACTCCAAAGGCAATGGTGCAATGGTTTTTCAAGGGAACATGGGCAGTCTTCATCTTTTACATTTTTGTATTTTTATACGCTCTATCTAATCAAAATTATGGATTTAGATTTAAATTTCAGGTAACCTAAGTCCTGACAGGATTTGGGCATGTTGCACTTACACACTAAGGCAGATTTTGTGACAGTATGTGAGAGCAAACTTGAAGAAGTGGCTTTGGTAATGCAGCAAGGAGGAAGGCATGGCAGCCACTGGAGAGCCAGTTGTGCTGCAGTGAAATTGAAAGGTTTTGAACTCCTCCAGAAACAGCCTGTCTCAAACTCCATGGGATCCCACAAAATCAGGGATCTGCTTAGGGACTGAAATTGTGGAGGATCCCAGCTACTGTGCTAAGGTAATCGCCAAGGCTAAGAAACAGTTCCAGGGGCAAGTCTTGACCACATGCAAGAACACTCAATTTTCCATTCCTCACCTTTGGGGTCATGGCAGAGAAGGACAATGAACTTTACTCTGCCCTTCCTAGCCTTTGCCATCAAGAATTCTTGCTTGGACAGTCTACTTGAGAGCAGACAAGTACTGAAGGAGACAACCCAATCCAAAAATTTACCCAGGATTTCAAATTGTGCATTTTGACTTCCATAGCCATTCTTCTGTTTTAGGAATGCATGAGCATGGCACTTTCCAGATATGAAAAAAGTTGCATAGTCCAAGGCATTCAGCGTAAAAGACACGGTGAGAGGGTAGGCAGAGCTACAACAGGAGGAACACAACAGGACTGCTCTGTGTCAGTCAGCGTGGGCTGCTTCACTCCAGGCAATGTTTTTTTAAGTACCTGAGAGTGGAAATGGCAGGTGTGTTTAGGAGTACAAACCATGCTGGGGAGCCACATGGGAGGTTTTGAACACATCATCTGTGTATCAGGGCCTTCCCCCATGCTGTTGTTTTCACTGTCTGAGGGGAATCAGTGTGTCTGGGAAGTGTCCTCTGCATCAGAGAGTTTCCTCTGAGGTCCTGTTTCTTCAGTGACTTTGGGTGTGCAGAGTCTCCTGAGTAAGAGAAGAGCAGCCTTCACGTGCTCTCTTGCTGCAGAGGTCAAGCTACTCCCTCATGGACCCGTCCAGTTTCATGCTCAGCTGATGATATTGAAGCTCATGGACTTAGGGGAAGTCATTCTCCACTAAGTAGCACCAGACTCTGAAAACAGCAAAGGATTTAGCAAGTCTGAGAACAAAAGATTACATATGTTATCACTGTGCAAAATTAACTTTAAACTCATAGCCGGTTCCTGAAAACAGATCAGTTCATCCATGTATATGTAATAATTGCATTACCAGGATTCTTTTCATTTGTATGTCAGCCAACTGGAATGGCTTTAATACTTTGAAAATAATAAGTAACTTGCCTTTTATATCTGGTTGTCAAGCATAGCTCTGATGCAGGATTAATTCACACTAAGATACTCTTCCCTCTACAAATTTTTTTTTCCTCATCTTTGATCTGTTTGCTGTGCTTGAGCAACTCCCCATGTATCTCTTCTTTAAGCAATACCTGATTTGGGATGTGTATTTCAGTCATGATTCTGTGCCATGTCTGACGATTTCATTCAAATCCAAGGACAAGTTTTAGACTCTAAATCAAGAATAAAGATATTCAGATGTAAGATTAAAAAAGGTTATGCTGTCAGTAGAAAGCAGTAGAAAGCTGCCATGCTTTAGTATGATGACAAAAGGTAAAAGCCAAAATTTTATCTTACATTTTACTTTTTTTGCAATCATAAGTCTTTATTGGTCATTCAAATGGTGTTTTCTTAAATAATGCTAATATACCTCAAGAAGCACATAGCACACTTAAGACAGTAGGATTTCAAGATGCTCAGCGTATCACAATAGGCATCTCACTTAATGAAAAATGTGTAGTCATCCCTCCAAAAAGCAAACGTTACTGGGTTTGTCATGCATGCTTTTCTCATAGTTACAGTCAAATTAAGTCTGAATTAATGCACTGAATTAATGAATATTTTGCTGGACACAGTCACTGCCTTTCACTCAAGAAGCAGATGCTCTACATAAGAAACAGTTACGCTCCTTCATGAAACCCAGTAACTGAGAGATCAGTCCTTGTCCCAAACACATCTAAACGTGTGTCTCTTTATGAAAGGGAGACAGGGCCAGCACAGAATACACAGCATTTCTACCCCAACAGCTAAGTCAAAAAATGTTCAGCTTAAATACTGGCTGAACTGTTTTGTGATTTTTGCTGCCTAGGGAAGTAAACAGCTTTGTATAGAACGACCGCAGCAGTTAGAACGGAGGCTGTGCTGCAAACACTTAGCCAAAGCCTTTAGCTTTGATTCGTGTTGCCACCTTTTAGCCAGCTCCATTGATTGCTCTCAAAGCCACGGGTCAGGTTTCAGTCTAGTATGATGTGACTACATTACCATAATAGCTCTCTGGGTCTCCATAAAGCCTTCAACAAAACCAAGACAGTCAAGACCTTGGTATTTATAGTAATTCCAAAATAAACAGGAGACCATCTTCACTCACTGTAGAGAAGCTTTAAATGGTAGAAACATAATTCTGAATAGTTACCAGCTAATGTATTTTCAGACTTGTTAATTGCTGTGTACTAACACTAAAATGAGACTTAACTTTTTTCTCTTTTCAGTATCATTTTCCAAAGTGATTTGCACATCTTAGCCCTATGAGGGGAAAATGTGCACTCATTTGACTGATGTACATCTCCACTCAGTACATTGAGCAGTAATATGGCTAATCAGTGGTGCCCAAAAATCTAAAAACATATTCTGAAATCCTGAGTTTCATTTTAAAAAGTAATTTAAATGCTTAGTAAAATTGGGTTCTGCTTATTTGCCTGCTGGTTTTTAGTCTTACAGGTCACATTTCAGTAATATTTTCAGGCTTCCATTTGTAACCATAGGGGCTGAACACTTTGCTTTATAAAACTCTAATTGTGATGTCCATGTAGTCATTGCCTCCAGGTACCCGAGTGCTGTGCTTAACAAGTTCAGAGATAAAAATCATGCAGGTTGACACTATAGAGAATAATCTGAATCCTTTCTTCTGCTCTTTATGATTTCTAATGTAAAGTGGTGTTTGATAGGAAAGAAAATGCCAGCTGCTGTCACAGAAATTTTGCTCAGATAGAAGCGATATTATTAGTAACTATAAAAACAGGCTTTCTAAATGGAATCTGATATATCCCAGTATCAAGACCTTACATCAGGCAACTATAAAAATTATTCTCTCCCTTACATAAAATGTGGTTATTTGTATGTAAAATAGGGACATACCCCTGTGATTTTGCTTGTGTCCCTTATAGCACAAAAATTGGTGTAGGGAAAGATAATAATTCTTGTTGTTGTTATTATTAAAATGTTATATATTGTATACAGTATATATTAATATACTTTAAGAAAGCTTCAGTTCTTCAGTTCCAGCCCACTATCATTCCTGACTTCCCAGATTCAACAGAGAGAGGGAAAACAGATTTTTTTTTTACATTGGATGGGACTGCATGTCCACATGGGTCAAGGATGGTCGGGAACCAACCAGCTTAGACCATGGTTCATAATGACCATCCCAGCGTAGAGCATAAGACCAATACAGATATTTGACATAAATTATATGTTACCCCAGAGGTGCTACCACCACCACTGATGGGCTCAGCCTTGGCCAGCAGTGGGTCCAGCTTGGAACTGGCTCTGTCAGACATGGGGGGAGTTTCTGGCAGCTTCTCACAAAAGTCACCCCTGTAACCTCCCTGCTATCAAAACCTTTGCACATAAACCCAGTGCATGTATATATAGAAGATTTCAGTCCAGGCTCCTCATTTGAAAACAATCTAATGGAGATAGCTTTCATTTAGAATTCTGTCTGCATCTTATTTATGTCTCTTTTTTGTCATTCTTCTTTCCTCTGACTATGAACAGATGGGGAACTTTCCATACCAAATGAAGAAGGAGCTTTGGAGAATGGGCAGCCTCTGGGCTCTGGTCTGAGCTCCAGCCAGGTGTCCCTGCCAGCCCTAGCAGAACTGGAGTCAGTCCCAGCATCTGTGGAACCCTGCTCATATGAGGTGCTCCCAACCACAGAGATCATGGATGGGACAGGTAACATCTCATTTACATTATGGTGTAGATACTTTAAGTTATTTGAAACAAGTTTTTGACTTCTAATATTTGGTGTTTAGCCCTGAGAAATCCTTGTCAAAATTAAGGTCTTCTGGTGTAGAAGGAGGTGACAGCATAGAGATTGTCACTGAATGCTCCATGAGAAATTTTGTCTGACATGATGTAGAAGTAAACTATTTCTAAGCAAGTAGCCTCTCTTGGACTAAGGCAAAACCCCTGCACCTTATGAACATGTAAAAGTAGGTTTCCAGCTCTCTGTCTACATCTCAGATGTGCCAGTGAGCTCTAGAGCAGAGAGCTGACAACATGTTTGAACCCTGGGGTACAACATCACGCCCTCTATCTGCCACGTGGTGCTGGGTGATGTTCCCACCACACATCTGTCAGTAACTAACATGATCAGCTGCCCTACCCTGGGTGAGGCTGGCTGCTCTTCTTCCCCAGCCTGTGCAGAGAGACAGCAATGCTCTACATGTAGGTTGGCTGCTCTTTCTGCACCATTTTGTGCTGCTGAGAGTTGTGGACAAAGGTCAAGTGAGGAAAAGTGAGCAGTAGAAGTTGTCATCCATGATCTTGCACAGCTATGCAGCCTTTTTGAAACAGAGTAGGCCCTGTGAGGTGCTTTCTACTTTTAACAGGGTAAGTTTACAGACCACCTGCTAACATATCTGGTCCTGGGCAAGCTGTGGTGACAGACCATCAGAGATGTGACATTATAAAACTTGATTTGTGTTCCAGATGTGGGAGTATATCCCAGCCTGACATAAGGGAGCTGGCTTCTATCAGAAGTAACGGGAAATTTGGCTGTTGTGTAGATGTGTGTTACTCTTTCTCTTTTACTTTCTTTCTTTCTTTCCTCCTTTCTACGTTATACGATGTTTGAGTGAAATCTATGAGTCATTCCTAATCTGCATTGCTGCGCTGCTTTTCTTGTCTGACTTCGGCTGTATCCGCTGCTGCTTTGCTCGTAACGTTGTTGCGTCTATGATGTGGTTGTGTCCTCCAGTGTCTGAAGAGAGCCCCACATCCAATGAATCCGGCGTCCTCCTGTCCCAAGATCCTACAGCTAAGCCAGTCCTGCTACTTCCCCCCAAAAAATCTGCTGCTTTCCCTGGAGACCATGAGGACACCCCAGTGAAACAGTTGTCCCTCCTCAAACAGCCCCCTGCCCTGCCTCCTAAACCTATTGCCAGGATTGCCAGCCACTTAACTGGTAAGTAGGTATTCCTGGACCCTCAGCACTGCCATTCCCCTTATAGGAAAAGCTGCCTTTGTAGCAAGGTTCTCAGTGTTCTTCCTCTTTCTGTAATGCTGTTTGCACTTGTTGTGTGTGCTGGTAATGTATGTGCTGTACCTAGGGCAGGGATCGTGAAATCTTCAGTCTGCACCTTCATCAAGGTTGCTCCAGGGCACTTCCCCTCTCAGCTATAATCACCTAAGATCGCTGTGGCATTTCCTAACCCTCCTCACTCTTATTCATCAAGACTTACCATCACCACTGAAATTGCAGGATGTGCTTTGATGGGAAAGGAAGTATCAGGAAAACACTAAGATATCTTTAAATGCCCTTAATGAGGAAAGGCATGAGAGTTGAGGGGAAAGGGAGAGTTTTGATTTCTCCTTTTGCCCTTTATTGCTTGTCCCCTCAACTGCCATATGGGCAGGTCCCCCTCCACGCACCCTGTATCTTTCCGTATGTTTGTCTTGTCCCCCTGATCCTTACACAGGCAATTCTGTCCCGTGACTTCTTGCCATTTTGCCTCAGTGCTTACAGTGTCTGCCAAACTGTTCCCTCTTTCCACCCTTGCTCTGACTATTCCCCTCCCACTGGTGAGTCCAGCTCCAATTCCCAATGACCAGGATTTTGATGTCCTGTGCTTTATGCTGCAGTTTAGCTCTCACTGCATGGAAGGTAGCAACAGTAAACACAGAGACTGTTTTGTGTTCCACATGTTTTCACAAGTGTCCAAGCTTTTTGAGATTCAAAGTTCTAGGTAGACGTGGAAGGAGGATGGGTGTGTGGGTCCTCCTCCCAGTCTCTTTCCGACTGCGGAAGCAAAGGATGGCTATATTTATGCAGACCAAAATAGGTTCCCTAAATGCTTGCCTGCACCTTTTGAACAGTCTGCTCATAATTGCAGCTGCTGTACAGGAGGCAGCACCTCAAAATCCTGAGTTGAATGTGAGGTGTAGTTCATCTTTGTAATGGGGCAGCTACCAGTCTTCCCCCTGGGTTGATCATGTGTTAATGCTGCCCTGATACTTTCAGAGCTGATGTGAGAAATGGTCTGCCCACATTTATATATTGTAGATTTTTTTTTTCCAGGCAGTTAATACACATTTTATTCAGGTTTAAGATCTATATCAGGAAAGAGCTCATTAGGAAAGAGCATGTTCTGGTTTTCTCTCATCTCTGCGTAGTCTCTTCATGTTTCTGTTTGGATGACCACACTTTTTGTCCTGCATAGTTTTGTACATTTTATGTGAAACCTCTTTACTTTCTTACCTGCCAAAATCTGCACATAATGGTTAATATTTTGCCTTTTGCTACAAACTGAATGGGCAGTCCTGCAGCCTGCAAGGCCAGGCAGCAGTATTAATGGCTTCACCTAAGGACAAAACCAGCTTCCTATGATCTCCCATAAAACTCTATCCCAATTACAAGAAGTTGCTTAGAAATGAGGCCATCATGGCAGAAATAAAAATATAGGAGTAGCATAGAAAAAAAACTCAGGTACTAAATGTCCTTGATTCATTAGCTGTTCTTTTGTAAGAGATAATAGAAGAATCAAAGGATGAGGGCTTCTGGAGTAGTTTTGTTTTTTCTGTGAAGTAGAATCAGACTCAGATTATCAGCATAAGTGAGTTGCTTGATGGTGATGACTTTCATATGAAAGTGAAACAGAACTGTGACTTCTCTTACTTTGTGGTGTCCTTCAGTGGTGTCTCATCTAGTCGTATATAAAGTCTTGTATGTGCATACAGATAAACTCTTGTACATGCATATAGAGAACCTTCAGGTTGAAGGAACAGAGGTTCACATTTAGTCATAGAGCCATAATTTAATTGACAGTTATTCCTGCTGGTACTGAAACCCTTGTTTATACATTCCTTATACATAAAAGTATTCAGCTTGTTCTTAAGGGTCCATTTACTTTGGTGGTCCAAAGGATATATGTGATGCTTAGTTCCTTGTGTTCTCCACTGGTAATTATATTAGCCATGTACAATCTTTGGAAATGAGCAATCAATCCTAATGAAGCATCCTCCTCAGTGAGAAGCAGAATTAATGCTATTCTTTTTCTAGTTACTCCAGAGACATCCTCAGCTTGTGAGTGAGAAAACAAGCAAAATCTGAATTCTGGCATTCAAAATGAAAACTTTTCTGTTTGTGCTGCATATACATTTTTCTACTGAAGAATTTTTGAAAATGTACTTAATTTGAAGCACAAATTGAGACATACCAGGCATGGTAGTGGAGAGTGACAAGGTTTAATGGTCTGGTAGCTCTGTTCAAGAGATTGCAAGAGGAGATGTGATCCTGTGAAGGGTTCAGGTACACATGTGAAAATGCAGAAGCAACTCAACTTCTGTCTACATATCTATATGTGTATATGTACGTAAGTGTATCTATTATACAAACATATATTAAAAAATCACTACAGACATGGTCAGAGGCAAAAAAAAAAGGAAAAATATTTTAAATACGAACCTTGAGGGAAAAAAGTCAGACCATCTCTTGCTGTCAAAATATTCCAAAGTTCTTCAAAAAGTTATGCAGACTGACTTGCAGGGTTTGACAAAGAGCTGATTACAGGTTTTAGAAATGGAAAAGAAACATTCCTTTCCTCTGAAAGCATTTTGAACCATCTCAAATATCTATCCCCCTGTGCCAAGACAAAGATTGGCCTTTCAGCTGATAAGAAATGCACATAAAAGCGCGGGCCTAAATAAACACGTAAGAGCACATTTAATTTTGTGGAGAATGAAAAGAAAGAAAAATCCATTTTAAAGATGGAAGGAAGAGAGAATTGCCTCTAGCAAATATAAATCACACAGCCTTGGCATGCTTCTTCTCAAGGCTGAGGCTCTGTAGGGATGGGACAGTATAGAAATAGGGCCAGAGCCAAGAGCAGACTGCAGGGCAGCCACTGGGAGTGATGCCAACACCGCTGCAGAAAATGCTCCATGCTTTTCCTCACGCCATGTCCTGTGGTCTTGATGGTGCTGCCTCCACAGGGAACGTCCCTGTCGCAGCACTGGGTGTGGAAGTGCCTGCGTAACCCTAGAAGACAGGCAGCTCTAGGAGAAAAACATGAGCCTTAACTATTTTGATACCATTGTTTCACTGCTCTGCATGTCCTGTTGGCCAGTCACCTCCTGGTGAGCCTTCTGCTGTAGGTTTTCTAACATGATTAGTATTAAACACACCGATAGAACTTCTTTCATTGTTTTATTTCTCCAATATCCACATGCAGAACCCAAGCATTTAGGACAACACTTTCCTTGACTGAAAATTTAGGAAGAGTTGAAATAATCACCTGGGACCAAATTTAATTGGGGTGCTGGGATAAAGTCCCCAGATTATCATAAAATCTTTAATGGTCAAATGACAGGAGACCAGGCATGTCTGATTTGATAGACCCCAGTGTTGTAAAGTTCCCTTTGATCTTGATTCATTAAGCTGTTAATTTTCACCAGCACAGATAATGTTTCCTGAAATTAATTAGATATTTTCCAACTGAATCACCAGCAACTTATAACATCTCCTAAAACACAAGAGAACAAAATACGAGCCACTAAGATGGGATCTCAGTAACACCTGAGTGTATTCGAGCTCAAATTTAGCCTCATATTAGGATAGGGTGTAGCTTTGGTTGTCTGGCCACTTATCTATTGCATTTAATCTGTTTGCATTCTTTTGCTTTCTTCATTCAAGATTTTGAAGAGACACATAGCACATTTTTAGCTTATTTTTAGATATTGTGCTTTCTAGTTATGTCTGTGTGGCGTCAGAACTAATTCGTAACTAGAGGCAAGCATTTAACAGGGTAGGAAATGTTGAAAGTCCTCAAAAGTTACTTCTTACAATGCAGACAAGACAAGAATGAGGTTTGAGAACAAGAATGCTGGGGGTCCTGCTGCCTTGCAGCAGCTGGTTATTAGTGACAGTTTTATAAAAGTTTTTGCAACTACAATTTGTCCAATAAATACTCTACAGTATTTTATAATGCAGTAGTCACATGTGTGCCAGAAGACTCCTCTGTAGATGAGCCCAAGACATAATCCATGAGCTTCCTCCACTGTGACATTGCCTCCAGCTGCCTGCTCTGGCAGGCTACATTAATGAAGAGAGGTTACATTCATGTGGGGGCAGTGGACAGTTCTCTCACTGTGTGCTCAAGGGAGAAGCAGCAGAGCAAAAGCAGTTCTCCTTCACCAGGTTCTCATGGGAAGCGGGACCCTGATGCAGTTTCTCCCTCTACACTTCCTCTCTGTGCTGCTTCCTGGAGAGGAGTGCCTATCACATCCAAGCATCAGGAAATCTTGTCATCTTTGAAACCCTCTTCAAGGCCCTGCACAGGAATTCATGCAGAGCTATACTTCTCAACTTTTAGGCTAATCATGCCTTGCTTTTGTTCTGCAAGTTCAACCTGAGCCTTGGATGTGTATGTGGTACAGAAGGACAGCAAAGAATTTCTGTCTCAAATCTTCCCCTGAAGACATGGCTGCAGATCTTGTTGTAGCCAGCAGATGCATGGCAAATCTTTGAGAACAGTTTTTGACTTGTGTTTATGAATCTGCTCAAAACCTCACTGAAACAAGAAAAGATACTCCTGCCGTTTAGGTACAAGTGGTTACAGGAGAGAAGACCTGAAAAAGTAAAAGCTACTTGTCCAAATGGTGCCAGCAAATATCAGGCACATCACCCCATTTCTACTATGGAGCTCCCTCAACAGGCCACACTGGTTTTTGCACTGTTTGTTAGGTTTGGGGAGTTTATTGCACATTATTTTATGGAACTAACTACTTGGAAGGAATTTAAAGAGTATCTCATTAACTTTATGACAAGTTGTATTACTTGTAGTAAGTACAGCAAATTCCTTGTAGTACATAGTACAGCAAAGGTCACAGTATAAGGTCATTCAGGTGAGGAAGAACCTCAGCAGGTCTTTAATCCAACCTCCTGCTCAAAACAGAGCCAAGTATGGGATCAAACCAGGTTGTTCAGGCCTGGTTGACCAGCTGGGTCTTGAAAACTTCAGAGGATGCCAGCTGTATAACCTGTCTGGATAAACCTCCACTAACTGGCTCTTCTTATGGCAGGGAAGACATTTTCCTTATAATCCAGTCTTGAACCTCTTTTGTTTCACTTTTGTCCTCTGTCTTTCTTCCTCTCACCACACACCACTGAAAAGTATCCCCTTATTTATAACCTGGCCTGTAGGAGCTGGGAGGCTGCTGTTAAGTTTCCCCCCAGAAGCTGTCTTGTCTCCAAGCTGAACACGTCTCGGTCCCCCAGGTGCTCTAGCCCTCAGCCACTGCAGTGAGCCTGTGCTCAACTCATTTGGATTTTTTGGTATCTTTCCTGGTGGATACTAAGCTTGCAGTAGTGTAGATACAGTGTAAGGACTGCTAAATAGGAGGAGATCCTTCTATCAATAGAAGAATCCTGTGATCTCTTGCTTTTTCTCGTACCACCCAGGAGTCTGTTGTCCTTCCTTGCTGTCAGGGTACAGTGCTGGCTGACATTTGGCAAGGAGTCAAGACAGAGCATTTCTGCTCCTGGCAGTATAGCAAACACAGCCAGCTCTGCCACAAGCCCACGATTCCCAGGCATGTTCTCTTTCTCAATGAAGTAGTTGGTCTGGTGCAAAATTTGAAGATTTTAATGAGCATTTCTACAACTCCTGCTGCAGCAACATTTGCTGCCGTACACACAGGAGTTTCTAGCACCCCATCTGCAGCAGTTGTATCTTCAATGTGTGCTGACCAATTCTCCAGCCATGTTCACTGACTAGGAAGCATCAGACCCTTGGTGCACAGCTCCAGTGTACCCCTAACACATCAGAAAAACCATGTAAGAGCAAACCTGTGCAACAAATAAATGTGTTTATCTCATGAAAACCCCAAAAGAAATGCAGTAACTATAGATGTTAGCAAAATTATCTCTATGGAGAGGGTAAGGGATGGCCTGCTTGTCAAAAGTCTGATGTGTAGCAAATATTGTGGCATCCACGACTGTCTTTTAAGTAATTGATTGCTGTCAAGAGTGGAGAGGTTCATATCTTAACATCTTTTTCATCAATTCTAGCATACAAGTTACTACACAGTGCTGAATGGTCACAACCCCACTGGAAACCAGCATCTTGCAAAATTGCTCATTATTCTCTTGAGCATGAAAAACCTCAGCCAGAAGAGATTAATCAGACTTGCACACCTGGCTTCACACAGTTTGCTTATTTTTGGTTACAAGTGCTTTGTGCAATGATTTAAGACTCTGGTAATGTTTCACTGAGAAGACACTTATCACAGATTCTTTGTTCTTATTTCCCCTGTCCAGCTTCTTACTCATCTACAGATGCCCATGTCTGATGTATATTCCGTGCTGAAGACAAAAATTGTTACCACCCCTGTTCATAAATCATGTACATTGTGAAATTAAAACAAACAGAGGAAAGAACTGTAAAACTCAGTCACCTCATTCTTACATGCAGGGCGAAGTTGTTCTGTTCTTTCCTGTAGATGATGATAGCACAGTTCCAACAGCGTGCCTGGAGCCCATGGATTTTGGCAAGACTGCACTTGTTCAGCATAGTCACTGATCAGACCACACATTAAAACTTTTGTGGGGAAAAGGAGACCCCTGGACTATGAATCAATATGATTATGCAGGAATCCCTTTATTGTTTACATTTTTTCATTCTTATACTTTTCTCTAAGTGTCATTCACACGATCACACATAACCCGATTGGACTGCTCGCATTGTCCACACACACTGCATGTAGCCTCAGGAAACGGGATTGGTTCTAGTCCAAGTTGGTACAGTCCCTCTCTCTCTGCTTTCTTGCTGCTTTGTTGTTCTTTTCTTCCAATGTCCACTTTCTTAATTTAGCAGCTCTCACATTCCTCAGGCTCTGATAAGGATGGTTACAGAACTTAGCTGGGGCACAGCTAACAGTTTTCCCATGTCTAGCAACAAACTTTCAGTACCAAGGTCTCCATTACTGGTGTCACTGAAGATACAGTTACATTTCCCAACAAATGGATCAAACTCTCTTCCCATTGTAGTCATTCTCCTTTTAACCATTTTATTTAAACAAAGTAGAATTCTCCTGAAGGTGAAGGGCAGACAAGTAGATTTAATGCCTCTGGTTCATTTTCAACAGTCTGTTTTGGTATTAGGATCATATTCAGACAAGCTCAAGAGCCTGGGTGTAACGCAGACAGTCTGAATAAAGACATTAAAAATAATGGGCAAGATTTTTGGCAAGTGTCCAGTGGAGTCACCCAGCACTGGTACCATTGAAAACATGTTGATGTGAAGCATTTGTTTAAATTTAAGTGGAAACTAAAAGTCCATACCTTTGTTGTGCAGAGTCGAAACTAGAGCGTGCGCATCTGATTCATGATGGAATGAATATGTGGCTGCTCAGGATAACTAAGCTAGACTTGTTCTCCTGTGCAATTCCAGAGCTGCAGTGCCTGTGCCACAACTCTACTACATGAATGCTTGCATGAGAAAAGATATTTTCACTCTATTTAGAAGAAAGAAGGAAGGATCCCTGTTTGCTTTATACCTTAGCTATTTGTCATGTCATGCTCACTTCCAACATACAATGTTGCTCTGATCTTCAGGATCACAAAAGGCAGCAAACCCTGATGAACTTCCAGTTATTATTTTGTCAAAAGCAAGAGACGCCTGCAGTTGAGTTCTGGAAGAGAGGTTTCATTGTGGACCTCTCACTGGTTTCTCATTGAAGTCAGGGAAGTTTTTGCCTGGTTGATCAACTATGGGTTTCAGTGAACATTTTAACTAGAGTTAAAAAGGTAAAATTCAGTGCATGAGTCCAGAGAAAAGTGCCTGCCACTTCTGTAAAAGAATACATTAGTCCTAACAATCTACTGCCCTTTAACTTTTCTCCTCATGTGCCCTCCATTTTTCCAAACCTGTCCTGTTTAGTATTCAAACCTTATTTTTTTTCTCTTTTGCCCTATAATGTAATTTTTTTACACCAGATGTTTTGCACATTACAAAGCTGTAAGAAGCGTGACTTGTAGTAATTGCACTGCAGTGGCTGAAATGGATCAGGAATCCCTGAGCTTTTGCTCTGGCAGTGATGGTAGTGAGTCATCCTGTAACTTCAGACACTGAATTGCTCTCACCCTAATTGCTCTCCCCCTATTTGTGTGTCTGTTGAGTGGAAGAAGCTACATCTACCTCACAGGGCTATTTTGGAGGATTAGGGCTTTAAAGCATCAAAGTGTGCCACAAGCCTTGTTAAGTATTGCTTAATGTGTTTATTAAGGGGCATGCACAGCCCTGGGATGTTTTTTTGTGGGACTCAGGAGTGCTGCAAAACAACAGCATTTTTTCTGGAGACCATGCTGAACATGCAATAGGAGTTGTCTGTCACAACAGGGAAGGTGTGGACTCCCACGCTGAGTAGAAACCTCAGTACCTGCTCACCCAGGCAGATACTCTCATCTCCATCTTACTGACAAGAAAATTAACACCGGGGCTCTCTTTCTCTTTTTTAGATCCTGGCGCTCCTGTGAAACTGCCTTGTATGCCAGTTAAACTGTCACCTCCACTACCTCCAAAGAAAGTCATGATTTGCATGCCTTTAGGGGGGCCAGACCTCTCTCTCTCATCCTATTCCACGCAGAAGAGCTCCCAGCAGCCTTTGACCCAGCAGCATCACACTGTCCTGCCCTCCCAGTTAGCAGCTCACCAGCACCAGCTCCAGTACGGCAGCCACAGCCAGCACCTTCCTTCTGGGTCCAGCACGTTGCCCATTCACCCTTCAGGGTGCCGGATGATCGAGGAACTGAACAAAACCCTAGCCATGACCATGCACAGGCTAGAAAGGTAATGGATCAACTTTTAAAAGTACATACTGGTGTACACTGTTTCTAACCTCAGTATCAATATCATCGCTTGAGTTACGTGCATAGGACTTGTATGAGGTGTCACCTCTGTGGTTTCACAGCTTCAGGGCAGAGTCATTTCTGGAGAAACAGACAGGGGAAGAGCCTTTCCAGGCTTGTTTGACAAGTATGTGGCAGAAAGGAGATGAAGACCAAATTTCCTGAACCCTGTTGTCCTGTTCAAGGAAGTAGGTAATAACAGCCAGTGGAGAAGGTTTTAATAGGACATGCCTGGCTTGCAGTATGTACTGCTGAGGCATAACTGCAGAGCTCCAGTTGTGTGGAGGATTGCTAAATGCAAGGAAAGGACCATTCGTAAAAGAGCAATTAGAATCCAATGTGCCACTCCAGCAGGGCATCAGATTAGTATTACCAAATAGCTCGAAACAATTTATGTGGACTAACTACAACTCACTTAGAAGGGTTTTAATACAGTATTTAAATTAATTTAAATTCAATTATATGCTTGATCTTAAAATAAGTATTTAACCCATTCCACAGCAGCTACCTTCTTAGCCATTTGCATCTGTCAAGAGGTAGCACATTTGATCAGAAATGCCTTACCCACCTTGGGGCTGGTTTTTGTTACTGTCACTTATGAGTATCTCTGAGTGTTTCTTCAAGTAGTCTGAGTAAGTGAAGCATGTTGTATATAAATGCAAACTGCCCTCACAGACTGCAACATCATCAAGCTTTGGAAAATTTATTTCACCTTGCAGAGGAAAACTGAGAAAGTCCCAGAACACAGAATATAGTCTGAAAAATTACATGTTTTATTTAGTACCAAGGACATCTTTGTAGCCAGCTTGTTCTAGGAGCATCAGATCATCCTTCTGTTGTACAGGAAGGCAAAATATTTGGTCTAAAAGACAAAATACCTAATGATTTACCCCAGTACTTCTTTCTGATAATGCTACCTTCATTATATTCCATAGTTGGAAACAGCTGGATTATTGATGGCGGATTCTCCTTACTGCCTGAAAAAGAGTCAGGAGACCAGAGGCTGTCTCAGACTGCCAGCTTATTTTAGTACCAGAATAGACACATCTGTGATTACATCATGGGGCTAATGTTTCTACAGCATGGGGGAATTCTCAGCTGAGGAAAATTACTAGGGCTATGAAGAAGATTTCTATTCCTATCAGTGAAAGAGCTGTAGAGGTAGGATCAGAAAAAGCATCCACATTGCCACACACTGCCATGCCCGGTGACTACCCATTTACCTCTCACATTGCCAGCATGGCTGGTCAGGTGCCTCTGCACCACCCCAAAATTCAATGCACCAGGCACAGAGCATAGCTGTTGCCTCCCAAAGATTCCTTTGGGGCTGCACTGCCCATGCCATGCCCAGCTTAGGTCAGACGTCTTCATGTCTGGCTCACGCTGTGTGCAGAAGGCCCTTTGTTATCTTGAGCCCAGTGACATCTCTCAGAGCATGACTTCATTGTGGCATCTGTTGCCCCACAGCAATGAATGCTCCAATTTCTAGTCATCCATCATGTTTATGTCTACAAATACGTTTAACTGATTTAGAGAAGGTGATGCTGTTTGGGTTTAACTGTTAATTTGAAGCTGAAGCTCTGCTGCTTGTTAAAAAGTGAGTAAGCAAGGATTCATGTCCCAGTGTGAAGCAATTGCTTCCCTTTGCAATTAATAAGAAGAAAATAAGAAAAGGTTGTGGCATTGGTATTTCACATTTAAAATTAATACGAATCCTAGTTCATAATATTGGAGACAGATTTTTCATAGCCTTTTTTGTGTTGATAAACTGTTATTTAAATCATGGATTAATGCATTGAGTACTTTGGTTGTGCTGCTTGTCAAAACAAATCAATAACTTTTGCATTCACAAGGGAGAAAATAGGTTATGATTGTCTCCTCTGCAACAGCAATTGTTATTTTTGTAGTATTTAGAGGTAGAAGTATTTCAAACCATTTACAGGTCTGTGGAGCTGATCTTGCTGTTAAATTCTTCATTTGTTGTTTCAAGCCACATTGTGATCTAGATAAATTTGCCAAGTTTGCTTGAAGACTTGTGCAGATTTTTAAAAGATATTTATTTAACTTGGGAGACAGTTATTTGCACCAAATGCCACTGTTTTCTACTATTTTTGACAGTGCTTACTTCCCCTTATTGTAAAAATTTGCATTAAACGCAAGAGAAATTATGCTGCAGTATTTGTCACTGCACACTTCAGCCCAAAACTCTTGAGGGCCTGTTAAAACTGCAAAGATCCTAGATCTCCTTCCTCTGTTTGAAATTTGGTGGTGTGCTCACTTCTGTAGCATGCATAGGATGTGGAGTGACATCCTACACTTCGCTGTTCCTTCCAAGCTAACAAAGTACCGGGCTACTGCTGTTGGGTCAATAATCTTGAAGAGATGAGAGAGCCTGGGAAGTCTCTGAGGCACCTTATGGTGAATACTAAGGGATTCTTTCTTCTGATGTCAGACATTATCTCAAAAGTGTCCTACGACTTCAGAGAAGAATTGCCATGGTGCTGCAGTAATAATGCTGCCAAGTCTGGTAATTTGGGGGATTATTTAGAATAGTGTTTTGTTTTTAATAAGGGATGATCATATAGACAAGTACAGATCAGGTTTCAGCTCTAAATTTTTTCTTTTTCTTCTGGAATTTTTCCTTTTCGTCCTTGTATATAGTTTCTTTGGTCCTCGTGCAGTGGAAGCTCCTCAAGGTCATTTAAGCTCTATTGATACTTGCTGAATCAGGTTGTATCAAATCCATATTTTTCCCAGTAAACTTATCTTAAACCTCACAACTCTCCTCTTCACCACATCTCTGAGCATGGACAGGAACAACGAATGAAAGGCTAAAACATGCCCTTCCTCTAGCAATCTGGATTTTTTGCTCACACAGTTAAGGTCTCTGGAATTCAGATAGTCTAACAACATCTGAAGATGGATAGTTGAAATCAGTGCTTTGCCAATGAGCCACAGGCTTGCCAGAGAAAAATGAGCTCTCCCTCTGTACAGACCTGGAAGCCAGATTTTTCTGTCTTTGACCTTGAGAAAGTTACTGAGTCTCTCTATGTCTATTTTCCCCTCTGCAGGAGTGATTGCATGTAACTGCCTCACCTAGATCTAGTGCATATTAATAAGTTAAGGTCTTAAGGTACATTAAAAAGCATGTAATAGCTATTCAAGTCCCAGTTGTTCTTATGGCTTAAAATGGCAGTTACTTCCTGGATTTTTTTTATTCAATTTTATTACAGGCATTATAGAACATTAAGTTCATTTGTGCACTTAACACTTTTGATTGCAAACATTTTCTGGTACTCATAATGTCTATTCATACCCTATTGTCAGAAGGGCAATCTGCCCCTTGTCATAGTATGACTATTATGACATGTCATTTGTGCTGCCAGTTTGCCTCTATTCTCCCTGATAAATTACCAGTTTTATGGTAGATTAAGTTGAAACAGAGACATGTGTAATTTCCATGTAACCTTTTTTCTGCAACCTCTGTTGCCAATTTGTGTCCTACTGCAAATGACTTTCCCCTTCGGCCCAAAGGGTGTGTGTCAAGCATAAGTAAAACTCTAGATTTGGGCACCATTTTTTACCATTTCAGAATGCATTTCATGAGTTTATGAAAATCTTGTAAGTCCTGCCACCAAAATAGGCAGATTTCATCCTCCTGACTGAAATGAATTTGAGAAGAAAGACCGTGCCCCAAAGCTGTGCATCACAATCAGTGGCTAAGGAAGCTTTAGAAACCCTCTTCTGACACAAAAATGTCTTTATTTTTGACTTAGTGAGGCAGTTTATTGATCTGAAATAGCCTGATTTTCTGCCTTGCCTGTATAATTCTCAGCCTGTCTGGAAAGGTGACAATTAATTTCATTTACTCTCTGGGTTCATGTACAGGAGCGGGCGCAGATGAATGCAGGCCTCAGTTTGTTCCACGTACATACTAAAGAGCTGTTAAGTGGCAATACCTCACTCCGGGCTAGAATTGCCTCTGTGGCAGAGCAGTGAAAAATCACTGTGTCCAAAAAGACTGTGTGTGAGACCAGTTCCTCTGGGACTTCCAGCTCAGCTTCAGACTGTAGATTTATGAAATGAGATGCATTAGACATTACTGCCAGTGTCTTGTAAATCTTACGAAACATATTTGAGTCAGAAAACGTTTATCTTCCATAAAACTTGTCAAGAGAATTGCGTCTTGTGTAAACTTTAGCATTGCCTAAGGATAGAAGCACTTAATATTTATAGCTCTGCCTTCTCTCTCTGTTTCTCACACACATTCCTGTAGTAGAAACGTATATACAATGCTTTGAAGTTTTTTCAGATTTTTTGTTTTAACTGCTAAGTACAGAAAAGTGTACTGTGGATCTGAAAACATGTTGATAAAAATATGACCCTTTATTCCCAAATCAAAAGGCCTGGGATGACAGATGAGAAGTGTGCAGATTTTTCCCACTAGATTTTACAGGAAGTATGTCACTTCTTTTCTTTTCTTTTCTTTTGTCAGTACCATAAGTCATTCATATGCTTATATTGTGAATTTTCATTAAAGTATTTTCTCTCTAGAAACATTGCAAGCTGTAGTGGTGTAACTTTTTTGCTGTTTTGATCATGTAAAGATGATGCAGCAGTAATTGCAAGTTCTTTTACTAGGAAGCTATGAATTGTTCAAATCTATGCATTGAGATCTTCTTGAAACAAGCACTTGCTTAACTGTAGCTTTTTTCTCTAATTTTGTTGCAAAACACAAAAGTGATTTAAAATGAGCTTTTTCAAACAGTAGTGTGCTTTTTGGTGAATAATGCTAAAAAATTTGTAGTGTAGAGCACCTGACCGTGTGGGAGTTTTGCTAATGACCCAGAGTCATTTATACGCAATGGACATATCCAGTGACCTTGATTTGTCTTTCTTAAGTATACTGCAGTACTGCATGCATTTCATAAGCGCTTTGCTTAGACAGCTGACTTAGTGAAATTGCTGTGGAAAGAGCTGATTTTAATCAAGAGTGACACAAAACACTAGGAAAAATGAGGGGCTTAAAATAGCAAGTAGTATTATCAAGAAAGGGGATGATTCAGAAAACTTACAATGAGATGAGAAGCTGCCTATTTCTAGATCACTAGTTCAAATAAAAATCCTCTGTGGTAACTTGAAAATCTTGTTGCCATCCAATATCTGTTCGATAACCTAAACTGATGGATCACTTTGATATCTGCTACCCTATGTACACACCCATAAGGATGCATCTGTAATTCTACATCCATCCTTCACAGAACAGGGAAGCACCAAATAGTCCTGGATGCTGAACTACTTCTTGTTACTTTCATTTGTACTTCCAGAAGAGGCTTATAATTCACCAGAAGAGGTGAATTTGTACTTACTCTCTGTGTATTTATTGTTTTAAAATTAACTGAATGATCCAGTGGTTGCATGTGTGCAGTTGGAAGGTTTGGGGTATTTTTTTTAGCAATGTTAACAGAATTTCACAGTATTATAGTTTTTCTCAGAAATTTCATTCCAGACTTTTGAATTTCCTCCCTTGCCTCTTTAAAAGACTTACTCAAAAATTAGCTTACAGAGAAAACAGATTTAATGAAGTTCATAATATAAAAATTCCAAAAGCATTTCAATAAATTAAAAGTTGGTTCAAAGTTTTTAAAAATTGTAATGTGTTGATGTGTCATTATGAGAATTCAGCTGATTAATTCTAAAACTGCATCTGGGATAAAGTTTTTTCTGTCAAGCTCATTGAAGTCCAATACAAAAATTTGCAAGCCAGTTCTTCATGAATCTCTCTTACTTTGTGATACAAAACATGGACTATCGCAAAGAAAATAGAGTTTCTCTCCTCAAGGCATCCAGTAAAGTTCTGCATCTCACTGTTGGTTAGTCTGCAATAGTAAATGTTGGAATTAACAAAATTATTTCTTTGAAGCTGAAGATGATAATAACAGCATGGTATGGTTTGTTCACAGGATCTGAAGCCTTTTCTTCTCTTTCATCCCTAAGCATATTTTGGAGCATTATAGCATTATATTCCTAGAACTACATTTTTTAAAGCCTCTGTGGAATGTTATCTGGCAGCCATTTAAGAATCCATTCTAACTTTTTGGTTAGAAGAAAGCGAAATGTTTCAAATTGAAAATAGTAGAGTCAGTAGATTTCAGTAGAAATCTTTTAAAGAGAAGACTACATTTTATTCAAGATGCAGAACACCTCAGATATTCCGAGCAGGCTAAAATTAATTCAAGGCAATTGAGGCTTCTCAATATTTGTCAGATCCAAGTTTGTGTGCCTCAAGGTCAACTTGGCCAGCACATCTGCTTTCACACCTATGTTCTTCTGGAAAGTAAAATGGGAGTTTGACATAGAGAAGGTGTCCAACAGGAAATGTTCCCCATTTTTCATACAACTGTTGCATCAGCCAGGACTTCAGAGAGAGGGCAGTTTCTGCTGTCTCACAAATAATCCTGAGCTGCCACCATTTTTGCCTGCCAGTCTCTCATTTTGATTTCACACTGGAAAAGCAACATGAGCTATTTACATAAAACTGGTTGGGAAACACGATTCTGTTCCTGACTTTTCCTTTCACTTTGTGTTTGACATTGATCTTCACCTCCTCATATTCCTGTTTCCCTACTTGATACGTTATTTGGTAAAGGGCTTTGAATTCAACACATAAACAGAGCTGGATGGTAGCAGTCCTCACTACTGATCTTAACCTCATAAGATGCAGAAAATAATCAATCACACCTATAACTAACAATGTTAGTGCCAATTCTGATTGATCTTCAGCACCTGGCTGGATAAGGAGCTGGGGCAGGAAAAGGGATATCATCATGGCCATCCCCCCCAGCCTGTAACTGTGCCATTAGCAAAAAAACCTCCCAGGTTTTAGCTACTTCCCTGGTTACTCTCACCTGCTCCCAAAGTCTCTTTTCTCCAAGCCCAGTTTCACATGCTCACTCCCCTGCACATCAGAGAGTTGTGCCCTTGCCATCCCCTCAAGTCACTCAACATCTTGTCCAGCTAGTGCAAGCCATATTTTCCCTCTGCCTATCTGCAATTATCCCCTACCATCTGTACTTCCTCCCCGTCTTACTCCACCTTTTGCACTCAGGTGAGACATTTCCTCCTTGCTGCCTGCACACCAGTGGAGAGGTCACACAGACACCAGGCTGTGCTTACCACTGAGTAGCTGGTGCTTACCACTCTGAGTAACTGGCCACTAAGTATTTGCCACAGATCTTTAGAGCTGTCCTACTTCTCCCTAGTAAGTGTTGTACCCTGAATCTAACAAGGCCTCAGTTTAAACCCATTCGATGTCTTGCTGGTCTTGAAGATCTTTCTGTTCTCATTCCTTCTCAAAAAGGGATGAAAGACCACTACTTTCCTATACACAGTGAGAGAAGCAACTCTGCCTTTCATTGAGCTGTTTCCTTTAGTTTATTTATTTGCTTTTCTTTCCCAACAGCTCTGGTTTACACACAAGTGACAGTGTTACAAAAACAGGACCTGGGGGCCTTCCAGACATGAGACAAGTGCCAACTGTTGTGATCGAGTGCGATGACAATAAAGAAAATGTGCCTCATGAAACTGACTATGAAGATTCTTCCTGCCTCTATCCAAGGCAGGAAGAGGAAGAAGAGGAAGATGAAGAGGAGGATAACTCATTATTTACAAGTAAGACTCATTCCATTTTTCCTTTCTCACTTACTTAAGTTTTACTCTGAACTCAAAATACACAAAGGAAACACAAGGCCTATGTATTTTCTCTCTTGGCTGTGGTTTTCGCATCTCTCAGGGCTTGACTACATGGGGTTGCTAATTCAAAATAACAAGTAGTATGCATTTTTAGTGATTCCCCTGATGTACATGAATTGCTGTCTGGGTAGTGCTCAAGCCAAATTCAGATGACAGGTTTGGGCTTACATTAGTTCAATTACAATTTGGCTTTTGGATTCACTTTCCTAAATGCCCATGGTGAAGAGAAGCCCTGCCTTTGGCTTAAGTCAAGATAATCTCAATAGTTACTTCAGGAGGATGAAATAAGTGCCACTTATAGAGAATCAGAGTTTTTGTATATAGTCAATATTAAATCACTTCGGAATCATAAATGTGCACATGCTTTGAAAGGGGTCACAATCAGAGGATTGGGTCAGATAAGAAGAGGTTAATTGGTAGCTATATCACAATTACAGACTGGGAAAGGACCTGTGGTCTTCCTGACCTCTGTAAGGAAACTCAGCTCCTGCCTCAGTGTGGCATTGTAGGACTCTCCCATGAAGACAAGATACAGTACTTTATGACAACTCCTTGTCATCCCAGACACTGAAGTTCCAGGCCCTTGCATTTCTTTTCTTCTGAAAACTGGAAGCATTACGATCAAATATCCCTTTTAAAACATACAGACAGAAGATTCTAAAACAGGCATATTTCATCTTCTCAGAACCCCACCTTATCCTGCAAGTGAAATTAAGCAGTGTTTGCTCCTAAACTAAAAACAGGGCAGAACTGCACTATCTCACACTCTCCTGACAAAGGCCAAAATTCTCATGTGTTTGTGTCTCTCTGTTTGTGTCTGTCTTCCTTGCTCAAACTGCTTTGGACAGAAGCCTAAGAAAGCAAATTTGAGCCATAGAAGGCCACTGGTTTTTACAGTATCTTTGCCATGGTTACTGCCTGAGAAGCAGTCAGTAAATGTACATAGAGATTTGTGCTGTTCCTGATTGACTTTTGATTCCTTCTACTGCTGGCTTGGATGTCTTGATATTACAGTGCAAGAGACATTCAGATACCCCTCTCTTTCACATGATGTAGCTCTGCTGCCTGCCCAGATTCTGAGGTTGAATTTTGCATTCCATTATGTGGAAATATTGTGCTAGAGAAAGCTACAGATACTACTAGCAATCCTGAAATAAGCCCTTCTTCTCCACTCCTCTCTATGGAGCAATATATTAATTTCTATTTCCTGTATACCTACCAATTTCAGTTTTTCCCTACTGTGATATGAATTGAGGTTAATTGAGCACATGAAGGTAATGACACCCCTTTTCCCATAGTCCATACCAGTGTAAACGAGAGCCTCATGTCCTCCTTGGCTAGTGCTTCTTTGCCAGCTGCATGTTGTAGTGAAATGATGACACCTCCTTTAGCAGAGCCTCTCCTCTCTCCCACAGGCCCCCTGGCAAGGAAGCTCTGCAGGAAGGACTCTTTAGCAATCAAACTAAGCAACAGGCCTTCCAAGCGAGAGCTGGAGGAAAAGAACATCCTCCCCATGCAGACTGATGAAGAGAGGCTCGAACTTAGGCAGCAGATTGGGACAAAGCTAACAAGGTAAGATACAAACATTTTTTTAACTCTTGCTTTTGGAAATATGTGGCGGGATGTAGCTTTTTCCTTAGACTTTAAACATTTGAGATCTGTTTGGTTACAATGTTCAAGAGGAAAAGCCATGGAGAGGAAGAAAATGGCTCTAGACATTTTCTGCTCCAATAAAGCTTCCCATACAACTCCTGATTCCAGTTTCTTGGCATATGCTGTGGGAACTTTGGTTGTATTAAGTATCAGCATGAGCTACGAGAATTTGGTTATTTTTGGCAACTCACTGGAAAATGTTCAGCTTTGATAATATTTTGGACTGTAGCTGCAGGTGCTGTTTTATAAGCTGTTAGTTTGGCCAAAGGTCAGAAGTATAACTTTCTCTTCTGACTGCATCTCCTGTGAATAGCTGGGATTTTTCCTGGTGCAAAATAGGTTAAGTCCTTTAGTACTTGCCTTTATTGGGTCAGGTTGGACAGATTTACCCTGTCTAGACACTTTCTTTTTCCTAACAGTGTTACTCACCAACTGTTATGGTGTTCTGTGTTGCATGCATGGGGTATAAAGGGGTGGCCATTAAATGTGGAGGATTTCTGACAAGAATTAGTAAACTGAGGTTAGATAGAACAGTCTAAGAACCTTCTATGCATGTCATGATTTCTGTAATCAATTTAATCCTCTTATGTTGTCAACATGGTGGTGTGCATAGCTGGTGAATGCTGTTAGTTGCTCTCCAGTGAGAAAACTGCAAGGAGATGACCAGCCCGTTGTTGGGAATTGTCTTGCAGGTTTTAATTTTTTTATTTTGGGGGTGGGTGGATAAGGGGGAAACACTGCTACCATGTTGTGGAGACAGGAAGAATAGGAGCTCCTGGTAAATACCACCTTCAGCATTTTATTTACTTTTCTTGTATGGCCTTATTTATCACCTCTTTGGAATAAACTAACCACACCTTTCCAACCTGTCTTTGAAAGTCTTTGTGCTGGATCGTGCTCAGCCTACTCCAAGACCTGTCTAATTCTTCAGTATTCTTGTTGAGGGGCTTCAGCAAATATGCCCAAAGTACTGTTGCTGGTACTGTTATTTTTCAGTTCAGTCTTTATTCAGCTTTATTCCAACCTTGTTAGACTGCACCTGCAATGGAGCTCTGGGTCCCAAAGAACAGCACAGGACAGCAAGGTCCCAGTGCTTATGTGATTAAATTTGAGCCATTTTGAAGTATGTGAGGAATTCAATTTTTTTTCTCTTAGTGTATCTCGCTGCTTGACCTTGCAATGACATTGAACAAAATTTCCACTGTGTTGCCTATTTGCCTAAATTACTTAGGTCTTTCTGAAGTTTTCCAGCTCTGGCTGATCAAGGAAAGTAGTGTCATTTACAAACATTGATTCTGCACAGCTCACTGTGCACCAAGTCTTTTTCGTTATAAGTATTTTATTTTTCACTTCTCCAAATCTTGCTTTTTTCCTTGCTAAACAATATTTTTTCAGCATATGCTTTTTTAACAAGGCAAACTATTTTTGGCAATACCCAAAACCCTTCATGTCTAAGCCCCAAATTCTCATAATGTTGTTTTTTTGTTTCCCCAATTGTATCTCTGCTAATTTGAGTTAATAATTTGAGCTATAATGCTTGATCTTGTCTTCTAATATAGCTAGGACTTAGGGGCAATCACAGATAGTTCAAATAATTAAAACTGTATTTGAGTTCAAAATATAGCTGAGGTGAATGAAATTGCTGTTTCATTCCTGCTTTACATCAGTATTACATCACTGAAATGGGTAGAATTTCACAAGCCTTGACTGGAGTGGTATAGTTGTCAGTCTGACCTTTTAATTACTAGTATTTGCAACTTAGTATCTCATCCTTTTGAGAAGGTGAAAACAATCAAGAAATATGAGGAGAAAACAATGTTGCTCATATCTAATATGCAAGAAGCCACAGGCGTTTCAGCAGCAAAAAGGAAAGGTGCCTGTCTTACCAGTGCTTTATATCTAAATGTGATGTATCCATCTGCACAGAATGATGAATATTAGGTTGAAATAGAATATTTCAGTTTGGACAGTATTTCCTTACTGTCCTGACTTTATTACTGAATCCATCCTTTGCTGTTGCTTGATAATTGTCACACAGTGATGCAAATGCCAAGCAAAATTAAAGTAGTGAAGCATTTATAGTCCTTAGAGAAGATGCTAGATGCAGGCTATAATTGCAGCTGGCAATTTTGGATTTCAGAGGGATTTGTACTGCTCCACCAATGGTCCCCTAGGGTTTAAAATATCCAGCCAATCAAATCACATATGCTACTTACAGAAGTAAAAAATGCAGAATAAAAACTTCAGCATATAGTTATTGTCTGTAATGGATCAATTAATTTTCAGCAAGAGGCTGATTAGGATACTTCAGTGTTTATGCATAATCCTGACAGTATTTCGTTTGGAAGAGCTCATTGGCTGCCACATTTGGCAGATCAGAATTTAGTACTATAAAGAGAATGTCTTTTTCAAAGATGCCTCTATCCAGGCGTATTGAGATTGGCCATTGACATATTGTGTGGGACTAAAATCATCCCAGGTGCAGTTCCTCCAGCCTTATTAGAGTTGCACCAGGAATCAATTTGGCTCAGAAAGGTCTGTTCAGATCCCGTTTAAATGTAGCTTGGAACCTCTGAACCTCCTGTTATTCCCAGAAAATTGTTACGACTTCAGTGTTACATCAGCCAGCTGGAAGAGAGACTCCAGAGCAGAATTCAGTTCCCCATGGTGGGAGAATAGTGCCTTGACTTACACCAGGCTGGTTGTGAGGGGGAGGCTTCAGGGACTGGATCTTACAGCAGGACCTGGCTCACTGCATACCTTGGCGTTTGCCCAGCCATGAGACAAATTCTTTGTGCCTGTCATAGAAACTCTTCACATGAATGTTGTGCTTTGCTGGTCTGTGTCCTGTATTGTGGCTCAGCACATGCTGATCCAAGCAAAAATGGAGCTTCTTGCCCAAGGTGGCAAAATATATCCTAGCAAAGGCAGGAGATTCCACTTCACATTCCAGCCACATGAATAGGCCACTGCACCATAAACCATTTCTCAGGAGTCCTTCCACGGCAATTATGGCAATTGATTACAGCAATTAATTAGAGACCTCCCCCTCTAACCAAACCGGAATGGATTACTTCAAAATGTGACATCTGCTATGAAGTAAGGAGCAAAAGTGTATTAAGATGCAGAACTTTCAGCTCAAAACCACATGTGACATAGGGATAGGAAATGGATGCTGGAGGCCATGTTCTTGGCTGTTAAAAATCTTTACAACTCCATTAACTTCTACTTTGAAATGCAAACCTTCTGTGCTAAGTAAATTTTTAAGTGGGTATGGTGTTCCTTTATTTTTTTTTTCTTCCCTGTTCAGCTTCTCCCAAACTCCTCCTCCATTTTATCCCTCTGGTGCCTGCACAGCTTCACAGCTGCTCAAGAAGTGTGCATGTGTGACTGTAAGACAGAAAAGAGAAAGCAGGAGATAAAACAGAACTCTGAAAGTTAACAGGGGGAGGGAAAAGACAGACTTCTCCCTGCTGCCTGTCTCACTGGCTGTGTTGCACCTGCTGCGAAGCACAGGTTGCCTGGTTATTCAGGCTAGAGAAGCAGCCAAGAAGACTTGGATTTAGCTTTCAGTGGCTGCCAGGGTGAGAGGAATGGGGCATATCCAGGCTATGATGGTGAAGCTTGGAGGTTTTCCTGGGGCAATGATAAAGGCCTGTCAGGAAGCCCTGGTGAGAAGGAGGGCCAGCTCTGATGGGTGATGGACAGCAGAGCTGCATGTCTCCCAGAGACTGCAGGAACGTCCCCTGGTACTGGGACAGGTGCTTCAGTGCCAGTCCTTGCATTTCTGTTTCACCGAGGGATCCTAATGCTGGTCATAAGAGACCACACAGATTTTCTCAATTAACATATTTAGTAACAAAAGAACCCTTTACAGAAACACCAGACTTTGCTGAGGACTTTGCACTCCGTGCTTTCTTTGTGTGTCTTTCACAAAGTCTCCCCCATACCCTGAGACAAGGTGTGTTTTTAGACTGATTGATCTGCCACACATCCTGCAAGGGAGGCTTTCCAAAGTATTCAAGTATTTTTTAGTCTCTTAACCCTCACTCTGGTGAAGGTGCTCATTAGCAATTAGATATGGGAGTATTAAAGCTGAGGTTTTGGTCTGCTGCTTTTCAAGAACACGGTGTGTTTGTTTGTTTTCCCTGATTGTTTCCATCCTGGCTTTTCCCACCAGCTGGAATTGGATGATCTAATAACATGAAAAGTCTGGTAATCCCGTGTGCTGTCATCATGTTGTTAATGATCAATGTCAAGGGAACTTCTTGATATTCACAGTATTATTACTGGTCAGCATAATGTCTGTCTCATTAGCACACTCCTACCCACTGTCTGCAGGTCAGGAGGCAGAGGAGGCACTTAAAGGCTGTCCACTGGCAGTAGTGCTTGTCAAGGTACTGCTACCCTTCACTGGAAGGTGCCACAGGCAAGCCAGTAAGAGTTTGTAATCCAGTAAGAGTTTGTGCTGTGCTGCTGCCAAAAGCTGTTGGTTGTAGGGGTCATATTTATCATTCCCAGTGTGAAAGCAAAGAGATGAGATGGGGGAGCAGCCTTCTGCACATTAGCTAACTAGTAAAATGAGAAACAAAAGCTAAAGTAACAAACTACCTATTGCCTCTTTTGTGACTCTGAGGGATGCTATTCCGATTGCCCCCCTGAATCCTGTGTGTGTCACTATATGTTCTGCTGGCTTTAAAGCAGTGAATTAGAGAGGCAAGTTCCTCTGCCAGATACACAGCAGTGCTCTGCATTGTTTTTTTTGTGTAGCCCGAGATTTATTCACTACAATACCTTGCGGGGTACTATCCTTGCACCAGCAAGCAGAAAATCGTGATCTGAAGCAATATAAATAGTATATTGCAAGGATCATGAGGCAATAGATCACAGAGACACTGTCTGTGTGCATATGGCTGTAAATAAGTACACTTGAGATCTGGACATGCACACCTGCTAGATGTGGTTTTTATTGTCCCATTGATGTTTTGGAAATTGTACTGAGATGTCTGTGACTGAGAAATGTAGCATGAGAAGTCATAAAACTTTATGGAATGGCAGGTTTGACAGATGATGGTCACCTACTACCTTGTTGAGAAAGGTAATCTATACATTCCCTGATCAATACCACGTCTTCCTCAGCTATGCTAAAAAATGCTGCTTGGAAACAGAAATCCTGTGATGGAATTAACTTGGTGAATTCCCACAAGTATAAAAAATTGTCATTGATTTTTAAAATGTCATGAGGCTGTTGAGAGGTTTTTGGACTTGTTCATATCAGATACTAGAAAGAAGAGTAGAAAAATTGGACAGTTTGGGAAGAGGATTGGACTGTCAGCATTACCATGAAGGTGACAAATATTACCAGTACTGAGGAAGGATCAGTCTGCAAGGCTTGCACAGTCATTGAAGTGCACAGCAGTTCCTTCAGGGGTCTGAGGGGACTGAATAGTTCAAAGTGATCATTTTTATTCACCAAAATTTAAGCTGTGAAGAGATTCAGCTGTTTGAGATGGTCAATTCTTTAAACAGTGTTGCAATCCCACTGGGGAAGGGTTTATTCAGCCAGAGGATGGCAGCATGATGGCCCCCGTTGAGCACAGCTGAATCTCCTCGTGGCTGCTCCCCATCCAGTGCTGTGGAGGGCATTTTGTGCCCTCCCCATCTCTGAGTCATTTAGGGATAAAAAGAATGGGCAGACAGCAGGATTAGGCTTTATTCACAGACCTCATTTTGTTAGGTAACGTGAAATAATTTCTTCCTAATTACTTTTGACGTCTGCAATTCTCACACTTATTGTTAGCTTGCACTAATGAGAGAAAAGCAAGTGCCTAAAGCAAGAGCTCATCCCTGCCGGCAGCACGCACGCGCGGCTGTGTGTGGAGCTTGCTGCTTCGCATGCAGGGTGCTGGGGATAAATCACACGGAAAATGGGATTGTGGTAAACAAGCTCATCTAAATCCTGGATTAGAGGGGACAGTGCAACAGCACTAGATACATGAATGGGGGTGACGGAGAAAAACTGCAAAGGGCTGAGCCTCGGTTTTAGCTGCGATGGTACCTAGGGAGAACGGCATGTTTTCCCTTTTAGTTTAGCTTCATGTGGAAGCTGTTCTCTTGGGAAACCCCAAAGGAGCTATTGAAATTGCCCTTAGCATCAGGAGGAAGGCAGGAAAAGCAGGTGATTATTGATGGGTGACAAGCTGAACCTGAGCTATCATTACATGTCTGGGCTCAGCCACTGGGAACAAATACTCTGAGCAGAACTGGTCTGGGCTCTGTGCATGGGTGCGGATGGGAGATGGGTGTTCGAGGCCCTTGTCAGCCCTCTTTTCTGTGATCAATGTCCTGGTGAGCTCTGCTCTGCTGAAAGGAAAGGTGGCTTCATAGTTAAAATACTCTGAGAAGGCTGCATCTTCCACCAGCTTTCCTACCTTAGGCAAGCCACTGAAAGGGACACACACATACATATTTGTTTGTTTGTTTATTTCAGGTGTGTTGGGGTCTCAAAAAGTACATACATGCCTATGAACTTTGTAACATTCCATTGGTTGATGAACTCTCATTGACAGCAATGTTTGTGTACTGTCAAAAAACCACCCCAATACCAAGATCTCTTTAGGCATCTTGCTCTGTGTTTCAGTAGGACAGGGATCCTCATTTCTGTGCATGGTTGGCACTTACCTCTTTTTATGAGGAATTTCCATGGCTAACATCATTCATTACAAAGGCATGTCTAACATCATGATGCGATTACTATTGTTTTGATAGTTGATGGTTGTTTTGCATTTCATAGCTAACAGCATGAGTTTGATTTGTCTGAGTAATTTGCTATGGCAAAAGGTCAGTGGAGCAGTCAAGGGTAAGGGGACACGACAGTGTCACCACAAAACACATCACCTCTACATACTCCCTGGTTTGGGGGATCCACAGTGTCCTTAACCTTTGCAGCTCCACCTTGGGATGGGATGAAACCCTGCCCCCATCAATTTTGCTCAGCTAGGGCCAACAGATGTTTTGTTATTTGTGGAAGCAAAGCCTTGCAGAGTAGATATAGTCTGTCCTTGGGCAGATGTGTCTCTCCATGTTAGAAGATGGAGCTCCAAACCTGCAGAGACATTTTATTTATGCTACTATAAAGGAGGAGAAACGTTGCTCTGAGGAGAGGGATGATTTTAATGGTAGGCAGCAGGGAGTGGCATTTGAGGGCAAGGTCTCCCCAGAGGCACCTGTGTGACCACTGATGAAATGGAAAGTGTTTTCGTCACACCAAAAGTTCATCTTAATCAGAAATGTCACCAGCCCAGAAAGGAATTCGTTATTCCTGGGGTCTGTCACTGTTCCTGTTTCTGCTCTCATGGAAGCAGTGCAAGTCACACCACCCTGTCACTGCAACATCTGTTTCTCCCATCCTTTCTCTGCAGAAGTCAAGGCAAAATGCCTTATGGGGTTACAATTTCCCCTTCATGCTTCCCATACTCTTCAGCCCCCTGACACAGTCTGTATTTGAGGTGTAATTCAGGCTGTCAACACAGCTGAGACAAATATATTAAATCTACCTTTATGTCCTTTGCAGCTTCAGTGGGGTGTGGTTTCGTTCGTTTTCTGCCCCAAATTGATTGCGGTTTTGCTTTTAGTTGTCAAACTACTGTCAGCTTTTATATAAGAGGAAGCCACATTTCTCTGCTGGGCAAAATAATTCATGGTGATATAAATAAAGCTTGTGGCAGTAATAGAGTAACATATTTTGGTAACAGAAATAGTTTTATTTCTCCAGTAAGCAAGAGTCCGTGCAGTATTCTCTTTTGAGTAAAAGAATGGCATTAATAAAAACAGGTGAAACAAACACAAGCAAGAAAGAACCTCCTTCAAAATGTTATATTCTGGCTTTAAAAACAAAGGCGGTTTATTTGTTGGGTTTGTCTTTTGCTGGTTAATACTGACAAATTTAGGGCAGCTCCATTAAGAACTAGCTCATAGAATTCCACCTCTAAAAAATCTAACCATAAATCTTCATATTTTGTACCTGCTGATTGTAGGTAGTTAATCACAAGCACAACAGTTGCTTAGCTTGGATGACCTTGTAATTTCTGTAAAGGAAACAAATCAGGTGGGAGTACAAGTAGATAAAAGAAGCAGACTGGCAGGAATAAATTTCTCTTTATAGTCTGATGATTGTAAAATGGAGAAATTGCTCTTTGAGCAAAATATTTAACCTCTCTCAGAAGTTACAATTTGCATTTCCTCTCCACTTCAGTGTATTATGGCCTATTTCTCAACACATGTGCAGGAGATTTAACAGAGGCAATCCTTGTAAAGCAGATAAACATATTTAAAAGCTGATTCAAGTCAGGATTAAAACATTGTGTTTATATATGTGGTCATATATATTCACTGTGGCTATTACTGTGAGCACAAGCAGGACTGCTAGAGGAGTAAGTCTGACTTGTGTGCATGGTCATCCATCTATATCCAGAAACTCTGGAGTTTCACATGCACGCTGTTGTATGTGAGTAAACAGAGGTGCCTTTCTGAAGAGGAGTAAATAAGATTTAATGTTTGTGTTTGTTTTGTGCAGGACTAAATGTCTTTTGGACAAATGTATCAAGAAAGTAAATATCCTTACCATTACACCTGGTACAATTATGTAATGTTGGAATTTTGCATGTTTCCCCTAAGACATAGTGTTAACAAAAGGATCACTTAGAGATGAATGGGGTCTTCTTTTGCATATGTGCAGAAAAGTTACAACCAGTCTTTTAGAGGCAGGTTTGGATAAGAATTATGTTCCTGTTTCAGTGCACTGGGATTCACAAGCACTGCACAGACCATATGTGGGAATTAAACTAAGTCCTTAGCCTCAGACCTGACCGTGTGAAATTACCCTTTATGTTAATAACTTCAGTGAAAAGGAAGTGTTCTCATGTGTGGTAGACCACATCAGCGTGTCTCTAAGCATGCAGCTTGTAATATTCATTGCTTGCCTTTCTGATAATAAATAACAAACCAGCAAACGACAGGGAAAGCACATTAGCACCAAGATTAATTCAGTAACCTGGCTCTTCACTGACATCCCTGAATTCAGGAGGCAGTAACACTAGTGGTTAATGAATAATTAATAACATAAGCATTCAATATATTGTATTTGCTCAATGAGCAAGCATCTATTATGTCAGGCTAGACTATTTATCCTGCAGAATATTGGAGTTTTTCAGCATGCTGGAAAAGTCTTCACTATTTCCTTTATTGCAGCAATCAAGACAGAAATGGTCTTCCTGCCTCCCTGCAATCAGCTGGCTTTGATTTAAAAGCTAGCCTTGCAAGCAGGGACCCTGATCTCAAACATCAGGGGCTGCAGAGGCACCAGTCTGCTTCTGCAGTGGGGAGCAGGCATGGCTCCTGGACCAGGGCCCCATCTCTTCTACTCAGGGATGTAGTTACGTGGTGGGGTGGCAGGTGGCAGCTTGGTTGCACCCAGACCCTTTAGGGGAGGTCTGCAAGAGGTCACAGATTCATATCATCATAGAATGGCTTGGGTTGGAAAGGACCTTAAAGACCATCTGGTTTTAACTTCCTTGCCATGGGCAGAGACGCCTCCCACTAGGCCAGGGTGCTCAAAGCCCCATCCAACCTGACCTTGAACACTTCCAGGGATGGTGAATCCACCACTTTTCTGGAGAATTTGTTTCAGTGCCTCACCACCCCTACAGCAAAGAATTTCTTCCTACTACCTAATCTAAACTCTCCCTCTGTCAGTTTAAAGCCGTTCCCCGTTGTCCTGTTGCTACATGCCCTTGTGAAAAGACCCTCTCCATCTCTCTTGTGGACCCCCTTAAGGTACTGGAAGGCTGCTGTATGTAAAGTGTGAGTAAACTCTCTCCTTGGGAGCCCCTCACAGAATGTACAGGGAAAGGTTCCTGGTCATCTGCCATGAAGATACTTTCATAGACCCATCAGCTGTCCCACCTCCAGCTAAACCTGCAAACAGCATGGGAAACAAGCTTCTTCAGCCTCTGGCTGCACTGGGAAGTTGGAGCACCCAAACTCTGCTCCAGTCCTGGCATTCCCAGAGCACTCTGCGCCCCCATACAGGGACTTCCCTGCCCCAGGGAAGCTTTAATATCCAAGGTTCAGCTATAAAAGAAAGAGGGCAGGCAGCCCCTCTGACAGGAACTGGTTTGTTTGGAGCTGCACATCAGTCTGAAAGCGAGGAGCAACTTCTCTGACAAGAGTTTGGTGCCTTTATATCTTCCCATCATGGGATTCTCCAACTGATCCCAAAACCTCCCTCTGCTCCTTTCAGGGAAAGGAGTGTTTCAAGGCCAGAGCATCCCCTGAGACTCTACCTTTTCCTGGTTAACAAGTGAGTGCAAATGCCTGGTGTCCTTCACTCTCAGGTTGTGCCAGAGCCATTCAACCTTCACTTGTTTGAGCAGACATAAAAGATGAGATAGAGAGACCTGGGCAATTGCAAGCATCATAGAGCCATGTGATATTCCACCATCCATTTCATCTTCCCATTCAGACTAGACTAGCAAAGAAGATCTAATACTCTACTGCAGTTAGAAGAGCTGCCAGCATTTTGCACTGCACTGTTTAATGCCAGCAAAGGACTCCATCATGTTTTCTAATGTGTCATGACAAATTAAAAAAGGCTCAGCAGTGGAAGGATAGGATTTTTGCCTCTGAAAACCATTATATGTGACACATTTTTGGGAGGTAGTTTTATTTCCTGTTGTCTTGACTAATTCTTCTCTTCAGATCTTTGTTCTGTCTTACCTCTCATTGTATTTCAGTAGTGCTAGTAGCCCCCCACCACCCCACCTTGGTTTGAGGTACTGTGCAGCACTTGGCCTCAGTCTGAAGGGTTTTGGAGCAGGTATCAAGACAGAGATGGGGAAATGCAAGGCATCAGTGGAGGAATACCAGGCATGACAGCTCACTTGTCTCAGCATCCTCCCTGATTGTTGCACACTTGACTGCCTCAGATTTGATTCTCCCACCTGCCCATCACTGTACGTTGCCTTTCTCTCAGTTCTGTGCACTTGTCACTAGACATGTCATGTTCTAACAATTAGGGCATGTGTTAAAATCTTCCAGAGAGCAGTGCTGCCTCACTATTCAGCATAAAAGGATATCTGAAAGAATGAACTTGACCCGGCATTACTAAAGATTCAGTGCCATCCTTATTTTCTTTAATATTTCTTTGATCATGGCAACTGGGAGAAGGGCTCAAAGACAAGAAGGAAAGCAAATGTCACTCTTATATTCAAGGGGGATCAGGGAATTATAGGCCAGTTTACCTCACCTTCATCACTGGGAAGGTGATGGAGCAGCTAATCCTGGAAACCATATTCAGGCACATAAAGGACAAAAAAAGTCATCAGTAGTCAACATGGATTCACAAAGGGAAGTCATGCTTGATCAATGTGATGAACTTGTACAGTGAAGTCACTGACCCAGTAGACAAGCAGGGAATAGTAGATAATGTCTGTGTAGATTTCAGCAAGGCTTTCAGCACTGTCTCCCATAAGATTCCTCAGGTGTCCAAGAATGGGTGCAGCCCTTGGACTTTCCATCCATTTAGCCATCCAGTCCAGAGGCTGGTGTTCAGTGGCACCAAGTCTGGTTGGGCTCCAGTAACTGGCAGTACACCCCACGGGGCCAGTACTGGGTCCAGTCCTCTTTAATGTCCTTTGTTAATGATCTGGATGACAGACAGAAGGAATCCTCAGCAAACTTGCTGGTGACACCAAACTGGGAGGCGCAGGTGATGCACTTCAGGATAGTGCTGCCATCCAGAGGGACCTTGACAAGCTGGAGAAATGGGCTGACAGAAGTCTCGTGAAGTTCATCAAAGGCGAATGCTAATTGCTGCACCTAGGAAGAAACAACCCCGTGCACCAGTATATGTTGGGAGCTACCCAGCTGGAGAGCAGCTTGGCAGAAAAGGATCCGGCAGTCCTGAGGGACATGGAGTTGGACATAAGCCAGCAACTTGATGGGGGAAAAAGATGGCTAATGGTATTCTGGGCTGCAAGAAAAACTATTGCCAGCAGACCAAGGGACATGACCTTTCCCTTCTAGTGAGCACTGCTGAGGCCACATCTGGAGTGCTGTGTCTATTTCTGGCTCAGAATCACAGAATATTCTGAGTCAGAAGGGACCTACAAGGATCATCAAGGCTCCTTTGTAGAAAAGAGATGGGCATATGAGAGAGAGTCCAACGAAGGGCCACAAAGATGATAGAGATGATGAACTGGAGCATTCTCCCTGTGGAGAGCAGATGAGACAGCTGGGACTGTTGAGCCTAGATAAGAAAAAGCTCAGGGGATCTTATCAATGTGTATAAATACCTGAAGGAAGGGTACAGTGGGGCCAGGGCCAGGCTCTCCTCAGTGAGGCCCAGTGACAGGACCAGAGGCAACAGGCATAAACAAAACAAGGAGGTTCCCTCTGAACATCAGGAAACATTAATTCTACTCTGAGGGTGACCACACACCGCCACAGGTTGGCCAGGGGGATTGTGACGTTTCTCTCTGTGGAGATACTCAAAAAGCCATTTGGATGCAGTCCCAGCTCTAGGCAGCCCTGCTTGAGCAGAGGGGTTGGATCAGATGGGCTTCAGAGATCCCTGCCAGACTCACCATTCTGCGATAGCACAAGGTATCAAAAGAACTCACAATGTCAATGTGTATTAGCAACATCTTTGGCTTTTGAAGTGTATGACATTGTTGGCTGGTATTTTTTGTGTGCCTTTGGCCAAGTTCTGTCTCAGACTTCCCCAAATTCTGATTCCCTTCACTCTCTGCAGTTTAAGGTTTCTGTGAATGTGTTTGTAAAGCTATTCTGCTGCAATGCTTGACTAATTTCTTCTGATTTGGGTTATTGCACAATGGCTGTTGCCAGCACAGACAGTTTAGCCAGGTCACAAGCTCTGACAAATGCCCATCTATGACATGTAGACTGTAAGAGTCTCTAGCTTACTTCAGTCCCAAGAGAGCGTGGGGTTAGCCCTTGAGACCAAACTCTGTGTGTTCTGCTTTATGGAAAAAGTTACCAGGACTCAGTTTCTAAACAAGAACATCTCACAGACATGCTGCATTCACATAGAAATCAACTCCAGACACCTAACTTCCTTCAACAAGCATTTCTCTCAGCCCTGCACTTCCTCATCCCCTCAGTCCACCTCTGACATAGCAAAAAAAAGCCAAAAAAAAAAAAAACAACTGAGTTCCAGTTTCCCTTCCAAGAGTTTTCAGTGTCCCTGCACCCTTGTATAACTCTCTTCTCCTTTTCTATCTGAAGCAGAACCTTAAGATCTGCCTTCAACACTTCGTGGGTGAATCCAGAGACAAGAATCAGCCAATTATTGTTCTTTCTCAGTTTGGGGAATTGGGAGCTTGGTCCTCTCACAAACATCCCAGACAGCCTGCAGTGGTGCTGCCTGGTGTCTATACAGCAGTGATGATCTCCAGTAATGCAGTGTACAGCAGTGTTCTGATGTCTCTAAAGAAGAAAATAGAGTGAAAGTGTGTATTTAATGCACATTTTGCTAAAAACACTGCCCAGAGGAGTTTGAAAAGCCGACAAAGTGTAGTAGTTGTGAGACATTCCCCCGCCTCCCGTTTCTTGGCAGCTGGTGTTCATTAGCTGAGCAAAGTTGTTATTAACACTAGATAATCTCCAGTCACGAGAGCAGGCTTACCACCCAATAAACTATAGGGTACAGACGTAAATTCAGTATGCCTCTAAAGCAAAACACAAGTCCACATGACTGTGGCCATTGGGGCCAGAAGGAGGGGCTGAGAGGGTGTATCCTTTACTTCACCTCAATGTGGATGAATGAGAAATTGCATATTTTAAACTAATAAAGAAGTTGACCAGAACTGGGAAGAAGGCACTGTTTGTTTGTCCAGGCCATCCTAGCCCGCATGTTTTAGTCCAATCTGCAGCCTCTCATAGCAGTAGGTGCAGTTTCCAGTTTTATGAACACTTTGTGCATCATCAGTAAACACTCAGAAGGGATTTTTGTCAGGGTGCCTGTGATGATTTCTGTTGCTGCCTTTTTCCAAGCCCCCTGTCCTTGCCATCACTGCAGCTAGATATGCAGAAAACAAGTGTATGCTGCAAAACCAGGGCACTGAATGCCCAGGACCAAGGTATTTCAGTCTTGGCATTTGAGTGTGCCCTGCAGGGAAATCTGGGCTTCTCCTATGGCATGTCAGCAGCCATGAGCAAACATACTGTGCTCGTCTTGAGTACAAACTATTTTAAATATTAATTCTCTTCAGCCTTTCTGCCTGAATGCCAGCTGCATAACTATTCAGTAAGGAGCTCAAAAAACAGTCAGCAGTGTAAGGCAGTCTTTCTTTAGAGGGCAAACAATTGCAAAAAGTGTGGATTTTGATAGCACCCTCATTTGAAATATCACAGGGAAGGTATCTACAACACTTTCCCAATGGGAATTAAGAAGTGAAGTGTCTGAAGTGTAAAGGAGAAATGATTCTCTAGGTCAACAGGGCCAGGAATAGTTTTCTCTCCCATTTTATATAAGGAAGATGGAAAATGTCATTGGGCATTCCCTCCCCCTCCATAGTTCAACATCACCTCTAGTTACGGGAAAAAAATAGTCTGAAGAATACTGGTATCACCCCAGCAGCTAGATTGTGGTCATGAAGCAAGTTTTCACATTGATAAAGTGTCAGGTGGAACAGGGGAATGTGCAGGCAAGAGTACAGGCACCTGACATTAGTCAGAAAACTGAGAGTGGAGAAACTTCAGTAGGGGGTGAACTGAGCCCTCAAAACTTCAGGGAGAAAGTGTAAAAAGTTGATGTCACACCATGCAGGGGACAAAGAGAAAGGCTGCAGCCTGTTCAGCATAGCACAGAGGGTTTGAATGGCCCTCTGGAAGTCTTTTGTTTCACAAGGGGGGGTTTGTTTATTTTGAAGTTAAGAGTATTTGCCTGGAAATAGGATCTTTGTTACTTTGGAGATTATTGATTCCCACTGCTAATTCCCTATTTGATGTGATAAGCCTCTTTATAGCATTCCATTTGTTTTGCTGTGGAAATACGTACAAAGCAACAACAGAAAAAAAAGCTTATCACTTTTTGGTCCAAATTTAGCCTACAGGTAATTATGTGCATCTCAGTAACTTCAAGAGAAGAAAAGGCAGATGGGACAAGAATTCTCCTGAGTAAAAAATATTTTGTCATGCTTTTAGGCCACTAGATTTGAACCTAAATGCAATGATATAACTGTGAAATAATCATATCTAATATCTTGTCAAAATAATAAATATGCAGTTTACTAAGGCATGGAGTTTTTTAATTTTAACCAGGTAAATAACTTCTTATGGTCTTGTTTTTAAAGCTAAACATTTTTGCTATTTTCTGTCTCTGGTGCAGCATGTTTTCATTGATGTTCCGTGAGATGCTAGGATTTTAAAAAAATTATTTCTGACCTTTGTTGATGCATAGAGGCAGAAGTAGGCTCTGGTAGTGAAGGTGTTAAATACATACCAGCTGGGAATTTGTACAATGGGCAAATCTCTGAATAGGGTGGTGAAACATGACATTCTCTAGAAAGATAAGAAATTCATGTGCAGTTGGTGATGCAGATACAAAAGAATCTATGTAAAATGTATGCAAAGACCAGGTCTGACCAGCAGGTATCACATTAAATGGTGAGGAATGACCAAGGCACCTGCTCTGAAATTTGCAATGCAAGTGCTAGGGAGAGTTCTCCTTGTAATCCACCTCAGTAGATTTGTGCTTGGAATCACTGTAGCAGTTACTGGAAAGAAAGTTGTGTCTACTGGACTTGGCTGAATAAGGGATTTTTTGCATTTGGTACTCAAATGGAACAAAATAATTAACAAGTGGAGTAGGGAAAACTGACTAAAAATAGCAAGTACAGGCATCATTAATTTTTTATTACACACTGAAAACTAGCATTTCAGGTCAGGATTAAATATTGTCCAGTGCATTTTTAATGCTTTTTAAATTTTATTATTTTTTAAGAGAGGTATGTCTAGTGAGTTGGTTTTTTTCAGCTGAAACTACTCACTAAGTTTGACCTCACCTTGCAGATAGTTTCTGGCCCTCTAGAACTCAATTTTCCAGCAATTTTAGTGTTTGTCACAAACATTTCAGCCAGTCCTAATTCTTAATCTTCAAGTGAAAATTTTAGGCACAGCCCTCTGCAAAATGTTACTGCTATTTATCACCTACCTTTCATGAAGTCTAGGGATCTGAAATCCCACAATCTGGGGATATGAAATCCCTCTGTCACAAAATAGTTAATCACTCTTAAAGCTCTCAAATTTGTTCCCTTTCAGGAATTTTCCACTTCAGTAAGAAGATAAAGTATGTGTACCATGCTATTTCCTATGCATCTTTTCTACTAGAAACTGAATTATCATGTTTTTGAAATGCTCACACTGCCAACTTCTGTTATGAAAGCTTTTATTTGGAGCTCCTATATGTTGGCTGTTCCAAGTCACTGAGTATTTTAGCTTTTGATTCATTTAGCAGAAAGTGTGTAAGTTGTTTTTTTTTGGACATTACCAGTCTAAAGTGCCTATTTGGAGATGAATTTATTTCTCCACTGTTGTTTGTTTGCCATTCTTCGTGGTGGCACTGGTAAAATGGTCTACAACAAACTAATATGGTCAGAGAGTTCATGTGATACAGACTGAGAGAGCTGGAGTTGTTCAGCCTGGAGAAGAGAAGGCTCCAGGGAGACCTTGGAGCAGCCTTACAGTGAAGTGGGTTCTGCAAGAGAGCTGGAGAGGGACTTTTTACAAGGGCATGTGGGGATAGGACAAGGGCTGTGCACTGGAAGACAGTGGGTTTGGATTAAATATGAGTAAGAAATTCTTTACTGTGAGGGTAATGAGACACTGGAACAGATTGTCCAGAGAAGCTGGTGTTGTCTCATCCCTGAAAGTGTTCAAGGCCAGGTTGGATGGTGCTTTGAGCAACCTGGTCTACTGGGAGGTGTTCCTGCCCATGACAGGGAGGCTGGAACTAGATAATCATTAAGGTCCTTTCCAACCCAATCCATTCTATGGTAATTCCTTTCTCTGTTCTTTGAGTGGCCTGTAGCTGCTGTAGTAACAGAGGAGACTTCATCGAGTTGGTCCTGTGTATGTTGAGATTGACATCAGCAAGCTGGTAAAGCTCCCCACCCAGATTTCATTCCTTAAAATGAACAGTTTTTACACTTTGGATTGAGATTTTCCATGATGGTCACAGATTACTTGGACTGCCAAGCAAAGTTGGTTTATTTGTTTACATGTTTAAAACGTCCCTGGCTTGATATTTTAGGGTTACAGTTGTGTCAGTGTGTATGTGGATAAGAAGATATGGTGCTGCTGCTTTTTTGGTTAAACACATTGCGTGTTGGCCGTGCACGCAATGAGGTGTAACATAGCTGCTGATGCACAGGTCATGTGTGTGCAGTCACTGTGGTCATGGATAAACACCATGCAGTCACTGCAGTCCTCAGAGGCCTATCAGATCTTCAAGCTAACTAAATGTAGGGAAGATGGTTCCTCCATGATGTGCTTCAGCCCTCAGCCTTTCCTCAGAGCCAGCAGCTGCTCCTCAGGATAGGTTGCACTTAAGTTTGTGACAGCAGATTTCTCAGAAGAGGATCCTTAGAAGAGAGTGTTGCTGGGAAAAATCACTGGGGCTTTAGAGGATGAGGAGCTCTGGGGAGTGGGGCTGTACTTCCATCGTCATCCCTCAGCCTCCCTCCATGTTTTTTTCCCTCTTCCCTGGTCCCACAGAACTTCTTCCCACCTAAAGCATTGCTTTTTGTCTCCATCCCAAGGCCATGCCACATACACAGAGGAATAACTGCTTTATTCCTATATGAAATGTGTTCCAACATCCAAGCTTCCCTGAGCATCAGGAGCCAGGGTGGAGAAAATTCCAACAGAGAAGGGGATTCTGCTCTTCTGGCTCATGCTTGGAGATGCCTCTGCTTTTAAGAGTATAACTTTTATGGTAAGAAGCACCTGTGTGCTGGAAACTAGAGAGACACCCCAGATTTGTTTAATCCAAGTTGCTAAAAGCAGCAGGGGTGGTGTCACAACTCCAATCACAGCTGGCTTGGCTGGGTGATAGAGAGCTGAAGGGGTCTGGGCCCCCACCTGAGGTCTGTTGTTTGGCAGGATAGTCCACAGGATACTCCATGAAACCCTTCAGCAGCAGGAGACTGGGGACACCTTTGCTAATTTAGTAGTGGTGATCTGGTCTCCTACAGATCTTCCAAATACAAGGTTGCACCTCAAAACTGAGTAAGTGCAGAAGCTGGTAGGAAAAGCCGTCAAAAAACAGTGTTTGGAGGAAAACAATGTTGTATTTAACCAGAAAAAAAATGACTTGCTCTGAGGTGTAAGGCAACTAAACCTTAAGGCCTAAGGGTCAGGTTCTAGGTCTTTACTTCAAAAATGTATCTTTAAAGACTCATTGCTGTAAGTATGTTTGTTCACAAAGTAACATTACTGTAGGGAGAAGGGATTTTAAAACAAACCATTCAGTAATGCCTATAGACAGCAAGCATATCTGTTCAGCTCAGATTGATTATTTTTGGTGCCATTTTACTCAAGTCATTCATAGATTGACCTTGAACTGTGAATTATGATCTCTGTAGCTTTGTAAAATCAGTTTTTAATTCAATATTATTACATTTGGTGAAGCAAGTGTCTTCTCACAATGCTGTATAGACAACAGAAGGACAATAGCTAACTTTTTAGAACATTTTTTTCTCTATTACAATAAGTCCTAACATCCATCTGTTTTTTCTGGCATGCTTTAGATTTTCAACCAGCATTTAGTACATTTCTCCCTCTGGATTTCTAGTACTCAAAAATATCCCACTTTTATTGTTCCAAAAATACATTCTTGAATTAGATACATAGTAAATTCCCTCTTCTAAAAAAGATTGTTCTTTGTTTCCTATTGCAGTTGTTGGATATTTTGTTCTTGGGACTAGGGATAAGAGATTTGAAAAATAATGCTGCAAAGCTTATGTGGTATAACTATCTTAATTCAGCCATGTCTCTTTTTTTAAAATCATTTACACTTACATGATCATATTTTATGTGAACAGCCAGCATTTGGCTGAGAGCTTTGACATTAATGGAACAGCACAGTAATGAAACGGAGCAGGCTCCACTTTAGAGCTTGAGGTGTGAGGCATGATCTTGCAATGTTCCACAAACCAGTAGGCATTTAGCAGTTGGTATTATTGAACAGGGGGCCAAAATCTGAATTTGTGTGTCTGTCACTGCTTGGCATTATTTTTAGAAAAGAAATGAAGTGATTCCTTGGGAAAATGCAGGTGTCTGCATTGTGATAGTGGTCTAATGGAAGACTGATGACTTGGGTATGTCATTATTCACAGTGTTTCTAGTCAGAGTTATAGGGCTATCTAGTCATTGCTTTATTTCTTGTAACAAAATACAGACTTCATGGCCCAAGGTAATTCTGCTTTATTCGGGTATTTTAAAGAAATTTTTTCCGTATATGATGAACAAGATTTTAACCTTATGCAAACTTAATGAATTGTCAGAATCTACATTTTGGATATAATTCCCTTTTCCCAGGAGACCTACTCTGGGCAGACAGTTCTTTCTCGGGAAGCTTGTAACTTTCCAAAGAATAAACAAAAATCATAATAATTCAATCCCTCAGTGAGCTGAAACAGAAAAAACAGCATCATTTGAGCCATGACTCAAGAATAGATTCACATGATCTAAAGAATGGGAAAACAAATTGGTCACTTTTAGGAGTTTTAAACAAAGGGCCAGCTTGGTTATATTTTTCACTATACACAGATGCTTGAGCAAGCAGAAAATTTGCTGATTAGTTTTCCCAAAAATCCTCACTGCAATCTAGACTAATCGGAGCTTTAAAGTCTATATTAAAGCTGTTTCTCAACACAAAATCAAGTCTGGGATAAGGATAATTTTGGGGGATAGCAAATGACTGCTTAGAGCCTGAATTAAAGTCTGAATAATTTTAGTTGTAAATCTGATTTTCCTGTAGAGCCCAGCTGGAAACACAACTGCAGATGTGTTACGGGAACTGTAATTTGGTTGGCTCACATTCCAGACTGTTCTGTATTTCTTGCAGTGCACTAATGCTGAGCAAAAGCATTGCCTGTCTGCTCCAGGACTTGGGACTGTTGTAGCTATCCTGGATCTAATGGTCCAGTCCAGGGAACACTTGGGGATACTAAGGCAGAAGTAGTACCCTGCCAGTAAGGCACTGTCAGAAAGTACTTTTATCTTCAACTGACATTTAGCAATTTTTTAGATTTTCACCAAAAGCAAACACCTCCTACCAAAACTGTCTGACTAGTTCTCTGCTACACTCTGTTACACTGATGCTTCACCCATTTTCCTAGGGATGAGCAGGCATCTTTGCCCACATTGGTCTGCTTTAGTCATTGCCACAGGCTTCTTTATAGCTGCAGAAGCACCACCATCTCCCAGAGGCTAAATATTTTAAATCAATAGGGAAGTGCAGAGCAGTCAATACATGATAGCTGAACCGTGACAAACACTCCTTATGGTTTTATTGCCCTAATTTCTCAGGAAAAGGAGTTATAAAGCATATTATCATGACTGATACCAGGAGACTTGTCACACTTACCTGTGAGTGAGCTTAAAGAAAGTGATAATCCTACAGATTAGCCAACATTTTAATGGACTCTAGTACAAGAATTTTATTGGTATAAAACTGTTATACTTGCTTCTTTGGGTAGGGATTTTCTGTTTAATATGCCTTCACTTTATTCACTCATTGATAAAACTGTATTTAATCCCATTTTATAAATCCTGTTTAGGAGAATGACAGTCCTCTGTAGACTCTACAGGCTGGCTGGCAATATCTGGGCTGACACTTCAGAGAAAGTGGACCTCCAGGCTTACAGTGATTTTTTGCTCATTGTGCAGTGATGTAAGGAAAGGAGGTAATTCATTCCTGCCCTCTGCTAACAGTTAACTGGTAGTAGCAAATACAAGATTTTTTTCTCCTCCCTTTTTCTCTAAATTTTCTGTATGAGGCCTGGGAGTGCAAAGGGCCCCTGATAGCTTTTACTTCATCAGTTCTGCTTTGCTATCAGCATTATTATTATTGGGAAGGGCGAGGTAAATTAAGACTCTTTACTCCCATTGAATTTTCCTCATGTGGAATTATTTTGCTGATGTAAATCAGCGCAGTTCTACTGGCTTCAGTCACGCTCATTTATGTCAGCTAAAGAGCAGTGTGACAAGTAGTTCTTTGTGGCAGCTGGTTTCTCATGTGCCCAGCTCAGATTTACTGCTCTGTTAGAGCAGTGTCTAGGGTAGTATGAGCCCAGTTGCAGCTGATTAAAGATATTTTCATGTACAGAATAATTTCAGGAGTTGCTCCAGAGCTTACACCCCACTGTGCTCAAAAGTTATTTTACATCAGGGTGACTTAAGTCATGAGGAACAGCTGTGTGAGCATGACTTGGCTCAGAGACATCTTGGGGATATTTTGGACACCTCACCATACTGCTGTGGGCCCTGTCGTGTCCACCAGTCCTGTCCATGGGTCACACACACCAGATGTCACCATTCAAGCACTGGAGAGCTGCTAGGTTCTGTCTTTTGTGTCTGCAAACACTCACAGTTAATAAGCCTGGCAAGTGTGTGGGGAATAATTTTCTGGCAAGCCCTGTATTATATCCAGCCATTATACTTCTGTATGGTCCCACGCTAGGCTCTTAAATTTTCTTGTCCTCTGGACAAAGGCAAAGATTAATTCATGGTACACAGAAAACACATATCCCACATCATCCTGTTCACATAACAAGCTGGATGGCATGAACCAGCTTTTTCTTGACACTCATCCACAGCAAAACAAGAGATCAAGGAGAGAAAATCCATGAGTCCTGGTAGGGGGCAGCCTAGGCAGCCAGGAGCATCTTTCTTCAAAGGTGCTGCAGAAATCTGAGCCGAGGCCCCACAATGGCTTGGCTGCAGTCCTGAGAGCCCTCAGGGAATGGCCACACTGCAGAGCAGGGTAAGCACCACTGTGTACTTCATTTAAGTGTTTTGTTGTGCACAAGGAGATGTTTTTCCTTTTATTGCTTCTGCAGAACACTGACACATGGAGCAGAAACTTTTCGTTCTGAGCTCTCAGTTTGCTTGGGAGGCTCCAAACAGTAGCATCCATCAGCAAAAATGCTGCCTTTCTTTCCTGTTGCTCCCTGAAGAGATTACACCCGCACCAGCCAATATTTTACATCTACAGCAGTTGATTTTGCATGATTGTCCCTTCTGGCCCCAAACTCCTACTCATCTGCCATAATGTGACTGGTCCAGCCCAGAGCAAATTCAAAAGAACAAGCAAACAAACAAAAAAAAAAATAAAAACACCCAACAAAACAAGCCCCACTATACACTGTCCTCATGAAGAACTGCTCAGCTCTTACTGTCTAGCACAAGGAGTGTGATGCATTTGATCATGCAGGCAATTAATTCAGAAAATTGGTTTGCTGTCAAGTTTATCTTTGTAAATGTGAGCAAACTTTTGATTTTTCACTGACAATCTCATTTGGATATGATTTTTTCAGTGAAATCCTAGCAAGGCTTTCCTTATGTCACCATAAATCTTAGGAAGATTTGCTTTGTAGTAAAACCTTTGTCACGGTGTATTTGCAAAACTGTTGTAATCAATATTGCAAGAACGTATGAAGTGTAAACCAAGCAATACACTGTAAAGCACAAATTACAAAAAAACTTTCCTGTCCTCTTGAATGCCTGAAGCATATTGCAAAACTGTATGGATGGCAGAGTGAAGGTCAGGCATGTTCACACAAGGGATTTTAAGTACAGAAAGTGCTGTTAGAGCTGGTTATTTGTTAAGGTCTGTCTCACCTGTTCCTTGGTTAGACACCTGCACTCAGTTTCATGAGACATCTGGAGTTACCTTTCTGATCAACAGCAGCAGCACACATCCCACTCTATCCTTACTGTTTGCACAAGCAGATCCATTCTTTGCCACAGCACCAGGTTCCTTCCTCACCTCCATTTTCTCCCGTTTATTCTGATTGTGCTGCTAATGAGACACCTTTTTGCTGACCTGTGGCCTCCTTACTGCCTCATGCAGCCCCTGTGATATTAAATGAAATAAGGCACAGCAGCAAGCCAGCAATCAAACCACTGAAATCAACCTCTGCAAGCTAGGTGGGCTTCATTAACAACTTTTTATTCTGGGCAGCACAGGAAGGAAGGCAGAAGAGGGGAGCTGTCACCACTGGTGTTTACCAATGTCAGAGCTGTATGCTGGAGATGGTGTACTGAAATTTAGTGTGAAAGAAAAAAACATGTCTTGGCAGCCATAGTAATAAAGCAAGAGCCACTTGTGTTTCTTGATTTACATTATCTGTAACTAGTATCAAGATTTTCAAAGAGTAACAGAGATGTTAACAGCTGTTCAACATCTGGCAAACCTAGAAATTAGGAGGCAAGAAACAAGAGCTAAAATGGTGCTGTTCTGAGGAGCTGGTGGAGGTGGTTGTAAAGCCCCAATAGTTTGGGGGCAGAAGTCACTGTAACAGCATGAGAGGGAATTAAATTAAATGAGGAAGAGCCCGTGAAAAGAGATAATTGTGACACCTTAGAAGGGAAGGGCTGTGGAAAGGGCTGGGCTTGTTTGAAGAGCTCATCAAGGAGGGACTTACAATGAAGGAGCAGGCTCAGTCACTCCCAAAGGATGATGGTAATGGGAATGTAACAGCAGTTCATGGAGATGAAAGCAGATGGTGGTACTGGAGGCCAGAAACCTCCATGGCTTCTATTCATGACCTTCTTCATCCTCCAGCATTGCTTTACTACTTGCACTGTAAGGACTAATTAAGATTTTGTTCCACTACAAGGATACCTTAGCTTTTCCTACTGCCTAAGTCACATTATTAAAAATTCTTGGGATTATAAAACCCCAGAAGTGATTGATAATCCATAGCCATGACTATCCAAAGTGTCATGGCTTTTTCTGCTGTGTATCACTTTAAAATGGTGGTCGCCATTTAGGCAGGAGCACTGCAGACTGAAAAGGGTGGATAATGGGCTCTACAAAGTAATTTGACTCTTGATGGGGAACATGGGCTATCCTCGGCTGGCTTTCACTAGGGGCCTTTCCAGGCAATGTGGGGAAGAATCCCGTGGTCTATAGGTCCCGAGCAGCGCAGGAGTAGAGGGTGCATATAATAACAAGGGCATACTTGGAGGAAATCTCTGTCCTCTTGTGTGGAAGCAATGACATGGTAACATGGAGTAAAAGCTTAGTTTAAATGCATGTACTTCATGGTAGGTACCTCACTAAACACATGGAAGACTTGATCCTTGTTGCAAATCACTTCTGTAGGAAGATAAAACTTTTGCCTTCTGTTAGAAACGTCCTAGTGTGAACTGTTCCTGACAGAACAGTTATCTAAGTCCTTCAATCCTTGTTTTCTTGGAAAGGGGAGGACCCTTTGGGGAGCTTCTTCTTCTTTCTCCTTTTTCTGTGATGTTTGTTTCTGTAGAAGCCATCCACATGCTGGATGGCTGGAGTTTATCCTGAACATCCCTCTGATCCATCCTCTTGAAAAGCATCATGGCACAAGGGATTGAAAACATTTATAACACAATTCCTGCAGACACACATGGGGGGGCTAAGAGTGGCAACTTTTTCTTTTTGGTTCTCATATGCTGCTAGAAATGAAGTAGTTTTAATTGCTTCATAGTCTAAGGCAAAGTCTCCCACTAGCAGCAGCTACTGTATCTTAAAGAGGGTAATAGCAAGCACTTGAATAGCGCTTTCCGTCTTCAAAGTACTTCGCAGACATTCTTTACTCCTGAATTAAGAATCAGTTTCTGTCCCTTTTAACACTTTTCTAATGAGATAAATGTTCAGTCTACCATGAGAAGGGGACAAAGCTCCTGACTCCCAGTTCTACACTGAAATAGGGCTGTGTTCTGCTGTTTTGTTTTCATGGTGTAAAGTGCCCCCAAAGGACATATGGCTGGTATCACCTCTGCTGGTGGAAATCTTCAGACTGTAAAATCAGGTGCCTGTAAAGCTTCTGCCTTCAAACAGCTGGTGTAGGAGGTGGGCTCCTACCCACTGATTTTGCTTCATTCAGTGCTGTGCTCTGCACACAGTGTGAGGGGCAGGGGTCTTGAACTGACACACACATGAGCTCCTGGCTCTGGAGGAGGCTGGGGATGAGTGTGCAGCAGCAGCAGCTTAGGCCCTGTGTGGTGAGGAGCCATTGTCAGACACCTCTCGTCCAGCCTTGCAGAGCCGGCTCCATTTCAGGGAGCTGCTGTGCCCGGGGTCGGGGGAACATTCATTGCAGAAGATGAAGCATGCAGCATTCTTATAATTTCTTATCAGTGGCCATTAACGTGCAGGGAAACTGGTCCAGCTGGCAGAGACTGGAGCCCTCAAGTTGGAAATGTCTCTGAATGAGCAAGTCTGAAGGAAGAAAAGGCTCTGTCCTGTCATTGGTATCATTGACAAAACTCCCATTGACTCGGATAAGAGTATGAGGATGCCCAACAGTGCTGACTTCTGATGTCATGTCTCTGGTTTACTTTGTTTTGCAAAGACCCTTTTGTGCTTGCTTTGTATTCTGAATATTCAGGTCATTCCTATGTACAGAGTCCCCATTTGTAATTAGCTTGTGGGGTTTGTGACCCTGTTACATACAGGTTGACTAGCAAGTCACACTGGTCCTTCAATATAGGATTTAATAAAAGCCACAAGAGGAGGAGGAGGGCTGCTATTGTTCTGCCCTCAGTGCTGCCAAACAGTCCCTTGTTTTTTCTGTGGACTGTGCCTGTGTGTTCAAACTGTGTGAACAAACGGGGCGCAGTCAGGAGGCTGGCAAGAGGGCAGCGAGAGGGTTAGCTGGATCCTAGCTAGAAATACTTGTGCAAGTCAGGAAGCAGGCATGGAAGGAAGGAAATTAAGTGGAGACATCTGTGTGGCTTAGCTTTCAGCAGCTCTGCCTGGGGTAGGGGTGGGAGAGTCATGCCTAAGATGACATAACGTATTTTGTCTTTCGTGGGTTGGAAACAGAGGAAACTGCGAAAGCAAAGCATGGTGTGTGTCACGCATGGTCCGGGCATTCCAAGTACATAATGGAGCAGTGTCAGTGCTTTCTGTTCTGCCTTTCACACCCCAAAGTAACTCTTCAAGACAGAGAACTGAGGAGAATATGATATGGTCCAAAAACTGATCTTGGACTTTTTTCGCAGACGACTGAGCCAGAGGCCAACTGCTGAAGAATTGGAGCAGAGGAACATACTGAAACGTAAGTCCTGATTCTGCTGACATTTAACCTGAAGCCAGATAATTTGGGTTAGCTTTCATGTACATTTGGTGTTCTTTATTAACATCAACTATTCTGTGTAAGCATCACTAAAATAATTTAAAATAATAAAGGGCATCATAAGTGCAAATAAGAATGGAAGTCTGTAATAACATCTAGATCTGCAGAAACACTTCTTTAAAATCAGCGTCAGTAAATTTACAAGAATAAACAACCTATGGAGAAAAAAACCCCAGATGCTGAATGACATTCCAAACAGGGGGTCAGTCATCCTGAAAAGCCTCCTTTATGCAGCACTTACATAGATGAGCATCCCATTGTAAGTTAGTAAAGACATTAGGGCATAGCTTGATTAGCTTTCCTAAAAATCTTCACAGCAATCTGTACTAGCTGGAGCCTTTATTCAATTTAAAAAAGAATCCAGTGTGACTCAGGGTTATTTCCCTAAAATGTTCCCCTGAAACTCTTCCTTTAAATCAGCTAAAAATTTGCTGGTAGATCCCCAGCATGTGATATTTTAAAGGGACAAAATACCATTTAGAAGTCCTGAACCACGTTAAGTTAGCAGATACATTGCCACTGACTTCAAGGGAAGCTGGACTGAGTCCAACTTCCATAACCTCATGAATGAGCAGGAAGAAAATGACAGTTTCTTTACTCGCATGGAAGGTGGTTTGAATATTTTAAAGAAAAAAGCTGTTTATCTAATTGCTGTTGTTACTTTGGAAACAGAAAACAAAAGAAACAAGTTCTTCCCCTTTTAAGTCAGTAAATACATATTTCCAGGAAAATTTTCAAAAATTACTGCAGAAAAAGGTATTCATTCCTAAATGATACCTTATACATAATGTCTTCTTAGGTAGGTCCATAATTCACCTTCTCTTGTTCAAGTAACTGCATTGTATAGAATCATAAAAACATGGTAGCAGAAGATTAATTCTCCAAAAATCAGCAGAATTCATTTATTAAATACCTAAAAATCAAATTCTTTGCAAATTAATGATAGTGTTAAAGCCCATCAGGATCTTTTCATCTGTTCATGTTATTACATGTGGCAGGCAAAGAGAGAGGGAGAGAGACACCACTGTCAGTGCAAAGAGGAGAAAAGACTGGACAGCAGAGCGGCGTGGGCAGGCCTGAGGCTGCCAGAAAAGTCATTTGTTGGGGACCAGCCCTCTCTTATTACTGTGCTCCTGCTGTCTACTCCTAACTCTCAGCAGTAGCCTGCTGGAGGAAGTCAGGGGCAGAACCTGTGGAAATACTTGGCACATCCAGATGTGATAGTCTCAGGGGGGCGTAGCAGAACAGCTGGAGAAGGGGGGACCTGCGACGTGACGGATGCCAGGCTCAGGGCAGAGGGACAGAGGCCAGTTCTCTGGCAGCCCATGTTGTCATCTGGGAGCCATGAACAAACACGTGGCAGGCACCACCTGGCACTGGTGCGTGCCCAGCAAACACTGCCCTGGCTCTGGGGAAGGTGGGGTCTTGGGCACCGGCTCTGGCAGCAGCGTTTGAACCAGCATCAGCAGGGGGCAGCGTCTCCAACGCTGGGTGCCCTCCAGACATCCCTAAAGGTCAGGTTGCCGAGCACAGCACTCACAGAGAACCCTAAATATGTCTTACGTTTCAGAGGAATTAGCCCCTGAGTAACATCAACTTCTTTTTTAATTGAATAAAGGCTCTTAAATGGCATGGATGTTTGAAAATATTACCCTGAATCCAGAGTCATATTGTATTTCCTAAATGGAATTTTTGTATCTTGCTTTAGCACAGATCTGCCCCAAAACATGTGTGTCTTGGTAAACAAACAGCTTCCAATTTACAGGAAAGAGTAATGTGGTGTTTCCAAGGCATTCCAAGGCATCACTTTTGGTGAACCACAGCAGGAAAGAAAAAAATTAAAATAGTTACGTAATTAAAAAAAGAAAGCATAAACATGCTCTACCCTTAAGCAAGTAAATATAAATATTTTCTGGTTTGTACATCACTTTGTCTCCTTCCTCTAGACTTCTGAGAAGGAGACTTATAATAAATATAATGGAGTGTTGGGAAAGAGAGACTTAGGAAGTGATAATAAAAAGAGTGTAAATTCTCTGCATAAGCAGGTCAAGCAATTTGCAAAAGCCCAACTCAGAGCACACACACACACACAAGAAAACCTACCAAGCTCTTGAGCAGACTAAACAGGATTTTCTCTGCAGTTAAAGCCGAAATCTCCCTGATGAAAATATCGTGTCTGGTACTCTGATGTTCCTATTACATGTGTAACTGCATTACTGCCCATGCTGATGGGAAAAAATGAGGCAAAATGTGTTTGGACAGTCAGTCTTCATACATGAATCGAACACTTCCTAGCTCTGTGCTGCTGCAATAATTATGAGTTATCTTTACAAGGGCAAAGCATCCATTGCCAAGTTCTGCTACTTGCTGATAGCAACAGTAAGATCACAGCAGCCACAGCAAGGAAACAAAGCAGAGACAACTGGTTCTTGTAGGGTCCTTCACTGAAGCATATTCCATTCACTGACTCAGATTTAGGTCAAAGGCATGTAGTGGGAGGAGTCCAGACCTGCAGGATTCTTTTGAAGACTAAAGAACACCTTGCAGTTTTTCTTGCTGTCCAAGTGTATAAGGAAGGATGCCTCAAATCCCCCATCGTGCACCACCACTGTGCCACTTCACAGGTGGATAAAAGTAGTCCAGTTGTCAGCCTGGCACATTCAGGGTTGCATAAATTCCACACAAAAATGATGGTTAGGTAGGCTCTGAGTGCCTCAAACTGTATTGGGGGACATTTCACACTGTCACAGAAGTCAGGCATGAAAATTGCACCTACATCCACCCACTCACCCTGACACACAGGTTTAGAGAACAGAGAATCTCCACACATAAGATAAAATAAAGCATCAGTTCTGTAGCTTCACAAGATTGGCATGACTTAAAAGAAATAGCTAAAACAGAGTCACTTTCTAGTTTGGAAGGAGAGTGTATTCCTATTTTCCAGCTTTTACCTGCCTGAACTCTTAAGCCTGCCTGGTTGTCTCTGAAGGTGGGTGGCTGGGGTGGGCTGAGAGTGAGGAGAAGGGAAAAACATCAGATGCCAAGGACAAAAACAAATAGCCATAACTAAGTTTTATACATAACTCCTTGGCTGCTTGCAGTTCTGCCCTCATTCTGTGTGGACTCTCTTTAACTCTCTTTAGTGCTGTGTCTGAAAGCAGGCATTTGCAGGACCAGCTCCACCAAATTTGAGACACAAGGGGAAGAAAAAAATTGCTAGAGGATCAATTGCTAGAAGAGAATCGAGCCCAGTAGGGATAGAAACCACTGAAAGCGGAAAATGACATTTATCAGTGTAGGTACAGTGATTGCTTAAAAAGACAGTTGTGACTCCCTGCTGTCTTGTGTTCTTTTTACTCCCCTACTGGTTTCCTTCCTTCTGAAAATACAAGCAGGATTTTTGGTAAAATGGCACTTAAAGATCAGAAGTGTAGTGTGAAACATCATAACATTGGCAGGTTCTTTGTCCACTTTGGTGGAGATTTCCCAGTCCTGCTGAAGTCAGTGAGCAGTTGTGATAGCACCATCAGCTCTACTGTCCTGAGCAGTGAGAAACCTGGCTTCCACCTAGCCCTCCTCACCTGCCCAGAGGCTTCTGTGGTCCCTGAACCTTGGGTCTCATTTCTGCGTGGGGAAAGCCCCAGTTTTCTAGTGGGAGTGCTGGCTCGTGCTCTCACAGCTAAAGAAGCTGTGGCTGGTGGATTGTTACTGCCTCTCTGCAGGAGGCGCCTGCTCCATCTGCAGGATCAGCAGAGGGGAACGTGGGATTCCCCCTTGATCATAGTGCAGTCCAAAGTTTAACAATTTAAATCAAGGCACCTATCCTCAGCTGGCATCTGAGGTCCATAATCTCCCCTGCAGAGAGTTATTCCTGCCTGAGCTAGTCCTATCTGAGCAAAAACCAGATCCCAGCAGGAGCCCAGAGTACTTACTGGAAAAGCTGATGGGTTGTATTTGCTCTCACCTGTTATGTGCCAGCATGATTGGAGTAAGGAGCATTTCAGCCATCCACGAAGCAGTGGAGACAGATCCTAACTGATTGAGAAACAGAGTACCTGGAAACCTGGGATTTTAGTGACTTTTGGTAAATGCAAAGACAATGCACGACAGCCTGCTCCTAAGTTGAAGAAGACTTAGTGTACTCAAATATTACTGTGCTCTTGAGGGAGAAGAGTTGAGGCATGCCCTGGTAAGAACTTGTAGCACATGATCTTTTGGCTTAATGTTGAAAGTTTATTACCCTAGGATGTGCTTTTATGCTTCAGTGTGATACTTTGAAGGCTCATGATGGAAAAATACACTCTCCTTAACTCTGCCCAGGCCATGGGAAGTTGCACAGTTTGCCTGGCACCTCTATTCTGAAGGGTTTTTCTATATCTCCAAAGAGTGCTGCAAGAAATTATTCTGTAGATGGAAAAAAAATGCACTTTTCTTTTCCAACCATGGACCTTGCAGAATCCGACCATATCGTAGCTGAGCCCCCCGAGGCCGCCAGGCCTGTGGGCAGGGAGATAACATTTTTTGAAGAGCTGGCTTGCTGCCCAGCCCTTTTAGAAAGTGACACACATGAAGAGGTGCCAACACAGGGAAAGGAAGGAAGCTGTAGATGTTTTATGAAGCGTGTGAAGAAGCGCAGTAGCTACGGATCAAGGACGTTCACCAGCCCCAGAGGGACATACTGTGCATCAGAGAGGTCCTGAAACATTAATATACTGATGGAAAGGCTTATTTGGTTGCAAACTGTGCATGCTTGATGAGTCCACAGTCTGAGATCCTTGTAAATCTTTTACAGCCCGGAATGAGCAAGAGGAGCAGGAGGAAAAACGAGAGATTAAGAGAAGATTAACACGTAAGGTGAGAAGCAACTTTGATCCTATTATGACACTACTGTAACTTTCTCCCTACTGCACAATTGTTTGCCTTTTTCCTTTTCTTCAGCACCATTTTCAAACGTAGAGTGTGAAACAAGTCTTAAAAAAAAATCTTTAAAAGCAATCAGCAATGTTGCAGGGTATAAGTCCACAGAGAGTGAAGGAAACCACTTTTCAGGCTGCTGCTGGTAACATTTCAAGGCGAACAAAAGAAGATCTAGTCTTCAAAACTGAAGGAGTTTTGAACAGTGAAGGATAGAGACCTGCATTTACAAGGACCAATGCTTCTTGTAAATGTAATGGCTTCTGTAGCCATTACAGAGAGCAAAGTTAAAGCAATGCTGATTTGAGAATTCCACCAAAAAAAAACCCCTCATAAAACTGGAAGCGAAACATTTTTTGGAAAGGGAGGTTGTCAATTGAGGCATTTTAAACTAAATAGAAACAAGCATTTGCAAAAAAACATGTAGTGCAGAAAACAATCTTTTATTGGAAGGGAGGGACAAGCGAAACAGCATCGCTTGATTCAAAAGTCATTTACTCTTAAAACTGAAGAACAGTTATTTTAGATATACACATTCAGTTTTGCAGCTGGCGTAAATGTCTGCAGATGCCCAAACATACACAGTGAACAATCCATCCTGCTATGCAGATAAACTTTCTTTCACCACTGGTATATTTCCTATCTCCAGAGGTGAAGAAAGCCCCCTAAAAACTCATATACTTGTGAAGCAGCACCATTCCCTTTCTGTACAGTTTTAGATGGCTTTGTTTTTTTGACCTATGTGATCACAGCTTTCATGGTATAAATAATAACAAGGAAAGGTCTCTAAATATGTGTGGAAAGGTTACATTCAAAGAACTGCATTGCTTTCTTCCATGGTTAAAAATCTCATGCCTTATTCTCAGTTCATGTAAATAGGTAGAATTCTTGGTCACTGGTGGGGGACACTGCTGTTGTCTGCAGGAGCTAGAGAGCCATAATATTGTTTGTAAAACACTTATATTCCAGACCACAATGACAGGGATGATTTTGCATTCCCTCTTAGCACTGCCTGAAAGAAAAGATCCTAACTGCATTGCAGATGTTTCATGGGATTGAGGCTGTGCACAGAGGCTGGAAATACCATTTTACCAGGCTTTGAATTTCCCTGTACATTGAAGGGTAAACACGTGCAGGAATCCAGTGCAGAGCTTGATGCCATTTGAGGAGTGGCCATAATAGACACAGAGCACAGCTCCCCATGCCCAGTGTGCCACCTGGGAAGTGAGGGCTTGCTGACTGAGCCAGCATCATCACCACACAGTTCCCATCCTCCACTATCCTGTAAGAAAGGTGCCGAGCACAGGAATTGTTTGTCAAAGGCAGAGGCCAGAGCTCAGCTAAAGCACCCAGGCTGCCACTGCTTCACATCAGTGCCTGCTCCTTAAAGCCTCAGCAGTTTTCTGTGAGGTTTCTTGCTTTGTCTTGTTTGTACTTTTAAGTAGGAACAACAGAGAGAGCAGCAGCAGTTCGAGGCCCTGGCATTTGGCTCTTTAATGTTCATACCCCTGTTCCTGGTCACATACCTTTTAGTCTTTTTTTGGCCTCCCCTCTAGTAAAGATTTTTCTCCCCCACACTTCTGAGGTTGATAGCAACACGGCCTAGCATTGTTTGATTTGGATCATCTTTTTAAACTGTTGTAAATTGTTCTAGTGACACATGTAATTTTAATGAAAGAACTGCAGGGCTGATCTGAAAACAGATTTTTGTTCTCACCTACCAAACATACCATCATAAAAGCTCAGAAATCACGAGAGAAAAGAAGTGAATAAAGTGTGCAAGTGTTTTAGATAACAGCTAGAAATGCCAACCACCAAGTGAATCCTGCAAAAATAGTTGTTATTCCCCAGCTGTGTCTTTCATGAGCCTGTCCCAGATGTGTCGTTGTGTTTACAGCAGAGTGGCAAGCTCCTTCTGTCGGTTTGTACTGAAGTCTTATTACCAAAGGATTTTAGACCTCAGATCAAGCAGAAGTTTAATTGAGCACAGCAAGAGTGTTGCCCAGCAGCCCTTTCTGTTTGCACTGGGTTTTCAAGCACACACATGCCCGCAGGGTGAATTCAACATAAGGAAACTCTGCCATGTTGCCTGTTTTGTAAACCTGTGTGGTTGGGAATAAGAAGGGAAGTGTGTTCTGTAGAAGCCACTGATGAGACTTTTGACCTTGCTCTACAGAAACCGCTACTGTCCCCAGTTTTTCTGGTGGCAACATTCCAATTCCAAGGGAAGAACCCACTCCATCCATAAAAAAGCTGTTCTTAAAATTCCTTCAGCACTGACATTTTGTTACAGTGTTATGATGATAAGTTGTAACACGACATGCTGTAATAAGTAAGATTACCTTGCTAGGTCTAGATGCCTTATTAAAGTCAGCAATAAATATCCAGTTGAATTCATCATCTGGACAGGCAATTTCAAAAAAAAAAAATCTTATAAAGAAATCAGGTGACCTATAGCGAGCTGCCCCTCTTAGCACTTTCCATCCTCTCAGACTCATCTAGCTCCACGTTAACTGGGGTGAGGAATAGCTGCCATTCAGATAACAAAATGGAGGCACATGCTGTTGGCTAAGTTTCTCAGTAGCTCATGTCCCTCCTGCCCGAGGAAGGAGAGGGGAAGCATATTTGCCTTGTCACCTGAGATGCCCAGCCAGCCCTGTCCTCTCTCTCTCCCTGCTCCTCAGGCCCACCGAGCACCTTTGGGCACATGGACTTGCGTCATTTGAGTGGAAGGACATGTAGATTAGGAAGGATTTTTCTCTGAGCACTGGTCTTGACCCCCAGCCCATTCAAAGAATATTAATGTGCAGAGGCCCTCTGGAAGTGTTGCAGATGGGTTATGTCCACTGGGAGATCTGGGCCCCCAGGAATTACTACCAAGAATGTATCCTCTCTGAACCACGAGGAACTTGGCCAAGGACCAAGGCAATTAACACAGGCCTGAATGTCCCCTGAGGGCTTCCATTACAGAGAGAGAATCGTAGCCTGGGTTAACAGAACACGTACAAATCACTTGCAAAGTGGAATAGAACTCTTCTTTCCCTACCTTTTCTTCTCTTAATTGGCACCATGCTCCCCAATCCCCAGAGCTGTTAACTGCTTCCTTGACTTCCCCACTGCCAATAGCTTATTTTTCTCGGAGGTCTAGCTCCAAAATGAAATCCCTCAGAGCTGTAACACTGGCTACCAAATTGAAGAGGTGTGGCTGTTTCTTAAAATCCATGCAATAGTCTGAAATCTTTGCTCCTGGTAAATTCCCGCCCTGGTCCAATTTAACCTCTCTGTTCACCGGTGCCTCTCTGAGAAAAGTCTCCCTTGCTTGGAGATGTTCAAGCTTTTCTTTAACTGACCTCCACTGGCTTGCACCAGCAAAGGCTGTTGAAAATAATGAACTCTTGAGAGAGGTGGGACTCATCAGAGAGAGGTGAGAGAGAGGCAGTGGGGAGGAGAAAGGTCAGAGAAGAAAAAGAGGTTAGCAGCTAATTTGGATAAACTGCATTTATAGTCAGAGGGAAAGGTCTTCAGGGCATTTTCATCACATCCTGCTCCTATGTCTTTACCACAGAAGGTGGGGAGCAAAGGAGAGAGGGGATTGTGTGTGCTGCTGGTTAGGGTTTGTAATTTTTTAGCTGGGTTTCTTCCTTAAATAACAACTATAACATTTTAATGAAGTAACAGGGCAGGCAATGATGATGTGCCAAGACAACAAGCTTCCTTGTGACTGAAATGGAGCAAACTCAGCATTTTGCATTTGACTAAATCCCAAGACCAGACTGACAAGAGTAAGTCCCCCTCCACTTTACCTGGTGGTGGTGCTTGGCTTTGCTTCATTTCTCATGACACGGACAAAGGGGGTTGTGTTAATAAACCTTCCCTTCCAAATTGCCTTAGTAGCAAAGCCTGGAAAATGCCCATTTGTGTCTACAGTGCTCCAGAATATGCAGAAGAAAATTTGACCTCCTGTGACAAGGCATGAGAGGTCCTATCCTCATTTACTTCTTTTGCATGGAATACAAATCCATTTATTTTGAAAGGGAATTTTACCCTGGTTCATACACAAATAATGAGTCACTCGCCATAGAATTACCCTGCTCCCTCAGCTCCCAAATCTTCACAAAGAAGTAAATAGAAATGTAAATGCCCAGGTAGTGTGCACAGAAAAAGTCCAGACACACTCATGCACATACATCCCTTTGACATTAACAGAAGTAAATTAAAAAGGGTCCAGCTCATTAAGAACCTCTTCACCCTGCTTGTAGCACCGCACCTTGTGCAGAAAATTGCATCGTGCCCTTGGCCATGTCCTTGTCCTGTAATTTTTGAATGTGCCCTATTCTTTCTGCCTATTAGAAGATCTCCTTCTAAGGTGTTGCTTGAGAAAGAGTCTGTAGCATTCAGCAATTTAGACCCAAGAGACCACAGCTCACAGGTCATAAAAATAAACTGCAAGGTGAGATCTCAGATGAGCTGTGCCCTCAATGTGGACACACACTGAACTGACACCTGCAGTGGGCTGCTTACAGTCTGTCCTGCAAAGCTGGTTCCCCAGCTATTCAAGAGTTAAGGAAGCTCTGGGCAGCCCAAAGATACTGCAAGACCCTCACACTTAGAAGGTCACCAGAAATCTCTGCAATGGCATGAGAAGAAGGCAGGGAAATTTGTTAACCATTCAAATAATGTAGCTTTAATTAATGGCTTTTAGAAAATGACTTAGTGTGGTCATCTCTCTCTTTACACTTAGCATGATCAGACTGGCACTTTGGTTTAATGTACTGAATATATTTTGTGTGGGTGTATTTATATATGGAAATATATGTAGATTTATGGCTACACATGAACTACATGATATCAGCCATGGATTTCAGGACTCTTTCACAGCCAGAGCACTGGCACGAGAGTCAGTGCATCTTTTTTCCACCCTCATTCCTGTTCTCTTGGGCATCTCACAGGCAGGACATTAGTACAGCTCTGCAGACCAGCTCCACATGAGGTGTTTGAACGCAATTTGTGTGTGCATTTCTCAGGGGTGCTGGTGTAGGGAGAGCAGCCCCACTGCCACCTCCCATCACAATCATCTTTTCTAAACAAAGAGGAGAAAGACAACCAACCATGCCAAGAACAAGCACACAGGCTTACAGCCAGATGCAGGATAGGGTCGTGGAGCTCCACCCAAATGCTGAAGAAAGGAGGGATTTTTCATCCTTCACTCAGTATCCTGGCTGTTTTAGATTGAAATTCTCCCTGGAAGATGAAATGCAGGAAACAGAGATACTTAATTCGGAAGATAGGCGGATTCAGGAACATAAATAATGTTGCAGAATAGAATCTCAAGCATTTTTTTAAATATTTACGCCTTTCACCCTTCACAAGGGTAAAGTATTTCAAACACATCTATTTCTAGTGAGTGGGAAGAGCATCATACACTGTGTAGGAAATTATTATCAGGACATTATTTTTCCTGATGTATCCTGGTTACAAATGTACTACTCTTAACAGTGAAACTTTTCAGCTAATCCACAGCCACCTGCACACATTTATGTAGCACCTTCTTTAGAAACAATTGTGTAATTGCTTTTGACATTCGGCAGCATGCTGTGCATCCAAGGAGAATTGATCCCTGAAAGCCAGCTCCTGTCCCTGCCCATGTAACTGGCTGTGCGACATGTGGACTATCTGCACACTAATTTAGGAGGAGTTTTGACTGTGGCTGCCTATTCTCCTGTGGAATTTGAAAGAAATGCTTGGAAACAATGAAGATGCTTTCCTGTCATGACACAATCTACCCTTGCCTTTTTGGTTTTTTGGCTTGTAGCATGCAACAGAAACTTTTAAAAGTCAAATATGCTGTGACACAAACCACGGTTGTCAATAAATACAGCAAAAGTTCAGTGAGCTCTAACCATCCTGCCTGCCTTTTCTGGAGGTAAGGACAGGTCTACAGAATATCAGAATGGTAAAGAAAGTTGTTTTTCACCTTTTGCCCATAATTCAGGGCAGGAGCCACTCGATGCCTTGGCCTGACTCTTCCCAGGCAGTGCAGACCTACAGACAACTGCAACAGAAGGTTGGAAAGTGCAGGTAGTTCTAAAGTTGTGTTGCAGTCTTTGTCTATTCCTGGGACGTCAGTGCACTGGGAGACTTTCTTGCATTACATCTCATTTCTGCCAAGGGTGATCAAGTTCAGCGGGGAATTGGAGTCTCCAGCCACAGCAGCTTCCCAAAGAACAGTGGGCTGCTCTGGCAGCAAGGTGAGATGATATTCAAGGTGTTCTAACAAGAGGGCATTTCCCAGGTAGCAATTCTGTGACAGGCCAATAAAAACAAAGCATTGGGAATGTCTGAACCCTCTCATTACTGTAACGGCGGCTGCAGTAAAATAAATCCCCAAGCAGCACTCCATGGGGAAAAAGCAAAGTCCTGATGTCTTTTTCCACTCCTTCCTCAAACCTGCAGCTGAGTCAAAGGCCCACAGTAGAAGAGCTACGTGAGAGGAAGATCCTCATCCGCTTCAGTGACTACGTGGAAGTGGCGGACGCACAGGACTACGACAGGAGGGCAGACAAACCCTGGACACGACTCACAGCCGCCGACAAAGTAAGTGGGGCAACCCTGGGAGAGCCATGGCCTGCACAGCCAGAGCATGTTGTGGCAAACAGCATCCCCACAGGGTCCCATGGCTGTCAGGGAGTAAGCATCCACCTGACATCCCTTCCCAACACACCTGTGGTTTTGTCTCATTCAGAAGGTCTGTTTGTTTGTTTGAAGCATAAATCTTTGGCAAGAAGGTTTCTGTATGCATGGAAACCAGGAGAGGGAAGGAATCCCAAGCCCCTTGAGGAAAGGTCTTGATGAAAGCCCTGCTATTTGTTTGTCAGTTTTGGTTTTGCCACATTATGCTGCCAGCTGAGAGCTCTGGCAAGACTTAGCAGAGCAGTGGAACAGGAGTGTGTGCCAGAATGGCCGTGCCAGGACAGGACAGGCTTGGGTGTAGAAATGCCAATAGGTCCATTTGGCAAAGGTACCTCCATCCCTCCAAAGCCAGGTCACTTCTCTCTACTGTGTTACAACAGGGGCCTTTTCTCAGGATTTCTGCCACTGAGTATTTTAAGCACTTAACTGAAATCACACAAGACCTGCAGGTGAAAAAAAGACACACGTTTGGTATTGATGGCACTGCCCTCTGAGCACTGATGGAACATTTCCACTAAATGGTGTCTCTGGTGTTGGCATTGGTGGCAAAGGGATTAAATTACTGGTAAATTATATCAGTCACATGCTGAGGGCCTTAGTGAGACCTCAGGAAAAAGATCTAAAAGATTTTATGGTTGTTATAAGAAGCGAGGACTATGAGGTTCAGTGATTCAGTCATGAACCTTGCAGTCACTCTATGATGCCCTTGTAATTTTAAAGACTTTCAGATACCTGAATTCAAGTCTTGACTATTTCTTTGCCATAAAATTCACTCATTCAGCAATGGAGAGCGTGATGTCCAATGTTTAAAGAATTGGCAGAATTTCCAGCCATGCCATTCATCTATGGTGCTCTTGGTTTTATTCACAAAGCACAGCCTGTTATACTTGTATAAGTCAACCAAAGGACTTGTATGGTTTTGTGACATTGGTCTCCTCCTTGATAGAGGGATTTTTTTCAGTTTAGCTTTGGTTAAGTTAATGTAGCATAAACTGAAATGAAAAAAAAGAAAAACTTCCTCTGGACTGTGCACAGACCGTAATATACTGGGTTAAATTAGCTTTTCTCATTTTACCTCCCCATGTTTGATAATATATTAGTCAACTGACTTAGTTTTATTCTCTTAATTGGTAGATGAGGGAGGGAATAAATCTCGCAACTGGTTCTGCAGCCTTTGAGAGATCCCTGTCTGGGATGAAAGGCATGGAAAAACTTCAGCTGGGCATGGAGATTTGATTTCCAGACAAGTCCTTCCTCATCCTGTGTCTCTGGAAAGAACAAACATTAAATACCACTATTAAATGTAACCTAGTAAAGAGTTTAGTATTAAGGCAGAGTATTTTGATACCACCTTTTTTATAATGCGTGTGCAAGTTCAGTAGTCAGAGAAAAGGGTTAAGTCCTTCAAATTAACCTTTTCTCAGCAAAGCACCATCAGAAGAAGAGATGTTTGTCATTCTAATATTAATGCCCTTTATGGCATAAGGAATCAGATAGATTGGTTTTTGTTTTGGGTCCTGTGGGCAGTATTCTGATTTCTGCCATTCAGGTGACCTGCTTTTCCTCAACGCTATGTCCACTGTTGGAAAAAAATAGCCAGACAAATTGAAACAAAGCTGCATCATCCTATATAGGATTATTTTCTTCCAGAGCTGTGATTCAATAGCTGTCTTCACTGGTCAGCACAGGCCAGATTTATTGCAAAAACAGATTTTAGCAATGGGCTTTTCTGTTTGCCAGTAAATCTTGCTCTGTGTGCTGGGTGAAGGGAACTGCCTTCAGTCAGAGTTTGTCTTTAGCAGGTCTGACTCTTGGGGGAAGGAAAAGGACATTTTTGCATCTCTCCAACAGACAAGGGATGGAGGAGGGAATAGACCTCAGTCCCTGTAGGAGTCAGCAGCCCCTGTGGCCTCCTTCACAGTCACTTCAGTAGCAGATTGGTCTGCTGAAGGCAGCCCTGGAGCTGCTGCATAGCCATCACTCTGTCCTGATGGATGAGGCAGACCTTGACAGGCACTTCTAAGGGAAACAAGAAACCAAAGCTGTGCAGAAGGAGCAGAAAGGGCCTTTTCTGTAGAAAAACTCTTGCAAAATCTATCACTTAGGGCTTGTCAAAGCAAAGGTAGTTGGTGACCGAATCAGTGGCTGTTGCCAAAGTGCTGTTTTGGGCTCATGCTACTCATACTGGTTTAGATTTCCTTCATTGAGAAAAATTCCTGACAGACACGAATGCCACTCACTGGAACACTCCCTTTCCACCTCTGATGCTGATGTTTTCAGCATCGCACAGAAAAGTAGTGCACACACCTTGGACTTGTGGGAGCGTTTTGCCACAACAGACACCTTGCACATCCCCTCCAAATGCTCACAGTGAAATCACTCATGAGCTACAAATATCACAGTGCTGGCAGAGGTCTTGACATTGGGCCTGGGACTTGAGCCATTTGTGCTGAGCACCCTCTCTACCATGCAGCTGAGTCCCTCCAAGTCACCCCCTCTGGTTTTTTATTCTTCAATATTTCTCTTCCTGCCAGTGCCCCTGGTTTGGTTTTCCCTCACAGACAAGCCACAGAGGCTGAATACCACCCCACTATGGCAGGGTTTGTGCTGGGTTAATTTGTTGAATCAGTTAAATAAATAGCACAGCTGGGTCAGAAGGGAGGAGCAGGGCAGAGGGGCACAGCTCAAGGCAGAGTAGAGGGCAGGGAGCCAGGTATCCCTCTTTCCTTCCCAAGTAAAATCAGTCGCTTTAGGTAACTTCACCTGAAGAAATTCAGGATCAATGGGGGCAGAGAACATCTCAAACACAAGTCTGTCAGGATCTGGGCCCAGTATAGTCACAGTCCAGCTCTGGAACAGATCACAGTGTTTCACAAACTGCAGTGCACTTTTTTTTTCTCATGCTTGCACTAATTTGGATTTTGTACATGTAAATGTTTACATAATAAGCCAGAATTGGGTTCTGTACCTGCATTGTCTGTGATATGTTTTCAAATTGAGCCATTCCACTGAAGCATCTCTCTTCCCTTTATGTGATTTAGAACATGCTTATCTCTGTTCCTTTTCACATTTTAAAGTCTTTATGTTTGTCTTTTTTTCTCTGATGTTATCTATCTGCTTTACTTTTAACATACTGTTTGGAGAACAAAGTGAACTTATTTTGATCTCTCTCATTTATACATTTATGAGTTTATTTGTCCTTTGCAGGCAGCCATTCGAAAAGAGCTTAATGAATTTAAAAGCTCTGAAATGGAAGTTCATGAATTAAGTAGGCATCTAACAAGGTAAGCTGAGAGATTAATTTTTTAAGACTATAAATGAATACTGCTTTTTTCAAATAAAAACAAAGCCAGCAGCTGTTCCTGCAACATGCACTGAACACACCATGAGCTCCAGACATTTAGAATTACAGGCTGTAAAAGCAACTCACACAGACGAACACATGCTGCCCCATTATGTGGCATTATGCAGGCACGTGCCGTGTAATGAAGTATAACCTTTTTTTTTTAAATCATCCTGCTGCATATCTGTTCTTCTGAGAACCAAAGTTAAAAAAAAAGTGTTGGTGTCTGAAGGAGGATGGGGAGCCCTTGTGGAGCACGTAGCAAAGTCTGAATGAGCGCACACTGAGCCCTGCTGGGTGTGCAGCTGTTCCACACCACCCACAGATCTCAGTCCTGACCTCCATGTCCGGCCGTGGGTGATGCAGTGGGGCAGGGCAAGATCCACACTGTAAAAGAGGCACTGTTATTTACACCTCGGGCTTTTTTTAAAGGTAGAGGCTGAATGAATTATCCATGAGCCCGAACCAACCACCTTCCTCTCTGACAGGCTAGGGCTGAAGTCAGGCCTTTGCAAATCAACACTTTAGACTTTAAAGACGAGTGTTGGGTACTGAAGAGAAGTGACAGTGAGATCTGGTGCAAAACTGGAGCTGCCCTTGTATTAATGTGTTCATCAGCTCAGTGCTCATGAAAAATGCAGTTGGTACTTTTAGGAAAAATACAGAAAAGCTTAAGGCAAAATTAATTTTGTATTAGGGGATTTTTATGTGTATAAATTAATAATTATATTAAAATTCACCACATGTATTATGCATATATTACCTTGCAGAAACGATCTCCCTTCTCCATCCTAGCATGTGCTAGGCTGGTTGCACTGGGGGTTGTAGAGACAAGGCAGCTGCTCCTGAGCCACAAGGTCTGGGAGAAGCCTTGGGATGTACAGTTGGCCTGGATCTGTTGACCCTGGTGACTGAGCCTTTGAAGGACATTTGGCTCCTCCAGGGCAAGGTGACAAATGTAGAAAGGATGAGGCTGTTTTAAAGTGGGTTGTTGCTACAAGTAGTCAAGGTCCATTGAGAGATCCATTGAATTCCATGAAGCCTTTAGCATCCCTTAACACACAGACTGGTTTAGTTTTCCAGAAGTCTCTCCAGCTGCTTGGCTTTCACAGGTTTCTGCACAGTAGTTTCCTTCTCTTCCAGTGTTGGAGTGAGCAGTGACCCTTTAAAGTTTGTCTCTGAAAGCCACTGAGCAGCTTGGACTCAGTAAGTCTGGGCCAGGCACGCAGAGGGCCACAGCTCATATAACAGACACTGGAATAAGGGTTTGCCTGAAGAACAGTAGGACTTACTGGTTAGACGAGTGGCTTTGGGAAATGCGTACTTGAAGGAAGCATGCTTAAACAAAAGAGAGTAATTCCCTTAAATAAACTTAGATAAATCACCATTATAAAGTCATTAGCAAGGTAATGAGCTCTTCATGTCATTAAGCAGTGGCATGAGCAAAGAATGTGAGTGTCACTTTACTAGTGGGACTCATTAATTAATTCATAATAGACTGAAAAATCAAAGCTTAAAAAAATGTATTTGCAAATCTGACAAAGCCAGGCCTTCTGACACAGGGTGCCTTGCAGGAAGGGTGGCCATTTTAGCTCTATTGGTCTCTTTAGCCTCCAGCATTAAGGAATAATCACAGTTAAATTGTATGTAAATCTTTCTGGCAGAATAGCATAAGGTTTGTCTAAACCAGACAATTTTTGTAGAATCAGGCCTTGCATGGCCTGAAACAGGGTGAGCTGATCTGCTGTCACCCACTTAGGGATCCCATAGGATGGACCCAAAGTTTATGAATGTCTCTGGTAGATTTTGGTGCAAGCAGCTTATGCCTGTGAACTGTGAGTCTGGCAAGGACCAAGGAAATGTGAGTGTCTGTCTGTTCTGGGTCCTCTTGCCAGCATGGCTGATGTCAGTGCTGCAGGAATTGAACTGCCCAATGGTGTCACTGTAGCAATTAGTTCTCCAATGTTTTTATGTGCAATATAAGGATGTGAGGATATTATCTTACTGTTTCTCTTTTTTTTTTTTCCCCTTGGGTTTCAGGTTTCATAGACCGTAGCAGATCAATTCTACCTGACTACTATGCCATCTTCAAAACATAACTAAAAGGAACCATAAGTGCTGGTATTATTCACTTCCCCGTTACGTACAATGTAAATCTTCCAAACTGCCTTTGTAAAAAAAAAAAAAAAAAGAGTAGAAAAATAAATATTAAAGAAAAGGAGAATTGTATTTACATGTGATGAGTACTGCAGCATCATCAGACCTGCTGGTTCAAGCTTCAGTAACAGAAAATACCCCTGGTGGGAATCGTGCCAAGACTTGGCATCTATGTATAGGACTTTCCCGGCATGTGGATTTGCCATACGTGTTCAAGCCCAGCTGGTGGTGCAACCATTGTTGTCTTCAGGCACCCCTCATCCTGACAAGCCTCTGTCATCAACTCTAGAGAGCCCTGAGATGGTGTTCAGGGAATCACTTGGCCTGGGTGAAGTCTCCAAAAGGTGAGCCCCTATGGCACTAAAGCACTTACACCAAACACTCCTTTTGAGCTGAGAGCACCTTGTGAGGATGGTGAAGGAGCGAAACTACTCCGTGGGCCAGCCCATCTGTGAGTATCATCTGACTAGGAAGGCATTTCTTTCCCTGGAGAAGTTTACAGCCAGTCACTAGACATTGTTCAGCTTCCAAGCAGAAAAAAGTATCACCTGTAAGGAACAGGACTCCCTGCTGAAGGCTGCTTCAGTTCTAGCAACTGTTTGTTTTCCATCTCTTTCAAGTATAATTTTCTAAACCCAGTTATGAGCCCATTAGCAGTAAGTGACAAGAACATTGAGGACCAGCAAGCAAAAACCCATCTCTTCATGGTCACTGCATGGCACCTGCTCCACTTGTAGTTTGTCTTACACCCAAACCTCATGACTGTGTGAAAGCCAACGTGCCCCTGGCAGCAGGAAAGGCTGGGATTCCCCTCCAGCTCTGCAGAGGGACACACAACAGGAGGGACTGGAGGTTCCATGAAGGATATCTACCATCTCTGTATCAGGTGTCTCAAGAACTGATCCTAAACTCACACTGAGCAAAGCATGGCGAAGCGTGTTACCTGGCCTAACAAAAGGAGTCTGGGGCGTTGTTATGGATGGTGGGACTTGTCACTGGTACCCGCAGCTGAGGCGTAAGGACAGCAGTTGAGAAGTGTTCTGAATTTATTGGTTTTATTTTGGTTCTAATTTATTTTTCTTATAGTGGTTTAACACACAAACTGAGCAGGCAGAGCTCGGAGAGCTGGTCACTCTGGGCCTGGTTTACTTGCCAACATAAGCGTGTGCTCTACCATAAGGAAGCACACACAGCCTCACTGCTTTCAAGGATATGTCTGACAGGCCTAGTGGAACCTGAACACAGCTAAGTGCTTTTCTGAACTTAGGCCATGACCTTCCACAATTAAGTCCTTAACTAGTATAATGCCAGCAAGCTGGGGCAAACATTGTCAGGATTCCTTTCAAGCTCTTACAAGACGTTATTATGCCATGTTTTGGGATGGTGGCCAAAAGCACTGTAGCAACATTACTGTAAGAAGTCCCAGATTATTACTTCAGGACACCTTTTCTTCCACAATAGCTATTTTCCTTTGACAGTGTGAACAGAGAGGCCAAAGTTTTTTACTACAGAATTGTTATTTCTGTTACTCTTTTACTGATTTTTCGTTTCTCACTGTCTTCCATGTATCTGTCCTCTCCTGTGTGCCTCCCTGTCGAGCTCCCCCCCCGTGCCATGCTAGCACTGCCCTTCACTGATTGCCAGCTGAGAAGCCTCTCACACTTGAGCATTTAATGGCCAGTGCAGTGTAGTGCCAACACTCCTGCCTCTTCTCAGGCCTCATCTCACTCCTCTGGATGCAGGAGTACAGCCAAAGGACCTGCACGTGGAGGTCTAGCATGGAGTGGCTCTAGCACCCAGCCTGCCCCAACAGCCCTGGCAGCGAGGGTGGGGGCACTCAGTGCCTCGCAGATTGGCTCTCCATCAGAGACAAGCAAAAGCTTTTCATTCTCATCCATGGCCATCCTTGCAATGCTGTGGATTGTTAACTATTATATGAGGATTGGCTGTTGTAGGATGGAAGAGCAAAGGATAATAAAAACCAGGTGGTTTCTGGTGCTTCCCAGACTGGGTGATGATTTCTGAGGAAACACACCGTGATCCCTGTATCACCAGCTCACACTTGCTTTAGATAGAAGTTCATCAGTAGTGAAAGCCTTCAATGTGCAATGTTATCAGCTCAGTGCAGCAGAGGCAGAGCACTTAATGTACCAGCCAGGAATGCACTGCTTTGGGGCTGTCTTCATGAAAACCTCAGGTTCCTGTTCACAGGTTCATTCACATACATATGCACACAAGTTACAAGAATGCATCACAGCTTTAAAAAAGGGGGGAAAAGCCTTTATGCTTTTGACTGCACAGACACTGCATTAGCAAAGGGCTCTGCAACAGAGCTGCTCTGAAGAGCAACAAATCTTTGTGTTCCCAGCATGGATCTCACACCTGCCCTGGCATTGCTCGCTTAGAGGATCACTGTGAAATGGAAGGGACACCATTTAAGGAGCAGTGGTGACAGAAATCACAGTTGGTAGGCTAGTGGGAGGGAAAGGTGAGGGTTTGTCTGATTTTTATTAGTAAAATTAAGAGAAGAGAGGTGGAAGACGCAGGCTGCTGCTGTCAGTCCATTGTTAGTGCTGGAATCCCCAGGGGAATGGTCAGTCTGGGCACTGCCCCCATCCCTCATGGGCACAGCCCCAAGCAGTGCCCACACTGCCAGTCTGGCACCCAAAATAAACCCTCAAGCACTGCTTGAGACATATACAGCCAAGTCCTGGCTGATGGCCAAACATGCCCCAGCACCTTCATCCAGGTAAGCCTATGGCAGGTCCCTGCTGACCACTCAGCAAGTTGCCTCACTCAGCCTTGCCCCATGATTCCTGCTGTCCCCAGGGCAGCTCCATGCAGCCGTGCTTTTTTTTTAATTATTTCTTTGGGTTTTTTTTTAATTTACTCCTGGCTGAGCAGATATCAGGACACAAGTGGAAGAATTGCCATATTTCTCCCCAGTTGCAAATAGAGCTTATTCCTGAAAAGGGAGAAGGGGAGGGGAAAGAAGCCATACAAGGTGTTTGGCACTGCAGTATCACCGAACTGACACTTCATCTGCTTTTAGCTTCAGTGGATCTGGGTGGTTTGCAAAGCTAACCTTTGTCAAGGCATTCCACAGCAGCTTTTCAGGGCCTGGACATGGCAGCATATCCTCAGTGTGCACCTCTGGCATCCATGGGAAGTTGCAAACAGACTGGGGAACTGCTGGTCTCCTTTTTTATAAATCTTGTTTCTTGAGAATTGTTTTCTCATCTGTGAAATCCATCTCTACCATGGCAAAGGAGCTGTGATTCTGTTGGGGGGGTAAAGAAGAAACCAAACAACAACCAGTTATGACTTCTCTCCCTTTGACCTGGATTATGTGTGGGATGTAATGATGGCACTCCTGCTAAGACTCTGTTAGCAGAGTCATCCTCATTCTGATTGGAAGGAGATGATTAGGTAATAAAGAAATTACAGGCGGTTTAGAGAATGGAAAAATCAAAGCAGAACAAAAATGGCTATTCCAGTCATCTGTCTCCAGAGATAATAATCTAGAGTCAAGGAATGGAAGCGTTTTTGTTACAATCTGCCTAATCCTGAATACTTAAAATGTGCAAGTATTTTGGCATCCGTTCAGCAGCCTGTGGAATAATGAAGAGGAAATGGGGAGTAGGGGGTGGCTGGGGAGATGATAGGGATTGAAAAAGCAATTCCAAAACGTCTGGACTAAAAAAGTTTTGATTGTTTGGGAAGAGTGATGGCGAGGAAGCCCAATAGTGGTATCACCCTCCTACCCACACCTTCACCAGCAGAGGGCTGCAGGGGCCTGTTGACACAATTCTGACTCGGAGGGAATGTGATCATTGTGGCTTTTGCCCATCCTACACCCGACTGGGTGGGTGCTTGCAGGCTGAAGAAGTTTCAGGCTGCAGGTTTGCTGGGAAGGGGCTCAGGCCAACTTTGGTGTCTAGGCAATTCCTAGTGAACACTCTGGGCATTATCAGAAGAGAAGGAAGAGGTGGGGGAAAGAACATCATAAACTTTGAGCTGTTTTATGTTAAACCATTCAGTGAGCCCATTACACAAATCTGTCTCATCCTAATACACATATAACCACTGCATTCTGTCATCACTGCAACTGCTCACCACACTCACCCTTCCTTTTTCCTACAGCACCACCTGTGCAGTGCAAACACTATAAACCAAGAGAGGGGGGAGCACTTCCAACATGCCCAGTGAAGCTTGCACTCATGAAAATAGATGGGCAAGGTGGAAACCCATAGTTATACATGAATGGGGGCTCCCTAACGTGCCTGCAAATAAAATCACTTTGTATAAATAGCCATGGGAGATGACTAGGCTAATAAAAAAATCAGGAAAGAAAAAGGGGACAAATTATTTTTCCCAGGTGTTCAGTCTGCTCGAGCTTGGAACAACTTCTGTAAACAAAGAGGAGGTGACGGGCACATTTCCTGTGTTCCTGTGTGTCCCAGTTACTCCTGCACCAGTTGCATTTTCCAGTTGATATCCAAGTGTATGTATATAGTTTGTCTTTGTATAGGAGTGAGTGTGGTGGCTGTCAATCGTGCTCTTCCAGTATTGTAATTTAACAGATTATGGCTGTATGAAAATGATGTAAATAGCTAGAAGAAATTAAACTGGATCTCTATGTCCTAGTTTTTGTACATACTGAAACTGCATGGTATTTAAATTATTGTTTGTCTCTGATGTATGCAGTTTCTTAAAAAAATTCATTTAAAAAAAAGTATTCCAGTGCCTGTGTGTTTTATCACCCTCTGTCCCAGTGACTGACAATGTGACACACAGAGGCAGCCAAGGATACCAGCCAGGCTCACCCACACCTCCGTGGGAGCAAAGCAGGAGAGGGAGACTTTCCCGAGCAGATGGGTGGGATCAGATGAGCCCTGAGTGCCATCACTGGGCTGGTTCAGCACAGCAAGGAAGGACGAGTGGGACCTCAGCTGCTGAAATGGTGCCTAGCACCAGCCTAGTGAAGAGCAAATCCAGCAGTCTGCACTAGACACACACAGGCATCCAAAAACCCCACAAGCAAACCCCGTCTGTCATCACAGTGCTGCTGCTGCAGGCTGTGCACTGCCAGTGCCAGAGTCAATGTGCAGCCACCGAGCAGCACCAGCAAGGAGCTGTTGCTGTTCCTGCACATCCACGTCGCGTATTCCGGTACTGGTTTGTGTTCCCCTTTTCCCCCAAGTAGCTTCAGTGGTTGCACAGCATTTCAGGCAAGTTGAAGCCTCTGTGTAGTGAAAAGAGAAGCAAAAGCCTTCACAAAGATGACTACATGCCTTCAACAGGCTCGCTGGCCTCCTGCATGGAGTACTGAAGGTGACAGCTCTGCTGAGGCTTTCCAGGGTTTGGAGCTGATGGTACAAACGTTCCGACCTGGAGGAGACGAGTGACACTCAGCATCCTCACTAACTGGAAGCTGGGAGCACCTCCCCTTCCCTGACACACAGAGGCTTCCAATTACACAAAAATTAAAGATCCATCTACTTTAACCGACCAAATTCCGTTCCTTTCCCTTGCTGATAGGGAAACAACATGATCAAAACTCTGGTATTGGGCTCTTTTGGTTTGCTTCCTTCTGGGCAACATTTCACTTACCTCACAACACGTGTCTGTGTGTTTGTATGTATTTTCATTCTGACAGCCATTGAGTTTGTGGCTATCCAGTGAGATTTGGGTAAATAAATAAACAAAATTGTAGGTATTGTCTAAAGACCCCCTTCCCCCACATCAAGCTATGGCTTCCATAGCAGCAGTATATAGTGCTTGGTTACTTACGGTAATTTCTATGCTTTAACAAGAAAAATACTGGTGAGGATACATTGTACAGTGAATGTGAGAACACAGTCCAATCTCTTGCACTGACACCTCTACAAAAGGGATGGGTTTTCATGTTTTAATGGAAGCATATGTTAAAACCAGTCTAAGTGAAGGGATGTGTGTCTTCAGTGAAGTCCATGTAATTACTGGCAATCAAATTGCAATCCAATGCCACCTGTAGGCAGGAAATGGAGGAGGCTGGAAAACCATCGGTTCTCCATTTAACAGACACACCTGCACAAATACACTCTGCTGCTTGGCAGTGCCTGGCTAAGAGCCCAGTCCCTCAGCACAGGTGTAGGGCTGGATTGCTTTGCCATCATCTTCCTCACCTCCATTTCTCCCCTTCGCTCCTCGGATCAAGGTTCCCAGACAACCAAGCCCAAAAACGACAGCGTGGCCGTGTCCTGGTCACACCATCGAGGTGGTCTGTGTGGGACAAAGCAGCTCCCTGCTCCTGAGCAGTGGGAGCTTCTGGGGCAGCTGCCAGGGCAAGGTGTCGGCAGTGCAACACCACCCTCAGGCCACACGGGCCAGCAGTGCCTTCAAATGGTGCAAAGCTGCTTACAGAATCCTTCCCCCAAGGGGCAGAATGAACAAAAGCTTGGCTCATAGGTAAATTTGTGCCACAGGAGCTGTGGTGTTCAGGAGGACATCAGCTGAAGCTGTCCCATGTGGAGGTGACAGCTGATCTCCTGTCCACAGAAATCTGCTCTGTGTCACTGTTACTTTATGAGCCTCGGAATTACTTTATTTCAGCTACTTTTGTCTCCATGCTCTCATGCTTTTCTTTGCATGCAGTCAGGCCCCTTAATAGAATTCAAATCACTCATCACTTTTCAAGCATCGGCCTCTGACATCTGCCATTACTTTGCTTATCTGGAGTTTCCATCACATTTGGACATCAGCTGGAAAAGAACTGGAGTGTGCAGCACGGGAGAGCACAGACATGTGGCACCGCTCTAAACCTCTCTAGAGAGAAAGCTTGAGGGAAGAACTGGACCAAATTAAGCTTATTTTTCTTGTTTTTTCTTGTTTTTTCTTGTTTTTCTTGTTTGCAAAGCCCAAAGCTTGAGGGGAAGAGCTTTCACTGTCCAAAGTGAATGCGTCAGTGCTGTCTCTGGGGGAAAAAAGGCAGAAGGAAGTTTAAAAAAAAAGAAAAAACCCAGTGCTTAGCAGTTAGGTCTAAATGAACAAGCAAGTGTGTAGCAAGCAGTTACATACTCAGCCATTGAAGGAGAAATTAGGCAAATAAAGAATACCTCATTTTCAAGCTTCTCAGGAAAAATGAACAAGGTAACTTGTTTTCATGTTCCTCCTGGACGACATAGAGGTTAACAGAAAACAAATAGCAAAGATAAAACCCTTCCTCACCTTATTTAGCCAAGGATTTCAGTGGGAGGCTCAACTATGTACAACATCAAAACATTCTGTGTTAGGAATTACCAGTCCATAGTAGATAAAGGACCAAACTTGGATTTGCCATTAGAAGAGCCGAGTTGGACACCACAACTACGGCACAAGTTTAGTTCAAGAGGTCCAGGAACAGCTGCTCACTGCCAACCCCAGGCTGGTGACAATCACTGCAGGCACAGACCCAGGCTCTCCAAAAAGGGAACTCTGCTCCAGGCTGGGACTTTAGAGGTGCCTTGCCTCAACTTTCCCCTGACATGCTCGGGGCAGTGGAAGCTCCCATTGTGCCATTCTGCTCTCTTGGGAAGCAGGGCTCTGAGCTAAAGCATTATGTTCCACTGGGTGTATGAGCAACTGAGCAATCACCAAAAATTCAGTGTGAGTCAGATTCATACTTGCAGTCTATTGGGAATTCAGGGCATCTTCTGCATAAACTGATTCCTTCGAAAATCCACAGTTTAAGTGTGTGAGTGGATCCATTATGAGATACACAAATGCCTCTTACCAGCAATGAAGGAAGATGGAGTTAAACCACCATGCACTCCCTTGAGAGTTCCCTTTCTTCAGCATAGCCCACAATAAATAATGACCTGTGCATTAAAGAAGCACTCCTGATCCTTCTTTGTACATGGAACTGAAAAAGCTACACACAAACTTCAGCTGGACATTACAGTGGAGCAGCATTTGGGGATCCATCCCACATACAATGGGGTGTTTAAGTAAAGTTGCTGTTGCTTATGTGGAAACACAAAGATTTTTTACTGTGAGGATCACCAAGTACAGGTTGCCCAAAGAGGTGTCAGACTCCCTCTCCTTGGAGACAGAAGCCACATGGACACGCCTGGTCCTGGGCAACCAGCTCTGCTTGGGCAGTGGGGGTCAGACCACATGGACTGCAGAGATCCCTGCCAACCTCAGCCTTTCTGTGGTTCTGTAAAAGCTGATCTCTCCTGTGCAGCTTCAGGCCTGCCTAGTGATAAGAGAAAGGCTTCTTTAAATTAAAAAAAGCTTCTGGAGCCTTCAGTCAAACACTAATTGGAGGAACACTCACTAGCAAGCCTGGAAGCAGTAATGCTGACTGGCATTTCTAATCTTGATTCAGTGCACCTCTCTTCACAGAATATGAGCTATTGATTCCCTTTCAGGACTGAAACTGCTCAACACCTCCAGTGTCATTGCTGCCTGTTTTTAAATGACCACGTAATCACCTGCCCCTTTGGGGGTGTGTGAGCTGTGTGCAGCTGGGGGGAGCCTTCACATGGGCAGTGTCTCAGTCTGCACCCGTGGCCATCATCTGAGTCACTCCTGCACTGAATGTTACAGAGTGCAGGGCTGTTGGTAACAGAATCTGTGTCTTTCCCGGCCCCCCTACCCAGCTCCTGTGCCTGTGCTAGGGAAACAAGCGCCCATCCAAAGTGAGCTCCATGGATTACACTGCAGTGCAGGCACAACAGTGGATTCCAAAGCTTTTCCTGAACTGGCTGAACTCGGGCATTCCAGCAACACCAACAGCAAGGTCTCAATATCCAGCAGAGATCATCTCCCCAGGACTTTAGGGGTAACCCCAGCTGAGTCCCAGGCTTCCCCAGTTAATGTGCTGCAAGGCAAACCTGACCCAGTTTAAAACAGAAGTTTCTAAAGCATTTCAAGTCTGCAAGACACCGAGTGCAAGCTAAACACACTCTCAAGTGCAGTGAGCATCCTTGGCACTCAGCACACTGAGCACCAATTTGAGTCAAATACCAGCTAAGCAACACATTTTTATGTACAATTCCCTGGTCTATGCAAGAGCTAGAAATAGAATTTTACACTTTTACAAGAAAAACATCAGTTCTCCAGTGAATCTCTATCTATGGCTAATCACTCTACTTTTACGTATATTGTGTATTACGTTTCTATATTGAATTTATTTTGAAATCTAAATCAAACAAGAATCAAATTACAACAGCTTCGAGCTGAGCACTCAACAGAAGCAATGGTTATTACTGGGCTGTAATTCTGAATTATATTGGCTCATCCCCCTGATTTTCTCCGTACCTCCACAGATCCGCCTCTCTAGAATATCTTCCATGAAGAACAAAGGAGATACAGCCATAGAGAGCTGTCTGACAGCTAAAAAGAAAGTATTTTAAAACACTTTGGAAAAGGATGTCACCCCGGTCATTGTGATGTCCTGTACCTCAGATTTGGGAAGCTTTGTTTACCTGAAAACTTACAGTGTTAAAAGAGTACAATTACATTTCTAGCAAAAGCATGCTCATTCACCATCCAGCAGGCTGACATGCAGTAAATTCACTGTACAAACACCTCCAAATAGTAACTAGTTATATCTAGTGTAAGCTGGCATACTGAAACATTTTTAAATTACAAGTTAATCGATTTACCTTGCTTCAAGAGTTAGGTTTACTTCTGCAAAAGCAAGAGAGCACACTGTGCACTCAAAATACTTTAGCTGGATGATCAATTAACACTTCAGACATCATCACACCACCACTAAGTATCTTCATTCCATCTGTATTTATTGAAAAATATTTACATATCGGTCACCATGCTTTGATAGCTTCTTTACAGAAAAGGGTTAATGAAGAACATCACACTAGGATGGTGAAATGTCTTTTCAAAAGTATTTTTTTCCCTCCCAAGCTGTCACAAGCCAAGGGAGTTCTCAGACTGAGTGTGCTGGAGTCCCGCAGTGCGTGCGCCACAGATCCACGGCTTTGCTGACAATGGCGTCCGTGTTGTCCTGAGGGATCTACAAAAGATCAGGGCAAGGTGCCTGGTCAGAGCACCCCATTTGGACTGTTTCATTTAAAATAAAGATTTTCAATTTCCAGTTCAGATTTTATCTCTTTATAAAAAAGAAAACAAAACTAGAACCCCATCTCCCTGTCCTCCCATCCCACCATCCCCCAGTCCTGCACACACCATATTACAGCCAGGTTTTGGACAAATAGCCTTTATTTCCAAAATGCTGATAAGCAGCCAGGCATCTCACAGTTCCCACATCCCTGACACCCGGCATAACTCACACTGGCCATGCATGACCACAAACTGCATCTCATTTAACTCACCTGGGTTACACTGGGACCCTACAGCCCTGCTGAGATGGCTCCTTACCATTCAGTGTCAGGAAGGTTCAGGGTCAGGTTCATGATCCCAATCTCACGTCAGCAGAAAACACCCCTTGAGTCTACAGATTTGCACTCAGGCAAGAAGCAAAAAACGTTGCCAGAAACCAACCCTTCTAAGAAGCCTCCAGAAAAATTAACCTAACCTGACCTGCACTTACTTTCCCAGAAAAACCCTTTAGTATCACAAGGAATGTTAATTCTGTACAGACATAGATAATACATTCCCTAAGCCTAAAAAACATTTCATTCTATGGAAGCCTTACCTCCTGATAGAAAAAGTTATTCTCATTGCTGTGCATTCTCCCTTCACCTTGGTACTGCTAGACTGTTCTCAGTAATATCTTTTGGCACATCTGCAGCAGGCAAGCGATTCAGGCTGAAACAGTTATAAGCTATAAAAAGGTAATGCAAAGCATAATTAGAGTACTTACATTTTCCAAAAACTGTGTGATCTTTTCTGCAGTATTCAGTGCTATTATCTTCATTTTAAAGGTTAATAATATCTCTACAGCAACAAAAACAAGAATCTTGCAGGATCCACTAATAACTTTGTCCCAAACTCTGTAAGAAAGTGAAAAGGAATCACTAAACATTATTGCAGTGCTTACCTGCTTATTTCTCTGCTAGAGCAGCATTTGCACAACAATCTCTATCCCAGCAACATATTGAATTATTCAGGTCAGGATAAATAGAAGACATTTTATCAACTCCTCAATCTGTACAGAGCAGAGGGATGGCAAGCAGTAATTGGTGTGGACTGATATGGTGTGTTGCTGTTTAGAAATTGAACTGTTTACAAGCTCAAGCACAAAAAGCAAATCTTGGCTTAATAGCCTGGACCATAACAACTACTCTACAGCGTGTGGTAAAGGTGAGAATTTTTCCTAGTGCAAAAAAAAAAATTAACTTCATTAGCATGCTTAATAAAGATACTCTTCAAACAGCTAAGTTGCTAAAAATTCAAAGGTATGTAAGACTGAACTATTACATCTCAAGCAGGTAAATATCCCAGGTCATTGCTGTATGAGATACTAATATGGTCATATCAGCAGGATGTAATCCATGATGTTTAAATTAGGCAGAAGGAACAACTATTAAGTCTTCCATTCCATCCCACTGTGCACAGACACTCTCAGAAATACTTAAGCACTCCTACCTCTTGTGTGAAACCATACCTGGACCTCAGAGTTTTAAGAAAACCTGAAGGGCAGACCTTCAAAGGCTTCAGCAACAGAACCTGGATGAACATTAAAATGGATCATCTCTACCAAAAGAGCCTGCAACAATTTGAAATCATTCTTCATCCAGCAGCTCTCTCTCAGGCCCTGCTCAACAGACTGGGGATGAAAGATTACACAGAACAGTGTGAAACCATCTGTCAGATGGCAGCTTTTATGGGCTCACGTTATTTTTAGTTCTCGAATTTTAAGAGCTGTGTCAGAAAGAGTTTCTGAGGATTACAGTTCTTGCTCCTTCTGGGCACTTGTTCAAAACATTTCTCCTTCCAAATAAAAACATGGGGGAACAAAGATCACACACTATCCTCCATAATTTCTGAATATAGTAACGCTAACTGAAAAACATCTTCTGCAGCCCATCTATAAATTTGGATCTGTGGGTGTGCTCCTTCCAGGGACAACTCAATTTTTGTACGACCTCTCTCAGAAGAATTTGCCCTTCAGCCCAGAGTGCCAGGAGAGCACAACACAAACTTTGACAGCTGAAATGAAGTGTAGGATCACACTTTCACACAAGGAGTTAAGAGAGGAGGGCCCAGCCAAGAGCCATGAAGATGATGAAGGGACTGTGGCATCTCTCCTATGAGGAAAGGTGAGAGAGCTCAGCCTGGAGAAGAGAGGGATCTGGGGAATCTCATCAATGTATACAAGCACCTGAAGGGAGAATGCAAAAAGGGTGGAGCCAGGCTCTTTCCAACCATGCCCAGTGAAGGGACCTGAGGCAACAGGCACAAACTCAAACACAGGACTGGATTTTAATTTATAATAAAGAAAGGAGGAAAAGAATGTGTAACATCCTCAGGACTATACTGAAAGTAGAAGGAAACAAAAAACCCACATGGACAGATAGAGAAAAGAAAAGGCAAAGCCAATTTCTTTCCCCCTTGCAATTTAGTTTTAATTCCCTGTCTTGCTATGATTAAATAATTAGTACAATTCCCACAGGGACAAGAACAATACACAATCCAAGACCAAAATCTTACTGCTTCATTTGTGATTCAAGCATCCCAGGACAAATGATCACTGCAAATATTACACTGCTGTTGAAGTCAGGTCTAGGAAGCTTTAAGCAAGGATATGAGAAAACTGAGACACCAATTCTGTTCCACACTGTACAGGTCACCCCTGTTTACTTCTAGAGCATTTTCCTTCACAAACACCTCTGTTTAGAACCCAAGAACAACTTCCCCATCTGCTTCATGTGCATCAGAACTATAATTATAAGTGACAATTATAGAGAGTAGCAGATCTCAAAAACAGGAAATAATTTTTAAAGTTCATATTAAAGCTCATGTTAATTTGAAAACAAACTTACTAATCCTATTACAAAATGCCCAGTCTTCTTTCATTATTTTGCTTCCAATCCTTCTGACTTCAGTCTCCATAATTACATTAGGTTACATGCTATGCTCAGAAAACACTCTATTGTTTTCCTGCATTATTTAGTCTGATTCCAGAAAAAATGTTTTAACAATAGCAAAACAGATGCAGTATCTAAATCACCAGTGCCTTAACAAATTTTGGAAGATGGTGCACAGAAAAGTGAGTGAGATGTCAGCACTAACCAGCTGTGTCTGCTGCAATATTTTTTCCCTTAACATTTCCAGCTATTGTTACTCTCAGTACAACTCCACCAGTGACAATAATCGGGAATGACTGTGCAACACTGTGATCAACAGTCACCACCTTGTCTGTTCCAGCAGAGCCAGGAACAAAAACAAAAACTCTGTCAAAAATGGAAAAAACCCACAACAGTTTCAAGGAAACGCATTTTCTGATGATCCTGTTCTATTACAGCAGTCTTTATACATTGTAAATCTACAGATGGTAACAGGTGTTACCTGTTACTGTTACTCTGAAAAACAGCAATTATTTAAGGTCAAGTTAACTGCTAGAGACTGCAATTTTTTACCCATTCTTTGATACTCTTAGAGAGGGAGAAAGTATAAGAGAAACATCATGAAACTGTGCCTACAGCCCTACTCAGGAATGAGGAAAAATAAACACGTATTCTGAATGAAATTCACCATGTTTTGTGTGACTATCCTCCGTGAAATACAACTATTCAATTAACCACAGGAACACTCTCGTAGGGGTTTCTTGAACAGTGAAGCAGTACTGGCAACCACAAGGAAAAATAAAAAGAAATGGGAAGCTGTAAAGGCAAAGAGCATGCCAAGGATTATGCAAATGAAAGCATTTACTTTTCACTGAGCTTCTTCTGTAGACAAGACACGCCTCACTCTGTGTGCACTGCGTGTGAAGGGATGCCACTCTCCAGGCACTTCCTGAGCTTCCTGCACCACTACAATGCAGCAATACACAAGAGGCATCCCAGCATTGCTGCTCTCTCTTCTTCTGAAATATTACCATTAATTTCACAGTTTTTCCCTACACTGCAGGGTAAACACACTCAACTTTATTTCCTGGTTCTGGTCCTCCAGTCATGCAGGCAAGAGATATCTAAGAAGAACCAATGCTCTCGCCTCTGCCTGCACTTCTGGGTGTCCTTCCAGAGGTAACTGGGCATGGAGGGACACGATGAGGATCACACAAATCTCACCCTGATCTCATATCATGATCTTGTGCTCATCCATTTGCAGACCTGGGAAGCAGCTCAGTGAGACAAAGGCAAACTGAATTAAGTTTCTCTGTAGTAGCAACCCACATGTACATTCTTATGCCCTCCTGCTCCACAGTAAAATTAAGGCATTTTCCGTATTTCTGTTGTTTCTATTAACAAACTACTTACATTTTGACAACTAAATGTAATTTATGCAGGGCATGGAGATCACAGATGTAAAACCATAGAATTATATTAATACATGTGGTAGTGCCAGTTTGAAGTAATAAGATTTCAGGAGAATGACCAAATTCTTTGCCACTAGCAAGTCGCCAGACTAATAACCTAACACCACCCAGCTTATGCCAAGCCTCCAGTGCAGAGCACAAACAACATTAGTCAGGGGCCTGATACGTGATTGGCATCGTTACGCCATAAAAAATGCCTGGCTCATTCACAATTACAACTGCAAAGCTGCACAGCTTCTGCTGGATCATGTGGGGTGACAGTGCCACATTAAACTGGCAGCCAAAGTGCCATTTTGCCTGTAGAGCTGAAGCCACAAACAGGATCCCGAGCTTTAAGAGCAGGGATGTCCAGCTGAGGGCCCACACAGCACCACTGGAAAGCTTTCCACACATGGGCTTGCCAAACAGATGACCAGATATGCTGCTGCATGGATCAGGCAAACAGGGCAATGATGAGTATGAAAACAAAGGCGTGATCCAGTTCTCTCCCTGTCTCAGAGAGAAGTACACCTTTCTGTGCCTCTCAAACCTGGGCTGCAGGCTGATTCATATCCCAGGAAGCACCCTGTCTATATTCCAGGTGGGATACAGAGTCTTTGAAATGGCCAGTCTGCTCCTCCCTTTTACCAATGTGACACCTTTAAGAAGTTTGTTCAGAAGCTCATCACATAATATGCCAAGTGTATTAGACACTGCACATGCTCAAAGGAAAAGTCTCCCCATGAAACCTGTCTGTATGCATTTTCAAAGTCCATTTAAATTAAACTGATGCATAAATTTTACCTATGGTCTAACTCGAAGTGTGCTATACAACAGGATTTACACTGAGTGACAGTGCCTGCCAGGAATTGGTATTGTGCAACTTCATCTCACCATTATCAGGTAAAATTTCTGCACAGCACGTACAAGTCTTGTACACCTTAGAGGAAAACAAACAAAAAATGAAAACCAGGAAATTTAGATTTAGCTGCTTGGCAGAGAAGACTACAGTTCATAGAAAGCAAGCAGCCTCTCTAAGAAATACAGTGCTAAATCATAAGTTAAATCATAAAAGACTGTGTTCAAATAATCTCTCACTTGACAAGCAAGCAAAATTCACAGAACTGGAGACCTTCAAACCTCAGCAGTTCCAACACTGACATTTGGATGCATTTCAGATAAGCATTGGGGCTCCTAGATCCTAATCCAAACTGAATCTCCAAGCATTAATTAAGTTCATCTGTCACATACTACCCATGAAGTATGTTATTTCCTCAGCGAATAAGGCCATTATGATTACAACTGAATAATTCAGAAACCTAAACTGCCAAGAAAAAGTGCACTTTCATCATGTTGCCACAAGAAGTGTTGGGAAAAGGGATTGTTCTGCCATCAGAAGTACCAACACTGAAATTTGTTTTTATTTCAGAGTGATACAAAAAGTATTTTGACCTTTCCTGGGGGAAAAAAAAGTATTAAAAAATTCCAAGTAATCAAAATGTTTTATTTCAGTAAGGTGAAGCAGTATATGGGAATGCTCAAGATGTATACTGATTAGACAAAATATTTTATATAAAAAAAATTGATTCAAAGTGGTAGACATTTGAAACCAAATATTCTGGCAAAATGAAATACAAAATTAAAATTCTTCATCTAGATTTTTCCTTTTACACCATCAGGATGGCACATCTCCAATAAAATTTTCGATTTTCAACAGAAATTTTAAAAAAACCCTTCATCTTCCAAGAGCAAATCTGTTCTGGTACAAATTCCTCTTTCAGCTCTTGTCCACAGCCATAAGACCCAGCAGCAACACTGAACCACATGAGCTCTAAACTGTAACAAACATCCCATCCTATGCATGCTTACATAATTTCTGTAGTCACAGCAGTAGTAAAAGCTTTCAACCACCCCATCACAGACAATCACTACCCAGACAAGACTATTTTGGAGCCTTAGAGGTGCTGGATGAGAAGAACTCGCCATGTAACAATTACTGTGTTGCACCTAAAGGGCTCAATCATTCACAAAATGTTTTTTTCTCTCAAACATAATCCTTGGCATCAGTAAAACCAACAGAACCTCAAAGACCATGGTCCAACAAGAGCAGAGAACATGATTTCTAATCTTACTGCTTGTTCCCTAAAATCTTCTTATTCCTATAAGGGTAAATAAAACATTTTTAAAAGCAGCCATTTCCCACTTTCCTCCATGGAACATGAAGTCCCAGATACACAAACACTGCATCCACTATTCAGATTATGACCAACGTAACCACCATAAAAGCATTTTCAACAAAGCAATTTACAAAGCACTGTTTCTATGCTAGGTTCCTATTCTAGCCACTGAAATCCTGTGGTTCCCTCAAAGTAAAACTTCCCTTGAACATTGCTGGTTCTCAAAGTTTTCAGACAGCTGAAAACTGACACCATTGTTTTCTTTGTGCCACATCCTGTATCAGCAACTCTTATTAATGCAGAAAGATGTTTCTCTACATTGAGCTTGAATTTTCTGCTTTCCAAGAGTACTCAGGAAGCAGAATTAGAGAAATCATACAAGCTTCATTTTAAAAGCCCTTCAGTGAAGTGTCATGCACAAGGATTTTTCCCTTCTAAAAGCTCAACAACCTATTTCTAACTGTAGAATCCTGATATAATCCACTATTTCATTAATTTTGTAATATTCAACTTGCCCTAGTACTTTTTAAAATAAACATTCTGTCATGGTTTAACCCCAGCCAGCAAATGAGCACCAGACAGCCACTCATTTAATATACCCACCAGTGGGATGGGGGAAGAATTGGAAGGGTAAAGTGAGAAACAAATTTGTGGGTGAAGAAAAAAAGTTTCATAATTAAAATGAAGCAATAACTTCAAAAAATTGTAAGGAAGAGAAGAAAAACATCACAAAGAGAGGAAAATAAAACCTGAGACAAGTGATGCAACTGAGAACAGTTGCCCAACACCCCGACTGGTGGCCAGCAAGTCCCCAAGCAAGTGCTCCCACGTGCCAAGCTCTCCCCCAGCTGAACTGCTGAGCATGGCTCCACATGAAATGGAGTATCCCTTGGGTCAGCTGGAGTCAGCTGTCCAGGCTGTGTCCCCTCCCAGCCAGTCCTCTCGTGCACCCCCAGCCTCCTTGATGGTGAGGAGCAGAATGATGCTCTCCAGTAACTGGAACATCCCTGTGTTCCAAAACACAGCCCTATACCAGCTACTCTGAAGAAATGTAACTCTATCCCAGCCAAAAGCTGTACACATTCCCAAAATCTTTTTCATCTAACACTAATACAGTATTACAATCACTCCCTAAGCACAGATTTTGGTTAAAAAGCCCAAAAATTGACTACTATTCAGCTATGTAACCCTGACAGAGGGTTTGGAGTCCTACATCCTGGGAGGCACTAAGTGTCTACCAGAATCAGCTGGTAGATTAGCTCCATTCTTTTCATTTTCACTGGGTGAAATGATCACACAGAGACTAATTATCTTCCATCAGTAACAAGGGGAATTAAATCCAATTTTATAATTTCCAAGTTAGCCACAAAGTTAACACCATAATCTTACAGATAAAATATGGAAAGCTCTTTTCCTGCTGGTGATGACAAAAAGCTGAAATTACTATGCAGTTACAAACAGCAAGAAAAAAGAAAGAACTTGCCTCTGTAAACTGGACTCAGGTAAACATCCTGCAAAACACTTTTTAAACCAAAGATCGTAAGGGAGTTTGCTCATTGCAGCACATGCCTTCAGATGCATCAGTAGCCTGTTATCTTCAATGTTCAAATACTGCTCCAGAATTTTTGGCTGAAAAAGAGTTAGAAAATTTTAGATAACTCACATCAGAATACCTTCATAGTTAATGCACACTGTAAAACAAGCACTGTCTTAAAAATTCAACTGGCATAAAACAACATTAAAATAATGAACCTTCATTGTTTTAAGTGTTCCAAAACACGGGTGTTACTGACTTCTGCAATTAACTAATTATGTACTTAACCAAAGAAACAACCTCCGTTTCCTTAACTTGCTGACCACGAGAAGAACTTCCAAGATACGCAGTAGTCCCTAGTGCAAGGAGGTGTTTCAGAGCTTAAGGCACGGCAGAGATTAAACATGCACTAATTACTGCTACCTTCACAAGTAAAATTGAGTTTCATTCCCCTCAAACCTGATCACCTTAGCACACATCGAAAAAATTCTACATACAATGCAGCAAAACCCAAAAAATCAATTCTGAGAGCAAATCCTTGTGCCACCCATTAAAAGCTAGACATTGGTTTATTGTTTAAAAACCAGAAGTATTTAAAGCATAAACAAGTAGCTGATTTTCTCATCTTGTTTAAATTTTAATGTAACACAATACACATTACCATAAATTCTTGAGTACCTTTATGCTTTCTGTCCCAGTTAGGCAAACTGATAAGGACTTCAGTTGTCAAAGGCAGGAAACACTTCCTTTGCCCATATTCTCACCTGAGTCTTGGTACATTGTTTGTATTATTAAAAAAAAAAAAAAACAACCAAGCTAGGGAGGGAGACACTTGGCACTCTTTACATAGTACGAACACACACTTTCTTTACAAATACTCCTTTCTCCTTTGAACTGGTACAGGTGAATGTACCACTCCCAGAAACAGGAGGTAGGTTTAAAAATTATTTCTTAGTTCCAAAAGAACTAACAAGGGCAGGCAGAATTTTCCACAACAAATTTCCATTCAGCAATTGCTGGCACACATGTACCTCAGAGGATATTGTTAACTAAAAGCTCCTTATCTCTTAAGGCTATTTGATGAATTACAAGAGCTTTCATAATTTTGATAAGTACGCATTACAATCAAACTTCTATTTTATAAATCAGTAAGACTGAAATTCAAAATGAATATTCTATGACGGTGTGTAAATGATCAGTGCTAAAAGAAAACTACTCCACTTTTTATTGTAACTTAATGTGCAACATACTGTATTTCTGAAGACAGAGTACCCTGCTCCATTTATAAAGCAAAACAACTGTGCTTTGTCTATCATCCAATGAGCAGCATATGGATGCCAGAGATGCAGCCTAAAAAGCAGCAGACATACATCAAGATGTTCTTAAATTTTGGCATTTTTAATTCTTCAAAGAAAACTCTAAAGTGACCAATTTGTGAGACATAGACATATAATTCAACTAGATACAATGTAGCCTTTAGACAACCAAAAAAAAAGGTAATTGAAAATTACCATGTAGCAAACAAAAACAATTTCTAATGCTACATTAGACAGGACAGCACAATCACAATGCAAAAAGCACTCCTCCCCTCTTCTCAAAACAGCTGGTGGAACAGAATGCAAGGGTGTCACTCCTGGTGTTCCAGTTGTCTCCCTGTATTAATGCTTTCCATGACTGCTTCTCCTCACAAAAAGTAAAAAAAACAAAGGTGTTTTTCCCATACCAGTTGTTGTAATGAATCCTTGTGCTTGCTGTTCAGCTGATTCACAAAGCAACTGACAAGCCAATAGCATTCTATAGGATCCTCCACCATTTCCTCCATTGCTTTAGCAATAGCAAGAAACACTTCATCTTCAGGTTCCTGGAAAACAAAGCCAAAAAAAAGTGAACTACACAGAAGTATTGGACTATTCTAATTTAAATCATTCATATATTCCTCTTCTCTGTTATTCAGGGAAAAAAACCCCAGGAATCAACATACATTAAGAGCTGTTCTGAGACTCCTAAACAAGACATTGGGCAGCAGCTGCATGATGATGACAGATACCTATTAAAACAGAGCAAGTACGACTTGTCTTGCTTTTAAAACCAAAACATGCTTCAGTAGAAGGAGAATCTAAAATACTACAGGGATATGTCTCTACCACAGAGACTGCTGCAATATACACATACCCCTACTTGAACTCTCTGCATTTGGATGCATGAAACACTCCTCAGACTTTTGTTTGTTACCCAAACATTTCAAAATATTTAGATCATTCTGACATCTCTTTATCTCCCTCTGCCTCTACAATAAAACAGCTGCATTACTATCCAGGGTAACCTCTCATAAGTTTAAGGGGAGATTGACTGCACTGAAGAGAGCAAATGCTTTCTGCAGCAGCAAAACAAACCTGAGTTACAGGGCTAATGAGTGGGGCTCTGCTAAACATCATTACTATGAAACCTCACCACAGTCCTGAGAGCAGCTCTGAGATGCACTGACAAAACACTTGCCCAGAAGGCAATACTGCTCTAGAAGGGAGGAATTTTCAGCCCACTGGGTCACATGCCAAGATGAAGGAAAATTCTCTACTGGAAATTTGCAGGGTAGGATGGCCACTTTCCTAGGAAACGGTAAGGCTATGAAAACATACCCTCCTCTGACAAGAGAATGCTGCATGTAATCCTCCAGCTCAAAATATTACTGTATTTTCCATATTAACTTTAACCTTTTTTTTTTGAACTTTTTTTTAAAGTACTTATGTCAACATTTGTGATTACAGATGAAAAACTACAAATTAAGCTGGGCTAGAGTGAATATGGATAAATTAACATTAACTACAGGATGAAATCCACTTAGAAAGCTCCATGGCTCCTTTCATAATCTCCTGTTTCATGGAAGCTTATATGAAAAGTACCACACATTGTTTTTATCATCACACTACCAATTTACCATCACAACACAGCCTCGTTTAACCACATGGGTGTACACTCTGAACTGCAGAGTAGTGCATTACCTGACAGAAGCCCAGGTCAGTTCAGACTAAGATAAAAAGGAGGACAGTACACTAAAGTCTAGATTTAAAAAGAAATAATTTAAATATTTGATGCAATTTGCTTTAAATCACTGCTTGTACAGGCTCTGAATTATCCTTGTTCCACAACATGTAAGAACCTATGAGCTCCAATGAGATTATGTCATTTTTATTTCAGTGCTATAAAGAAACTGAAGTGCCCTGGAGTACAAAAGGCTTGAAACCTAGCAGGCAAAATGCACAAAAGAGATTTTAAGGCATGAAATCTTACGTAAGTACTTAGGGGAAGAAAAAGAGAAAAGCACTTTGACTGAAATTCCTTATTTTATACTAGTACTTCTCTGTTTTCCATTCACCTTACTTGGTTTATTTACAAGCATTTGCGGGGTGACTTGCAGTTCAGTTTCTCACTGGTTTATAATTTCAAGTTCAATAAATACTGTATATAAAAGATTGTTAAAATTACAACTGACCAATGGAAAAGCCACGTTTCGAGGCAATTTTCCTGATTCCAGTTGATGTATACGGAGAAAAACATCAACCTGGGGGGTAGAATCATTAATAAATCGGATCACACGCAGAGCTTGGTGAACATCCCAGTACTGCTCCTTCCGGTACTTCATCACCAAAGCGTGGGACTCATGGTGAGGAGGAATAATTCCTAAAAACAAACATAAAATGAAAACAATAATTAAAAGAAAAATATAAACAATGTAAGGAGAATTCTTACTTGTTACTTTTTATAGCTATCTAGTTTTCAGTACAGTACTAATTGTATATTTGCACCCAGCTTCCATTTATTCTGAAAACAAAGTCAGTGCAGAATGATTTTTATATACATTACCTGTTTATTTTCTCAAATTCTACATTGTCTGAGATAACAGAATATATACATGCAATTAACTAATGCAAAGATACTGTAGACTGCAGTATTAATTACTTTACTGCCAGAAAAGCCTTTACTCGCTGTATCACAGATTAATCCTCCCTAAAATGACATTCAAAAACCAATATCAATCAGTTGAATCAGTTAAAGATTAAAACTTAAGAATGCCACATAGTCACCTGCAAAGTAACATTTGTTATTTTCTTAGCACAACACAATTATCTTTTCTAGTTTCCTGGGAGAAAAAAAATTTTTTTAAAAGAAATAAAAGTATTTAAGTAGAAATGCAAAGAAAATTACATGGCATCTCCAGAAGAGATACTCAACATTTCACTCAATCCTTCCCCTTACTCAAGACTCAATCTTGGCACACACTCATGTTCACAACAAAACTGTCACAGCCTGCAACAGAAATAAAAACTTACAAACACCTAGGCAAAAAAATGCCATTTCCCTATCACTAGTGGAACAGAATTCTTCCCAGTGTAGAAACCCATGAGAACAAAGTGTTCTTCAAAAGTCAGTTCTGAAACAAGCTGCCTGCTGCTTTTACCTCTCATTTAAAGAAAAAAATATTCCTGCCAAGTGTTAAACCGTGAAATGGCTGAGTTTAGGAACAAGCACATCAGACAAAAAATTATCTTTCCTTTTCCAGCTGCAAACCTGTCTGCATTTCAAAAGCTGGGACAAAGCAAGACATTTTCCACAATATGCCAAAAGAGAGTCAACATCATAACTGTATGTACACACTGCCAGCTGCTCTCCTCAAACACAGAGGACAACTTTGTGCAGGCAAAAGGAAGCTAAAACAACAGAGGCGTGCCTGGAAACCATCATGAGTCATCCTTGAACAGGAAGGTAACAGGCATTGCTGCCATACCATGTCACCTGGGACATCAGCAAGCCTTGGAATATGTCTGAGAGTTTTGTTGACAGGACAGACTTCCTTTTCTTAAATTTTTAACATTACTTAAGAGGACATGCAACACCTCCCACCAGAAAGGGACTGGGCTGTGGTTCCAATCATTCAGGGAGAGATATGTTGCACTGTCCTTCTCAACACCAACTTTTCTAACAACTGTTAACACTGAAACGCAGTGTAAGAAAAGCCCCTGTACCTCTGCTCACCCAAGGCATGTCATAGAATGACAGTACAAATACCTGAAATCATAGAATATCCCAAGTTGGAAAGGACCCACAAGGACCACTGAGTCCCTCTCCTGGCCCTGCACAGGACCACTCCAAAAAACCACACAATGAGGGCATTGTCCAAACACTTCTTGAACTCTTGATGCCGTGACCACTTCCCTGGGGAGCCAGTGCTCAGCCATCCTCTGGTTGAAGAACCTTACTCTGATATCCAACCTAAAGATCCCCTGAGACAACTTCATGCTGTGAAATGAATCACTCTGGGTTTAAAACACAAAATACTATCAAGAACCAGTATAATTTTCCATGCAGCTGACTCAGAAGGTGTTTTGTGTTATCATATGATTCACAGATCCTTTATCTAAAACAGCCCAAGTTCTGGCTCTGCAGTGAGCCAAAAATTTGCAAAGAGACCGTATTTTGCTATTGTAATTTTGGCTGAAGGATTCTGTACTGAGTCACTTGTCCAAAACTCCTATGCTGTATTTCCCACTACTAATATTTCAAAGCATGCTGACCACTAGTGCCCAGGGTACAATAATCTTTTTAATGGCAGAGGCTTTTATCAAGTAGGACAACTCTGTTAGTTCAACACCAAGAATTTCAAGTTTTGTAATTAGATCTTGCCCCTTCTGTGCACTATTCATTTACTACCTTTGCCAAAAAAAGGCTTACAAATCCAAATAATCAGGAATATGAAGCCACAGCTTTCAAATTTTAGAAAACCGGAGGGGGAAAATAATGAATTTAAAAATTAAGATTTTTTTAAAACCCCTCCTGTCTCCAAGTGGACATGACCTTGCATCTAGCCAACCAATGCACTTGACCAGTTAGTGCAAAGTCATTAGTACTTTTTAATTAGTCATCTGACTAGTGCACTTCTAGGAAAAGATAATCTATTTATGGTTTTTACAGTTTCTGGGCCTTGTATCTTCTTCAATGGCAAATACAATTCAAAGTCAGAAGCAAAACCATAAGAAACCAAGATTCTGCAGAACACGAGCTTCTCTTCAGAATAAACATGCATTCCATGCTTCACCTAGTTTAAAATTAATCACAACTTTACTTCAACTTAACTGTCTGTTACTTCAGGAACACAACTCAATATCTCATCAGATACCGATGACTTCTTATAATCTGCATTTCAAATCCATTTCATACACTTACTTGGATAGTGTTACAAAGTTAAACACAGAAACACACTCTCCCAGGCACATTCCAGAAAAGTTCTCAAAAACTTGTTTCATAATTGCCATTGTATATCTGAGGTGGATACAAAAGTAGGCTAGATACATATCAGTAGGCAAGGTAGTATGGAATAATCCATGTCATTACCTCTTTAAAGACAAAAAAAAAACCCAAACCAAACAGAAAACAATGCACCTTCCTACATTCTGCATTCCATGTTATACTTCATACCTAGAAGCACTTTCCACACCAGTATACGATACATGGAAGGAAGAGGAAACCTTTGACTAAATGTGCAAAGCTTCTCAACATCTGTAAAGAAATAAAGAGGAAAAAAAATCAGGACCAATTTAAATATGATTATAAATAGGTTTGTATCTCTGATCCAGATGACAAACTTTAGCTGCAGATTGAAATCCTCACTTTCATCACTTACTATCAACAAATGCTTTCATTGCTTCAAATTGAGAACAAACTGTGCTCTGGAAGTGTGACAATTTTGACAAATATATACGTTGGCCTGACTTACAGTAAAACTACTCCAGGTTTCATCAGGAGGAAACTCTGCCATTTTTATAGGCATTTTCTAAAGCATGTCGCTGTCAAAACAATTATGGCCTTTTTTAAAGGGACAACATTTATCTTTCTGTTCTGTTAGAGATATGGCACTGCTCAGGGACCAACAGCAATAACATCTTCATTGCTTTGAAGTTAGATGGAATTGACAGCATGAGACAATGCATTTTCAGATTAAAATTGCTTTCCCTAAAATGCTTTTAGTTTCTTGGGCACAGAGAATGAGAAAGGGAACAAAAGAAACAAGCAAGCTGACAAATCCTTAATAGCTTTGAAAATCAGATTTCCAGATCTTTGAAAATGAAAGGTCTGCTAGCACTGACTGAGAGATTATTCGTAAAAGATGCAAAACTTAAATGTGTATTAAGCACAGCAGGAAAACATTTTCTATTACTCCCTCCCCAACCCCTAATCCCCAAGAAATAGAGGACACAGTGAAATCAACTTGCCCAAACGGTCATCTTTTAACAGAATTTCCAGCGACTTCTTTTCTTCCACTCCACGAAACCCCACTTTCTCATAATACACTGAGCGGAAGTTCCTCTGAGAGTCGTCAGCCATGACTGATTCCTTCTGGAGAAACAATTCATTCCTCTGAAGACTTACAAGAACACATTGCTATTGCTTTAAGGTCAAGTAATTTTGCACACTGATAGAAGTTTACTGCCTAAGTCTCTAGAGTATTAATAAACCCTACAGAATATTAAAATATTCCAAGATTTTTTTTGTCACATACTAACATAAACAATTATAAACGTAATTTAATCTAAACAAGGTCTAAGGACACCAACTTTACAAACAAAATACAGGGATTTAAAAAAATTATTCACATAGCAAATTATGCCTATTTTCAAAAAGTCTTTTAAAAAATTGCTGGAGAAACACTTAAGTCTTTTACGCCATACTGTGTACTTCAAAACCAATAAAAGAACTACAGTTACGAGTCTAACAAAATTTTGACTACAAAAACCCTACTCAAGTAGAACTGTTACCCAGGTAAGTAAAATTATTAGGTTTCATACTCACCAGCCAAGGTAATCAGAAGCAAGGACAAGCCAGTGCTGGCCTCAGTGGCACAGGGGTGACCAGGAACAATAAAGGCTGGGTATGTAGGTTTCTTCTTAAGTTGCAGGTACAAATTAAATGTTCATGTTGTTACCAGCTGCTGTAACAGCCACAGCCTTGAGCTTGTTATTCCAGCACTAAAACCAAGTAAATGTCTCATCCCTGTAGTGGAAACAAAGGTAAATTCCAGTGAGTGCTCTGTGTACCATAACAACTGTAAATGACATTTCAATTCAGTTCAACTCTCTAACTATCAATTCTCTCTTCTCTGCGGGCTTGGAAACATGAGAAATTTCCGTTTCCTAACGCAAAGGACAAAGAACAATCTTAACTTTTATGTCCAGTGACAGCAGCAAAACTTGGAGAATTTTTTTTCCCCGTGTGTTTGTTAAATAAATCGTGTTTTTTCCCTTTTTGACTTTCCTCCGAGGAATTTCTTCCCAAACCTGGTGGGGGAGGGGTGGCTGTAACCTGCCTTCTATCAGAGAACATTCAAATTCGGACTTTCCTCCAAATTTGTCTCAAGCTGGGACAATCTAGTAGGCCTATTTGTGTTCCAAGTTATGTCTGGTTTTAGTGCTTTGTAGGACCAGGGCCAAGACCAGACAGCAAAATACAAACCAGCAAACGAATGAATTAGTGCTTTCTGAGATAGGCCAAATATTATTTCAAAACCAGATAAAAAAAGAAATAAATAGTACTTGCAACACATTCCAGTCCTGCACTATCCTTATGAAAATGACTGTGATGTTCATGTATGGTGCATTTAAGGGTCCAGTGATCACAGTGCTCACTATTTATATTGCAGCCATGTCTAAAAGCAGACTTGAGATGCGATAGACACTCGGCTACTTTTGAAAATTTTCAGATTTTCGTTTACATTTTCAAATTTTGAAAAGCTAAATTTAGTAAGTGTTATATAGAAAAATAATTTTTTAAAAATCCACGTCTAGCCCGTACCACTTGTGGAAAGCTCACAGGAGAGACGAAGAGCAGGAATATTAAACATCATTTGAAAAATAGCAGCATGCGCTATAAGTTAGGAATACTATCTTAATAATTTTAAACTAGCACTATAACAGCAGTGCATTTTATTTACTCAGGTGCAAAAGGAGGAAGATAGTTTATATCCTCCCTCACAATTTAGGATTTGAATTTTCCTGTTAGACAAACAACCAATGTGCCAATCTCCACAGCTATCATCAATAAACTGGAAAAAGAAAGGGGGGAAACAAATCCTTAGCCAGCTCATTGGAAGTGTGCTGTACCGAAGAGTGCAACTAACTCGTTCTGTCTCCAATTAACGCATTTTCGGCCTCAACAGCGGCTTCCCCGGTATCATTGAGTGTCACGCCAGGTGAAGCAGCAGCAGCAGCAGCGCCGCACAGGCCCGGGGTGCGGAGCCGCAGCACTCAGCCGCAGACCGAGCACCCTTCCCTCGCAGGCCCTGCCGGAGGGTCCCCCCCCACCCGGCCGTACCTCGGGGCTCAACTCCCGGCCTCCGTCACAGTCCCAGAGGAAAACACGGGCACATTTGGGCACGGGATCCAGGCAGCCCCGGGAGCTGGGGCCGCGCCGGGCTCCCCCCGCCGCCCCCCGGCACCTCCGGCAGGCGGGCGCGGCCGCAGCGCGGCGCGGCTGCGGCGCATGCGCGGGCCCGGCCCGCCCCGGCGGCGGGCGGAGCGCTGGGGACGCCCGGGGGTCGGGGGGTGTCTGTGGGTGTCCTGCAGCCTTTTGGGCTCACGGGGCCCCTCAGGCGCCCCGGCCCTGCTCCCCGTCACCCTTCAGGCACCCCGCCCTGCTCCCCGTCACCCCTCAGCTCAATCCTCTGCCCTCAGAGGGCATCCGTCCCTTAGAGCCGGCTGCCCGCACGGCGCGGGGTGCGCTGAGGGCTGCCCCGCGTTGTTCGCTGCTATGCGTGTGCTCGGCGCTTCTGCCCCAGGCGCTGTGACTCCTAGGGACGCGTTAGTTCAGAGAGACCTCTGGGAAGCGAAGTGCATTTCGCAAAACCGAGGTTTACTCAGGTGCATGAGATCAAAGTACTGGATGCTAATTATCCCGCCCCTCAAAACAGATAAAGGACCTACATCTCGCTGCTGAAAGCCTCGAAAACCAACCTGTGCTGCTGAAACTGCGGGGCATCAAACTAGCAGTGTGATTTTGATTCGGGGTTAGGGTTCTTCGTAGTTGTTGGTGATGTTTACATTTGAGACCTTGCCAGCCCCTCGCTGTGCGATTGCAAGGATCCAGCAGGAGCGGAGTTTTCAGCTCGTGGCCCCTTCTCAGGAGCAGAAACTTGAAGGAGGCCATGGAGTGCCTGAGCTGGCTGCAGCAAGATTTCGAAGTACCAGAATCACAGAGTCCATTAGGTTGGGAAAGACCTTTGAGATCATCGAGGCCTTTGACCATCAACTTTTGACCATTAACCTTTGACCAAACACCACCTTGTCAAGTAGACTAGAGAGCCACATCCACTCTTTCCTCAAACATCTCCAGGGACAGTGACTCCACCACTTTCTGGGCAGCCCATTCGAATGTTTAGACACCTTTTCTTTGAAGAAATTCTTCCTTACGTCCAACCTGAAACCCCGGAGAGGAGGCTGACCCCCACCTGGCTTCACTCGCCTTTCAGGCAGTTGCAGAGAGCAGTAAGGCCCCACACTGAGCCTCCTTTTCTCCAGGCTGAACACCCCCAGCTCCCTCAGTCACTCCTCACAGGACTTGTGTTCCAGACCCTTCCCCAGCTCCACTGCCCTTCTCTGGACCTGCTCCAGCCCCTCAGCATCATTCTTGAATTGAGGGTCCCAGAACTGGGCACAGCACTTGAGCTGTGGCCTTCCCCAGTGCCAAGGAGAGAAGACAAGGCAGCTGCTTAGGTTATGGGGCCTATTTTCAAATGCACAGAACATCCCACTCTTTTAATCTTGCCCCACGCTCTTGATGTAGCCATGGAGAAAGAACGCTCTTGCAGAATGGGCAAGGCTTTTGTCAAACCCAGCTCACACAGGAGTGGTTTTTGTTGGGTCAGTGCAAGTCCTAGCAAATCTTGAAATAATTCTACTCAGCAGCAGGTGGCAGACTGGTTCCATTTTTAGTCATTTGGGGCTTCCTCAACTCAAATACATACTTTCTCGATAGATGGCACTTGTCTCGGGATGAGAGCTGTTAGCTGGTGCTGGGAGCTAACCACGGTTATCACACGGGAAACAGCTACTGAAATTAAATCTCTGTAATTTTCAATCATTCATTTCTGGCCTTTTCAAGATGTATTACATAGCTATAGTGGTGCTCTGAAAAAGCCTGAAGCTAACACAATTTATTTTAGCACTAATTTACAGTACAGGAGATACAGAATATTAACAGAATGTTATGCCATTGCTAAAAAATCCTAAACAAAATTAGGTTCTGAAAGATTTAGCTACATTAAAATGTAGCATAAAATCAATACCTGTCCTGAAAAACAATAAAATTAATGTTCTTCCCCTAGTAAAGTTTTAAAACCCCATATATATAGAAAGTTTCTTACGCACACAGATTTTATTAATGGTGCCTGTTTCCAACATAATAGGTTATAGTGAGATCAGCTGTAAATATTACATAAATATTTAGGTCAGTAGGAAATAAATTAAAGAATTTAATTTAAGATTTTTCAAAACACAAATGAAATTAAAAGCATAGGTTCAGCATGAACTGCTAATGACTAGAAAGATTATTATGTGGTGACACATCGACAGCAAACCAAAGATGACTAGCCTATTTTTTGAGTTGGACTTTCTTACTCTAACAGCCTTTTTATCTTTTAACTGCCCTTCTAAATCCACCTGCACTTGCCAAGTAACTCTATATGCTGTAACTCAGTGTTGTAAAGCACACAAGTGACTCATGACTTAAATATTTAATTTAAAACATTTTATATTTTCATAAACCAAATAATAACCTTATTTTCCCTTGTCTGGGGACATAAAGTATCTTCATTCCTGTTGACAGAATCTCTTCCTTGCCACTGTAAATGAAAGCAGAATTTATTCATTCACAGCTGCAAGTGTCAGTCAGCCAAGTGGAGGACTGTGCTTATAATAAAATTGATTAATACATCATTAATCAATAATACATAACTAGGCATGTATCCAAACGACAATAACCTAAACATTGAATTCTTTTAAACTGCAATAACATCAGAAAAGGTAGCACACATAAAAGATAAAAGGGAAATAGGCTTGGAATTGGCTTGGAATTATCTGAGATAGCAGAGCCAAACTAATTAGTACCCTGCTAGCATCCTGCATCTCTTGTTTTTATCTGTGACTGTGAGTATTACTGTGCTTGCCTTTTGTAGCTATATCTTTACATTGCTCGAGTGAATTACTCACTGACATACAAGGTCACATGAGAAGGAAGCCAAACAGGCATTGTTAATGTATTTTATTGCAAAATATGGACTGCATCGTGTCCATGTTTCTTCATGAAAAGCAATGCTTTTGCTCTTAGAGCTTCACTAATTTTCTGTGAATGACGTGCTGCCCTTGGAAAGTCAGTTCAGTCTGTGCTGTGTGACTGACCTATCAGTGGAATTACAGATCAGAACTACAGATCAGAAGCACACCTCATTATGTGAATTTATCAAAAAAAGTGGAAAATGCAAAGCAGTGGAATGTCAATTTTATGCAGCATGGAGGTCGTTATTTGCATGGTGTTATGGCACGAGGATGTAACATACAAAAAATAAGTGGAATTTTCCTGTGGGTTTCATTTGCTCTAAACTGATGGAAGATGTGCTTTTTTAAAAAAAAGATACTTGTCTGGTAATACCTTCACAGTGTATCAAATTCAGTGTGTACTTTCAGCTTGCTAATGCACCGTCCCTTGTTCCTGTTGTAATAGGAAATGATTGATGTTCAGGAAAGGAGTTACAAGTTTGGTCATTTCAGCTTTTCTAAGAAATCATCTCCTATTTTTTCAGAAGCATGAATATTTCCAGATGGAGAGTAGGGCTGTGTTAATGGAAAGGACAATTTACTTACACATTCTCAAAACCTTTTCATCATGAAGATCGGCAGACCTGGAAAAGCTTGGCCCCATTTCCTGGCCAAAACAGCATCACTGTGCTGTTTACATTCTACCTGAGAGAAGAATGCAAATGTTGGCACTATTAATGTTCACAACTCAATTCGTTGTTGAAGTCAGACGGAAAAAATATAACACTCCGAGGTAAAAAAATTTATAAAGCTGTTTGGCATCAAAGGGGAATTCAGCCTTTCATTTTAGCATGGCAGCACAACAGGCAGGTTTGTCTCCAAGCAGACCAAACACTGTCTCTGTAATCATGAACACACAGCCCCAAATGACAGCAAGGAAAAGGCTTACGGGGCTGAAAATAGCAAGAGGAGCGGCTGAACTTGGAAATCTGAGTTCAAAAGTGTCCTACTTCTCTGTTTTCTCATCCTGCTAAAGAAAGAGTGTTCTTCAGAGGTGACATGGTTTTGTCTGCAAAGATATACAGAAACTGCAAGACAGTTATGAAGGAAATAACCAACTGCAGTTGCTTGCTCCAAATGTAAAGGGGCTTTTTTAATGTTAGTGATATTTTTTGGATAATGTCTTCTGAGTTCTAGTCATATCTTTGATTTGTTGTGTAACCTCAGCTGTGCCTGCCCGAATTATTCTTCTAACAAACCGATTAGTAGCTGTGTTAAGATTGACATTTTTGCCTGGAAAAGGCTTGCAAGTTTTTAAATAGCACCAAACACATGCTTTGTGCTGTCACTGAGAGTGGCACATTTGGGGCACTACACAGTAACTAATAAACAGTCTCAAATAATCTCGCATTTCTTACTCTTTAATTGAGAAAGGACAATGAGGTGACAATGAGACAAAGGTTGGTCAGTTTAAGGACAGTGGGAAAATTAAGTAAGACGTCTTGAGGAGCCCAGTCAAGAGTTCAGGTAATTGGATTAGGTATATTATTATGATCACTATATATGGTTAGAGGTGAGGCAAAAATATGCAGGTGTCTGTGACAAAATGTGAAACCAAGTAGGAATTAGGAATGGGTTTCAGTCTTTGCAATATTTGTCTTTGTATCAGAGCCACAAATGTGCCCAGAAGCCAGTTCAAGATCACAAGCTGAATATATTTAGATTCTGTTTTCCTCACTCAACCAAGTATACCTGATTACAGGGATGATGGACGCCCCATCCCTGAAAACATTGATTGTCAGGTTGGATGGGGGACTGAATTACCTGATCTAGTTGAAGATGTCCGTGCTCATTGCAGGAGAATTGGCCTAGCTGAGCTTTACAGGTCCCTTCCAACACAAACTATTTTATGATTAAGCTTTGCACCCCATTTCTACCCTCCTTGGCCAGAACCAGGGCTGAGAACAGCACCAAGTAGCTGCCGGCAGGTTTAGCCACGGAAACAAGTTCATAGCTCCACCCTGCTGCCTAGGCTCAAAGGCAGGAGCCCAACCCAGTGGCTTCACTGGGACCACTGATGTAAGGGTGAAAGGATTGGATCCAACCGGAGCAACCCAGCAGACACAGCCCTTGTACCTCCAAAGAATAATTTGTCACTTAATCGCTCTCTTTCAGAAAGCCTGCCTGCCCAGGGGGAGGGGAGCCCTGTGCATAAGCAGGCTTTTGATCTCAGTGAAGCTCAGAGGGCTTTGCTAGTGCATTCATAAAGGATTGAGCAGCAACTAATTAATGACTCAAAATTATATCAGCCATGGTTTGCAGGCTCGTTTTAATATATGAAGACAAGCTGTAAAGCTGGAGTGGTGAACTGGCATTTATTTTGTGACAGAACAAGGTAGTCTCCACCTCTCTCCTGATGGTGATTTTCTGTCAGTCTTCTAGGTCTGCATTCCTGTGGGTCTTAGAGGTACTGTCAATGTCCTACTTTAATGAGAAGCTGTAAAAATCATAGGGCAATTTACCCCACCAATTTCCGTATTACACCAGGATAGTTATCATCTGCCTCTACAAGCAATGACTTGCAGCCATTACCATTGAGAACTTGCTGTTGGGAACTGAAAGCAATGTTCTCTGAAGGATTTGGGGCCAGAAATCCTTGTCAAGCTGAGCATTGTGAGACACAGGGTGCAGGCAGATACACTCGTCTACCATCCTTTCTCAAAACACACAATAGGAAGTGCAGCTTTGTGACACCTGATTGAATATCCTAGTGATTTTCTGGTCGGCACATGGTGCTGATTTTATCAGCTTGGTTTTAAAATCAGTGCATGGAGAGTGCAGTCTCACCTTCCCCTCCATAGATGGAACTGCACAACATGCAGTCACATAGCTGTGAAGCCTTTGGTATTGGCTTTGGTGCTGCTAGCACTGTTCTGAACAGAGGAATTTGAATACAGACTGTGCAGCCAACCCCAGCTTACTTGGTATTCACAAACCGCAACTGCATATTAGGCATTAATTATATATGACTAATTATATTAATTATAATGAATGGGAATTATATTAGGTTTGAGAACTATTTAAAGGGAACTAGAAATTAAAGCAGCAGGATGTGGATCTGTCACAGACTTGTTCTGCATGGCCTTGAGCAGTGTGGGTTGCCATTAATCTCTAATTTTCAAAAGACAAGGTGAAGGTAATGGTATGTACCTTCTTTGTAAAGCCAATGACATCCTGTTATAAATAGAATTATTAATTGTAATTTCAAATCTTCCAGCACTACAGTTTTAAAATCATAGAATCATAGAATGGTTTGGGTTGGAAGGGACCTTAAAGATCCTCTAATTCCAATCCCCCTGCCATGGGCAGGGACAGCTTCCACTAGACCAGGTTGCTCCATGCCCCCCTCCAGCCTAGCCTTGAATAGTGACAGGGATGGGGCATCCACAACTTCTCTGGGAAGCCTGTTCCAGTGTCTCACCATCCTCACAGTAAAAAATATAAAAAATCATTTTATAAAGCTAAATAGTTCTCCCCACTTCATCCATAAAATGAGGAGAATCCTACCAAAATCTGCCTTAAAAATAGGGATAAAAAAATATTGCTCTTTGTAAGAGTATTTCCAAGTGAGCTGGAATTCCATAAAGACCTGAGCTTGAACCTGGTCTGGAATGGGACATTTCTATCATCTTAGACATTTGGAAGGACCTCTGAAAGTGACATTTTGAGTGATAGGTTCAGACACTGGGACAGAGCAAACCTAATAATCCAAGTAGGATATTCAGAGAAAAGAGAAGTTCATTAGAGAGTGATCTCACCGACTTCACTTCTGCCTCCACCTTGCCAGCTGCAAAATGGGAATAATCACAACAGCTCATTTTGAGGGGATTTGTTAATGTTTATAAGACACTTCATACATGTGAAGCAGTACAGACAAAGTTTGCCAAATGTGGGTGGATAGCTGGGAGCTTTGTCAGTTCAGCAAGTGACTAAGTCCTTTCTTCTTCACAGAGGTCCTGGTCCTGCAGTAGGCCTAGACAGGAATTAATTCCAGGTATCAAGCTCTGTAGCCAAAAGGGCAGGACATCTCCCAGAAAGTTGTTTCTCCTGTCACGGAACTGCACGCAAAAGGCATAGAAAAGTGAATGGAAAAATAGTCCATTTTAACAAAAAATGTTGTGCTGAAAGAGCTTGGCACAGCTTATACCTGCATTTCCTCACACTGTGACACAGACAGACTCATTTCTTAACACACAGGTTTCATAATCCCAACATCCTTCCATTCTGCCAATCAGTCCTCAACACTTGGCTGCATCCACAGCAGCAGAGGAAGCACTGAGGCCCACCCTCTGCCACTAAGGCTTATTGGCACAGAATGCCAATTATTAATTTCATAATCACCAAAAAAGAGAGTGGTTTCAAGCAGTTTGCTTAGTGGGAGCCATGTCTGCTGTGTGCTAACTTCCTAACAGTGCCACAGAAAGGATCTAGACAAATATAAGTAGATCTAAGCCAGAAATCATGCTTGGGATGTTTCTAACAATGAACAGGATAGAGTCAATCGTCAGAGCCAGGAATGTTCTGGTTTCTTCTGAATCTGCTTTTTATCCTGATTCTGACATTCTGATTACGTTCCTTCGTGAGCTGGAGAGCTTGTCACAGCTAGTAATGGAAGGCATCTTTTCATCACAGGTAATTCCATAAGGTGCACAGCTAGCACCACTGACTAGGACTGTTAAAATATAAAATCTAGCAATTTAGGGATAGCATTGGGAAAACAAAGAAGCTTGTCAAGCACCATTTCCAACTATCTCTGCCTTCTCAAAATCTGAAAACTGGGTCTCAGCTTTTCCAGGTTTGGCTGAAACACCATGTAAAACTTACTTGCACAAGTGACAACACCAGTTGCATTCAGAGGCTGTTGTCATTGCCTGGATGGGATCTGATAATCTGCAAAAGCCTTTTTTTGCAAAAGGCTGCAAGATGTGATTAACTGTGAAAAGCAGAGTTATTAAAACAGATTGGAGCAGGCTGTGAAACGTTTCTCTAGAATCTGTATATACACCACTTCCATGTCTGGAGAAGGGGGCCACTCAAGAAACACTTGCTTACATGCATATCCTTTTGTAGGGACATGAAGAACTTAAAATTGTTTTCTTCTATTAGCTTTTCTTTTGGTCCTGTTTATTATTCTGCAGTTACTCTACCATGTCTTTGATCTGATGAAAAAAGCACATTTCTGGCAGTCAGCAGACCTGGTTTCTATTTACATTCTGCTATTAGAGTGATCTGGCATAAATTTCTGTCGACAATGACTCAGACCAGGGAATTGTTCTGCCTATAAACTAACCTAGTAAAAACCTCACAATGTTGGTTTTCAGCTAAATCCACGACTGTGTTAACCAGGTGGCAGCACACGTTCCCCCCAGTGTCTATACTCAAGGAAGGCAGGAACAAACAGCTGGGGACAAGAGGAAGCAGTGGTGCCCTGGGCTTGGCAGCAGCCCTGCCTCATCCCTCAGGAACTGTTTGTGGAGCTGCAATGATTAATTTTAAAGCAAAGATGCGGTGCACACAGAGGGTTGTGGTGCTAAATGCACTAGCTGGAGCACTCCCAAGTGGAAAATACATTGGAAATGGCAATGTGTGCAGGGCATGAGTTACAGCTTGGACTAAGCCAGTGCTGTGGCACAGGTGACAATTCTGGTGACTCCAGGGGCTGCCTGCTGGGGACACCTGATGGAAAGGGATGCCTGATGGAAATTTCCTCCTTCCATGCTGAACATGGTGACTGCAGCTGTGACCAGCACAGGCACACAGGCCCGAGCAGACTGAGCAGAGAGAGAGGCACCTTCTCCCAGCCTCCTGTCAAGGAAAGGCTGCCCAGTCATGGAAGAGCCATGCTGTGTCACCCCGTTGGAGCTATGCTGGTGTGAAGCCCTGGGCATCACCTGTGTCAGCTCTGAAACACAGCCTTCCACTGCCCAACAGGAATAAATAGCAAAGGCAGTAAGTGTGTCTTCTCTTTGGCACAGCAGCATGTTTTAATAACCCCTGCCCCAGCCAACTCTTCATTCCCAAAGAGAACAATGCAAAGCATTTAACATTCTTCTGATTAATATTTATGGCTACAAGCCACCCATTGTTTTTACTGCATAGCTGCTAATCAATAGGGGCTCCAGAAAGCAGCAGGACAAGCCAGGGTAAACTCTGGAAGCCTTGGTTCTTCAAAAGCTAGGGAAAATGGCTAGAGGTTTTCCCCCTCACCTACATTTTTGCAGTTTGTTTTAAAAGCAGAACTTTTACTTGGGTTCATAAATCTACACTTAAGTGTCTCAGTGTGCTGACACAGCTTTGGAAGCGTTTATCTTAGCACTTGTGCAGCCTCATTAGCGTGGAATGTTTAGACTTGCACTTGCACTTACCTGTACAGTTATATGTGTGCTGGAACACTGTATTAATAACCCCACTATATCTCCATTGCTCCCCCAGGTGCTGTTTTCCACAGATTTCTAAGTTTTAGCCTTTGAAAGACAAGTAAGCCTTGTTTTACTCTGAAGTTGATGGGAAAGGATATACTGTGAAATTTGGCCCTATTCTAATTCAGTGCCTAATTGGGTGGTTGGAGATGGTGACCTGGAAACCTGAGCAAGGTTATACTACATTTACTCATGAGGGGCAAGGCAAACATTAAACTGTAATTCCTGAAGACCTGGGCACTGATGGTTCCTTGTCTTGTGCTTTTCTTCTCTTCAGACTAACAAAATAATGTGTATTAAAACTGATAAAGAATATTTTATGCATATATAAACATCAGTACATCTTTACAGTACGATAACTGCAGTGGTAGTAATAGAAGTTGCTAACACGTTACATTTCTGTGATGAAACCACACTCTGTAAATTTTTATATATATGAAAAACATAGAGTTTACAAGATTATGTGATCTGAGGGGAGTGTGCATTGTAAGTGACGAGAATTTCACATTCCTTCAGAGATTGGTGCCTCAGATTCACATACTTTCATAGTGCTTAGGAATGGAGTGTATACTGACACAAGTAGAATCAAACATCCTTCTGTGTGCTCTGCTCTAAAAGGCAATGTAGGAAATGCTCTATCCTTTCTACACATCAATCATAGAGGCAATAAGCCTTCCCTCAGATCCCAGAATTTCTTCTGCTTCATACCCAAGTGAGGTTTTATTCAGCAACAGAGGGGCTGGAATAATAAGATCTTTACGAGACTTTAGATACTCCCACATACAGGGGAGAAAAGGAGCACCGGATAAGCAGACAGCTCCCAGCAGAGAGGATGGGGGTAGGCACGGGGAAGTCACTGGAGGCAGCTGAGGACTGGGAAGGCAAAAACATTCCACAATACCAGTGGGGAGGTAGGAAGAGGATCTCCAGGCTGTGCTGGAGAAAGAAGGAGCAAAAAGATCCAGAAGGAAGAGAAAATTTAGGAGAAAGGATCTCCAGGCAGCAGGGGTGGGGGAGGATGTCCAATGCCCCAATCTTGCTGTGCCATTGGACTTACTTGAATCCTTTGAAAACAAAAGGAGCCATTTCCTCAGGACACATCCCTCCAACAGGCACTAGTTCCGTCTTTGCTATAACATAAAACCTTCAATAGCTGAGTCTTAAACCTCGTTCTTCCTCTCCCTCCATCAAAATTCCCACCTCCAAGCACAAAGCCCATGTATTTTATTCTGATACGCTGAACTTAACAGGAAGACCAGAAACAAGGCAAAGGTGATGGTAATTACACTCACACCGCCCCCACCCCCCTTCCAAAATACAAGTCTGGGGAAAAACCACAGACAGCTGGGATCACATCATTTTATGTCTTTATTTGCCAGTTAAGATCCTTTTATTCCATCAATGCAAATATGCAGAACAGCAGGAAACCATGTTTTAAGCAGCACATACCAGTTGGCTGAGAATAAACTAACTACATTCCCCAAGCAGTGTAAAAGTAACAATGCACATCATCTTCCAAAAGAAGAAACAAACAGATATTGCAGCCAGAGGCACAGCAGGCAGCTTCCGTACAAAGTAGTTTGGCTGTTTAAAATGCGAGAACCAGTCCTTGCCCATTTCTCCAACCCCACCCCCAAAAGTCCTAGTATAATTTAACCACTTTTTTTTTTTTGCTATCTACATAATATATAAAATATAAACTCTGTTTACTTATAACACTTACTTTTCTTGATAAATAGCTCTTTAAAATATCTACTGTACATATGTCCATGCGTTGACATTATATATATATAGCATTTATATATATGTATGTATGTCTGAAAAACAATAAATATATACTCAATATTGACACAGCAACAAACTGAACATATTCTCATTTTCAAAATCAAATAAAACCAAACCAGTGGGAGAGAAACAGTGAGTGTTGCTTGTGAAGCACAGCATAGCAGGGAGCTTTGATTCCTGCCCTGGCTGGGCACTCGGAACGCCCATTACTTGAGCAGTTGTGGTGTTCACCTGTCCTGTAATGGACCTGTGTCAAGTCACTTCAAGTTGTAGTTAGCCACCCTGTATGCCATGTGTAACACAGACTGAGCAGGAGCTCAGTGGGTAACGAGGGGGACTCGCCTCCAGGTTTGCAATGGAATGAGAAACAGGGCAGGGAAGCGAGTCCAATGGCTGGTATGAAAAAAAGGAAAACAAATAATGGACAGCACGTGACCGCAAGGTCATAAATAACCAAGGTAAACAAGTCAATAGAGTTAAGTGCTTTTAAAGAAGATGGCTGGCATTGCTGCAAAAAGTATCTTGATTATCTGTTGCCAACTCCATGGAATGAATCCCAACGCCACAAGAAGACACAAATGAAACCCAGAAGGCCAAATTCAGATGCTGGAAATGGGGTCACTTTAAGACGCTGTGAGGGTGCAGGTTCAGAGCTGAACCTGCCCAAGGGCAGCTGAATTCACTGAATGTCCTTAAACCAAACGGATGAGATTTTTAAAGTATGAATTAAAAAAAAAAAAAAAAAAACAAAAAACAAAAAAAAACCACCCCAAACTCCACCCCCACACCCAACCCCAAACAGTTTATTTCACACATGCCAAAACATAATAAAAGATAGATTTTTAAAACCTTTCATTTCAAAACAGCATTCCTTAAAAATTGAACTTAATCCCGAAAGAAAAAATGTAAATAACCCTATACAAATGTGTTCAGTTTTGGATTGACCATAGCCATTCTGTTTATTCATTTTACTCAAAATGCTGAATAAAAGCTATTTCAGTCTGACCTATGCCGATACCCTTCTTTCCCCAACCCCAAGACCTCGATCTGGCAGCTTCAAAAAAGACATAACTTGTTTGGTCTGTGGCTTCATACACTCATTAAGTCATGAGGTTTTGATAACAGTTCATGAATGCAGCATTATGTGTAGTCCCATCCACTTAAAAATTTCTTCTTTTCATGAGCAAATGGAAGTGGGCAGTTAGGGGAAATTATTTTTATTGGACAGACTTCACCCAGCAGCTCAAGAAAGAGGAAATTTCAAAGCAGGTAAGACTGCCAAATATTATTCAGTCACACTTCATCTCTAAAATTTACAAATTTTGCTCCCTACAAGTAACAACTTCAACAACAAAAAGAAACTGCTGTCCTGAATAATCCTGCCATTTCACAACCAGCCCCAGATGCCCAGAGAGCACTGCAGAGGTCAAAAGTCCAGTGTTGAGTTTCATACATATTAAGGGCACACCACTGGGCCACTGGAACACCACGCCAGTGTGGAGTATCTGCACAAAGCCAGAACTCTGTTGGGTACTTTTAAACCCTTGTAAATACAGAACTTAACAGTGAATAGACTTCATAATTAGTGATATTTTATGCTGAAGGACATAAATAAAAGTCAAATACAAAAATTCCCAGCAACAAGAAGTTCTGTCATCACTCATTTCCGAATCTCTGCAAAAACAACATCAAGATACTATGTTTACCTTTACCCATTAAATATGCCTTGTCTTGGTAGATCAATGAGTCATTTTAGACCTGCAAATGTGGGTCTATTCCACATTTGCATGGACACAGAAATAAACAAGAAATTGAATTGTCCTTGTGCTGTGACCACACGCAGCAGGAAAAACCTCCTTTTTTTTGAATTGCTGAACTTCCAGGACAGCTGTTCACTTGCAGAGTCACTTTTTTGAAAGTTATGGAAAAGAAGGAAACACTAAGTACAAAGTGGATAGTGCCTCTGACTGCCCGATGCAGGCTGGGCAGGGATTTCTCAAACTTGCAGCCAAAGCAAAGGATGAGCTCCAGAGCAGCCTATCCTGAGCCAAAACTCATCGAGGCATGCCCTGATTCTCAGCCGTGTTGGCTGCATGGGTAAGGCTTCTACCTGGTATTTTCTAACTCCACAGCTGAAGTACTACGGATTTAACACGTGCATGATACTAGATATAGGAAACCTCAAGCTCCTGCAGAGTTCTCATGCTTCCATGTAGGACTTCACTGAGATCAGCACTGAGGATGTGCACATCCAGCAGCAGTATGGGACAGATCCTGCTTCCCCAAGGGCAGGGTCCCTTCTCGGGCTCCCACACTCAGAGGTGGAGCAAGGCTGCTGCTGGCACCCTCAGGAGGTGCAGCCCTCACCCTCCACGCCACCGGCGTATCCTCCCTGCAGGGCAAGCAGAGAGGTACCAGCCTGCAGACACAGCTTCCAGCTGCTCCTTGCTGCAGCCACCACCCTCCCTTTGGGCACATTTAAGGAGTCCAGTTGTGCCCTGCTGTCACACAGCATAGGGTTGCCCTACCCATGGTTTGAACCTCAATGCAATTCCCATCGGAAATAAGACACCCTCTCTCAGCTGACTGTCCCAGCACTGGAACAGAGCCCTACAGATCAGCAAAGCTCACCCTTTGGCTGTTTTTGTCTTTGGCAACAGGCCATAATGATCAGTATCCTATGTGCACAGGTTGATGGCAAAGGAAAGAGCCTCTCCAACAGCAGCCCTGGGAAAGAGGAACGAAATTTCTTACCTAGTGTATGAACAAGTTCATTTGGGGGCTACTGTAAATTCCAGCAGTAGCTGCAGTTTGGCTCTTAGGCCTGCACCAATTTGGCAGCATTCATCTCCAACCTTGTGGCACAGCATTAAAAGTGTAATTCCAAATACACGTTTCCAGGAGTGGTACAGCTTCTGAGTTCAATCAAGTACATCTCTGCTATCTGCTGCCCAAATTCCTAAACCCAGCATGAACTCCAGAGGCTACTTAGGGCAATTCAATGTACTTTCAACTGTACCAAAGGAGCAGAGGGCTGGATGCTGCCAAGAAGGATCCCACACTGTAAAAAAACGATTTGTCAGAAAAACAATATGCATTCAACAAGTAAACCAATTCTTTCCTCCTCTAAGCCAGGTGCAAGTTTAGGATGCTTACACTTGACATTGCAGCACCTTCACCTCCTAGAGAATGGAACAACTGCTGTACAATCCTGAACATAAGCAGCTCCTGCTGCTACCCCTGTTAGGTAACATAAATGTAGCATCTCTGTTGCCATCAGAAGAGGAGGCCCCACCCTGTCCCTGCTCTCTGTGGGCGAGCACAAGAAGCTGTACAAGATTCGACCCATTTACAAACCAGTACTAACAGCAGCATTAGATGCCTGTGTAACCAAAGCATTTTCTTTCTGCTGCATCAGTAGGTCTGCACAGAGGATGGATGCTGCCTGTCACCTAAACCTTTGGATCCAGGGCAGAAAGTTTGAGCTCAGTAGTACTATCCCTACACACTGTGTCTCGCCTGTTTGCTGCAGGGGCAGGGAACAGGATTCCAACTGGCATCACAAAACCCAGAAAGACACAGAAAAGAAGAAAACAACAGATAGGAAAACCAGCCAACATTTGTGCACTAAAACATAGTGCATGGACATGAACAGCAACTCCAGCACAATCACCAAAACCACTGAGAAGCAAGATTCACAAACATTTTGGTCCATGTTTGGTTCCACTTTTGGATGATGTTTAACTAGACATGGTTAATTATCCACCAGGCTTGCATTCATGACTTTAACTAGCCACTCTTTTCAGTAAATGGGTTTTGTTTCACTGTATGAAAACTCTCTTGGATCCCCGTGGGGGTAATTCTGTTTTTCAGGAGACAGGTTATTTCTTGATCAAACCCTCTCTTCTGTGTTACTGACTTTTCAGGGCAGGAACTGGATAGCATGGTATATACCATGACAGTTGCAGTGGGAAATTCCTATTGGCCCAGATACTACCTCTGCAATTCTCAGAGAAATGCATTTTTAAGAAAAACAACCAAACTTGTCAAGGGCTGCTTCCAAGAAGGCATGATGAAGGCTTGCCCGAGGTTTAAGCAGAAACAGTCAGCCCCAGAGAGAGTTTCTAGAACTGGCAGAACAACATGGATAGAAACAATTCTCCCCTAGGGTGCGGTTTTGAAGTATTACATTATTCCTTCATCAGTCACACTATTACACTTTAGGGACTATTTAACGAAAGGTCACACATATGGTCTTGAAATATTAAGCACACATGAATAATTTTGAGCTGGGAGTCAAGTTTCCTAACTTCAGCCACCTCAAAATTTAGAAGCCAAAATTCTTTGCAAAGGAGGAAAACAGGCATTTCCAGTGGGCACCTCTTTCTATATTAGTCCTAGGATGAACTGAGTCAGCCTTTGGAGAGCTCTCTCTGTATTGACTGCTGTGTTCTTGCTGATCAGGACAAGACACCCGACTCTGAACTGACTAAAGTCAGTAGTAAGAGCACACTACTGATGCCTTCCTGTTCAAAAACTTGAAGCTCTAGAACTGGGAATAGGACAGACAGGAGCACACAGCAATCAGAGTCATTTGTAGGAAAAACCCTAGGGGAAGTTCTTAGTGCTCCTCAAAAACAGCAAAACTGTAAGTGGTTTTAAAAAAAAAGAAATCCAAATTACTCTGATAGTTCTCTTTCCAACCTAAAACGGCAACACTAATGTGATGGCCTTGAGAAAGAGAGTCATATTTTCTCTTTAGATTTACTGCTCATCTGAATGTTCTCTTATTTCCCCAAGTCAAAATTAACAAAAAACCCTGAAAAGGTTTTTCTCAAGTTTAATATGATTTAGTGCTATATGCTTGTGTTCTACTTTTTTACTATCTGAAGACCTAGCGCTGTAAACACATCAGCACTGGAGCAGCTTTATGCAGAAAAACAGTATCCCTCTTTACTGGGATAAATCACGTGCCTTTCTCTATATTCTTTCAAGAAGATATTCTCAAAAGAATAATGATTTCAAGACTGCTATCTAAAATATTAAAAAGAAGAAAAGGACAAACACAGCAAGAGTTTGTCCACCCCTGCACTGGTGACAGGGAATGATTAATACAGTACCAGTAGCTGGCCACTTTAAAGAGGTGAGGAGGCTGGGGGTCCTATGTAGTTTTTTTTCCTTGTAAATGGACGGGAAATTTTCTCATCCCTTTTGTTTTTCACTCACACTCACCATTTGGTGGAGGTGAGAGCTTCTGGGTTGAGGGATTTGAAATTACTTGTTGGTGTGCATCTCTCAAGTGTGTGTTCACAGAAGTTGAAAAGAACACCACTCATCTAAACACCATATGGTTTTGGGTTGTATTCCTACTGTTTTCCACCTAAAACCAAAATGCATGATGAATTCACTCAAAAGTCAGTCCCAAAACACAGGAAATTTTGTGCAAATCTTCATAACATCAGCCTGAGTTCGGCTATATAATAAACCCCATTATCATTACTGTGTCGTGCCACTTGCCATCCACAAAGGTTTTGCACAACCCATTTTAATGAGCAAGCCCATAACACTGAAGCTTACCAGGAGATCACAGAAGACCCTCCCTCCCCAAATACCCAGGCATATGCACTGTGGTTGAGGACTGCTTTGTTTTAAAAGCCACGCATTCTCCTATTTAATTGTGCTTTAAAAAAAACAAAACAAAACAAAAAACCAAAACCAGACCAAACAAAAAACAACTAAACCAACACAGAGAAGCTCCTAACAGGCTGTATGAAAAGTGAGCTGCCAAGATTTTCTGAATCATGCAACACTTTCACATCAAGTCCTGTTATTCTGTGTTGGTTGGAGGTGTAGTAATACAGCATGGTGGTGTCAGCTGTCATGGTAGGAACCATTCATGTCAGACACTACAGAAAATTTAATGACATGACAGTACCTTCACAGCCCTCTGGTAGGTAAGGAAAATCGAAAAGGATCTTCCCAACCTTTCACAGTAAACACAACTGGATAATCTAAAGCACCTGCAAGCAGGGGATGAGTCCGTGATATATCTTTGCAGTCAGCCAGCTAATACTGTTATTAAAACAGTTAGGTTTATCAGCTCTTAAGTCTCCTGTCTGTTTTGGGCATTTTGAAGGACCATTATCAGTTTGGCATTTAGCTGCCAACAGACATATTTGATCCAGACACTGTATTTCCTTCTCCTGTGTTCTCAGCTGTTTCTGAGACACCCAAGCCCTTCACAGGGGCTGAATTACCATCTCCTTCAAGACCTGTCTGGTTCCTATTCTTTCCTAGGAGCTCAAAAGAGCTAGCAGTACAGAGACATCCTGCTCTTCCGCATGGCTTCACTGATCAAGTATGCCGGGCTCAGTTCTGGCTCCTCAGTCATGATTGAAATGTTCTGCCACTCCCCCAGCTGGTTTGACTTTTTAATGGTGTCCACCACACACAGGGCATACAGACAGTCGTCAAAAGTGGCAGCCATCGTAAGGGGCCTCCCGTCCCAGGTCCTCCTGTCGTCCTGGTCCTCAAAGGCCTGCCGGACAGCCTGGACCATCTTAATGGTGCCCCGCAGGTAGGGGGACGGGATGTCACTGAAGGCTTTCTCCGGAAGCAAGGAGTTGCTGACCGGCGTGGAGTCCTTGAGCAGGAGCTCCCGCTGAGGAGAGCTGTTGCTCTGTCCGTAGAGGTCGGTGCCTATCACAATGAGCCGTCCCGCCGAGCCCACCACGATGATGTCCTGTTTGAACTCCCCCGGGATGTTGAAGTTGAGCGTCACCGTGCAGCACACGCCCCCCTCCAGGACCATCTGAAACGTACAGAAGTCGTCGCTGGTGATCTGCCGGATGCCCTTGATGTGGTCCGTCTGCTTCACGAAGGTCTTGAGCAGCCCGTGCACCTTCACAGCCTTCTGGCTGGTGAGGAAGGTCAGCAGGTCGATGATGTAGGTGCCGACCGAGTGCAAGCCCCCGCCTCCCATCAGGTCATCGCAGCTCCAGTTGTACTTCTTGCCCAGCAGGCTCCCGCTGTGGACCTGCACCTCGCACACCAGCAGCTCCCCAACATAACCCTCCTGGATCAGCTGCTTCATCTTCACGAAAGCAGGCAGGAAGCGCAAAACGTTCCCCATGATGCTCATGAGCTTTGGGTAATAATGAGCCGCGGTCATCATCCTGAAGGCATCCAGGGGAGTCGCCGTCCGGTCACAGATGACGTTTTTCCCAATGCCTGAAAAACAGTAAAAAAGAAAAAAAAAGGTCAACAAAAATTTACTGACTGAGTAAGCTGAAAGCCTCCAGGCTATTCTTAAAGACTAAGCCAAGGAGAAAGACCCTTAAAGGAGTAACACCATATTGAAATGTTTTCAAGGCACAAAGACCCACTCTGGCATGCTTCCAAAATGCAGAGTCTCTTCAGCACCACAGTGAAAATGTATTCCTTTTTATTTTCAAAATGCACTCATGTCTAAAAATAGCTCAAAGGTGAGGGCCTGAACAGAAAAAAGTAAGCTACCTTCTGGGAGCAGGTATGAAACCAACCACCCACCTCAGCCATCTCACAGACGTCTCTTCTGTGATAACCTGCCTGTTCAGGGGCTTCTGTGAGCTGAATCTGAGGTTGAGATTCAAATCCCTGAAGCGTATGAATGGTACAAGCACATGTATTCAGTAACTTAACACAGGTACACTGAAAAGCCTGGCTTTGTATTCTCAGTACTCTTGTCTCTCTTTCCTGCTCAGACTGTTTTAAGAAGCTCTGAGGAAAGGGTGAGAAATACTGGGCTTGCTGCTTAATTTAAAATGAAGAAATTGCTTCTCACTCATAAAAATGAAGAAATTGCTTCTCACTCATAAAATGCCACGCTATTCTGACAATGGCACTCGAGTTTTTTTGAAGCCGTTCTGCTGAAATGTCAGCAGCGCATCCATGGTGCCAAGGGAGAGTTACGATTGCTCTGAAACAGGTCAAATGTAGCTGTGACAATCTGTTCCCTCGTGGAATTGTCCATATGGCACACTGTTTACTGAAGCTTGCGTGACAGTCCCCTTTTCTGGTTATCAAGGTGTGCAACTGAATGCAGTATGGGCTAAATAATGGGCTTATTACTGATTTCTCCTCCTCAAATACTTCATTCTGTACCCACACACACATATAGTGACAGAATCCCCAGTTTCCTTCTTAGTTGCATACAAACTTTTTGTTATGCTTAATGATCAATATTAGGTGAGCTATGAAACACTTTGGATATAAAATATGATACTAAATATGATCTTTGCCTTGAGAGCCTTGGCCTGCAGCTGGGCCTGGCACTTAAAAGAGCTGAATTTGGGTCCTCGCTGATGGAGTCCAGATGAATAAATGTGGTTACTTGCTAAATCACGTTGTATTTTCATTCCTGTTCCCCTCAGGTAGGTAAAAAAAATCCCTTTTTCTTTGAAGAGCTGTTATGAGTATAAAATTTTACATGTTTTGGAGCTGTTTGGATGAAGTCATATAAATACAGACAGATGGCAGGGATCTATCTGAGCCCACATACATGAATATTTAACAGCCTGACTGGAAGAAGAAGGGGGTCACAGTCCAAACATTCAGTAACCAGCTTATCCACACTGCCTATTCCCAGTCTTTGTCTGCTGCTATTTGAGTTGTTGAAACTGGAGGGAGGGAGGGCTGGCATTGCTGAAGTGGCAGTCACATCCAGTTAGCGGACAAGAAGGGAAAGATCTTTCTTCAACTTGCTCTTATTTACCTTCTACTTAATCAGATAAGTAGAGACATACTCATTTTCCTCTTAAATTAGGCAAGAATCTTATATTCAGTGGCCGTGGTCTTCTCTTCTTACTTTTCTCTCTCATCTTTACAGATAGCTATTGCTGACTGAGTTAACATTTTCAACCTACTAGCACTTCTTTTCCTGCCTCTGAATTCATTTTTTGCTGCATCTGTTTGATATTGGAGAAACCATACATCCACCTGCCCTATATTCCTCTAACTGGTAGCTCCAGCTATGCCACTTGATACAGGTCACTAATATAATAGTTAGTCCTTGAAGTACATGGACTCTTTGCAGAGAGATTTCAGTCTGGCTAATTAGTTATCAAAATAGGGGAAATCTCAGTCAGACAAAACTTCCCTAGAGTCAAACCTTCCTGAAATAGCAATTTTCCCCCCGAAGAAATAATATGTACTACCTCATCATCTGACCTGCTCACCACTGATCCACAAAAGCATCACGTTCTGCTCCAGTTCAGCTTGCATCATTCTGCCTCACAGACGCCTGCCACATTTTATCTGAGGTCTGTCCAGGCACTGTGTCTCCAGATATGCAGCTCTACACATGGGCTCGCTGGGAAAAGGATCTGCTTTCATGAGGAATTGCAGCCTGGGGGCTTTTTTGCTGTGTGTTCAGTACCATGCATGATGAGGGTCAGTCCTTTACCATGTGGGGCAGGGAATACTTGGGATTGTCAGCATCTGAGTAGGAAATTATGATTATTAATATGAAACAGAAGCCTATGGGTTTCTACATCACATTCATTTGAGAAAAATTCCCACTGGGATCAGTGTAACTCAGACACATGTGCAGAGAAAAGGGAAGAGCCCTAAATATTTACATGAGGACAGGGAGAAGTTGAAGTCTTAAAATTACTCCTTCCACCATTTCAACCTTTTCGGAAAGGTTGAAACCTTTTAATTTCAACAAATCCAAAATGCAAATGTTCTGAGAGACTTTCTGTCTCTGTGCCTGTGCTGATAATACGTGCTGTGCTCTCATCCCTGTCAGGGATTTAAACAGATTTTTGCTTGATGCCCAGAAAGCTTTTATATGCTATTAAAGCTTGTGCAGTTCTTTCAGCATGACACTGCTCAGCACTTGAGTCTGTGCACACTACAGGTCTTTGTCTCCTCCGTAGCTGCAAATCTGCAAGCAGCCACGTTAGCTTTCTGGAAGCAGGGAGAGAACATGAAAGGTCTGCTTAATTTAATTTTGAGAAATACTCTGGTGTGTTTATGGCACCAGAATGAGAAACAGGCGGATCAAAACACCATTTTTCTGCTCTCTTTCCTCCACTCTCTTCTCAAAAGGAGAAGGAAGAAAAGGCACCTTCCCTTTGAGCCATTCTCCATAGCAGCATCAGGCAGAGCAGAGGGCAGCATGCAAGGAAAATCTCCATTCCCAACACTAAGTCTCATGGAATGGTGTGCTCTGAGTGCAGGTGCTGCGGGGGGCTTCTCTGGGAACTGACCCCCTTCTCCTCTTGTCTGGGGCTCTGGTCTAATCCTCTCCACTTCTGGACAAGACTCTAAGAAAGGATTAATTGTTACTGCTTGTCATTCTACCAGCGTGTTTTGCTGTTTCACATCTTTGAAAATCACACCACAACAGACAGCAAAAATTTCATTAATTACATAAAAGCAGGGAAGTGCAGCCAGCTTGTTTTCAGCAAGAAAGTGCAATATATTTGTCCATGCTGATAAGCAACAGAGTTGAATAAAACTCATCCTATGAAAAAATACACACCCCTTCCACTTCCATCAAGGAATCTGGTATACGTGCTACAGTTCTCAACCAGGCAACTTACTGAGCATTCATTTCTTGACTTCTCAAGTAAAATGAAGAAGAAAAATATTTTAAATACATGTCATTCTTTCTGAGGGCTCTACACAGCCTTCACCCTGGCCTCCCTGCTTAGCTGTGCTTTAGAAAGAGAGAGGGTGGAGCCAGCCAGGTGCTGAGTGACACGGCTTCTCTGAGGCACAGCATAGGTTGGGAAGGCTCAATATTGGCCAGCCCAAGTCCAAAGCTGAAAGTGGGGAACACATCTCCTACCAAAGACTCGTAAAGTGCATTCCCCAAGCCAAACTTTAACAACTTTGGTACTCATCTGCATTTTTTTAGAGAAAGTTACTGAAGAACTCTGATCTTCTCTGAAGAAGTAGATGTCTAACCAACTCTCTAGAAGCAGCGGAGAAAATAGAAAAAAATTGTCTGTGCTGTCATTGGTGCTACCAGTCAAGTGAAGATCTCTCTAGCATCTGATTTTGGAACGTCAAATCCTAACCATGCTCTAATGGCTTGTCACCCAGCTCACAGTAATTAATTTTGTCAGGAAGCAATGTGATTTATTTGAAAGCTTCGGTCTTCTTTTTAAAAAAAGAAAGTCCTTGTGAATTGGAGATAAGCCCAGAAGTAAGTGGTAAGTAGATATGGTCCAGGGCAGTAGTATTTACATTTTTTTCCATGTACTTGCAGGGAAGGAGTGAGGAGCTACAGTAAGAATTTAACTACCGACTCTGCAATTCCTGGCATTTGCATCTCTCCATTTTAGAGACAATTCAAGCTCCTTGGCTACCAGCAGCCCAAGTTTCTTTGTCCCTGTATCATCCCTGTGCTGCACAGCCTGCAAGCAAGCAGAACTCCTGGGCTCACGGCACAAGGAAGGTAGAGAGGCTGTGACCAGCACAGGCATTATCAATTCTGAAACCTGCAATGTCAGCTTTTTTTCCCCATCTGCTCCAATGGTTTCGAATGAGGAGAGAAACATTTTCACATAAAATACTCCAACTAATTAAAAAAACAAATGTCTGTCACTGAACTGAAGTAAGATTAGTCCTCTATCTGTTCAGCTTAAAACATGAGGCCCCAATACAGTATTTTCTCTTCCTCCTATTCACAAGAAAATCAAAAAGGGCTCTATTTGGAGTCTGGGCATATAATCAAACCCTGCACTGGCAACAGAAAGAGTCATTAGTTAGCAGTTGCTACCTATTGCTCTTTGTCAGGATGCGGGGGAGAGAGAGAGAGCGAGAGGGAAATTAAAAAGAAGGTTTTGGTGGACTGAGCTAAATTTGTTGGCAGAAAAATAAATTTCTAAAAGCAAAGAGGAACTGTCAACATTCAAGGGACAGTCTCAGGGTTTCAGAAAATACTGGCGTGGTGAAAGAGCACGCTTACCAGGTTGTTTCAAATGGATGACTTAAAATACTCATAGTACCTTTTTCAAACACTTTTTTTTAAAAAAAGAAACTAGTACAAAACTATATTCCAAATGGTGACAATCCACATTATCATGATAATAAACATACAATAAATAAATACGGGCAAATTTTTCTTCTCAGATTTTCACCACTGCAGATGCTGCTGCTGCCTTTGAATCCTACATCAAAATCAGAGGAAGACCTTTCCCCAGGAGTTTATCAAAAACCATGGCCAAAATAAACAGCCTAAATCAAAGACAGTACTTCTCATTTAAACAGTTGATACTCAGCAGTTCTTCCAGCACATATGTACACACATTGTCAATTTTGTGGTTGTGCACAGAAACCATCTTATGAACTACGTAAGGCACCAGGAGCCAGCCCATACAGCTGAACTGGTTCTTTGATACAAACTGTGCTATCAGTAGAGCTGTGCATTTTACACACTCTCACACTAGCAGAGATCTGTTTGCAATACTGATCGTGTTAGTCAATGGTACTACTGCAACCCCATTAAGAGTTTCAGAAAATGTTGCCCATATAATTTTTTTCCCCTCAATAATAATGACCTCAGAAATCCTCACAGCTATTTGAACCATTCCCTTCTATCCCTTTTTTTCGAATTTGCAAAAAATACAACATTTGGAGGCTTAATTTTGCCTGGACCTGTAAAAAACTTTCTCAGTTATCTTATCAACTCATTCTAATATTTAAACAGTCTGAAGAAAACCAGAGGTTGGTAATGAAGTTCTCTTTTCTTTCCAAGTTCATCTCATCACTCCCTAAAAAACCCAGAAGAATATTTAACAAATCTGAACTGCAACTGTGCTAAACCATTGACTACAGAGGAGACATGCAGACCTGAAAGAAGGTGACACTATTTTTTCTGTTCCAAAAGTGTCTTTGTGATAACCACACAGTCATGGTCCCTTTTGTATGAAGCTGGAACCAATCATTTAATACTATTCAATATTTCTAGCAGATCTGAGAGACACATAACACTGAGAAGACCTCTTTGGAAATTGTATGCACATACAGAATTCAAAAGCAGAAGCTCGTACAGCCACTCATTTTAAGTTTTGATAGCTGGGGTGGCTCAGAGAGGCAGCAATGATACAGTCAGTTTAGCTGCTACATTCACGGTGAGTCATAAACCTCTGACACTATAAATCACAATTCTCTGGTCCGCTCTTCAATCACTGCAATGTTATTTGGTGAGCAGTGCCCTCTCCTCATTACAGCTCTGCAAAGGCCTCCTTCCTCCCTTAGCTGCAGCTGATGAGGACAAGGGCACCCTGGTCCCTGTCTGTCAGCAGCAGGCAACGCCCTGACCCACAGGCACAGCTTCCAAGGGCATCTCAACAAAAAGTGCTGCCTTCATTTGGCTCTCTTGACACAAAGCTGCTGTAAGGACTAGAGGGATATTGTGCTCATCGATACAAAGTTCATCTGCATGCTGGAGGAGTAGAAAGGGACTGGCAACCTGGGCATCAGGAGGACCCAGATGAAGTCCATAGTCCTTCTTCCCTCCTGGGGCTCCCTAAGGAATCCAAGGCGGCCACTGGGGCATTTCTGGAGTCACTCCAGATGTGCAAGCATCCGCAGAAGTCCAGCAGAGAAAAGCAGGAAGGTGGCTGAGTAAACGAAGTGTCTTGACTCAGTTTACCTTTTAAAGTATTTAACACAGAATATGTTGCCCCTGTGTCAACCAGAAATTCAACATCATCATTCCCCAGCTTAGCTACAACCGAAGGCTCTGCTGGGGTAGTTGCCTTCGGTCCCCGTCTGTCTGTATTTACAGTTAGCTCTGGAACTGGGGGCTTCTTTTCTGCTCGTGAGGGACATTCATTTTTCCAGTGTCCCCGCTTCTTGCAAAAACCCAGAGGAGCTTCTGCCACCCCAGGAGCTGCACAGCCAGCCCTAATGGAATCAGCAACATCCCTGCTGTTTGGAGGCTCATCCTGAAAGGACTGGACCTTCAGTCCAATTTTTCGTAAGCCCTGCTAGCATCTTTTCTGCAAAAGAAAAGAAAACGGAGGAGAAAGAAATAGATTTCAGAGAAACTTAGCACCCTTCTCTACCCAGAAACTGGACAGGAGGGAGGGACAATTAAGAAAAAGTATGTGTGTTAATATATGATATGTGTATGAATTAACCTGTTGCCCAACTGTACATTAGCCTAGAGAAATGCAATACTGGGAACAGGCTATTCTGTGGGGCTAATACTATTTTCTGATGCATTACATGTGGAGACGTGTGAATCACACACTGCACAGTGGTTAAAAGCTTTTGAATCCCTCAGAAAATAATATATATGCAAGAAGAGCAGAAAACCTGATAGAAGGCTGCTCTATTCTTGGAAATGAGGAATGATGTCCGGGCCATCTCAAAAAAACAATCATTCAGGTGATTTGAAAACCTTTTCACATGGGAGGAGGATTTTTATTAGTATGTAGATGTGTCTCTGCCATTATGAGATGCTGCTGCCATCAATAGCGTGATACAGTAATGATCATAGTAGCAATAAAAACAATAGTTACATTCATTGTATTCAGTGCATGATCTGTCATTCAGTTCTTGAGTGGCATGAAAAACACATTTATTTCAATCAATACATCTGCCAGGGAAAATTGATGGCATGACAATGTTTCTTCGAAGAAACCTTATTTAAGAAAACTTTTGACAAGGAAATAAATCTGGATGATGAATGCCTAAAAAAATTGGCTTTAGTCACAGCTCTAACATTGGCCAAGACAAGCTTTGTTAATCACAGATACGCATAACTGTTGCAAAAAATCAAGTTACTACAGCATAGTGAGTCATATCTCACGATCTGATTCGTATTAACAGGCCGTGTGTGTATTCCTAGTCTGCTGTAAGTGTGAAGGAAAATAACAGTGACTGAAGGAACGCGTTTTCCTTCGCCACTGAAGCAGACAGTGAACACACACAGGGGTAATACACTGCCCTGCTGAGCAACAGCTCATTTGGCCACAGCAAACCAATGGCTTACAGAGATTTTATAAACCCTACATCTCTTTCTCTGCATCAAAATATTATGAAGAACACATGCACTGATAAATTTTACAGTCAACTGGGACGAATTGCACTTCACAGGTATTAGATAAAAAACATCTCTCAGTAAAAACACACATGGCCAAACTGTACTCCCCTAACACCAGGGCCTCAGTTCACTTATGGCTCTGGTCCATCACACTGTGGTGCCAGTTTTTAGGCTGGTTTATCCCCACTGATGTAACTTATTTTTCATGCAACTCCTTTGAAAACAAAACTTAAACATTCAAATAGACTGGGAAAAAAAGCTGTTTGTTTAGGTGTCACTCAGCTGATGAGACACATGCAGCTCACGCGTGCAGTGCCAGAACTGCAATCAGGCTCAACAGGTAAGAGAGTTACCATGAGCTGTGAGCTCTCAGCAGTGACTGCAGCTGGGCTAGAGGTCTGTAAACCCATTCAAACAAACGGAAAAATAAAGAACTGGTTTGTCTTTGAGAAAAAAAAAATCAACCAAAAAAGCTATGTTGGGTTCTTTGTAGATAGCTCCTGAGGTATGGTGCCTAGGCTGGGAAAATACCCCTGCTGACTCCAAAAAGATTATAATGATGCCTGCAGGTAAGTAAGTGCCACCTAAGCAGAACCAGGACGGTTCATCAGCATGAGAGAAGACTGTAATGATGATATCAATTTTCATTATGTGCTAATATTGATGCTAGCTTTTATTTGCACAGAAGTAGTCACTAGGGTTATGGACTGGGGCCATGTCTGTGCATATATTGCAGTAGATGTAAATGTTGTTGTAGCAGTGTTCATGGCATTTGAAATAGATGCATTCCTTTGTGCCTGACACTGGACTCACATTTGCTTCCTAGAAAAGTTTCAGGTAGTCCTGCAAGGAGCAGGGATTTGGACTCAGTGATTCTTATGGGTCCCTTTCAACTTGATATATTCTGAGATTCCATGATCTAGAACCTCTTCTGCAAAGACCGTATGTGCTGACTTGAAGGTAACTTTCCTAGTAAGTCCCTATAAATTTCTTACTGCTTATCCTGTTAGTTTGGCGAGTTGGGGGCTTTGATTTGGCACTATAAAGTTTCTGCATCACTCAATCCATGGGCAATGTGCTTAAGAGCAAGCAGAGCAACCAAGGCTTGCGTTCCTGTGCATGCCAGCACACTTTGCCAGGCAAAGCAAAATTCTCTAACCCTTTCCTAATGTGGGCTAGAGCTTGATTGCTTGTTTATAGCCCACCTGGCATGTCATTCTCATCTCTTCTACATAGGCACTTATGCAAATAACAGCACTGGAGACTGAAATAAATTAAACACTTCATAATTTTTTAACTACTTAGAAACCTTTAACTGCTGGGAAATGTAGAGAAGGTGCAAATACACCCTGACAAACCAGCTACTTGTGCACACCACAAGGAAATGCTTCAGGGGTCTCAGTTTGAGATTATCTATTCAGGCATCTGAAACATGCTCAGACTTACATTCCCTAAGCCCTACTTGGATGCTTTCCATGCTCTCATACGTGCTTGGGAAAAAGTATATGGGACAAACCATGCTGGCTTTCCCAAATTTCTGTTTTATTTTTTATCTTCAAATCCCCATCAAAACAGCATGATCACATCCCTGCTGAGTACTTCCCCACACAAGACAAAAAAATCAAAAGATCTGCACTAAGTATTCAGACAGGCTGAGAAAAAAAAAACCCAGACATTCTACTTAGACCTCATTCAAGCAAACATTCATTGATTTCAAGGGGATTCTAATTGATTTAGGACTAAATTAAAAACTCAGTGAAAATCACTGTGTTTGGTCATTTACTTGTTCCAACTACTCTCGTTCCCTTTATTCAACTTCTAGAGCAAAATGCATATTATATGCATGCAGTATATTATAATACCTTTCTTTTCCTCAGTAAAGAAGTCACAGAGCAATCAGTCTGTGATCAATCCCTATTCTCCTGAGGCATTGTTATCTGTATTTAAATATGTTTCTTTTTGTGTTAACTGACAACAAGTAAATGCCCAGCTGTTGTAAAGGCTTTGGGAGGATTAGGAAATCAGGCAGTTCAATTTTCTTTAGGCTTGCTTTTCCATCATAGAATTGTTTACGCTTACTGAGCCAGAGAAATTTACGACTGTTAATTAGAGTTAATTTTCTTTATGTTTCTCTTGCCTACCCTTTCTACCCATTAAAACTAGCAAATTGTAATCTGGTCCTAAATAAAAAAACTGATGAAAGATAAACATCAGACTAATGCTGGTGAGTAATTAATGCTATCATTTGTACAGGATTCATGAAGCTTTATGAACATTGAAAAATGACATCTCGCCAGCCAAGTGAAAGGGAAAGTGACAGGAAATCCAAGTTTTAAAAAAAAACCCATTGGCCCTACAAGAAGCAGTGTCAGATCCCTATCTGCATCTCCCATGGCATCACTGTGCAGAGCAGCACCAGCACTCTCCCTGCACTTTATACACCATGATTGTTTTTCTTCAGTAAACATACAGCAATGCAATCTGTTTGCAGGAGAAGCAGTTAAGTTTCTATGTCATGATTGTATGAAGCATCAGCTTCACTACCCACTTAGCCCAGACCCTCCTGAAAATGTTTTTCCTAATCTTATTTCTCTGCAATATTTTCAGCTGGGGTATTTCTACTTCTTTTCCTGCCCAGTGAAGTCAGAAGGATTGTTGTGCTGAAGAAAATGTGTGTCACCCCTGCAGTGCTGGATGAATGGAGCATGCATTTGACCCAATTTTCTGATATGAGTGGTCAAAATAAATTCTAAGATCATTACTCCCGTTCCCAAACACTGTACTGACTATGGATACCACAGCTCCCAGCTATGGACTAACATAACTGGACTCATTTGAAGACTGCACCCACACACACAGTTTTGACTTTAGTACACAAGCACACAGACACATGCCAAGGAGAAGGACAGTCCCTTCCACACACACAGACACACAAGCACATGGCAGGTGGAGGTGAGCACTGCCACTCCTTTCATTCAGTACTGAGTGTATGAATGCCCTGTGTGATCCTGTGTGCACCTCTTCATACAGGCTCACACCCTAAGCCACGTTCTCTCTTTCACATACACAGCTGCAGAAGTTGGAAACATCAATTTATGATCACTAGGCAAACCCTACTAGAGCCCGTAAGGCCGTGCCTAGCAGTGGAACTGGATTTTCCAGCACGTAAGGCAGGGATGGACAAACGCCGGGTTGCACAATGCATCTTGGAGAGAAAGTTGTCAGTGGTTTCCTACTTATTGTGTCAGCAGGTTCCCTCCCTCTCTTTTCACCAAGGGGCATCAGCAGGAGGGCTGGAGAGGCCAGCATGGCTGCTCTGCTCTCAGGAAAGGCTGCAGCAGAGAGGAAGAGACAAGTTGTGCCACAAAAGGTGTCACAATGAAACCGGGCAGTTGGTCCAGCCTCACCAGAGGGCTCAAGGCTGCCTTTCCCATCTGTTCATTTCTGGTGTGCCATTTCACCAGGACCTGGGAGACTACAAAACCACATACACAACAGTGAATCTGCAGGACAATATTATTCCACTTGCTTAGCTCATCAAAGTTTGCCTAAGGCTATTTATGGATGAGACCATGGCATGGATTCTTCATGGCTTCTCATTTCCTCTTCACAGTCTCAAGTCCTCTGCTCCAATCAGAGAATCCCAAGAACATCAAGGATCAGGACCACAAAACACAGAGTTGGTCAACGTAAGAAAAACCAAGCCAGCTAAATCAAAATCCTGATCAAAATTAAATCCCTTTGTTGGGATCCTTTCAAGCCAAAATACATTCTTATAGAGGACCCCCACTTCTCTGAGTCAATGTTGAGTAGCACAGTTCTACCCTACCCATGACCAAGTTTGGTTCCTTCAGTCCAGCCCTACTCCCATTTTGAAGTTAGTGAGAATTTTGATAACAGAGTTTTCCAGGCAGTTGACATCAGGCCATAGCAAGCTTGAGGTCAAATTTACCTCAGCTGTAATCCCATGAATTAGTCACATTGGCCATTGGTCTGGCTCTTTGAGCAGCATGGTCAATAGAACAGCATATAGATGACAAGCAAATGGAGGTCTAAACTAACTGAACTCCTGTTAACTTCTCATCCAACAGTACTTTATGATTCTCTGGTTCTTAGACAAACTTCTAAATAAATTATAAAGTGCTCCCCTCAAGGCAGTCATCTTAGAATTGGAGTGCTTCCTTGGGTAGTATTTTATATTCCTGTCACTGAGAGCTAAGTGCGGCTAAAGAGGAGCCATAAACCCATTCTGAAAAGCAGCAGCAAGAATGAATCAAATGAATCAGCAATTCTGACTATGTGAGACGCTGACATCATGCTTCCCTGGCTCCAACCCTGGGTCCATAAGAACGATGGAGGTCTGATTAATTACTCCCCAGGCTGCAGAGCTTACACAAGAGCCAAGGACTCAGCAGCAGCCCAACCAGCTGACTCAGAGAGCAGTAACTCATCGGGTGCAATCTGCCTGGATGCCAGATTGTCCTGTCTGCAGTCAATCTGCAAACTAATCCTCCCAAAAGTGTTTTTGGAAAATGCCATTCACATTCACACTGGCTAAGTGTGCACCAGACAAGACACAGAAACAGCACAGTAGCAGCTGAAGTCATATTTTATTATGCTTTTCTACTTGCTCTAAAGGACACTGGGAACCTTTCCCCACCACTGAAAATCTGCTGGAAAACAGTTCAACACTGAAACATTTCCCCATTATGTTCATTAGGCTGGATACAGTTAATTATGGCAATGTGCTGTGTTCTTCATCAGCCTCAATGTCTGATTTTGATGCATTTACTTTGCAATCCCAGGACCCTCTTGTGCCAGGTGTTTCACAAGCATATAATGGAAAATGAGCCCCTATTCACAGCAGGCTTTGTTTTACCACCTGCATTCTGGATACCTGGACTGCAAAAACAGGTCAATGTGGGTAGTTCCTCTCACTGTGCTCACCTACTGCTGTGGCAGAAGTGCAGCCCAGGTTGGGCTTACCCTATGCTGTTCTGAGCTCACTGCAAAGCTATGTTCGGACCTCATTCCTTTGAAGCCCCAGGAGAACCTGAAGTAATATTCCAGGGGTTGAAACTTCAAGGGTAAAACTCTCCTGCACTTGACCTGTGCTGCAGTGGGTGAAAGAAATGTAATTTTTATCCACCTTCACTGTTGTGGGTACATATCTGATTCAATGAAGAATGAAACACCTGTAAAGTAGGTCAGCAATTCTTAGACAGCACTTGCACTTGTGTTTCCTTTCAGAAGCTGCATAACACACTGATCTCCAAGGAAAAGGAGGGCACAAAGGACGAGGCATTTTCAAGGGAATAAGAATTGCTTTATTTCTGAACAACAGTATGCAGCTAGAATCCCAAAGCTCTTTAACTGCTACATTTTTCAGTCACAGATTTGGCCCAGATTCCTATGCAAAACAACCTGAGAAAGCTTATTTTTCAACCCAATAACACTGTCTTCCCCAAATATATGCTATTTTCTACCTGTAGCCTCTACAAGAGAAGAATGAACAAAACTTGTGAGGAGAAATCTTACAGTGGGCACAGACAGTTTTCAATTTCAGTTCTATTGAGATGCTAACTCTGATCCCACAGAGCACCTCTTCACTCAAACATGGCAACCCAGGAGGCAGTGGGTTGGGATACTAGAAAGAAGCTTAGGCTAATTAATTGCATTTCTTTTTCTGACTGCAGTGTTTTCCTGCCCTGCTGGATACTCAGGGGCCAGCACTGGTTCCTCTGATTAACAGTACCTCATCATGAAATCAAAGGAAAAGCTGCAGGCTAAAGAAAACTGGATTTTTCTTAGCAAGGATTTGCTCTTGGCAAATAATTATAATTGCCAGTGTTAAAAGGAGATAGTGAATTAAGTACAGCAGACATGAAAAATAAATTTGGAAAAAAGCTTTCAATAATTACAGTGCATATGTCAAATGGAAATTATGCCAATTTGCACGTATCTGCAGTCACATTGTACAATATCTCAAGTGGCTTCACGGTAACAAGCTTATATATTTAAAATCATTTAATATAGCCCAGGGTTTTAATAGCCCAAAAGACACTTCAGTAAGTATAGACCAAAAGTTAGCCTGGGATTCTCTGAGTTTTTATGCCCTGTCTACACAGAGTTCATTGTTATTTCACAGTGATGCATTAAGAAACATACCATCCCCACCCCCAAGTACACACATGGTTTTCCTGATTAAAAGTATGTTATTGTTTTTTTGGTTCATTTCAACACGCCTTCTTTATTCCAGTATAACCAGCCACACACTGTATATAAAACATCATGTCCCACGTTTTACAGCAGGGCTAATTTCCAGGCAGGACAGACAGTTCCTGGGGCGGGGGGGGCCTACATTATTTGTGATGTGCTTCAGTCTGGATGAAGTTTCCAGTCAGAAACCCGAACATGACTCTGTATGGATGGATTTGGACAAGAGCTTTGCTCTATACTCCAGCCAAGGATTACCACTCATGGGCCATCAGAGAGGACCCTCCTGGACAGCCAGAGAAGGGTGCCACACACATCTGGTGTGTCAAGGGGTTGATTCCAAATCCATTTGCTTGTTGGTGCTTAGGAATGGGGAAAATTTATTAAAACCACCCTCTTATTTTCCCTTTCATTTATGACTCAGGGCTGTTCAAACTTGAACTGGGAATCCCCATATGCCCCCTAAGACATGTGGGAGATGAACCTCTTGACCCTTCAGTGTCATTACCTACTTCCAGCTAAACTATGAGTTTGTACCTGCACCCACCACAGAAAACACTGGGAGTCAGATTATCCCTTTGAAGGAATAAGGATAACTCACAAGGAATCACAGTATTATTAAGAGTTGCCACCGGTCACTTATGAGCCACAGATCAATCACAGATCTCACAGCACTTGACAAAGACAAGCAACTCTCACCCTCACATTGCAAAGACAGAGGAAAGAGGAGTAAAGAAGTTTGAGGATTTCTCCTGGTACAGATACTGCTAAAGTGGCAAAAGCAGCAATCTTATCTAACCTCTTCCTCAACAGTAAGCTTTGTGCATCTGCAGAAATTACACCATCCTTTCAGCTTTTCCATCCAATTTTGCCATGATTTACTTTTTTCTTTAAAAAAAAGCACCATATCTACACTGTGCAGATTGTTGGAATATCTCAACTTCAGCTGCAAGTGAAAAGACCAAACTGTAGGAATGCTGGTTGGACTGCCTGAGGGCAGAGATTTTCCAGAGATTTTTTGTGTAGCAAAACCACCAAGCTCGCTTTCCTGCTTTCACACACTTGACTGTGGGTGCCTTGCAGGCAGGGGGAAATACCAGCTTCAGGCTAGATCCATCCCTAGGCATTTTCCTGCACATCAACAAGTAGAGAAAAATGAGGAGGGTGCTGAGATGAAAACACTCCCTTAAAATCATGGCAGGAACACCACCTGGCTGTGGTTATATCCATCACCAGCAACAAGCCCACGTGGGGAGATGCCAGTCAGTCATACAAGCCCTGCAGAGCGCCAAGCTAAGGGTTAATATTTCCTCTACCTAACTGGAAAGTGTGAAACCCAGGAAAGAATAATTTCTCCACGGGCAACTCACTGCCTGCAGAGGCTAACCCCCATGACTCAGTGCAGCAGGAGGGGGATGGCAAAACAACTATTTGTGATTTCTTGAGAGGTTAGCCTGGTCTGACTGCAGCACCGCAGGGCACTCGGTGGCTCAGGGTAACTGCTGCAGTAATGTTTTCCTCCTCCAAGCCCAAATTCATCTCAATAATGGCCAACTGCATGTTGTTAGGCCTGACAAAAATGTGGTGGCCTGGGTGAAATGACAGGCTCACCCTGGCTCCAGATGCTAGTCATGAAGCATCTCTGCCATCAGAACCATTCTTGACAAGACCCCGACTCGTCTCAGAGCCCTTCCCAGCACAACAGCCAGGGCAAAAGCAGAGCCCAGCAGCCAGCCTCGAACTCCAGGCACATGCTGGATGCTCACGTCACCATACCCTGCACCAGAGGCTCTCCTCATCATGACTATTTCAGTTTCCCAGGTTTATTCAGACGCTAAGCAAACTTTTCACAAGTAGTAGCACGTGCTGAAGAGGTGTTTCTGTTGCAGCAGTCAGGATGTCCTACCAAACACTGCACTGTCCCACAATCCTCTGTGTTTCTGTCAAGGGCATTACAACAGCTGGATTTACCCCTGAGGCAGAAGGCAAGGGAAGTGCCCAAACAAGTCAAAGTTCGTTTCCCACAGCATGGACACCTCAGCTGTTTTACTGAGCACATCCTTACCTTCCCTCCAAGGGCACATCAGCACAAAACAGAATGTATGTACCCCTTCCTTCCCTTTCTTTGAGGAAGTATCTGCACACAGGCCCCCTCTTTTCCTAAGGATGATTTAGGAATGTATGGGCAAGGTCAGACAGACCGTGTGGTCTATCTGTAGCTGGATGAGTCTTTGCCACAGGGAAGTCCAGCTGACGTACCTTGGCACAGCACTGCTACCTTGGAAGAGACATGACTTACTGGATCTGAGACTGCCCTGCTGCCAGAGCTGGGGGGTGCTACAGCAGAGGCTCTAGCAAGCTGCTCACATCTCCAGAAACTCCATAGTACCAGGATACAACAGATTGCTTGGTCTTTAAAGATTTCTTGTATGTGCTGCAAAAATCCTGCATTAATTTTGTAAGCTGCCTGCATATTTAGATTCCTTAAGTGAAGTTTTTGTTCACTGCAAATGTGTTTAGCTTCAAAAATGCTTTTTCTAAACTGTGCAGCTTGTATTTGTCCTTGAGGCCTGACAGGACATAAAATGTGGCAACATGCTGGAAACAGCCTCTCTGCTTGCAAGCTCTGTTTTGTACTACAGCAGCACATTTGACAGAGGAGTTTTCCAATTCTGTAGGATGTCATCACAGCAATACAAATTGCTTTACCTTGGACAAGCCTTAACAATTCTGTTCTGCTATAGGTGTGGCTTTCCTTTAAAAAAAACTATTTTTAATGCCACAATATTCAAGGGTGAACAAAGCACACGCCTGTGCTGATGCCAGTGGTTTTACAATACAGGAGGTTTCAGTTGGCTCGGTGACACCAAAAAGGAGCTGGGCTTCACAGAAATTTGGATGGTTCCCTTCTGAGTCACATCCAGTTGGGTTATCCTTTGGAAAAAATTGCGTTGTTTGTTTGCAACAAAACTGGTCCTCCTTAGTCTACAGAGAGTATTTTGTTCTCCAACTGTATGGTTCAGAGCTTCTGTTGTTGTCATCTTTGGTTTGGCTCATCTAAAACTGTCCTTTCTACAGCGGGAATTGACAAAACACACAAATCTGGTCACCTGCTTACAATATTGCTGAGGGGAAGCAATGCCATATCCCAGCTCATCTCTTGCTCTTCTGCTTCTGTGTCAGAAAAGACTCTAGTGCACCCCTTCATTTCCAGAAAGCCAACACTCCCAGTGTGAGTATTCACTGTGTTACTCAAGAGTTTTCCCTGCCATGCAAATAAGCCTTCAAGGCACCACAAGCAGTGAACACATCCAAATGAAATATTGGGCTGCAACACACCTTTATTCATCCACACCTGGTCCTTAGTTGAGTCAGTTACCCAGAAAATCTTAGGGTAGGCAATGAAACATTAATTTCAGAGAAGGGAAGAAGGCAAGAAAGAAGTTGGCTTTCTGACTTCTGGCATTATTGTACAAAGCTAGGAAAAAGGTGACAATACTACACGAGATTCAGAAAGTGACAAAAGGATTGACTAGAGAAAAGTAGAAGTTTAATACCACCTGTAATTTAAACAGTTTTTTGTTTTTTTCTTCCAAAAAGCTTTGGACAATTTCACTAATCACTGAAAAAAGCCATAAAAGGTTGCAAAAGCAAGACCTGCAATTCACAGCAAGTATCTACCACAGCCTTAGCTTTCCAGCACATCTTTTCACAGTGACAAGTGCAGAGCAGCACACCTCCAGCTCTCGGATGGAAGCAATTATTAGCATGAAAACAGCCCTTCCTAGGAGGAAGCAAATGAACCTCAAACACAGTATGATTAATGACTACTCCCATGCAGATATGTAAACAGCCAGATTGCTGCTACCTTAGCTTGGCAAAATTTTAAAGTTATGTGAATTTTTTAATTCACTTGTTTGTGCTGCCCTGCCAAGCACAGGATTTTTGGAGGGGATCCCATACAAAGGACAGAGGGTGGCTGCAGAAACAAAGAGCACAGAGCTCTGCTGTCCAATTCTCCTCTCCAACTGTATGAAAACACAGTATCTTTCAGCTTTCTTTTCTAATTGCTAGACAGACTGGTTTATTCCCTCCAGCTAAAATAGTACATGAGAATGTTACTGCTTTCTCTACAGTGAATATTCAAAAAAATGTTGGTGGTGTCTGCCTAAAAAAAAAAAAATTAATTTTATTGACTGTGTCCTGCCCATCTTCAGCCAGCTTTTTGGAGAGATGTTCTTGTGCACAGATGGAGACATTGCCATCCTTGCTCTCCAGAAGTACAACAGGACAAGCTTGGTATCTAATAGGTGTGAATCCAGCACACTCCACTACTCCTGGAGGATGTCAAAACTCCAGAGTGCAGAGCATACCTTTGATTGTCCAAGGGGGCAGCTACAGGTACCTCCATTGCATACTGCAAGCAGTTTTCATCTCACACCTCTCCCCCTCCACTCAGGTGTGGAGGCATGCAGTGGGGGACACAGCTGGTGACACTGGCTGGAGTCTCAACTCCACTGCCTCCTGAGCCAAAACAGCAAAGGCAGCAAACCAACCTCCAACTCTTTTGTAAAGGGCCTAGGCAGGACACAAATTCACACCCAATTGCCGTAACTGGCTGGAAAAGACCTTAGCATATAGCAGCAGGAGGAGCACGGGGTACACCTGGGTTACAAAAGTGTGATCACATGAGTAAGGCAGGCACAGGCAGCCTGGCATGGCTTTGCTGCAGGAATGTTTCCACACACGCTGGTGAGGCTGGGGTCTAAGTGCCAGGTATCTGTGTCAACCACCCAACACCAGCACAGCCACTCTGCAAGTGCAGGAGCCCCTGATGCTGTCTAGGACAGGAAGAGGAATGCCATATCCAGTTAAAACTGGAATGACTCTGACTGCCTCCCTGAGTGACCAGAGACGACCTCCCACTGGCTGAGTTCGGCTGAGGCTTCTCAGCCATTAATCTGCAGTCCCTTTAGGGGACTGGACCTGCACTGGAAGCACTTCTTGTTTCCCCCAGAGGAATTATGCAATTAAGTCCTGTCTGTCGTGCTGGGCTTTGTCTCCCTAAAAACATTTCAATAGGATCAGGCAGTTTTAGCAAAGGGAGCTGGGCAGCCCCTCTCTCCTCTGTGGCTTTTCATTCCCCACTGCAACTCATCTGGCATTTCCACTGAAGCTCACACAGATCAACCCTGCATGACACACTCAGAATGTCCTTGGGAAAGAACATGATTCCCAAGTGTCACAGGGGCAGGGGAGCAGGAGGGGTTGCCTTCCTCCACCTTGGACAAGACCCTGCTCCAGTTGCCTCACTAGGGCTTAATTTGATTTTCCACACAAAATCACTCACAGCTTCTTCTCTTCACTTCCCTCTGCAAGAACTGCTTGTCCCCATTTGCCCCTCTCTACTGTCACTTCACAGTGGGATCAAAAGAAGTGACAGTAAGGAGAAATCCCATGCATACAAATGTGAATTTTGGCTGTGCACAGCTTCTGTGCAGCCAGCTGAGACGGGCTAAAGCCTTCACTCACCACTTCAGCGCATACAAATGTAAGTGGCTGAAGAAAGGGGACAAAGCTTTTCCCCTGCATTAGTGAGCAGAGCACTGAGAAAGGGCAGCTGATTCTCTGCCACCTGGATGCTTGAGAGTCCCAGAGGAGAGAGGTGTGGGAGACTCCTGAGGAACACCCCAGGTGTGCCTGGCCCACCGTGAAAAGGGGTTTCAAACACTGGTTTGTCTTGGAAACCAGAACCTATCAATGCTCACAAGCTCTTGTCATGCAGTTAAATATCACTGATATCATGCTGGGCTTCTAGGCAGGTTTTAACTACATGAAACCCAAATCTCATAATAAATCATTACACTGGGCCATTTTTCGTGTTGGACCCTTAAAACCAGTGAGGCTGGTCGCTGCACTGCAAAAGCTGTATTCCACTTCTGTGACTGACACCGGAGACAGGACGTAACATCTTGAAAGCATAGATCCTAGAAATTATTTCAATTTACAAGAAAATAAATTTACAGTATCTGAGGTAAGATTTTGGAGTATTTTTTTCCTTCTTTTTGACGGGGGGAAGGTTGGTTTGTTTGTTTGGGGATGTTTTGTTGATTTTTGTTGTTTTGGGTTTTTTACCAATCTTATGAGGAATATTGGGATAAAACATTTGTGTCTGTTATTGAGTTATATGGCAGATTGTAAAGTTTTGTTCATTCAAATCCCCAAGGTTTAGCCATTGAAAACATCAGAGAATAAAGAAACTAACAGAACAACACAGGAGGGGGGATAAAGCTCCCATTTCATAACAGCTTGTGAACAACGTGCAAACTAGCTTGAACAAGAGAAAGCTTCAGAGGTTCAATTCTCTGTATTTTTTTCCCTAAGACAGAGTGAGATGGCACTGGATACAGACTCATTCTAGACTAATTTCGTAAGGAAACAAAGCTCATGGGATCTCATTTTGTGTACATTTATTCACAGGCAAATATGGTGACTTTTTTACATGTATTATAAGTCCATATAGAAAAAAAAGTGAAAATCAGGTTTTATTAGTTCATGACTAAAAAGCTATGACTGTTCAGCAGTGCATATCTTTCTCTTTGCAGGTATAATGTGCTATAAACAGAATATGTTATGACGATGAAAGGGACATCTCAGGACACAAAAAAAAGCAGACTGGGGGGACAGGACACAACAGGAGGTGGACACAAGACTGATGTTGCACTCTTTTCTAGAAAATGCAGTTGTTCTGACTAGGAAGGGATTTAGATTCAGATTGCAGAGAAGCTGAGCAATACACAAGGTAGTGAGCAGAGAAGATGTACAAGCAGGAAACCAAAAACTGCCAACACATGGCCTTTCCCTGACCCATCCTGAGTAATGCAAGAAGGGCTTAAGAGTATCCCAGCCAGCAAAGCTTGTTAGAGGAAGCCAGTGAGCAGTGTCTAGCTGCAGGGAGCTCAACCATCATCTGGATAGGATAGTCAAGCCCTGCTTACAGACACTGGAAAGCCAACCCTGGTAAAATGAAAAGAAACAATTGGCAACCTCTGTATGCTGGCAAGGGAATCCACACCACCCGCCAACACAAGACACTGACCCTAGAGTTAAAGAAAAAAACGTGTCACTAAATATTTAAATAAGGACTTCAAAAAGAGTCGCAGTTATATAAAACAAAATCAATGTTATTTAACAGCATTTTTTTTCAGCTTGACCTAAATCCTCTTTCAGAAACTCTTGTCTCCTCTCACATCACTGTATTAGGAATACAATACACAGTAACACAAAAAATGACTATCAGAAGCCAAATTCTAGGGCTGATTTATGCAATTACAGGGTCACAGCAGGCAAGACAGGGTTTCAATCTGTGGACAGATGCCAAAATGTGAGATCTGTGAGCATTCACTCAGAGAAATGGGAGCATATCTCAGGGCTCAGAGTCCACATTCACCAGCTCCATGCCCCACATAAAGACTCAGCACTGCTATAACAAAATGGAGTGAAACAGTGGAGGTACAGGTACACTGTCTGAGATCAGACCAGGTCATAATTTACAATTTTAATGACAGAAGGAGTCTAAAGTGCCCCTTAATGTACATTAGTGTGTGGGTTGGAGTGAGATGCAAAGGGGAACGAGTTAAAAAACATGGGGCTTTCTTCAACTCACACCAGACTGCCAACTCGCCAGGCCTGCCACAAGCTTTTGTTTTGCAAGGGGCAGCTCCCTAGAGGAAGATGAAGTACAAAACCCCCAACGGTAAGACACCCAAAAAGGTCTCACATGCACTGCAGACAGCTTCACAACAACCCCAGCTGTGCGAGTGCCACAACATCTGCCAGCCTCCCTAAAGGCAGCTCTTGCAACACCAGCACAATGTGCGCCTCCGAGGAAAAATGCTCTTCCCGTCACACAGCACATGGTGGGGATGTGCCACCAGAACACACCTCAGAGTACATGAGAAGTGCCACATCTCCTGCTCACGGCGGGGAAGGCAGTGCCACTGAGGGGATCAAGGACAGCACAATGTGCAAACTGCCCGGTGGGAGGTGATGTATTGGTATCACAACTGAGAGCCAGCGTAGCAGGGTTCTAGGGAAAAGCATTTAACCCCGGTTTCCTCACTAAGTACAGGCACAAAGGAGTGGGAAAATGTTTTCAGCAGTTCCTATTATCTATGAATCATGCCTTGCTGGGGTTAGAGCTGTGCAAATACACAAGCCTGAGTCTTTGGTGGCTTTTAAAGTCAACCAGGAAATTTTTAACAAAATAATTTTTGTGACAGAAGTGGATAATGCGAGCAAAAACCCATTCATCATTTCCACACTGGATCTCACACTAAAAGAAACAGACTGTTTTTCTCCAGACTGGTGAATTTGTTTTCAAACACTGCCTCAGAGGTGTTAATGAATACAGCATCTGGCTCTAGTGGGTCAGTTTCTGCCAAACCAACATGAATCTGATCTAGAAGGAAAAACCAACTCACTGTGACTAAGCAGGTCTTACCTGGCATGTGAGGCATCATGCAACTGCAACTTCCTTGATGCCTTTCCAGATTTGGCTATGAAACACATAGCCAAAACCCAGCAGGCAGTGCTGTAATGCCTTAATATTCCTTTCAGTGGTGGGTACTGAGCTAAACCACCCGGTGGGGAATCTTCATCGCTCCCCTGCTGGGCTGAGGGACACCAAACACGAAGCCTGAGAGCCTCACGACTCCCAGCACTGTGCAGAATGCACCAAGAACTCAGTGTCCAATGGGGCAACTCATCCTCTGCTCACATGGCCAGCTCCAGCCAGGGAGGTTCCCCAGACAGCTGGGCTCAATGAACTTAACCAGGCTCCCACAAAAAAGACAGACAACAGTGCCTTTTTCACCAACCCCAGAAGACCAGGCTGTGAGATCCTCTCCCAGGAAGGGTTAATACGATCCCAAAAGGGTTGCAAGAATGCAGCACTTCTGCCTAGCAGTCTATTCTATTGATACACGACAACTCATCCAACCATAAAAGCAATTGCTAACCTTCTTCTGCCTGGAAGATGAGCCAAAGGCCCAAAGAGCAGACAAAAGTCCCAGGGACAGCAACCAAACAATGTGCACAGAGCTCCTTAGAGCCTTCCACATGCCTGTACAGAAGAACATAAAGAAAATGAGAAATCAAAGGAAGTGGTATCTGGAGTCTGTCTGCAACTAAGTCACTCATCAGAGAATCAAGAGACTCTGCTGTTGAAATTTATCCTCTTAGTCCCCAAAACCAGCACTCACATCAGAGAAGGGAAAGAACAGAAGAAAAAAATAAATAAAAGGAATTAATTCGTTCACTCCCAACACCTGGGCGAAGGCAGAGGATTTGTGAATAGAGAGTGTATGTACAGAAATATGTACATCTATGAAAGACTTCAAGTGTAGAGGAGCAGAAAAGGGGGCCAAGATTGCTACAAAAGCTGCTTATGCTTTTGGCTCTATAAATTTCATAAAGCTAGCTATTTAGGAAGAGGATAAAAGTTCTCTTTTTTAGATTTCCCATTCAAAAGAAGCCACTGTCACTTCGTTTAGGTCACCTCTGCCTACACAAGGGCACATTTCCCTTTTGCATAACTTCGTTACTTATAAAATCTCTGGGCACTTGCATCTTTACCAACCACAACATCCTGTGAAACACCAGATAATCATTAATGACTTCTACAGCCTGTGAAAAGAGGCACAGAGATACTACAAGCCCTGGATTCATTTCTGCTCCTTTCTATCATCACAAAGTTAAGCATCTAGTCTAAAATAATAATCTGAGACTTCCCAAGAGACATAAATAGACGTCACCACAAGGCTATTTACCTTAACTAACTTAGGCACACATTTTAGGATGGTGCCTGTCTTTCCACCACTTACAGAGCATCTTGGTAACCACCCAAGACTAGATAAGTAACTTTTAGACCAGATGTCTAAACTCTCTAAAGTAAATCGATTAAGACAGGCCTCCACTAAAAAGGAGGCAGAAAATCAGTAGCAAAACAGGAAAGTTAATTTGCATCTCCCATGTCTCAGAGTAACGGGCAAACTATTGGAATGACCCTTCCCACACCGCATTATTTCGTAACACCTCATTTGGCACATCTGTCCCTGCTACCAGAGGACACTTTTAAGAGAAACACTGCTGGAAGTCACTCACACTGAGCCTGCTTCTAGAAGCACAGGTTTTTCACTCAGGCTGAAGAGCCAACAAGATGCCTGTGTCCCAAAGCACACAGCCTTAGTGCTGGTCCCTCATGCCCTGTGGGAGTCACTGCAGGGCTCAGTAGTGTTGGGGTGCTATGAACTGGGCAGCTCAGATTTGCAGGGGTTCTGTAGGACGATCATTTGGACAGCTGGAAAGCAGATGTCTGGCAAGTCTAAGAATAAACAGAGATTATCAGTTCAAGCTCAAGCCTAAAAAAAGAACTTAAAAATGCTAATCCATGTGAAACAGCAAATTCCCGTATCTTTGCCAATGTTTTATATTGAATTAGCCGAACCAAGCTAAAAACACAGCTCAGCAGGCATAGAAAGATGCTCACTGTAAGTGGAGGCCATGAAAAAGGCATCTGGTCTGAGCTACTGCATGAGTTCCCTCTCTGCCCGGAGACGGATCAGGAAGAAATCTGAAGGATGGATCAGGCAGAACGCGCAACGGGGGTTTCATTAATTGGGGAAATGATGTTCTGACAGAGGGAGCCGAAGGCAACAACAGCACTGCAGTCAGGCTCTGCTGTTCTCCTCTGCGACATCCCCACATCTGACTTATTATCAATGGGCAGCTGCTGCAGAAATTGAAGTGATGCTGAAATGACAACTCTATTAAAGGGGCAGATGGTCCTAGGAGCAAGTGTTTCACCAAGGACTGGGTAGGTACCATCAAACACATTTCTCAATGACTCAAAAATGACAGCTGATGTCCCAAGAGATGAAATTTCAAAGTGCTACTGTACTGTGTAGCCAAGGGCCAGGAATATTCTTGAATGTGACCTGACTTAAAAATACAATGAAGCTGATTGAAACACATCAGTATGGTTAGAATCCCTGCTAGCAGCTTTTATGGCAGTCATGGTTAAAATGTGCCATTTTGGGAAAGCAGCCAAACTGCTTATACATGGAGTACAGCTGCACCATAAAGCCATTCTAGCTTTTTGGATGGATTATCATTCATAATGAAGTGGGGAAAGGCAAAAAAATGAAGGAAAGAGATACCAAAGTAAATATACCATTTATCCCAGAAAATGTTCTGGGTTTTTTTAAAACACTGGAAGTCAGATTCATAAGACAAAGCTTAGTGGACAAAATGTCGACTGTAAATTAGTTTTCCTGTTACCATCATAGAAAATGAAATTCAAATTTATGTATATTGTCACTTCACCTTATGCACAAAGGACTGTGAATGCCAACAAGTAATGCTCCATTCAATTTTCTCCCTGCCCATTAGCAAATCAAACTTAATATATCCATGAATATCCTTGGAGCATGGATCAGTAAGGTAAAACTTCTCAGCTGATCTCTGGCAAGAGCAGCAACCTCTAAGGCTTTCAAGAAACCATCTACCAAAACCAAGATGCAAGTAACCAGGTTGAAAGCATAAAAACAACATTTAGAGTACAAAGTAGTTAAAATTCACATGAAGCTGATAACACAGCAAGAACATGGGATATTCCTTCACTGTTGCAGTGGGCAATGCCAAAAAACCAGTAGTTCTTACTACACGGTCTCCCTCTGAGGGTTAACCCTCCATCTGCAGGGAACAACCACACAACAAAGCTTGGCAAAAATAAAAAATTCTCACTACAAAACAGATCACCAGATTTAAGCTTGACCATACGGGTAAGGATTTTTAGGGACCTTCAGATCCATTCCTAACCATAGGCTGTGTAAAATATTACCTCAGTCAACTACCAGTTATATAGACAAAGGGGAAATTCCTGTAATCATTCCATACAATTCATCCAGCCTTCACTCTGCATTTTTAAGGCACTGACATTTACATTGGAAAAGTACAGCAAGTCTTAAGAAAGGCCCTTGCCTATATATGCACATCTGTATGTACGCACACACCTAGGCTCAGAGGCCACAGTGCTGCTTGCTGCCATGAACAGTTCCTACAAATTCATGTGATTGTTCTTGGCAGCACTACAGCTGGAAATACGTGCAGGGCTGGGAGCATGTGGTAAACCATTCTGTTCACAAAGCATGACGTAGTGCTGTGTTATTCCGACCCACCCTACCTCTGTTTTTCTGAGATGTGCCATGCATATTTACAGTACCTAACATCAAATATAAAACAGTAACAGAAGTTTGTAACAGCATTTTACAAATGTATTTCCCATCTCCGTGCCCGGTGAATATCCACACTGGCATCTGTAATAGTTCTTGTGCACAGTGAATGCTGCAGGTCTGTGGTTCCATCTTCCAAGTTCAATCTGCACAAGACCTCCAGGCATCCCAAGCACTGGGGGCATTTCTGGTTTCTGCATTTAAAGGACAAAGTAGACATAGAAAAGGTACATACACAGGTAACTGCAATGTTTAAGGTCTCTGCTTTACCAAGACAAACTGAAAAGTCCATGAGTCTTCAGCTTAAAAAGGACACATCTGATGGGAAATATGATCGAAGTTTACAAAATTATGAAGTCTGTGGACAAGGTACTTATAGAACTGTTTTTAACTAAATTCAGTATTATTAGCATTCACTGAAACTAGCAGGAAATAATTTTAAATTAATAAAAGAAAATACATTTCTAGTGAGATGGAATTTCTGGAATTTGTTGCCACAGTGATGACCTGGAACATCTGCCACAGGCAGACAGTATCAGCAGGTTCAGAAGGGGATTAGACAAATCCAGAGACAATAGATCCATAAACAAACAGGACAGGGAACAGGCAAAGATGCTCCTCCTCACACCCCCAATGCCAAGAGTGGTGGATGCAGGAATGTGCCAGGGAACAGACTGCATACAGGGGCCAGGCTCCAGTGCGCTCACTGATCATCTTCTGGGCACTCACAAAGAAGAATCCAGGGCCAGATATGAACATTGGTGTGACCCAATGGGTATTTCTCTCATCCTTTTATGCCTGATTCCTAGGTGACTGCTAGTTTCAGGGCTTAATTTGGGATTGACTTCCACAGTGTCCACTGCCTCACTTGCAGCTCTGAGTGCTTTAACAGGCTCTGGTAATGAATGGGCATCCAATAAAGGCAGCAGCCAAAATTCATTAAGCCTACTGAATGGGAAGGCTGTAAACATTTTCTTCCTTTACTTCCCTGGCACATAAGCACTATTTCATACAACCATGTATTTGTAGTTATTTCACTTTTCACAGCATTAAGAATCCCGGTAAACTCCCTTCATGGATCAGCCTGGCAGGCCGATGCCCTTCCCTCTTCAAACCTGCTTTTACCCTAAGGATCCCAGCTCACCCATTTCTCCAGCAAGGCTTGGTTTTATTACCCTGCACAGAGACTGGCTCACAATGCAGCGGCCTGGTGAAAGTTCAGCACTACCCTGGAGCGGCCCACATGACAGCCCAGCTTCATGGGAACACATGTTCTCCATGGCACAGCAAGCAGCATCAGGATGACGCTGGAAACATTCATTGCAAACATGCCTGCCAGGCCTGGAGCTCACATGCTCTGAACAAAAAGTGCAGAAGGGCATTGAGGTGGGACTTCAGCAGACGTCAGAGGATGGGGAGGGGTAGCTCCCATCCTGACTCCACACCACTGTTGCTTTTCTACTGTAACAATTATCTGTCACGCAAAGCCTTTGTACATGCACTGTATGAACCCAGCATCTTCCATCCTTTAAAGGAACTACTTTATGTTTAGTGGTTGTCTAGTGATGACTGACACCAGTGGCAGGAAGAACTGAGTTGGCTCTTCTCTCATTCTATCTTTCACCTGCATCTAATCTTTTAGCACACTGTTAGGGGCACAGAAATAGGTCAGCAAGACTCCAGTTGACAGCAAAAGACCAAGTCAAGTTAAATATTTGGGGGGGGGAATCACCTTTGACTCTTACTGCTTGTTTTTTCATCTTGAAACTTCAGCTCCACGTGTCATTTGGTCATATGAACATTCATGTGAAAAACTGATCATGATGACAAACTTTACTGCCAAATCCAGCAAGATTCTGAGCCTCAGGAAAGGATGAGATGGACTTCTGAGTCACTGAAAAGAGCATGATCTATGAATCTTGAAAACTCTGATTCATCCTAGTCTGAGGCATCTTAAACCTCTGTGGTTTATTGGACTGCAGCTTTTTTTCGTGGGTTATGATAAAAATGAATAAAGAAACATCTCATTTTAGGGAATAGAGAAGGTTATTTAAAGTGGAGCCAGCAGCTGTTGTGTGGGAACATTCCTTAAACCAGGACAGAGTCCTGCCCTGAAGTTAGGAAAGTTTGTAACTTGCTACATAGCTAAAACATCTCTCAGGCAGCTCAGTTCCACTTATAAAGACAGTAGGATTTTTTTTGTCAAGAAATCTGGCACTTACAGTACCAATCCAAGGCCAAGTCCCTTTCCTTTACTGTCTCCTTGGTCACATGACTGCACCTTCCCTGGTATCACACTGGCAAAAGGTGACAAGAAGTAGATCATTCCCTTCAAGAGCAATTTAAGATACAAACACCTTTTGTAATCAGCCCCTTAGAATGCTTAGACACTGGGAAAATGCTAATTACTTCCTTGGGATTACTCCTGATTTACACTAAGAAGTCAAGGCCTACTATAGCTTCATATCATAAGTAAAAAATTTAGCAAACTAATACAAGAGAATAAAGTGAGAAGAGAGGAGAGGGCCTATGTTTACATTTCAAAGCTTTTTTACTCTGCTCTAGGTAGGAAAACATGAGGGTTTCCAAAATATATCCACAGGAGGTCTCTGCACCAAACACAATTGTTCTTAAGTTAGTTTTGTCCGACCTAGTAAGTGAGGCAGAACAACAAAGAGGCTTTCCACTGCCTCTCCCATTACTGCTGCTGCATCCTCTCTCTCCCACCACCACCACTCCTGCACCCTCCTGTGCAGGTCCCATCCTCTTGGTGTGTCTACACAGCAAAAGTGTAATTGGACTCCACAGGGCCACCCCCATGCAGGCTTTGGAATCCCCAGCTGAAGAAGTTACAGCAGACCCCATCAGAGGGAGCAGCAAAGGTACAAGCCTCCTCAGGGACCTGGACATGCACCAGCTGCCTGCCACCTGAGTGGAATAATCCCATGCTCCTCTGGTTTTGCTGATGTTACTTCCTGCACTGACTACATTAAGGATTATGGAGGCACCCACCAAGCACACAACATCAGCCCAGCCCATCCAGGGAACCAGCACCACTGGTGTTGGTGCTTGTGTAAAAAATCCTGCCCCAGCTGGCAGCTTCCTCCACCAGTGGACCCCTGGCAGGACTGCTGCTTTTAGAAATTCCATCATATGGAATGTTTTCATATCTGCCAGAAGAAGTGGGGACTCACTGCTGTCATCATCAATAGCTGAAACCTTCTGTGCTCTGCTTGGGATGGGTGGGAAAGAAGGCAGGAAAGACTAGAAAACTTGCCCACTCTTTGCTCCTCCCACGTGCTGTTTCTGCATCTCAGCCCACTGCATGCATGTCTCCCAAACATTTTGCACAGGGTTTTCATACAACACCACCAGCAAGAAAGTCATCTTAAAAACAACACAGGAACATGACAAATAAGGCTGTGAGCCATCTGATGAGGGAGCTACTTTTTTTGTTCCATGTTTACAGGGCACACCGAGTTCACACTGGAGTCCCCTGTGCTAACACAGTGCACATATAACAGTTGGTAACCCAAAAATGCCAGCCAAGGGCAAGGCTTTTAACTTGTTTTTTCCAACTTGAGTCAAGTGCAAGGAGAACCCTTCAGAAACAGGACAAAGAACTTCTTCCCTTCAGAGCTACTACTCTCCTGCACCATGTAAAGGTTGTCACCAACTACTCTTCCCATCCCACAGCTCCTTCAGTCACTTATTTCTGTTCCCAGACTGTACCTTCCAGACAGAATCAAAAGTGATTTACAGCTCAGCAAGATGCCCACATCCTTCCAGGCACTACTGGCTCTGTTCCCTTTGTTTAAACAAAAGATCTTCCCCAAAAACTGCAAGGAGAAAGGGGCTCTCTAGCTGTTTTCTTCTGTCGTTTGCTAACAGCAGTCTCTTGCTGCAAGCGTGCAGGGCTCATGCTGACACTGCTCCAGTTGGAAATACAGGCAGAAGACATTTCCTGATGATTTAGCATATATTGTCTGCATGGATATGAGGTGGTAAGCAGTTTAGTAGTGCTCCACTCCATTGACTCTTTCAAATGCACTGCCTCAAAAATGCTGCAATGATAAAACTCTGCCACAAAACCAGTTGGGAAGTTTCCTGATATTTCCTTCTTCCAGCATCAGGATGTACGTTTCTATGTTAAAATGTAAGCAATTTTGTTTAACTCACAATTTCCTCCTGGCCTGTCTCTGTGCCCAATAAGGTCATAAACTCTCAGAGGAAGGTACATGCGCATGTGTGTGTGTGTGCGTGTGTGCGTGTGCATATATATATATATATATATGTATATATTTACACCCTTCAAATACCCTCCTTGAAAGGTGCCTGTGGATGCTGCAGGAAAATAAGTAACAAATTTGTTTAGATCACTGACCTGAATCTGGTCTGGTTTGTGGCAAATCTCCCTGCTCCTTACAGCCAGGGGAGGCAAGAATTAATGTCACTCAAGGCTAAAACACTTTACAAAAGATAGCATAATCCTGGGCTGACCACATCATATGCTTCCACATCCTGCCAGTCCCTGCATCCTACAAAAGCTTCCAAAGAACAAACAAATACCAAAAGAAACAGGGCTAACTATGAGAGTCTTAAAAACTCGTGTTCTCTGAGCTCATGCCAGATGCTGTCTCCTTTCACAAGGGGTGTCTTGGAAACAGAGAAGGTACATACCAGGGGAATGCCACGTGCTAAAATGCAAAAGCTGTAAGCACAGCCTGGTTTAGCTTAATGAGATAGAAGAAATTAACACCATCCTCCTTGAATCCCTTCTGGACACAGATCAGACATCAGCACAGAGCAGCCCTCGGTTCAGTGTTCCCTGGGTCAGAGGGCAAGGGCACCAGGCAAGGAAACAATAAACATTTCTTCCCTGTGAGACTGAGCTGAACACATCAATGCTGAATTTACACTAACATTAATTTCCCTCTGTTGCTCCTATAGCAGAGTACTTCTTGGCAATTCACAGGAAGCTTTCCCAGCCTCTCTGTGCCTGAAGTGTTAAGCTGATGCCTCACACACAGCAGATCTCTTGATGCAGCACAAAGACTGGTTATTGATAGAGCAAGAGTAACCTGAAGGCTGGGGGAAGGACACTCTCCCTGCAGTACTGAGATAACACACGAATACTGGTAAGGCTTCTGTAAGCAAGAGCAGTTTGTAGGCAGACGCTGCTGTTTGCTTTTTCCCAACTTGTTTCCTGCTGGATCTCAGAAAGATCAAATCACTATGCCCAGTAACAGCTACAGTCTTTTTGTTCCAGGGAAAAAAATATATTAGTTTTATGGTGCCAAATTCTGGTTTGGAAAATTACCACCTACAAACTTCCTCATAATGACACCAGGAGTACAACTCCCTCCTTTGGCTCAGTTAGCATGGGCAGCACTTCTTTGTGCTGCTTGACAAGAGGGACCTTTCAGCACTGAAAAGTCAATATTTAAAAAATTGATGATTGAGCCCCCACTGTCTGTGGGAAAAAAATAATCAGAGATCAGAAATGCCCTGATAATCAGAATATATACTTTACAAAAGATGTATTTGCCAGGTCCAAATTAATTATGACAGGGATTCAAACCAGATGGAATTCACCAAAGCACAAATTTTAACTGCAAGACGCATTTGATTCTTGCTAGAAAGGACAAGAGGAAATGGCCTCAAGTTGCATCAGGGTAGGTTTAGACTGGAAGTTAGGACAGAATTTCTTCCCCAACAGGGTTTCAAGCACTGGGACAGGCTGTCCAGCCATGTGGTTGAGTCACCATCCCTAGAGGTTTTCAAGATTTGTAGATGTGGTACTTAGGGGGACAGTTTAGTGGTGGAATTGGCAGTGCTTAGTTAATAGTTGGACTGAATGATCTTAAAATAGCTTTTCCGAACTAAATGATTCCATGATTCTGAATACTTAGCAGCACCTGCCAGTTTGTCTGTCCCACAAATATTTGTCCTTGCAAGCTAAGGTGCAAAACTTCACAAGCAGCCTTCCATTTCTGTCCATTCAGATTACCTGACCATACAGTCAGAAGAGTACAACCCTCTGGAAAAGCCTTAGGGCAGTGGGTTTCTCCAGTTCTTCTGATTAGGAGACTTGCGTTTGGTGTTATATCGCACTCTGCCCAGCTCACTGTCCCAAAAAACATCAGCTAGACTCCCAGCACCACTCCTCACAGACACATCTGGGGCCTCTGCCTTCATTCGGAATCCACTGTCTGAAGGGACTGCAAGGCATGCTGGAGTGAAAAGATGCTCCTTTTGGGGCTTACAGGTGGACTGAGAGCTGTACTTTTCTCCCAGCTTTTCTTTTTGAAGCTTCAGACGACTTCTTCCTTTTTCAAAGGAGGATTTAATTCTCTCAAAATACCGGCCAAAATTCTTGTAGTTAAATACTATTTAGAAATCTGTGGAACGCCAGATATAAAGACAGATCTTGGCATTCCTATTTGGAAAGCATATGACAAGGAAACATGCTCTCTGCTCACCTGACATGCCTTTTTTCTTCCTAGTGCCTCAAACACCAGTATTTTTGTGAAAAGGCAGCAGAGCAGAAAAGCATTCCGGATATCAACACAAAAACGAGCATGCTGATTAGTTTAGCCTGATGATTTTGTGCCAGAATTGGAAGTCCTTTTTAACCCTCTCCTCCTTTTAAAAGTGAAAAAACTGTCCCCACAGTTCTTCTCAATTAAAGATCCAGTGTGGAGCAAGGCCTCCCCTCCCCAGGCTTTGGCGGCAGTGCTGTCACTCTTGCAGAGCTCTGACCTCTCCAGATTATCAGCTCTCTTGGCCATCTGGCAAATGGCAGGCCTGAAGAATCCTGTTCTTTCCTGTATTTCTGCATCCACAAATTGGAAGGGAACCCTCCCTCCAGTTTGAAGTGATATCTATGTACAGTGATTACTGTTTGCCTTCTGATGTTGAGCTGCACTACAAGAACAGCTGGCACAACTGCACCACAGTCAGTAAGAGAAGATCTACAGCAGGGGAACAAGCAGGTTAACCCTGGAAGAGCGAGGTGCTAGGAGATTTGCTCATTGACATGACCCTTCATTAGTTCTTTTGACCTAATTAATGCTACTGACTTTTGTATAAGGCCTAAATTCTTGATCAGATTTTATTTTATTCTGTCCGTAATACCATTTACTAACAGTGTCGTTCTTTAAGTGAAAGAGAACATCAGAAGCCAACATTTTCAGAACTGGCCACCCATTATGATGATTCTGAATCTGAGAGTTGACCACAGAAGCCTGCAGCACAGTTGCTTTGGGAGTTTTGAGTGATGAAATGACTGCACAGGCTCAGCAATCATTGAAATCAGGCCCAAAGGATCCCTCTTCTTCCTTACAATTCCCTTCAAATGGAACGCTACTGCCAGTGGAGCTTAGCTTGTAACCTTAGCTTTTCTTGATTACCAGAAATGCCACGAAGCCGCCTGGGGATCTGCAACTTCCTCCAGGTGTCAGGTACCCAGATGTCCCATTGATAAGCAGCATTTTCTAAGTCTAAGGATCAACAGACAGCAGACAGAATCACTGTGCAAAGCCAGTCTGTACATAATGAACCACTGACCTCCAGACTTGAGAGTCTGGCTTCAAGACCACACCTCCCTTTTTTGCTAACGACAGTGAAGCCATCCTGTATTACTGTCAGTGATGTGTGACACAGCACATCCTCTCTGAATCTCCAGGGTCCTAAATGGCTCAACCACTTTAGTTTGTAAGTGCAGAGACACTTTCTATGACTATATTTAGTTTTAGAAAGGGTCTGGAAAAGTGATACCACCACTGGAATGAGGAAGTATTTATCCCCCAACTGGAAACACATGATGATGATGTAAAGGTACTATTTGGAGAGCTCTATTTATATGGTTGTTTCCTGAATCTTAACATGACTCAGAAAATCTCGGGATGTAACATGGTGCCACTGCCATAGTCTGTGGGAATCACTACCAAAGTTCTGCAAAAGCTTTGGCAAAACAAGCAGCAAGTTACTATGGCTCTGCAAAGCAAAACTGAGGAATGGATACTGAAATTTAATGACTTGACCAGTTTATTACCAATGGATTTAAATATTTTAAATGGTAAACCAGTGACAGAATTAAGTGTGAAATAGCCAACAACTGCAGTATAATAAATATGCAAGGGCAGTTAAGTGTAGAGTGAAATTTGATTTCACTAATTACTGCTTGTTTCAATTATTCTGCTTTTCCAGTTCAATAACTGCTTTCCCAAAGCCAATTGCTCCTGCTTCTTGACAGGTCATGAATTTCTGTGATAAGCAGCTGATTAAAAATATCTTCTGTAAGGTTTACAAAGGCAGAGGAGATGCAGCTGCTGAAAAAGCTCCCAGAAGCAAGCCTTGTGAATTCAGACCAAATGTTTCCTGAAAGGACCACAAACCTTTTTTCTCAGAAAAGAGAATACTTCTCCATTAAAGAGAAAGGGAAGTCGTTGAATGCCTTTCTTTTTACCTTTAGAAACCAAACTAGAACTATGTTCTCTGGGAGAACATAGTCAGAAGCCCTATGAGTACAACCAACCCGATGTAGCAGGCTGAGGAAGAACAGGGCAAAGGTTATCAGAAAGAGGAAGGGAAATAAGAATGAAATTGTCCTACCTTACCAGTGCCAATGATTGCACTGAATTACACCAAGCCCATCAGAACACCAGTAAGGCAACTGGGCACCAGCATTACTCACTTGGTACTAATACACCCAACAGATCTCGCTCACTCTTGCAAAGTCAAGGCAAAACTCAGTAGAAAACGCAGGTTCATCTAAGATGAGAGTCTTCCTGTGCAACACATCCTCTGTTTCTGCTCCAGGCTTGTTGCTGGAACTCAACCACATCTGTAACAAGTTGGACTACACCACATACTGCACTGCTGTGTGTACCAGCACAGGGATCAGGCAGAGTATAAACTGCTATCCCACCAAAATGGCAGGAGCTTTACACCTGCTTGGCATGAAACAGACAAATGGAACAGTGAATTCATGCCATATTTATAGTTTATATTTGACTAACAGATTATTCATTTCTTGGAAAGTTTAATATTTAATGAAATCACAGGGTAACAAAACAGTGCTACATTGCTTGCTTCTTGAGGGCAGAAATTCCCATTGATTACAGCTGAAATATTTCAGAGAATCAGGAAAAAAAATTGCACTTTTCCCTAACTGAGCAGTAGTGCAGGCACTGAGCAATCAATCACTGCATAAGGTTCTTGTCTCATTACTCTCACACACGATGTTAATTCAATTGTTTGCCAAGATTAGAGTGCTAATATAACCACTGATTGCTGATACTCCTTATCACACAAACATTACAGCAGTATTAATCATATAGCATTCAGCATCACTAATGTAACCTTACAATACTAGAACAGTACAAATACAATTGCTCGTGTTGTCTCTCAGGACACATAAAATCTGTAATTTTATGACTCTGTCCAAACCTTATTTCTCCTGCTTTACTCATGCTCTCCTCAACACTCTCTCCCATGTTCTGTGGTCCTGTTACATACAATACTCTGACTGGCTTTTCTTTTCTACCTCTGCATCTTATCCTTGGAAAATTTTATCTGCAGTTTCAACTGGATCCAAACTGATGACACACTAATGCATGACTACTTCCAGACTACTCCCTTTCAGCACTCAGTAAATGCTTGGCCTGTCTTTTGGACAGCACATCCACAATATCTAGCCTTTAGCTCAAGCACAACACAGTAAAAAGGAAAGCTTATTTTGCTTCCTCTTGCCTGAGGACAACACAGCTCACCCCTGGTACCATTAGCTGTCAGCTTGGATATGCACTGCATTTATGTCTACAGATCTGGATTACACTGAAGCTCTTGCTGAGACAGAGCTTATCCTAATAGCCTCTCCTGATTTCCTCAATTCTGCAGGAGGATACTTTTCTTCCAGACCAGAAACATGCCTCTCTGCAGTTCCACCTGAAAAGGGTTAAGCTAAATAGAAAAATGGGTCTGTTCCTGAAGAGAGCTACCTGCAAGCACTGTAGTTAGTAACAGAAAACTCACTTTAAATTCACATCTTATTTTATCCTATGTTAACACAGAGGGGTAGACAGCACACCCTGAATGTATTTTTTACACAATGTTTGTCCTTTCTCAGGCATCCCGTACCAAACATCTCAGCAGCTCCAACATAATTTCCTCCAGTCCTGATAAGGAGAAGCTTGTCCTCTTCCACCCAAATGGCTTTGGCAAATATCACAGCCCAAACCTGTCACTGTCACCAGCTCTCTCTGAGAGATGAATCCTTGCATCAAACTTAGGTTTGGTTTCAAGCCTTTCCATCTCTTACCCTCACCCCATCTGTCATTCCTCACTCACTACTGAGCCATTGATTCCTGCTTCTGATCACTCTGTGAAGCCTTCTGCTATCACCCAAATACCTGATTTTCCAACAAGTCTTTTCATGCTTTCCTTCATCCTGCCTTTCCTGTTGCTAGTGCTTCTCTCCCCCATTTTTCTTTCTGTGTCAACTTTTCTGTCAGAACTGATATCTGGCTTCAGAAAAATATTATGCCCTTGTCTTTTCTGCACTCCCCTGTGTACCATCTATATTGATTTCTGTTAAGATGGAAAGCTCATGGGATAGAATCAGCTTTCTGCTCTGTGCTGATACAGTGTCTAGCACAGTACAGCCTTGCTCGTGTGCCAGATATGGCCCATAGTATTATAATGTGTAAAATGACAACATGCTGTATGTATGTGCCCTATAATTAAATGGTAACTCAGTGCAGATCTAATATATGGTCACATGTACCTTCACTTGTTCTGGATATAACTACTCTGTGTACCAAAACTTCTATCAAGTACTTCTATCAAGTGATAGAAGTGAGTGAACAAAATATACCACTACTTCTGCTTTTGGAATGTAAATCTGAATTTTTAAAGTAATATAATTATTTTAGAGGAGGAGAATCTTATTTTAGTTTAGTAGCCACCCACACAATTGGGAAACAATTGGTCTAAATCCTTGACTAATTCTTAAAATGTTTCCCAAGTACTCACAGATTCTCCAGTTTGTCTGTTGTAGAAACAGTTTTATCTGTATCATGCTTTATTTTAGGATAGCTTATTCCACTCTTCTTAAAGGAAGAAACTACACTGGTGTAAACCACCTTTACAACTAAACAGCTGCAGCAGTACTGCTTCTGTTCCTATAACTATTTCAGGTTTTGTCATAGCTTAACCAGTGAAAGCCAAGCCTGAGTTTAGCCCATTCAGTTATAAACTCATGCACAATTTCATCATATGGAATCACCACCCTGAATGAGGACAATCAAGAAAGCCTACATGGATATTCCTACCTTTAATCTATTTTAATTTCTGTCCCCATTTTGAAGGTGAGCTGTTGTAACACATTCTGGAGTCACAGAACAATCTGGGTTGCAAAGGACCTTAAAGATCATCTAGTTCCAACCTCTCTGCCATGGGCAGGTACACCTTCCACTACCTCAGGCTGCTCATCCACAACTCCTCTGGGTAACCTGTTCCAGTACCTCATCACCCTCACAGTAAAGAATTTCCTCTTAACATCAAATCTAAACCCATCTTCTTTCAGTTTAAAGCACTACCCCTTGTTCTTTCACTACATGCCCTTGTAAAAAGTCCCCCTCCAAGTCATGGGAGTCATGCTTGGTGTTTTCTTTACTCCAGTGGAGAGGGCATTTTTCCACTGCTCTCCAAGCTCCTATCTACACTGCAAGCACAAAATGACTGCTGCACGTGCTGACACACTTGAGTGAGTCAGTTTTTCTCTAGCAGCAACAGCAGTGAAATCAGAGCACATGGACTTTCAGAGACCACAGGATGCCTGGTGACTTTGCACAGGGTGTGCTGATGTCTGTACTACTGCAGCTTCACTGCTGCTGATCATCAGCCTGGCCAGCTTAGGGCATGCAGGGCACCAACAAGACATCTTTGTATCTGGGGACAGTTTTGACTTGCCAGGGCAGAAAAATACAACTCTCACCCTGGTTTTGTTTTTGTTCTTGTTCTTGTTGTGCTTCCACCTTCCTTACTTGAGAGCCTGGGCTCTCAGCTGCTATGGTCTGAAATATGCTTGAGATGTGAGAGCCATTTCTCCTGCCTGATAAAATATCTTGTCTTCTGTGTGTGTTGAAGGGCTGGAACCACATTCATATGTGGTCAAACCGAGGGTACAAAAAGGCCCTAAAACAAGGCAATGGCACATGTCAAAAGCATATCCAATCCCCAATGAGAACCTTTTGCTTGTCCAGACATACAAACCAAGCACGGATTAACCAGCTCTGACTATGCGAGATATTTTTAATCCAGCCTTTTAGGTGACTTAGCAGGATTGGCAAAAGCCTGAAAGGCAAAAAGGGTCAGAAGGGAATTTTACTGCAGTGTCTGCTCAAAACTACATAAGCTCTCAGTTACACTTTTCCGGCATGCACCAGTGAAGTGGAAAGAGCTTTAGCATGGTTCACTGCCCAGAATGCAAAATTAAACCAAAGAACAGAAAGTCTGCTGAAATTTAGCATGTCTGTCTCACTCGTTAAGGCTCCTGTAACATTCGAAAACCCCACAAAACAACAAAAACAACAACAAAAACCCCAACTCACAATGCAAATGTTTGTGTGCTTGAAAGCCTGGAGTTTTTCCCAAACTTCACCAGTTCACCAGATAAAAGATATTGTACCTTTCTACACGCCTTAGATCACCTTTAAGCACCGTGACTGCACACTGCCAATAAAACAAAGCATTTGCAGCTTTTTGTAGCATTTGCTACAAAACAGCTTAAAATTTACTCAAAAGCTGCATGCAATTCTTAAAGGGTGATGCTCCTCCTTTTTGTATACACATACCTATTTGTATTTTCTAAAGAAAGGTCACAAAGTTACTACTTTGTTATAAAAATGCTTTTTTTGTGAGACAAATTAGCCACATTGTACTTCAGAATCACTCCTTTGGTTTAGCACGAAGCCCTTAGGAACCTAAGTGTGAAATGAAACTGCCAATATACATGTTATTAAGCATCTAATTCTTGTGTTTAACCAGGAAATAATAAGCATTTATTTGCTGAAGTTCATTAGAATGTGGGGGACACCACAAGTGTGACAAAATTTCATCCACTGTGCAAAGACAAGCTGGATCACATAATGCCACTTGATCTAAGCAATAGCAGAAAGGACAATAAATGCTGAAATGATCTAAAACTGAACTGGGGGAAAAAAAAAAAGGCTCTGCCAAAGTCTTTCATGTGTCTCCTGGAGGGCAAAGACAGCAGCAGAAGTGGGGAGGCTTTACTTGTTCAGGCTACAAGCACTGAATGATGACCTTGTCCCTATAGAGAAAGTTCAGCCAGCTGACTGAGTTAAGCTTGCAATGCTCACTGAAAAACAAGACTCCCTATAAATTGGAACATATTATCAGATGCCAATAGAACAATCCCCTTCAGACTTAACAGAGTGATTCTTAAGAGGTCACTTCACTACACTCCCTTAAGTTTAAAAGCACTTTAAAATATTTATATACCTATTACAGGAGTATTTTAAAGCATTTTTACAATAGGAGGAAGTGCAGTAGCATAAATAAGATTCATATCCTCATATTCTACCAGTGAAATCATTGGGTATTGTATGCAAAAACTTCTAACAAGCTATCTAATAATAAAAAAATCAGATTACAAGCTGCCCTACAGAGCTCAATAGTGGAACTGGTGGAGACTTTGGCTTCAAACAGTGATCACAAATTTCACATTTTATCTTTTGCTAGGGTACCCCAGTAGAGGCTCAGCAGAAGGCAATGACAGCACATCTGTCTGTCTCTGACAAGAAATGCTCTTGGAGTTCTCCACAGGAAGAAAGCATGCATGGGCATCAAAAGGCTGCTCAGGGTTTCATGAAATGCAAAGGGCTTAAACTTGCAAACCTAAATTGCCCAAGTCAAAGGTGCAGCCACAGCCATTTTATCAAATGCACGTAAGATGTGGGTTACTCTGACTGCCTCAACTTTTGTGGCACTTTCACATAAGACTTTTGACAAGTCACTTGTCTACAAAGAACCATCTACATAAGCTCAAAACTCTGTTGAGTTTTTTCTCCCAGTTTTGGTCTTCCTGTGTTGTTTATCTGCTCACCATTGTGCAGCCTGTTATTAGTATTTCTTCATTAGGTCAACACGCAGTTGTTAGTGATTATTTCACAGCAATCATCATGAACAGCAGCAGGATCCTGCCACCCAAAGGGTCTGCCATGCACATCTGTACCTCTGTCAAGCATCTTCTGCCAGGACCTCTTCTGAAAAGCTGAACACTTTCTTCAGCTGCGTTTGCAGTGGCATTTACTCCCACTCTTTAAGTCAGGAGTGAATCTAAGACTACACACCCTGAGAAATAAATCCATACAAATGCCAAAATTGCTTACAACAGAGCAGCAGTCCCTTTTTCAGCCCAGGCTGTAGATAATACACACATCTTTCAAGCTCCAGAGTCACGTAAATTGGAAGGACTATGAGAAAAACTGGAAGGAAAATAATCCTGCTATCCCCCCACCACTACCTCCAGTTTGTAATTCAACCCAGCTCACAAAGCAAATCTAGCAGTATCCCTTATTTTACAATAATATGCTAATTAGCACAGTAATACCCTATTACCCTTGCCCCAGCACAATTTTAATTATACCATAACCTAAGTAGGCATGACTAAACACCTAAATGTGTGTATCCCACCAATGGAAATGTTTGAGGCCAGGTAGGTGTTTTGAGCAAACTGATAAAGTGGAATGCGTCCCTGCCATGGCAGAAGGGCTGGACTAGCTGATCTTTAAAGGTCCATTCCAACTCAAACCATTCTGTGATTCTACAAAATAGGAGCAGTTTTCCACATGTTGATGCTTACATGGCAAAATCCTACTGCAGACAGAGCAAATTGGTATGGTAACATACAGAGGTAAAATCATACAAGGTAAAAACAGGAAAACCTAGCATTGTGTCAGGTAAATCTGAGAACTTATAGTAACGATAAAGTTTTCAATTCTGTGCTCTTTATTTTAAATGCTAGTATTGTTTTCTGGCCTGACATTTCCATGCTGGGGTCCACATCAGTCCTCAATATAAAAAAAAAAAAAAAAAAAAAAAAATTATCTCAGAACAAAAGGTCACTTTTTACCACCTCATTAAAATATAGGTATTTCCACCCCAAAACCCAGCTAGTTTGTTCCAAGGCAAATGCACTTCTGAAAATTAGGCTATTTTTTTGTGCTTCATCAAGTCCATTGTTTCCAAAAGTAAATAGCCATTATCCTTAATCATTCCATAATCACTCCCTTCCCTTAAATCAAGGGCTTTGAAGGTGATAGGGGAAAGGCTGCTTGGGTCAGATAGCCTCAGTGGGAAAGAGCAGCCAGCTTTTGTGCTGTTGTGTTTGCAGGAAGAGTTGCTCTTGTTTTTATTATAGATAGGTTTTGTTTTGTTTCCCAAAGAGAGGAATTGTAGGAATTTAAGAAAGAATAAAGAATTACCATGACACCCTTAAACAGAGTAGGAAGGTTGCCACACAACTTCCACTAGCTGTTAAAATGTGATAAATGGCAGTCTAAAACTGGGTAAGAAACCAGAGCTCAGGAAAAAGAGTGAAGTTTAAGATGTGCCCTGGGAGGGCTTCCAGATGTTAAAGTCTCTTGCTCGAGCTCCCTTCACAAAGACAGACATTAAATTTCCCAAAGAGAGGTCCCAGCTCCCGCCAAAAAGCTGTTCAGCAATGCAGACTCACACAAAACTCTCACTGCCCCTGGTCTGACACATCTGTGTGCAGGAAAATAACTCATATTGGCCATGTGGTAAAGAGAGCTTTGTAACTTGCAGAGTCACTTGTAAAAACAGCTCTTGAGAGACTTTATACTGTATTGACTTGAAAATGTGGATTATTTTTCCTCCCTTCAGTGCCTTTGACTCACTCAAAGGTGATGTTCAAACCAGTAGGATTTAACAGCAGGAAAACTCAGCATTGGGTTCTCCACTCCCACTGAAGTTAGGGACATGGAGTTGAGTACTGCTGACTGCTTCTGAAAATCTCATCCAAAGGACCCAGTCCAAAGCAGGCTAATTCCCTGGACAACTAACTCATTTAGACTTGTACAGACTTTGGCTTCAGCCCAGGCTACATTAGCATCCTGCAGAGCGATGTGTTTTAACAATTTACCATCCAACAGCTCTTAAAATTCTCAGCATCTCAGACTGAGCCACAATAAAACAATTTAACATTATTTTCATAGTGCCTATAGTACATTTGGGATCTTTTTCTGAGGAGCAGTGACTAAACCAAGCTGTTGCTTACTATGGACTACTTAAGAGACCAGTGTTGTCACTTACAAGGAGGGCCTGCAAGCACCAAATACAAAATCATGCATTCTCACAGACTTTACAAAAGCACAACTCAATTTATCCATGGAATACAGGCAATTCAGTTAATAAAAAGCAGGCATGCATCACACCAGTCACCAAGAGCCTTGTGGCATGGCACATTTCTGTCAAAGGGTAGCAAGTGACTCTTATTCAGGAGCTACAGTCTACAAGAAAATATTGTACTAATATATTCATTTTGTACTAATATATATTAGTACACCATATATACTAATACTGTATTAAACTACAAACAAATATTTGAAAGAGCTATAAGATGACCAACAACTGCATTATGTTACGTTTCTTGATGCTGGTGGAATGTGTTCCAGGGAAGAATAACCAAAGCTTGGTTGGTGCTGGTACAATCTCGCTCCACTAAGAAAGTAAATGGCTCCTCCATCATAACAGAGATGACGTTTTAAAATTGCCCTAAGGAAACAATGAAGAACTTCAATAAATGGCTTTGATTGTAGGATTTTTTTTCCCCTGAATTTGAAATTAGTTGTTATTCAGCAATATTCAGAGTTCAGCACCATTTGTCACACAATTCAGGGTCCAGTTTCAGAAGCTGTCAAGTCTGACTAACCCAAGGGAGACAGAACTTTGCTGATAGGTGCAGAGAAGCATTAAACTGACGTATTTACAAAGACTGTGAATTATACATGAGTTTCTGTATGAACCAGACAGGTTTAATGTGCCAAACATTCTTCATGTATTACAGCTGGGTCTCATAATACAACAATTGCATTTTACCATTCTGTGAATTTAAAGCTGGTGGAAGCATGAGACTGACATCTCCAGAGACTTGCATCTGCTCCTGAACAGAACAGCAACTACAAATTCTTCCACAGCATTCACATCACTGCATCCAACCCAGAACAGGCCAAATACCCAAAAGAATGGAGTTTCAGCTTGCATTCTCATGCAGCTCTCAGCCATTCTTCTGAGAAGACGACTGAGGGCATTGACACAGGGTGGGTAACCTAACTTCATCATGTTGTGAGATTGGTCTCCCACAGCACCTTCAAGAGACAGGAGAAACTGTCCCTCAAAATTCAGCAGAGCATGCAAAGGGCAACTTATTTGAGGGAAGCTCTCCCATCATGAGGTATCACCTCAGCTACAACTTTACATATATTTTATAATGTGCTGATACAACCTGGGGAGTAAACCTATAAATCCCCAGGGTCTAATACTACCATACTAATGTTTAACATCATCCCATCCACTCTAGCTATGTTTCTGTAACACCCACAGCATGTTCACTAACAAGACCTCTGTGCTCAGCGGCCTGTGTCCACCTCTGGGTTTCCTGATGCAGCAAAATCCCTAATGCAGAGCTGACATGTCATCTCAGTGCATCTAATATTTAAATAAGCTTTCCAAAAGGCCACTATTTCCCCTGTGAGACTGTTCTGCCTTGACGCTGTGAAATTCCATCTTCAGCTCAGGGATACAGAACAAATGTTCCTATAAAGCATATGCTCAGTTTTTGTAACGGGCTGCATCTGATCATCACCCTTTTCTGCCGCCTCTGAAATGCTGCTAGAACATCACCCAACTGAATGGCAAGAGCTGCTGGCAGGCTTGCAATGAGTAGACTGAGCTGCTCACTGAAGAGCTGAAAAAGAAACAATCACAGCCACTGTCTGCCTACCTATCTGACATGGCCATGATCAGCATCAGGCACGTCAGATCCAGCACCCTCGTGCAGCCTGCCTTCACACAGAGCCCAGCAGTGTGAGAGCACGCCAACCACGTCCTGCAGGCCACTTGTAGAGGTACAGAGGGAAAACACAACCCCCTTGGTAACAGCCATTGCAAAAGGTCTGGGAAAACAATTTCTTTGTATGTGGTTCTCTGATCCAGACAGCTCTACAACAGTGACTGCTTGCACATTCAGCATTGATTTCACAGCCCTTAAATGGTTTACATACTCTCATGGGTCATCTGACCACACAGCAGAAGATGGACTGTGACCACAGCATTACTTTTGCTTTCTACTACACCACTGGGATATGGTTTAAGTTGGAAACTGATCTGGGGGATTATTTAGCTTCAAGCTTTTCTGCAGTGGTCTAACCCCCAACCCATTTTAATGGCATCTGAATGTAGTTCAGCAGATTATGTGAGGCACTAGTAAACTGAGGTAATTTCATCAATCACACTGGCAGACAGGTATGATACATCAATGTAGAAGTACAGGTATATATGAATTCAAAGAATGGAACATCAAGGATTGAATAGGACTCATGAAGGTATTAAAAATTGGAGTTACATGGAAATAATGTGATTGAATTAATAAAGGACAGTATAGCCTGATTACAAACTATCTCTTCCAGAGGAGAGGTCATTGTGATGGAATCCCCATCAAGGAAAATAATTAAGATTAGATATATCACAAAAATAAGCTGTAGAGAAAACTCTTCTCTGTCCAGGAGATTGGTTAGGTGACCTCAACAGTTTTGTCTGTCTCAAATGCCTGTGAACATATGACACAGTAAGAAAGCTGGTGTGTCAGAGACAAACCCAAACCTGAGTGGTTGTTTTCATGGCAAATCCACAGCAGCTTATTCCAAGGACATAATATGACCTGTTCTTCCAGTATGATTATGGAATGGCACGATTATGTCAGCCCTCTGAACACTTATTTTTTTGTAATGAACTGTAACTATTACATGAGAGTGCAGTCCTGGGACTAAGAACATTATTGCACATCTATACCAGCTAAAATATCCACCGCTACACACGTAACACTAAGTAAAACTTGGTAGAACACATTCAAGTGACAACATTCATCTGCTCTCTGTCAGATCACGGTATTTTAGTAGGTTTTGCTCATGGCACATTAGTGTTACAACTGTTGTAGCTCAGTGCTTAGATGGCAAAGTCAGCAGTGGAGGATGGGAGAGGAGCAAAATGTCATTTTAGCATTGTGGCTGGAATAAAATCAGAGAGGAGAGAAGCTACTAAGGAAGTAGTCAGATGTGGAACTTGCAAGACTGACAAATAGCATGAAGGAAAGGGGCAATAGCCACCAACTGGACTCGCTTTTTTGTGGCCACTTCAACTGCTCCAAGTCCACATTTCTGCATCTATTTAGCTTCCCTGTGACAAGATGCTTCAAGAAGCAACCACACACAACACCCAGCTCTCCCACAAACACATCCCACATGAACATCATAGCTATGGGTACAAACAAGGCAGCCCCTTCTGCTCTCCAGTCAGCTTATGGTCAGCTGAGCTGAAACCTCTCACGCCAGATCCAGCATCATAAGCCTGTTACTGGATTTGCTGAATTCCTGCTGAGTGAGGTACGCTTTCTGCAAGATTATGATTCCAAAATACACTGAAGGAGGCCACATTCAACAGCTTCTAATGAAGATACCGTTATTTTTGTTTTCTGCAAGCGCGTGCAGGAGGAACAAGGACGAGATGTGCTTGAGCCCACGGGGTCAGCACACAGGTACACTGGTACCTAGGCAGTCTTTCCCTCCCACATCATTTTTGTGTACCCCAGGCTTCTGATCCCCATTGACTGCTGTCTGACAAACACAGCACTAACAAGCCATAAGTGAATTCATTTGGGCTTCCCATAACTGCTCCTACGTCACAGTGCCAATCAGCCTAATTATGGCAGCAGCCCTCTCTTCTCTCCACACCACTCTGCAAAGAGCAGAGCCTTCCCAGAGGGCCAGTCAACCAGGTGAAGGAAGCAAGCACATTTCTACTTGTCCCAGTCTGCTGGAGGAGGGCAGAGGCTCAGTTAGCTCATGAATAATGCATTGTCTGTTTATGCAGCTCCAGGGACCCACTTCAAATCAGCCTGTGGTCTCCGGAATTACTTTCAGCATACTTGGCCAGACTCTTTGGTAGGGAAATCAAAAAGCTGCTTTCAAAATTTTCTCTGCTCACTTGAAGCTTTCACCCCTCTCTGCTGTACATAATCCAGAAGAAAGGAGACATGATTTTCTGGTCACTCCAGTTTCACGCTGGTACCACTTGGCTGACTTCAGTAGATTTACCCCTCATGTATGCTGCTGTGACACAGTGAGCTTCAAAGATGGCTTAGGAGCATACAGGGATGTACCAGCAATTCAGAAACGACTCAGGAGGAGATCAAGCTGCATGTAGTATCATCAATCCCTTCTAAGCAGATGGTTAAGCACAAAGTATCACAATAAGGACTAACACAGCCTTTTCTTACGTGTTGTAGAGGTGGAATCTGAACTAATGAACAAGTAGTGCAAGAGGGAGAGGCTGAAGTTGTAGGGGGGTGAAATTACAAGATATTCCTCCACCCTGCAAAAAAATCTTTTTAAATACTGGCTCTCATCCCAGAGGTTTGACCCCAGGGGATATGATGTCAGTATGCCAATGGAACAGCAGAAGCAAACCTTGAAATGTAATGTCAACTCCTCCTTGTAAACCTCATCTAATCCAAAATATTTCACATGAGAAAAACTTGCATAAAAAGAAGCCAGGAGGAGAAAAACATAGCTCAACTATACAAAGTCATGCACACTGTAGACATACCCATGTTAGGAAAAGGCTGAGTTGTTCATTGGGCCAAGTTGAGCAAGCCACAGTAACAGCTCCCTTAGCTCCCCCTTTCAAGCCCAGTGTTTAAAAATGTGCCAGTGAAGGCTGTGAACCGGGTGAGAGATGGACAACACTTAGTTTGCCCTCCCCCTACACCTGGGCCTGGCTGAACCACAGATCAGTCTGAAGACACCCACAAGCAATTTCTTGCCTACAAGGCACTGGCTGGGGCTGCCTGGAGTATACTCAAGTACTGCATGCACTTGGAAAGCATCTCAATGAAAAGGCTGCAGGGGTGCTGTTAACACCATCACTGGGACATTTAACTCTATTCAAACAACAGCAAGGAAGTTTGAGCCCACCTAAGCGTAATGCTTGCTGCACAACTGAAATACACTGCATGGGAACCACTGCCAAATCAGGCAGCATCATAGCACAGGTCAGGCTAATACACATATCTTTACAGGCCCTCGCTATGAGGAGCTGGGTGGCTTCAACAAAAACAAGGCAGATGGCAGGGTCGTGACACAGAGCTGAGAGCAACAACCAAGAGCAAGCCCTGACTGAGCTTGGACCAGTGCTATTCCCTTCCCAGAGCATGGAGAAAAGCATTCTCCTGCGAGGCCCTCCTCACAAAAAAACAAAAAAACCCACAAACCTACCAAAGTGCAAATTTTACAGACTTTTTTACCCATTTTCTACACACACGTTGAGTTCAGGCTAGGTCACACTGGCCTTCTGCCTACAGCACATTTCAGCAACCATCTTGGGAAGACAGCTCATACACATGAAAGTATGGGAGGCTATGGCACACAGACACATCAAGACAGGTCACTTCAAACAGACCTTACTGCATTTGGCAAAAACTTCTGGAGTTACTCAACAAGGCGCTTATCAAATGTCCCATGGCTTATTGATGCTGAAACACCTACTCATCACCTCTGTTTAATAAACAAAAATTTCTAACTGTGCCTGACTCCTCTCTGCCTTCCTAATCCTCTAAAGGAAGGCTAGCTTTCCATCCTTCACCATCACAGTGATATTATCAGTAACCTGCTACACTTGGTGCCCAAGGTGTTTTCTGCCTGACCAGAATAGTTCTTGGTACCTCAGTGGGGAGTCTGCAGTGCCAGACAGGTTGCTTTATTCCTTCACTCAAGAGTCTTGATCTTTGAAGTTCATCTCCACAGGGACAGAGCCTTTACAGAGTCTTTCTCTGGAAAGTTCAAGACAGCTTGAAGAAAAGACAGTAAAGGTAACACACTTCTCTGTTTAACCTTTTTCACCACCAAAGCATACAGCTAGCATTTTCACTTCCAGGGAAGGTTCATTAATTCACTGCTTCTTAGTGTTGGAGATGTGACAACTCTCATTGAAGTCAACAATGTCTTCCTCCCTCTCAGTTCACCCTTTCCCAGAGTAATGCAAATCTCACTTCAGGTCCTGCCCCAGCCCTCTCCTCCCAGCTGCATCCCACTGCCAGGGACCCACCACCACCACGTGAGCCCCTGCAGCACATCCCAGGGGCAACTGGTGCCCAGCTCTTTCCAGGCAAGCAGCCCACGGCCAGGTAGTGGGAGGGGAGATGGGGAACACAGCTCCCAGGCAAGAGGGAGGGCAAACAGGGGAATCTGTGAGTACCAAGAGCTACACCCTCTTTCCCCTTCCATTTGCAAGTGTCATCCCAGAAGCACAGCCTGCTGCATTAACACTTGCTCCCTCCCACTCCAACTCTCTCCCATACCCTCCCCTGCCGGCCTTTATTCAGTTGGCTTCCTCAGGCCAAATTTGTCAGCATGATGGGTGCCTTTCCATTTTCTGTTTTCATCTATTTTTCCCATTTCTAACAAGAGGTATCTCACAGTCAGCCCTGAGAACAGCCCCTCCCCTCTTATCATTTGACTGAAACACATCCTCCTCTTCCAGGCAAATGTTATCTGAAGTTTTCAAGCAATGCATTTTCAAAGACAAGAAATGCCAAAGAACGCTGCTAAGCCTTTTCACCACTTCACACAAGACTAGGCATGGCTTGTCACATTGCTGTGACATTCAGGGAACCTGCAGCAAGTGTCTGTCTCCTGCAAAGGTGGCAGAGGGAAGACTTAGGTGGTTTCTACCCCTAATACAGGACTTTAACCTCAACAGCCCATGCTACTCCCCACCCTTCCTAAGTCTCCTTTTTTTTTGGCACTGCTTCCAAACAAAAGTAGTAAGCCAAACCCAGGCCACCAAATGTAAGAAAGCCAGCCATGCAGAAAGAAATACAGTATTCTCCTATCTGACTAAAGTTTGCTGCTGTGCAGACAGTAGTAGCAGCATGGCCCAACTACGGCCCACTGCACGCTTCTACAACAAATTCCATTTTCTTTATCCCACTCCCAGTATTTACAGCTTTTTACTTCTCTGAGATAAAACCTGGCAAAAAGACACCAGCCATAAAACAAGCACTATACTAGAAAGAAAGAAGTATTTGTTTAAAGAAAAACCACTTGGTCTGGCCACTTCTTTCAATCTCACGGAAATGCCAAGACAATGCAAGTGACTGGGTTTGGCTTCCCACTTCTTGTAATGCTGCTTTCAGTAGAAGACCAGTTTCTTTGGAATTTTGGACAAAACAACAACTGCTAAACAGAAAGTGACTTCAAACAGATGACTTTTTGCCAATAGCAGATCAGAAGGCTTTCAAGTCTTTAGGCTTCAGGCATGTGGAAGTTCCATTAGGGTCACGCCTGACACACTCCTAATACTGATCAAGCTCTCAGGGGTGAAATCTGGACACTTGTGAACAACCAAAAATTTCAGAGACAGCATAGTTCTTGGGAGCTGTGAATCTTTTAGGACTTGACCTTGAATGCAATTCTGCTTGAATTTTCACAGTTAGCCTCCCACCAAGTGAAAGACACCTCTGCACTGATGCCTAACAAACCTACTGCCTAGAGGACAACTGCATCTATTCCACTGCTTTACGCAAATGCAGAGAGGGATGAGCTGCCTAGGAGTCCAACCCTGCCCAGGTGAATAACCCCCTTCCCACACTGTAACCCAAAACACTCACTGCTGTACTGAGACAGTCCAGAATAAGAGCTCTGCAAGCTCGTGCTGCTTCTGATCACTCACCACTGTTGATGTGCTTCAAAAGAATGGGCTCCAACACCTGCAGCTACCAACAGAAGTGAGAGTTTTCCCATCATTGTAAAACTTCTCATGGGACATGTAATTAGAACAGGAAAGAAGGAACGCCACAGATGAGCTAAAGGCTATAGGATCTGCAAAACTGAGAACCAGAGACGCATGGGAGTCCCATCCCCAACTGCTCCAAGTGTTCTTCACCTGCTCCACTTCTAACCCCAAGGACCTTTAACCCAAAGGAGGAATAAAGAATGACTGCATCCATATTTCTGTGGGAAAGAATTTGAGTTACATGAGCACAGGGGGATACTGACATGAAAAAAAAGATTAAATTCTCCTAGAAAATGTAGCGATAAATCTCAGATTGCTCCACACGGGCCTTTTTTCTGGTTTCCATGTCTGAAAAGCAACAGGCCAGCTGAAATCACTTTAATCCTACCAAAATCAACATTTGACTATAAATACCTGAATTTTCACTACCTCGCGCCCTGTGAAGCAATTTACAGTTACTTGAGCATCAAAAAGGAGAAGAAACAAGATCCAAGACTGAAAATTCAAGGCATTTTGGATGATATATTTGCCAGTTTACCTACTTAAAGCACATAAGGCTTGATGTTCCACGTCATCGATGGCATTTTAATTAATATCCTAACTACTGTCCACCTCAATGCATCTCTCACAGTCTTGTAATTACAGGTTTAGAGATTGGGACAGAACAGCTGCATTAAATCAGAACAGAGGCTCATGCTACACAGTCCTCCGACCGGAGTTACAAAGTCTATCTCAGTCTGAGGTTAATTTTCTGACTTCTCTTCCTCTCTGGCCATATTTTTAATTTTTTTTTTTCCAATCAAGAAACTACCTCCACTGTTTGATACAAGAAAACTGAAGCAGCACAATTATCCACACTAATTTCCCTAATTCAGGCCCTGACAGGCTTTACAGCGCCAGACAAGCCTGGAATAAAAGAACAGGTAATGACAAAAAGATAGACTGACAAGGTGATCTTATTACTACAGATATGTATTCTGGGAACAATACTAAATTACAAATTAATATATTTTATTTGCTGGCAGGACTGGAAGAATGCGACACTCTCATTTTTTCCTGCATCAACAGTTGCAGCAATTTCACAAGCCTATTGCTACAGCATAACATCATCTGAAGTTTGTTCTAGAGATTTTTAATATACAGACGAAGAATATATCTCATTACAATCATGAGATCTGCTTGCTTCCTACAGACTTCTAGCTGCAAGCACCACATAATCCACATGCAATGCAAGCTACATACTAAGACCACACAGCCAGTTATAAAAACCTAGATGTATCCATCACTCTGATCCAGAGCTGCAGTGCAAGTAAAACTAATATTCTCTACGAGTAAAAAAACAGTTTCCTGTGCTTCCCTGCTGTTAATTCTTTGATGCATCCTTTTCAATAAAGAAATGTAAAAGTAATTCCTCCCCAAAGTAAGCAAAAACCTCAAAATCCAGTCCTTAGTCATTAAACCAAAGAGCTCATAAGGCCAATTAATAACTCACTTGTTGCATTACATTTAAGACTCAAGAGAGCCTTAAATGATTTGCCAAAACCTGATGTAGCAGTTAGAGCATCATCCCACAATTTTCTGTCAGGCACCAAGGAAAGGAAATGTTTTCTAACGCCTATTTATTTATTTACCACCTTGGTGAAAAGCACTTGACACTCAGATCTACCTAGAAAGACATCATTCATGGCTCTGCACAGTGCAACTCCATCTAGTGCAAATTCCCTGTAAGCATGACAAGACCCCAGTAGTGCATGCAGCTCCAGCAACTACCAGCACCCTGCTCACTCTCACCCAGCACTAACAGATGGTTCTGTACAATGCAAGAGGCCAAGCACAAGCACTCTACAGGCTAAAAAAATGCCCAGACATGAAATTACATATAACTTTTTTGATGCTTCATTTGAGCACTCCTAACAGCAGCTGCAGATCTGAACTTGCTCCTATCAGCTTGAGCTGATGCTCGAGGTTGTATTTGCAACCAACATTTACACGTGTATGCAACTGTTTATCTTCCAAAACAGCATTTGCTGCAGTCAGCCCAAAAAGGCCCTGCCCATTTGCTAAAGAAAAGGGTTTCCCTGTGTGCAGTGGGCCATAACAAATACTAAAGAGAAACTCCATACTTCAGTAAAAATAAATACACAAGTATCCCAGCCACTGAGCCATCACTGCTCATAGCAAGCTGCCCTGTTAAGATTTTTTTTTTAAGCATCTGTTAAATAAAGCTCCAATACTGGAAAGATGATTACTGACATCAATAACCCACGAAATATTCAGTGCCTCAGAAAGTCCTTGCAATTCCTTCACAAGCTGCCCTGTACACATTAAAAAGGGACACTCACAAGAGTAGCAGTAGAGGTTATTCTCCTCTGTGGACCAGGTTACTCTGCACTCTTCCCCAGTCCTCTCTTCCCACGCTGGTTTTAGAGTCCTTGCACAACCATCTGGGGAAAAGCCCTGGCCAGAGTGACAGCGACTGGTCCTCTTCCAGCAGCTCAGATGTGCTTCCCATGGCTATCATCCACTCAACAGCGTCCAGCAGGTCCCGCAGGGCAAGAGAAGAGCAAACCTCAGAGGCCTCTGCTTCTGCCCCTGACACCAGCTTCCCACACAAACTTCAGCAAGTCTCTTAATTTCCCTGTGCTCCCTCATCCCCAGTCTGTAGTTTTGAGCATCCTGAAAGATGAAACCAGCTTCAGGAAGGCAGGAAGTGCAATCTAATTAAAACACACAACCTGTGTTACAGAGAATGGAAGCTCAGGACAGAAATTCTGAAGCTTAATTCCCATCATACCCCTCTTGCTTAGAGCAAATAGGAGTCTCATCAAACACACAACAAGGGTATAGAGGAACAATTTTATCCCCACCTGACATGTAAAGGGTCAGGTCCCTCGGCACACAGATGGAAGCAGGTGCGGCCTCAGCAGCTGCCAAAACATCTATGCACATCATCAGGCCTTGTGAAGGATCACCTTCACCTACGTGAACAAATCTGTAATTTCAAACAACGACAACCACAGTACCATCACAATTAAATTTATATGACAAGCTGTGTGTGAGACAGCACTATAATCAAAGGCATAAATAACTCTGCTAGACAGCATCAAATCTCACAAGCAAACAGAACAGCATTCACGAGACAGAAGCAAGATGGCTTGTGAACACAATTTCCTCATTTTAGGCATCCTATGCGTCCAAGTATTTTTTCCTAATGGCTATGTGGTGGAGTAAAAATTATATTCAGAATTACATTTCAGGTCCATGGTTTTCTCAAGCTATCCAACAGTCACAGGCCATGTCCACACGTACTTTGGCTAGTTTAACAAAGATGTCACCCCTGCAAACCAAACATCTCATGACATGGATTTTTAAACAGAATTCTTCAGCAACATGAATTTAAAATTCAGGACACCTTCTCATGCATTTGGATAACGCTACATCCACAAACTAGTCTCAGGGAGTGCTGCTTAGGACTCTGCCTGAGAGGAAAGTCTTTATCAAAGCATCTCATACTGTTTAACCACAAAGCGCCTTTCCCAGCACTAAACTGTCAAGTTCCTTCAAGGCAAGCAGCAAGTCACAAAAGAGTTCTGCAAGCACTGTCACGCTTATTTAGTGATAGATTTTTGCAGGCTATGGCTAAGGTATCTATGCACCTCTGCTCCAAATATTTTACCTCTTATTTTTCATTCCTGCAGACATGCTGCCATAACATGTTATAGAAACACAACTGTATTGAGCTATGGAATTGTACAGATGTAGCTACATCTTCAGATTTTTTGAGGAACTGGTACAAAAGCCACTTGCAAGCAAATTCCTACTTACGTGAATTACCATGCCTTACAAATATTCTCTATAAGGAACCAGTGATTTTTGTCTTCAAGCAGACTACTTGTAAGCAAAGGTTTGCAGAACTGTGTCCCAAGACTCCCACCAATCATTTCCTAAATTGACAGAAATGCCTTTGCTGAGAGGACACAGATCTGCAAGGCCAGGCCCCTCTCCCTGAGGCACAGTTAGTTTTTCTTTTGGGCCACAATCTGTTCTCAGTAATATCATCATAAATTTCAACTATTTCCTTTGATCCGGTAGAGCTTTAATTGCATTTACAGTGGAGCAAGCAGGATTAGAATCAAAGCTTTTACATACAACTTTCAGGCACATTTCTGGAACTTATTTTGATGCAAACAAGCTTAGCTGCAATTCTTTCAGATGTTCTCCCAGCTATTTTCTCTCCCCTTTCCTATCCCCACATCAAACACTAACAGTTGCATTGTCTTTTATGGGCTGAGGAAGTGAAGGAAGGGAAGGGATTTCCAGGAATTTTTAATTTATGTATTTTTCGTCCTAATGGTTTTTTTAAATTTTATATATGTATATATGAAACTATATGTCCAGACACCCAGAGAAAGAACTGGGAGTGCTCAGCCTAGCCCTTGGTTTCACATTTTTAAGCAACATCACTCCAGCACAGCAAGGATAATTACTATTTTATAGTTCTCTCTCCTTGCTTGACGCCATTTGAATTTTGAAAAGCTCTCTATATTAAGGCTTCTCATTAGCCATGTGAAGCCCAGTACCCTAGAAACAGTATTTAATTCAACCATAACCTCCCTTCTTGGGCATTTCCTGGCAAAAAAAATTGCCAGATGGAATAGCTGAAGACAGCCAAACATTCACTGCAAGGAAGTGCCAAAACAAGGGTCTTTATTGCTGATAAAAGCCATGGAAACATCAGAATGCAAAACAAAGGTGCTGCCTTTTTTTCACTTCCATCTGCTTCACTAAAGCCATGATTGCTGCTGTGATGAAATTGAAGGCACCAGTTTTCACCCTGAGACAAACTCCAGCACAGTAGCAAATGACAAAAGCAATCTGACTCCCTGTGTTAAATCACTATGTTTACTCTTACATTACTACCAAGCAAGTTCCTCACACCATGTTCTCATCTTCTGTGCTCTTCACCATACTCATACTTAGGAGCTAGGCCTGATAAAAAAAAAAAAATCTTTTATCATTAGCCCTGGCTACGCTAAAACAAAGGATGCTATGGTCTCTTTCTGAAGGGCAAAAGGAGGTAAACTCAGCCTCCACAACTCCCATTACTCTGTGAGTCAAACCTGTGTATTAATAAGATCTGGTGTTTATGATATCATGGATGCCAGTTCCACCATCTGGAAGTGCAGCTATCCCAGGCATCCACAGTGCTCAAGGACAATTATGCTTACACTTGCCAGGTGGATGAGTCTTGTCTGACACGGGTGGTCAGTGCCAGCTGTGCAGGGCAGCAAGGCTCATCCCCCTCTGCTCTTCACCACATTTTTAGCATAGCCAGCTCCTGAACAAGCACAGAAGTTTGGAAACCTTTTGCAGACTTTTGTTCAAAAGTCTCCAAACTCACAGTGACCCAAAAGCCAAACCAAATTCCTCACAGTGTCCACAACCATAAACCACTTGAATGAATAAATGGACCATCTTTGTGCAGAGCACAGCTATACCAACACACCTAGAGCTGGACTGGACCTGTAACACGGACACATCCGTGCCAGCTGAACACTCCAAAGATGTATGCAACTGACCACTGATGCCTGCACAGGAGCAGGAATAACCTGTACCACATACAGGTGCCATTGTGCTGCAAAACAGTGTTCATGCCAAGTCACACCAGCTGGACTTCTAATGACCACAGAGCAATTACTGCATTAAAGAAATCATACCCCTTGCAGTCATAATTATACTGGTACAAAAATCTATGTGCAGACCAGGCCTTAAATCAATTTAGCAAACCTACACAAGGGATTGTCCCTCTTTAATTACATAGCCATTTAAATAAATTTGTTTAAATCAAGACCTGAAATAATTTATTTTAAGGAGTATGGTTTTGTTACCTGCATGCATGTTGACCTTGCAACTGACTTTGACAGCTCACTCTTTGAAGTTCAGAGTTTGTTACATGGATAATAACAAAAAAGCAGTAGGGTAAACACTTCTGCTTCAGTGGTTTGAAGCAACCAGAACAATTCATAGCCACTTGAAATAGTAGTGTGGCAAACAGATATAACAGTGAAGGGGGCTGTTGCATTGCAGCAGCCTGTGAAAAACACTCATCTTGGCCATCCTGGAAATTTAACCCCATTTTCATCCTTGGTGCTCTGCCATCACTATTGCACGATGGGCAAAATCTACTATGCGCACAAAGAAAAGGACAGTAAGCTGCAATATGCTTCAACACTATTTCCATAGTTTTCAAACAAAAGCAAACAGAACAACATATTTGGTATTTTGCAGAGCTTTTACCCTGCCTCCATCAGGGGTTGTGCTCAACTATCCATGTCAGGAGCACATAGCAAACCTCTGTCATGTACTGTCAATCTCAGGCATAAGAGGGCTTTAAAAAAAAAAAAAAAAAAAAACGGAAAAAAAAAGAGCAAGAAAAGAGGCACCTATGGGAAGCTTGAAAATCTAGTCATTTTATTTGCCCAACGTATTTTCCCTTCTCCACATTTACCTAGATATTCTCCCTTAATTTATATTCTTTCAAAATCTGGAACACAGCAGCAGCTTGCAAATCCTTCCTTTACCTATACCACTGATCACTCGGCAACTCAAGTCCCTAAAACCAAGCAACAAGACAAAGTCACAGAGGAAAGGTCTACTGGAGATGGTTCAGACAGCTCAGTACCACAGCAGGCATCACAGTGTCAAGAATGAAGGCACAAAGCTACACAAGAAATAATAATAATAGCAACAATAATAAAAATAAATTATCTGTCTTCTGATGTTTCCCATATCACAGGAGTGCAATATTCTATTCTAGAAATTAAATAATTACAATACGTGGCTTGGGCACAGCTCTAACACTATAAACACACCTTTTATCAATACCTTCTCTTATCTTCTCATAGAATCAAGCTATGCTGCACATTTTCTATTTGTGCAACAGCACAGCTGTGCCATTTCAACAAAAAAAAAATAGCTGCACAAGATGTTGTCTATGTGATATTCAGTGTGCAAACTGTGCCATCAAGTGAAATACAGAAGGAGATCCTCACTAGCACAGCCACAAGGCTAGACATGCACTGAGCACCAACGCCTGCTTCGCTCATAGGAGATATTTTACTGCTTCCAGCCCTTTTTTAGTTAACTTACACTAGTCAAATCTTCCTCAGCCATGCCAGAAGCCACGCCTCAGAGAGCTGCTTACCTCTTCCATCCATTTGCAACGCCAAATCAAGATATTATAGCACTGCTAATGCTGGTTTGTCTCTGTTAGCACTGACAAGGGTGCCCTGGGAGGACCTGTGCTGGAAACAGCCCTGGTGTGCACCAGTCTTTGAACAGATGAGTTTTTCCAGCACCACAGACAGTAAAAAAAAAATAGCTGTATTTGCCACCATCACTAACACGATGTAAGAGCAGAATGGAGCAACAATAGTGTTCAAAGCACAATGAAATGATAAAAGTAATCAGCACTTGCATATGTAAAGATTTACCAAAAAAAAAAAAAAAAAAAAGAAGACAACAGCATCCCAACACATATATTAAAAGAAAGATTTCTCTTCAAAGTATCACCCCTGACTATGGGCTCTGACAGCATGACAGATCAAATCAAACACTGGCAGAGGTCAGCAATGCCCTGGTTTTCTTCACCTCACCATGCCAAAGGTCCAAGCCCCCAGCAGTCAAGCAGATGGAAGGAGGGTGTCTGTGCTCCGGCACATTTTGCCATTTAAATCACAGGGAGAAGTGGGGCTGCTGAGGGCTTGGGCTGCCATTGGTTTCAACCAACTCACCTACAGAGCACAGTAAACTCTGATAGCAGACAGTAGCCTACCAAGTTTGAGAGATGCTGCTCTCCACATCACCCCTCCTCCAGCTGAGTGGGCCCAGGCTACTCCTGCAGCCACCCTGAGGAGAGACAGCCCAACCCATGTCTGTTGCCCACACTGGTCTGGAGACAGCATCTCGGGATCCCCAAGGCCAAGCATTGTTTAAAAACACTAGGAAAGAAACTGCAGCAACACAAACTGACCTGACTGGACACAGGATCACAGTTAGGATCTTCATGTCTAGCATTGTTTACAACAACCACTTCCATCACAATTGGCTGCTTCTCAGGCTAGGCAAATTTGGGTGTGTCATCACAGCATGAGCTCCGTGTCCCAGTATTCCAAGCCTGGTCCATGCTGGCCCCCCACCCCACCTACCACTGCAACGACAGAACTGGCAGCTACTTCCACACAGAAGAGAGCCATTGGGAAAAATGAAAACACGCCTTTGATTTGAAGGTCAGAAAGGAAATGAGGTGGGGGGGGTTTCTGTTGGTTTTTATTTATTATTCTTATTCGTTTGGGTTTTAAACCTCAACAGTGGTCTTTACCTCAACTGTCTCGGAGGCCCAGTATCTCTGCAGGAATTTTACAGGAATGATACTGGCATTAAAGGTCTGCCGTACTGAGAGAAAAAGGCCAACGGAAGAGTTAGAGGCCATTTTCTGTGGTATACCTTCATCACTCAAGTAGAAAGACTACATGCAGCCGATTGCCAGCAGGCTCTTTGGACTGCCTTTCCAATAAATGTAAAAAAAAGGCATCACAGCCTTCGCTAGCTCTGCTGATTAAAGATAGACAGCACTTCATCTGACTTCTTTTGCAATAAGATGACCATAATTCACATTTAATATGCCGCAAAGTCATCTGCCTTCCAAGTACAGGAGCATGTTCTGCTGAAAGTCACTGCTGTTAGGTCAAATTTAAACTCAGTATTACAGGACAGAAATTGCATTGCTATTAATAATATACAGTCATGATAATGTTTTCCCTTAATAGGGCATCTCTTCCCCAAGAATCCTAATGCTGTATAAACTCTGGACTGAGTTTTATCCACTGCTACAACTCTAACTTCTGCCTGATTTGCATGGGTGCAGAGGAATTTAGAAATTAATTAGAGATTGCATCAGATCTGTAAATTACTTCACTGTAGCTGGATGTTCCTCCCACCTCAGAGGTAGACGCAGCAATAATATTGTCAGTGCTTTAACATGGAGTTCTCACAAACACATTTTGGACAGCAGGCCTATATTGCATGCCTGTGTGGAGCCAGTGCTTCCTGTAAAGCGATGGGAAGGTAAGGATCTGAGCAGTACTATTTATTTCCTCTCTAAATAAAGATGCTCCCTCATGACCACGATCAAGCATAGAAGAACCACCAATCAGCAAAAAACTCTTAAGTGCTCCTTTAGAGGAGCAGCTTCTGGAGGGCTGAGAAAGTCATACTTTGTGTAGTCCCCAGGCAGAATGGACTCCTACCATGCGCTGCTACAACGTAAACATTTTAAAAACTAATACTACGTAGACATGGCTGTGAACACGTGCAGTAAATATTCAACACACAGCTCAGTGTTCCTGTCCTTAACTTGGGATGAAAGAGTAAGCAAAACAACTGTAAATAGAATCAAGGATAACATCTCCAGAGATATGCTAAACATCTGGTACTTGAGTCTTCTCAAAAGCGAAACATTTGCTCCCCAGAAACACTTACGTGAACTCAGGAATAAGCTCTCTTTAGCCACGGCAACTTGATGCAAACACCAACAGGACCAGGCACATAGAAACATCTGTGCCTTCAAGATGAAATGTCACCAAGGTCTTCTCAGAACCACAGGCAGTAAATCATTTCACCTGATGTGGCAGCTACTCAGTCACACAAAGCAAGTGTTTCAGTCAGGGTCTGAAGAATGTCATATCTAATTGACTGAGGAGGGGTTACACTGGGAAGAGTCACGTGCTGACAGTTTTGAACTAGGTGGAGGGTCCTATCATGATGTCTGTGCTAGCAGCTCTTCTGATGCTGGGCACAAACAGGCACTCAATAGCTGACATATTCCATCCCTGTAAGCAAACACATCTCCCCTGCCTGATCAGGCTTGGGATACAACTGTACTGCTGAAGCATGCGGGCAGGGGAAAAGAGGACGACTTCTAGCAAACACACCAAATGTTTCAGTTCAGTGAGAATGGAAACCGCCCCTATTCAACAGCAGGATTGTTCTCAATGCTTACCTAAATATTCACCCATTGATCTTTCTTGACCACCAAGCAGCAAGTCAGTCAGGATATTAGTTTTATATTATGCTCCAGGGAGTGAATTCAAAGCAATAACAAAAAGAGCTCCTAAGTGAGCAGGACAGACCAGGGGCAAGAAAGGGAAAGAGTCAATCAGGCCCATTTTGTAGAAGCAAACAAGGAATTTGACTCCTTTTATCCAGAAGTGACAGAGGCCGTCAGCATATTTCACAAAAAACACCACATGTTTTATTTGTGCTTTTGGTCACTGTTCAAACCAGCCTAGTTTCCAATTCTCTCTTGATTTCAGTCTGTTCCAAAGACTTGCCCAACATTGATCCTGCTCCTAAGAATACTACCACAGAGTCGGATGTAGCTCAGGAACCTATTTCTAACAGAGACTGGCAGCAGAGGTTTAGAAGAAAAGCTAGCAGGGCAAGTTTGAAGCTTTTTTCTCCCCTCAAAAGCTGCCAGAAAACCACAGTTTGGGGACTTCCTCAGCTGGGGCATATATTCATACATTTCTGTTTCAACAGCAGTTGATAGGCCACTGTGCCAAAAACACATTTCAAGCAGCAATACATCTACATGTCAGGTGCATCAGTGAAAGCAAAACAACTGAGTCCTTCCAACCGAGTGGCCAGAGTTAAACACAGCTGCAGGGACACCTGTTTCACCCCACCTTCACCTCTGGAGTCTGCATCAGAAACAGGCCAGAGTGAACTTCATGTGCTGCAAATCCACAGTGTAAACTCCACTCTAGATGGATGATGGAAACACCTGCAGCTGCTTCCTTGGGCTTTCACTTCTTAATAATGAAACTTTTTACCAAATGAGAACACAGCTTTGGGAAACAAGACCATTTAAAATAAAACACAGGTATCAAAGAAAAGTTGGTGTCTGTCTCTTCCCAGGCCAGATACACATCCTGTAATAGAGAAGCCAGACACACGTGTTATTAACAAGTAACTCATGTCTTCCTCAACCTCTTCTACTGTAAGGCAGGACATCATATTTAGACCTCCTGAAGTCTCCACCTGTAAAACTTCTGGTCTCCCCTTCTATCACTAGCTGCTACATATTATTTCTTGTGTGAAATTTCAAGAGTAAGGAATGTTTTTCCATCTTTTGCTTTCCTCAGTCTATGTAACATTGCCCCTGTTTACCAGAGCCTTCTGAACCTCCCATTTGAATTGCACTCTCTCCCACAAACCAGAAAATGTATTGATTAAAGCAAAATAATCACTCCGGGGCACAGCAGCTCCCAAGTCACGAACGACAAGCAGAACTAGGAGATGGAGCTGCCAGCAGAGAGATAATCCTCTCAGCAGTTTGGAAACTGCTGCTCTGGCTCCCTGTTTGCACCTATAAAAACATGACAGAACTTTCACTGTTATAGACCCAATGTCCGTATTTAAAAAAAAAATTTAAGAAAATTTACCTCTGAAATAACTATGAGAGGAGTTATTTGTAGTCCAACACAAATTTCTGTAATAATCTTTTAAGTGAAACACTAAAAAAAAATTATCAGATATTGCACATTATTGCCTTGTAACCTGTTTAATGACCATTCCATGCATTTTTACACAAACATCCTTACCCCTAAAACATATAGATAATAACCACGGGGGAAAGGGAGGAAACCCTTTAACTAGAGGTGAAAGGGAACCAAGAATGGTGCTGTTGTAATAAACTGGGAGAAAACACCTTTTTATCCTGCTCTGGTCTGTTGCTAGCAGATTGCATCAGCAAGCTACCATTAACATCTCAGCTACATCAATTCATAGAACAATTCATAAATTCAGCTCATGTTTGAGAGCAGACTTTTTTTTCTTTTTTATCTGCAAATATTCAGAGAAGGACAAAACATTATCACTTTATTATGCTAGACATGTGTCCGGCCCTCTGAGAAAAAGCACACCAATTGTGTTTCTTTATTATTTCAGAAATTTTGTTCTTCTATCAGCTGCCTTGTGTCCGCCTGAAACCTCATGGGACTCTACCTCTAAGATGACAGGCAAGCTGGGTCACTTCCATGAGCAACACCTGCAGGAAGAGAGTGTCACAGGAAAACTGACACAATTGTCGCCAAATTAATGTGTGTCGAACTTGAAACCTTGTTTCCTTATACTGTCCTTTATATATGTTTTGTGGGATATGTACTTCGACACTACAAATTCATTCACACATCATTCTGGCAAGCAAGTCAGGCTTCTGGTGCAAGCGTAGCATCTTCAGGAAAAAGTCAAAAGTGTATTATAAAAGAAAAGTAAATGTTCTGACTCAAAGAACAAGCATTTCCTAGTACAGAAAGTAACACTGAGCAAATATTTCAGACAAATGCCTACACTGTACTTGAGGCAGGACTTGTTCTTTAGGTACTGACTTAATTTCCTTAATTGCTTAATTTTAAATGTTGAAAACACTAGCTGGCTGCGATATTAGCAGCATTTGAATGGTGACTAACTCCTTAATGAGTATGCTAGTAGCAATGTAACACCACGACACGCCACACGCATTTATGAGGCCGAGAGCGATAGCAATCACCCTACTTAGCCGCAGCCCCAGAGCCGGACCAGCCACCCGGGCTCATCAACCTCCACGCTCTCTGCGACGACACCTGGTTTTCCTCTCGTTTTCACCTTCTGTCACCTGTACTTGCGGGGACAAATTAGGACTTCCTTACTGCATAGAGTGCTTCCACTCAAATCCATCGGAAATCCAGTGTCCGAGGACCAGTGATCACGAAACTGGAAGAGTGAAGCCCAGACTTGCGCTCTGTACACAGGAGAGAGCGAGATGCGGCCCGCTTCTGCACGCCTGACACCAGAGCAGCTCACCACAGTGCATGCCTACTTTTTCAGTCCCTCCTTCCCTTTGTACGTGAGCTTGGCTAAGCCTCGGCAGTAGCAGCGTTTCCTCTGCTCTCACCGCTTCCTGCCTCCGTCTCTGGTTCGCAGCTGGGGTCCGGGGCAGCGCGGACACCGCAGCCCCCGAGCAGCGCGGGTGCCCCGGGGCGGGCGCGACGCTCGGATCCCCTGCCAGCCACGGATGGGAACCGGCGGGCGGGATGATCATTTCCTCCCTTCTACCGCGACTTTCTCCTTTTTACCACGACACGGGTGACACCTGCTCGCTCTTCCCGCACCCTTGGGTGTCAGGCCCGGCCCGGCCCTGGCCAGGCTTGCCCGAGCATCCCGGAGGGGCGGGTCCCCGGCGCCGAGGGACCGCGCCGGCGGGCACCGGGGATACGGGATGTCACACCGAGCTGCCGCAGCGCCATGCCCCGCGCCCCGCCGCTCCTCGGCCTGCACCCGCGGCTCGGCCAGCCCCTCTCCGGAGGCACGGGGAATGGGGAAGCGGGATGAAGAGTAAAGCGAAGGGAAAACTCCGCGCTGATGGGGGGCGGGGTGGGGAGGTCAATTCCATTCAGCCCGAGGCGAGCGCGAATCCCGAGCCCGAGGCGGGGTCGCCGCCCCGGCCGCCCGCACTCACCCAGGGTCTTGACGGCGACCTGCCGGGTGAGCGGCGGCGGCAGGTTGACGCAGACCAGATCGACGTCCTGGTGCAGCAGCACCTCGTCGATGCGGCTGGTGTAGAAGGGGACGCTCATCTCCTTGGCCAGCTCCTCCGCCTCCTCGGGCGTGCGGCCCCACAGCGCCTTCACGGCGAAGCCCTCCGCCTTCAGCAGCGGCACGATCACCCGCGCCGTCAGCCCGGTGCCGAACACCCCCACCCCGGGCAGCATGGCGGCGGCGAGGCGGGTGGCACGGCGCGGCGAGGCGCTCCCTCCTTCTCTCAGCGGGGACAGGGAGGCAGCCTCCGCTCGATACCGCTGCTGCCGCTGCCGGGGCCGGCACCAGCCGCCCCCCGCCTCAGCAGCGCCGCGGCCGCCGGCTGCCCCGCCATGCCCGCACCATCCCACGCAGCCCCGCGGCGCCGCGCTCCCTCCGGCGGGCGCGCAGGGGCGACCGCCCTTCCCCGGGCGGCGGCGCGGGCTCAGCGCCGCTCCCCTCCCATGTTCGCCGGCGCCCGCTCGCCGCCGGGAGGGCGGCGCGTCGCTGTCACCTCCCGGGTGTTCCTGCCCCGCCCGCACCGCCCCCGCCGCACCATTGGCGGCCGCCCGTCCCGGCACCGCCCCGCCGCCGGCACCGGCGCCGCAGGGCGCCCCTGGGAGCGGCGGGAGCGCCCGCCCGGCCGCGCGGCGCGTCCCGGGATGCGGGGACGCGGTGCGGGCATCGCCCGCAGGTGCGCTCCGCGGCACCGCGGGGGTTTGCCGTCCGCCTGGCGGGGCGGTAGCGGGGCATCTCCGGGGACTTCCCTCCCTTCCCTACCTCTTCCCCAACGGGAGAACCTCTGAGGGGTCGTGGTGATGGGGAGTCGTCGGAGTCACGCCCCGGTGAAGGCACAGGAGAGCTGGGAGAGCCACGGCGGCAGGCTGGCGTGAGCCGGTCGTCCATCGCCCTGCGGTCCGTCTCGTCCGGGGATTGTCCTTCGGAAAGGAGATGTCCCAGAGCACGAGGGGAGCTGCCCTGAACCCCGACAGCTGCCGTGCGCGGGGTCGGATTCCAGCTCCACCACCTGCGCTTCCCACCGCATCCCCTCGCCTGAGATGCCCAGTCACCCCCATCCCACACCGGAATGTTGTTCATTCGCTCCCCTTACAAATACCAAGACTCTTCAGCTTTACTGGGACATTGGTTCTCCTTTTTCCCAGCAAAGCATCATTATGACAATCCCCTTCTCCATGGGTCTACTTACATAGTTTAAAAACCACAGATTTGCTAAGGTGGCTTAGGAAGCTTTAGCTGCTGTTGCTCAGTCCACAGCATTTGTCCAGGATCTCTGGAGGCCTGGAAGAAGCCCAGGCAGAGCAGTAAACAGACCAGGCACAGAAAGTTAAATTTGTTGTGGGCAGGAATCCTGCCTCCTCTGCAGACACAGTACTTGCTGCTGTGCTCTAGGTGTGTCTCAGGAGTGGCTGGTTTGCTGAGGGCATGTCAGGGATTTCATAAGCAGGTGCATAGCATGCAACCCATCAAATAGTAGAATCATAAAATCATAGGATGGCTTTGGTTGGAAAGGACCTTAAAGAGCACCTAGTTCCAGCCCTGCAGCCATAGGCAGGGGGACACCTTCCACTACATCAGGTTGCTCAAACCCCAATCCAACCCGTCTTTGAACACCTTCAGAGATGGGACAGCCACAACTCCACTGGGCAACCTGTTCCAGTGTGCCAGCACTCTCAAAGTGAAGAATTTCTTCCTAATGTCTAATCTAAACCCACCTTTGCCCCTTGTCCTATGACTACATGCCCCTGTAAAAACTCCCTTTGCAGAAGACAAAAGCTTCCAGCACCACTGCAGTGCCCCGTGCCAGCTCCTGCTCATCCTGCCTTTGCCCCTGTCTGGGCTGAACACTGGGCCTCCAGAGCCACTCTCCTGCCAGCCTGGAGGCCGCTAGGTGAGCCCGGGAGTGGGCGAGCACTGCAGTGCCCACTGGCCTCACACAGGTCTGTGCAGACCTCGCTCCCACAGGGGAATCTCTGCCCCGGCTCTGCGCACAGATCAGCCCATGTGAGAGCAGAGTAGCTCCTGTGAGTGCCACACTGTTACCTCACTGCCTGACTCTTTAAAAGAAAAATTACAAAACACCCTGCTTCCAATTAAAGATGTTTTTCCACATGTCGTCTTCTTTACCAGTTCCTAGGAGAAAGGAAGAGAAAGGTAAGGAAGGAAGAATTAGAAAGTAAAGGGAAAAGGAAAGTATAAGAAAAGACAAAAGAAATTAAAAACCTTTCATATATGAGACTCCTGGAAGTGTGCCAGAGACAATGTTGGAAACATAATCCATCAGTGTTCAAAAAAATTAGGCTTGGAAGCCAGCACTCTTCTCTCATACTCTCTAAAGAGGTGGGGTGGGGTTTTTCCTGCCACCATCTCACAGCAAACACTTATTTATTACAGAAAGCAGAGACACTGAAAGGCTTGATGCAAGTTAAACATGTTTTGCTTTCCATGCAGTATTAGCACTGCAGTGAAGGAGATGGATACTCTTTGGCTTCTGACAATTGAAATACAATGAAGATCTATTTGTCAGAGAACCATAGGGATATTACCTTTCTTTAAAATACAGAGATTGCTTTTGGGTTCTCCATCAGACATTCAAACCTGCTGATAGTGGTTGTTCCCAGGATGAGAATTTGGAGTATCTGTCTTGTCTTAATTGCTTGTCTGTGCATAATAAAAAAAAACTGGAAAAGTAGCCAGGTTATAGGAACAGGCTAAATATGTGAAGGTTGAAGAGAAGTAGATGCTATGTGCCTATTTAGTCAATATATAGCTTTTATTATTTTAGTAGGCATAAGCCACTTTACGAAGTTCTATGTATGGTCCCTCTTTTGGGAAATATTCAGTAGAGCATTCAAACTGGGAACTGAGGACTAGGCAATTAAATTATTACATTCTGCTATGTTCACTGTTTCCCTAAAAAGAATTTTTCCTTGCTTTACTTTTTAATTTCTTTTCTCCAGTTAGGTTAACATAAATTGGGCAGATGGCACCTAGCCCTCAGCACTCCAGCAGCCAAGTCAACCTCTGAGCAGCCTGAATTATCACATCTGCAACAGCCCTATGTTCCCTCTCATTTGTTGCAGGGACTTTTGGGGACACACTGCAGACTGTGTGTGTTGGAGCAGGGTCAAATCTTTCTCAATTAATTGTGTGAAATTGGACCACCTATTGCTATGCCTGCCTGTCCTCATGAGCACCCAGAAGGACTGAAGGAAGCCAGCAAAGGACAATTGGCCTTTCAGGAATACAGACCATGTCCTCACTACACTGTAGACAACTGCAGAAAGCAGAATCTTTGCTCAAGTGCACATCACTAATGCTGCCAGTTACTTCTGACTTGAAATCAGAAATCTGGGCAAGATTTTTTTTGTGCAAAACAAAAGAGATCAGGACAATAACTAAGTGCCTCACATTGAAGGATGTGTCTAACCAGGACCAAGGCTCCCTGGGTTGAGTGTATTGAACTACAAAGCCTCTCGTATTCTGTATATTATACCTTTACACTTCTAAACATGTCAATCTTGTCAAAAGAGCCAGCATTTTGTTCTTAAGGTTGCTAAAGCTTCCTTCAGGGAAGACACACACCCAGAGATTTCTCTCACAGAGACAGTGATTTTGTTCTTAATTGATTTTTTTTCTGAAAACAGAAATAAGTTATTAGAATAAAGTTGCACTTAGAAAAAACAAACAAAACCATAAAAGTCTCATACATCCTTTTTCTGTTTCTATACTAAGTTCTGTAATGAGTCCTGCAGGAAACTAATGAAAGTGTTGCAGTCACAATTCAAGTCCTTTTACTTACTTCAGCCGAGTTTTGTGGCTCTGGGTCATTATTCTGTACAATGGATATAACAGGTACATTACCAATGTTTTGTGAGAAATCCCAGCTCAAGAGCAGTTCTACGGAGTTCTCATACAATTGTTTGCAAAAATTTGAAATTCTCTTACTTAGCTACCAAAAAAATGTTTTATTTAGCTTTTGTATTTAGTCTTATTATTATTAAGGTAACTATTCAGTTGAAAGTACTAGATATAAGAGGATAAATAAAAGGTATAAAAAAATCAATGAAGCATCCATGACATGGAAATAAGCATTATCTGTTAGCATAAGTAAAATGCAGAAAGTTGGTGGTCTCCCACATAGAGATAGGACTTAGTCCATACACAGCCTCAATTTACTTTCAAAATGTGTGAAGGCATCTTCCCACGTATTGCAGAGTTTTCAGTTCTAGAGCCTGCTCAACTCGACACAAAGATAAGATCCACCTGATGGAGTACCAGGATCCCACACTGCTTCTTTTTTACTTCTCTGTACTTAGAAGAAAATCTGTCCTTTTTCATATTTTTAAACATTTATCCAGTCAGACTCCTCAGCTGTGTTTCTCAAACCTCTCATACATCCATCTGAACAAGAAGGGAAAGAGCTGAGTAAGATATAGCTTCAGAGAAAGCCTGAAATGTAGCTTGCTCTCTCTCCAGATTCTTCTCAATTTCCAGGATTTTAAGATTAATTAGCTTATTTCCTTTTACATAGATCAGTGTCTTTAAACATGAAACAGCTGAGAATTTTCATTAACCACTCAATTCCTTCTGGGGTATGAGGTTAGTGATCACCACTACTGGGCTTCTTTTATAACTCTGAGGTTGAAATTATTTGCATGGAAATAGTATTGCTTCATAGATGGGGGAAAAAGTGGTGATTCGAACCTGTCTGGTTCTCCTACTCAGCTATACTGACTCATCCACAGCTTTAAAGTGCAGCATGAGAAAGGATGTCTGAGATGAGTTGCTCAAGTCCTTTTTTACATCTAATGCCACGAAACTGGCAGTTTCCCAAGCTGACAGGAATATGTTCTTGTGAGGAGCAAGTTTGTTTTAGTGTCTCTTTGAATGCATTTCCACTGAGACAATCCACAGAAGTTCTTGCTCTGAGTTCTGAAGGCAGAAATTGCTTTAACATTTGTAGTATTAAATGGTCCAACATGCATCAGAGAAAACGAGAGTAGACCACATTGCTAGCAAAGGGTTCATAATACATTCTGCCCTCTTCTGTTCTGATCAACGGGAATTGTGACCATCCCTGGAGTCTCTGAGTCTGTTCAGTACAATTTCTATGTTTATTCCTTCCCACTTTCCAGAACCTTTCTTCGGAAGACATGTATGCCCAGTGTGGTTGGGCTGTGAGAAAGCTGCCAAAGCTTCAAGAAATGACATCACTAACAAGATAGTTGTGAATGAGTTGCTGGTCTGTTCACTAAGGCACAGAGGAGCACCTAAACAAGTACAATTTCCACTCTCTGATAATCTGTGACATCCTATGAAGACAAGTGCATGTATTCTCACTGTACATGTGGAAAAACTAAGGCTCAGAGAAAATGAGCACAATGTTCTCTGTTGTTCTCTGTTGGGTCCTTTTGGGTGCTTGAGGACAATTAGGCACCCAAAATGGGGCACTCAGCTGGCATACACTTATAATTCTGGTCTGGCTGGCTTTCCTAAGCTCCTATCAATCACAGTTCAATAACATGACAAAGCAGGTGGAGAATCTGTTAGCAGAGATGTACCTGGGATCACCTAATGGAAGCAGGGAATAGACACACAGCTACATGGGCGCAACCAGGACCCATGATGGTGTAATATGTTCTTAAAGCTCACATCAGGCATTCTCTCCTGACAGGAACATGGGCATATGCAGCAGGCAGCAAACATGCAAGTACTGCATCATCAGATATGCTGCATGCACCTGCTTATGAAATCCCTGGCATGCCCTCAGCAAAACCAGCCACTCCTGAGACACACCTAGAGCACAGCACCAAGTACTGTGTCTGCAGAGGAGGCAGGATTCCTGCCCACAACAAATTTAACTTTCTGTGCTTGGTCTGTTTACTGCTCTGCCTGGGCTTCTTCCAGGCCTCCAGAGACCCTGGACAAATTCCATGGACTGGGCAGCAGTAGCTAAAGCTTCCTAAGCCACCTTAGCAAATCTGTGGTTTTTAAACTATGTAAGTAGACCCATGGAGAAGGGGATTGTCATACTAGTACTTCACTGGGGGAAAAAACAACAGTGGGAATGAGTCATATAGAAATTCTTAATTCTGAAAAACGGTTTTGAACCTAAGCAGTAGTTTGTGTCATATCACACTTGTTAAGTGCTGTGCAAATAGCTGTAATATGCAGCTGAAGTGGTTATTATATTAACGTTGCTTGCAGGGCATCCGAGATGTTACTTTGGAATGAAAATAGCAGAGAATCATCACTTCATAAGTCATGCAGGAGTGGACGAAAGTGAGCGTGTGTTGCGATTTCTAGACTTCTAAGCCTGGCCATGCAGGGTGGGATTTGAAAGGGTTCAGTGTCTTAGAAAGCCCCCTTTAATCATGAAGTCATGGAATCATAAAATGGTTTGGGTTGGAAGGCACCTTAAAGGGCATCTAATTCCACCCACCCTGCCATGGGCAGGGACACCTTCCACTAGAGCAGGTTGCTCAAACCCCCATCCAGCCCAGCCTCAAACACTTCCAGGGATGGGACAGCTGCAGCTTCTCTGGGCAACCTATTCCAGTGCTACAGCACCCTAATAGTAAAGAATGTCTTCCTGATATCTAATCTAAACCTGCTCTCTTTCAATTTAAAACCATTGTCCCTTGTGCTGTCACTATCTGCCCATACAAAAAGTCCCTCTCCCTCCCTTTTATGAACCCCCTTAGTACAACAGAAGTCTGCAAAGAGGTCTCACTGAAGCCTTCTCTTCTCCAGGCTGAACAACCCCAGCCTCTCTCAGTCTGTCTTCACAGGAGAGGTGCTCTCATCATCTTTATGGCCTCCTCTGGATCTTCACTACATGCCTTAGCATATCTTCTGGGAGAATCCACTCCTTTGTCTTCCAATGCACAGGGGTGAGGGTCACCACTCTGTCGTTTCCTGGATCTTCCTTTCTCACTTTTTAAAAATGGGAGTCATGTTTCCCTTATCCAGTCACCAGGAACTTCTTCTGGCTGCTGTGACCTTTCAGATATGATGGAGACTGGCAGCAGTCAGTTCCCTCAGGACCCTGGGATGCATTTCATCCAATCCCATAGACTTGTGATTATTCAGCTTCATCAAGTGATCCTGAATCTGCTCTTTGCTTATAGTGGAAGGGACTTCACTTCCCCCACACCCACCCAGAGGATCAGGGACTTGAGAGAAGAGGGAAGCCTGACTGCCAGTGAAGGCTGAGGTAAAGAATTCATTCAGTACCTCAGCCCTCTCCATATTACTTGCCAGCAGTTCACCCCTCTTGCTTCTAAGGGAGAGGTACCCTCTCTTCAGCCTTTATTTTCTGACCTAAGTACTTACAGAATCCCTTCTTGTTATTCTTCACATCCCTTGCCAACTCCTTGGTTCTCTTTGCCTTGGCTTTCCTGGCTCCATCCCTGCTCATTCAAACCATATCCCAGTACTCTTCCTCCAGGTCAGCTGTCACTGCTTCCACTGCCTGTGCATTTCTTTTGTACTCCTGTTTGAGGAGCAGATCTGTGCTCAGCCATGCCATCTTACAGCCTGCCTTGCTCGATTTCCTACACACTGGGATAAAGAGCTCTTGCACTCTAAGAAAAGTTGTCAAGGAGTGTAACTCAAGTTTGTTCCATGCTGGAGTCTGTTGCCTCCCTCCTCAAGTCTCCTCTCTCAGAAAGCAGTTGTGATTTCAATGTGACTTGAAAGAAACCTTAATGGAGATAGCTATGGAACAGGTTTTAAAGGAAAATACATCTATTGCATAAATAATTTTTAATTGTCAGATATACTAAATACTGCAGACTTTGACAGCCTTCCGGAATACTGCAAATCAGTTCCATTTCACAATGGAAAATCTGCTGCTGTTTAACAAAGGCTCAGTGATTCAGGCAGAGTAGGAAGGAATGTTTGTCTACCTGTTGAAACAAGCCCATATTCTGTGCACACTAGAAAGATTCTGAATCCCAGGTGCATCTCCTTCTTGGAAATAGATGGACCCAGCTAACTGTCTCTGGAGAGTGCTCTCATCTAATACAGGCTTATGTCCTGCTGCTGGTCTTTACATATATATTTTTAAACTATATTCAGTACAGAAACTTGCACTTCTCCTATAATCTGTCCAAAGATCTGGATTTGTTAGCTTCCTGGACACAATGAAATGCCAGCCTTCTCTTTCCCTGCTAGGAAGGGAAATGTTCTGAGGCAGTGGTTTTTACTGCTTTATCTACTGAGCTCCCTGCCAGACTGAAGTATGATGCTATGATCCTAGGCAGCCTTCCTCATTTGTTTCCATTTCAATTTTGAACTTATGGCACAAGCAATTGGAGCTGTGGATTGGTAGTGTGATTATTTTTAATCTGAAAAAAATAAATGCAAGTTAATGAGTCTTTCTTTTTTATACGTTGGGGAAAAAAATAGAGAAAAACCATTAGCTAGGTTCATGCTAGTACTGTAGCACAAGCAAGGTTAGTGCAGTTTGCTTTCAGATATTTTCAGATATTGGTGTGCCTCTGCACAGCTATTGCTGCCTTAAAATCATGCTCTTTAAGACTGTAACACTGTTATATCTCAGGCCTTAGGTTTGCCAGCTGTACTGATGTGATTGTGTTGAAGTCTGGCCTGCATTACCTGCTCTGTGACCTTGCTTCATTAAATCAATAATAGTCAATCGTGTCTTGTTTAATTACACAAAGGGTAAACTCAGTCCAGTCCAGTTTCTAGGCTCCTGGCTCTTTACAACTTCTCCTTTTATCTGCAATAGTAAATCCATTATTTTTGGTTGTTTCTGGAGGTTCTTTCTCCAATCCAGGCAAATATTGAACCTTTGCAATGTCTGCAGTGAAGAAGTTGAGTGTTGCCATCCTCAGGAATGCAGCAATGTCTGCTGGTCAGAGGAGGGAAGCCTGTCCATTCCTAGGGTCCCTCGGGTCCCCATCCACAATGGGGTGAGGAGAGTACGCTGTTAAGTGTTTCAGGGGATCAGAAACTTGGAGCACTGGTTTCCTGACAACAAAGGAACCATCAGATGTTTTTTAAATTCTCTCCCTCCTAAGAGCCAAAGGTATTTCTTGGCTTTTTCAAAGCTGGAGACTTCCTTCTTGAAATCAGGCTTAATTGCTTCCCCTTCCTCTTTCTGCCTTGCCCTGTGTCTGGCATCATTCGGAACAGGTCCTGCCCTGGTGTGTCCAAACAAACACAGTAAAATGATTTCTGGTACCCAGGCCTGAATCATCACCATCAAAATGAATAGGAGAGGGTGACTCTCATGAAATCTGCAAACTGAGGCAGGCAAGCAGGCAGTGATTTTAATGAGGTTATAATTTTGAGGTGGTCTTTGAAATCACAACTGCTAGAGACTGACTCCCAACTCAAGATAAACAGATAAAATTTCCGCACCAGAATTCCCTGTTAATATTTAAGCAAGGCTTAATCTTCTTCTTGAAATTAAAAGGCATTCTTCAAAAGGACTTTATTTAAGAGAGGAATGTTTATTCAAAAGTATTTTAATACCTCAGATAACTATATGTATCATCATCAGGCTTCAGGCATTAATCATTAGGAATGAAATGGATACTTAGCATTTTAGAAACTGGTGCAGCAACTGTGGTTTATTAAATTAACCCCTCATGAAAGGACTTCATAATTTCTCATCTGAGAGAAGACTATGGCAGGGAACTTCCAGCCGAACCACATCTCACCTGTAATGCACAGGACAGTGTTCCAGCTGTGTACCTGCCTTTCTAATGCTTAAGGACACACCACCTTTCAGTATAGGGCAAATGACCAAAAGTGGATGAATGAGGATCGCCCAGTAATAGGAGATTTTTTTTTTTTTAATATTAATAAGGCTACGTGATAGCACTCAGCACTTCTAATATTAGAAAATCATAGCAACAAGGAAAGTAGGGCAGCTTTATTAAGGACAGTATGGAATCACTAATCCAATGCAGTACACATCGGGCTGTGTCCCAAATATGCCCTATGTGGGACACTGTCAAATGTATGACTGTGCTCCTGTTGTTCTAACAAAAGACAAAGGAAGGTGCTGAGTACAGCAATGCAATCACTGGCAGTGCTCAGGTTAATATCTCTGTCAGATGCATCATTTTCATAATTTACCATGAAAAGCTAGGCTGGTTTTAATCACATTTGCAAATCATTTTACAAATCCAGGGTAGAGCGTTTACCCTCAGACTTCAGGTTTAACCAGATTTGATTGCACAGAGAAATAGTTTCCAGTGTAGTGAACTTTGTGATTGGGCAAGGCTCAAAGGCAAGTCAAAAATATGCATGAAGTACTTGCCATGAAATCATGCACATCTCAAAAGGAGAGATGTTCACTTTTTCTTTCATTAATTTCACACTTGAAAAAATGCAGACATTTCAGATATCAGCTGAGGAAAGGAGAATCTTTGTGATTTGAGCACTGAAATTTGATGTTCTCATCCTTGCATTGTTTTTATCATTTCAGATATCTGAACAAAGAATCACTGTGCTGTTCATCTGGCATAGAAAATGGTCCAGAATTAAGTTGTGACTCATTTTCATGACAATTAAGGAGGAGGAAATAGCAACTCTTTTCTCCCAGAAAATGCCCTAAGCCTGGTTTCAAAGCAGTTTCACGTGGGTGCAAATCCTGCTCTTCTCTGCAAAAAACTCCCAAAATATGCACAGTCACAAGGCTTTACAATCCTGCAGTTATGCCTTTCAGTCAAGGCAGACAAACCTGCCTTGAGTCAGTTCTCTGCCATCAGACTTGCAGTGGAGCTAAGCAGTAGATAACAAGTTTTAGCAGCACCCAATGTCATCTCCTGTTTCTCTTTATCCCCCAGGCAGTGCATCACACAGCGATATTTGATCTGAATATTGATGGCTGCCAGCATGCTACACTCAGCATGTTGATTTTGAAAAAAAAAAAACCACCAAACCAACACAAAACAAAAGCAAAACAACAGAACAAAAAAGCAATGGCAAACAGTCTTGGAATAACTCAGAGGCAACAGCTGGCATCAGGGAATTTGGTAACCTCCATGCACAGCAACATACTGACAGAAGGATGTGGCTGCCCTTGGAAATGCCCCAGAGCTCACTTCCTATTCCTGGAAGGAGGTATAATTGCAGTGAGAGGTTTGGTGGGATTTTGAAACTCTCCCACAGGCATCCAGGGGAGTTATGCTGCATTTGGGCTGGGCTGGTTTAGTACAAAATGTTGGCAGGATGTGCAATGATGGAGTGACTCTGAGTCAGACAGAAAGGAGGGAAGAAGTGGGTAAGTCCCAGGTGAGAAGCAGCATAGTAAACAGCCTCTCTTTTCCTGGGGAGAACCGATGCATCAAGGCTGCTTTGCTTTTCATCTTCTGACTTCCCAGGATGCCCATCTCTCTGCTTTGTCTCCCTTCAGAGGAGAAAAGGTAGGTCTCAGTTTCCTGCATGTCCTAGAAGTCTGACCTGTAGCGACTTGCCACTCCATGGAAACCTCAGGCTCCTTCAAGCGTTTCTGGTCAGACCTATCTGATGGTTTCAGAGGTACCTCTCCATCACCAGCCATCTGTGGGGAACATAAATGGGACAAGGGCGGAGAGATGTGTGCTTGGAAGGTGAAAGGCCAGGCAGAAGACACAGGTGCCTTGCTCCTGGGAAAGGCGGTAGAGAGCAAGGTGAGACCAGTGCATTTGCTGGAAGCTGTTTGCTGGGAGGGCGGAGTGAGGGGAGGTGAAGTGAAACAGCAGCCAGCAGTGACAGGGTTAGCAGCCTGCCTCCTTCCTCCTCCCTTCCAACCGCAGAGCCACAGAAACTCGCTGCCTCCTGTTGTGAAAAATGAGCTTGGGTGGAGTGATTCATATGTGTGGGATTTAAACAATCTATTTTAACTGTCACTTAAAGGAGAAAGCAAGTGACCTTGGCTAATGTTATCAGGTTTTATTCCTGTTTTGAATTTGTATTTAATAATTTTTCCAAAGAGCAGTTGATGCCAGTAGTTGGTAACCACTGAGATTTCTTCCATAGCACCTGGAGACTTTTGCCCTATTGCATACTTAATTGTTTTGCAAACTCAAAATGTGATATGTATATGTACAAATACTGAAACAACAGACATTTTTATTCAAAAGCTTACGCTTTTACCTTTTAAATGTTTAATATTTACCTTTTATTATATTAGAAAATGGCAAATTATATTTTGTACTTACTAGGTAATTCAATTTTTTTTCTTAGTAGCTATGCTGAATTGCCTTTGGATAGAAATTGGGCTATAATAACATACCAAAAGGCAGCATTGCTTTCCATTATCAAATAAAGTCATATTGAATAATTTGGATATGAAAGAAGAAGATGTCAAAACACGTTTTGTATTTAAAACTGACTGTATTATTATACAAAGAAAACCGATGCTCATTAAATAACTGCTAACTAGTGCTTGAACAGCCTGGAATGAGTAGATCTTAATCCTGATGTCTCAGCTGATTCATAGACTGGTGGGTAGGAAAAAGAAATTTACAGATCTTTTAAGCGGTAATTAATTTCTCAGTTCTAATGAACAAGTGGTTGACCAAGCTAAAATGAAGTAACTGAAATACAGGAAATACACTTTCTACACTTGCAATGAAGGCTCCAATTGAAAAATGCTTGCTTATGACTTCCATAAGTTCTTGTCCCAGTTCACTTCATGCCTTGGCTCCCCATTTCAGTGCTCTGCCTTTCTTTAGAGCCTTGTTAGCAAACGTTACTAAAATGCTGAGCTTTTAATTTGAGCAAACACTGTACCTCAGGTGTCCCCACCTCCCCACAAGCAAGGGCCTTCTCTTATGAGCTGCAAGGTAAGAGCTGTCTTAGGAAGGATGGAAATACTCCATAGGAAGTGGGAGGGAGAGGCTGAGAACTGCTGGGAGCCTGAATGCAAGAACAACCTTCCAAAAGGTCAGAGATGGGATTTCACATTCCCTCAAGGAAGGTGAGGGGTTTGAATTTGGTTCTTCTACAACTTGAACTAATGCCTTAACTACAGAGTTCATGCATAAAACAGACTATATGTCACCTCCAGATTTGCTGTCGGGGGAGGTGAGATGAACTTTGACTCCAAATGCAGAACAAGCTAAGAAACACCAGTTTGGGCACCATGGTGACAAAGCCATGCACTGAAAGCAATGTTCCTCAAATCCAGAGCAACTTACATCTTTTAGGAAACAAATCAAAAGTCTGTTCTGTGCAGACACTGTCACAGCAGCTTTGCAGCCAAACACAATTAGGCATGTTCAGTATTTGTGTTTTCCCCATTCCAACTGTTCATGATGCCTTTGGCAATAATTTAATTTTGCTTTTAAATTATGGCACTTCCCTCAAATCACCTGCTGATATCTTGCAGACTGTTAGTAGCTTCCAGACTGGAGGTTAAAAAGCTTTGACCCTGGAGACTCAAAAATTGGAAAACTAACTGCGCAGAAAGGTTGGGAGCACAGAAGGATAAAACTGGATTTGTGACTGCCAAAAATATTAAACTTTCCTAAATCTAGCAAAAAGTATTTTTCCATGTCACAATCAGCACATCCCAAAACAGAAACCAGATCTTCTGAGTTTCAGCCTACAGCCTCTCCACTGGGCCATGGTTACTGCATCTGCATTAATTTTGCATTCCCACATCTGGTAGAAAAGCACAGTTTTAAAGTCTTTAATTCCCCGTGAAACCTTCCTTAACACCAAGAAGCTTCCAAGGCATCCTTAACACTGCTGACTGACTCCCAGTTTACTGCTCTTGACTTAGATTTGTCACACAGATGGCATATGTTGATCATTTTCAGGGAAGAGATTTCTCTGGGTTTTTTGTAACGTGTTGATTAGAACCATCCAGTTTCCACCAGGGAAAGCAGATGATTCATACCATGGGACCTTCTCTTCCACATCGTTCATATGCATTGGCTACCTTCCTACCGCTGGAGGGAACTAAGATTCATTCTGGCCAGGCAGCCCAACCTCCACAGAGGTCCCTCTCAAGGGAGGTCAAGGAGATTTCCAGAGGTGTCAGGCAGGCCATGTTCAATGCTTGACACTGTGGAGTGCTTCTAAATTAGACCTCAGCACTGGATAAAGCAAGATGCATGATTGCAGATTTGGACTATCCAAACCAAGATGCTGAGGACCATATTTCCAGAAACTGCATTTTCTGGTCTGTTATCACATGAAGATTGAGCCCCACCGCCCGTGGAAAAGATTTTCAGTCTTTCTGCTGTTCTTTCTTGCTTTATTAAATACAGAAGTTGCTACATGCTCATAAACCTCCAGGGGAGGAGAAGTACTGCTGAGCTCTAAAGAGCTTTAAAAGCAAAAAATTTCCTGTTTTTCTCTCATGACTCTCAAAACTCTCTTCTAATTTCTAGTCAAACAACTGCCAAATTAATCAAATTTCAGCTTGCATGGCAAAACAGTGATCTTGCCAGTTTCTTGCCTATAACTGTTTAGTGCTCCTTCAACTGTCTTCTGAAAGTCTGGTTCAAATGGATAATTGTTTTTACATTCATTTCATGTTCATGGCTGGAAGAACTTTGCCTTGCCCAATATATTGGTATAAAAAAATCTTCTCAGTAGAAAGAGATACAAGCCACATACAGGCATTACCTTTTAATCACTCAAGATTGATGGATTGCCTGAGACAAAACAGAAATTACTGGTGCGGGAATTTCTGTTTAATATGTGGAAGAAATCTCTGTACTCTTCACAGAAGACACAAGGGAAGGGGAGAGACAAAACAGAACAGAGAAGCAGAATTTGTTGCCTTACAAAAGGAATATGAAGATGTTCTAAAGAAATGTCAAGTTAGACAGGGAAAGAAAAGGACTTGAAAAAACCCTCTGTTTAGAATAGGTGCCCAAAAGAGGTGGCATAAAACAAGCACTGAACTGTACAGTTACTTGGATGACTGGTTTGGCATTTTCTCGCTTTTTGTTTGTAGGGAGCAAAACTTAGAACAGTTTGGTCAGGAACAAAATGTTTGGAGCATCTTGTCTCTCTCCAGGAATTTACTGTTGCTTCAGAGTTTCACAAGTAGCTCTTCCAATTACCCAAATAGTAATGGAAAAACGCTAAAAGAATCTGCCCGCCCCTACCCCTTTCTAATTGCTCCCTGGAAACTTTTCACACCATCCATCACACGAGTCCTGTCAAACCTCCCTTCCAAACAAAGCTGGGCTCCCTGCAACTCCCCCAGGAAAGAGGCAACTATAATGTTTGCTGCCAGTGAGCTGGGCTGCAGAGTATTTTGGTAAGCTCCACTCCCTGATGTATCCCTCTTCTTTTGATCTGCAAGGAGCTCCCTGCAGCATTTACATGCAAAGGAGCTGGAGATAACCTCACACTTGGTAATTGCTCTCCTTCCTTCCCCCCAAAATCAAAACCCAACTCTTCGCCATGACAGAGGCTCCTGAGAGGCAAAGAGGGGACCAGGGTTCATGCCTTCCATGAGCAGGTTGGGTGCTGGTGGCCCTGGCCTGGCAGTGGTGCCAAAGGGCTGTGTGAGAGCTGGGTCACTGCCTAGGGGCAACTGTGAGCCCACACAGCCATGGCCCTGCCTAGAATGCTTTCTGCCCACCCTTCTGAGGAACAGCTCATGAAGAACAGAAGTCTCCCAAACCCCAGCAGACGTTTAGCCATGCAGCTCTTCCCTTGACTGTGAAGCCCAAAACAGCATGTTTTTTTCAGGTGGGCAACTCATACACACGTAACAAAACCTTCTTTGAGGAGAAGTGAGTCCAGAAGGAGCCAACAACCGAGTGAGTGCAGAACAAGAGGAGCCACAGATAAGGTGCCTGGATATCTCCTGTTGCCTTTGCATGGACACTATGCCAAGTCAGCATTTGATTTTTAGGTCTGTACTTTTATCCAGGATCACCTTCTTGGTTGTCTGGCAGACCAGATGGTGTTTCTGCATGGGAATTCTATCTGGAAATTTTGGGCTTCCTTGAAGGGAAAGAGCTGACCAGGCATCCACTGGACGCTCAGTAAGCACTGCCTCTCGCATGTGTGGGCACAGCATCACCACAGGTTCAAAATTTGCTGGTGCCCTGCATGTGCCCAGCACACAAAACCATCTGTACAGCACACGCCCATGGCCCTCCAGAAACTGGGGGGCTGCTGAGGAGGTATTTTGTCACACATGTGGGCATCTTTGTACCCAGCATCTCCTAGGGAGAAACCTGACAGCCCTCAACATGGATCTTCCTTTATCTGCAGATATCAGCAGGCTTCTCTGTCCCTGTAGAAAGACCCCTCTGCACGTCCCTGTATCCATAACCCATCTGGTATGCAGGCTGTGCTCCAACAGGCTGCATGTGATGCCTCTTTCCAGCCAAGGTAGTGGGAACTCTGTTGATCTTTGCTTACCTCTGACAGCCTTTTCACCTACTTGTTACATATATATTAGTGCCTTTTCACACCACAGAAATAATTTTTATGTGCCCATAGGTCACATCATGACAAATGATGCTTTTCATCAGCAGGTTCCAAAGCACTTTATAAAGGAGTCTGGCATTTTTATCTCTGATTCCTATATGGGGACACTGAGGCACAGGAAGGTGGAAGTCTAGAGTCAGTCTCAGCTCAGCAGTGAATCCAGGGATAGAAACAAATTCTACTCCATTCAAGTTAAATATTGTGTAAAAATAGGCCCCTGGGTTTGGTTGGTGTTTTAAGCTCCTAATTACCACTTACTTTTATGTAACCCGTGTATCTCATACCTTTTCTCTCCTCAGCTGCAGAAGTCCCATGCTGTGCACCTCACCCTTCCCTCCATGGCAAAACAGATGGGACCCAGCTGACAGCAATCTACTGCTTCTTTCTGGAACACGTGATAAAAAGCCAGCAGCTTGGTTGGCAGGAAAAGACTGAAAAATATCATTGCAATTAATGTGGAGAAACTTGAAGCTACAACACCATCAGCAATTCTGCAGAATGAAGCATAACAGTGCAAAAAGACTAAGTGATGCTTTGCAAGCCATATGGGTGGGTTTTTTTCAGGGAATGCTGGCTAGCTTTTAATTGATCAGCTGGATGGGCAAATCCATGAGGTTTTTATGGCAGGGAATGGAATGAAAGCAAGTCTGTTGAATGGGCATCTCTGGTATTTTGGAAGGTGGATATGAGGACCTCTGAGGGTTTAATACTGCTGGTTTAATGCAGAAAAAGCTCTTTAATGGCAACCTGCCCGAGTTGGGGTTACAGAATCTCAGTCAAATTCAGAAGCAGAAGAGCGAGATCAACACAGAGCAGAGTACCAATTAACAGCCTTGGTTTTCAAGAGCATCCTTCATTTGTCCTCTAAAATTTCCTTTGTCTGTCACAGCTCAGTAGACAGCACTGAAATTTCCCCTATAAGTTACGAAGCAGATTGCAGCAAGCTGGAGAAGTGACACCGTATGCATTAGAAATCAGTGTTAATCATACATAGAAAAACAACTTCCAAGTTTAAATATGTATGGTTTCTTGCCTTAGATCAGAGACTTACTTGAGAAACAAACATGATTTGTTAAGTAAATGCTTTTTTAATTCTCCTCAGAGATATGTTTCCTTAAAACAGAGTGTATATCCTTGTATATATAATACAGTGACATTAGGGAAAATACAAACAAACTACATTGAATATGCTTAGATCAGTATTTTCCTCTAGAGCCAGACAGTAGCAGCTCTAGGATCTCTCTTTGTTCCCCTTCCCCCAAGCACCCCAGCAAACACTGAAAAAGCAACTCAGCCTGGACTTAGAATTTCACAATTTCGGTTGGCTGGGTTTTGCTGGTTCCTTTTTCAGGGCAGGTCCCTACCGAGAACCAACCAGCCAGGGTGGGTTTTATCCCTTGCTCCCTTATCGCCCTTCCTTCCATTTTTATGAAATTGCATTTTTGCTCCCTGAGGGGAAGATGGGCAGAACACCTCAAACCAACAAGTGGAGCAGGCAGTGACCAGCCCATAAGCAGGGTAGGGAGCCCATCTGCACCACAAGCAGGTGCCACACGCTTGTGGTCACCGAGGTCCACTTGCTGCTCCCTCACGGGGTGAGTGAGTGTCCCCTATAGCAGCCGCACTCAGCAGCCCGGAGGGTGTGACACAGCCAGCCCCAGCCTGGGGCGAGCCAGCATTCCCTTCCTACCTGTGCACAGCTCTCTCCTGCCTCACCGGTGTGGCTGCCTTGAGCTGCACAACTGATGGACAAATCCTTGAACTGCACAAGCGTTTGACAAATCCTTGAACTGCACAAGTGCTGCACATTCACACTGATGGCAAAAGTAATGAGGGGTTAACACCAGGGAACATTTAACAACCTGTTCGCTGCCAGAAGCACTGCAGGAAATTCGCTTTGCTTCAGGACTGGATGTTTTAGTGTTCTTTACGTAGTTTACCGGAGTGATTTCACCTAAGCACTGGCCTCCTCTAAACAATCCGATTCCTCTCACCTAATAAGCACATCAGTTCAGGTCACTCTGGCAGGGGAAATGCACCCCCAGGCACTATTTTCCCAAGGGAAGTGGACAACATTCCAGCCACAGACAGGACACGCAACAGCTGGCTTCAGGAAGATGGTAATGCTAATTGATCTGTATTCATTTAATTAATTTTAGTCAATTACTCTGGAGAGAACAGGCTGCTGTCAGCTCTACCACCTCCCTGTGAGGGGCTAGATCCATAGTGTTTGCTCTGAGCAGGGACCAAAAAATCCATTGTCTTGAGCAGGGGTGGCTGAGGTGGCCAGGGTGACACCAGGGCTGGTGGTACACCCCAGGAAGCAGCATGATGAAGGTGGCCAGGGGTACTCATCCAGCCAGCCCCCATCTATTGCTGCCCTGGGAAGGTTTTAGGGCTGATGTTTTCTCTGGAGTAGCCATCGCCCACGATTGAGGGTTTTCAATCACAGTGTGCAGGAATCAATGGGTGGCCCATGAGACTTGCATTTGGGGACTGAGCTTTGCCTCTGCAGCTCCTCCTCTCCATCACTTGGTGCCCTTCTTCACACTGAGGCATTTGACTGCAAACTCACATGGCCCCTCCCACATTTCCATGAGAGGGGGTCCTTTACCTGGCTTTTTACTTGGCAGGACTTCAGCTGGGCACAACCTGAGGCACATGTGCAGTCCTAGTTACGTGTCTGGGCAGTCAAAGTCACCAAACTACATATGTGAGAGACTACATAAGGAAAACATAACTGTTTGGAGAGCATGAGAGTTTTCTGCAAGTTATCAGGTTGCTGCTTCTTTGGGAAAGAGGCCTGTCTACGTAAACAAGGGCAACAATAAGTTAAGGGAGGGGTAGTAGGAATGGGGAGAAATGAGTTGCCATCTTCATTTCCAAATCCAGCCCATTCTGCCCCCCAGCCAGATTCCACTTTAGCTACACTGGGTTAACATTTGGAGTCAGGCACGGTCTTGGTATATAGAGCAATTCACCTGGAAATCTAAAATGTGATCAAGCCTGGTGTCAGGGATTGATGCTGGCTGGATGCCAGGCACCCACCAAAGCTGCTCACTCACTCCCCTCTGCAGCTGAACAGTGGAGAAAAAATTTAACGAAGGATTCATGGGCTGAGATAAGGACTATGAGGGATCACTCATCAATTACCATTATGGGCAAAACAGGCTCAGTTTAGAGATTTGAAGTAAATTTATTGCTAACAAACTCAGAGCAGGATAATGAAACGTAAAATAAGCCCGTAAAAACACCTTCCCCACACTCTCCCTCCTTCCAGCTCTACCTCCTACCCCAGCAGTGCAGGGAGACAGGGAATGGGGGTTATGGTCAGTTCATCACCTGTGGCTTCATCCCACTGCTCAGGGAGAGGAGTTGTTCCCCTGCTGCACTGTGGGGTCCCTCCCACGGAAGACAGTTCTCCATGAACTTCTCCAATGTGGCTCCATCTCACGAGCAGCAGCTCCCTGCAAACTGCTGCAACATGAGCCCATCCCACAGGCAACAGCCCTCCCAAAACTGCTGCAGCATGGGTCACTCTTCCATAGGGTGCAGTCCTCCAAGGACAGGCTGCTCCAGCTTGGGAGCAGGGCCTCTCTCTTCATAGGTCTTTCACAGGGTCACAATCTCCTCTCAGGCATCCACTTGCTCCGGCGTGGGGCTCTCTATAGGCTACAGGTGGATCTCTGCATCCCTCATGGACCTCCATGGGCTGCAGGGGCACAGCTGCTTCACCCCAGGCTGCAGGAGAACCTCTGCTCTGGTGCCTGGAGCGCCTCCTGCCCCTCCTTTTCCACTGCCCTTGGTGTCTGTATGGTTGTTCTCCTCATGTGTTCTCACTCTGCTCTTCTCTGGTTGAAATTACAACTGCGCCACAACTTTTGTTTTGATTTCTTCCTAAACATCACCCTTTCTAATTGGCCCAGCCTTGGCCAGCGGCACATCCATCTTTAGAGCCACCAGGGATTGGCTCTGCTGGACATGGAAGAAGCTTCTAGCAGCTTCTTACAGAAGTCATCCCTGTCAATCCCCCTGCTACCAAAACCAGGCTGCATACAACCAATACACTCGGCAGAAACAAGCTGATTGGTATTTGGGTTTCACTGAGTCCACAACCCAAATAAAGTCATCTTTACTGTTTTTCCCACATCATCTGTTGTTTCAAGCTTATAGTGCATTACAGTGGGTCTATCATACTGCACCCACCATATCATTTTATGATTCTGAAGAAATAAATTTTATTTGATTTTGTCACTTCAATTTCATTTATTACCAGAGATAGATTTCTGGCATTTGTGCACTTTGTTGTAGGCTTATATGAGAAAAACTTTTGAGGTGAGGAGTGACGAAGGGTCAGGATTTCTATCTGGAGTCATATTTCTAGGGCATTTAATAATTTATAAAGATTTGCTCCAGACAGAAAGCAATTATTTTACTTATTGATACAATCAGCAGATCTTGTATTCCAGAAGTATAAAGGAAAATCTCATCTTAAATATATCTTCTGCTTGCATGCATTGCAAGGACACGGATCAGTGAGTAGAGAAACAGTTAAGGAAACAAACAAAACATTTGGGCCTGTAGAACACGTAGCAGGATGCTCTGCCTGGAATGGGGTAAAAGAACTCGAACAATGCCCTATTTGGAAAGCTGTCAGGTCGAGCCCATCAGCGACAGCAGGAGTACCTCTGGGATAACATTTAAGAAGGGGAAAGAAGTTACTGCACAAGAGCAATTGCAGCTGGAGAGAGTGAGAATATGTGAGAGAAACAGCCCTGCAGACACCCAGGTCAATGAAGAAGGAGAGGAGGGAGGTGCTTCAGGCCCTGGAGCCCAGATTTCCCTGCAGACCATGGTGCAGATCATGGTGAAGGAGCAGTCCCCAGCCCATGGAGGTCCACAGTGGAGCAGAGATCCACCTCTGGCCCATGAAAGACCAGGTGGATGTAGCAGAAGAAGGCTGTGACCCTTTGGGAAACCCGTGCTGGAGCAGGCTCCTGGCAGGACCTAGGGACCCATGGAGAGAGGACCCCACCCTGGAGCAGGTTTGCTGGCAGGACCTGTGACCTCACAGGTGACACACCCTGGAGCAGGCTGTTCCTAAAGGACTGCACCCTGTGGAAGGGACCCACGCTGGAGGAGGTCATGAAGAACTGCAGTTCATGGGAAGGACTCACTTTGCAGAAGTTCATAGAGGTCCATCTCCTGTGGGAGAGACCCCACTCTGGAGCAGAGAATGAGTGTGAGGAGTCCTCTTCCTGAGGAGGAGGGAGCGGCAGAGACAATGTGTGATGAACTGGCCTCAAACCCCATTCCACATCAGCCTGGGCCACTGCAGGGAGGAGGAGGAGAAAATCGGGAGTGAAGTTGAAAGATGTTTTTAGGATTTAGTTTCACTTCTCACTGTTCTACTGTGATTTGATTGGTAATAAATCAAATTAATTTTCCCTGTGTTCAATCTGCTCTGCTCATGACGTTAATTGGTGAGTGATCTATCCTTAAACCCTTTCGTTACATTTTCTCTCCCCTGTGCAGCTGAGAAGGGAGTGATAAGAGTGGCTTCAGTGGACATCTGACATCCAGCCAAGGTCAACCCAATACAGATTTGAATGAGGTCAACTGAAGTGACCCAGCTAAACAAGATGCAATTAACTGTGGGCTGACCCCTCTTATCCTTCCTTTCACCAAACCTCTTCTTCTCCTGCGTACACTTAACTGCTCCCGGGGAAGAAAAAAAAAAAAAAAAAAAAAGAGAGAGAGAAAAATTGAGATTAGCACTAATTAGGTCTCACTTAACATGGTTTTTTTAAACAGTTAACTCTTTCCTGCTGCTGCGTTTTTATCACACGCCCCACACCCTGTTTGTGGTTGATGAGGGAGGATTCGAATGCATTTACCGTCATCTTTTAGCACCTCTTTTGCTGCACTGCTATGCAGAGCCCTGACTACAGCAAGCAGAGTGTCTGTAGGTGACACTAGTAGTTAACACCCTCGTGAAAGGAATACTCTCGAGGGAAGTCCTGATCCTGGAGGGCACCCTGTGGGATATATTCTATAAATCAAATATGTCATAACAAAATCTGTGGATCTTTTCTCCCTCCATGCAACACGCCATTCCCTAAAGAAGCTGGTAATGTAATGGTTGACAGCTAAGAGGAGCAGGAATAATTGCAGGCTGCTGCCACCTGTCTCAGAAAGTCAAAATGCCTTTTAATATTGGGAATGTTTGCTTGCTTGACAGTATGGGAATAGGATATATAGAAGAAAATGTCTTTTGGTTTTTATCACTGTTATATGGTATTTACCACTGATAAATACCAAAACCATAGATAAGCAAACAAAATGCTTTAGAAAAGTGGAAATAAAACTCCTGTGCAATCATGGTACTGTCTGTTGCTGTGCAGAAGCATGAATGTGTGTGTTAATTGCACATCTGGCCATGAGGAGGATGTAGCTGAAGCTAGGTCTATGTTGATCAGGGACTCTCTGTGCTGCCTGAGAAACAGGCTGCTAAACAGCCCACTGTCCTTTACATAAATAAATGAATTTATATAAAAATAAATTCATATAGATGATATTTATAGGCGTAGGTTGAACACGGTGTCCTTATTCCTTGGCAGGGATGGGACAGTAGTGGCACATGAAAGAGAAAATCTGGCGACAGGCCCTGAGCTGATGTAAATGCTGCAGGGCTGCCAGGTGAGGTAGCGTCTGGGAACGGAAGATATTGCTGGATATAGGACAAACAATGCAGAGTGGAGCATCTAGCACACTGCTAAACACCAGGGATATGTAACCACACAGAGAACCAGAATGATCATTTTCACAACAGCTCTACGGATTAGAATACTTTCAGAAGACTTTAGGATTGCCACTCTGTGTCCATTATCATGATTTTTGGGCTACTACCCCCATCATAATAAATTTTCCCTGCCTCCCAGTCTAGGCTTCATTTTTTAACAGAAACAGAACCTGAGTAAGTGGACCAACCTCTCACCTCAGAATGTTTTATGTCTTGTCGTGACACCACAGACCTGCAGGAATCTCAGTGAAAGGAAATTTCTGTCCAGAATTTAAAAGCCTTTACTTTGTTCCTACTGCTTTTCATCTATTTTCTCTCCTCCCGGTGTGTATTTTTCTGCCCTGCTGACTGTGGTGCTGCATACTAATGGAGCAACACTTGCCCCATCCCCAGAGGAAGTTGCGTGCAGGTTTATTGAGGAACAGAGGGGTCAGAAGGAATTTCAGCGCATCCAATAACTCTCCTACTGGTGGGATGCCTTCAGGTAACAGCACATTATGGGATCCCAATCATTTTCTTTGGTTATAACACTGCTGATAGAGCATGTATCCAAAGAAACTTAGCCAACGCCCTCTCCCTCATTATATACGTAATTATTCCAACATCTTACAAAACGATAATGTTTATGTTTTTTCTAAAAGTGTTTAGAGGAGGCCGTGCTAAATCCCCTCTGCTTGTGAGTCAGGCTGAGAACTCGCAGATTTTGCTTTTTGCTGAAAATAGGTGAAAAAGACTGGGATGATCTTCCAATAGAGATAAGTGATTTCCTTCAGGGGGTGTAAGAAGAGTGGCAAAAGGGTTTTATTTTCATTCTTCACGCGATTTTTATCAGCTCCTTAGCAGCACGACCCCTGGATCGCATAGTATGCTTGGTGAGAAAAGCCTTTTGCCCCAGGATCGTTTCCTTTCATTCCTCAGGCCAGCGCAAAGGCAATAAAGAAGCTAAAGACCTATTCAGCTGAAAGAGCCAAGCATTTGTGTTCCAGCATTTGGTGTTCCAGGTCAGATGGCGACAAGTGGGCAAACCCTAAACTGGAATAAGGTTGATTGTTATTTATCCTTGTCTCCTTATCTCGGGGTGGGTGGGGTGTCCTTCTTCCCCCGGCTGACAGCGGCCTCTCCCGGCTCTGCGCGCTGGAAAGCCTTCCAAAGCCTCCGCATTCCCAGCACAGCCAGCCACCGACTAACTAACTAACAAGGGAAAAAATGGAAAAGCAGGAAAAAGAAAAACCGAAACAAACACGAAGGAGAAAAGGGAAAAATTACAAAAAAGGGGGGGAGGGGGAAGGGTAAAAAAAAAAAAAGAAGAGAAAAATAAAAGGAAAAAGAAAGGAAACAAGGGGGGAAAGAAAAAAGGAAAAAGAGAAAAAAGAAAAAGAGGAAAAAAAAGATAAAAAAGGGAAAAAGAAAAAAAGAAAAAAGAAAAAAGAGAAAAAAGAAAAAGAGAAAAAGGAAAAAAGGAAAAAGAAAAGAGAAAAAATAAAAATAAAGAAAAAAGAAAAAGTGAAAACCAAAAGGAAAAGACAATAAAAAGAAAAGAGATTTAAAAAAATAGGGAGAGGAGAGGAGGAGGAGAGGAGAGGAGAGGAGAGAGAGGAGAGGAGGAGAGGAGAGGAGAGGGAGGGAGGAGAGGAGAGGAGAGGAGGAGGAGAGGAGAGGAGAGGGAGGAGAGGAGAGGAGAGGAGAGGAGAGGAGGAGAGGAGAGGAGAGGAGAGGAGGAGAGGAGAGGAGAGGAGAGGAGAGGAGGGAGAGGAGAGGAGAGGAGAGGAGAGGAGAGGAGAGGAGAGGAGAGGAGAGGAGAGGAGAGGAGAGGAGAGGAGAGAGGAGAGGAGAGGAGAGGAGAGGAGAGGAGAGGAGAGGAGGAGGAGAGGAGAGGAGAGGAGAGGAGAGGAGAGGAGAGGAGAGGAGAGGAGAGGAGAGGAGGAGGAGAGGAGAGGTTGTTCTTCACTGAGGGGGTGGCCAAGCACTGGAACAAGATCTCAGGGAAGCAGTGATGGTCCCAAACCTGTTGCTGTTCAATAAGCAGTTGTACAGTGATCTTAGATTACATAGTCCCATTTCTTCCCCATTTTCTTCCCAGTTGTTCTGCGTGGAGTCAGAAGTTGTACTCAATGATCCTCATGGGTCCCCTCCAGCTGAGAATATTCTGTGATTTTTAGTACTAAAGCTCAATCCCACTTAGTTACCGTGCTTGCAGGACAGGACCTCAAAATATGATAGCAATATATTAGCAAATGCTAACATTTCATGAAACAAGGGAAATAGACTTTTGTTGTACTATATCTTCTCTCATTAGGGTTTTTCTAAAGGAGTTTCAAGACACTGTATGAACTACCAGCAATAAAACAGTATCAATTCCAGCTACCAATTCTTGCTCCTGGGGCAGGGAACATTTTATGCCACACACTGTGTAAGACAACAATGTAAAAGACAGACAGGGAAGGGATACAGAAAACATTATCTTCATTTCACAGTCCAGAAGAGAAGCACAAAAAGACTAAGGGGAACACCCAAAGTCACTTGTGCACTGGACTGAGCCGAGGATATTGCGTAAAAGCATAAGCACTTTGATCTGTTCCATCATGGAATTTCAAGGAAGCAGGAGGGGAGGGCAGATGCCTCTGTGCTATTACTTACACAACATTTTCCCATTTTTACTTGTAGGGATTCTGGAGAAACAAAGACTTTCCTCCTCCTGTTGTAACTGCCCGAAGGTTCTCCTGACGTATTTTCCCCTCCCATTTTTCCAGGTGATTAAGCTGTGCAGTCAGAAAGCATGACTATAATGCCAAGAAGCCAGCAATTTTAACACCACAAAAGGATAATTGTGTAATACTTCAGGCCATATTAGTTTCAGCACAGACTGACCCTCAGCTGGTGATGACAGAGTGCCAACAGCTCCCAGCACAATGACTGACAGAACTGGGACATGGCAAATTGCACTTCCAAAGCCTGCAGCAGAACAAGAGTTAGGGGACTCGCTTTGCATTAGAACAGCCTTGTACCATATTCTTAGAACAAGGGATAAAGTAGGACAGCACATGACTACTTCCCTTTTAAACCATTCCACTTGAAACATCTTTCATCCTCCTCTCATTCTCCTTTGCTGGTTTGTAAAAGACAGTTGCCTGTACTGCTAGTCTAACATTACCTGAATTCCTACACTACACCACACATTTGTACTGAATTAAAGAGATTTTTGCTACCTGCAAGTGTCACACTAACTGGAAGGACAGCTTAGAGTGTGACATCTATCAATGTGAGTAACCTCAACACAGTGATGCAACTGAGCCTAAGTATATCATTGCTGTACTAGAGGTCTCAGTGTTGTACCTGTAAAGACTAAGCCATAAGGGAGGCACTCAACTGTCCAACATTTTTACTTTCCCCCCCAAATATTTGCTCACATTTTCACTAATTGGGTGTTCTGTAACATCCCAAACCTGTATGTACGTGATGCTGCCTCAGTGTCAGCAATTGGGGCACCACAGGTAAGATCCTGAATTTGAGACCCTAGAGTTAGCCAGAAGTAAACATATAGGTAAAATCCAGGTTGTCCCATGGATTTTCCACTCTGTGCAGAGAGGAATCTGGGTTCCATTGCACAGCTTCAGGATGTTCCTGCATTTTTGCCAGTTACTATTTAGCTTTAAAAGAAGACTTAAAAAATAGTTGATCCTTTTCCCACAGATCCCAGGAACTTTGCAATCTCTTCTGGGCTGTGGTGTATCTTCCCCTGGCAACACTCTCCCTGCAGGATATCCCACGGCCTGAGGCAAGGAGCCCTTCCCTGGCAATGGAACTTGAACCCATCCAGAGCAGGAACTGAAGGGAGCCCAACATCTCTCGCTTTCCAGGACTTAAGGTCAGCAACTGCTATTACAAAGATAGGTTTAAACATCCCCCTTACAAAATTTAGGGCAAACTCCTACTTTCAAGAGATCATCTACCTACCAAAGCAAATAGGAAATTCCCTCCTCTGGTCCTGAGCAAGCCACTCAAGAGAGGGGTAAAATACCTGACATTTCCTCTTGCCACCCAGCTTCTGTCAGGCAAGTAGATGTAGAATGGAGGACCTGGGCTTTCACTCTATGAAACGAGGATTTGGCAACTCAAATTCTTTTCTTCTCTCAATTCTGTAATGTTCTGGATGCATGATTAAACTCTGAGTTGTTGAATCCTGGAGACTCAGTATGTGTATAGCAAAACTAGTTTCCTGTTCCTGGACCTTAAAAAAAAAATCAGTATTCATTTCAGCTTGTGCTGACAGCTAAAACTGTAAGAAATATTAAAATAATATTTTTATTTTCAGAGTGTGCTTTGAACAGAACAGCCTTAATTTAAGAATTATTTTAGCAGTTCATTTCCCAAAAATTACTAAATCACTCTTTCCAAAATCCATGTACAAGCTGACTCATAACATGAAGTTGCACTCAAATCATGACATAGCCACAGTGGATTTAATGCAAAAATAATTATCTCAATTTACATAGAGACCACTCACAGTGGGAAAAACACCCAGAAAGAAAACTTTTAGAATTAGCTAACGATCAAACTAAAAGGAAGAATGGTCTGGAGAAAGGATATTAATGTCTTTAATTCTTGAATGGCTCTAGAAAATTCTGTATCAGTGATGGGATTTTCTATTCAATTACACAGGGTGATTTAAAAATATAAAAAGGTAATTACAAAACTTCTGTCAGATTTTGTTTAAAGTATGGTCAAAAGAGACTATGATTTAACTGAGACTAGAGTTTCAGATGTGCTTTAACATGTTTTTAGTGTTGGTCCCTACACATTCATCCTGTATAGATGAGGCTATTTACAGATTAAGTGCCTGGAAACAAGAGAGGTTACAATATGCAATATATTCAAAAACCTGGAATTAATTTGATAACTTTTGCTAAGGGAATTGGTAACAGACAGCACAACTGGCCCAACATCTATAGATCTGCTTGTAATTACTACTTTCTACTACAGCAGCTTCCAGTCCACTACCATATGGGTGACCATTGATTCACAGCAGTAGAAAAGTCACTCTGACTCAATACTACTAAATGCCATTTTCTGAAAAGGAAATACAAGTGTTGAAGTGACCAACAAAATGGAGCAATTATGTAGTTTGGTATTTGCTTTATGCAGTTTGGCAATTTTTACAAATTCCTGTAAACACTACAAAATGGAAAGTGTGTAAGATGGAAGTTAATTTTTGCTTTGCCATGATCATGTTGACAAGGTTCTGATATAATCACCTGTATAAAGGTTCCAAAGTAAAATCTTAAATAGTCAATACATAAAATATCACTTTAAAATAAAGGTATGCACTGTAAGAATCCTAATTTATCAATAATCATGTATCGCTAAAGAATAAGCTGATAAAGGATTTTCTTTCACACATTTCTTGCCTCTCCCATCCATCACAGTACTGAGCCCACGTTAGCTGTGCCTGCACTAACAGAGCTGCAAGAGTCAGTGCAGGAGAAGCAGTCAAGGTTGGAGTGACAATAAAAGCACTGGGTGGCACTGATGCCTCTTCCACACTTCAGTCCTCAGGCATCAGGGCAGAACAAGGAACCCTCCTGACTCCAGGGTTTCCTAATCATGACAGATTTGAAGAGGCACAGCCACTCTCCTAAGAGATAAAAATGAAATGCTGATACATTCTATTGTCAAATAAGCCTGTAAGATCAGAATTACATAGTGTTGGGTATTTTATTCCAGTTATACAGTCGAGATCACGTTCAACGGTTCATTTAGCCTAGCACAAATCTCACTTAATTAATCCATGGGGTAAATCCCTTTCAACCCACTTTTTAAATGCAGTGTTAATGAAGGCCCCTAATTTAATCTTCTGTCCCTCCATTTATAAAGTGATTTTTAAATATCATTGAAAGACAGCACTTGGATACTAACAGTCCACTACAAAAACCACCACTGAGAAAACAAGGTGAAAGAAAATACCCCCGTCCCCAAACACAGAAATTATACAAAAAAACATGCCAAGTAAAGGTTTGTAACAGATTTTACTTATAGAAAAGCATCATTTTAGCATCATTTCACAATAAAAAGGCAAAATCTGTTTGACATTATAAAGGCATGGTTTATCAATTCAGAATGCAACAGGTAAAGCCCGCTGTAATACTCAGTATAAAAGGTCTGAGATACACTATTGTATTTAGCCACTTACTCCTGGTGCCTCTTTGTGGATATTTTCTTAATTACAGGTTCTCTCTGCTTCATACATATCAGCAGTATATTTTGGAATATAAAAACATGGAAGCGTTAAAATACATTGAAACATGTCTGGAAAAATCAGACCCAGGACCCATTTCTCTCTATAGACAAACAGCTCTATCTGATCATTGGAACAAATGGCACCTTGTATATAAACTATCTGTCCCCCTTACATAAAAAAGAGAAAAAAATGTCTTGATACAGAAATTTTTCCCATCTTCTCACTTCTGCATTCATTCAACTTCATAATCAGGTTTCCTTTTCCAAATATTAAGATGGAAAATTAACAGTTACTTATCCTGGGGCTTTTCTAGCATCTTCAGTGCTAATCTTCCAACCATTAGCAAACTGTATAAGGGGAAAAAAACATACAATTAAACAATAATAACAACAATTTGTCAATTCATTTTCAAATACTTCATGTAAGGGGTGCATGGGAACAAAAATGATACACAAAATAAAGTTCACTCCATCTCAGTTTAATTAAGTGAATAGGAAATCACACATGAGGTTTAAAAAAAGGTATACTGTACTGTACCTGACACCAGCAATTAGCCCTGCAGGCATGAATTTTCTGGAGTTGTAAAATCTTGTTCCCATGACGGCAGTCAGTGCTCCAGACGTAACTTAAATGAGAGTGCACAGTTCGGTCAGCAGAGATGTGTGTATGGGAGGAACAAAATACAATTTAAAAGTAACAGAACAGACAGAAGTAACAGCATCAAGTAAAAAGAGGAACAGGGTTACTTCACTTGATGGACTAAAATACATTGTGTAAATTTTAAAATGCCTCAGTTTGTCAAGAGTAAGTATTCTACATCAAGTTGTAGCAGACAGTGTACTTCATAAGCTTCTGCACATACTCCTCAAATTTGTTTTTCAAAATGTGCTCTTTTTGAGACTGGAAATAATTTATGATACACTGCTCTGGAACTCACTCCTTCCCCACACAGGGAAATCACTAAAGTTGTGCACATAATTCCTCCACTTCTTAAAAAAGGAGGGAGCATTTTCATGTCTAAATTGTGGTAACGTTCTGAGAATGAGCTAATTTATGTTTTCAAAAGACTTTGAAAGGGAAGTGTGCTAAGTGAGTGCCAAGGTGAGAGTTAAAGCTATTGTCCCTGATCACTTAACAAAGAGACAGGAGCCAGGTAGTTTCACTGACTCAGTAAAATAGAAAGGACAGTCCCTGGAACATGGTATCTCAAATAAAGACTGAATGCTAAAAAAAAATGTAAGGAAAATATACACTGATGAAATCCTTAGCCTTAGTATGCATCTGCTACTCAGTGGTAACAGCTACACACAACATGTTCCAAGAACTCTTTTATCCCCCACTGCTGCTTCTATGTGATGACTGGTCCTGCAGGATCCAGTTCACCTTCAGTCCTAGCCATGGCATCCTTCCTCCCTAACACCAGCCTAAATATTGTCATTGATGTCTTCTAATCCCATGTAAGGAGATATGTAGGAGACTGGGACCATAGCCTAACACACAATGTAATTTTGTTTCAAACGGCAGTAGAACACATCTTCTCCAAAAACTTTAAAGCCTGAGAAGGAGGAAAAGACTCCGTATGCTACTGAGTTACAGAAATGTATCTGTCTCTTGTATTTGGGAAAACTCTTGACCTCACACTTCTTAAGCTTTGCTGTATTTGCAGTGTATTCCAGTTATTAAGGCTTGACCACGCACAGCTTTTGGCCTGTCCAGTAGGTGTGGAAGTGGACTGCCTGTAAACAAAGCTGAAGTGGAGGAAATGCTGGGCCTTCCCCTTTCACTTCTGACTTTCCCATGTCAAAGAGCCAGATGCTATGTCACTGCTTCAGTGAAAAAATGCTATAGTCAGAGGTGGCTCTTTAAACACTGACAAAGCAGTAACTCTCCACAGTTACCTTCTCTAACCAGGGGGAAGGGAAGCTCCAATTCTGAGAAGGAAGAAACAGCATTACTGAAGTTTGCTTCTCTCTTAAACCTCCCCAGGCATCAACACCTTTGTAATTCCACATACTTGTCATATATAAAAATAAGCCAGTCACATCTCTGCCATTTTCCATGATAATAAAATAGTCTTCAGTCTGAAGGGGAATCCCACTTCCCAAAATGTTCCAGCTTCCTGCAGGATGCTCAGGGTAGGAGGATCCCGCCAAAAAGAGGGGACACAGAGGTCAGAAATCCATTTATTAGCATTTCCCTTGCACTATGCTCCTTCATACACATCAGTATGAGACAGATACATGTTGGCAGCCAGCAGTTCAGCAAAGTTTAGACAGAACTGTAATTAGATTTGTAGCACTATCTGTGTTTAACTCTTCTGCAAAGACTTTTAGGTACTCATTTTAAATATATAGGGTAAATATAATCTTTTCTAAACAGAATTTCAAATTACTTACTCAGAGAAATCCAAATGTTATTTGGATTCTGTGAGACCTGATAAGCACCCAGTCCAGCCAAACTCCCAAAGAAAAGGCCGGCAGCTAGTGATGGAACACTACCTGAATAAATAGAAGATAATACATTTATTAGAAACTTTTGAATTAACTTGGTGAGCAGCTTACCTGTTTTGTAAAACACCAACAATAATGAAAAAAAAAAAAAAGATGGGCATTCATCATTCATTGTTATAAAGAAGATTAGAGAAAGGGTTTTTTTTAAATATTGAGACCATGCTGATCAGCACCAAGAAACACTTCAATTACTCCTGCATAAGATACATACTGCATTAGTATTTAGTTCTCTGACAGCAAAGCCATTAATACACTTATGATTGAAAGAATAGTGAGAAATACAAAAGAATTGGTGTTTTCCTTGCACAAACTGAAGCATGTTGTTACAAAACAGTATTATGAAAATTTCTTGAGAGGCAGTAAAGTAGATGGATTAAATTGTAAGGATTTAAGATCAGAAAAAAAGACATATGGGTGGAATTGGGCAGGAAGGCATTCAGAGAGTTGCCAAGGAACAGGGCAGAGTTGAACAAGAGAGGTCATATCTCCTAAGTACACCTGAGATTTGATCCAAAGGTAACTACAGACTTTGGAAGAAAGTTCCCTGGACCCACCTAAACTTTAAATCAAGTCCTCAGTATAAACAATAATCTCAAACTACCAGAAAATAAAGAATACCACATCTAAATTGGTGATTTATACAATATATCAGGTAATGAAGTGGCATGATCACTGTGAGTGGTGAATGCCCTCTATAAGGCTAATGATACTGAAGGTGGTTCTTTACATATTTCATTCTGAGGTCACCTTTCAAAGATTTGAGATTGAAAAGCTAAGATGATAAAGATCTCCTCTCAATGTTACAGGAGGACTGCATGTTGCTTCCAGAAAGTAACCATTCTTCAGTCATCAACAAGGTTGCTGTAGTATTGCTTTATATCCTGCTTTTGGTATAAAAAGAAGGGACAAAAATGACAGAAAGCACCTGATGTACATGTACAAGGAAAAGATGCACTCTCTAGTAAGTGCATTACACAGAATATGGGTTAGCAAGAAATTTGTGGTATTTACAATGGCTTCCACAAGCCTGTGAGGCAAGAAACATCCATCATATCCTTGAATTTTACCTCAAGGCACTGTTTAAGCAGCTATGACACATGCACTTACTAGGACAAAGACATTACCTCCGGCTCAAGAAATTCCTATGTCTCAAAACACAAGGACCCAGAGAACTTGCTAAATGAAGACAGAAAAATTTATCAATCAATCGATCAATCAATCAGTCACTCACTCACTCACCCACTCTTTGATTGCCATGTTCTCATATTCTTCCAAATGCACCTACTACTGCCCCCTGTCTGTGAGGGTAAATAGAACTGTTTGTAAAAGAACAGATCACCAACTTAGCTCTATGCATGAAAGTTCCATTTTCTTTTGGTTTCTCCAAGTAATTGGTAGGAATACAATAGCTCCTTTGTATGTTGGGGGTTTTTTTCTTTTTTTTTTTCTCTTTAGCAGTCACCATATGAGTTTCTGTTTCCCATTCAAAAATCGTGTGACCTGGATTCCCTTGCCTGAGCATAACCATATCCTCCCAACCGGGTTCCAGGGGCTTGAAAGATACCTATCCTTTCATAATGGCCTCGGAAAAATACAGGTGCAATTAGTTACTTAAGCCCTCAGTATTGTCCCTTCTGTCCTAAACTCCACTCACAACCCAAAGGATAAATCAAGCCAATGGAAAACACACTGGAATAGGCATTAGCATCTACGTAGTCAAATGCACTGGTAAGAATCTTACTGACTTCTGCAATGCCTCTTCCTATTATAAAAACTAAGACTTAGGGGTTTTCAAAGCTGGAAGAGACAGTGTTGCAGCAGGAATGAATCCACAGTTCTCTCTGGAGTAGGGCTAACTCAGAAAAAGGCCAGGAAATGAACGCAGTAGGTCAGAGGGTAAGCTTGTGATGCAGAGCCCAGAAGAGGAACAAGTTTAAGGACTGATTTGATCAACCCACTACAGCACGGTTTAGCTCTACTTGGAGAAAAGATAGTTCTGAAAGCCCTCTGCAGCTTGCAGTATACTGTTATCATCAAAGATTGAAATGGGAATAAATCTCTTAAAGGGGAAAAATGGTGAATTATGTCATTTGTAGATATGGAACACTTACAGAATGCTTGTATTTTAAGCAGCAGGGAAAAAGCCTTTCTGAAGAAAACTTATGACAGCTCACCCAAAGAGCACAGTGCAGATATCAGCATCCACCAGAAAGCAGATTATAGCCTTATCAGCCCAAAGCACCAGCTCAACTCAAAATCCACCACACCCCAACAGCAGCAAGTTATCAGCACATGGCACACACCGATAACATTTACATCTGGGTCAACTTCGAGATAGGAGGCTTTCGTAAAAAGCGGCCCAGCTCCCACCAAGTTATTGGGGAGAGGGAGAAGGAGGTGGGGGGGAAGAGGGAGGGAGACAGAAGCACCTTTGGGTGCCCTACCTGCTTTTGCATAGCCAATGATCCCTCCTGATGCCACCAGGGCGGCGTAGCCAAAGCCCAGCCAGTCCACTGCCATGCCGAAAACTGGAAGAGAAAACTGGGGTGAGGATCAGCACCTCTAAACCTTTTTCAGGGGAGGAAAAAAAAAAACCAAAGCAAAGCATTTTGCCGTGGCGGGCTTTTCCACGAGCAAGGCCTGCCTAAAGATTAAGCCCTGAAGCGAGCCCAGGAGGCGAAAGTGGCTTTGTTGGAAGGCAGCCCCGGGGCACAGGGACACCGCGGGGTCTCACCTGCGCGGCGGCCCCGCTCCGCAGCAACCGGGGCGGAGCAGGCGGCGGAAGGGGAGGTGAGAGAGACGCGCACCGCCCAAAACTTCCCTTTTCCGGCTGTTCTGAGACAAGGGGAGAAAAAGCCAAGTACAAAATCCAAATGAAAATCCACCCGAGAGGCCGGGCAGGGTGCGCCCGGCAGCCCGGGGTTGCGGAGGAGGAGGAGGAGGAGGAGGAGGAGGAGGAGGAGGCGGCGGCGCTGGTGCCTTCCCACCTACCTGCAGAGCTGCCGGGAATCCCCCGGCACGGCGGGAGGCGGCTGTCGAGGATGCCCGAGCGAGCCCTGGTGCCTGCAAATGACTTGGTACAGACCAAGGTCTGTGCTCGTGTTCAGCGAGGGGCAAAGCTCCCGCAGAACTGTGCACCCAGTCCATCCTGGTCCTGATCCAAAAGTGGTACAGCTGAGAGTTTGGGGTTGGGTTTTGGTGTAGCATGAGCTACAGCTCTGGGCAGCTTACAGGCTGCTTCTAGCTTGGATCAGTAGTTTCAGTATAGCTCTTGTATGGAAGATGTAGAGGATTTCTAGGACCTCCAAATTACAGACTAGTCCAACAGGAAAAGGAGTCTTCTGCTGTAGAAGTTAGGCAACAGTGGGAGATGGGAAAGCATCTTGTAAAGAACATGTTTTGCTTTTATTTTTTTTGATCTGGAAAAATAGACAGATGTTTATAACGGCCTACAAAGCTAAACTTTCTCTTTTCTGAGTGCTGAGATGGACTTTCTTAATGTAAATGGTCCTCCATGGTTTTACTCCAATTGTCCATGCACTTACCTCCCATGGACGTTTCACCATAAAAAAGGAAAAGTACTCCTGTAGCCAGATCCCTGAACTGAGGGGCTTCAATTCCTCTTCATAATAGAAGGCATAAAACATGAGAGGCCTGTACTTTCTGCAAAACACAGCTTCCCGTAGCTGCATTTCAAATTTTCCCATCTTTATCAACTAGCCTAATAGCCAGAAAGTGGGGAGCAGTTCAATTCCTTTGTCGGCCTAAGTGGTTTAAATAGGAATCTCCTCCCTCCGTGCAAAGTGCCACAACCAACACATATCTAAGCTATACTGGATGGGGTTTCCTTTTCCATTCAAGCTGTGTAATAGCTATGAGGTTCAAGCTTCACTGGGCTCTGCTTTGTGATCCAGCACAGGGATTCCCCAAGAGGGGAAGGAGGAAAGCTGGAAGAAATGCGCAGCTGCTGGAGCTATTGAACTCACCTGGGGCTCAGCTGCGATGCTGCTCGCTGCGCTGTTGTTTCCTGCAGCTAGGGCTCCATCTACTCTCCCAGTGCCATGTACACCCACCCCTTCTGACAGGGACAGCTTTCTCACCACTGACATCTCCTCTCTCTGCACTGCTGCCTCCCCTCTACCATTCCAAACAGTTCCCTGGAAACTAGAATGGAAAATCTGCTGAAAAGGAAGATGTACACAAAGATACAACTACAAAAACAAACTGCCAAGTACTCATTAGTCGTAGAGTATTCACTCAAGGTATAAAAAATACGGGTTTTCCCCTAAGGACTGTTCTTTTCTGTCTCCAGTTCATAAATTGTTCTGAGTCTCATGAGATGCGTAATTCTTTGTTACTACACAGGGACTTTGGATTTTTACAAATGTCTGATGTTTACTTCTAAGTCCAAACTTAAGAACCCAAATTATGTGGAATTTCTGCTTTTTAATTTTTAAAATTATGTGCAGAGTGGATTTTTTTCCTGGTGCTTCTGCAAGCCTGCTTCTGCAATTGTGATGGCTGTGTCCATGAGCTCACATATTTAAAAATTCAAACCATAAAAACTGGTTTAGTAGTGGCAGACACTTTGTCAAGGACATAAGCACTATCAAATAGACATAACACTTTCCAAATGAAAACACTGTACACAATTCCCTTATTTAGGCTTATACTTTTAAAGTCTTATATTTACTGTAGAAGGCTTATGAATTAAAAATCTGTTTTGGCACCTTTCTGTCAACTCAACAAACCATTTGAAACCCTATATTATTCGCATGTGTTTGTGAACACAAGCATTTAGGGTATCATTAAAATTAGAAGCTGTGTAAGCTCAAACTTAATCCCTTTAATGTTGAATTTAACTGAGCTTGCATGAATCAACTATATTGAATATCCAAACAAGGGGCTCTGAAAACAGTTACAGAAGGTAAATATGGACATCCAAGAGAATACTGCTACTGCCACATGAACAATTCTGTAATATCACTGAGGATGCTCACTTTGTTCCAGTGTCAGAGCATAGAGCTGAACTGGAGTTACATCCTATTTTATATCCCTAAACCAGCCTGCATCCCTGTCTTCAGATTTGGCTCAATGTTTTTTCTGATTTTCTCTACTTTTTCTCTTGCTACACAAATAAGGAGGAACAGATGAAGTGAATTGGAATAAAGCATAATTCCAATTACTCTTTGAAAACAGAAATAGTAATGTCTACTCCAGCAGTGCAGAAAACAACATTAACAGGCCTTACACCTTAAAGTAAAGAAAGGAAACATTTAGTACAGCTCTTTGACCTTGTTCTCGCCAGCTCAACTTTGTTTTTCCCACTGTATATTTGTAATAAGGCTTAGGATAAATTCCTGTTCCCACTGACTAAGAAGGTCAGGAATTCACTTTTTGTTCAAGTGCAAGCAAAACAGATAGGTGACATTTTATCAGCATGGCAAACATTTCAAATGTTATATAATTCTTTTTTAACAACATGGCTCAGATCAAGGACTGAAAAAATATAGTGGGAAGTGGGAAAAAAAGGTAAAACCTTATTGATATAAACTTTTCCACCTAAAATTATGTATCATATTCTGAACAAAATGTTTCAGTCATGTGAATAATGGTGCAAAGATTTTTTTAAAAACTTAAATATATTTAATTATGAACCCAGTCAAAAAGCCAAACACTGCGCTTATAAAGTCCATATATAAGTCCACATCAAGAACTAGAAATTACAGTTTTCCCTCAGTGTTTGAATGGAATGTGATCATCATATTTTAAGTAATTTTAACATGTTCTTTCTTACAGTAGGAAAAGAAACGCAGAACAAAGGCAGATCATACCTTGAGTCAAATGAACAGTAACATTTTCAACACAGAAAGTGTACATGTATTTAATAAGCATTTAAGTGAGACAAAAATGTAATTGAAACAGATGCAGCTGTTTTTATTATTTTAGCTCTTTTTCAGAGTCAGTTAAAAAGTGTATGGTATCGTTAATAGAAAAATATAAACATTACATATCATGAATTTATTTTTGCTTTGTTCACTTACAGAAAGTTCCCAGAATGATCAGTCAATTTATTAGGGTAAAAACACTAATTACTTTTAAACAACACATCGGGTCAGAGGTATATGTCCTGTTAGGGTTTACATTCTTATAAAAACTTGGGCAACACCAGAATTTACTTTTTATACAGGAGAGAAAGTAGCTGCCTTCATGCTGAGCTATTCTGTTTCTTTTTCTTCTTTCGCACTGGAGCTTCCAACTTTTGTCCCCCTGGAATAATTTTTCTCTTTCTTTTTGCTGTTTTAACCCTTTTACTGGTCCAAAAATCTTTGTTTCTCATGGCTATTGATGATTTTTCATCTTCTGTTTCTGAAAGAAAGCAAGGAATTATTCACACTGACCCTTATGTCCAGTCTTTGTAGTCTAAATGGCACAGAGACTTATTTGTATCTCATTTTAAAAAAGGTTATAAATAGCTTTTTATTTTACAGTGGACAGTGCCATTTATGGTAGCTTTGCCTGTGAAATTAAAATATATAAAAGAACAAGTATGTAAATAGATTACAATACAAGAAAAACAACAGCAGAAAACCCAAACAAATCTGAGCTAGACTTTTTAAGTTTACTCAGCTACAATGGCCTCAGACCTAATTTTGTTTATAAGAAAATGAGACATGCAGTTCTATCAACTGTTTATTTTTTCTATCTCAAAAACTTCGCAGTGGCTTCCTCAGTATGTTATTCCAGTAAACTGAAAGAAAACTTTAATAAAAGTGAAAAGAGGCTTATGTTCTCCAACAAACATATGGGCTTGAGACACCATCAGATTGATAAGTGTACCTCTATCCCTTGCATGCGTCATATCCCCAGTTCTTCAAAATACCAGAACGTTTTCCAATGGATAAAGTAGAAACCTCCCACTTGGTGTATTCCATTTCACAGTCACGTTAACAATTCAAAACACGAACACTTCTGTTACCTTGAGATGATGTTGCAGTTTTATCAGAGTTTTCTTTCATTTCTGAAGCTCGGTCAAGCCATACTGCAAGACATGTCAGCCTAGCTTTGGTGTTGACTTCGCACAGTAAAGATGGCCCATCTTTAATCTGAAGAAAACATAAAAGAAGATTATTTAAACCTTATTTTATTTCTGTTTATATTTACTGAAGTATTTGAAGTCACAAAGCATCTTACTGACCACCTTCACTTCTTTGATAGGCAACTGTATCACTCAGCTCTTGGAGTACAAATATTCTATTACAGATATCAGGGGATAAAGTGTCACAAACACATGTGCAGTGTTAACAGCATCAACCCACTGGAAACTACTGTATTAGGATATTCCACCCCTCAGAGCTGCACAGAGCAGCCCACACAGTTGTACCAAACTTTGCCTGCAAGGAAAGGAAATCATATATTTGTCAAAATAAATATAAGGTTACACAGAAAGGTAAAGAGTTCCCTGATCACTCTGTCAATTCTGCACAAGGGGAACAGAATTGTAAGATGAAGGGAAAAGAGGGAGATCACTCCTGCACTTGCAAGTATAAAAACAATCAGAGTGGATGACATTAAAAACATGCAAATTCAGATATGAAGCGCATATAAGTTGAGAAATAATTAGTTGAACTATCCAAGATACTCATAAAATATAGCAGATCCTTTGTTACTAGGCAATAAATTTTAAAAATCTATTTCTGATTTTAAGAGGAAACAATAAACACAAGAAACTTTAAAGACAAAACATGATTCCTGGTTGAACTGTGCTGCTTGGAACCATTTGAAAATACAGGAAATACAAGTACCCAGTACATTCATGTATTTGAATTTTTCCAAAGGATAAGTTCCTCCCCTGACATGAACAACCATCTTCCCCTGCCCAAACCATAGACTCTGTGCTTTTAAAAGAGTAGCAACAGTCATCAACATTACAAAAACCCACGGCAGTCCCGAACTAATTAGATAGTCACAACATTCATAACTGATTAGATAGTCATAAGCCTGGCTAGGTCTGATGGGAAGCATGACTTTACATAAAGTGGAGATGAGATCTCATAATATCATCATACTTCATAGTTTGTTAAAAAAAAAAAGTACAAAGATAAAAAAATATACAAGTGCATAAATATATGTGCTTACACATACATCTCTACTGAACATAAAATGGAAGAAGATCAAGACATCCACATTTCAAGTGAAATTTCCTCAGTGATTTAAAATTAACTCTTACAACAGAACTGTCTGCAATTTTGGTTCTCTGATATTTTTCTTAAATGTAAGAAGCAGTTTAATACACCAACCTTATCAAGATCCAGATTCCACATTTTAATGTAACCGTCACTGGATGCAGTAACAATAACATGCTGTCCTTCTCTTTCAAAACTATAAATATCTTTTATTCTGTAAAAAGTAATACATTTTTATATTACAGCATGGCAGTTCACTTCAGAACAGTAAGCTGAGAGAAATTAAAGATGAATAGGCAAAAATCAGTTTGAACAGAAAACCCCAAAGTGACAGGCAGGACCTTGGAACAGTGACCTACTTTGAGTGCTGTCATTTATATTAGGGACATTTGCCTTTGCTAGGCTTATTAGGATTCAATTCAGAACTCTTCAATACTTTAAAGCACATACTATTAGACACATCAATTACATTACTGCTAATGCTTTTGTGTTTTCATGAATTCAAAGCAACATTTGGACAAATATTTGGTATTCAAAAACAGAGAATACGTGATTACACTCCTATTGTTTGAACTGAATAAAACTGGTTTGTTTTTCTGAAGCATTCTAGAGAGTCAGAGTCAGTAAAGACTGGTAAAACACACACACAAACACACACACACTCAGATTTAGAATAGTAATATTCTTAATTCTGTACCCTGTTTTTCTAACATGCACGGACAGCACACTACTTGTGCTCATACTAAAAGCAAACAAGTCTGTTTGGAATTTAGCACATAAATAAATTCACTTTCTGTACTAAAACAAAAGCAAAATATGCTGACCATTACAAGCCATTGAACTTTAGAGAGGACTCAGCATTGCCATAAATATTTAAATAGTAAATAAATATAGGATACCTGTTTTCATGAGCTTTGAATTCACACAGGCATTTTTGAGAATCACAGCTGTAGAACCTAATAATTTCATCATCTCCAGCTATGGCAAGGATAGACTCCTTGGAATGGAAAAAAAGAAATGCAAGTGTGATTAATTTTATTTGTTTCTGGTTAACCAGTTAATTTCCCAATACCTCTCATTTTTGTACTTACTGTAATAAATCTAAGTGAAGAAATCCTCTTCTCTGTTGTAATGGTGCCAGTGATTGAAGCTGTGTCAAGTCTGTAGATATCCACTTTGTTTATTATCACAGTCACATACTTCTCTCCATCAGGGGACCATTTAATTATGTGTGCATCTGTGTACATTGATACAGAGAATCTAAAAGTAAGAATCTTTAGCAGCTGCTATACACTGTTTTCTACATAGATTTAAGAAAATATTCAGTGAAAAATCAAATAAACTAGAATAAACAGTTATGCTCTTAAATGTTTATTTCTGATTATCAGAATCATGTAAAGAAAAACAAACTAAAACACATTTATTTAAATGTCCTGATCTCAAATTTCAAGGGAGAAAAGTATTTACTTCAGTGGTTCTATGTTTTCCGTTTGCTAAGTGATTATTATTAAGGACATAAGCTTACATATCCTTGCCTGCATGTGTAAAAAAGACATTATGAAAATTTGCAATTAACTGACTCAATTAATTCAGTCAAATTTTCTTTATACAAGAAGTAAAACTATCAAATTCCACTTAATTAGTGGATTTAGATTGATAAACTCACTTTGCTTCAGGTTTTTGATAAAGGCTGATCGTCCTTCAACAAGATTCCAAGTTCTGAAACACAACAACAGGTAATGTGCATTCTGGTTAAAAACAGCACAGCGAAACCGAAGTACAATCTGCTGACATGAGGCACCCAAAGGAAGCTTTTAAGCTTCTCTATGCATTTTTCTGCCTTCTTAATGTAAGACAAAATGATGAGTTCATACATATTGCTTGCACGCTATAATGTTGACCTTGTGTTATTTATTTTCTAAACCACCATTTGCAATACTGAGTCCAAAAGGAGCCCAATAGCAATTTGTGCTGTTAAGATAGCATTTCATATGTCTAAAACATGTATCCACAGCAACATGGAAACCCTTCAAATGAAAAATCACACTAAACAAAACCTGGCATTTTTCAAAAGTTTAAGGAAATTGTGTTCCAAAATGCAAACATATTTATACATCTACGAGTGATTTGTTATGAGTCAAGAGTTCACAAGAAGAAGGTATGAACAGCAGAAACTACTCTTAAGAGACTTTAAAATATTGCTAGCACTTAGAACTTCAAAGGACAACCAATGGATCTTTGAACCATTTGATAACAAATGTATTTTATCAGTGTCGCATGGCCTAGTCCCAGCACAGAATTGTTGCTTATAACACCTATTAAGAGTTACTGAATTATGATTCTCAGCATTCCTTCATCAGTTTTGACTCACCTTAATGTTTTATCTGTTCCAACTGACAAAGCTAATTTCCCAGAAGGATGAATAGAAAGAGATGTCACGTGTCCTCTGATAAAAACAAAACATTAGTCACATCTATTATTTACAAGGAAAATAGACATGAAAATGTACATGAATATGAAGATTTAAGAAACTCACTTATGTGCCTTAATGGATTTCAGGCATTCCCATCTCTTTGTGTTCCAGATACAAATGAGTCCATCTTCAGCCCCACTCAGTAGATGTGCAGTACCATAGAACTCCAAACAAGTTATCGTGCCTAGAAATACAATTAACAACATTGTACCCACCAAACAGTTATCACACAAATTAAGAGAGAATGTACAGCTTTACAGAAAAGCTTCTTCCATCAAGGCATGCCAGCTACTACCCTAACCTTGGGAAAATCTAGATTATTTCCTAAATATTTCTTAAAAAAATCCTCAAACTTTCTTGCTGTATTCAATAGTCTGATGTGCTCTATCAGCCACTCTTTACCCACATGTCTGAACTCCATCTGGCCTGTTTTCTGACACAGCAGTACTCAAACACCGTGGCAGAGATGACAGAGAGCTCCTATCAATGATAGGAATGCTCCCATATCAAAGCCCTGCTCCTGACACACAGCTGAATTTACTGCACATGCTACTTCCCCATAATCACCAGATTTATCATATGTGAGTTAAATGCAGCTGCCATGCTCAGTCTAACTCCTGGATCTTTTTGTTTAATCAATGCTGAGCTACAAATGACCCAAACAGATTTATTTGGACAGCCATTAACTGATGACTGTACCAATGATATAGAAAAAGGGTGCACCCCCAGCAAGTTTGCAGATGACACCACAGATGACACTGTAAGTGCTGAGGGATGGAATGCCATCCAGAGGGACTTGGACAAGTTCAAGTAGTGGGCCATGGGAACCTTGAAGTTCCACAAAGCACAGTGCAAGCTGGGATCAGCACAGGCTGGGGGATGGACAGATTGAGGGCAGCTCTGCCGAGAGGGACTTAGGCTTGCTGATGGTTGAGAGGCTGGACATGACCCAGCAATGTGCACTTCCAGCCCAGAAGGCCAAAGGTGTCCTGGGCTGCATCAAAGGCACCATGGGCAGCAGGGCAAGGGAGGGGAATCTGCCCCTCTGCTCCACTCTGGTGAGACCCCAACTGGAACATCCAGCATCCAGCTCCAACAGGTCCCCAGCATATGAATGACGTGGACCTGTTGAAGCATGACCAGAGAAGGGCCATGAAGATGACCAGAGAGATGGAGCACCTCTCCTGTGAGGAAAGGCTGAAAGAATTGGGATTGTTCAGCTGGGAGAAGGCTGCAGGGAGACCTTACTATGGCCTTCCAGTACTTGAAGGGGGCTTATAAGAAAGATAGGGACAAACTTTTTAGCCAGGCCTGTTGTGACAGGACAAGGGGTAACGGTTTTAGATTGAAGAGGTCAATTAAGGTAAGATGTAAGGAAGAAGTGTTTTTAAAAGGACAGCAGTGATACACTGAAACAGTTGCCCAGAAAGGTGGTTGATACTGTGTCCTTGAAAACATTAAGGGCCAAATTGGATGGGGCTTTGCGTAACCTGATCTGATTGAAGACGTCCTTGCTCACTGCAGTGGGGTAGGACTAGATGACCTTTAGAAGGTGCTTTCCAACCCAAACTATTTTGTGACTCTATTATGTACTTTGCAGTTGTAATTCAGGCAGCACGTGCAGTGGGAAATGTACCAGGTTAACTCATCTGGCAGCAGCAGCCTGCTCTCACATGCAAACTCTCTCTTTTGGCTCGTGTACACTTGTGACAGGACAAGAACACTGGGAAAGATGGCAGCTGGAAGTAGGCATTGATAAACTGTCCTGATTGAAGAAAAATGGCACATAAGCCATTTGGGGGTCATAACTTCTTAACCAGATAAAACTACAAATAATTGAAATCAGCAGCAAAATTTGTTGTCTAATACCAAAATAATTTTTTTTTACTTTTATGCTCAAAAGCTTACCTTGTTTGTATCATCACACCATCCTGGCTGCAACAGCACCACTATTAAAGCCTTATTAGAAAAAAATCATTATCATTAATGTTTTTTACAAAGAAATGCTCCCTTACCATTGTGCTGTAGCAGCGCCCCATGTTCTATCTTCTTTTTCATGTCATAGATTTGGATTGTCTCATCTCTGCTCCCAGTGACCACATATCTGTTATTCACTGCTACTGCTGACAATGAGGCAGAGTGGGCATGATGTGTAAAATCAGGGACGACCGTCCAGGACTGTAAATGAAATGCAAAACAAACAGGTCTTTCTCAAGCTTACCATAGTAAGCTTCCACTTCACTGTCCTGTAATTTTATTTTTCAAAAGCAAAACTTGAAAAAGCATATGTGTAAAAATCAGAATCACGGAATCAATTAGGTTGGAAAAGACCTCTGAGATCATGATGTCCAACCTATGACTGAACATCCGAGTGCCAAGTCAAGTCTTTCCTTAAACATCCCCAAGCACGGTGACTTCACCACCTCCCTGGGCGGCCCATTTCAATGTCTAATCACCCTTTCTGTGAAGAAATTCTTCCTAATGTCCAACCTAAACCCTCCCCTGGCACAGCATGAAGCCATGTTGTCTTGCCCTGTTGCTTGTTGACTGGGAGAAGAGGCCGAACCCTCACCTGGCTTCACCCTCTTTTCAGGCAGTTGTAGAGAGTGGTAAGGTCCCCCCTGAGCCTCCTTTTCTCCAGGCTAAACACCCCCAGCTCCCTCAGTCACCCCTCACAGGACTTGTGCTCCAGACCCTTCAGCAGTTCCATTGCCTTTCTCTGGACCTGCCCTCAATGTCTTTTCTGAATTGAGGCGCCCAGAACTGAACACAGCACTCGAGGTGTGGCTTCCTCAGTGCCGAGTACAGGGGGAAGAAATATATTTCGCTATAAGCATAATGGGATCTTATTGAGTTAATGCGCTGTTAGAAGATTAGTCAAAAGGATTTAAGCGTGCAAACTGCCCCTTGTAATCAGTGCTGTGCCCAGACGAAGCCGTCTGCGCAGAGATAAATCCCAAGGGCAAGAGAGGCGGATTCTCTCGTTTTCCATCGCGGCAGGAGACACGCCTTCCACCTGGCCCCAGCCCCCAGACCACGCTCCATCCACCCCCCCATCCATCCATCCATCCATCCCCCGCGCAGCTCTCCATCCTCAGCGCCGCGTCGGGAGGAGCGGCCTCGCACCGCAGCCCCGCACACCCACGTGGCCGCCGGCAGCCCGGAGGCTCCGCAGCTCCCGGGAGCCCTTCGGGACAGCGAGGGGGCCGAGCCTGGCGGCAGAGGCTGCGGGAGAGGCCGCCCCGCCCCCGCACCGCGCTTTAAGAGCCCCGGCGGCGCCCGGAGCCGCGGCTGCGGACGGGCGAGACGGTGAGTGCCGGGGCGTTTCCTCCACACGCTTTCCTGGGAGTGTTCAAGCCCGGGCTGGATGGGGCTCTGAACACGCTGGTCTCGTGGGAGGTGTCCCTGCCCATGGAAAGGGGTTGGAGGTACATGGTCTCTACGGTCCCTTCCAACCCAAACCGTTCTGTGGCTCTCCGCTTTTTCCCTCCCCGCTGCTCCCCCCATTCCCGTTACCTGGCCGGGCCGCGCGGCGAACCCCAGCAGCACCTGCTCGTAGCACCCCGCCACCAGCTCCATCCGCCGCCGCACGGCGCCGCCCCGGGGCTCCTGCCGCCTCTTCCGCCCGTCCGCCGCGCTGCCTGCGCCGCTCCGCGCCGGCCCCGCCTGTGGAGCCGGGCAGCGCTGGTTCCCTGCGGGTGAGGAGAATCCTGCGGGAGCCGCGGCGGAGCGGGGAGCGCCGGAGGGAGCGGCGGGGCTCAGGCTGCGCGCGGGGCAGCCCGCGCAGGGGGGGCCTCGTGGGGCGGAAGCGGCGCTGGCGGTGATGGCGGCGGGGCGGACGAGAGGCGTTAGTGCCGGGATCGCTGGGGAGGGGGGGAAGCGGTGGCCGGGATCGGGGCCTGCCGGCGGGGAAAAGGGGCGCGAACCGGTCTATCGGGAGCGAGGCGGGGTGGGATGGGCCGGGGTGTTCGGGCCTTTCCCTTCCCCCGGGGCCGCGGGGCCCCCGCCTCCCTCAGGGCGCGCGGGGCGGGGAGGCCCCGGCGGCGCTTGGGCCGCGGCTCCAGGGAACCGGCCCCGGGCCCCGCCGGATTTTACTGTTATTTCGTCGAGTCGTTTTATATTTTTTTATTACTCGATTTGCTATCGCGTAGTACAATAACCGGGAAGTGCGGCCCCGGCGCCAGTGTGGCCGCTTGCGGAGGGCCGCGGCCGGGCGGGGCGCACTTGTGGTCGGGCTCTTCCGTCGTGGCTCGGTTAAAGAAATGCGTCACGGCTTGGGCCTGGGCTCGGCCGGGGTCACTGCGCCGGCCCCGGGAGCTCGGGGAGGCTCCCTCATCCCGGTGCCCCGAGCCAGCGCCTCGTGTGAGCGAAATTGGAGCTGAAGGAGTGGGGGGTTGCCCGCCGCCTGGGTGAGCGGTGCTTGCACGGGCGGCTCAGGCCGCGAACAGCTTCGCCCACCTTTTTGCCCGTGTAAAGGAAATAATGCAAAAAAGGTGGAAGATTAAAAATTACTAATTAAAAGTTACTATGATGTGTGTGTAATCCAGTTAAGGATGTGTTTGAATTCTGGCGGTTGAAGTTGCCCCATTGCTTTAAATTAAAGCTGTGGCTGTAGATAGTTAATGCAAATGTAAAAAAAAAAAATTGTATTATCTTAATACATGCTGTTTTAATTGCTTTTAAAATGTTTTTTGTTTTCCAGTGAAAAGGTCAAGGTCGGACAGGGAGACGTACAAAACCGGTTTTGCATAAAAGTTGGTGATAACTGACCGAGGAGCAGTTGCATCACTTGCCTCCTGAGAGCGCATTGCAACGAGAGTGCTCTGTCGTGCGTGCCGTCTTCCGCTGGGCCTGCACGAGGGAGAAGTGGTAAGTTTAAAAAAAGTTACTGTGTAGCTGTGAATTCGAAAACCAATATTGCACTGTTGAGAGCATGGAGGCGTTTATGGTTCCTTTTGTTAAAAACGGATGTGAGTGGAACATTGTTACGTGGATGTTTGCATTATTAATGACCGCTGTTAACCGGAAAAAGTTGCTGCTGCTGATTTTTTGTAGTGAATACAATTACTTCCAGTAAGCACATACTCAGTGTAGCATATGCTTACCTTACAAGTATATGCCTGTATGTTAAGGGCTTGTTTGTAATTTGTCTCTTTTCTTGGCTTCAGAATGGCTGTGGGGATGAAGTCCATAGTTATTCTGAATAGCACTATGCATGGATGCTCTAATTATGGTTTATGGCTATCCTGTGTCAAGTTAGCCTAATCCATTTCAGAAGTAGTGCTCTGAACTGCTCTGCTCTGCAGGCAAGCCTTTAAGGCATTGCAGATGCTCTGTGTTTATTGCATTATGTGGCTGTGGATTTGATCAGCCAAGATGTAAAACATTACATAAATTCTTGCATGGAAACGGGAATTAGAACTTCAGCAATCAAGCATCTGCATAGAAGGAGTAACACCAGACCTAAAAAATCAGTAGTGGTGAAGGAACACCTGTGTGTGAAAGTAAATGCAGAATATTTTGCAAATGAAACTGGTTTTTACACTGATTTATATTTGTTGGATGACTAGGAGAAAAAGAGTATCAGAATCAACAAAGATACATACCTCTTCAGGAAAGTGTGTCCACTGGTTTAGTGATGGCAGTAAAAGGTTATTTGCTGTTGCTGACTTGATGGTAGTGAGTGTATGTGGAAAGGGCAAGAGAGGGAGGAGAAAAGGTGCAGAGAAAGATCATGTTTGCTTGTACTGTGCCCTCATCCTGCTTTTATTTCTCCTATTTTTTAGCACATAGGAAGTACCATTGCTTGTTTTTAGCTGTATAGTTTGTGGTACAAGTAAATTTAAATTTGGATAAAAGGGGAAGAAGCCAGGGGGGTTGGACAAAACATACTGAAGCATGTATCTTTTGCCTTGTTTTTAACTATTTTAGAATCTTCTGAATTACTGGGTTATTATATATAGGTATTTCAGAATTAAGGGTAAAGTATAGGAGACTTAAAAGATCTCTAAAATTTTCTAGTGCTTTGCACAGTGGGGAAACTCTGAGGTCTGTTACAGTTTGGGACAGTGAAGATTACATCTTATCATGATCCCATTGGCCATGTATCCTTTTTATCTCCATTGTTTTAGCAGTGACAAGTCAGTACTTAATTTTTAAAGTTCTAAATTAATAACATTAAAGCATATGGTGGGGTGAACATGTCTGGAAGTAATTAATCTTGAGGATAAAATCCTTCATTTTTTTTCTCCCCCACACTTTTTTCAGCTGAAGGAGTGCAATAAACTGAACCTGTGCAGTCATACTGTTCGAGAAAGAGAGAAGACAGTTTGAGCCATGGCAAGCCAGGTAAGATCATTTAGTCAGAAATACAGGCTTGCAGTGCCTAAATGGATTCCAGAACCATACTCAGAATTCCTAATAAATGTAAAGCTGAAATAGCTAGCTTGCTCTGAGTTGGGTGTTCTTTTAGTCCAATGATTCTTCCGGCAATGTGGTAATTGCTGGCTGTCCTCAGGACACTTAATTGTGTCAGCTCAAGCAGGTTGGGGGTTATTCCATTAAGCTTTGCAGTTCGCATTATTTGAGCGCGAGTTCTTCTGAAGGACCTTGCGCATAACACTCTATGTAAGACACATGTGGAGATCTTATAGAGGAAGAACATTAAAGCCTGCGTAAGTAAATGCTGTGGAACATCCTTCTTATTTTTGGAAGACCTTGTTCTTCAGAATCTTAAGTGAAGGAGGCAGCCTGTGTTAATACGGCTGTTTCCCCTCCTCTTTTGTGTAGTTGCCCCACTCACTTCCTTTTTGAACTGTGGTTTTTGGGGTTTTAGGGGTTTTTTAGGGTTTTTTTCTTTTATTTTTTCTTGTTCCCAAGAGGCACTTTTTATGCCTCTTCCTGGCCTTGCGTCTGGGTTCGAGTTGTCCCTCAGCCAAGCTAGTGCCTGTTTCTGGTCTGCTTTCTCCTTACATTCCATTAATCGGCCTCTTGTCATTGTTCCTGGCCTGGGAGAGTGACTCACTGCTGGGTAGTGAGGAGAGGTATCTCACAGAAGAAGAATTCCTAGGTGAGGGGAGATAGGGACAGTGGAGATCACTTCTAGGCAAGAGTGACAATTTTCCTGCCTCTTCATCACTCACATTGTGCTGCGGCAGGGTTTTTTGCATCCTGGAGCTCAAGTGGAACACAGTCCAGTCCTGAAGCTAATTAACATTTAGGATTGGCCAGCATCGAAGGGCTGTCTGGTTTTTCCCTAATTCCCAGAGGAAGCTGTCAATCCTTTAGCCAGCTTGACAAGTCAGGGGAATATGGCTGTTCATACAATCCTTTGGCTCTGTTATTTTTGCCAGGCGTTTTCCCCAGAGGCTGCTTTCCCTCATGGGAGGCGGAGGGAGAAATGGGACCCCAGGCTTCTTTCAAGGGCAAGGTGAATATGGGGAAATCACCTGTGGTGATGGGGAGTGGGAGGGAGGAATGTAAACGAGGCTAAATACTATAAAGGTGATTTTTTTTCTCCCTACAGGACTTGATGGCAAAAAAAAGAGAATGTCTCCAGGCCTACAGCTGGTGGAGAACACCACAGAAGAAACGGAAGAAAAAGAACAAAATAAAACCAGGAAGAATAGAGTTTGTCCCTAGTAGTACTAATACAACCAGGTAAAGACCTTTAGAAAGGAGAAGCTCTGACCCCTTATCTGTTTAAATTGCTAATGACTAGTCAGTGCCATCAGTTATTTTAAAAATCCTGAAATGGCACACCTTGTCCCTATACACTAAGTATTGCTTACGGAATTTTATTGCCATTTGAATAATGAAGATTTTTTCCTAGTTTCTCTCTCATAATTGCTTGAGATGTGGTGTCAAAATAGCCTTAGCTCTTTTGAATTACGGCTGTAACTTAATATTTTTTCTTGGTATTTTTGAGTGCCCTGCCCCTCAGACAACAAATAAGACCCTTTAAAACCAACTTTTGAAAAGATTCTTTAATAAATTTGGGTCTTTGTTCAAATGCTTGCGAAAGTGGCAGAATGGACTCAGAAATTGAGAACGTGCTGGAGTGATGGCATTGGGGTTCTCTACGCTGCTCAGCAGAGTTTTGCAGTTAATGCTCTCTTCACATTTAGTCTCCTTATTTGTCCAGTAATAACTACTTGCTTGTATGTTAGGTACTTTAATACTGAAATGAACTGTGTTATTCTCAAACTTAACAATGCTTCTCTTACCTTTTTCAAGACCGGATTATTCGATATTTGTTGGGGAGCTGACTCCAGAAGTAGATGACTTTCAGCTCTATGATTATTTCCTAAAGAGGTACCCCTCATGTATTGACTGCAAAATAGCAACAGACCTGCTGGGATATTCCAGGTAATGCCTGTGAAAATGTGTTGATGCTGACAGTATGCTTGTTGTTATAAGTAATATATAAGAACTCTCATTTGAACTGGTTTTGAATTCCTTCAGAGGCAGGAAGAGAGATTAGTCTCTGGCATTATTTTTTAACAGCATAGATCCATGTGGTTCTAAAACTTTATGGTTAGTTTTAGCAGTTAATGTGATTTAAGTTAATGTGTTAAGCTTCAATTTAGCTGAATGCATATCTGCATGAAAGCAGTTAGATGGTGGGAGAAGGGAGAGCTCTTCGTGGACATCTGTGCTGCTGTGCTTACCTACAGCAGTGCATCCACTTAGTCATCTGTAGTACTGAGGACAAAATAATTCCCTTTTTACATGTGGAAGAGAAGTGTAAGGCCTAGCAAACCTTATGGGGTTGGGAGATGGAACTTCTACTAAGCTTTATTTACTAATGTTAGAAGTTACACTGGCCAGGCAGTGAGTGAAGCAGGGATGAGTTTGCTGTTCAGAAGACATTAACTGTAATGGACTAATTCCAGAAACCTTTTTTTTTAAAAAAAAAAAAGGAAATCTGAGAGAGAGCAAATTTAAAAAGAATGTTAGAGCTGTAGAGCAGTAGGAATGGGTTAATACTGATATATTAACTGCTGTAAGTGCAGAAATACGCAATCTGGTTACTTACACAGATAGCGGTTAACATGTATTGTTTTGCTGGCTTTCAGCAAGTTGCATTTTAATGCTGTGAATAAAACTCTTTGCTTCTGGCCCTAGTTTTTAATTTTTTGAAAGCACCTTCTGTACATGTGCACATGCCAGAGGGGTTGCTTAGGTAATAGAAGCTATAGTAGCTACTATTTTCTGTTTTCGTGAAGACAGAAGTTGAATTCATTAGCTTTGTAACTGTTATGAATACTAGAATTTGTTTTCTCCCTTTTGAAAATTGTAGAGGGTATGCCTTTGTCAGATTTGGTGAGCAAGGTGATCAGATGAGGGCACTGCAAGACTGCCAGAATGCACCAGGTCTGGGGGGAAAACGAATCCGGCTGAGCATAGGAATTTCTAAAAGGTAACAAATGAGTTGTGCATTGATACAGTAATTCTAAATAATTGGATTCTTTTAGCTCTGCCTTTGTAAAGACTGTGGCCCTTGCTATAATGGCTGTACACTATGCAAAACCCAAATCACAGAAGCATTATGTTTTGACTGCCTGGATTCTTCAACCTCTTTGAGGATTGCTGGAGAAATACAACTCTTAAGTCTAGCCAGATTGTATAACTTGGGTTTAGCTGCTGTTGTGACTAGCCTCAATGATTACAGTAGTAAAGCTGAATGCATTTGTAAGTATTTCCTGTTTGGGCCTGAAGAAGGTAGAAGGGACAACAAGTGCTTGTTTTTATGCTAGGCAGCTTTTCCTCTAGGCCTTTCTCCTTGGTTTAGACAAGGTAGCACATTGTTGGTTTTAAGGTAGGCTGGCAGAGGAAGGATATCTTTAGTGGAAATACACAGAATCTAGAGGGGAAGAAGCCAAAGGAGATGTTGCTTGAACAGTTTGTTTAGAATACTACTCTTTGCTTCTCAGGTGATTAAGGCAGCAGGAAATTTAAAATTGGTTTGGTTTGAGAGGGTTTTTTTTTTTTCTGCCAGCTCAGTTCTCTCAGTCAGTTGTTGAAGACAATCCAGTTAGAGACTTGATACCAAATTTGATAGGCTTTGATCCAGAATACAGACAAAAATAGAATTTTCTATAAAACAATTTCAGTATATTCATGAGGTTAGCTTGTGTGTTCTGTTAAAAGGCTAAAAATAACAGCTCCTGCTTCTCTTTCCTGGATAATTTTGCCAATGTTGCCTCATTGCTTTGGAACAGAAATGCCCTGACCCAGGAGAGCACTGTCCAGATTTGCTTTGACTAACTTGCTTTGAAAATGAGGTTCCAAAGAAAGTTGTCCTCACTTCTGCTATCCAGAAGAATGTTAGCAGTACTTTTAGATTTTTCTTTCTACAGAGATGGATCTAGGAGAGAAGTTGGAAGCAGAAGACTGAGACATTATGAAGTAATTTGCTTACTACAGTAGTAAGACAATAAAATACCTACTTATTAGAATGTATGTGTAGCTTCACAGTAATGAAGCAAAAATGTAATGTGGGCATTGAAATACACACTGCTAATCTATGCCTGTTTGTGAATGGCTGAGTACTGTGTTCTCACAGCATCCAAATATCCAGCCATCAGAGTAGTTTGTCATTAAGTCACTTACATTGGAAACGATTTTCTGAGCTCCTTCAGTTTGTGTTCTTGGCAAAAAGCCCCAGTCTGAATTTTCTGTAGTGGCGATAGAGACCTTGGACACTACAAACACAGGAGGGTCTGCTTGTATGTAATCAGTGAGGAAATGTCTAAGCATAGGAGATTTCTTGGAATGTGCAGCTGATTTTCCCAATCTTTTTCATGTAGTGTATCTCTGTTTTAGTACAGGCTATTCTTGTTCAGTGATACTTGTCATTAGTCAACTTGAAGTTGTCCCTGGGAGAAATCCCCTCAGGAGAGGGAAAGCAGTGAAAACTAATCACCTGGCCCTTTGGTCTTAAGAACTAATGAGTTTCATAATTTTCCTGCTGCTTTGGCTTCATTCTGGATAATGGCAGTGTTGACTTCACCTGACAGCTATGCTTTGGTAACTGTTCATGGACCAGAAGTTTAAGAAAGTGAACGTAGGCATGGTAAATGGACAGGCAGTGTCAGATGCTCCTGTGAAACAGATAATCTGAATTTACCCCTTGTTTCTGGAAATAATAAGATTTAGTATTAACAAAACAAGATGGAAGGGCTAATTAAACGTTTAAAGCATCTTTTAAAATACCAGTGCTTGGTAAAGGTCTCTGATCTTGATAAACCATTTTTATCAGCAGTTTGCTTATACAGATACCAAAAGTACTCAAACTGAATACAGATAAATGTAACTTGAGTTTATCCACAGAAATAATTACTCCTGGCACTGGTGAAGGTGAGAGCATTTGCTTCTGTATAAACATGAGGTATTGTGCTGTGATTTAAATCTTAGGCAACTGTTTAGAAAAGCTTCCTTGTATATTTGGAAGTGTGTAAAATTGTTTAACTTCAACACGGGGCTTAGGGTTTTTTGTTCTCAAACTCTTAGCTGTATATAACTTCTCATGTTTCAGACTGAAAGCAGAATTCCAGCGGTACCAGTCATACAACTACAATGATTACTACCAAGATTATCAGAACTACTATTCACAGTGGAATTATGATCCTTATGCTGACTACAACTACAGCTCCTATACTCCCTACGATAGCATGCAGGCTGTTGGAGACTGCTCTTTAGGCGATGCTGTTATGGCTCCAGCTGTTTTTGAGGTAAAAATAAAACAGTTCATTAAAAGAAAAGACAAATAAGTTGTGTGTGGGTTGTGTCGATCAGAACAAAAAACCCTAAAGGTGAAATCATGCAGTCAGATAAGTGTGAAGGTTATATTCAGCATTTTGTATTTAGGTGCTTTAGTGCATCTATAGAATTAGATACTTATACAGTAATATTTGTTCGTTTATATCAAATAACAGTTCTGACAGCGAAGTTCTGTAGTCTTTCTCTCATTGTGTTCTTCTGATGTGCTTTGCTTTAAGCAAAATAAAGAATTGTTGTAAGATGCTCATATTTAGGTCAGCAAGTTGATCAATTACAACTTCGAGAAGTGCCTTCCAAGCAGAACAATACTATGGTTTTCTTAAAAAAGCCCCAACCAAACAATAAAAAACCCACCAAAAATACCCCAAAAAACCCAAAACAACTAAAAACCCTACCTAAACAAACTAACAAAGCAAACAAAAAAACCCTCTAAAACTAAACCATTAAAAAGTAACAAACATCCCACAAAAAACCCTTCCCCAACAAACATCACCTGCTCCTGCTTATTTTATAGTTGTGGGAGGAGGGGATGGTTTGGGAGCATAAAACTGTTTTGGATTTGTGATGCTTTCTGAAACTGACTATGATTAATCACTTTTTTTTTTAGGAAGCTTCAGCTATGACTGAAATCAATGATGACCTAATAACTGAAGGTAATGATAATTCTATCACTGCAGCTTGAACTTAGCAGTGCTTCTGCCCTTTAACAATACAAGCCAGTGACTACTGGATAAAGAATGGAGTTATAGCTAAGATATGGGATTTTAAAGCTATTAGTGTACACCATGTCAAGTAGAATGGGACATTATCAACAACACTTTGCATTAGGCTTCTTTTCTTTGCCTTCATTCTTCCAAAATGATCTGTTGGAGAATTTACTGTATCTTTATATTGATTCTGCTAAGATTATTATATGTTAAACTCATTAGTAGAGACATCTTGTAATAGTGTTCAGAAATTTTAATTATCCCTAAATCTCTGCTTCATGTGGGAATACCAGTATAGTCCTAGCATTTGAATACACTTAATTCCAAAAGAAACTGTACTTGTTAGCTTTATTAAAATTCTAGGTGAATAAACATCCTACTAGACTTATTAAGTCATTAAATTTACCTGAAGTACACTTTGTTAGGCATTTACTTGAGGTTTTTGTATGCAAGCCTCCTGAGTTCTGACACTTGTACTTACCAGGCTTTTATTTTCAGATCCACAGCTGTACTTGGATGTTGATGAAATGAACAGACAATTTATGGAGACAAGTGAAGAACTCTATGATGCCCTCATGAATTGTCACTGGCAACCTCTGGATACGGTCACTTCTGACATCCCTTCTGCTATTTAAGTGTCTTATATAGCATGACCGTTAAGACCAAGGTGCTAAAATTACATTTCTTCTACATTACTCTAGATCATAAGTTTTAAAGCACAATGATAGGTTGGGGTTTTTTTGCTATGCTTTTGGCAGTTTCTGTAATTTTTTTTGTTTTGTTTTGTTCATCACTTGGAGCATCTTGAAATCATGTAAATATTCTAGAAATGTAAAGAGTTCAATGGGGTCTAAAGATAGACTTGCCTGTGTAAATAAAATTTCGTTTCTGCAAACTGGCCAGCAAGGGATTTTACTTACAGATGCGAAACACCTTCTCTTCTGGCTTGTGGAATTTAGCTGGAGGCAGTAGGGGTATTTCACCTGTCTCTTTGGTCTGGGCATCAGCACTAGCAAGAACTAGCTCTCACATACTTCCAAGATACCTAGGCAATCTCTTACAACCTCCTAACGTGCTCTATCTGTAGAGTTTTAACATACAGAAGGGCAAACTTTGAGCTGCCATAGATGCAAACATTGCAGCTAAGGATGATATCTACTGATAACTTTATTTTCGCTCTTCTTGTTAGTCTTCTCAACTGATGCTTTACAGCAAAGAAACTGTTGTAATATAATACATGTTCTTACACATAAAAATCCTTGAAGAAAACCCTGTGATTTAAAGGAGGAAGAAAAACCCATCAGGAATTAAACTATCCCAGTATACTCTTCAACTAACTTGCACCCTATCCTAAACATCTGTTATTTGTTCAGTCTTCATGCTCAGATGTTTCATAGTGAAGAGGTTTATAACATTTTAGTAGGATGACAGTTTTCAATATTCAAGTCAAAAGTGGTTAGGGGAGATGGCAATGAAGAAAGCTACGCATTAAGATAGCAACTTCTGAGTGGCTTCCTCTAAACTGTTCTTATCTGAAAGGGTATAAAGTATTTTCCAGTCATAGGGGACACCTTAAGCTCCTGTTACTATTTACTGTACACAGTAAAATAAATTCAGGCTGGAAACAATACTTTTTGAAGAGAAAAAGGTAGAAATTATCATATAGCTAACATATGTGAAAGCTACTAAAGCTACTTGAGGCACTTTGGTACTGCCATGTGTGTTTTGGGGGCAGTCTAAACCATAATTGCTAGGATGGCAGATAAGAATAAGTTTTTTTTTTTTTTTCTTTAATGACTTAATTACATTAAAGTGGTGGTCATAACCTATATGCTGTTCATGAATGTGAAACTAATACTGCATTGCAGAGTGATGACTTGGCAGAGCAGTTCCCTTCTACCTGCTCACCAGAATCTCCTCTTTTCACAGTTTAATTTCAGCTAGGATTTTTTTTTGTGTAGTCCCACTCATGAAATACAGATGCTCTGAACTAGAAAGGTCTTTTGGTGTGCTATAGGAACTTCATTCTTCCTGGATTTTGTGCACTGCATGTGTAGAAGGAGAGAAAACAAAACCCCCTCATTTAGGCAGGGAATTACTATCACAGTCTTAGCAACTGTTTCTCTGCTTTGGAGAGAACTAGTTGCAAAGTGGCTGAAAACTGGGATTTTGTAGGTGAATGTTTCCCTGGTGGGAACTGGTCAGTCTTTGGAAGGTCGTAGTAGGGAGATTATTAATGGGAATGTGACAGAAAGTGGACTAAATGAAGCAAAGAGAATCTGGATGGGAAAGGGAATTAGTTGTGTGCCTGTATAGAATAGTTTCAGGGGATTGCAGAAGGGAGGAAACTCAAGATAGTAGATGCAGGCCCCTTGAATTTGGATGTGGGGGTGTTAAACTTTCAAAACCATGCTGGATTGGATTTGATTCCACTTCAGTTGTTGTGCAGAGCTGTGGTGCCTGAGCTTGGTAGTACAAATCAGTTGCTAGGCAAAGGATTTTGTATCTAGCAAGCACCGTCATCACAAGCTGCAAGATTATAACCCAGGCACAGACCTGGAAGCTTCCTGCTTTGAAGTGCACATCCTGCTTTGCATAGCATTACCTAACACCATACTTAAGCTGCAGCAAGTCATTTGTGGAAACCTTTTATTGTGTTATTAGATGCTAAGGGTGCGTGTTGGCTTGGTAGAAATACTATGGAGTATCTGCTGATTTTTGGCTTTTGGGAGGTTGATCCATGTGTGAACTATGTAACGAGGAGCACATGTAGCTGTGTGATTTCACTTAGATCAGCACTGTATCACCACAGCACGTAAACCTCAAAGTCAGAGTCTGTAGTTGTCATATTTATGCAGATTTTATGTGTTAGCAAGGTCTCCACACTCTGCATTAGACACCGTTTTCAGACATGCATGCACCTTCTGTTCTGGCCTGTAAAGTACCTGTATAGTGAAAATACTGTTTATGAAATGCAGTAATAGAGGTTGTTTGGGCCATTAGTTCTGCAAACCTGAGAAATATTTTCTTCCAGTCAGCAGAGAAGAAAAGTGAGGTGAAGAAGGGAGTCTGCTGATTGCAGCCCGTGTGATACAGTTTTAAATAGCTCTCTGACTTTGTTTTCTGTCTCCTGAGCCTTTCTAGTCTATCCTGCTTTCCAGTTAGGAGTGCATAGATGGGATCAAGATACTGTGTGCAGCACACATTCTTTACAGTAAAGGCACACTGAAAAATCTTGGGTGTAAGCACAAATTTAGGAAAAAGTGAGTGCATTAGAACTGCTGGCATTCATTGCTGAGACTTTTAACTGAGGAAACTTCCAGCACTGGTCCAGCTACTGCCTGCATTAGCGAGCTTACACAAAGACCTGAACATGTACATCATACAGATGCCTGCTCTCAGTTCTACAAAGAGCTGATTGCAGTAGAAACATTAAAAAAAAAAAAACGTATTGGGAGCAATGTTTTCAACACCATGCTATTTCTTTGTCTGGTTGTGTTTTGTCTGTTTTACCCAGCTGAAATGTTGTGGGTTTTTTTAAGTCTGATGAAGGGGTTTTTTTGAAGGATATCTAGTATTGGTTTTATAAACTCTTCATTGTACCTAGCTGTGATAGATAGTGCCTTTACCTAAAACCCACTAATTTCTTGAAGAAGAGTAATGTTTTTGTTTTCCACTTCTCTGATCAGAAAAGCTTTAGTACCATGGTTTGAGGGGCTAATGATCCTGCAGTCAGTGAACAGAGAGAAACAGGCTAAAAAATGGTGAAGACTGAAAAGGGTTCAAAAAGGTTAAATGGTACTTAAGCCGTGAATGTTTCTTTTTGCAGGGATGCTCTTGGACCAACAGCTTCTTTCTAGCGCTACCTCAAAGTAACTTGCAGATATAACTCACAGGGAAGATTGATCAAATGGTGATGATCACTATCATTCTGCTGGAGATATATATATATATTTGCCTTTTGTTTTGTCTCATTTTTAATGACATTTATTTAACTTCAGTGACTCATGTCAATAGACGTTGTTTGACTACATCAACAAGTATTTCTGAGTCATGAATTTCATTAAAGGCATGTCACCATATGGAAATTGTTCTAAATAAGTAAATAAAGCAGCACTTGAATTTACAGAGCAAGTGTAGTGTAGCTGCATTTGACATGGCTGTGGAAAATTGCGTTTACAGCTTACCTTAATATTCTTAGCATGCATAAAGAGGGAAGCTTGTTTTAAATTTGTCCAGCTCCTACATGACCAGCACAGGAGTGATTTTAGTCAGTTCCCCACACAGGTACCCTTTTAGAAGCCAGCATTTTTACTAATGAGTGTCTCTTACCAACGGGCACAGTTTACATCCCTATGTAAATCTAGCTCTTCCCATAATGGAAACACATTATGCCTGCCCTCCCTTTCCCTCCCCTAAGTTGAAAGCTAGCATCCTACTTTGTTTCTGGATGAAATAAGTTACAACTCCAGGCTAAAATACTGGTTTTTTGTGGTTTCATAATTACAGCGATGTAGATCTTGACATGCACAGTGTAGAAGCAGACCATCATCCTAAAATTAGTCAGCAGCTGTAGCCCACCAGCCATTTACACAAGATGAGGTGGTTCTTGTAGGTGCCTTCAAACATGCATGTTCCAGGGCAGGGATCATCTATCACTGCAAATCATCCCACTGCATGTAAAATTGTATTTACAATTGAGGGCAGGAGAATAAGAGCGTAGTTTATGAGAAGTACCTGGAAAGTAATTCCACCCTGCTGGGAATTGGGTAATGGTTACCTAATGTAGATATAATGAAAATGGGACAAAGGAATTGAGGAGTTAAGTAATGTAGGAGAGCTGGGAAGAGACCAATGAGGTTCAAAAAAAGCCAGTAAGAAGTGGAGATGGAGCAGCACAAAATTCCCCGGTAACATTTCTTCTAAAAGCTGTTCCTCCTCTGTAGCTTCTGCCTGTTCACATTTCTGCATACTTGAAGAATCACCCTTGTTTTTTGAGTCCCCCATAATGAATGCACCCTCACGCCTCTCCCAGTTCCACACACTCTTAATTCAGGTGTGTGCTGGGATGAATGCTTTTATTTTTGGTGGAAGGGATGCGTGGTGCATCACGGCTCTGTTCTGAGTAACATTTTTATTGACTTGTACATAGGGAAGGTGCTTGAGATTTTCAGCACTGCTCTGCTCTATCGTTCCCCGGGCAAGTCGCTGCTAAAAAAACAATGTGAAACCATAGATTTTTCTCAACTTCACTTTCAGTGGATTAAAAAAACAAGACACATTTTCATGCATTTAAACTTTGTAATATGGATGCACTCTTCCTCATGTTCTGAAGAAGTAAAAGTTGTGTTGAAGCTTTTTTCCCCTACCTCTTCTCCCCATGCCAACATTGAGGGATGAAAAACCTGCACCTTGCTCTTTCTCTCGCCTTACACAAACCCAGTCGCTAGTGGCATCCTGGGGGAGCACCGCCGACCTCCCGGTGCCGTTTTTCCTGCCGCGTTCTCCGCGCTGCTCCTCGTCAGGGACAAGGGAACATCCCCCCCCCCCACGCCGCTGTCCCCTGGGGGAGGTCCAGCGTGGATAAGCTGTGTCGCCGGGGCAGTGTCAGGAGGACGGAGCCGGCCCCGCTCGGTGGTGCCCAGCAGTAGGGCAGGAGGCAACGGGCAGAAACCGAGGCGCAGGAAATTGCTCCTAAATACCAGGGAAAAAAATTCTTTACTGCGCGAGTGGAACAGGCAGCCCAGAGAGGTTGTGCAGTCTCCCTCACTGGAGAAATTCAGGAACTGCCTGAACACAATCCTACGCCATGTGCTCTGGGACGACACCGCTTGAGCGGGAAGGTTGGGCCGGATGGCTCCCTGTGGTCCCTTCCGACCGTGAAACGCCGCGGAAAGCGCAGAGAAGGCGGTGCGGCCACCCGCGGCGGGAGCCGGGCACCAGCCCCCGCTCTGAGCCCTCAGGGCGTCCCTGAGCTGGGCGCGGGGGTGGCCATTCCCCGCTGCCCGTCCCTGTGCGGGTGCCGGCAGATCCCGGCGGGCGCTTTTCCCGCGCGGCACAGCCCGGCCCGGCCCGGCCCCTCCCGCTCCCCCCGGCGCGGGGGCGGCGCGCGCGCGGGGGCTGCCGGGCCATCCGCCCGGCGCCGCTGGTGTGACGCGCCCGCGCGGGCTGCTGACGCGCGCGCGGCCCGGGGCGGCCGCCGTGTGGTTGGTCGGCGGGGCAGGGGGTGCGGCGGCGGCGGCGGCTCGGGCCGCGGGCGGGCGGGAGGGCGGACAGCGCGCGGGGCCCCGCCGCCGGGCGGGAGAGCGCGAGCGAGGGGCGGCGGGCGGAGGGATCGCGGAGGGAGCGCGGGGAAGGGAGAGACGCGTGACAGGGAGAGACGCGCTCGCGCGCGGCAGGGGCGGGGCGGAGGCCGCGGGGGAGCCCCCCGCGCGCGCACCAGAGGCCGCGCGCGGCGCGTGGCGGGCGGGAGCGGCGCGGGGGGAGAGAGGCCGGGCCGGGCCGGGCCGGGCGCGGCCCCGCGGGGACGGTGACAGCCACAGCGCTGCCGGGCCGCGGCCGAGCACAGCGGCCGCACCAGCAGCAGCGGGAGCAGGAGGCCGCCGGCGGCGGCGGGCCGGATCGCATCATGGCCTCGGGTGGCGGCGGCGGCGGCGGCGGCGGCAAGATCCGGACCCGGCGGCACCACCTGGGAGCCGCGAAGCCGCCCTACGCGAGGGGCAAGCAGCAGGTAAGGTCGCGGGTCAGCCCCGTGAAGCCCTACCCCTCCTGCTCTTCCTCTCCCCTCAGCGGCGGGAGGAGGCGCCCCGGAGGCCCGACCCGGCGGAGCCGCCTCTTCCCTCCGCCACCCTGCCCCCCCCGCTCTGCGCGCAGCCAGCCCCACGTGCGCGGCCGCGGGCCGGCGTTTCCCGGTGGAGCGGCCCGCGGCGAGGGAGGAGGGAAGGGTTTCCCGCCGGGCCCGCGGGGATTGTGGGATTTCCGGGCGCTCGCCCCGCTCCGGCACCGCCGGGCTGCGGGGGGATCCTCGCCTCCCCTTTGTCTCCCGCCTGTCCCCCGCTAGGCAGGAGCAGAGGCGGGAGGAGGAGGAGGAGGCGGCGGCTGGGAAGGGGTAGGTGCGCATTCCCTCCCCTCGCGGCTGGAGCGGGCTGGCTCGCACTCGGCGGGATGCTCGTTTTGTCTCTGGGCTGCCCGGTTAAATCGTGGTTACATTGATCTTAACTGGGTTACCGAGTTAGAGTTACTCGTCAGATTTAAGTGCATCGCTTCCGATATTTGCCTTTCTTTGCAAATTCCAGGTTGCAAATGAGTCTGTGAGGGTGCTGGGTAGTTAGGCATCTTCCATTGTTGGTGGGTTTTTGTGTGGTTTTTTTTTTTTTTTTTTTTTTTTAGAATGCTGCCTTTAGAACCCTTAGGTCTGCATCTGGTGGTTTCTTCAGTGTCTTGCCTGTACCTAAACGTGCTGATGCAGTGCAAGTGAAATGTAATTCATAAGGCATTTGTTCTCCTTTGTATTGTAGGACAGAATAGATGGATAACAGAAAAAACCCAGTGTTTAAATTGCGGTACAAAGATCCCATGCCATTTAGAGTGGCTGCAGGGAGTAGAAGCGAAGATTCTTCCCAACTGCTGTTTGTCAAGGAATTTCAAGATGCCTGGAGACAGTGCTCTGGAAGTGCCTTTCATATGTATTTATGAACCTGAAATGGACTGTAAAACCAAAGCATTTACGTTATAAAATCGGTAATACCAGTCCGGGGATTAAATATTACATGCAAAATTGAGGATGTGCTACGCACAAATTGTTGCTCAATTAGTTTTTGTTATTTGGGAAGTGCTATACTTAGTCCTTTGTATAGCCCACTGATCAGCAGTGTTGTCCTTGTAAAGCTGGCAGGGTGACGCTTCATCCAAAGAATCACTGCACTTGCAGAGCAAATGTTGAAATCTCTTACATGAGCAGCAGAGTAACGTTGGAATTGCAATATCCTGCATGTGGTGATACTCTGTAGATAGTTGATAAAACTTACAGATGAATTTAAAATAATTAGGTTAGATGGTTTTCTGATTGTTTTATTGTCTGTTATCTCTGTGTGTTTTCTAGTGGGTTTATTTAACAGCGTGCCAAAGCAGATGTGCTTGGGGGGATATCTGTGGGATTCAGCCCAGAGCGTGGATGCTGCAAATCAAATACACAGATTAAATTAAGAAGTAATATATTGGGGAAGAAATGGTAGATAGGCAAACCGATGGGTGTCATATACGTGCATTTGTTATAAGGGATAGTTTTTTAACCCTATGCAGCTCGCTAACCTGCATTACATAAAAAGATGAGCTCTGAGTAGATAGCTAACTTGAACTGGAATTAAGTGACAAGTGTTCCTGTTTTCAATATAACACCCACTCTGCAGAATATTCTGTGGTTTGGTGTTAATTGTCTCTCAGTAATGAGTTTGGGAAGACATGGATGTGCTCAATGCAGTCTGGACATGAGGTTATATCACTGATTCTGGTTTCCCGCTCCCCTAACTAGTATCAATGAGTAAGCTCAGAAATACTGTATTGGAACTGTTCTATGTGCTTGGGGTCAAGACTGCAGTCCTGAAAACTCAGTCTCTTGTCATCAACTCTGAAGGTGCCTAAGCACTGAATTCCATATAGCCAATACCTTTAAAGTTACTAGGATATCTGATTCTTTTCCTCTTGTGTGAGGGATGAAGAGCATGATGCTAGGCTTAGAAGCCTGTTGTGTTTTTCTGGTGTTGTTATGCTTTCTTGATGTTGTTATTTTGCCATAGTCTCCCAGGGAGCTTGGTCAGGTGGGAATTCTCCTATTGTGCCCAACGTGCTGCAGAGTCAGTCTTCTATTAAGTACAGCAACGGCTTTATAAGACAATTGGAATAGGAGATGCTGCTGCTTTTCAAAGATGATTAGCTAAAGTGTTTGTTCAGAATGTGGTAGACCCTGCTTCTGATTCCTTTTTTTGCCTAGAGGCATCAACCTACATCTTCCACTTTCTGGGCAAATATCCCAGTTGCCAAGCTGTATGTTGTCTTCAGTTCTTCTGACTGAAACTGTGTTATTATCCAGAAAAAGAATGCGTGATTCACTGAGCCAGGAAGAGGATGTATAAGATGTTACCTTCCAAGAGTGGAGACATACAGCCTCTGATCCATGATTTCAGAAGTTACTTGTTTTATACATTCTTGGAATAAACATGCAAAGCGCAGAATTTCCTGCCCTTTTCTCCCCAAGTGCCTGATAGAGCCATATTTCATGATATTTGCATGTGTGGTTTTTTTAAGTGTAGAGCCTTTTTTTAAACCAGTCTCAAATAGGAAAGGTGAACAGATGCTGCTTGGAGGATGTGACTTGCAGCTTGTATTTTCTCTTGGAAGATGGAGATATGGGTAGATTTCCCCCACTAGTGAAGGAACTAAAACACGGTATTTTCCTTTCTGGGCTACCATCCTGCCTTATGAGAAGTGCACTGTCAGCAGCTCTATTATTAAAACCAAGAAACAAAAAGTAGCAGCACCACGGAGTAAGGATGGTGTCGACTCACCCAACTCACCCACCATGAAGATTTGAAGTGTGGGAGTCACATTGCAGAACAAAAAGAGCATTTTTGTATCTCCGTGTTGGGTGTTCTTGGAGTAGAATTGTGGAGTTCTTCCCATTGACTGTGCTTTTCAAGGGGCAGAATGTTAACAGTTCCACACTGAATGCATTGACTTTAGGTTACGCCGTGCTCAGCACGCTGCCTGTCTACTTGGTCATCCCACCTTAAAATATCCAGCTTCCTCCTGCACTTTCTAAGAAGCTTAGGCACTTGGGTTAAAATTACAGCTTCTTTGAGAGCTAAGCACATGCCAAGTGAGGGAGCTGTTGTGTCCAGCATCTGGGTTTCATCTTCCAGATGTGGCCTCAGTGTTTCTAAATGCTGACTTGTCCTGCTCATTTGGATAGACTGATGATGGGAATTACTGGGGCGGATGTGTAAATGGGAGGGATGTTTACATTGTTGGCTTATTAAACTGGTTCTAGAAGAATATCTGTATGTTCCTATTGTTAATTTTATGTTTAATTTTGCGCTTTCATGTGCATGTGTGTGCACATGTTGGCTTAGCTTGGAACAGTGCCATTCTCATTCAAATAACAGGTTTCAGAGATTTTAAGTGTGACTTAAAGAGAAGAGAATAAAATAAGTATTCTTGGTAATTTTTTTATTTGATAATTAACCATTCAAATGAAAGAGTCAGAGCGCTTTGATTCTCCTGGACTTTTAAACTCATACAGGCAGATTTAAGTATGAGAAAAAACAGTTATCTCAAACGTGTTTATAACCTTCCCATAAACTTCTATATTTATGTTAAGCTTTAGCTTAGAGCTCTTTGATATTAGAGGTGTCTGTAGATTAAAACTTCTGCTGAAGAGTGATGTTTTCCTTTTTACTTACATGTGTATGTGCCAGTGCATATTTATAATGTAGATGTCCAAATCCAAAGATGTTTTCCTTGATGAAACTAGTTTAAGTTTCTGCATGTATTGTGGTTGGTCTTGTGCTGATGTAGTTAGGACATTACCTGACAAAAGGGACCACAAGGCCACAGAAAGCCACTTTCATTGGTCCTGGTCGTGAAAGCCTCTCTGGATTCGTGAGTTTCATCAAGTCCCTTGTGACATCCTGTAAGGTTCTTCCCAGAGGGACTGGCTACAGGGTTGGGAACTTAAAACTGTATGCAGTAGTATCTAAAGTGTTGCATTGTTACCTGCCGGTTTCTTGAAGGTAGGCCTTGCTTGGCAGTGACTGAAGGCAGTGGGCAGAAGGGATCTTACAAACCACCAGGTTTATTTTGTGAGGAAATTTTTATACTTTGGTGCTAAGGAGTTTCTAGAGTAGCATATTGAGTAATGTAACCTAGGTAATGTTTCCTAGACCTTAAACAGGAAAATACTAATTAAAAAGTCTTTATTAAGAGTGTCTGTATGGACCTACACGTGTACAATTGTACTGTTTTAATTCCTGTCAACAGAATTGCACCTTCAAGCACACTTAGGTGGTTGTGTTTGTATGCAACTCTGCTTAATCTGGTTTAGTAGTAAGCTAGCACATTGAGCTAAAACAAATAGATTTGAAGAAATGTTTAATGTGCATTTAAAGATTTGTTTTAAAAGATGGGCTAATAGTCAACATCGGAAGTTTTGTCTTAGTCCCAGCAATATGGTACTGTATTAGCAAAACAGATGTTTAAATTTGGTACTTGGCTTTCTACTGCTACTGTAAACAAAAATGTATCTTAATTGGGAAGAACTTGTAAAACTGAGATACTGACAGTTTTCTCTCATTTAGGCTAACAGTACTGTACACTGGTACAAATTGTAAATGATGATTGCTATAGCATTTCATTAATATTCTGGGGTTTGTTTCAAAGTGTTGTCGTGACAGTCTTGGAGGCTGTGGAGTGTTGGGGAAAAACAATATTAGTGAGTGGTATCTTAGGAGAAGAAAAAAGCAGATGAAATAATTGACTGTGGTAGCTGGGACATTGCAAATTGTCTTCAGTTGCTGGCAGCACATCACTTCCTCCGAGTTATTTATTCCTCCAGTCAGTAATTAGAACCAGTTCTTGCTCCCCTGCCGTGGACAAACTGAGCTGCTGCTGATTCTAACAACTGCAGCAGGACAGAGTTCAGAATCTTTTTTGCACGCGCAAAAATGTTTGAGCAGAAGTATTCCAGATGAGTGCAGGTGATGGGCTGCCATAGCATCATGTAATGGAATCGTAACACACTGGGATGACTGGCTCAGTGTTCATGGGGCAAACGGTGGGTGTTGTTTACCTGGACTTTAGCAATGCCTGCAGCCTGGTCTCCCATGTGATCCCTTTTGTCCACTTGGCAAAATATGGACTTGTCAGGTGGACCGTGAAGTGACTGGAAAATTAGCAGGACCACTGACCTTAAGGAGTTGTGACCAGCAGTACGGAGGTCCAGTGGCAGACAATTGCTGATAGAGCTCTCAGAGGATGATATTGAGGCTGATGCTGTTATATGTCTTTATTTAAACTACCTGGGATGAAGGAATGGCATGAATCCTCAGCAGTTTCCCAGATAATACCAAAGCTTGGGGAACTTCAGCCCTGTTGTGTAATGAAGAATAGGGCTGCCATGGGGGGAACTTGACAGAAATGGGCTGTCAGGAACCTCGCGACTTTCAGTAAAGGCAAATGTGAGGTCCTTCATGTGGGACAAAACAACCCCACCTACCTGCTGGACAGCAAGCTGAACGTGAGTCAGCTGCTTGCTCTTGAGGTAAAGAAGGCCAGCTGCATACTGGGAGGTATTAGTAAGTATGTGGGAGTTGTTTCTTCCCCTACATGCAGCACTTCTAGGACTGCATCTGGAGTGTTGTGTCCAGTTTTGGCCTCTCCAGTTAAAAAAAAAAAAAGAAAAACGTATTGGAGTGAGTCCGGTTGAGAGTCACCAAAATGATGATGGGGGCAGAGGCCCATGGCTGAGAGAAATGGGTGTGTTCAGATCAAGAGCAGCAAATACCTAGTAAGACTATAGAGAAGGTGCAGCAAGGCTCTTCCAGGAGATTAATAGCAATACAAGGAGACAGTGGACTCAAGATGCAAAAATGGAAATTCTGATTTCATATTAGGAAAAACCTTTTAACTATGAGGCTAGTCAGCATGTTGGAGAAACTGCCCAGAGAGGTCTCAAAACCCAGGTGGACTCAGCTGTTGATGACCTGCTGATTTTGGCCATGCTCTGTGCAGGAGATTGTAGTAGGTGACCTCTGGGGTGCCCTGCAGCCTCTGTGTGTGCATGGTTCTGTCAGAGCTGCTACAGCTGGACCACGGAGCACACACAGGCATGGTTTCAGCATAAATGTCACTGTTACTCTAGCATGGTAATCCTTTTGTTGGTCCCTCCTCTAATTCTGTCTTCGGGGTTGTGCTGTCTCTTGAGGGAGGAAATAATGCCTCCATCTCACTGTGTTGCAGTTTTTCCCGAGTAAATTGCGAGCTTGACCTCAAAAAGAGAATAGCTAAGAGGCTTTTTTCTAGGGTTGCTGTTTTGCAGACCACGTTTTTAAAATGTCTTCTGTCTTTTTAGTGGTAGGTCACGTGATATACTTTTCCATTTTTCTGCTATTAAGTTGTAAAAAGTCTTGGGTTTTTTGCTTTTTAATGTTTTGTGTAATCAATTCAGTATTTGTTGTGTTGCACTTGGCTTGGTGCAACCCCAAGTATCAGTGCAAGCTGGGGCATGAGTAGATTGAGAGCAGCTCTGCCAGGGACTTGGGGTTGCTGATGGATGAGAGGCTGGATATGAGTTGGCAATGCACGCTTCCAGAAAGCCAGACCTATTCTGGGCTGCATCTAAAGTAGTGTGGCCAGCAGGTCAAGGGAGGGGATTCTGCTCCTCCACTCCTCTCTGGTGAGGCCCCACCTGGAGTACTGCATCCAGCTTTGGGGTCACCAGCACTGGAATGACATGGACCTGTTGGAGTGAGGCCAAAGATGGGCCTCAAGAATTGTCAGGGGACAGGAGCACCTGTCCCGTGAGGGCAGGCTGAGAGAGTTAGGGCTGTTTAGCCTGGAGAAGAGAAGGTTCTGGGAAGATGTTATGGTCACCTTTGAGTATGTAAAGGGAATTTAGACTCCTTTAGCTGAAGGAGGGTTGATTCACATTGGCTGTAAGGAAGAATTTTTTAAAAAGAGGATGATGATACTTTGGGATAGGTTGCCCGAAGAGGTGGTTGAAGCTCTGTTCCTGGAAACATTCAAGGTCAGGTTGGATGGGGCTCTGATCAACCTGATCTAGTTGATGATGTCCCTGCTTATTGCAGGGAAGTTTGGACGAGATGACCTCTAAAGGTCCTTTCTAACCCAAAACATTCTATGAATCTATGCATGTTGCGCTTAAGTATAGGATCTTTGGGTGAGTGTGGCTTAGTTGAGACTACTGTGTTTTTTTCAACTAAACAAATGTAAGTTCATCTTTACATTCCCATTTGCTGGGATGAAGTGTCTATGCTAACACAGGTCCACCAACATGTATTGAGTCCTACAGCTGTGAATAGCACACACAATTTGCGAATACCTGTGCCAGTAGAGAATTTTCTTTCTCCTTGCTGAGGCTGTTTAATATTTTCTCGGTGGTTCTGCTCTTGGAAAAAGTTGTGTGAGAGTGTCTTGGGGAGCTGGCTGACTTTGCTTTTAGTTATGATTGTATTTTGAATCAAATATTTTTGAAGTAGGTATGTCTCAAGATTCCTTCCCTTATTAGAGCTCAAGGCCTGGTGACCTCCTAGACTGAAGTAAACCGAGCAAAGAGCTAAACTGTTCAGCTGTCATTTTCATTAAGACTGGGTTACAGAGAGGCAGTGAAATATTTACAGTAATGAGATACTAAATTGATGAGACTGTAATACAGGTGTATTTGTAATTAAAATCATCCTAAACTAAACAGATGATAGCAAGGTTTAAACTGATTTAAATGTAGCTGTGTTTGGGAATTGCTGTGATGCAACCAGATAACGTATTAAATTTATCTATAACAGTGCATGTGTTCTAATGCGAGCCTTTATTAAACTTACTTTACAGAATTGTAGAATGTATACAGATTTGTAGATGCCATTACCTTCAGTCACTTAGAAAATAATCTCTATGTGCAATGGCAATTTTTCATGTTGCTGGTAAGAGAACAGTGTTTGAGGATACTGGTTATGTTTGTGAGATGCTCTTGGTTCTGTCAGTTGCAGTGTGATGAAAAAAATATGGGCAGAAAGACACTGCTGCCCCTCACAACTGAAGATTACTGCCCTACAGCAGAGCTGAGGCTACCTGGGCTTTACAGTTTTAGAACATTACCTTAAAATGCCAAAGAATGTAACAATAGCCCTTGCTGCTGCAGCTAAAGCAACTATATCCAAGGGTCATTATTTTGGTTTCTCTTAGGCATCAATTCTTACATTTTGAAATCTAGTCAGGAATTGTATGCACCAGGGTTAGATGTGTCCAAATTTAAAGTAATTGCAGGTTATGCTGGTTTAGATGAATTGTGAGGCTTAACTTTTATGCTGCACAATGTCTGTAGGAAGTAGGAAGGCTTTGAGTTTTGCTGAAGTATCAAATTATCACAGAGAATAAGTAAATGTGATTATTTGGTTACTTGATTTTAATGTACTGGTTCAGATTTGTGAATTAGATAGCATACTGAATGTGCAACAGGATTGGCTGTACATTTTGCAAAATGACTAGCATGTGGTAGTCAGCTCAGTTTGTAGATCAACGTGGACAGAAAAGATATTTCAAAGGGAGCACGTGAATATTTTGCTGTCTTTTGCTAATACTGCATTATATTTAAAAATTTAATTCCAGTATTCTGGTTTGAAGACTGTATTCCAAAGTGTCAGGAGTGAGATTTTGTAGCATAAGTACTTAATTTTGTGAAATACGCTTCAAACCTTCAAGCCTTGTCCTCACTAGGAAGCACTGGCCACAGGGATAGACATGAACAAGCTGTGAGTTGACCTCAGATGGCATTTAATTGTTGTTTCAGGAGCTGTTGCAGAACTTGGGCTGCCTGTTTTTGTGTTTTAAATACATAGCTTGTCCTCACCACTATGTGCCATAGATTAGCCTGTGATACCGTGTTTTGTTTGTGAGTGGTTTTAGGCAAAATGGCATTGAAAATGTTTAATTGTTTGCTGGGAGCTTAGTACATTGTAGCAGGTAGCAAATCTGTAGTTTGGGGTATGATGCATTTATAGCCCTTGTATGCATAAACTTCTTGGCTGTAAATGCAGGAAAGAGGAAGACTTTGCTATTACCAGTTATGTTTGGTGATGTTGAAATACTGTAATGAATTGGGTTTTATTGCATATGGAATACCTGCAAATAAGATAAACAATTTTATGCCTACGTAGTGTATTTAAATCCTAAATATTAAATGTGTTATACTTTGCTAAATCTGATAACTTGTACTAATGGACTTGTAAAGACCATCTGGTGCCATGAGAAATGTACTTCTCGATCATTGTAGTTTTGAAATTCTTGTCCATGTTGGAAATAAAGGTAAAAATAGTAAGTTTAAACTATAGGGTTTCCTTATAGGAAAGATATTCTGAGCAGCATTTCAATTAATATAATTCTAGATACTGCTTATGAAACTTAGCTGGAGACACACTGTGGTAGCTAAGTTGCGGCAGACTTTCAATTAAAAAATATTAACTACTTGTAATTCCTTCTTAAATTGGGAAAGAAAGAACTTTAAAACTGCTTGTAAAGTTGTAAGGGAAAATAGTCTTTTTGCTTTTGATGCTGATAGATTTCCATCTCAAAGTGTAAAACTGAATGTAATTAACAGTGCACATTGCTGATGGTTAACTAGTGCTTAATGTAGTGCTTCCTAAAAGAAAGAAAGAAAGGTGCCTTGTACTTCATGGTGCCTTTTGTAATGTTGTCACTGTGTCAGCTGAAGGTGTGGACAAAACTTGAGATAAAACCATGCTGTGTCACAAGGATTTAACCTAGTGGATTAGGCACTGGTTTATTTCTCAGAGCACATACTGGTGTTTTGCTCTCAGTTGTAAGTGATAATGATGTGTACAGATGTGCAAACAGTGCCAGAAAATACCTGAATTTCCCTGGAATGTTTATTCTAAAGCTAACTAGACTAAGGAAAGTAAGGCTTGCTTCAAGCAACAGGAAAGAAATACAACGTCATCTGGTAATACAGTCCCTTCTTCATGACTTTCAGAAATAAATCTGAACTAGTCCACTTGCCTTAAATAAAAGTGTTGTTTTTCAAATGTTACATAATTAATAACGTTCCTGAAACATATTGTTCATATTAAGTCATAAGTTTTATTGTCTTTTTTCTAAATGAAATATCAAACTCTGCTGTCCTACATCCAAATTGAAGCCACTCCCTAAATAGCAAAAGCAGAGTTAGTCTAAGCCAGTCTAAGTCTGCTTCTGCAAGAGACAAACATGTCATGTTTCCATTTCTATTCCTGCTTTTGCATGAGCATTAATGCAGGCATATGGTAAGCTGCACCAGCAACCTGATGTCCCTGAGGGGTAGTCCTCACTGTCACAGGCTGTAGACAGATTTTTGGTTGGATCTATTTAATAGAGCCTTGATACGGTTTGTCATTTGGTTGCTTATATGTGCTAGTGGCAGCACGAGGGAAGGGTGAGTTGAAGAGGAGAAAGGGACAGTGTCTTTAAAGACAGTACGGACACGGGATGGTTGGAAGAAGGGAGAAGTTTTGTTTCGTGTTCCTCTGGTCCTGGCTGCCTGATCGTGCTTTCTCGCAGGCCAGTTCTGGTGCACTGAGCCAGTTGAACTCATTAGCCCAGCAGAGAAACACGTACTTTTTGCCAGATTAATGAATTCAGCTAGTATGGAGAGTAGCCTGCTATGTGCCAGAGCTGGCATAAGCTGACTGTGGGGGATGGAGGGCAAGAAAATTCCTTTTTGGTGTTTGGAAGTGGTTACATTGATCTGCTCTCTATCTCGTTGAACATCACCATTAGAGGCAGGTTTTCTTTTTGAGGGCTTACTGATTCATATGTTCTAATAACTTTGAAATTGGAACCAAAGTCTCTGAGAGGCAAGAATTTGATGCTTTTCAGAGGTGTGGGTACAGTGAAGTGGAAATTAGCTCTTTTATCCAGTTGTGTATTTTGCATCTCTGACAAATTTCTCTAAGTGTATGACTGTTAAATAAATAATTTTTATATTATTTTTTTCATACTTAAACCTCCTGGACTGAAATCAACTCAATTACAAAATGGGTGTTTTCGAGTAATGTGTCACCGCTGAGTACTCCTGCCAGCACTTTCCCCACCCTATGCTGTGTGAAAGACCCTTACAAGCTGGAACAACTGTCCTATTCTGTAAATATTTTTGGCCAAGAAATAGCCTGCTTTTAAGTTTGGAGTTCAAACTGTGACCGTAAACTACTGACTGTTTTTTCTTTCTTTATATAAATCCTTTGAAGAAATGGTATTTTAAAGTAGTAAATTACAACACCTGTTATTTCTGTCTAGATATCTTTTGCTTAGTGTTGCAGCCGGTATGGGTTTATGAAAGGCAGGTCCTTGTTGACCAATCTGATCTCCTTCTGTGATAAAGTTACCCCCCTGGTGGATGAGGGCTCTGGATGTTGGATGTCATCTGCCTAGAATTTAGTAAAGCCTTTGACACCATTTCCCATGGGATTTTCCTGGGGAAGGTGGCTTCCCATGGTGTGAATGGGTGTGATCTTTGCTGAGTAAAGTACTGGATGGATGACCAGGCCCAGAGAGTGGTGGTGAATGGGGTTGCATCCAGCTGGTGACCAGTCAAGTAGTGTTGGCCAGTGCTCAGTGTTGGGGCCAGCCCTTTTTAACATCTTCATCAATAACCTGGACAAGGGTATCGATTGCACCCTAAGCCAGTTTGCAGATGACACCAAGTTGGGCAGGAGCATTGATCTTCTGGAGGACAGAAGAGCTCTAGAGAGGATCTAGAAAGGCTGGATAGATGGGCTGAAGCCAATTGTATGAGGTTAAATAAGATGGAGTGCTGAGCCCTGAACTTGGGTCACAACAACCCCCTGCAGTGCTGCTGGCTGGGGTGTAAGGGTGGCTGGAAAGCTGCTCAGTGGAAAAGGACCTGGTGGCACTGGTGAACAGTGGCTGAACAGGTGCCTGTCTGTGCCCAGGTGGCCAAAAAGGCCAATGGCATCCTGGCCTGGATCAGCAATAGTGTGGCCAACAGGACCAGGGTAGCGATTGCCTCCCTGTACTAGTGAGGCCACACCTGGAATCCTGTGTTCAGATTTGGGCCACTCACTGCCAGGAAGACACTCAGGTGCTAGACTGTGTCCAGAGAAGGGCAATAGAGCTGGCACTTGAGGACATGGTTTAATGGTGAACATGATGGTAGTGCTGGGTTAACAGTTGGACTTGATGATCTTAAAGGTGTTTTCCAGCCTTAATGATTCTATGACCTCATGGGAAGAGGCTTTGGACCCTCCAAGGAAGGATTTAAGTCTTCAAGACAGGGCTTTGGGCCCTGGAAATGGGCTTTTGGAGGTGAGAAAGAGAGTTTGAACTCTGAGGTTGGGTTTTCTTGGGTTTTGGGCCCTACAAGGATGCTTCAATACCACAAACTAAGGCTTTCCCCCCTTGCCCCCGTAAATGGGTCTTTGGACACATAGAGGAAGGCTTTGAGCCCATTAGATTGAAGGCTGAATCCTAAATAGGAAGCTTTTATTCCTGAGATGAAAACTTTGGAAACCAGAGTTTGAAGATGTGCCTTTGTACTCTATAAAGAAGACTTCGAATTCTACAGATGGTGCTTTGGACCTTCCAAATCAGACTTGGGGCCTTCAAAATAATGTTCTGTGCCCTTCAGGTGAGTCTTGAGACCTGAGGAGCAGGGTTTGAAACTTAGAAATTAGTGTTTGTGCCCAAACAAGGAGGGTTTGGGCTCTTGGGTAACAGTTGGACACAATGATTTAAGAGATTTTTTCTAGCCCTAATAGTTGAGTGATTCCATGATGTTAAGCCAGTGTGCCTTGGAGTAGCTGTTACTGTAGTTACTGTTGCTATGATGTTTGTATACATAGACTTAGATAGACCTAGCAGGGCTGCAGACACTTGAGATGATGCACAGATTTTGAAAAACTGTTGTAGATACCTATTCATAAGCTGCTGAGTCTTTCCAGTGGATTTTCATTTTTCTCAGCTTTCCTGCTATTTTTTGGGATGAGTGCATTTGAGGTGCAAAGACAGCAGTTGGTACTGACACAGCTCAAACCTCTGTAATCAGTCAGTTAAGGAGTAAAACATGATCACTGAATAAAACACTGCAGTCACACAGTTGGGATTTGTTAGTTGTTAGGGGCACCACTTGTTAGGGGTGCCCCTGTTGATTTGTCTCGCAGCTGCCCTTGTTGTTTCTGGGAGCCGCTTTCTAGCTGCACTTTGCTACAAGCTCCTTGCTTATCAGGAGCTACTCACAGGAACCATGAATTTCTCCTCTGGAATGCTCTTCCCCAGCACCCCTCCACTGGTCGGACTCCTTAATTAAAGAGATGGTACTATCAGTGTTTTATGAGGTTTATTACTTAAAATAACAAACACAGCATCAGTCTCAAGACGTAAGAGTCTAAGTAACACACCACCAAAATGGCAAATAGTCACAAGATTCAGCGTTACATTTCTTTTTATAACTTTCTAATCCAGTGGGCATTCAAAACGACACCTTGTTTTGACCTGTTGACCTGTCAGCTATAATTCTTTTCTACTGCAATGCAGAGGTCTCTGAACCAATGACCTGTCATGTCACGTACCCCCATGTACTTCTATTGTAACATCTAGATTCTTAACTTGAACTATAAAGTTACCTTGTTATACTTAAAACCCTCCACCATATCACCCAGCACACACTTTTACTTACAACTCTAGAAACACAGGTTTGTACTTCTCTTGCTTAAAGACTATAAATCTCTGTTAATTATGCCAGACTAAGTTTCTTCCAGTGTTGTAAATCAAATGCACTACTAACTACTGAAGTTCTTCCTTCTCGGTTTCTTACAGGGATTGCCCCACTGCATCTTCTGCTCTTTCATGATACTAAGTTTGGTACCTATGTGGCCTGTAGAAATGAGAAGTTATGAACATTAAACTGCATGCCAGCGCCACTTCCTCTGCCCCCAGCCGGAGTCTGGGAACTAGAGCAGTTTTTGTGCAGTAGCATGTTCAGAGTAGCTATAGTGGATGAAGGTGTTTTGGAAGGGACTGGTTCATCATTTGGCATAAGGAGATCGGGATCTGAGCAGTTTGCTGGAGAATAAGCATACTAGAGTTGTCTGCTATGTCTTTTGTATTTAGTCTCTGAAGATTTTGTTGGCATTGATGAGATGTGCAATATCCTTGTCAGCCTTCTAGAAGGATTAATGATTCCTGTATGGGGAGATGGGATGAACAAAGTGCAGAGCTGGTGACACAAAAGTAGTAGAGGGAGGGTGCACTGCTGCTGGCAGGGTTGGCTTGTTTGCATGTGCAGAGAGAGGGAAGGGGTGTTCAAACACGTGCTGAAGTTGAAGAATAAGAAAACTACAAGTTACAGTAAGATTAAAATGTCAGCTTTAAAGACAGCGTAAGGCATGACACTTTGCTGAAATGTTGTGGCAAGAATAAGGAGTGTGCGTGTTCAAATGTGTAGTTGGTCAGTGGTACCTTAACTGCCTGACTTGATCAGGAATCCAACCATAGAGCTTGACTGACTGGCTTTCAGCTCTGATGGGCAGGTAAGAGATGATGGAAGGAAATTTTATTTTGTTGTGGTTGTCTGTGTGTATTTGAACAGGCATCCCTGGGGTGTGTGGCGTGCTTTTAGGAGGAAAGTGTTTGTTTTTCTAGTGGAATACGTGTTTGATGATGCTCATTCATAATGCCTGCGTAGTTCTTTCACAGTGCCTTTAATATATTTTGAAGATAGAAAATGTAGGTGCCTTTGCATGTATTTTGCTTTCTGTATTGCTTTGTCGCTAAGCCAGCATTATTCTGGAGTATAAAACTATGTTCCTTATCTACCACTGTGCCTAAGCCAGATGGAACAGGCCATTAGTACTTGGTACAGTATGGCTGTGCCGAGTTCTAGCTCATGGGTTGGTTTGGGAAGTTACCTGTGCTACCCAGCTTGGAATGCTGATTATGTGGAGAATGGAAAGGCTGCCATTTGCAAGAAAGGGTCAAACCAGTCTGGTGTCAGATATGGATGGTAAAATGTCATCTTGGTTAATTACTAGTCTAGCTACATTCTCCAGTTACTCATTTGGATTACTAATGATTGGGTGTTTAGTCTTCTGCATGCCTATGACTTCTTCCATATTGAGTCTCAGGCAGCTTTCAGTCCTGGGAGGATTTCCTCAGCAAGAGAATCAGACTGGCACCTGTTTTATTGCCAGTAATGTCTTATTCTCTAATGGAGAGGCTCACTAGCAATAGTGAATGTAGTAATGCCTAGCTTTTTGGAAAGAGCATTGCCTTGGATGCAGTTTGTGTCCTGACCATTTGCTTATTTTGGCAAATTTTGACTCCTGAGCTCCTGATACGCTTTTATTCATAGCAGCAAAATATTCACTCACCTAAAGGGGGACAGTGTGTCATAAGTAAAGGTGAAAATGAGGGGCTGGGAACCGAGTACAGACTGCCCTTTGCTGGTGCCAGGCACTGAACTGCTTGTGAGCTCTGGTGTTGCACGGTTTTTCTTGTTGGAACGCCGAGGCTTAGTATTTGTGTAGAATAGCAGCAACACCCTAAGCATGGCATATTAGTGTGCATCTTAGTGTGGTGATTGTGATAGATGTGGTTTTTATGCTGTATTCTGTCTGGTTTAAGCTGTCCCTAGCTAGTTATTCTGTCTTTGTGCAAGTAAAAGATTAAATTACAGTTCGTTATGAAAAATGTCAAATTGTAAAGTAAGATGACTTACTTTCTGTGAAAAGACTTTTGTTTTCTACCTTCCCTTTCTCCTCTTTGCCAGCCCCCCTTCTAACTCCAGATTCAAGGGTGTCCTGTAAGCTGGTGTTTGTGTTACTGTGTATGAAAGATGTGAATGACAGATATGGGCTTTTTCTTTCATATGTGCTGGTTTTTTTTAAGAAAGTTGAATACAACAGGGTTCTTGTTTCAGAGTTGTTTACTAGACTAACTACTACATGTTCAAAGAATATTCTCAATTTTCTACACATGAATAATAATTTTTATAAAATTTAGTTGCCTAAATCCAGAAAAATACCAAAGTACCTTGATGCATGTTAGCAACTGGCAATGAATTTCAAAAAAATCTTACTAAACTCTTGTTGCTTTTCAGTTTCCAAAGTGTTGAAATTGTGGAGGTAGCTTTGCCGCTTGCTTCCAGCTTGCAGAGGTTAGCAGCTGGTTCTGTGGCTGTAGCCAGTGTAAGGGGGGCAGCTCCATGTTGCTTGCAGTCTGCTGCATGGGGTTGAGATTGACAGGAAGGTGTGTTGAAATTTTGAGGACATGATGGGGAACAAGTGGCTGCCTAAAACAAAATGTTAAATAAATATTTCTTACCAGAATATAAGCATTACAAATAATCGGTAAATGTCAAAATGGAGGAGCCCTGTATGTATTCAGTAACTGCTAAATATTAAGGTTTGTAGATAAAAACTTTAACATACCATGAAAGGAAACTTGATCAAATTCAATCTATTTAATGGTCCTTTAGTGAGGAATCTGTTGTTGAACTCCTGCTGTTTCTTCTGAGATCCTTTTAGGATACCCTCCCTGTTCAGAGCATAGTAGTGGGGTTTTTGATACACATTGTTCTTGCAGTTCAGCATTAGAAAAAGAAATATTTAAGTTCATTGATTTTAGTAGCTATTACTGCTCATCACTATTGCTGTAGATAATTGCTGAGTTTCTGTGTTTGATGGTTTTTCAAGTGAAGGTGTTACAAGGAAAAGTCCTGAAAAAAAAGTACATACATCAGGAATTATTTAGAAATTGTATTTCTTGATGAGCTTGTGACTTGACAAGCCTTTGGTGAACTTCGGCTGTAGTTTCAGAATTTGGAAGTTTTGCCAAGGTCACTGGGAAGTGCAGAAACTGATCGGTTAGCAGTAAGTCAATGTTAGGTTCCCTTTTGTCACTCATGTTCCAGAAGTATAGGAATTCTTTGTCAAGGATCCACCACCCTCTTATCTTACTCATCTGAATATTGCTGTCTAACGTCTGTCTTCGAGGTCTGTGCTAAGTTGCATCCCAGAATATGCTGCTGACTGTGGTCCTCTAATTTTCTTTCAAGCTGGGGCTCATTAGCAGAGTGACCGAATCAGTTAAAAACATCGTACCAGGATGGTTGCAGAAGTACTTCAATAAAAGGGAAGATAAATGTGTAGATACAAATGAATCTGCAAACGAGGAAGAGAATCCAGTAAATTATCACCATGATTATGCAAATGAAGATGCCTTGGTAATTGATGGGAGAGTCACGCCTGAATCAGCAAGAATTAATTTAGAAGGTATGTGAAATATCATTTAGTATTCTGACCATCTGTATTTATTCACAGATTTCTAGTTTGGAATCTACGTTTCCAGGGGAGGCTGGAAGGAGCGTTTGGACAGAAAGAAAGCAAACAACAAAAAACTCCACAACACCCAAACCAAAACGACCAACCAATCAAAAACCCCAACCAAAAATAACCGCACACAAAGCAAAACCAAAGTCAAAAAACCTCAGCAACTCAGTTTTTAGAGCTGCATCAGCTCCAAAGTTTAAACATAATTTCAAAACATACTGGAAGTTGACTTAGAGGCCTTGGAAGTCATGAGTTAACTTCAGGTCTTCAACTAGCCAAGTGAAAAATATTGCTAACATTCATTTTCTTTTTAAAGGATCTGGAATGAAAGTTTATCTAATTGCCTAAGGTAGTAGAAACATTAATTTGTTTTGTTGTCCTCAAAACAAAAGACCAGATGCTAGAATGCCAGAGGAAAATTCCTTTATGTGTCCTGATTATTTTTCTTTTCTTTTCCTTTGGGCTTCTTCAATCAATTTATTAAATTTCCTTGTTGGTTTAGTGGAGATCTGGGGAACTTTGTTTATGACGTTATTCTTTTTGAAATATTTTGTAACATTAAGGTGCGGCATTGCTTGGGGTCTTTGAAAACTATTTGGATCCTTGGCAAAGAAATTTACAACCCTTTTACCATATTAAAATGAATCTGTGCTTAATAGCTATGCCTCTCACTGTTTCTGTAGTACTCTGTGAATTTGCATGTGCTCTCATCTGAGTTTCTCTTAAATTAGCAGTTTTGGGAACTCAGTTTTTAATTAGGTGAGAAATTTTGTCTGAGCACATGTACATAACCATCTGTGTGGACAGTCACTTGCTTCTGTTGTTGGCAGAATGAAAGATAATGAGGAAATACCTTTGTCACCAATGTCGTCTAATTGTAAATAAGGAGCTTTACTGCTCTCTGTGTAGCTGTAGCTTGAGAATAAGTTTGTATAAAGGAATAGAGAAGGTTTTCATGAATGAGTAACATGTGTTGGCTTTCCTAAAGAATTGTGTGAAAGGACCTTTCAGTGAGAACAGCTGCACAGCAAACTTTCTAGCTCCAAGAAATCAGGAGCAGATGGGACACCCTAGAATCATCAGTAGCTTGTGTTGCAGTTCATGGATGTTGTAGTCTAATCTTTCTAGCTGTAGTTAATAATACTTTTTTTTTTAATATTACTGGTATTTTTATTTTAGAAAGCCTGTTCCTTTGGCTCTGAGGCACCAGTTTGCTAGAGCCTGTATTCCTTGGCTTGGCCAGCCTTTGGTGTCATAACGCTTTCTTTCATCTCAAACAAGATAGTCCTAAAAATCTACCAATGCTTTGGAGAATTAATTACTAGTACTGCAGTGCTTATGAAGATTGAAGTAGCTAGTTTAAGCATCAGCACAAATGTCAGGATGATAGTGTCTCAAAATTATGTTCATACCCAGAAATCCTGTGAGGGACTGTACACATAAGGATATCAGGCAAGATGACCATTAATAGCTGTTCCATTCATGTGGCAAGTTGGAGCTGTGAGACCACCTTTTGCAGGACACTAGCAATCTTTACAGACCCTTTTCATGAGGAAAAAATGCCCATCTTACTAATGAGGCCATGTTGCTTACTTGTCCTTTGTGCCAAAATCTTATCTCAAAAACTGATAGATAGGAGATAATTTGCCTGTAGCATGACCTGATGGTAGAATTTGGAAGGGAGGATGATGACACTAGAACAAATAAACTCCCCCAAAATCTCTGCAAATACACATTTTCATGTTACGTATTCAGACTAACATTGTCTTTTTTACAAGATGATAAAAACTGCAGAGTTGTCTATAACTTCTCATGTAATCTCAAATTTTGGAAAGCTTATTGCAAGGAGGAGAAGGAGGAGAAGGAATTGATAGATGTTTGATTCAGCAAAAGACACAGTTTAAGCGCTTGAGCACAGGGTCAGAATTTGGTGGTGTAAAATCCCATCAAGTGCTTGTTAATGCTTAGTATTGCAAGCAGTGTTGCTGTTGTAATCAGGCAGACGAAACCCTATCTGGGTGAGGAAGTTAAATTCGGCTTCTCTATTTTTGTGCTTAGGACTTGGCAATAAGCATGGCTGTTGATAGAAAACAGGTTTTGGCTTCTGTGAGCTTGTCTGTAGGGAAGCTGATTGTCTCGCTGTTCTCGTTTAGAACCATCCACGAGCAGGTCTGCACTGAACTTCTCAGATGTGTTAACAAGGCCCTCTCTTCACCGGAGCCATTTGAACTGCACTGTGTTGGATTCCACAGTCCCACACTGTCAGCCCTCCACATCTTCCTCACTTGGCATCGGCAGTCCGGGGCTGTCCCTCGTAAAGGAAATAAAAGATTCTACCTCTCAGCATGATGACGATAACATCTCAACAACCAGTGGCTTCTCCTCTAGAGCATCTGATAAAGGTAACTTCTGTTCACTAATTCATTTGCTTGATAACATGGAGTACTTCGTATTCTTCAGTATTCCACATTGCCTTAGTAAGTAAATAGATAGAATTCTTAGTAGGAGAATGTCAGCTCTGGATGTTAGAATTAAATTTAATTTTTAGTATTTTAGAAGTATATAATCCTGTCACCTTTTAAATATAACCGTGTTTGGAATGCATTTTTGAGTCCCTGATATTCTAAAGAGTCAGTGCTGATAAATACAGTTTTAGCTGGATTATCTGTAAATCGTGAATGAGTATAATAGGAGATGAAGATGACTTGCTGTAGCTTGATAGCTGGGTTGATTGCCTAGAAGGAGGAGTGACTCAATATCTCACTCACAGCTGGTTAAATGTGAGTAAATATGATTGACAAATAAAACCACAAGATACTCTCATATTTTTTTTCTTTACCAGGAGTCAATATAGCAACTATTCTGATTGAACAAGTTTGAGCTGCTTCTTTTTTGCTGTTCTTGGTAGAGGGCATAATTTGTCAATACTTACTTGTTTTTTGCCAAATTTAGTAAGGAATGGTCAGCATTTTAAAGTAAAAAAACCCCAAAATATTGTATTTATGCAGAATATGACCTAGGTGTCTCACTGAGAAAGGGCAAACAGCAAGTTTGCAAATTTTTCTAGTCCCCCATATAAATGGCGATGGAGGCATGCTCAGCCAGTCCTCTGGAGACCACAGGTTGACAATTCAGAGTAGGTGTTGCCAGGGTGTATCAATATAACCTGAGTTTGCTAGAACTTTCTGGTGTGTCTTCATAAAACATATGGAAAATAGGTGGTTAACTCTGTAAATTCAGGCTTTGGGTAATTTTTCAGGTTTATGACCTGGTCAGTTTTGTCCTATGCTGGTTTCCAACCATCTACCATCATAGGAAAAACTTTGCATCATTAGAGATGCACCAGTGTTTATGCAGTTCCTTTATTTTACCATGAAAGAAGAAAAAACAAAATTGTGTTGTATTGGAAATGTGCTATTAGCTTGTGAATACTTTTGAAAGATGACTGAAAGGTCGGGTATTTGCAGTTCTGTGAACAGATTTTAGGTTCAGAGTTGGTACTTGGGTTTCATACCATATGTGAAATTAATATGTTTGAAGAGCTCTGAAGGTTAGACTGGTGGAGAAATGAGTGTTAAGGGACTTCTCAATTCTGTAAGACGTTTTTTGTAGAGAACTCTGGAGTTTGTGTGATGTTCAATACTAAATTTCTCTATGTACACAAGGCATTTACATACAGTATTTGTCATTTTGGCAGATATCACAGTTTCAAAAAATACTTCAGCACCACTGCTCTGGTCCCCAGAGGCTGAAAGATCTCATTCCCTCTCACAGCATCCTGCATCTAGCTCTAAAAAACCTGCATTCAATTTATCTGCTTTTGGAGCTCCCTCTCCTGTAAGTACTGCACAATATTAATTTTAGTCAAGTTGAATGTGTAGCTGTTTTACTAACCACTTACCACAATACCTTTCTGTAGTCACTTGGAAACACTTCTGTCTTTAAGACAAGACAGCTTGGAGATTCTCCATTTTACCCTGGAAAGACCTCTTATGGTGGTGCAGCTGCAGCAGCAAGGCAGACAAAAGTGCAGATTTCTGCTTACCAGGTATGAGAATAGTAGTGCAGCATGGGGGAAAACGTAATGGAAATACAGAAGGGGGAGCTTGGCCAAAAAAGCTGTGAGCAAGGAACTTAGCTTGAAAAATGTGGCAACAGTTCCTATCTTGTCCACTCAGCCTACAATTTTTGTTTAAATTCTTGTGTAACACTTTATGTAGAAATGCTTATCATAAAGCACAAGAATGACAGTAGCATCTTAGTTGTTGGGCAGTTTCTTGTAGTAGGGGTTTCCTCTGTTGAGTCTTCCAAAAATTTCTATTTTCTGCCATGGTCTGCCTCTGACTGTATTATGGCAAAATAACATGTAAATAATTACAATGATGGCATAACTTTGAAAGCTTTGTTACTGGCAGCAAAAGTTACCTGCCTGATACTTGCTTGTAGATCTTACACAAGCATACCTCCACTCAGAATATATTGTGCATTTTTTAATACAGTAGTATACAAAAAGCAACTTTGCTCATCCTTTGCACTTCTGTTACTGAATGGGAAGCAGGTGGTCCTACATGCTGCATCAAGATAAACAATAAAGTGCTCTCTATTTTACTGTCATTTAGATGGCTCTTGAGAAGAGCTGCTTGTCCCCAGGTGTTCTTTGTGGTCTAAAGCAAACCAGCAAATTAAAAATCCTGATTACTCTCAGTAGCTAGAGTTGAATCTTAAAGCAAGTCAATAAAATCTGCTTTGGCTCTAATTTGTTTAAATGAAAATGCCCTTTATTAAAAAAAGTCAAAAGGAACTTTATGGAACTGAAAATAAGTTTGATGGACCTATTTTGGCAGTCTGCTTCTACTGTGGAACACGACCTACAATTTCCTGATTTGGGGAAACCTTGAAACTTTTGGGTTTTCCTGACTTGGTGTTGAGTCAAACTTCAGAATATTTAAAACTTCTGTAAGCTGGAAGTCCTCTTTGGTCAGCTATTTTTATTTTTTTAAAAAAATATGGATTATGTTGAAAAGAGGAAGCAAATACCAGGCTTTTAAAGGAGAGACAAGCTTGTTTGTTGTTGAGTACAGCGAGTCTCACTTGCGTGTTCTATGTGTTGTGTGATCTGCTTCCTGTCCTCGCTTAGCTGTGTGGGAAGCGTGCTGCGGTTACTTGAGAGGTATTAACAGAGTTTCAAAAAAAAAAAAAGCCATGCTGAAGTTTTTTTAAATGATGTTCAGTCATGTGGTACAGCATTTACTTTTTCAGTGTATTATGTTTAGATCTGTTACAGTTCAAATCAGATCTGTATCTTCCTAAACAGAGTGAGAAGATCTGCAGTCAGCTGCAATCTTGGGGGAAGGGAGGAAGTAATAGAACTAGAAATTCCTGATGATGACTGTATACTCTGGTTTTAAGATGCCACGCTTACACCATCATGAAACTCCAAGATCTGTTTTGCTACTGAAAGTACTTTACACAAGTCTTTGCTTCAGTTCTTTTTTCCTAATCACTGCTTCAGAGGCCCTGCAAACCTAACATCATCTGTTTTATGACCTTTTACATTTAAGGATTTCTTTTGTTGCTTTATCCCATGTGCAAGATATGCAGGGCCCCACTTAAACTTCTGTGGAGTCAGTGGAGTATATTTTTCTTCTCCATGGCTTGAATGTTCAGTGAGTGCATTTTTCTCTGTCATTATGAGAGTATTGGCTGTATCACCAGTGTAGCCCTAGGGCATAAAATATACACGTGTGTAACTCAAAATGCAGCATCATAACGTTGGCAATGCTAATTTTTCAGCCACCCATAAAAAGACAGATGAAAGCTAAACAAGCAAATGTGCAATCCTATGGTGTGACAAGTTCCACAGCGCGGCGCATCTTGCAGACATTGGAGAAGATGTCAAGCCCTTTGGCGGTAAATGGCGCTCCTTTTAACGTTTTATTCCATGTGTTTGAAAAACATAGTAAATGTGCCAGTGTAGGATGAAGATGTTTCTTAATGTCATGTATGGTTTAATTTATTGCACCTGTTTCTTCAACAGGATGCTAAAAGGATTCCATCTTCTGTTTCTAGTCCGCTGTCTTCTGTAAGTTGATCACAAACCCCCCATGTTTTTGTTGGATGGAACCCTCTCGTAGGGGAAAAAACATCCTCTAATATTTTGGCCTTTTCTCCCCCTGTTAGCCTGTGGACAGGAGTGTGCTGAATGTGACTAGCTTCCAATCCAGACAAAACCAGGTAAGAACCAGTAACATGTTAAGCTGAGATAGGTAACTTTCTCTGCTTTACAGCTCTTAAAAGAAATGTCACAAACCTCAATGACAGCATGCACATGAATTCAAGTTAGTATTAGCCTTATGTGAGTTATAGCTGCCTTGGCTGCGTGGAGATTGCTAAAAATGTCTTTTCTATCCACACTAGATGAAGGACTGTGAAGATTACTCAGGTGGAGAATTATATTATCTTTTTGTGGTGGTGTGTTGATATGTCAAGAACAACTTCTCTAGAACTCACAAAGAGGTTTTATCTTGTCCTGCAACTTGTGGTTAAGTTGCATGATAACATTCTTGTTTCAGAAAGGTTTTTCTTGCAGAAATAACCAGAAGTAGAAAAATATTGGTTGATTGTTCAGATCTTGTGTAGATTTCCAAGCTTATTTTAAGCAAAAAGTAAATACTTACATTTTTTATTACTACTCAAGGCAAGGAGAAAATTGGAAAATTGTTAAATTTTGTTACTTCTGTAAATTTATGCTCCTGAATTCCTGTTTGGAGGTGGCACTTAATTGTTGCTGTGGTAAATCATTATTTCCTTGTTTTCGTTTAAACAATGTTGGAGTATTACATTTATTAAGTTGTGAAACCACAAAAGGTCACTTTTAGCTCAGGCAACCAAAGGAACAAAAGTGGTTTTTCTTCCATGCAAACTTTTTGTCTGCTGCTGTAATGAGGAAGTGGACAGAATGTCTCAAGAAGTTTCTATGCTAATCACTTGGTTAGGAGTATAATTAAATCTGCAGTCACTTAGGAGTTTATAAACATCTCAGATTTCCTGTACTGTCTTTGGCCATATACTAAATTACAAGAATGTTGAAAAGTAGAGCATATAAGTTCTTTACCACCTCTTAAGTATTATCCCAGTAAATGAAAACAAAGCTGATATGGATTCTCAGTTAAAATGCAGAACCACACCTGTGATGAGGCATTAAAAAAGATCTCCCAGATTTGCAGCGTAGACCCTGACATCAGTCAGAATGTGAGTGTTGCACACAGCTGTCACTGGGTAAAAATAGAGAAATTGTCTACTCATAATGCTAGAATTCATAAAATTTGGCAGGGAGAAAGAGTAGCCCTCGATGAAAAGGGAGGAGAGAATTGTATGTGCCCAGAAGAGGGTTGTGTGTTTTTCTGTTAAAGCAAACAAATGGTTGATAGGACACTTGAATACTCAGGCAAAACTTTTACAGGTCTTTTTTTTTGTGGTATTTTTCTTATTTTGAGGATTGTGTCAGTGTACAGTTAGTGTATGGAACATGTTACTGGGTTATTTTTTCCGTTGTTGTACATACCTGTTTCACTAGTTTGATATCCTTTTACAGTGATGTCATCTGCTTGGCATGTAAAAATAAGGTGGCAGATGTAGTTGTCTGGATTTTTGTGAGGCTTTTGATACCATCCCTTACAGCATCCTTCTGGACCAGTTGTCCCTCTCTGGGATGAGTGGGTGCACACTGAAGAACTTGCTGAACAGCAGGATGCAAAAGGGTTGTGGTGAATGAGGCTACACCTGGCTGGTGACCGGTCACCAGTGGTGCTCCTCAGGATCAGTTCTGGGGCCAGGGCTGTTCCCTGTATCTGTCAGTGGTCTGGGGGCACGGATTGAATGCCCCATTGGCAGGTTTGCTGATGATATGAAACAGGGAGGTGCTGTTGACTCTCTTGAGGGACAGGAGTCCTTGCAGAGGGATAAAGTGGAGCATTGGGCAGTCATCAGTGGGATGGAATTTAACAAATCCAAATGCCAGATCTTCATCATTGAGACAGTGGGACTGAGTGCACCGTCAGCAAGTTTGCAGGTGACAGCAGACTGAGTGGCGCAGTTAACACATCTGAGGGATGCCATCCAGGAGGACCAGGACAAGCCCTAGAAGAAGGGGGCCCATGTGAAGGTCACGTAGTTCTGCACCTGGGTTGGGGCACAACTATCTGTTGATACCAATTTAAATAATAGATACACCCTAAGTCTCATTCTTCTTATCATCAAGGCCACAGATGATCTCATATATCATGGGGCCTTTTGGGGTCTTCCTTCTCTATTCCGTTAAGCCAGTTTTGTAGAATGTACACTGCTTTCTGTTTAAAAACTAGCCCTTGTCTGTAAAAAAGCTTTGACAGGAAAAGTCAGACCAATACTTGTAAGAGCATCAAATGCAAATCTAAAACATTGGAACATATATTAATGAGACTAATTTAAAATTATTTTACAATTTATTTTTTTAAGTGTAACTTCAAAGGAAGAAAATGTAGGAAAAAAAGGAAACACAGAACCTGCTTTAACACTGCGTAACATTTTCAATATTAAATTAATGGATTAAGCCAGTAAAAAAAAAAAAGAAATCACAATGAGGGCAGAGGAGAGGAAAGGATAGGAGCATATTATTGTGACATGAGTTATTTTGCTTATAGGGATATAGTTTATTTTGTCTGTGAAGTAACTGCCAAATTTTGACACAGGATTCAGTCAGACTTCGACTATTCCTGTAGCTTTTTAGATTTTTTAATTGATTTTCTGGTGATTTCCTTCTGCAAGCTAAATGTTTTCAACACTTCCACGTGGTTTTCACTGGTGCTGAGACTGGTGGGAGGTTTATAGTTCTGTAACTTTTATCATTGGTAAATGCTGTGGTAATTTGGGTGGGTGCAAGGATAAATTGATTGCTGCTTCCCTTTCAAAGATGGATTCTCAACATCCACCTGTCCAGAAACTTGTGACACCAAAGCCAATCTCCCTGACGGGGAGTCGAATCACGTATTTTAAACCATCTCTGAAATCAGCTACTAATTCCAGAAAAATTCACCAAAGGGCAGATACAGACCATCAGGTAAGTAAATTTTCGTGTCCTAATTTGCCTGCTTTTTGCAAGCTTGGAATGTGTCTAACCAATCTACTAAGGTACTCTTTCTTGCAAGAGCACCAGTAGTATACTTGGGGTAAGCATTTAGAGAGTGGGAACCATTGTGAAAGAGATACTTAGAGGTTTTATGGATATAACTGTATCTTTGGCACACTCAGTGGCTGGTGCTTACTTTCAGAATGTGGTGGTGTGCTTTTGGGCCAGGGTTTTTGCAGTGAATGAATATTAAAATACAGGAACAGAAATTTCCTTTGCATATGCTGCTGTACAGAAAGCTGATGGAACATGCTGGTGTTGTGTATAAAATGTTTCCAGTGAATTGCTCCAAGTGAGATTTCTAACAATTACCAATTCAGATCACTTTCTTAATTACCTATTCTGATCCCTTCAGTGTAGGTGGAGTCCCTGAGAAACTTCCCTTGAAACAACACTGGTATCTCTTTCAGAAAAAAATCACCCATGGTTCCAGTATTATTCTGAATGTAAAAATTACCAGTTATTAAATAAATGGGCTGGAGATTAAGTGGATAGTCAGAATAGTTAGGGAACAAGCTTAAGCAGATGAGGTATATTTAGTGGCATAAATAAAAAAAAGAAAACAGCACAAAATGTGTGTTTAGTTGTCTTCTCTTTGTCTTTTGTTTATAAATATATTCAGATAAATCTTGAAATAAATAAAATTTATTTTGCAGGACATGATGGAGGAGAGTTTTCTTGCAGAACAGCCTGTGAAATCATCTGAAAGGTATGACAAGTGTATTCATTTAAAACACTTGAAAGAAGAAAGCCCTCTTCTTTGTCAGTACAGTCTGCATGCTTGCCTTCTTTTGGAAGGGCGGTAACAGTTCTCAGCAAAAGGGAATAGGAAAAGTGAAAAAATTGTATTCTCAGAGAGTTTAACTATTTGTCCATCTTAACCTTCGTTAGGGGAGCAGCTGTTAGTTTCAGGTAATTAAATAATTGCTTGGAGTCTGAAGGCTTTGTTGTACAGGAATTTCTTTCTGAAAAATTCTTTATAATGTGAAATGTCTTGCAGTTCAGAAGTATATTCAATTTTTAGGGTTTTTTTTTTTGGGGGGGGGGTTTTTTTATTTATTTAATCAAAAAGCTGGAGGAAAATTGTTTTCTAATGCTCCTTACATGACGAGGGCACTTGTCTGCTCTGTGAGTTTGCATGAAAAACAGAAGCCCTTCAGAGTCATCTGAAGACAAATGCCAACTTGTCTTTGAAACAAAAAATTCCAGGAGAGTTAATAATTGTATTTCTTCTTGAGGAGATTGTGTTGCATTATGCTGCTCGCTTGGCATAGAATGACTTCAGATAATATTGATGGCTCTCCCTTCTGGGGACTTAATCTTTTGGGTAATGCTTGAATTAAGACACTGTATGCTCAGAAAATATCTTTTTTTTTGAGGATTCAAACCTTTCAAAGAACCGTAGTAGGGAATCTGCTAATGTGTTGTCTCTATATTCATCTTCCAAACAATTCTTACATTGCCTTGGGCATTCTTTGGCTTGCAAAAAACCCCAAAGACAACCCTTTGTTTTACCATCTAATAGTTTGACTTTACAGGAACTCTCTTTGGTTTTGGCAGAGGTGCAAAGATACGTTAGGTTTTAATTGTGGGTTTTTAAACTGTTCTAAGTTTTCTTTGGTACAACTTCTTTCTCCCATGTAGAAGGGACATCCAGGAAATGCTTTTCATTTGTTTCACAAGTTTTACTGCTGTATTTCTACTTTTGACTTTAGAGTATGGTCCTTGTATTTTAACTCTTTTATAAAGCCAGTCTCTGTGTATTGTCATATTATGGAGTCGGAATACAAAACTATTAAGGTCCAGGTCTCTTCATGCAGCTAACCTGCAGTACTTTGGTACATCTCTGTTCAGCCTAACAAAGGCTGTTTAGTTTTTAAACCAGTGTCAGAATTGTAGATTGGACTGACTTGTTTGAAGACAGAACTGTCTTTGCCCTTAGAAGCTGTCAGGTGTTAACAGAAAAGAGGAATATGGGCTATCATAGACATAATATAATTGTCTGAATAAAGATTTATTTTGAAATGAGGTTTTATTTCAGAATTCAAATTGATTGTCACTTTGGATTAGGGAGCATATGGCTTTAAGGATCTGGCTTCCTCTCAATGGTTGCAGTGCTAAGCAGATGTTCACAACTATCTGAGAGGTTTAGACCAAGTCTCTTCCTCAGTCCTCTAGAAACTTGGTGTCTTCCAGTGTCATCCAGTGTACTTGTGTAATTACTGACTGCCTGGCTGCAGGATTAGCTTGATAGAGTAATTTTTTTCAGGGATACTGCTTTTTATTTTTATTATTCCTTAGTTTACTTCTGTTTTGGGATGTGGCGTGGGTTTGGTTTGGTTTGTTGTTGTTGGAGGGGTGTCTGTGTGTGTGGGGGGGGATGTGCATTTGCTTTGAGGTTTTTCTTTTGTTTTTTCTTTTTCTTTCCCCTTCCCACTTGGATTGGGGAGTCTTTTTGGTTTGGATCTGGGCTTTTGTGATGAACAGAGAAATGCCTTTGTATGCCTTACAAAAGGGATCTGTATTCATGTCTGAAAAGACTTCTGGAATGTTGGCACACCCAAACACCTCTGCTGCTTCTGCTGATGGCCTCAGGAAAGCCAGAGCTGTTTATGAAGCTTCTGTCATATTTTCTTGACACACAAGTTTCAGCCTCTCAGTTCTGTAAGAGCTGTTGGCAGCATTTCCTGTGCGCACACGCACACACCCGTCCCCGCCCCCTACCCCTATATTTTTATTCTTTTTATTCTTTTATATCCCTTCAGAGATACATGCTCATCACACAGTCAGAGAACTAGCAGTCAAAATTCCCCCTGTCTGGACTATTAAAAGCAAACATTAGAAAATAACAATCTAAATCAGTTCTTCTATTTCAGGCCTTCTGGCTTAGTCATCATTCCTTTATGGATGTTGTGACTGGTGTTTATGTATGTTGTTGTCACTGCTGCTCTTATTCAGCTTTTGCTGTTGAGAACACCAGCTATTTACCAGTATTTAGGAACTTGTGGGATGTTTTTTTCTGATTCCAATTAGCAGGTGACAGTTCTAGGATTAATAGTGGCTATAATAGCTTGAAACAATTAGTTGATGAGTTGATTTTTTTCTCCTTTTTTTTCACTTTTTTTTTAACCCCTTGCCTCAACTTACGTATTTTTATTCTGTGCCAGCAATTTGAGCTACCCCAAACCCGATACTCCTGCATCCAATGGTCTGTCTTCAGGAGGAAGAATGGATAGTGCCTGTGGCAAGATGAGAAGGGAAAGAGAGCGATACTGTGCATCAAGACCTGGACAAAAACAACAACTGGTAAGAGTCTCTCAGGTTAGTTATCTCACTGTGATTACTGAAATAAATACCTTCATTGCCTCATAGTAATTTACAATAATGCCATTTCAGTTTTCTGGGTGTTTTGCATGTTTGCTAGTGATCATTCAGAAATTTTGGTACTTACTCAAACTCATTGTGAGAGCGCGTTTTTTCTTGTTTTCATGGGAAATCTCCATTTAATAAAACGATAGTCATTACTATCCCAAGGATTATCTTCCTGACTGAGTGTTATGTAAGCTGCCTACTACTGGATCTTAAGTCTAAAGAGGTTAACTCAGTCTTCTGGCTGATGCAAAATAAAGAAGTAGTAAATATTGGAGAATGTTTCTGTAATAGAAGTGGTCTCAATATCAAGGTGTGATGGATTCTTCAGATCTCTGAAATATGTAAGTTGTAGGGTACATTAAATGTCTGTAGTAGCAATGTGCATATCTGCTTAGTCACTTCTGAATAGATATTGGTACTGCTGTCCAAATTGTGAATAGATTGGCTATTCCCATTTAAACCCTAACCCAAATCTAATCTTGGTAATCAAAGAGTTTAAAAGACATGGGTAAGAGCAGAAGTTTTTAAGGTGCACTGATTTCTGAATTTTAAATTTGCATCCTGATACATGATATTGACTAGATTTACCAGAGTATGATCCTCTGTGTTGCTCTTTAGGCTTTCATTTTTTATTTTCTGTGCTTTGGTTTGGGGGTTTTGGTACTCAAAGGAACCCACATCCTTCTTAAAATATTATCTTTTTCCAAGTTCAAGTGTCTTGAGAGACTTTGTCAGCTGTCCTGCCTAATTTTGCAAGAGGAACATTTTATTTGTCTTGAAGTTGTGCTCTTAATTAAAGACATAAGGGAATCATAGAATCCTGGAATGGTTATGTCTTTCTAGATCTTTTAACTAAGGGACAAAACCCAAAAATAAATCTTATCTGTGCTCCTCTCTCTTCTGCTCAGGTAACAATTTTGAGTTTACTTTCAGTATTCTTACTGGACAGGTGATGGATATAGTATCTCAGGGAAACAGGCCTCCATAAATAAAAATGATGTGGCAGACTTACATGGGAGGTTAAGATTCCTTTTGAAAACTTGCTTTGTCTATAGATCTCTCTGTTGCATTTAACTTTGTTGAGAAACTAAGGGTGGGACAGGGTAGGAAGGTAGTAGGTCTTGTGAAAGAGAAAAACTAACATTTGTAACTTCTTAAAGAACGAGAAAAATTAAAATCTACAGCTTTTCTAAAGAATGTGAAAAATTAGAATTTGCAACTTCTTTAAAGAAAAAATTAAATTAACAACAATTGAAATTTGCACCTAGGAGATGGAGCAAGAACTACCTGAAGTACCCCTGCCCATCAGTAGTGCATCGCTGCCGACATTCAGCTTCAGTTTCCCTGCCAGTAGTGCTGCCTCCTCATCACCCAGCACTGTTTCAAAAGCAGTGGTGAACAAGGTACATCTTTGCTGTGTATTGTGAATTCTTTTTCAGGATGAGTATACATCCTCCTTGCTGAATGTTAATTTCTTCTGTGATGCTCATGAAACTAACCAGCCTGAGTTTATAACTGTTTTAGGTTGAATAAAACAGGGTTGTGTTCAGACTGGGAGGTGGGGAGGGAGACATATTTTGATATGCCTTCTGTCCATCTTATATAATCTATTGCAAGCTTTTTCTTATAACTCTTAGCTGTGGATCAGAAATATCAAACATCAGATTTCCCAACTGCACTGCAAAATGTCTGTTAGTGAATTCAGGTAGCTGCTATTGTTTCACCTGGATGCTTTTCTTTTAGATACAAACCATAATTCTTTTGAAAATACAGGTACAACCAGCAAGTAATGTTGGCAGTCCTACATTTGTATTTTCATCTCCAATTGTGAAATCTACCGAGGTGGAAGTGCTACCTTCATTGTCTGTAAGTAAAATAAATCCTAACGTTTTCTCAAGGCTTTAGTAGAGTGCTGTGGAACAATAAAGCAGAACTGGCCCTGGTAAGGGGGGAAAACAAATACACAGATTTCTGACTTGCAATTTTTCACCCAGCACCCACCAAAATTTTGAAGACTGGATTTCAGATTATTATTTGAATGTGAAACTTGATGAAAATTTATTGGAATCTAAACAAAATCTCTCTTTTTCATAGCAGATTAAGTTTACATTTAGTGTTCCTGTCGTAAAGTCATCAGAGCTTTCTGGATCCACTGATACACCAGTGACATCCATCCTTAGTCCAGGTAACAGAAATTTGAGTATTTCAAACATAAAGTGCTAATTCTCTTTTTTTTTTTTGGTATGTTAAGTAGTCAATCTGTCATTTCTACCCTTGTTACAAATTCCAGGCAAAGTGTGTTTTCAGTGACAGGTCTGCTTCTAAGCAAATTGTAACTATAAACTGTTGTAAACAAGTAAATAATTTTGAAGATTATTATATAAGAAAAATGAAACATGGAAATTCGTGTTACTAGCAAACTTGATTATATTCTAAGTGTATTTCTTTGTAAAAGGTGTTTTTTGTTTTATTTTTAAAGGTAGTGCCACTGTAAACAGCACCAGCAATAAGAAGGAAGAGGAAGAAGAATATGATGGGTTCTGCAAACCTGCTAAGTTCTTAAAGCAAGGAAGTGTGTTAGACATTCTAAAAAGCCCTGGTGAGCTAATGAACTCTTTTAAAAAATATTTTGCAGAGAATACACTTGCATATAGCTGAATTGATTTTTAAAAAACCCACCACAACAGCAACAACAAAAAAAACCCCAACAGACAGCTTGTCACAGTTAAGGCAGTGTCAGCAATAAATACAGACATAGGAGAACATTACATTAAATGCTATGTCTGTTAGGCTTGATGCCATGTTCTCTTGTAAGGGGCTTTCATTGCTGAAGGGAAAACTGCAACTTCAAACCAGATGCATTGCTTCTGCTTTACATGTTAGGCTGTAATTCAAATTTAAGTATAAAAAGAATTAGTCAAAGAATCAGTGTTTTGTTTTAAATAAATAAAATACATGTAATTGGAAGGGAAATGTTTGTAAAATGCTTTACAAACGTTCCTCTCCCACCTTCACCATCTCCAGAAATTAAGAATGGTAAAGACAACTTCATTCCTAAAGGTGTGTCAGAAGCTGCATATCTTTTGGCCTTAAATGATAACAGTTACTATGGATTCAGATGTAAATTTTAAGTAGCAGTGGACTGTCTCACTTCAAAAAAAAATTGGTTTTTAAGTCATTGTGATTGTTTTCAACTGTTTTGTAAAGAGTGTGTGTGTAGATAGGTTTTTTGTTTCAGGAAAAAGGACTTTTTTGAACTTGATCTTTCCCATAAGCCTTGAGTTGCAGCAGGACTTTTTATTACGAAATGACAGATGCATGTACAACTTAAGAAGGCAGTGCCTGTTTATATTGGAAAGGTGTTTTGTTCAAGGAAAGACCTGTGAGTGAAGTGGCATTAGTTTTCTTTACCAATTCAACAGAATCAGGTTTGAAATCCACACTGTTTAAAGATTCCACTTCTAATATTTAAAAAAACCCTCAAAGCAACAGCAACATAACAATAAAAGAAAGAAACTCCTTATTTTAGCATTACACCTAAATTATGCTGCTATGTAATACGTGTTGCTGTAGCATTTTTGTTAGTGTTTCCATATTGGTGGTTCTTGTTTTCTGAAAAGTTTGCACCTTTAAGGAGTTGGCCTGTGCCTGGTGCATTTTGAACAAAGATTATAGGTAAAAATTGTTTGGTTATTTTAATTTTTATTGCTTAATTATTACTCAGTATTTGTGGGGGAATACTGTGTGGATTGCTGCTCCAAGTACCAAGTGCTGTACAGCTACTAAAGTAAGATGTGAGTCATCTACTATGGCAGAAATAGCTTTAGAAATTTGATTCGATTGGGCATGGTGTCTTGAAATGAAATTGGATTACTTCCAGTCTGTGACAGGTCGTCAGCTTTCAGTACTGTTTGTTTACACTTGTACCTACCAGTGTAGTGGCAGATACAAATTAGAATTGTATTTAAAACTTCCTTGGAAGTGAAGAGTTAAATCAGGCTTTAAATAAGTGTTCTGTTGTGTCCCAGCTCAGCATATGAAATTTCATCCCTTTAGATAAGATTTCCATGGACTTCCTCTTGCAGTAAGTTGGAATGTATAGTTGCAACCATTGACACTTGGTTTAAGTTTGTGCTGTCTACAATTATAAGTAACTTCCATGCAGCTCGGGTACAGCTTTATCAGTAAGACCTCTCCTTTTTCTTTTTTTCCAACTAGGCTTTATGTCTGGGAAATCACCCTCGTGCTCATCTGCACAGCCTGTTACAAGCACAGTGGTCTATACGAGGCCTGCAATAAGTAGTTTTTCTGCAGGTAAAGACACCTCTAAACAAGCATCCTCGTTTTGGCAGTCTGACACACAGGACCCGTGCCTGCAGAACAAAACCACAGATGGCAAATGTGTAACATGTGAAGCTGCTAAAGTGTCCACTGCTGAGAGTACGAAGCAGACGATAAGTGTGAGTCAGTGTGTCTCCTCCAAGACAACAGTCCCTACAGCAGCCACACTGGGCTTTGAAGACAAATTTAAACCGGCACCCAACACGTGGGATTGTGATACCTGTCTGGTCCAGAACAAACCTGAAGCTACAAAATGTGTAGCATGTGATACACCAAAGCCTGGAACAGGAGTGATGCCTGCTCTGACGATGCCAATGGTCACGGACAGCGCGGTGGCAGTGACATCCACCTCCAGCAGCACTGCCACGACAGTCACTCTGGGGTTTGGAGACAAATTCAAACAGCCAAAAGGCTCTTGGAACTGTTCAGTGTGCCTTGTACAAAATACGGCAGAACACAGCAAATGTGTAGCTTGTCAGTCTGAGAAAACAGGTTTGTTCTTTTCTCTTCCGTTGTTTCAGTCTTGGTCTATGTGCATTTTTTAGGGAATGAAATAAGTTGCATATAAAAAATACTTTGAGCAGCATGGCTGTACACCAGACAGGATGGATTAGTGGCTCTCTGCAGGAATGGTTGCAGGCACTTAGGAGGCCTCAGCCCAGATTCCTGCCTGTCACACAAGTTGAACTGATTGTGAAATGTGTTAGTGCAGAGCTGAACTGAAGCAAATATACCCTGCTTTACAGCTAGTGGGGAAGGATGACTAAAATAGATGCCTTAATTAACTTAAAACCAATTGACTCATTTTCATTGGGGAAAAATGTGAACTCCATGCAAGGAGCTAAAACCTACTGGATTTGTTAGGGTTTTGTTTTCCTGTTTCAGAACATAAGTAGAAGCAGTATTTGCACAACATGGCTTAAAATGTCCACAGTCAGCATTTGCGTGGAATTGAGCAGAGATATGAAGCCAGATTCCAAGTCAGTATAGTCTTTAGCTAGTTATCTTGTGCTAAAACAGAACCATATGCTATGGTGGCTTTTCAGACCATGGATAACCTTGTTTGGGAAGGTCAGAGTTCTTACAGATGTTGGGAGCATCTTCTTCAGTTCGTTTCTGGGTTGTTTCCCATTATATGTCATTGTAACTGATTTTGAAAGAGGTTATTTTTTTAAAGCACAAATAATTAGTTAACTTTTATTGGCTCTTAACATAATTTAATGTCAAAAACACCTGACATCTTGGGGGAAAAAATAGATGTAAGATGGACTAGATTGTGCTTTTATAATCATTGTGTACAGTAAGAATGGAATTTCTTCAGATAAGATAATGCATTTTAGAGGAAGCTTATTCTCGTGGACTTCCAGCCTCAGAGTGGTCAGCTGCCACTTTTGTCCAAGACTTTGGCCATTGCAAGGAAGAATTTTGGAAGTGAGGGGTTTGCCATGACCACCACAGTGCAGAGAACTGCAAAGTTACATGATGTTTGTCAAGGGGATGAGTGAAGCAAGTAAAATGAGAGGATATAATTTCTCTGGATGTGCTGTGGAAAAGAAGACCCATTTCTGTTTAGGAAATGCTACTGCTTTGAATCTGAGAAATTATCTTGTGTGTCTCTCTTGAATGCCTCCCTCAGTGGTTCACTGTAGGTGAACATTACAGTGAGGTGATGGTTTTGTGCCTTTGGGATGTCGGCTTCACCCCTGACACTTGCAGAGCTGAATTTTGCTCTTGGGGTGCAGCATCAAGTGACATCTCTTCCTTTTCAGGGGAGAAAAGTCAGTGGGAAGTGTTGGATTTCAGGCCTCAGCAGCAGGTTTCTGCTGCTGTTGAAGGCAGTGTAGCTTGTGTGGTGAACACAGAGATGTGGGTTTGGAAGCTTTGAGTCTCTCTCTCTCTTTTATTTCTTTTGTCATTACACAGTTTTGAATGTGTCCTGTCCTTGTGGCTTGCTGATGAATCATTCTAGTGAATTGTCAGCCTTGCATCACTTGACAGTGATCATTAACTTGAGTGATGCTAACTTTGACTACTGGTAACTGGTGTCACCAGAAATTCTTTTAGTAGTTTTAATTCAATACAGTACCTGTAATTTACATGTGAAATCGGCTGTGTTGCTGTATTTTACGAACTGCTGTTGCTGTTTAATGTCACTGGTTCAATTTGTGCTTGAAGTCATATATAGATTATAAAGAAGAATCCAGGTGTTTCTGTTGTTTACATTCTCACACTGTGTTTGACTGAAATCAACTTGTACCTTGATGGTTTTTTACTGTTACACTTGTGTGCTTTGCAATTTGGTGAGCATTTCTTAAAAAGTTGGTGTTCACTGTGTGATTTAAGCAGGATGATTAACTATCTTGCTTCTTTCTCAGGGAGTTCAGTGCCTGTGACCAGTAGCAGTGTTCCTGCATTTTCTGCTTCTTCTGGAGGTTTTCTGGATTTAGACAAATTCAAGAAGCCTGAAGGAAGTTGGGAATGTGAGGTCTGCTCAGTCCAAAACGAAGCAGAAGCCACAAATTGTGTAGCCTGTGAAAGCGCGAAGCCAGGCACCAAAGCAGAGCTCAAAGGTAATAGTTACTGAGAAGAAAAAGGATGTGCATTCTGCAGTTTTTTTCCTTTTTTTAAGTGCAGTGACTTTTCCTTTGAGTATGGCAAAATTGTCCATTTGTTGTTTAGCAATATTGCTTAAGTGAGAACCACGTGTATATGTTTCCACACTCATTCTCCAGAAAATGATTAGGTTTTTTTTAGAGGAAAGCTTGTGTCAGTGACATAGTTGTTTCTAGCCTTATGTGTTGTTCATTTGGAGTTTAGACTAAAACCATGGTCTTTGGAAGAGCTCAGCAGTGTGCTTTTCCAAGCCAGATGCCACACAGAAGAGCACCATTGCAAAAAAAAACGTGTAGAGAGGAAGTGTGGGGTTTCCTTACTTGTCTGTGTTTTGTTGAACGGTTTTGACTCTGGGAAAGCACAGGACTAGAATCCCAGCCATGTAGCTAAATCCTGCATGTATTACATTATATATTACAAACTTGACATTATTGCTTATTTCTGCAGGTTTTGGTACTGCTGCTGTGTCTACAAATGCTGCAATGCCATCATTTAAATTCGGTGTCCCATCATCGTCCTCTGAATCTTCTCAAACATTAGGTAGCACAGGAAGTTTTAAATTTGGAGAACAAAGTAGCTTTAAGTTCGGCATCGCATCTGAATCTGCATCGTCCAACACTGTGACTGGAGGATTTAAGTTTCCTACTGTTTCAGGGAACTTCAAATTTGGAGTTTCTTCCTCAGACTCTAAATCAGAAGACAGTAAAAAAGAAAGTAAAAGTAACGTTTTTACCTTTGGACTTCCATCTACAAGCAGTCAAGCTCCTTCAACATTTCAGTTTGGAACGACGAGTCTGGGGCAGCAGGAAAAGAAAGAGGAACCAGTTTTGGGAGGTTTTGGTTTTGCTGCAAGTTCTACTTCTTCCATAGCTACTAATGAGAGTAAAACCGGAGTCGGCGGCTTCACTTTTGGAACTGTGGCAGAAAAGGATGTAGCATCACCTGCTTTGCCATTTAAGAAGTCAGATGAGAAAAAGGATGAAACTGTTTCAACGAAAGGAAGCTTCTCTTTCGGCAGTGTGGAGTCTGCACCTGCTTCACAGTTTGTTTTGGGAAGGGCAGAAGAGAAACAGGACTCTGTCACTTCTGCTGGTCCATTAGCATTTGGAAAGAAAGCTGACAATGAAGAGTTAAAGGCACAGCCTATCTTTTCATCTGGGACAGCTGAGCGTACCAAAGAGGAGAGCACAGCAAAACCTGTATTCAATTTCAGTTTTGGTAAACCATCGGAAAAGGAAAGTGAGCAGGCAAAGACACCTTTTGCGTTTGGGGCACAAACCAGTACTTGCGGTAAACAGAACATCTTTTGCTTTCACTTCTCTGCTCATGTCTATCGAACAATACCTGTGAGGCTGGACAAAATCTGTGGGATTTATATACTACTGCCAGCCTGTCTTTAGTTCTAGTTGTTGTGTAGACAATATGTGGCAATTTCTTTGTAGATTTCAGTGAGTTTTAATGCTACATTTAGACAGAAAGAATTGCCACACCTTAAGGAACCTGTATCACTGCTTGTATAAGCACAGAAATTGTACTGTCTCAGTAGTAGCAGTGATAAAATCTATAATATGGTACAGTGTAGAGGCCTCATACTAGTGTAGTTTTTTATAGTGAAAGGGAAGGAGAGAGGGAACATCTTAATTCCATCTACTTGCAGCTCTGCCACAGTTTTTCTACTGCTACAAATGTACAAAAATCACTTCATAGATACTGCACAGCTTTGTATTCCTTTAATTTGTTGAAAGTTTGCAGTGGAGGATTAAAGGAGGATGGTTGCTGTGTGATAAGTTTTTGGTTGTTAAATTCCGTTTGTGTGACTTAGTAACTGTTTCCTTCCTTTCAGATCAAGGAGCATCCTTCAGCTTCTTGAGCTCCAATTCCTCCAGCACAGTTGTACCCACTACTTCAGCCAACAGCAGCGGCGTGTTTGGCAGCACCCTCTCCTCCTCAAACCCTCAGCCAGTTCCCACTCCCTTTGTGTTTGGACAACCCAGCAACACTGTGACCAGCTCTGTTTTTGGCAATCCTGCAGAATCTGCAACATCTCAGTCATTTGGGTTCTCTCAAGAAAACAAACCAGCAACCACATCTTCCAGCACTGGCTCGACTCTTGCTCCATTTCTGTTTGGTTCAGGAGAGAGCAGTACCAATGCAGCCAATTCAGGATTTACTTTTGGAGCAACAACTACTTCAAGTTCAACAGGTCTGTTTTAAATAGATGGTCTTCTCATTTACTCATTTTTGCTATTATGTAGTGGACTAAGGAAATACTGTTTCATGAATATTTTACTTTGGAAAATGTGCAGGCTAAATGCATGGAAGTAGAGAAAAATACTGAGTGTTTATATTCAGCAATGTTAATTTGGGCTCATTTTTCTTCAGTGTGGGAAATACAGTTTAGGAGTGAACTGGCACCAGAGTTGTTTTATGCAAAGGACAGACCTTTACTGGATTTCAATTTGCATGGGAGCTTTTCACCATGAGAATGATAATTCCTTTCTTCAATCACTGTCAGTCCATTGTTTACAGTTAGAAGTCAATGAATTACAACTTTCCTGCTTTTTTGCTCTTACACCTAAAACTCTGAACTGTTGGAAATAATGTCAAGATTTGCCAAGTCCTTCCCTCAAGTATATATAGAGTACCTCGACATGCAGTCAGTGCTGCTTAAGGGTTGGTTTCTACTAAAGGATCATGGCCAGTGCATGGTAATTTTCTAGGAATTTAGAGAAAACAGCAATAAGGAGTACAGAGTTTCTTCATGTTTTATGTTTGTTACTCCACTGCATGAATTCCATGAACAAATGCGTGACACAAGACTAAATCCACCAAATTATCTGTATTCCTATGGGCCATGCAGTATGTTGGAAGTAAGATTGATCCTGTAAGGGAAAGACTTAATCTCATTTGATCCTGGTGGCTTAACTTTGTCAGTCACAGAAGTTTAATTTGCACACCTTTTTGTGTATCAGAAACAGAGAAAACAGTCCTAAATTACAACAACCAACCCATCAATTTAACCAGCTTACAAATCAGTAACTTCCCGTGCAATTTTGTTAGTAGGTGACACTGTATTTCAAACATCTTCACAAATCCAGAAACCTGAGTTTTACCATGTATCTCATCTTGGGAAGAAAGTCAGCCATTCCAAGTTATGGTGCAATTAGAGGGTATTTCCTGTTGCATGAGCATCAATAATGCTGTTTAAAATGTCCCTTTTGCAGAGCAGATCTCCCATGTACATTCAGAGTCGCTGGTTGGTTGCGTTTCATTATTTCTGCTAGCCATGCAGCTAAACAATTGGGCTGGTTGCCTGTTGATGACAGGTAGAGAATTACTCTGCTAAACCAAGCTTTTGAGATTACTGCAAGGTTGATTTGGCCTCCAGAAGTTGATAATGGTGAACATTTGAACAGGGGAGGGGTGCAGTTGCTGACAAGAAAAGATACATGTTGTCCTAGTCGTAATAAATCAGGAGCTGTATTTTGCATGTCTGAAAAATCTAGTTTGAATGAATATTCCATGTGCATGGTAGAAACAGCTTTCAGTAAATACAGATTAAAACATACTGTTTGTAGGAATCTATCTGTACAATGTGAAGAGGCAACCAATGCGTTTTGAGATTTAATTTTGTCTGTCTCTCAAAAACATGGTGTTTCTCATGTTACTTAAAAGAAAAGGTGCAATTCCTGTTGTGGCTGAGGTAGTATCCGTTTTATATACTCACACAAGTAGTTTGAAATTAAGATGAGTATTCAGCTACCAGACCTGAGGCTTGAGAACCTTTTGTTTCTGGATTCACTCTTGAGGGCGGGAGGGAAAGGGCCCCTACTGACATCCCTCTCTGTCCCCCAAGGGTCATCGTCTTCGTTTCTCTTTGGCTCTGGGCCTCCAGCGCCTGCTGCTGGCCCAGCCTTTGGCGCCGGGCAGGCACCAGCATTTGGCTCAAACCCAGGCTCCAGCCAGCCAAGTGCTCCAAGTTTTGGATCGCTGTCGACAACGTTGTTTTCTGCTGGCTCTCACCCTGCTCCTTCTGCCTTTGGCTCGGTGACGAGCAGCACTCAGCCCTCTGTGTTCGGACAGCAAGCAACCCAACAGCCAGCTTTTGGCTCTGGTACCCCCAGTGCTGGTGAGTGCCGACCATCCTCTTCCCTTTTGGTCTTAAAGGTTATGTATTTTATTTTCTTTTTCATGAAGTGCACCATAAATTAGACGGAGGAAGACGACTTTGGCATTGCACATATATTTAAATATAGGAATTGCCCTCCATAGAAATAATGGGTATAGGGTTGTCATTTGTGTCCCAGTCCTGACTGTGGAGACACAATGTGTCAGGGGTATCCAGCTTCACAGTAAGCCTTCTCCACAGGAGACTTAGCAGACATGGAGGTTGCAACTCTACTGCTAAATTTTGAGCTTTATTTTCTTTAGAAACCTAATGATTAAAAGGAACTGTTGAAAACCATGGAGTAATCACTGGTAAGATTGTGCAAAACAAAAGAGCAGATGCACTGCAAAATTGTTATTTTTTTATTTGAGAAATTGTTAGTTATCTGACTTTAACAGGCTTCATTGTATAAACTATAGTCAGAATTGTTTGAGGGGGTTTTTAAGCATTTATGGGTTAAGACTGTATTTGAAGATCTTTTTACTAATGAAGTATAAAATGTCATGGGAAAGGGGCAGAGAAAGAACCTTATAATTTAAGAAAGTCCTGTTCTGTATTAGTAATAATTAGAAAACAAAAACAGTGCCAGAATGTCTATTTGATATCATATCAAATACTGAAAGGGGAAACCCTCCTTTTTTCCTATCAGAAGTTTTACACAATAGCCTCCATTAAAAGTAACTGACGTTTTTGTACTAATCAGTAGATTAGTACAAGTAGATTAGTGCACAACACATTACTCAGTTGATCTTTCATTAATCAGGTAGCAGTTTAAAGGTAAAGTTCTCCCTGAATTGTGTTACTTATCAGTTACTCTGATGGTTGGAATGATTGTGTTTTTTTAAGATGAGGTGCTGTTTGTACATCGAAGGAAAGGAAGTCCCCAGATCAACTGCATGAACACAGGAAAGTTTACCTGAATACAAATTTACAATTTAAGACTTGATTAATAAACTTCAGTATGCACAGGTATAAATTTAATGGTGGCACAGAAGTTAGCAAACAATAAATTATCAGTGTGCCAGCAGTATTACATTAAAAATTCCTCAGTCTGTGTGAATGGATTCATTCAATAAACTGTTCCTGTAGTAATCTGACACTTCTGGTGCACCCCCCCCAACTTTGTCATCTTGAGCAACCTGTAAAAAACATAATCTTTAAAGGTAGTGGGGAAGAACACGAGGATCTTGCTGGAAAGGATGAACTCAAATTTCAGATTTCTTACTTCCTTCTGCTTCCACCCCATCTTCCCAGGTTCTGTATTCCAGTTTGGAAGTACTACTACTAACTTCAACTTTCCAAATACCCCAGGAGTATTCACTTTTGGTGCAAATCCTCCTGCACCAGCAGCTCCTGCACCGCCTTCTGGCACTTCAGGATTTTCGTTCAACCAGCCTGCAACATTTACAGTGGGGTAAGAGATTGTATCAGAATTTCCCTTGAGCTTCGGGTAATATCAGTGGACAGTGTTCAGCCTCTCCTGCTGTTAAATCATGAGGTGTTCAGATGAACCTTGGAGTTTGAAACTAAATTTGGCATCCCTCCTTGTGTTAGCCTGACTGGCTAACTAAGCACCGCTATCTGTAAAGGAGCCTAGCTGTCAGGAATGTCACACATCAACACATGTGAGATTGGCTTGTTCTTGAAAGGTAGAACCCGTATCCAGCCATTATGCTGCTGCTTACCTTCCGAATAAGAGAGATTTAATTGGTTTCTGGAACTCTCTTCCTCCTGTTCGTCATTTGCTGCTTGTTGCCAGCTGGTAACTAGTGAGACAAGACTATGAAACAGTTGTTCTGGATTATCTACTCAGTGCTGCTACTGAATTTTCAGCTACACTGTCCTAAACTCTGAACTACTAATTTCTTTTAATAGGAGTAATGGGAAAAATGTTTTCTCTGCCTCTGGATCTTCAGTTCCTGGTCGGAAGATAAAGACTGCAAGACGTAGAAAGTAAACGCCTGATTGGTAAAGCATCAAAAACATTGGAAGCAGCTACTATCCTGAATTGTTCAGCTTCTACCCCGACTGAATTGTTCAGCTACTATCCTGAAATGTTCAGCTACTACCCTGAATTGTTCAGTTACTGGGATTGTACCTCACGCTGGCTTGTCAGAAGTCAGATCTGCCTAAAGGAATATAAAACTTAGCTTTCCTGTCCTTCCCTCCCCTCTCCCCGTTACGTTTTTTCTGGTAGCAAGTAAAGTTGGCAACAAGGCTGTTCTCAAGCAAAAGTCTCAAGTTACTTCTTTCACTGACTCGGCATGGTCTGGCTGTAGCCCTGAGTAGAGCCTGCACAGTGAATGGCTTGTCCGATACCTCTTCATCCGCACCACTACGTGCGCTCATCCGCGTTTCCTGACGTCTCGAAACTGTAATTGTATCAGCGAGGGATGCTGTATAGAGTAGAGAATGTTGATAACGAATGATTTCTATGCTGAGTTTGTGCTGGTGTATGTGTGAAGTGAGTGAGTTTGGGTGTATTGTGCACTAAAATTTTCTGATAGAGGAAGACTGATTAAAGGATGATCCATGCTAAGGACTTGTTAGATCTGTAGTTCTTCATTTAATAATTATATGCTATTTCTATATTTTCATTCTTACAGCCCTTTATCACCTGTCTCGCCTTGTTATTTTATTATGAAACATGTGTAAATACAATTTTGTTTCTCTATGTACTTTTTTGGCATAACAAATCTGTGAAATTGGAATTTTAATTTTGTGTGTTACAGCCATTTTTGTTTAGTACTGTCTCAGATTTTATGTAAATCCCATTATTCAAAGTTGCCTAAATCCATTTAGAAAATCTTTAAAATTGGGAATTCTTAAAGTAAGTTTATTGGCTTTTCTGATCCATTTTTGTTTGGACCAAAAACCAGTATTGTACAAAGTATTAAGTATATATTTTTATATTTACTGAAATGGACTGTGGTGACTTTGGATAATAAGGAAAAGTTTAATATTAAAGCCATGTTTATTACAGTATAATTAACATGTTAAACCATGGGATAAATGCCATCAATAAAAACTGCGAAATATTACCTGGCAATTTTAACTCTCCATAAAGGCATCCCCAGCTGTAACAGTATGAGGTGGTCCCTCTACCTGAGCAATGTCCCGTGCTTTCTTCAACCTCTGCTTTTTCACATTGATTTTAGAGGATCTTAAATAAGAGGGCTCCTGTTAGGAAGGAGAGTTTTATTGTAGGCTGAAGCTTGGAGCAGTTTATCAATGTGCCAGCTGACTGCAGTTAATCTTTTATAGTGCTGTTAAAAAACCCCAACCTAATACTGTAAACATTCACTGCTGTTCTAACTGGAAAGATTATAAATGAGTAATGAGGGGGAGGGGGGTCCACTTCTGGAGCAGTTATGGGAGCTTCTTGGAGGACATTATTCTAGTAAAATCAGAGGAAATGCTTGTTCATCTGGGGACCCACAGCTGAATTTGTACCAAGTCAGAGCAGCTGTCTCTGACTCAGACATGATTTCTTCCCTCACCTAGAAGGGCAGAGACCTGCATCACTGTCAGTGCTGGCAGTGTCTTCAGAGGCACTGCTGGGGCCTTGGCTGGCACTTGTGCCATGCATCCCAGCACTGCTCCCTGCTCCCACAGGTGCTGCTGCTATGAGGTGAGATACCTTTCAGGCACAAGTTGGACGTGACAGGAGGGCAAAGGCCAACTGCTCTTTTCAGGTGTAGAGCTCCAGTCCCTGTTTCCAGAAATAGAAAATGCTCAGCAACTCAACTATCAAACCACAAACACACTGCTATTCAGGCAGTCAGATCATGCCACGAAAGGATTATATGCAGTTACCTGTTTCCAGATACCTACATGTGAAAAATCCCACAGATTTCCACTCTCTCCCTCTTAGCCATAAATCACCTGCCAAGCACTTGTCCTTCATGCAGAAACAAGCCACATTGTGGGATGCAGCTTGCCTAAGAGACAAACTAAAAGCACAACAAGCGTATACACATTTCCATGGACAGGCTCTGTGTTCTTGGACTGTAGTTTTTTTCTTCACCTCCTGTGGAAGGGGTGGTATTTTTCTGCAGGGTAAGAGATACCTTCCCTCAGACCTGAATTGGTAGTAATGATGTATTAGCCAACAGTTTCATTTTTCCCTTCTTCCCCCGTCACCTTTTAAATCCTAGTTTTTAGGTCACTGCTACAGTAAAGAGAATAAAGGCTCTTGTATTCATACTGCAATTGTGCATAGGCAAAATTCACCCTAGAAAGGACTTTTAAGTTTAGCTTTCATCAGGCCGATTGCCATGCCCATCAGTGCTCAAGTCTCTGTAAGAATGGAGCACAAGTCCTGTGAGGAGCAGCTGAGGGAATTGGGGGTGTTTAGCCTGGAAAAAAGGAGGCTCAGGGGTGACCTTATTCTCTATGACTACCTTCTGAAAGGAGGGTGAAGCCGTGTGGGGGTTGGTCTCTCATCCCAGGTAACAAGTGGCAGGACAAGGAAATGGCCTCAAGTTGGGCCCAGGAGGTTTAGTCTGGACCTTAGGAAAAAAAGAATTTAATGGAAAGGGCTATCAAGCACTGGAAGAGGCTGCCCATGTAAGTATCACCAGCCCTGGCAATATTCAAAAAACTTGATTGAGCAAAGACTCCAAAACTCCAAAAACAGTGTTCTAGCCACGACAACTTTTTTCTTTACTTCAAAAATAAATATTTAAAAGTAGTTAACAGTTAGTGACCTCATTCTGGAGACATAATGGATGGCAAAACGTCATTCTGCCACTGTTAAGCATTGGAGCTAGTCCTGAGTCGTCATTCCAAATGAAAATTGAAATGCATACACAGTACGGTCATACATGGAAGAACATGACTTGTCAAAAATACTGCAGCAATATGAACACATTACTGAGTAAGTTACTACACCTGGAGACAAGAGAGACCAAGCTCTCAAACATTTCTACTGTCAACCAAGCCATTGTCCAAAATTGAAGGCAGGGCGAGAACTTCAGCCACTGAGTGGCATGTTATACCTAAGAGAGGAGCACACAAAAACTGGGATAAAAGAATTCCAAACTCTGAGTCAAATTTCAGTAAAACATTAACACTGCTTATATTCATTTCCTGAGATGCTAATAACAACAATAAATGAATCATCAAAGCTATATAGTCATGCAAAATATTAGGTTTCTTTATTCAGTATTTAAGTTATTCTGAATATACAAACAATTAGCCAGAATGATAAAGTGAAAATAACCAGTATTTGTATTTCTGCAGATTTACACCCATAATACATTTCAGTTAACGTTGTGTGCATGCTCCTGAAACACATTCAGTTCTGCTCTGCATTATATGCAAGAACTAGACAAGTGCTTTCACTCCAAAGAGAAGCAAAGAAGTTACCTTTCATTAGCATGGTCTGTACTGTTCATGGCTCCAGAATTATTTACACACACCAGATCACTAACACTGCAGTGTAACATACCATTCCCAGAGGAAAAAGCAGCTATTATTTCACCTCTTCATTAGCTTGGACAAGTGAAGTAAGTGACAATGCTTGAGACAATCATGCAAAAAAACTTTTCACATCAATGTTGTGAGAAAATACTTAAAAGGTGAGGGAATATGATCTGTGAAGCAATAATAAAAGACACTGATAACCACTGCTGATCTCTCTTTCTGCATACATGGCAATTTAATTAACATCATTTGCCTTGCTTTCTAATACTGCAGGTCTCTTCCCCCTTATCCTTTGACAGGCAACTGCCTGGAAAACTTGATTTTCTAGTTACCTGCCAACATCCAAAACTGTAGGAGCAATATTTCTTTTAAGGTGGAGTATTTCTAGGGATCTGCTTTCCAAAGAGTGACAAACAAACAGCTCCTTCTTGCAGTTAAAACACAGTTTCTGTCTCATCAGTCGGAGGTTAATACTCCTGGATTCAATACGTATTCTCTCTCCCAAACTTCTCTGGCATCTATGAAATCTCCAATACTTCGAAGGTAGTTGCTGGCATCATACAGGAACCATACATTTTCTTTAGATTCTGAATCAGTTCCCGTTAAATTAGGGCAAAAGATTCCAAGAGACACCTCAATTTCAGTTCTGGGGTAGGTCTTTATTCACTGGGGTTTGGCAGGGATGTTCAGAACCAGTCCAAAAATCTCACTTTTTGGTATCATCTGACTCCATTTCTTCTGACCACAATAGTTCCTGCTACAATATCATAGGCTGTTCTGTTATGCTGGAAAAACAGCAGTGTAATGAACGCAGGAAAAAATGATGCAATAGAAAAATTCTTGATCAAAGCTCGTACTGTGGACCTGAAATCAGAATAGGACATTCAGTGCATTACTTTCATTTTTCTGCTTACATTAGTAAACTTCCAAGTTTAGTGCCCAAGTTTAGCACAGCACAAAAGTCAAGCTCTAGAGGAGATTTAACCACCTACCCTGAAAAATACTCCATGTGACTGAATAATTACCATTTTATTCTTAGAGCACAGAATCTGACAATAGCTGTTGCAGTCTAATTATTGCAAAGGCCGACAACAAAGCAATGGTGACCTTCCTTCCAAATCCATGCTTTCAGTACTGTTAACCTGAATGCAAGGTGACCGAGGCAGGAGCACTTACGTTGTCATGCTGACATTAGAAGATGGAATGACTAACACACGGCTGGGTGCAATAAGTACTGATGTTTCACACGTCACAACTCGCAGTCCAAGCAGGAACTTCCCTGGGGTTGCTCCACCTGCTCCCCAAATACAGATTATCTGTAAAAGAAAGGTTATTTCAATTCCACACACCACCATGTTGTTGACAGGTCTAGCAAACTTGTTATCCTCAGAACTATGTTAATGTCATAAGCTTCAACATAATCCAAAATACCGTAAAGAGGATTTCCTTTATTGGCCAATGGTAACATAGTTTTTTAAAACCATTTCTTCAACAACTCACAACTATTAATTATAGGAGTTTATGAGTAGTTACCTCGTAAAAGCAGACTAATAACCTGTAGATGAGAGCTACTATCATCATTTTCTGCAAATCTTCCATGGACGTATCTTCATCTATTTCTTCTATGATGTAATGCATGGCAAATTTAGAGATGTCCCTGTACAAAATAAAACTGAACTTTAAAACCATCCTTCTCCCAATACCAGTGTTGCCCCTTTAATACCAGAATTCACTCCCTCCGTTCTGGTATTATAAAAGAACAAAAGCTCCTTGCCCTCTCTGATACTAAACAAGCCATTAAAATTCAGAACACTTGGTTTCATTCTGAGTTGCTGTCTAGTTTGTTTTGTCTTTTTTAATTAAGAAAAGATCATTCTTTATTACCACTTTTGCACAATGGTGTCCCTGGGTAGTGAACTCCAGAACTGTTCTGAAAATTCTCACACTTCTTGGGAGGTAAACAGATTCTGCATGTAATTATCTAACTTGATATAAATGGAAGGCATCCAAGTTTCCAAGTATCTTTCTTATACAAACACTCAAGGAGAAAGAAAAGGGCACCTTCTTTACGAATGCAAGGGAGAAGCTGCAAGTCTCCCTAAGGAATCAAGGGAGCTCTATATCCTCCTTTGCCTGATCAGGGCTCTCATCAGGGTTCCTCATTCTCATTCTTTACTGCTCACCATACTCTTCTGGAGGCACCTTGGTATGCAATAGGAAGATTTAAACATAAAGCAACTGAAACCTTATGGTTTTTAGCCTAACAGAGCTATGTGAAGCATCCATTTGGAGTTAATGGCATATTTTCATATGAGAAACTCCACAGATTTAACATTCTTATCTGATATGTGGAAGGGATATACTTGCAACACATTAAGGCAAGAATTTTCACTCATGCATCTAATTAAGGCCCACATAAAAATGTGCAGTCCCACTTCAAAACAGTCCATCTAATTAATATTTGTACTACTTCCCCGCGTCTTTATTCAGACTTAAAGGCTGAAAAAAACCCAAAACAACCCAGGAATTAAGAAAACAGTGTAGCTCAACCTAGATTTCCCTTCAATACAGCTTTGGCCTGAAGTATCTTTCTTGAGGCTGTGAGGACATATTTTTTTCATGACAACTCAGCTAACCACAAGCACACTATGTCTTGAGCAAAAACCCCCCAGAATGTTTCTCTGAAGTTCCCTGTAACCAACTGTCTCACAAAATTATCAGTACTGAAGATGCTGTAAATTACTCTTTCACCACTTTCCAGCAGCAATATACATATAGTTGTTCCCTATCTTTCCAGTACTTCATTTGGTATCATTCTCCACCTACTAAAGCCAAAATAGAAACACAAGCTGTCAGGTTATGGGTGGTGGGATTTGGCGACCAAACAGAAATGAACATTTGGCATTTCAATTGCTGCTTATCTGAACAAAACCCACTGATCGTTGATCATTTACATCACCATATTTATTGTTTTGGATTTGACCCTCTTCCACAGCCCTTTCAAGCCACATTTGAAGGTGACTGGAAGATGCTATCTGTATAGGATCGCTTTACAGTCAGGCAACGTTTGGATGGTTCTTGAGCAGAAAGCCTGAGTTCTGCAATGTGTTTGTACATTGAACAGTAGGGGAATTATCAACTACGGCACGATCTCATCTCTTAATCAGACTGAGATATTTGATTACACCAACCCAAAGCAGAGTAATTGAGTAACAGAGTAAGATATCTACAGTTAAAGAAGCAGCTAAAAAAGGAAGTCTTTGAGGTAGATTTCTACATCTGTGTACAAAAATGTGAAATGACAAATCTTTCAGTCTAGTGTGCAGCTGACACACACAATGCTTACTTGCACTTTTTAAGAAAGCAAATTTACACCCAGTAAAGCCTGCAGTGTGGCAGCATTCCTAGCAACCAGGCTGCATTTTCAAAGTACATACATATCTGATATGCTTGATCAGAATTGGTTTTTTTTTTTTGGGGGGGGGGGGGGGCGTGGTTAGCATTGTTTAGGTCAGAAATCTGAAACACAGCACCACAGAAGATGCTATGAAGAAAATTAACTTCATCCCAGCCAGAACTAGTACATTTTAAAAAGCAGTTTAAAAAGTTTATTTGTCAATGTTTTTCTTTGAAAATTATAAAGGACTTTTTAAGAATCTCGCTATCCCCCTTCCCCAAATGTGCAAGTCTGATCTTTCTTTAGCAGGGAGTTTGTGAGCCTATGTACAAATTCTGTGTTTCCATCAGCTGACCCAAAATCAGGATGTATTTACATGGAAGTTAGCCTAGTGGTGCTTTTTCCTCAACTTCTGTCAGTTATTTAATGATATCATATGCATAAACATACCATAAACACAACCTGACACCTCAACGAGCAAGAAAAGCTTAAAGCTGTATGTAACAAAGCTTTAAAGTGTTCAACTTACTTTATTCCACTGAGGTGCATAATACTTAAAATGATGGTTGCCTTTATAAAGAACAGAATAAAAAAATCCACCATCTCTGCTATGAATCTGTGTGCCAGTGAAGGGATAAGGAACTCCCGACCTGCAACAGAAATAGTTCACATTACCCAGATTTTACTGCACTAACACAAAGTTAAAACTAACTAAAGAACAACCCACATTAACCTCTCTGCAAGAACATAATCAAGAGCTTGATCTCGGCTCACATGCTCTTCAAGAAAACTTCTAAAAATGTATGCGTAAAAAATAATCTGAATTGCTTAAGTTGAATTAGAAGAACCTTCTTTAAGAACTTTAATTCTTTCAGAACTGAGTCCCCTCATAATTAGGATCACAGGCAAAATCATACTGTACTAAAGAACTGAAGTACATTGAAGATGCATCAGTTTTTGTGTTCTTTTGTTTACAACAACCTCATAGAGACCAGATTTATGTAAATCTGAGAGGTCAGATTAAAAAGAAAATTAGATCTACCAAAATTTTTCTATCCATCAGCACCGTGTATACCAAGTACCAGCTCTCAGAGTAAAACACAGCCTATTTTGTCTCCACTCAGACACAAACAGGAATGGCTGAAAATATCAGTCATACTTGACATAAACATTTTTACAGACTTCTTATAATAAAACACAGCATACTGCTCTATCCCCAGGCAGAAAACATAACACGTTTCTCCTATTTAACTGGCCAAGTGCAAATGGGCACAAAGTAAGGAGTCACTTACAAGCTGTTTCTCAGGTGATTTAAGCAGAGAAAACATTAAAGAGTGTCTTAGAAAGTTTCCAAGTAACAGAGTTACAAAATAATTTCATCTGGACCCAGCTACTCCTCTATTTCCCAAAGGACAAATGTGACTCTCACACGAAACCTGCAACGACTCAAACCAAAACTTCACTTAGAAATGCCCCTCCACTACCGGATGGAACCTGTGGGAAACAGTGACTGGGCTTGTTACTGTTTCTGAGAATACTTATCCCCACACACAGAAAGGACAAAAGAGGAAAGAAGATCATACTGCTCTCTAATCTCAAAAAACATCATCAAATTTCACATAGAATAAGCCTCCCCAGTTCAGCTGCTGAGACTGATGCTGCCAGCCATGGCCCCGTGAGCTGTGTGTGCCAAGCCAAAAGCCCACAGCACTTTTAAATGGGGTAAGGAGAATCAGGCAGGGATCAGATAAGAGCCAGCACTTTTTAAACACACCTGGATTTATCCAGCTTCATCTCATACCTGCTGCACTGATCACTCTGCATCAATAGTATCAAGTAGCATGACTACATGTATAATACTAAAATGGATTCCATTGGCATTGTCAAACCCTGTCCAAGCTGTCTGTTAAATTCTCATTAGAGATTCTTCAACTAAGGCATGAGGGAACGCAGCCAGTCTCCCTATCCTGGCTTGACTACACAGTGCCAGGTGAAAGCTTCCATTTGCTCTGTTAAAAGCAGCACATTTGTTGAAGTTGGTGGCAGAGACTGATTTATTCACCATTGAATAAATTAAATTAAATGACTGCATAAAGAAGAAGCTACATGGGGCTAGGAAATAAGTATTCAAATTATGTTCAACTCCATCACATTAAGAAACCTTGGCAACCCTTAGACTCCGGCAGATTTACATTGCAGTGATTCAAGATGTTCCTCATATCAGAAATCCACTCTTTTGCCAAGGGTTACTATTGGTTCAGCAAGGACAGCCAAATGCAACATCCATCCAGCTCAATGCCCAGGATTTTGCATCCACATAGTGCTTAACAAGGGATTGCACCACTCAGCCACAGGGCAGATGAGGCTTGGATGCACCTTTTGCCCTGCTGTTCCCGACGGATGAGCAAGTAGTCTCCTGCAGTAAGGCAGGGAGCAACCAGGAGAGGAAGTGTCTTAAATCATGGTGACTGTCCACAGAGCCTGCCACTGCCCAGGGTGCTGCTACTGTTGGTGCACTGGCACATACCTGCAGGCAGACTCAAGTGGCAGAGGCAGTTGACAATCCCACTTTTTGACATCCCAGTTTAAAATCTGCAACATTAACATAAGCTGTCGCTTATTTCAGCTTACGTAAGCACACGGGCTGTAAACTGCATTGGCACGGGGACAGAGGCATGACCTGCCCTGCCGAGCCTGCTGTGTGGGCAATAATCTACAGCAGGGAAGAAGGAGCCATAATCACTTTAGCTGTTCCAGATATATCCATCTGCAATCTGAAGCCAAAGCACCAGCACAACAGCTTTTCTTTATAACTGTATTGTATCACTGGATCACATACACGGTCCCTTAAGAAGGCCAGGTGTGTTGCAATAGTATGCAATATTCACAATAACCATGTTCATCGGCATGAAATGCTATTCGTGCCCTAAATTACCTTTAACATATGGAATTAGCTCCTGAAAAACCAGATAAAAATCCAAGAATCATTTCAGCCTAGCCTTTGTCCAACCCTCCTTTTAATGACTGGCAATATCAGTTCATAAGCAAATTAGAATCAGGGCACAATTACAGAAAACACTATTTTGTGTTCTAACCACGTTTAAGCAACATCTGCTCAAAAACATAAGAAAGAAGCAAGCTCAGAAGCTTGATTTCCTTCCCTTGAAAATAAGGAAAAAGGAACGAAAAACATCTTCCACCCTCATACTGCCACTAAGCTTATAAATAATGTCAGAGATCAGCAATGTCGTACTTTGTCCTGCAGAGAAAAACGAGATCTGGCTTTCTCCCAAAGCCCTTCAGCAGTGCTCTCCTCCACTATTTCCTACCATTGCTCACAGTGGTATGAACATTCAAGGAATGTGACCTAGGCGCTCCTCAACTTGTGAGGAATTGCTGCTGCTCCAGGTTTTTCCTGTGATGTGATCAGAGTGAGTTTGCTTTACTCCTGAACAAATATAAACAGAAGGCCTGCTGTGCACTGCCTTCAATATTTACAGCTGCAACAGACGTCTGTTTATCTTGGGTCCTGCTGCCTAAGCTTGTTCAATGTCAGCATATTTTCACTTCTCTGCTTCGATTTCACTAAATGATTTTACTTGAGCACCAAGAGCCCACTAAAACCAGGCAAAGTTAGTTTAGACTTCATCATCCAAACGGGCTACTTATAAAGCTAGATGCATTACAAGCCTATGACAACAAGAATAAGTTCCACTGGGAAAAAAAAAAAAAAAAACAAAAAAAACCCCAAAAACCAAACTCCTTCGTAGCCATGAAAACATCTTTACAAGCACTGAAGCTGTAAGCTGTATACACGAGTCAATCCCCCCAGACCTGCTTATGGACCGAATTCTGAATTTACAACCACGGTATTAGGGCTGTCACCCTGTATCCCAAACTTGTTTACGGACCAAGTTTCGGACTCAAGCCCTCGGTATTGGGGCTGTCACCCTGTGTCACAAGGCACAGCCACATGCCCGGGGCCGCAGCCAACGGAAGCGCAGCGACTCCCAACGTCGCACACCCCCGGCTTCCCTCTCCAGATCCCTCCCCGGATGCCGCTTCCCGAAGCTGCGGCTCTCAGCAGGCTGCTCTCCCTCCCTCCCCAGGCCGAGCGGCCCGGCCCAGGCCCGCACTCACCCGCCGGCCGCCCCGTGTCCCTGGAGGCGCCGCTGCCGCTGCTGCCGGCGGCGCTGCCCGAGGCCGCCCGGGGCAGGGGGGACACCGCGCCCGCCGTTCCGGGCCAGGCTGGGGCGGCAGCGGCGGGGGCGCGGGGCCCCGTCCCGGCGGAGGCCGTGGGTGCCGGCGGCGGAGCCAAGAGGTAGAAGGGGCTGTAGTAGGCAGCGGCGGCGGCGGGCGGGGGCGGCTGCGCGGCGGCGGCGGCGGCGGCAGCGGCGAGGAGGGCGGGCGGGCAGCCCTGCCAGCCCAGGTAGCCGCAGTACGAGTCCCACAGCCACTGGTGTACGCGCCGCGCGTACTCCGCCGCGCTCAGTGGCTTCGCCCCGCAGGCCTCCGGAGGGGAGCATGGCGGTGGTGAGGACGCGGCGCTGGTGCTGGCACTGGCTCCCTCCTCCCCGGCGCTGCTGCCGCCCGCCGCCCTCGCCGCCGCCCCAGCGCCGGCCCGGCCGCGCTCCGCCACCTCCTCCATCCTGGCGGGCACTGAGCGTTCACCGCGCGTGCGCCGGGGACGCGCCTCGCCTCTCCCACTTATCGCGGAGGAGCGGGGGGGAACAGCCTGACGGGGAGAGCTCCGCGCCAGCAGAGAAACGGGTTTCACCCCCGCCCTGGCCGAGAGATGGTATGGCCGAGCGCTGAGGCAGAGGCTGCTGCCCTGGACGTGCGAAGGGGCTCCGAGAGCTCCGGGTGGTGTGGAGGTTGTGCGTTTTTATTTCCTTGTCTAAATATTGTGGGGTGTTTTTCCCCCTTTATCTCCCCCTTTTCATATTTTCCCCTATCACATATCATGATCTTCCTCTTAAACCCAACAAAACAAAACAAAAATAGTAATTTAGGTTGGAAATTACCTCTGTAATCGAGTCCAGCCTATGACTGAACATCACCTTGTCAACTAGACCAGGACACTGAGTGCCAGGTCCTGGCTTTCATTAAACACCTCCATGGAGGGTGATCCCACCACCTCCGCGGGCAGCCCATTCCAATGTCTAATCGCCCGTTCTGTGAAGAAATTCTTCCTGATGTCCAACCTGAAACTCTCCAGAGAAGAGGCCGCCCGGCTACAACCTCCTTTCAGGTAACTACCGAGAGTGATAAGGTCACCCCTGACCCTCCTCCAGGCCAAACTCTCAGCTCCCTCAGCTGCTCACCACAGGACTTGCTCTCCTCAAATGCTGAACAAAGAGCCAGCAGCAAGTTTAAACACAGTTGTTCAAACTAATTTGTGATCTTTAAGGTTTCTGTGTTCTATTAAGCATCCCAACCAGGCTGAGAGTTCTGTCTGACAGACATGTAAACACAGCGCCAATACTGAATGAACAAGTAATGCACTCTGTGAACCCAGAGGGTCTCCCATGTCAAAGACAGCAAACTTCACAGCTGAACAAAACCAGGAGTTTCTCCCTCTCCCTGTTGAACTATTTTCCCATTTAACCTCAACTAATTAAAAAAAAAATGAAGCAATTTCATAAAATCATAGAATCATAGAATGGCCTGGTTTGGAATGGACCTTAAAGATAATCTAGTTCCAATCCCCCTGCCATGGACAGGGACAGCTTCCACTAGAACAGGTGGCTCTAAACCCCATCCAGCCTGGCTTTGAACACTCCAGGGGTGGGGCATCCACAGCTTCTCTGGGCAACCTGTTCAGTGCCTCACCACTGTCACAGTAAAGAATTTCCCCCATGTATCTAACTGCAATTTCCACTCTTTAAGTCCCAGAAGTTTGTATGGAGTGAGTCTAGAATGCAAGCAAGCTGAGGTGAATTGCCAAAGTGATTATCAATTAATGACACATACAATATTATGCAGTTATGTAAGGCGCTGGCAGTCACTATGTAGCTAAGTTTTTAATTACACTGGCATGTTTTGTAACACAGACCTTGGTGAAATCAATATGGGTAAATGTTTAGGGAAACACAGCAAGTTTCAACATGATTAGGAAGGAAGAAAGGAAGGAAGGTAGACAAGTGTATAGATGAAAACACGGTTTTAAACCATCTATTAACTCCTAATAGGAAAAACTGTCTTGGAAAACCGACAGTAAATGTAATGCAACAAGGCTTCTTGCCCTATAATATTTCACTTTTTCCTTCATGAGTTACAGTCTATTTAATTTTTTTTTAAATTCAATTTTTACCACAAACCCTTCAGGACCAAGGAGTGTCTAGCCTTTTTTTTTTTTTATATATAATTCTTTTTCTGGTCTCTGTGGCCACAGGTTTTGAAAGCTAGATCAGACCTTAAGGTACAATTGCAAGATCTCAGAGACTTCGTATAATGTTGCCAGTCACATGTAAATTTTAGGCTGACCAGCAGCAGCATTACCCAGGCATAACCATAGTTAGAACTCACTACGAGATTATTCTGGATATTCAAGGTGAAATGGAATCACTGACAGCAGAGAGCAAGGGACTAACAATGTAACAATGTAACATTTCCTCACTCCCAAATTTTTGAGTTACTAGTTTTTCAATCTTCTGCTTTTAGAAAAATAGCTCACAATTGACCCACAAATTCTGTGAGCATTCAGATTTTTCTGTTCTGGGATGCATATGACAGAGACATTGTGACAACAGGGCTTGCCAGTAGTGACAAACTCACAGCTTGGGCTTTTGATGACAAAGGGTCTTGTTTCATTGCTGTGTCAGATTGCCACACAGGGCAGTATTTACAGTCTTCTCCAGCACCAATTTCTTGCAACTTTGCTTTCTCTCGTGGGTGGAGTCAGAAAGGGAGAGACTCTTGGGCAGCTCATTGTACCAGCTGATGAAAATAAGTAGTTGAATGCCTTGGCAGTAAAATATCCTCTTCCCTAGAAATGAGCTTTAGGCAAGAGGAAATGTTTTGAACTAGATCAAAAGAAGGAGGTAAGCACCTAAAAGCTGCTATCCTAACAGTTAAGGTTTAAGGGGAATCTGGAATCCCACCTTCAACTCTTTAAGTGTAGGTAAAAAACCTCATCAGTCACTGTTGAGCAGGGAATCCTTCACAGTCAATAGGAAGTAACACAACACTGGTTCACTGTAAATCTGGCTGCTGCACAGAGCTACAGACAGATATCTTTGCTCATTTCTGATGTGCCTTCTAGCATCTTGTTTTCAACTGTTTTAAACCACTTTTAGAACCGAGGAATCACTGAAGCATTGAAGTTCAGTTCTTTCCTTTGCTTGTGGGATAACAGATCACATCTCCTGCATCATGCTCAAATATTCTAATAATAGGAGCTCTTCTAAAGAGTCCTTGGATGAGAGTTGTTGGACATTAATCAACAAGGTCTTGTCATTCCAAAGTGGTTAATTATTGTTGGGCCCAACAGCTACAATTCATGCTATTTACACATTCGTATCAAGTGTTTATGTTCATGTACAGAGTGAAATTAAATGCAAATGATGGTTAAAGAGATTCTTCATCACTGAAACTATACAGAGTCACCAAAGAGTGAGAACCTTCCCCCTTGGGGCAAGCAGCCAGATACAGAACATGAAACTTGAGCAAAAAACCGTATGTATGTATTCACATAAAGACAGTGTAAAACATTATACATTTAGTGTGGAAAATGGTACAACTGTCTTCCAAATCAAATCAATTTAGTCTTTCACTCTGAAACTGATCTGTCACATCTATCTAAGGAATTTGAAGGAGAGATTGGCTTTAAAACCTTACACAGTTGACTGAGACAACTTCTTTCTAATAGATGCAACTTCAAGTGTAATACAGAGAAAACAGAATCCTGGTGGTCACAGTTGATAAAAAGGTCAGAGAAAATCAGCTGGAGAAAAAACCAAGAAACCTTTCCCCTTTTATCTTAGGGTACACAAGTTTTTAGTGTGGCTGCCTGTTTAGTAGTACTGTCTGTTTTAGGATTTGTGCATAAACACCTTTATTTGCTTTTTACCTTGGCCTTGTTTGAAGGAAGTTTAACAACGCAACAGCTTTACTCAGGAACGAGGCACTGGGAAGCTTTACCAGTTACCCAGCTCCCTATCACATTCCCTTCTCTTCCCAGGGAGGAAATATGGTGGTGCCTCTGCTGAAGCAGCAGTGGGATTGGGGCGTTGGAGAGTAAGAGTCTTTGGTGGTCAGTGGTGATCGGGTAGGGGCCTCAGCATGCTGCAGGACCTGGGGAAGAAAGGTTCCACCAAGGAAATCACCACTGAGTTTTGGGTGGTGGAGAAGGGAATGTTCTCTGGTCTTCAACAAAACTTTTGGGACGCAAAAAGATTTTTCATGATTATTTCAACCGTAAAAACAGAGCAGGTTCTTCTTTTCCGGTAGTCAGAACATTCCTTGGGGAGCATTATTTATGATTTTATCTAATAACAGGGGGATTATGTCATAATTCAGGGGCCTCTTTATAGGCATATTCCGAGGGCAGTAGCTACTTCTGGGCAATATTTTCACTGCATTTGGGCCCAGATCACCTCCAGAACGGAAATTGAATCTGATTTCTTGTTCTTGATAACTGCTGTGCTTGCTAGAATATCGTGTAATTGACTGAACCTTACCTCCATTTATCTGGAAAGAGCTGCTTCCACATTTTAGAGGAAGCCCAGCTGAACAGCAATCAGGAGAGTGCACTAAGGGTGCAGGCTGAATTGAGCCCCAGCAGCATTCCAAATGGACAAATGCTTGATCTCTTGGAAAGATATGTGAGGCACAGGGTGATGAACACATAGTGCAGTAATATTGAAGGAACTCATGCAGATCCAGATAAGTCAAGGATTCAGGAAAGAGTAAGAACAAGAATGATTTGTCTGGGAAATAACTATGGCACTGGGAAGCCTTAGCAAGTGCCTAATTCCCTAGCATGTGGAAGATTTCTGGTTTCAAACACAGATTTGAAATTACTTACTCCTTTATCTTCAATGGCTCTGTTAAATATTACTTTCAAGTTCAATCAGGTATTTTTTTAAATGGAGATATGCTTAGCAGTGTTTAAAAAAAAAAACCAGCCTAAAAGATCAATATAATAATTGGTAACAAGTAATTATTTTTGATTCTTCTTTGTTCATCCCACTCAAACCTTTACCTTTTACCAAGATGATAATGTCAAGATCAAAGTAATATTAAGTGTTTTTACAGTGACTTCTAGAGGGCAGAATTCCCCAGCTCCTTGGCAAACAGCATCCGCGTCCTTTGTAAACGCTGCAGTCCTGCAATTTAACATTAAAAGCTCGCGAAAGCCTGGCCTCGGCTGTTTCCTGCCACCTGGTGGGTACTTGGAGTCACTACCTCGATGCTCCTAATTTTCAATGGGTTCTTAGTAACCAATATCATAAATAATTAAGCAAGCGTCACAGAACACAGAAGGGCTGAGGTCGGCAGGGACCTCTGGAGCCCACCCGGCCCCCTGCCCAAGCAGGGCCACCTAGAGCCGGTTGTGCAGGACCAGGCCCATGGGACTCCTGAATGTCTCCGAGGATGGAGCCTCCAGCGCCTCTCCGAGCGACCTCTGTCAGTGCTGGTCCCCTGCACATGGAAACAGCGTTTCCTGACGTACAAGGGAACCTCCTGTGTTTCAGGGTTTGCCCATTGTCTCTGGTCTTGTCACTGGGTACCACTGAAGAGAGCCTGTCTCCCTCCTCTTTGCACCCTATTCTGTTGAAGAAAGTATGGCATCCATTGAAGCTTTTAATAGGAAAAGAAAGGCTCTTTACATTTAGACACTTAAATTTAAAACTTGCCTTCTCTTTTACATTTATTTTACTGGCTGATTGACAGCATCTGTACTAGTGAATATTTGACCCATGCAGGTTTATAGAAATGAACTGGCTAATTACACCATACACGTTTTTTCCATATCAATATATGAACCAAATTCACTGTTTTCTGTTTTGACAGTGGCACTGATTTTAGGGCATGACCACAGAATTAGTGCAGTGTAATGCAGAAATCAAGGAGTATATCTTGTGTGACAGCATGAAGTAAAAAAAAAAAAGATCAATGGGACCTTATAGGGATGCTCAGCCTTTAGTAGTTCATTCCTTGCTGGAATCAACCATCAGACAAAGGTCAGTCTTGCTGCTGAAAACTTGGTTGATGCAACTGCTCATGGTTGAGATGATTCATCAAATCATCATTCTGCAGTTTGTTGGCTATTTCTATCTTAAGTTGAACTTGATTTTTCACAAAATGAGTTTTTAACCTTTAATTGTACACAAATACATGTAAAGTAGAAGCAGAACTTTGTTTATTTAGCACTTCTTTGTAATTTTGCATTTAATGACAGGCTGCAGGGAAAGAACAGTCCAACCTACTGGAAATGTATGATGAGTATTTTTTATGATGACCAAACTGAACTGACAAAAGGTGGTTATAGATTTTATGTTGTTGTGTGGCTGACTAAGAGTACTGGATAAAACCTATTTTAGAAGTCTCTCTCCTACTTTTCTGGCATCCAGCAATGCATTGGTATCCTTTTCTTCAGTTGAAGCAATTGCCTTGGGTCTGTCCATGCAAGGCTTTCTTCCTTTGCCTTTAAACTTCTGCCCTCTGACAAAGGTCTGAGGTGTGCTCAGACTGCCAGGCATGCCCTGTTACTGCACAAGACCTTTTTCTGCCAAGAGCCTAGTCAAAGCCATGTACTTGGATCTTGCATGTTGCAGGACCATGAATGCTAAGGTGAAGATCTAGCCATGAAGGAGTGTGCCTTCAAACGTTTAAAAGAAGAATCACACAGAGTTTGTATCGGGGGGGGGGAGTTAAATCCCTCAGAGGAACTGTAAGAATTTGCCTGTGTAGTGATTCAGAGCTGTCTTGCTGCTTTCTGTTTCTCATGAAGATTTGATACTTGGTTTGTATCTTACCTCCAAAGCAGTAAGTGGCATCCTGATGCTGCAAAATGCCTTGACCCCTCTTTGATGCTGTATGAAAGAACAAGTCGGTATCTCAGGCCAGAATGAGATTATTTTGTAGAACACATTACGATTATGATTTAAGGATTAAACAACCCTTCAATAATCCTTTTATCATGACAAGTATGCGGAGCCCATTTTTCAGAGATGAGGCACATCCAAGTGACACACCTAGTGGGCCACCTGTGATTTGAAGCCATATAGAGAAACAATAGGAAAAAGCTAAAAATAGAAGGCAAACCTTACCAACTTGCACCAGGTCATGATCACCTCCCTAGACATAATCCCTGGAAGATACAGGTGTACCTAGACGTGAGAATCATGAAAAGCTTGATTTGCTGGCTGTCACCAAATTTATGTGCATGACACTTCAGGTTTTATCTGCTGGCACGCAGAACATCCTCTTCTCACTGTCAGGTGGATTATGGCAGCAAAAGTGATAATACTTCAGTGAAATGGGAGGAGGAACTATTTCTCGCTCCAGCTTTTGAAACGGGTTTTAAGGAAGAGAAAGCCTATAGGACAAACAGTGCAATGGAACAAGCTCTGAACAACTTTGTTTTTAAACAAGTACGTTTTCCTTTTTATTTCATAAGAAGTTTACTGTTGAAAAATGATATATATTAAAGCAAACACATTATACACATAGGTTAAACACTGGATAGCAAAACCGTATGGAATGAGCACTACTGGTTATATTGTATAGGGTTTACAATCAAAGATATACTTAAAAACCCTTAAGAGTTAATGTACTTTCAAGGTCAGTTAGGCACAAAATTTAGCTTGTAACTAGCTCTGCAAGCATCTCACTGTGATGTCACTGATACAAATTATTACAAGTGATCAAAAACATAAGCTTTTAAAATTTTTAGAATTTTATTTGTACTATGTGCTGAAATAGTACAAATGCATATAATACTCCACCTTTGTTAAAAAAGCATGTAAAGTAGGGGCTGTAAAGTAGAGTCACATGGCTAAACAGGAAATTACCCCTTTATTTGGGCTCAGAATTAGTATGGCATAAATCTATGGCTTTGCTTTGTGGACCTATTTGAAACTGAGTAAATCCTACAAATGTGGGGAAAACCCCCTAGGATGATACTTTTAATGAGCATGATAAGCTACAGTACAAATATTTTAATGGAACTCTATTAGTAAGGAAAATTAGCCGGTACCAGATGTATATGTGCTCCTTGGTTTTCTGTATAAGATGCAAGATACAATGTGAAGTTTTAAAAAGTGAGAGATTGTGTCACCAAAAAAGAAAAAAAGGGAAAAAAAATAAATCCAAGGAGTAAAAAAACCTTCAAATCGTTGCCAGCAAGGTTTTAGCATTGATGAGGCTCTAGCTTAGAAAGAATTACTGATTTGCAAGAAATGAGAGAGCAACAGCAAGTCTGTGAATCATAATAAAATCTTACCTCACAGAAAACTGTGGGATCTTCTAAATATGCATATTAGAAACACTTTTTGATTACATTACCAGATTTTTTAAAAAATTTCAGTTAGCAAAATGTATTGCTGTGCTGAGAGTTGTCCTTTTTTGCTTGTTTAAAACAAAACACATTATGATTGCCACAGAACTGCAAGGAACTGCTTACTTTCTACGGGTACATTTTTACTGCATCATACAGGAATTGCTTAATAGGCAAAAATAAACACCTTAAAGTCTTAATGCTGTTTTTGATTAGCAGAAACACAAAAAGGAATGCACTGAAGCAAGATGATAAAAAAAGTGTATCATGCAGTATGTTGGCTTAATGCATACAGTATTCCAAACCAATGATGTGACGGGAGGGTGGGGGGTTTAACCTGTTACATTCCCATTCGGAATTAGAATTGCATGTGAAGGCAAACTGTGTGGAGACGTGACCAGTACCGGGATGCCTAACCAAAGTGTGTTATTGTTCCTGGCATGCAGAGCTAATGCTGGAAGGCCTATGACAGCAGCATGAACTCCTGCTACTTCTAGTTCTTTACATTACGGCTTTGTGTGTGCTGGCCGCAGTCTGGCCGTGGTCAGCAAGTGCTCCGTGGCGTGAGGAAGTCAACCCACAATCTCTGCAGGTTCAGTGACCAACTTAGATCCATCCCATGCTGTCTTGAACTGTTCAGGGACCGGAAATTCTTTCTGGTAGGAAACAAAAGCAACAATGATGGTTAAACAAACAGGGGATATGTAATGAAAACGGGTGGAATACTATTAGTGCTACATGACTGCGAAAGCATTGATAGCTCAGACATGCCAGGATTAGAGTGAAGCCTTCTTCATTACCCTAGGAAGCTATTTTACAATGCCACACAGGAAAAAGCCTGATTGCTACCCAGTTTCAAATAGCCTTGGTATGGTACTACTTTGCCATAATCCCTCTCACACCATTATCTGCATCAACTAAGCAAATAAGCCTCATGTCAGAAATGACTTCAGATTCCATTGGTGTCTGGGTTGGAAGACAGTAGAAAGGATTTAGATGTGGAGATTAAGCCAGGAGTCCCATTTTAAGGACAAAAGCAGTATTATAATACAAAAGAATAAAATAAAATACCCCAATCATTTTAAGTGTGACACACTTCCAAATACTCTGTATCATTTGTGGGGTACACAAAACAAAGCAGAACATCAAATAAAGTGTCCTTCTATTCTACAAATTCGGTGAAATGATGGGAGATGTTGTTGACTATTTCTCTGTACCCAGGAAATGAAAACTATGTGAAAAGAAGGGTTTTTCATTCAGACCTCAAAGAGATATTTTGGTAGCCAGTAATTTCTGATGTTATGGTGATTTTGAGGTGAGACTGACCAAAAGGACTCTTTTTTAAAAAGAAATAGGTGAATATGCACCCACTGAAAATCATTCCCTTTTTAGTTATCTAAAGCTGGGCATCCAGCAGTCACTTCTGGAAATGTGGAGCACAAGAATTTTCATTACACATTTTATTTTAGAAAGCCTAAACCCCTGTAACAAATTCCAGCCTTAAAGAGCAACAAGAAATTTAAGTTCTGGCTATGGCCACGCACTGCAATTTCAACTCTGCTCTGTTGAGGACACCAGGGAACTGTTATGAGCATGTTTCACCTGCTTGTGTGAAGTGATCCCTTGGTTATGTGTAAAGTGACAGAGCATGACTTCACCAGAAATGCCACTGGGCATAGTATGAAATTTTTTCTAGAACAAGAGAGGAACTGGGAAAACGTTTAAGTGGCTTTTAAGGACATAGCCTGAAAATAGTAGAAGGTACTAGAGCTGCTACCCATGTATCAATAGCTTTAGAAAAAACCCAAGTACATTATACTGTATCATTTCACCTGCAGTAGTATTATATTTATCTTAGTTTCAGTCTCATCATCTTCAGACTTAAGTGCACTTCTGTGAAGTGAATTTCTTTGGAAGATTATCTTTAGATATCAAAAAAGATCAAATGGACAGGAGATGAAGCCATTATGCATCAGAATGAAAAGAGAGAACATAATTTCTGATTTCTGAAATTACTTTGTGCCCCAGAAAATAAGGAATTCTTTCTCCTGAGATACAAGCACATATAAATTCAATTGGTTTGGATCATTTTTTGGTGACACAATATGTGCGTTACATCAGTTTCTTTCCTAGCAGCTTAAGTGCTATCAGCTGCCAAGACTAGTATGGAACAGAGAGGAAAATTTTAAAAAATATCTCACTCACATAATCACCATCTTGGGGGATGAGAATGTTCATCTCGGATGACTTGGCACTCACAATCTCACAATCCAATGATTCTTCACTGAGGTAGATGTGGCAGCCTTCTGTTTTGTTAATAGAAATTGTTGGCACTTTCCCCATCACCTGCAAAATAAAATCTACTTAATATCAAACCTAAAAATGCAAACAGAGATACTGGTAAAAAGAAATCCTCATTGCCTTCCAGGTCCAATTTTGTCCATTAGCATCTGATCTATGTGTCACCTGCCTGTATGATGCCTTGATTTGATTTGTTGGACACTGAAAATGCTTGGTGGTGGTAACAAAGACCCATACACAACAGCAAACCTGTAATATACAGCAAGCTTTTAATATACAGTTTGATGAAAGTACTTCTCTGATTCTCTCTAATTTCAGTGACACTTTTGTGCTGGCATTTAGGCAGTGTTCACCTTGTTCATCAGTGAGAACTGGCTAAGAAATCAAACATGTCAACTTCAACCCAGTAAGAGTAAGACAGTAAGAACCCAGAAAGACCCCAGCATACAGTAGTACTCAACAAGGGATTTGTAATACACTCTGAAGACTTCAAAGCTCTTCCAGCATGCAACAGGAATGGGTTTTTATCCCCTTCAGGCAAGCTACAGTTCTAAATAAGTACTAAGATCAATGTAATTAAATCTCTAAAACTATTTCTTACGTCTCTTTAAAAGCAAGCACAGGATTTATTTGAGGCGAGAAGGGGAAATCTTCTCTTGTTTACAATTTTACAGATTGAAAGATTTCTTCATGGCTAACAGTCTAACTCACTGGTTGTCAATAAAAATTCCTCCTCCTCTAGCAAGGACAGCAATATACTCTGGACAATGCATCAAAACAGCAGAGATTATCCTGAGCCATAGAACAGTGACAGCATGTGACAGAAATGTACTTGTTAATCAGAGTGTCTCCCATCACTTAATTGAAGAATATCTTTCAACTTCAGTTCCTTAAATGTGACAGTAAACAAACTGGTCCGTCCTTTTGCATCCCACCCTTATCCTGAAGTCTCATCTACACTGTGGATCAATGCATCCTGAAGTTCCTTTTCTTAAATGGGTTCTTATGCAATGGAGAACAGAAGGAAGGGGTGTTTAAAAATTTTTGCCAACATCTGGCAAGAAAAAAAGGTACCACTGAGATAAAGGAAAGCCAAGCAATATGTGACTGAAGTACCTATAGCAAAATCTTTTGTATTAATTTACTGAAATCTGTTGCATTAACATATAATGTATTTTGAAATGATGAACTCAGGTCTTCCCATTACCCAGAAAACTGAGGTGCTTAGCACTTGGCACACACCAGCTCTGTGGGAGCTGCCTGATTCGAGCAGCATACAGTGTATAACCAGACCCTGCCTTCTTAAGGGGATCCCCACTCTGCTCCATGGCATGCATAGAAGCCTTACACAATATTCATAGAACACGATTAATTCTAAGAATTTTGATTCTTCTAAAAGGTATTTCCACTTTATTTGAGTATTAGCAAGCTGTGGTTTTGATATTCATTACATAAAAATTTTTCAGTTTTCATGAATAGTTTAAGAGGTAATGATTTAAAATGATATAATTATTTTAAAACTGCTCAAATAAATGCCTGGGATCCTTAACTAACTGCCTCTGCTGTAACAAGACATAGTGATCACGAATAAAACTGATGGTTACACTTCAGAAGATGATGCACAGTTGGTAGCAATGTCAGTCACTTGCACAAGGTTCAAAACATAAAACCCCCATTTTGCTCCTATTCCCTGTGGTGGCTGTGACCATTATTTCTGAAGCATGGAGCAGGACTACCTACATTTAATGTCATATAGCAGGCACAGCCTTTTAAGCAAAAGACCTCACTTGCAAGAGTATAATAGTATAATAGTATAATAATAGTATAATAATTAGCATTTCTTTTTCACTTAAAATAATACATCCTGAAGTCCCTTCTTGAGATTACGTCATGTGTGTCAGACACAACCCAGTATTAGAGCCCGCAGTTGGACCTCTTTGGAATGGGATGCCTGTACTGCTGTAAATATCAGGCAGACTGTATATTTTGAGCAGGACAAGTGCCCCCAATAGAGAAGGCAATGTACACATTTAAAATACATGTACTTTTTTCATGAGAATCACAAAGAAAATTATCTCTGATGAAGCTTTTTGAAGGCAAATAGGTACATTACTTACTTATCTAAAATGTCACGTCACTGGCCAGGGAGATTTTTTGAAATCCTAGCATCTACTTTTACTTCACAGCATTTAGTTGTCCTTTTGACAGTCTAATTGAACATTTCCATTGAGACGATAAGAAAAGAAAAATATCTTGTGCACTTAGAAATCAATTAGCTGACTGCTAGAATTTGTTCTGTAGGCACCACTGAACTTTCAAGTGCTGGGAGCTGTTTAGCATGAAAGCAAGCAGACCAGGGACAGAAATAACAGTTCTGCCAGTGTACAGAACTCTCAGCTTCACCAGAACCAGAAGGCACTGGGCTATGGGAGGTTTGTTCAGTGATAGTAAATAGTTTTCACAGGCATTTTCTAAAAACATCAGCAGAATTTTAGTGCATATAAAGATCCATTTGGGTATTTCTTATTTTTGTTGTGCTTTGTGAGTTTTTAAAATCTCTTGTAGCTACATATTGGGCTTTTTTTTCCCCCACTTGTTTTCTGTCTTTGCCTCTCAATTAGATATTTACCTGAATCTGAATATCCCTGGAGTTGATCACTTCCACGATTCCCACAACATTGTCAAACACAAGGCCAAACTTTTTACAGTTGTCTAAAATAAAAGCAATCATAAATAAGAAAGGCAAGACAAAAGCAAATACATGCACACCTGCTACATTAACTACAAAAATTCCCAGTCCTGCATTGCATAGCTGAGTGACTTTACTCATGTGATCAATCATTAAAGTGAATGGAATGATTCAGATGCATTATTAATCACATAAGTCAGTTTTTTCAAGATTGTCACTTAAAGCCCAGCTGAGCTCCCCACTCACCAATAGTAATTGAGTTGATTTTTCCTTTTATCTGAAGTGTAGATTTGTTACACTTAAAAATGTAGGCCACTTGCTTGAGTTCAGTGTTGTTAATGACCAGGTCATTCTTATCCTCTTGATATTCCTATTTCAAAAGAAAGTTTATTTAATTGGTTGTCTTTAACTAGCTAACAGTCAGACAGAGTTTAGTACAATTTATCCTCGAGTCATTGCATCTTCAGTTGCAACAGACAATATCCTTCCTGTGGCTTAAAATCCTAATCTGCTTGATCAGATATCTCACCTAACTGACCCTTAGATGACACTGTATCTTTCAGAGCTGCAGAACTGAAGAAGTTAGCACAGACCATGACAGAATCCATTAATTTTGCAGGGAAGATGTTACGCTCACAACACTTTAAAAAAGGCATTCACAAAACTGCTGTTTGGCTCCCATCTGATTCAGACTGAAGAACAGAGGAGGTTTGCCTTCCCCAAATGTTACCTAATGTTTGATACAGCATATTGTGAACACATACAGGCATTACCATATACAATAAAGGAGTAATAGGCAAAGAAATTTATTTTCATTAGGTTTGAAAGAACAATTACACTCCATGGATGTCCAGGAAAGGCTACGGCTCCACAAGGAAAGTTCCAAGTAGTAGAACCATATGGCAAGATAGCACAGGCAAACAGTGACTGCACCTTATGCAAACTGGACTCCACTGTAATAAACACTGACTGTATATATATCCTTCTGCAAGAGTAAACTGCATATTCTTTCTGCTCTCTCTTAAATAACACAGTCACATAAATTTTCATTCATGGATTCTTTGGTATACGCCTATATAAATTAACACCCAAACCCTAAACAAATCTTTTTCCATCTGTAGACTGGGCAGAAGGAAAGCACTCCTACTTTTAAGCATGAAGGACATGCTTGCATGGAATGGGCAATGAAAAATAAATGTGTAATTCCACTGGTTAGGGTAACTGGAGAAAGTGGTCTGTTGATAACTGTTCTCTCTCATTCACAGGAATGGCCTGCAAAAAAGGATTTTAACTGGTCTTCTCTACTGGACTTGTTTCTGGGGCATTGCCTGATTTTGCAAGGACTTTATATGCTGGTTCTGATGTTCTCCAGTGAGATGAATTAATTAGTGATTCTCAGAGACAAATGAATTAACTTAAGATCCTACAGAATAGTGAAAGTTGAACTGTAGCAATGCAGAGAAATGGAGGACTGTGCCCATTTTAGTTGCAACTTTGTTTTGTTGCATGTTAATGACAGCCTTTTGCAAAACATTTCAGTGCTCCACCTGGTTTGCAATGTGCAAAGTGCACTTCAGAGGTGTGACTGGAACTCACCACTCTCCACTTCTTTCCCTCAAGCTCCAAGACAGGGGCATGGTTCTGCTGCGGGGAATTCTTGGGAGAGGTAGGACTTGGAGTATGGCTTTTTGTTGGAGAACGAACAGGTGGACCTTGGGCACGTAGGCTGGGGTTCTTGTGAGTCTTCTGGTCATCAGAGACATGTCGAAGCCCTAAAAAAACCAAAGGGTGCTTGTGAAAGAGAGTCTGTTTTCCAATCCTAGAAGTGCTCATATTGAAGCATGAAAGGTTTTTTTTTTTTTTGTGATTGTATTATCTTATTCTCTGAAATTACATTTTTTTATTTCCTCCAAGTTTACCTCTGTAATGACCTAAAGTGTAACTGCTGACATAGTTTCAGCAGCTCATATAAACCCTCTTCTGCTGTGGATGGGCCATCTTAGTACCTTCAAAAGAAAATCCCACAATGTCTTCTAGGTCCCTCTGTCTGTAGCAAGCTCTGAGAGACTGTTGTATCATGTTTTTCCATCCATAAACCAGTTTCTTTTTCTAATTTATGACAATATTTGACTTATCCCTACAGCATTAAATGTAAATACATCAATCATATGTAAAATTCACAGACATACACTTAAATTACAACTGTCCAATACTAATTCAAAAAGCTTTATTATTGACTCCACACTAATCTATGAGCCACACCTTTTCACCTGACATGTAACACATTTTGACACAGGTTTGTACACTCAATGTGAGTCAGAAAGAGGGATAAAACTTTATTGCAATTGCAACTTAAAAGGTCACCAGCTACTGGGGACTGAAGATATCCAGCTTGGCTGCCTTAAAATTGCAAGGATACCACTAAATAAATGGTGTGAATGTCAGGTATGCTGAACTTCTTTGGGTGCTGTGGCTTCTAAAGGAGGTTTTGGTATGCAGCCTTCTCCGAGGGACCACTGCAAGCCTCAGAAGGATCTGAGCTGCTAGAATGTAACTTTAAAATGCTGTGAAAGTTAGATTAATGCATGTAACAGCTCTTGATGAAGTTGGAGTCATGGCTCACAATTCGATTTCTTGTCTCCTGACCTTTGGTAATTGCCTCTCCCTGGTTAAGCTGTGCGAAGAGGGCTGAGCGGGACGCAGTTCCTTCGTCCTTCGCGGTTTCGGTATCGAAGATGGGCGGCGGTCCCGGGGGCGGCGGGGGCGGAGGTGGCGGGGAAAGGCAGGAGCCGCTGGTTAGAACAGACCGCATGGACATGGGGGATGCGACAGGACCCTGTTGGAGACAGAAGGAAAATGTTTTACACACAGTGTTTCAAGGAACATTGTATCACAGTAGTTCTTATTTATTAATATCCTTGAATGCTGGGAGTTCGGGTGACTCTAGAAAGCCACAGGCTCAGGAGAATTTCTGGCTCCATAATTGAATTCTTCCCTGCACCTGAGCAAGCACAGCTGGAAAGACAGCCCACACTGCTACCCGTACTGCAGAACTACTCCACCTAAAATATTTGTCTCAAAAACTCGTCAGGACTGATGTTAAAAATCTTTATCAGTAATGATTCCGTAATTTATTCCAGTGTTTACTTACATAAAAAGGAAAATGTCTCCTTTTTTTTTAGATACCAAATTCAGTTAACCACATCTCGGTGTGCACTCAGAAAAATAGAGAAAATGTTTTGATACAACACAAGTAACTGAGAGGGTATTGAACTGTCAGTTATACATAGGGAACATGATAAATTGTAAGCAAGATGTAAAATGCTATTCTTTGAACTGTTCAAATTATCTGTAAAGATTCAAATACCACAGAATGTAAAACTATGGTGATTCAAGTTTCTTGACTCTGAAATTCAATTTTTGAGTTTTTAGTTCCATTTCTCACATTCTTTTTTCCTTTTTTTTCAGTTGCAGGAGATCACAGCACACAAGTTATGAGTGACGGGGGCATTGGCAAAGTAAGGAACACAGTCTTTCAGTTTGCACAATCAAAAGTACATGTTTTGGTCTGAATTACGATGCTTACATAGAATATTATCAAACAGACAGAAAATACTAATAATTATCTGATTAAAATTTTATAATAATGCCCATACATCCTAAAAATAGATGTTAGACAGAATCTGAGAATCACTTTTACTGTCCTACCACTGAGTGTCACTCTGATCCTACCTCTCTGCAGCACAGAAGGGGCTTTTAAAAAAAACTATTGAGAAAATTAGATTGGTTCTGATGAGTTCAGCTAGCTACAGAGATACTGTGCACTGCAGCAGCAAATATTAACAGGTGGGCAGATACAATGGGCAAATTACAGCAACTTATGATGGAGTCAAAGCTCCTCTAACTGGCTACCATTGTGAAGAGATACAGGCTGTTAGTGCACCCCTGGTAATCCATACTGGAAACAGATACTGCTTAGCTGGCCTCTGAGGATATTTTTAACCATTTATGGTACTACTCTTTCTGCTTTCCACTAAACTGAAACAGCAAAGTATTGACCTAGTTCATGCATCTCACGGGAGTGGAAACTACAGCTATTTTTTTACAAGTAAAACTTGTTCTGGCCTGTAATCCTGAACTGATAATGGGAAAAGAGTTGAGGTCCACATGCTCCTTTTTACTTACTCTTCAGACATACTTTAAAAACAAAATAAAAATCCAAGCTCTCTTAAGGGAATAAGCTCTCTTCTTAGCTATTAAAGCTATAAAATATTTTTGATCAAATGTAAACAAATGAGAAGATTTTCCTTTTGGAACTGATTATCATTTATTGTCAAGATATACTGGAACTGATGTCGACTGCTTTTAGGGACATTCCATTGTTGCATGGATACATTTAACTCAGAGCTTCTGCTTACATACTTCCTCATTATAGGTTAGTGTTTTAGGCTGGGGACAACTTCTACACTGGGCCCTCAATTTACAGTGCCCGTTCCCTGCCTCTGCTAATGCCAGTGAAGTCACCTGCAGCAGCATCAGCATCAGCAGAACTGTGAATTATTGTAATTAAAAAGAAAAAAAAAAAAGTAAGTGGATTTAGTGGCACAGTCAGTTATTGCTGCCTGAGGTGCAATTCAGATTTTCCCTTTCTGTTGCCTGCAACCATAGCAACTGAATCCACTATGCCCTGGTTATCCAGAATTATGAACATTGCATTTGCAGGGCTTTTTAAAATACTGAGATACCCAGAAATGGCACTCACCATTCACAGTGTGAACATACAGTTATGAATTATGTACGCTTTATGAAAGGTAATTAATAGGAGTAGTGGTAGTGGCTAATAACCTTTAGTCTGACATGAAAATCCGCTTGCCAAATTCTAGACTGACATCTGATTTTTCAAAAATAGCTACTGCTTCCACCTGCCTATCAGTACATTGCTGTTATTTTCCAGAAACTTGTGTAAGACTCACACGTCCATTTAGAATTAATATCATCTAAATTGTGCAAAGGCTGCAAAGAGGCATTAGGGAAAAAAGTTCTGGAAGTTATGTGTGTATTCTGCATACAACACAGAGTGGTGGGTCACTCTGGCAGGCTCTTCACCTCAAGTATCAAACTCGAGGCCAGAACAGATCATGCAGGACAATCCAGGCTCAAACAATGCTGCTGAGTAGTGCATCAAAGGCAGTTTCCCAAATGGCAACTAAAATATGGAAATATCCATGTAATGAGATGGAAGTAAAACTCAGAGGGGTTTATCTGGGGAAGTGGATAATCTCTCTCCCAGAACTCTGAAAGAAATATCTTGATAAAGTACAGATAAAAGGAAGGATTTTAAATACACCAGTTAAGTTTGGACATGGTTTTGTATGACTGGAGATTGTTGTCATACTTACTTTTCAAGAAAGAGAAGATGTAGGAAAGGATCTGGGAAACTAGGAGCTTTTTTCCTTCTAGGGCAGGACTGATGAAAAAGAAAAGTCTACTCAAAATCTCGATTCTTGACCTGAGAAGCAAAGACATTCTAGTCCTTTAAGTGGGTTTCAGAAGTAAGAAAAAATGTATTCATTGCACTCACACAATGCCTCTTCTTTTCTTTACAAGCCTGGTCCCTCCACCAAAGTCAGTGGTTATCTCCACCGAGCACAAAAGATTTTGACTTAGATCTAACTAAGAACATAGAAGCTGTCACAAGGTGAAGACACCTGAGGCTCTGTCACCCTTCCCACTCTTCCTCTTAATTTTGTTCAGTCACAGAAATAAAAGACAGACTGAACCCTAGTTGTTAACTTTTCTCCTGCATGGCAAATCTTGTCTCATTTAAGACCTGAGTTACAGGTACACAAGCTAACTGATATTGTAGCATGTTATTTTCAACATCTAGGGCCATTCTGGAAACTGCAAACAATTTCAATCATAAATTAGGCCAAGCAAAACTGAGGGACAAATCACAGGGGAAAAAGGTCACTAAAGTACAGGGCTTAATTGCTCCACTGTAGATCTCCCATCTTACAGCATGGACTCCTCCAGTAGGACCATCTCCCACTGAAATAAAATGCCATGGAGAAGAGAGACAAGTCTCACTAAAGAGAGGGTGCACAGACCTGCTGGGAAGAGGGGTACAGTCTTCTTTTCTCTTCCATTTTGATGTACCTAACTGAAATCAAACAAACATTCAAGTGAGGTGAAATTCTTTGTGGGAGAGTGGCTCAGGGAAACTCTCAAAAGGGGGCAGAAAGCGCGAAAGTGAACCAGAATGCAGAAAACACATTTCACTTCTTGCATTCCCTGCATGCCAGGAAGATGGGACCTGTGCTGCACTCAAACACACTGATGGTAAAGGGCAGCTTAAGAATCAGTGAAGTGAAGTAATTCCAGAAATTCTTTTTAAAATTCATTTTGCCATCTATTCATAAATAAAGGTACAAGTTACCAACCTCAGCCACTGGCAATTTTACTTTGCTTTCCTTAGCTACTCTTCTAAGACCACTTCAATCCTCAGGCTCTAGAATATTTCTGAACCAGGCTCTTAAACTGTTCTGGTATCTGGTAATACTTGTGTATAGTCCTATCCAATTTCAACAGAAGTGCTCTTCACAAAGTCCATTCATTTCTGTTCTGTATAGGGTGGTGTTTGTGAGAGCTGCTGGGAATAAAATAGCATGTTACATGCCCACAAAAGTTCATCTATCCTAAAGCAGCAGGTGCTCAGCAGCTTTGCTATTTGCAAACAACTCTTCAGATTAACTTCACGCAGATGTTAACAACACTGTGTCTTCACAAAGAGTATTAGGAGCCATTTGGACCAGTAAAGGCGGGTGTTTGCAAGCTGCCTTTCTTCCTCTTTTATTTCAGCTGTTTGCCTCGGCAACAGCTGCTGTTCTCTGTGCTGTGGTGTCTGTAGTCAAGTTATACTGATAGCTGCCTGCTCCCATTAACATGGTGTGGTCATTTTTCCATCATTTACAAATATGGCCCTAGTAAGAGTTATCAGGGGAACAGATAAAATCATCCTTACTTTGTGAAAATGTAACACAAAAGTAAGCTGTAACTTTTAACCTGCTAGCTTTGCATCATAGTGAACTTGACATGCTTTAAACCTTGCTCGTGGAGCTTTTTGAAATGGAGGAAAATGTAATTCTCTGAGTAAGGTCCTATCAGGAACAGGAGATAAAGGCCCTGTGACCATGTCCTAAGAGCTCTGTAGGGGATAAAACATTCCAGAAATTTCCTCTTAGGGAAAAAAATTGTCTTCAGCCTCCAACCATGCTCTAAATTGGGTGACAGGAATGGGTCAGGGTTTGCTCCTCACTGGATAGCCCCAAGCCATCTGCAGAGAGGCCCAAGGGCCTCCCAGCGACTGCGGCAGAGAAGCTTCCTCTAGTGACAGTGCCTGATGCTGCTGACAGCACTCGGTCTGATAAATGTGTTGTCACTGTGCAAGGGTTTGCAGCACTGTGGTACAGCCTCAAAACATGTTGTACAACTTGCAGAAGGGTCAGGTACACTTCTTTTTCTCACCTAACTGGCTCACTGGAAGAAAGAAATGACTGTTTATGTTGAGATAGCTGCCTCGTTGAAATTTATCGATCTCAAATCTCATGTAATTCCCTTGAAATTACAGTAGAGCTGAGTGACGCCTTTTGCTTTTGAGAAGCTGGGCCTTGTTAAGCACATTTCTCCTAAAGGCTTCCTTCCCCCAGAGCACAGGGCAAAGCCAATCTTATTAAAGAAAAAGCTGTTCATGTATAACACAAGTGCTCTGGATGCCATACTGTCACTCATTTTTGGTGGCCATATGCAGCTTGACATGTCTTCAGGTCTGAACCCAGCTACTGAGACAGTAAGAATTTCTTTTTATGCCTTATCGCAGATGTTACTATTTCCTGAGCTATTCTTGCTGAACAGCTCCCTGGGTTAGCCTTCCATGTCACTGTTACTATATTTGTAGTGCTGCAGCAGCAAGGAGCCCTAGTCAGAGGCTCCTATCTCTGGGGATATGAGGGGCTTATGTGCCAGACCCTGTACAAACACCCGCGACGTTCCTCTGTGTTTATCCAGCTTTCAGCTGACACAGTGCAGCACAGAAGCTGAGGGGAACAAAGTTCTTGTGCTGGGAACCTGCTGTGGAGCATCTGAACAAGGCATTTCTTGTAGCTGCAATGGCTGATTTTACTCAGAACCAGAAGATTATGAACATCTATAGAATGCATATAAATAAATGATAAATGCATGTGTATGATATATAGTACCTATTTCGTTAGTCATTCCTATTAAGAGGTAAGTATCTATTTGCAGCTGAAGCAACAGGTGGCTTAGGGATAGGTGAAATCCCTCCCTTAATTTATTGAAAAGCCTTCTTTTCATGGCAGCAGACAAACAGGAATCCTAATGGGGAATACATTCTTCTCAAAAAAAAAAAAAAAAAAAAAGGGGAAGGATATCCCTGTTTTCTCCCCCTTTATCTTAATCTTAGTTTCACACCTAAAATGATTATATCATTCTGTATTGTTCTTTCCATACATATGCACAGCCAAAGACAAGAATTGCGACGCTCAGAATATCACATATCAATCTCTGGGAACAGGTGGACTGTGACTCAGGGGCACAGAGCTCTTGTTAAGGTGTTTTTTGTGTAAAAGTAGCTTAGCACAACAGTTCTATTACCTACCCTGTTTAAGCCACCTGTCTGCAAGGGGTTATGCTGCCCTGAGAGCTGCAATTTACTGGATGAAACAGCTGACTTCCAGGGCCTGTAATCTTTGTTAGTTAAAACATAAAACAACAAAAACCAGGCCAGGTTCTTTTCTTGTTACCGAGTCTCAGCAGAATTATTTATCTGTAGAGTTTTCAAGCTTTGCAGCCCCCTGTAATACACTTTTGCTGTTCATCACCTGTTCAGGATTTAAAATGATGCATACATCTTCAGAGTTACCCAACCAGAAATATTTTACACAGTCATGGTCTTCTAAATCATTTGAGAACTGTATGATAATGTAATTGCCAACAAGTAATGTGCTCTGCCAGGAAGACTGGACCATCTTTTATTTATATTAAAAATTGGTTAAAAAGAAGACCAATCCCTTTAGCAAGATAGTAATGTTTTAATAGATGTACCTTTCATTTTCTCTCTCTTTAGTGTACTTTCAATTTTCTTTTTCCTTTCCCTTTTCCACTGGAACTAGGCTGCATGCCTCGCCCAGGTTTTCCCTTAACGTCTGAATGGTGTTTGGTCAAAGTTAAGAGAACAACATCAATATACAGTAAAGACAAATATTTTCCACCACTGTTGGAATAAGAGAGTAAAAATACTTTCTTTCAAAGGGACAGGGATGTAATTGAGGCAGTCTTCACCAAAAAGGCAACTATTGTAGAGGTGCTAGGACAGCCAGTTTTTTAATCAATCCTGTACCAAAAACCAGAACACTGTCTATTCTCTGAGAGAGAAAACTTGCAACTAAAGGATGCACATTTTTTCAACAAAAAAGTATAAGGGAATAGGGAAGGGAAAGGGTAGAGAAAGGAATGGAAGGTACACAGAAAAAGAGAGAAAAGGCTATCACAGAAAAACTGAGCACTGTGGAAATGTCTACATATTATCCAAGATACAGGCATTTAAATTGGTATATCTATGCTGCCCTTACTTCCATCTGAATAAGGCCTCTGGGATTGCAGTTGTGGCTGTGGCTGGAATTTGGCACTACAGTTTTGACCTTTAGCTTTAGTGAAGTGGCTCAGACGATGGCTGCTTGATAAGTAGGTCAAACTAAACACAGCATAGAAGAGATACTGGACAGATAATAGGAGGCTTTTGCCTGCAGAAGTTGGTCTTTTGCAGAGTGTTCACATCAATATGTACAAAGACGATATATTACAGGAAAGTGTTTTGATAGAGCAGGAGAGAGGCAGGGCCAAAGTGTCTGGAGGTGATTATTTTAGACTAGAATAAAATGCCCGAAGTCTGCACTGAGACTAGTATAATTGCACTCAATTAGGCTAATGTAGGAATTATGATGGTACTTCTCTGTGTGGAGCTTGTGGAGAATTTCAGCTTTTAAAGAATGTTTTTAGAGTACTATCTAAGGAGTAATTAATATTTTCTAAAATGCTATTTCAGGGAAAAAAAAAAGACTTGAAGATACTGGCTTCAATGGAAACAGGATTTAAATAAATCTCAACTGCTTTTAAAGATGTGCAGACTTCATCCTAACTTGTTTTGATTTGTAAAGGGGCAGAGGGAGTATTTCACTCATCATTTGAGTGAAGTTCTGTATTAGAAACTAGATACTGTAATGAAATTCACTGCTAGTTTGTAAATATCTCCTGTTTGTAAATAAACCTGCTGGTAAAATCTGCCCTAAATTACAACTGTATGCAAAGAACAAAAAGTTAAGTACACATCCACCTACAACTGAAACATTCAAGACAATTATTCTTGAGCAAGATTTGTGTCTTAACACTTATTTGATATATGGAAAAAGATACCACTTTCATTATTACTAGTTGTTTTCTTGCTGCAAGGTTAACCTGCAGAAATAGGAGCAGAAGTTTCACTTCCCCCAGATTACTCATGCAGGCCTTGCAGCAAACAAACTTTTTATTAGGCATTATTGTGAGCTTGTATTACAGCTGTTCTTCTATTTGCATCACCAAAAATACGTGGAGGGTAGAAAGAGGCATGCTTCAATAGAATCCCCTCTTTAAGAAAGAAAAAAAGGGAAAAAAAGGCACTTGCTCTTTATCAGAAAGAACTGAAAAAAGACAGGTCACTATTACAGCTGTGGATTGCTTGTTAAAGACAGAAAGCTGTAGCAAGCAAAAATGACAATTACTGCATAGGTTAAATGCTACCCTGGGCACTTAAAATATTTCATTGTAACAACAGCTTTTCCCTAAGAATCACTGACATCTGAGTGCCATATCTGGCAGCAAATTAAAAAAAACTCCATTAGGCTGGTAATTGCCATTGTTCCCATTGTCAAGATGGCTAAATTGAGATGTGAGTATAGTGAATGGCCCCTCACCACGGGGTGTAGGAGGCAGAAGGATACTTTGCATTCAAGAGAATGAACTACAAAATTACACTTTTAAGGAAATACTGTAGGTCCACCTGACTTCCACTAACAAGCATATTTTGTCTGACATACACGCAGCCAATCAATAAAAATGACTATTTCAGACCATGGTGAAAATACATGGGACTTTTTATGCTCCAGGACCATCCTGCACACAAACATACATATTTTAAATATGTACTTTTCTTCTCTGAGCACAGTACAACCAATATCCTAACCATATTCATCATGCCTTGAAATGCCTATTTACATAGTCCAGTCCAGTTTTGTACCAACACTCCACATGAGTAGCAAAACGGCTTCAGATGCACAAAAGTCTAAAGGTCTTTAACTACACTATTTCTTTCTAAGTGTATTCTTAAATACACTATATTCTTCACTATTTCCTTGGCTTTCTCCTCACACAATCCTGCACATTTCAATAGGGTGCCCTTATGAAGTAAAATATTGTCACACATCTTGGCAGAACCAGAGTCAAAGTGAGTAAGAGAGAACTGTGTTAGAGCCAAAAATCCATAAATATCTGTTTTTGTCACAAACTTTTTATAAAGCAGATAGAGATAACTGTTATGGTCAGAAGTGAATGCTTGGACATTATTTCAACCTTTTTCACCTGTTTTTGTGTCTGTCTTCTAATTTATTAACACATTTCTTTCTCTTTGATCTAAAGTGTCTGCCTGTCTGCTTGCTGCCAGAGCCAGGAACACTTTCCTGGATGCACTAGTGATCTGTTCCAAGGCTGGCTGCAGCTGCCCTGAGCAGCTTGATGGAAGGGTACAGGGGGCTGGAAATGGCACAGCTTTGGGATATTGCATGGCCATAAATGTGCACACCACAGTACACAGCACCCAAAGCTTAGGGGGCCAAGTGCCAACAAAAAAACCTGTCCCCTTCTTTTTGGAAGCCAAGCATAGGAAACCCTCTGATCTAGGCTGATGCTCCTGGGGTTTTGTTGGAGTTCAAGCTATGAAAATGCAGTTGGAAAAGAAGCAGTAGTTAATATTCTTCCTGACTCTTCACTCTTGTTAGAAATATCCAAATGTGCTACTTAAGAGCTTTTTATAGAAACTTCACGCGTTGCTTTGTTGACTTGTGCAGATACGAAGGGTAAATTATTGGTATAATACACTTTAAAATCTGTACTTATACACCCCAAGACATTTCTCTCTTTCTCTTTCCCCTTATAATAAAATACCATTCCTACACCAATGTCTACCTTTCATAAATGTTCCACTTTGTTAACACCTTGCCAAACTACTGCTTTTTCCTTTTTTCCTTTTATGCATCTAAGTGGAAGCTGCTGTGCACAACGATTATCAACTGTGTCTGGAATATATCTACAGCTTTTATATATATCCTATTTCTGTCTAGACCCTGATTCTGCAGACCTTTATGCTTAACTTCACACAGCGTGAATCTGTGACTTTCATTCTCACTTTAAAATGTATAACAAAAATGAAATTATCACTTGAGCAACTGATTGCTTTCTGGAATGTGTTTGTTACCAAGCTTCATAGAAATATTTAAATAACATTTAAGCTATTTAAACAACCTGCTAACTTACTGGATTCTAATTTTCTTACACTCAGATCTAGTAAAACTTAAAAAAATTTATGCATCCATAAAAATGAGTTTACAATTTAATCTCTCAGACTGATATCACATAAAGGATAATTTAAATGAGCCATACATCCAAGACAACTTCCAGATATGAGTGATATCCAAAGTGGAATGAAATCAGTACTTCAGATGCAGTGATGGGCTCATCATTCATTATGGAATGAGCACTGTTGGCAGGAAACCACGCTTAATATAAATAAACACATCACACCTAGATTTCAGCAATTTCTTGGACAGCTGAAGACAGAGAAATATAAAGACATGAAGGCTGAGTTACTGGTTTTAGGACCAGTCAAATGTAATCTGCAACAGCTACACTCCTGAGTAAGATCACCAGTACTCACCAGCTCTGAGGGCTCCTCCTGTTTGATCAAATGGCTGTAACAAACCTTTACCTTATAACACTATTTCCATACTTGTGAAGCTCTATTAAAAGTGAAGATTATTCTTTTTCTGTATTAATAGAACGAATTTTGTCCTAGATTCTCAGGCTAATTCAGCTAATGGGGTACTACAATTCCTTTTCCTTATGTAATAATAATTTTAAAATCATTAGCTTGTCTCACATTCACTGATCATAACAGGATAGGATGTAGCAAGTGTGAAATTTTGTACTAAATAAAGGACTCATATTTAACGTTTAAAATTTTTACTATAGAAACCTACAAAATAGCAAATAATCACAGTCTTCTAATTTATCACGTTCAAACACTTTTGCACTGCTTCAGACTGAGAACTACGTGCAGATCATGGTTCTCTCCCATGTTTGAACTTGCACTTGAATACTTGAGGACTGAAAGGCCTTGTACAATGTCTCATGAAGGGTATGAAGAGAAAGCTGCAGTCTGTTGCTGAACACAAGTAACATACATTCTCTTACATGGTTACAGCTTCCATGGAGGGAGAGGCAAAGCAACTTTTCCACATACCACAGAATCACAGAAAGGTTTGTATTGGAAGGGACCTTAAAGACCATCCAGTTCCATGGCAGGGACACCTTTCATAGACCACATTGATCAGAGTCCCACCCAACCTGGCCTTGAACACTTCCAGGGATGGGGCATCTACAGCTTGTCTGGGCAACCCGTGCCAGCATCTCATCACCCTCATAGTAAAGAATTTCTTCCTTGTATTCAGTCTTTCCATTTAAAACTTTTGCCCCTTCTCCTGTTAGTCATGTCTTTCTCAGTCTTTCTCACAGGCCCACTGTATATACTGACAGGTTGCAAAAGGTCTCTATGAAGCCTCCTCTTCTCCAGGCTGAAAAAAATCCCAATGCTTTTGGGATTGGTGTTCACAGGAGCAGGTGTTCCAGCTCTTACTCCATGTTAAACTACATTTCATAGAATCACAGAATAGTTTGGATTGGAAGGCCATTAATCTGAAAGTTCTATGCCACTTCCCTCGGTTCCCAAGTTCTTAAAATTGTTTGTTTTGAGAACTAAATGGTGGCCTGTCTTAGTCCTCAGAGTAGTCGTTCAATTAAAAATGATGATATTTGTGTACACAGAAGAAATTATAAATTTGGTGTGAAAGACTGCATGTGCAAGTATATGGTAGATTTAGGAGATGACACCAGTAAAGAGCAGACTGATTACATTTTTAATACATTTCCACAGTTCTCCTAATCCAATAATAAACATGAGCACATTCTTAAAATAATATAGAACACTGCGTCAATGTAGACAGTGGACATAAACTCTTACATTTATACCCAACAGAAAATTAATTGTTCATGTTTATACCTCTCTTAGAGAAAAGTATTAATTGCTATCATCTTTCTATGCATCTCAGATGTAACACACAGAAGCAGCTTATATAAGGAGCATAAATAATTAGGCATGCAGCTATATTTGCTCTCTCTCTGTATTTCACAAGTTATTTCTCTATGTCTAATATAACAGCTTTATAAAGCTAGACATCTACGAAGTAATTAACTGTTATGTATCCCTTGTCTTTCCCTTTCCTGTTATTAAATCTCTCTCTTAGTTCAGATTCTTCCCACCATTCTTCTCCTTTCCATGCCATGTTCCCTCAGTTTTCCTTTAGTCTGACATGTCCTTCAATTTTTTGCATTTTGTCTTGTTCCTACCTTCAACAGGCATGGAAAATTGTGTCTGCCTCCCCTTACCATCTGCAGCTGAGGGTTATGGCTATAATCATCCCAAGTGATTCTTCCCTCTTCCTCCAAACCTGTACCACAGTGGCCTGAACACCTCCACCTATATTTCAAACTTTTATCGGCTTGGTTGGGAAATCCATGGACCATGACTTCTGTTCATGGCCTAGGTATTTTTTTTCCCTAAGCTAATGACCCTCATTAAAAGACAAACTGGTTACTGGCATTTTATGGTTCTTCCTGAAGAAAGAAAGAGTACTTACAGTTTTACTCCAGGTGAGACCTGTGGTGTGATGCTCTTTGATATAAGCTTGAAGCTCAGACCAGATGTTCAGATATGACTTCACCCAATCAACATGGCGTGTGTCACTGTAAAAACAGAGACAATGTTTATGTGTGAATGTACTCAAAAACAGAAAGCACTGCTGCTCTTGCTTAAAGCAGGTAAAACCCAATGTCTGCCTTAAAGCCATGGACAAATCAGTCAGCAGGCAGCCAACCAGTCCTGTGCTGCAGAGACTGAAGCCTACTACATTAGAAAGCTTCTAGATCCTTCCAGAGGATAAACAAGGGCAAAGGATGCCTCTAGCAGGGAGTGCTTCCTGCTAGAAGTGTGTGTCACCATTCTGCTCAGGCTCAAAGTCAACTGAAGAAGCACAAAAGGCATATTGAGCTGTGCAGCAGGTACCCAGACTCAGTTTCAGGGTGCAGAACTTTAGAAAATTAAATATCCGTGGGTTCTGTAAGATATTCTGGCTGCCATGTTCAAATGTGGCCAGGGCAATACTGGATCATGTTACAGTCATCAGACTAAAATATTTATATATCAAGAATTTTTAAAGTACAAGTCACAAGCTGGCTTTAGAATTGTTATCGTTAGTCCTCCAATGGGACTATAAATGAAACCAGGAAATATGTAGAGAGAAGCTGCTTGTAAGATGAAGTCCTCAGTTAAAACAAATTATTAGTGAATAGTGATGGCTATGGACTGGATGCTTACAAGGATTTCTGTGTCTACCTTCTATTTATTTCCTTTGGAATTTGATCCTTAATAATGCAGAAGACCTGGGTCAACAGGTTTAATCCAATGCCTACTGAAGTCAAGGGAGAGCCTTCTGTACTTTGGAAGACATTGTGGTCTGATTCAGTGAAAAACAGGAAAAGAATTCCTCATTAAAGGAAGAATTAAATACCTAAATAATGTACTCTACTTATACCATTACCTGAGACATTTTTTTCTACAGTGTAAGTACTGATGCTATGTTGTAAAAATCATCAGTTACCCCAGCATCAGTTACTACCTTCAGTAGGTAAACTAAGGCTTTTAGGAATAATATATAATATATAGTATATATAAAATAACATACTATATATAGCATATAATATATATTTATGCATGTACAAGAAATATAAATACATGCCAAAGGTTTTAATATTTAAAGCTTTCCTCACTAAAGAGGAAAAATTCAATAACAAATGCTGTTCTTCACTGGGATATAAAATCAAGAGCCAAAATCTGGCCTTCAAAAGCACCAAATCAACAGGATTTATACATGACTTTTCAAAGAGGGCATAGGAAGGACCTGTATTTTTTTCCCTTTCTCCATCAGTTCACAGACATCATTCAGGGAACTTTCATTGTGAATTCCTTGTGCTCTTTAAGAACAGTGAAGTGCTACAGAGAAAAATCAAATTAGGAGCTATGGAATTTGAAGCCGGACATATCTACCACCTAAATACAGATTTTGAAGCTAAGAGCAAGAACAGCAATGGTATGGGAGCACGAAGGAGAGGAGGATGCACAGCAGCCAGCTAGCCACACATTGCTATGTAAATAGGCATTTGCATAGAAGCTCATGATGCTGGAATGCCAGAAAAATTAAAGATAATCTTAAAAAGTGCAGAGAGTGAAAACCAGCACGGCTAATGCTGCTGCCATTCTCACTGCAGCATGCTGCAGGTCAGAGGTGAGGAGGGGAAACTATACTACTGCAAGAAGGTTTTATTTTTAGTTTACAAAATACTTTCCATGAAAGCACTGTGAACCCTACTGGTATGGTTAATGCTCTGTTCTCTGGCTAGTGGATACTGGAGCTTGGCAACATACCTGTTCTTGTAGTCCTTTAATACCCTGTTAGTATAAAAGGTAGCAGCATCATTCATCTCCTTGACATAAGGGCCTGGTTTAGGAGACTAGGACCATCACCCCATGGTAGCAGGAAACAATAGAAGGAGAAAGGAAGTAAAACATTAGTCAGACACCTCCCCTGACATACTGGGTTTATTACCTTACTGGGTGTAGTAGACTGAAGAACCACACAGATGAGACTGCACAGCTTTGCAAGAGTTGGAACTATCCTGGGCTGCACCCTCCAGAAGCCTATTTACAGCCCTCCCAAGCATCCCATGTGTCACTCACCACTGCTATCCACCCAAGGGCAGGGATGCTCTCACTGACAGCTGAGAGGTGGTTGAACATTTTACTTCCTCTGTTCCTTTCTCTGAAGTTCTGGATTTCCTGAATCTTCTCTGATATGGGCTTGAGAAGCATTGCCACCTCATTCTGAAAAGGAAGGGAAGGGAAGGGAAGGGAAGGGAAGGGAAGGGAAGGGAAGGGAAGGGAAGGGAAGGGAAGGGAAGGGAAGGGAAGGGAAGGGAAGGGAAGGGGGAAGGGGGAAGGGGGAAGGGGGAAGGGGGAAGGGGGAAGGGAAGAGAAGAGAAGAGAAGAGAAGAGAAGAGAAGAGAAGAGAAGAGAAGAGAAGAGAAGAGAAGAGAAGAGAAGAGAAGAGAAGAGAAGAGAAGAGAAGAGAAGAGAAGAGAAGAGAAGAGAAGAGAAGAGAAGAGAAGAGAAGAGAAGAGAAGAGAAGAGAAGAGAAGAGAAGAGAAGAGAAGAGAAGAGAAGAGAAGAGAAGAGAAGAGGTTAAGACACTGTTGTTAACATTGGGTGGTCCAAAAGCACCATGTTGTTTAATATTGTCCTCCTTGCCTACTGACTTAACATCCAGAAAGAAAGGTCATCATAAATCTCTACATTACAATAACAATTTAATTACCCTCCTATGGTTGCAGTGATAAAATGCACAGATATTAAATATTAATAATGTGTTGTAGCAAAAATTGTTCTCAGCACTGGCAGCATTTTCACATGCTGCCCAGATTAAGAACCATATCAACCCCATAGCTCAGTTAGCAGAATGCTTGTGGTTTTCATCTGATATCCCTGGAACTTCTTCAGATGCTTGAGTTTTTCATGTTATTAACCAAGTTGCTCTTAAGAAACTACTTGTTAGTGGCCTGTTATCATCTGGCAACAAGACTGAGAAAGTAATACACTGAAGGCAGTATCAATTTTACCTTTCCTTATTGGCACATTTTAATGTTTTGGCTGCAAGCAATGCAGGAGGATTTAATGGGAAATATACTGCCTGCAACCATGGTTTGGAGAAGTTCTCCTGGGCTAATAAGAAACGAATGGTATCCATGGGAATGACTGCTAAGTGGAAGGAATAGTGTCTGGAGTGAAGCGAAAAGCAAAATGAATTCAGAAGCTATCCAAGCTCTTTCCTGTACAAAGTGAATGCTAATCACACTGGTCCAGTGTCAGAAAAACTAATTTAGAGCACTGATTCACTGGGAAAAATTCTTCCCAGCAGATTGAGGGACATGGAGTCATCAGTTTACAAGAAAAACAACTGCTGTACCTTGCAACCCTGTGATATTGCAAAAGTATGCTCACAGAACCCATACAATGTCCCACCAAAGACAGTGCACCATTCTGATTCTCCCTGGTGCTTCACTTGGAAATCACTGAGGATATAGGAGAGCTCTGCAATTTTTTCTTACCTTTTCCAGGACTACTTGTTATGTGCTTGCTGGAGACAACTAATCCTCATGATCTCGAGGACTAATGCTGCCATGATGCACACAAGATGATGGTCACATATGTCCTGCTTGATCTCTTTCATTTTAAGGTCTTTCTTTTCACCCTTCCAGAAGACCTCAGCATCACAGAATTTTATGTTACCTTAGAATAAGCATGTTTGCTATGGATCAACACAGGTCAAAAGACACTTCAAAAACATGTCAAAAAGAGGTTCTGCATTTTGAAAAGAACTTTGATCCACCTATGGAGCCTCAAGATGTTAGGGTAGTGTAATTTTGAGAAAGACCTATGCATCTGAAATACATGGGGATATGTAATCTTGCCCTACAACAAAATGGGTTGGGAAAAAACAAATGTTTACAGTATTACTGGGAAATGAAAAGATTTTTCGTTGATGACTTAATGACCAGCATAAGTCATTAAGTCTGAAAAAGCCCTGCAACCTCCATGATTTGTAGTTCTTAAAATATGATTTTGTTGTCATAACATGATAAAGTCTGCAGAAATTCTCCTTTCTAATTTTTGCTTGTTTACAACACGCTGCAGCTGGTTGGTTCTTTCTTATTTTTCAGGGAAATCTTTCAAGTATGACAGTAGTTAACAAAACTGAAATTTAAGAAAGTGCTTGTTCTGCTTTGATATTATGCCAGTTTTCCTCCCATAAAGTCTGAGGGATATTTACAGTCCTTAGCTTACTGTGAATCTTCATGGCCCAGTTCCAGCCAAAGAGAATATCAGGGCTAAAAATACAGCTCCACGGATGCCTGGTGTATCTAGACAGCACTGGGAGGCAGCACATTTCTGTGGATAGGGCATAGAAGTGGGAGTCCTTAAATGGGGGTTCTCTTTGCAGCTCTCCCACCAAATTGCCATCAGGTTTCAGGAAAGCTGTGTTAGCTTTCTGTGCTTCGATTTCCTAGATATGAAATGATGTTAACATAGCTGGTTTATTTTGTAGAATACTTTGATATATATATAGATAAGAAGGCAAAATTAGGGTCAAACATTTTTTTGAATGACCCACAGTGACCCACACCTCCTCCTATTCCTCCTAGGAAAGCTCCCAGCCACTTTTCTGAGGATCTTCTGTCAGTGGTACAAAGATTATTTCTGTCCCTCAGAACACAGGACTTAATCTATCCAATGAACAAATATTTATAAGAAATGTTTATAAAGATGCAGTGGATTTATTTAATTTCACAGAACCTGTGCAAGTTTTAAAGGTGAAGTATGTATTGCTGAGGAAAGTTGCTCACAGTAATCATTCCCTTGGCACTGCAGTGTGGGCTTGAGGCTTCGTTCAGCTCCGTCCCATGTGAGAGGCCCTGGCAGAGCAGCACATTCTGCCTTCCCTTCACTCTGCACTCATCCTGTTCTCCCATGGCTGCACTAAATGTGTGTGTTTGTGGAAGCTTCTTTTCATCCAGGTTTCTGTGTAAGGGTTAGACACAGGAACAGAAGCCTGCAAGGAATCACTTAACTGAGCTCTGTCTCAGTTCTAAATCTTTAGTTAGTGATTAAACTGCAGATGAATTACAGTGTATATGGCATATGGGTATAGAAAGGCTCATTAATTCTGGCAGTAATCAGTCTTGTTTGGCTTTACAATGCAGAAACAGTTGTGCTGAGGGTTCTAGAAGAATAATCTCTTTATTGCATTGAATATTAATACAGCTGACTTAATAAAATTATTGTCTATATTGTATCTCTAAGAAAACTGAATTCCAGAAGATGAATCAGAACTGTTGGAAAAATCTTCAGCATGCCTTTGGCATGTGCTAGATAAAATTTCTTGTCATTCAAGACACAGAACAGTTGTTTAACAGAAATTTAAGAGTCTCTGTACAAACAGCATTCCTATTATAATATCAGTTTTGCCGAAGTGTTTAAAAATGCAACATGGGCACAACTGATGAAAATCAGAAGTAATTCCCAGTCTCCTTTTTTTTCCTTTTTAAATAATGATTAAAACCAGATTGTCTTTTTCAATACAAGTAACTAAACAACCAGCCAGCCTATAATATTTTATAATTCTTACTAGAAAATCAAGAGTAGTAAGACTCTTGCCATGATTAGCCAAAACACTCCAAAAAAGTTCCAGCATGCAACAAGAACTGCCCTAGGCTTTGGCTTCAGAGACTTAACAGTCTCAGCCCAGTCTCATAAAATGGCCGGGAATACCAGTATTCCAACAGACCACACTGCACAGACTTTCTTCTCCTTCACATATTTGCATTACCCACACAAGAAATGCCCCAGATGGCAGGCTTAATAGGACTGGGGCACAGGGATACTCAGTTCAGCAGAACAGCCTGGGTTTAGTTCTGGGTTTTGTGATATTTGAAATCTGCCTGTAAAGTCACACTAAACTGAATGGCTTGCTTAAATTTTGGCTGCTTGAGCCAGTGATTACTTGAAAATCTCAGCTTTAATCTGGAAAAATGAGTATTTTCTCAGGAGCACTGTTGTCCAGAAACCTGCCAGCATGAATCACAAAAGCACAAAACACAGCAGGTAAATAAAAATATTGTTTTTAAAGATCTTCTGTATTTTTAAGCTAATCTTACATGGTTTTGAGGGGTGAGATTGTTTACTGAAGGATTTTTATGTTGATGGGTGGCAACACAATTCAGGCCTCACTATTACAGTGTTTAAATCAACCTGAGCTATTGTGAAAAAAACATGTCAAGAGAACAAATACCCTTTTAAGTTATGCAAAATGAGGGAATGGCAACCTTTGGCATAGGAGGAGTAAAAAAAACCTGAGAGCATTTGGGATCAGCAGCCCCTTCATTTTACTCAGCTGCAACCCGAACAGCAGGACTACAACCTTTATTCCATGGTGTACAGCTTTGTTATTTTCTCCTTCATGCTTACATAAAATCTCCATCATACTTATTTTGTATTTTTAAGAGGCAAGTTTGAAACACGGAGCTGATTTGAATCAGGTGTCTTTGTATGTGTTGGCAGGCAGTGCAGCCGAACAGGAATGGTTCTGCAGAGCAGAGCAGTTGGTGCTGAGGCCCTGACATGCACTGTATACATGTTTTGGGGGGGGGGGGGAGCTATTTTGGACTAGCTGTAAATTGTGGCTTAGACGCTGTCTAGGAGTGTATATTTCACTTAACTTCATCAGAAGGATACCCACATTGCACACACATACTGCAAGGAGGTTTGATGCTGGTCAGGGACCAGAAGCCAGGACCTTCCTAGAAAGAGTGTCCTGCAAAGAACAGCTCTTCTAGGGGCCAAGGCAGCCTCCCTGGGCAGCGGTGATCTCAGCAAGTGTAGCCATTTCTCAGCCACAAGTGATTCCAGCTCTTGTGATTCAGCTCTGTGTGAGATCACCCGAGACAAACTCAGGGACAGAGAGACAGGAGCCGTGTGTGGCAGCTCCACAGAGGCAGCTTTATTGTCCAGCAGCCCCTGGGAAGGGCAGCCCAGGGACAGCAGCTCCCTGATTCAGGGCAGACCCAGGGCCTTTCTATGGGAAAGGCAGGGGGTGGGGGGTAGAACCCAATTTACCAACTGGATACAAGGCATTAACATACAGAGAAACAAGGCATGCTGGGGGTGGTTCAGTCTCCCACAGTAACCTAGAGAGAGGTTTCTTATCTCTGAGTCCTTTTGCCCTCAGGCTTCTCTCCTCCAAAGGAGAGCAGAGGATTCCTGAGTCAAAGGCTCACAGCCCTCCACACTTTAGGACTGCTCTGTAGTGTGAAACGTGATATAGTAAACGGGGCTGATTTGAAGGAGAAATACAATGCCACTGTGAGTTCAAATACTAATGTAGACACAGCCATTATCTCTGCAAACAGCCTAGTACAGTCCCATACCACATTTCACCCTTTCAAGGGATGAAAGATGTCATGGATAGCAACTGCCACACTCAGTTGTAGCAATTTAACAGGCAAGCATCTGCTCTCAGCTGAGACTTGATTCCCTCTACTGTAAATGAAGAAAGAGATGTCCCCGAGGAATTCTTTATATTAATAGATATTAGAAGACTATGTGTTAGAAGACATTAATAGATGTGAAGAAATGGACTCTAGAGGCGCTGGCCATTACTGTAAAGACAGCCTGGAAGGACACCTTACACAACATTCCTACCTTGGCAGTTAAAAGCTGATGAGCAGAAGCCCATCCTGTGTCTACAGGAGTAAGATCACCAATGAGATGCATTTCTGCTAATAAGTGGCTGTGATTCTAGAACTGAAATAGTTTTTGATTAACTGTAATTTCCCATATTTTGTATTTTCAAAATCTGTAAAGAAGAGCTTAAAGTTCAAGTTTTCCTCTTTTTTTGTATGTATGCAGTTTAAGAAAGGCCTTTTTTCTGTAACTGTTTATTCATAGTCTGGATGGAATCAGTGTTCAGATTAGTCTGAGAAATAATCTCTTTACTGAAGTATATATAAAGTATAATTTTTTTCCCTACTGCACCTTAATCCAATGTTTTCTCTGCAAGTATTTTCTGACTGGCAGTAGAGAACATCAGTGAGATTTTTCTCTGAGATCACTACATTTATGTCCCTCTAGTATTCTGATATTTTCAGGATTCAAACCTCTCTTCCCACATAAATATAGTAAGACATTAAGTTATTATGGCCTAGTTTTCTTGGACTGTAAATCTTCAGCATAGTGGCGTAACAGGTATTTGGTCTGTTGGTCAACAGTACAGGTTTTGCCACTTCAACTCACTGCTGTGCAGCAGCAGGACTGTGACACAGAGAGACAAATCTGCAGAACTGTCTGGTCAGCTTCATCAGCACAGAAGCTTAGACACATTTGTGTGCTTCCAAAGTGACTTAATTGGTATTTGGCTTTTATTCCTCTTAGATAGCACAAAAATTTTCAATCTAACAGTCAATATCAGCTGTAGCAATTTTGTCCTTTGTGGGAAAAAAACTTGGAATACCAAACCATAACCCCACATGACAAATTACTACTTTAGTCATCTGTGGGTTTATTTTTAAATGTAAACTCTGAGGCAGAACAAATGGAGAGGAATGTGAAAGACAAATCACTTCTAACCAGTGGAGAAATCCAGAGCCTGATACAAACTGCACGCATCAGTTTACAGCAGTGCAGAATCACACCCACTGCCTTTGGCTGGGACTGGCTAGTTTTTAAAGGGACTTGAATGTTCTATGTTTTGTGCTCTTGTCCACTACAGCTTTCCGTGGGCACTATTTTCAACAAGGAAGGGTCCTCCTGCTTTAGGCACAAAGGCAACATCCCGCAATTAATCAACAAGAATAATTACACTAATAAACTGCTTTCAACCTTTTGATTTACTACTACTCAATCCTGCTGCTGTGATTGTAGTCCATGTCAGTGGGGTCCAGGGCATTCCAGGCAGCAAGGTTCTGTCAGGAAATAGTGTTCTGTTAAGCCACAGTTGTTTTGTTCACATCATCTGAGATATCATAAACCTTTGCTAAGGGCAATTGCCTTTCACAGGCACATGTCCCAGGAAAGGGATGTTAGATGTTGCAGGTTTCCATCCTTGGACAAACTATAAGACTGCCGGGTTCATTGAGCAGTCCTGGAACTGACATAACTTTTGGAATTCAAAAATCATTGGTTGTGGTCTGATTTAGACCAACATAAAATTCAGAAAAAAAAAAAAAAATTAACCTGTACATCAAAAAGCCCTGCTTTTCAATCACCTGTACCCCCAGTGCCTTCCTTTTTAGAGGGTTATCTGCATAAATCCCAGGGAAGAATTGTGTAGCACAGAGAAAGGAGAGTACTAGTTTGGATTTGTGTTTAGAGAAATGAAGAATATGGTACTTAATGGGAGTGTCCTATCAGCTTAGCTCAGTAGGGTCCCACATGGCACAGTTTGAATATACACATTGGTACGGGGACTGAAAAGTAGCCTGGTGATTTTAGGACTTTATGTTACAAACAGCAGAATTCCAGTGAAGGTTTACAGATCCCCAGAGTTGCTTAGCAGGTATGTCAAATGAGGATCTAGAGTAACACAAGTACACTGGAGGTCAGAAGTGCGAGGAGCCTTTGGTCACTGGAGCCTGATTCCAGCACAGAATGTGAACTGCCGTCAAGTCCATGCCCAGGGATGTTGGAGTGAGCCAGCACAGAGCTGCCACTGATGTGAATCTCTGCGTCTATTCTGTACAGGTTGGGTGATGTTGAACTGATCACGGCCCTTCTGTATTCCCTGGATCCCTAGGTGTCTCTGGGCCTTCTTACTGCTGAGTGCACTTCCTCTGGGGCAGAACTGAATCTCAAATGCATCCACCTTTTATTGACCTGTGAATTTTGGCAAACACAAGAGAAGAAAGTGAAATGGTACAAGGATAGCTAGAGAAGTTAACTAAAAGAAAGACACTGAGGTGCTGGAATGTGTCCAGAGAAGGGCAATGAAGCTGGTGAAGGATCTAGAGACTAAGTCCTATGAGGGGCCAATTAGGGAGCTGGGGGTGTTAAGCCTGGAGAAAAGGAGCCTCAGGGAGACCTTACTACTCTCTACCACTACTTGAAAGGAAGTTGTGGTAAGGTGGGGGTCAGTTTCTACACCCAGGTAACAAGTGACAGGACAAAAGAAAATGGCCTCAAGTTGCAACAGGGGAGGTTTAGACTGGAGCTTAGGAAAAATTTCTTCACTGAAAGGGTTGTCAAGTACTGGAACAACCTGCCCAGGGAAGTGGTTGAGCTATCACCCCTGGAGGTACTTGAAAGACATGTATATGTGATGCTTAGAGACATGGTTTAGTGGTGGAGTTGGCAGTGCTGGGTTTATGATTGGACTCGACAACCTTTAAGATCTTTTTCAACCTAAACGATTCTATGAGCTGAAAATATAGTAACTTTGAGGCTGATAAAATGTAGACAAACGATTTTGAGACAGAATTATGAGATAACAGGTGTCAGGGGCTATCTGGATGTGAAACAGAGTAAGAGTTTGCAACAACATCCAAAAAGAAGCCTGTGAGCTCTGCACTGCAGCGGGTCAGCGACTGGAAACTGTTGGCCCATTCCTGCGGCTGGGACCACACGTCACACGCAGTTGTAGGCTTGCTGATAACAGAAATATGCCAACAGTTTGGCAAGATTTCAGAGAACAGGACCGGGGGAAGGAGATCCCTTTCAAACTCAGGATTCTCAGGCTCTGTCCATGTCAGTCTTGGCACCTTCTGTGAGTTCGGGGCCTGAGGACCTTAAAAGGATTGAACCAAATTCTTCCATAAGCTATTTCTAGATACAGAGGAACAGGTTTGCAGCAGACAACCAGCTGAGAGAATGGCAGCAAAACTCAGCTCAAACTCTGTTGCATAAGAAAGTAATGAATTAGCAAGGTGAGCAGTATCCTACTGTTTGTATTTTTGGAAAACAGTAAGGGTGATCCTAGTAAGCATGAGGAAAAGTAGGGGGAAATGGAATGACATAAGCAAGTCAAGGTAATTAGAAAAAAAATCCTGCTAGAATGCAGAATAATTAGTCCCAAGAGTCCTGTTATTGAAGTCCTGTAAAATAGAAAGAGAAGAAAACGAGCAATCCCACACTGACAGAGGGTAGGGAACTGTAAATCTTCATCTTTTGATTTCTACATAAAATTTCTGAGAAGGAGTCCTTTATTCAACCTTTATTCAAAGATTTTGCCACAACTATTCTAATCCTACAATAGTTTTTTTTTGTGTTTTTTTTTTTGTGGGTTGTGGTTTTGTGTTGGGTTTTTTTTTTTTTTTTTTTTGGTGCCTTGGCCATAAAAAATAAAAACTGAAGGATTTGTTCTCATGGCTCTAAGTCCAAATTCAAGTACAGTTTCTTGGGTTTCTGTGAGGTGGGGTGGGGATGTCCCTTTTTTTTAAAGGAAAGCTATCCTTTACCTCTCACTTTTTTCCACCTCTCTCCTCCCACCTGTGCGCAGGATCTGGGTATTTAAGCTAGGTATTTAATTCAAATGTTTGTCTGCACAATGTTAGTAATTAAATCCATGAGCTTAGGCAGTCATATGAACTCAGCATTCTTTTCTAATGAGAAATTACATAATCATTTATAGTCTGAACTGCATCTGTCATTTGAATCTGTAGTACTTCTTACCACAAACACACTCATCCTGCATATGCTTATATTGATTCACAAAAATAATAATCTCATTAACTTGTTCTCAGTATAGGAACAATGGATCTCTCGTGCCCTCAAAGCAACTCTTAAAACTGTTTGAAGTCTTAAAGTGAAATATAACAACTCATAAAGAGAAGACAGTATATGAGTCACCATTCACAAAGAATTTAGTGCAGCAACTTTGAGCAGTGATTAGTATTCATGATCACAAATTTTAAAAAGTTGTTAAACGGATGAATTTGCTCAGGAACACTAAAAACTTCTGAAATTATTATATAATGAAATAAAGAACAAGTTTCAGTCAGAATTGTATTTGGCTTAGACTGTGGGAAATGGAAAATTCAGATCCAAACTATTTCAGAATGTTTTGTGAAGGTTTATGTTAAAACCTGTCTTCTGAATTGCCCAAGCAACATGCAAACATATGCTCTCAAAAATACTTCTCACAGACTACAGCAATATTCTAATTTATTTTCCCTTCTCCATCTTCTCTGTACTCTCTTATACACTCATATATTCTCTTACACTATTTATAGTAATAAACATTTTATAAAGGACATTTTTTTGTTTTAATGTTTGAAGTTTGGCATCAGATAATAATTTCTAATAAGTGGAGGAACTGAAAAATCCCATCTTGCTGAATGAGTCTGTATCTAGCAACCACTAGCTGGGACATACACAAACAGGAATATCAACTGGTGGTTTTGTCATGTGATCTCTTCCACTGCTCATACAAATATAGAACATGACCATAAAAAGTAACAGAACATGCTCTCTGCAAAGTAATTTATTGCAGTTGATGCTAGATTGGTATGCCAGCTGGAATTACCTTCCTGGCTCCTACTATTTTTGCATATACAGATAATAAAGGCTGTGTACTGCAACAGATTCCAAATGAAAAAAACAACATTATTAACAAGAATCAAAGCTCCAAAAAAGCAACTTTTAGCATTCTTGACTGTTTGAAAATGTTTGCTAGTGACTCATAGCACAAGTTAAAGAGCTAAACGAATTCTAGGACTTCACCATTTTCATAGAGAGAAAAAAACCCCACTTTTTGTATGATATATGTTTCTCTCTTTGCTGAGCACAAAAATAACCAAGGATTATTATAGATACAGGAGCTTTCTTTTTGTTTTAATTCCTTATTCATTAGTTTGTAAGCTGCAAGAGCTGAGCTAATTTATTTTTCCGGCGCGTTTTCCCCTCCCTCTTTTTTTTTTTAAAGGCACCATGTATGACATCCCAACATGACAGGAACTCAGTAAATCCCCTCAGTCTCCACACCGCTGTCTCTGAATGTCTACAAAGCTACTATGCCATAATCGCAACTCACTGGCTCATTCACAGCTTTACATTATAAAGCAAACAGTCTAGACAGCTGAATGACAGAATTACTCTCTTTTCTCTTGCATTTATAGATATGCTGTCATCTTCATTTGCTTTTCTCTACTCTGTGCATTCTGATACACTAATGATCAGCTTTCCTGTTTGGATTCCACACTCACTCCATGGCTCTAGGCTATAAATACAACCAGAGCCAAGATGACATCACATCAATAAGGTCCTGGGGGAGCAGGGGGCAGGACCCCTATTTCTTTCCTTCTCCTGGGTTAGCTGGTGATTACCAGCTTTTTCAAAATGGTTAACCAATGTGACTTTACAATAGAATTTTTTTTTCCTCATTGAGATGGAGATATAAAAAACCTAATGCATGGAACCATCACTCCCTGCAGTGGGAAAAAAATATTCAATTTGTACAGAATAGGCAGCCTTCAATTATTTTCACATCTGTCCATATTGTAATTGAGTGTATCTGTCCAAAAAAAATATATGCAAAAACCAGAAAAAGAATGAACGACAGTATGTGCTTTGATGTCTATAAAAATGTGTAGGTAACAGTCTTTAAAAAAACTTACATAACTGGACTGGATTTGTTCTCACTGATAAAGGAACTTTAGTCTGTAATATTCCTGGTATTTTAACTTTGGAATGATGTGTACACACACATCATGTGGCACTTCCTCCATGCTAAAAGACAGTTAAATGATAAAAGTGTTCTTTCTTGCCTTCAACAAGCTGCAGAAATCTATGCAAGCCTGATAATGTGCAACTAAGACACACGGATATGGATGGCCAGCTCTGGTGATATTTAAGACAAGGTTTTTATTACTTGTTGCTTTTTTTAATGCTTCTGTAACAATCATTCTGTATTGCTGGAGAATCTTTTTACCTCTTTTTTTTTTTTTTTTGTTCTGTTTTAGTGTGTTTTGTTGACATTTTAAAATGAAAATTTCTAAGCCTTGCAGTTGAAAAACTCTTAACCTTGATCTCTGACCTGATGTCAAAAAGTTGTAAGCTTAAGAGTAGGGAGAAGCCACTGCCATTCTCACTGGAAAAGCAGAGAAAATCCTACTGATAGCATATGAGCACAGGGGGCCAAACCAGGACCCACAGCTTATTCTTGTACCAGAGCTGGGACAATCCCAACACTTGAGAACATTGCATTACATTATGGGCCATCGGAAACTGTTCACTGGGGAATATTTTACCTATGAGCATGTAGAATTTTGTGGGCCACTGGGTGCAATTGTATTCACAGCCAATATAAATGACTGCTCGAGGCCTGTACCAATGGGAATTTTGTCTGTTCTGTGTGAGCCATGACCCACTTTTACTCACTGAGATCAGGGACAGCTGGAAAAGCAACTGATCCCTTCTTGTTTGGAACTCTAAAGTCTCGCCTGGAATATCTATGCTTTTTTTTTTTCTTTTCCTTGAGTACCCTTGCCGTTAAAACATACTCATTAGAAAAACTTATAATTTGTGTCTTTAAGAACAACAGTGACAGCAAAACGTCAATAAATTATACCATGTGCAGAGAGCTCTGGTTTGCAAAAATGGAGCTTAATGAATGCACTTTGGAGCAGGGAACTAGTGGGAAAAAGCAAAATGGAAGGCCATGATGAGACTGTGCAAGGGAAGACTTCATTCTCTGCATACTCCAAGAAGGAAGGTTCAAGGGTGGTCCCACAGAAGAGCTACATGATTGCTATTCCCAGGAATGATACAGCGCTATTGGCCATGAGCCTTCTAGAAACTACAAATGAGACTCATAACAACTCCACAGCTTCCCTGAGCTTTCTAGTGAGGGGAGGATTTAAATAGCTGCCACTAAAGCAAGTATATAAATCAACTTGATAAAAGTTGATTTTTCATTTTCTTGACAAAATGTTTTGCCTTCCTTCCAGAATTGGCCTAACCTGGACCTCAGTTTGGGGAACACTGAGTGTATGGGCCAATACTGGCTTTTCTCTCACTAGTTTATACCCTGACTTCAATGTCTACCATGCAGCATCCCCTGGGGCCATTCTATTCCATGGTATTTCCAGCTTCCAGAGAAAGACTGATCCCACTCACAGCTGTAAAGTGGAAACCTCCTTTGCTTTCTTTAATGATCTTATATGTGTTGGTACAGAAAAGGTTCTTAACCCTGCACCACAGCTTTCTGATTATGACAGCACTATGCTTTTAAAAGTGAAAGCAGGCGTCGAAGTGCACTGTATAAATAAAGGAACAAACAGCAGCAAATGCAGGATCGATAACAAATGGCAACACAGGCTTTTTCATACACTGCCTCTTGAAACTCCAGGTCACTTTCCTTACCTCTTGAGGCTCTTGACATTGAGATGCTAACACCAAGAAAGATCTCTGCGCTTGGAAAGCAGCACGAACCATCTCTGCCTGTAACAAAAGGAGGAATATGAATTAAACCTTAGCCTGTAACCTCCAATGCCTCTCTGTTGCAGCTGAAAGTCAAGTGTGACAGCTCAAATCTTCCTTGCTGCTCCTCATCTAAATCACAGCAACACTGACTGGAAGAAATGTATTAAAGTACTGGCTTAGCCATAAATTTTTTTTACACCTAAGGTTAAATTCCCTATCTTCTTCAGAAAGGAAATAAAATGAGTTGATAAGCAGGCTTTTAGTTATAGTTCCTTCGCTTAGTCACAGGAGGACTTAATTTTAAAACTTCACAGTACATCTAGGAATTTTAATCGTGGTGCTTATACCCAAGTGCATGGCAAGAACTTATTACTACTGGGAACAACAACCTGCAAGCTTTGTGTTGAACTGCAGCTTAGGCTGTGGAGATGTTTAGGATGAGTTGAGCTTGGCACATTTGCTGAGGGACTATGCTGAAATTCATTCCTTCCCTGTGAACTGTGGGCAGACTCTTAAGATCACTGGTCATGAGAGATGGTGGCTGAAGTTTTTTGGGCAGTTTTCCATTCACTGAGCTCCAGAATTTGGGTTAAAGTTCCACCTGACAGCATGCCTACATGTTACCAGTATGGATGGGTGCTAAATTTCTACACTCCTGGGTGTTTCCTAATGTTCAAATTTCTGGTCTTTTTTGTTTATTTGAACCCTACACATTTTCTGTACATTCTGAATGATACACATTGATTAGAATCAGTATTTCAGTGTCACCTCTACCTCATCCAGGTGGATGAGTAGTGACTAGGAGAAAGTATTACTGGTATAGAAAAGAATTATTCATAACTAGTATGTATTGCTAAATAAAAAAACAAACCAAACCAAGTGCTGTTAAGCTAATCTAATATGAATAGGTACATTTATGATCACTTTGCGAAAGGGTGGGGAAGCTCACGCTGTTTTTCCTTGGGGTTTTTTCAATCTAAAAAGAAAACAAGGAAATGATATATACAGGTTTATGTGGATGCAACTTAAAATACATAAAAGTCAGGAAATGTTACGTTGTAGCAAAGTAAAACAGCCAAATTGTGTTTATTCATCTTAAAATGTGATGGCATGAATAAAACATAATCTGTTAGGATGAAAGGCAATGCAAGGAAGATGGTAAAACAGACCCAGCTTGGACAGTATTTGGGGAGAATGGGATAATATGGTCTGACAGGCTGAGATTTGGAAAGCTGTAATCATCTCTATAAATAGATAAAGAAATAAATAATAGGGAAAACTTAAATTTTCCAGAGACATAAATACCATCAATAATAGCACGGTTTAGATAGACGTTTCATATGACTGGTTTTTTTGGTACAAAAATTCATAAAACAACAAAATGTGGGTTATTTTAAGCTTAGGGGGTTTTTTGTGTGTGTGAGGAGAACCTTGTAAAATAGCTGAAAAAAACCTGACGTTCCTGAGGAGGAAGTGATTATGAATCAATTCAGTGCTTCTTAAATTGCAAGATGGACAAAAATAAATCTGTAACTAAGGCTTGGTATAAGGCAAACTTTTAGAAAATAGGAAAATCAGTGAAAGAAGATGATTGGCCTAAGGAACTTAATGATTTGAATGCAGGAAAGAATGGATTTACACTGAGAATGGAAATAATCTGTGTGCACTGGGGTGGAGGGATAAATTGTAGGAAAGGGTTAGAATCTCTAAATGAACAAATAGTGAAATCAATATACTAAGAATAGGTACAAAACCCTCAAAGAGTGAGAGGAGGCCTGGATTATCAAGCAGAACTTCTTTTCAGGCATTATAACACATACAAGTGAAGGAATGATGGATAAAGGCTTTGTTGAACTGTACCTTGCACAGGAAAGTAAAACAAAGATGTATTTTTTAGCTATTGGAACAATAAAGAAATAAAGCAATGAAGTGAGGCCCTGACACTGCTCTGAAGGGCAAGTTGGGCATGTCTATATTATTCTTGATATGTAGATTATCTGTTGCTGAATAAAATGCTCTTCCCCAATTTCAAGGAAGTTGATGTACATGAAGATATTGAAAGGAGAGCTAAGGAGAATGATGGCAAATCAATGGGAATTATGTAATTTGAAAGGGAAGTCGAATATACGCAGCTCAGTGTGACAGAATCATTGGGTCCATATTATCTTTTTTCTAGACTACTGAAGACTCTGGCAGATGCAAGCACAAGTAGAAAAGATTTTAAATATATATCATTTGGAGATAGTACTAGATGACAGAAATATGCAATGACAGATTGGGTAAATATGCCCAAGAAGAGGGAGGGAAGTTATGTCAACTGATATCATGACTGTTAGCTTGACTTCAGCACCATGAACATTTAAACGAGATTTGAAACAAGTGATTAAAACAGATGAAAATTAAAAAACAGAAGAAATGACAATGGGATTACCTGTGGTTGAAATCCTTACTTTGTTTCTTAGACAAGGATAATGTGTCAGATCTAGTATATTTGGGTATCATATAAAATGCTTATTACGGGTTCTCACAGGAAACTCATACTTTGAATGGAAATAACACAAACTAGTACTAAACATGTCCAGTTGGATAAGAAGCTGGATAAGCAGAGGTAATAATAAGGTATATTACAGGTGGTGTTACTTGAGAGGAGGAAAGTTGCTGGTTGTGTTTCTCAGGGATTAGTTTTAGGAGCAATCAATATGTTTATTAGTGTCATAAGAGCAAGAACTAGGTGTGCCCTCATAAAATTCATGGGCAACCCAAAGTTAGGAGGTTTAAACATGATCAAGAAGGACTCATCACTTGAGAAGAGTAAGATAATTTCATTGGCATGGATAATATGAACTGGATAAAATTTTGCAATCCTCCCTGCTGCCCCTTTAAAACAATGCATAATTCTGGGTGAAACATGAAACTGATTAATTGGAAATGCTGAAGACTGAAAAATACAAGCATAAAAGCCAGGAAGGCAGCTTTGTGAAAAGAGCTTATGCAGTTCTACAATGGATGTGGCAAAGTATTTTTAGTAGATCTACAGAAGTGTTAGTACCATTAGAGAGAACCTTCTCTGGAATTCTGAGCACAGAATTAATACAGTCACCTATTTTAAAAAAGATGATCTTAAATCAGAGTTGATGCCGAGACAACCTACTTGGATTTTTAAAGCAATGACTATCTGTTATACAAAGATAAAATTTGTGTTTCACTTATTTTTCTTAGCAAGAGAGTGGCTGAGGAATATGACAATTCTTTCTCATAGACAATGCAAATAATAGAGAATGAAGAAAACGGTAGTGTCAGCACATGATCACAGGTCTGAAAACGGGGCCAGGAGTAATCATGGTCTCAAATTTATAAGATTTCCAACAATCCAAAAAGTAAAGTTCAGAAGGGATCTTTCAAATTCCTCTAAAGAGGAAGCCCTATTTTAAGACAGAGCTTTAAATGCTGATCAAACAGATCATAAACATGAGCAAAGAGCCCTTAGATAGAAAGTCAAGATTGTTTATTGAGTTCTTAAACACATACTGAGCTATAACATCAATGAGGTTTGAAAAATGTGTCTGTCTGGCACTTTGTCCACACTGCATTACATACACAATTTTGGGATCCCAGTGGTCACTATGGAGGCTGAAGAGGATTTTTTTTCTCCACTCTGAGTACAAAGTAACAACTGGTTTCCTGTCTCATTGTTAATTTCTTTTTGATGAAGCAAAATTTGATCAGAGGTGCAGACAGACTGTTGGATGGTACCCACTGATGCTCCTGAAAGACTGACATTCCTTGACTATGCCTCATATGTGTGTGAAAACTGTTGTTGGATGTGGAACCAGGATTCATTTCTCCTCCAGAATTGTATCACTCCTCTACTGCAGAGGGTGCCCAAGGCCACTTTCTTATAATGTCTGGGAACTGTCTTTAAGAAATCTTGTGCTATTGAGGACACACAAGCCATAGGTAACATTCTTTTGAGTTACCTGTGCTATATTTAAACAGTGGCTTCTTGCATTTTTTTATTATCCAAAATTTATCTCAAGATATTTGAAATATTCAGTTGTCAGTGGACTATATATTGATTGCAAGGCTTGTGCTACGTGTCCAAAATTTATACAGTCACGAAAGCTTTTAATTGTGTAGGGAGCAGAGCAGCCAGATCTCTCACCTTTGAATGCAAACCTCAATCAAAGGATCGTGCTAACACAGTATTTGCATTTTACAAGACAAATTTTATATGAATTCTGCCACAGTGACTTCCTTCTTTCTGCAACAGCATTAAAAACAGCTTTTAGAGTTTTACTGCTCCTGAGCATGTCGTGCTTCTTTCCCTGCACCCCTTCAAAGCAATGGAAGAGCTTCTTCTCATTAAGAATGCATTAGCTCAGTCTATCACCATTCCAATTTTTTCTTGTAGCCTTTCAAATGTGACACTTCATTGTTACCTCCTTGTGCAGGCAGCACTACACTTTTAGAGAGAGGTAACTCTTTCATGAGACCCCCCAAAACCAGTGAAGACTAATGAGTGAAAATGCACCAGAGGGGATCTTTCTCAACAACTTGTGCGGCTCAGACGAAAGACTATCATAGAACAAATCTGAAACTCTTTAATTTATAGTCAATTCTAGTAATGAAGCCTGAGTGTCAAAAATAGATAGGAATCCTGAGTAAATTTATCACAGTAGAGTATCCCACCAACTTGCACACATCTATCTGCAGACAAAACCAGTTTGGAGCAACAAGTAGCTGACGTCTAAAAACTTTGGGTAATCCTTTTGGCATTCTTGGGATTATACACAGACCCATCAATCATCAGACAGGTTCCTCAACTGAGGGGAGTATTTCGAAGGAATCAGGTTCCTCAAAGCATTTCCTACTCTGCTTTTAGCAATTTTTTCTAGAGGCTGGAGGAGATGGCTGTGACTTTGGACCTGAATACCAGGACCACGTGGCATTCCATTCACCGCCCCAATTTCCCAACTGGTAAAATGTGGAATAAGGCATCTTAATCCTTCACCTCAGGGGTGTTTGACAGCTGACTCAGATGACTGATACGGCTGGAGAGCTGAAGTTTGACATGTAATGCCACGACAGCCCAATTCCATGCCTGTGGAAACCCGTGGCTGACTATAGTGAGTGACCTCTCTGTTACCACTGCAGTAGCGGCATAGACTGGCCTCTTCTCAGTTAAGCCTGCAGAAGTTAATGGAGGAATCATATGTGTTTAGAAATAATATTTTAAATAGCAACTGGTTTAACCTTCTCTGTCATAACATAATACCAACTTCTGATATTTGTCAGAAGCCACTGCTTCAAAAATTGCCAGAGGCTCTGTGAGAGATGTCTAATGAAGACAACGCTGCTGACGCGTGTGAAGGAGCATGAGTACAAATTCCACCCAAACTTGCACTGTTTCAAATTGAATAGATGTAGATGAACTGGACCTGAATTTGAAACTACCAGTTTGCTTTGGCAAAGTTCAGTTCTCCAGAGCACATGTGGTTTTAGGATCTTCCTCTTTCTTATTTTAAATGTTCTGTTCAATTTAAGTCGACCATCACTCTGGTATCCAAGTACCAATAAATACAAATATTATTTATGTGCCAAGCAAGCTACAAGAACAAATAGGCACACGGACTCAGATCTCAAGTTACGTGTAAATTCACTAGTTGAAAAAAAATAATAAAACTAAATAGAAGTTAAGAGAAACAAACACAGGATTTCCTAATGAAATTTAGTCACTAAAAGTACCCTACTGACCTTATAATGTTAAATTTGTCAAATGTTATTGTATTTAATACCATATTTCCTCAGAGTCGTAGCATTTAAAAGCACAATGTAAATATCAGAATCCACTGTTCTGTTGTTGGAGAATATTACTCATCTGCATATATATACGCTAATATTAACAGAGGTAATTAGCAAATCAAAATACATTTCTAGATAGTAAAGAGGACACAAGGGAAAAGAAGCAGGATTTAGTGGTCCCGAGTTCAAAATGCAGTTTCTGCAGAAATAATTACGGGTCTCTTGTATCTAGCAAAAGACAAAATGACTGACAGCAAATGACAACTACAGATGGAGCTGCATTGACCCCAGCCTTTCTCTAAAATGGACAGCATTGCCAGAGGAAGAGACACAGCTTGTCTTTTACATTTTGCTTTCAAAAGCCTCTTCAAAGTGAAGTGGTGAAGTGGCTGGTGGCTTGAAGGGAGAAGAAAGAAATGGAAAAAGAACAGAGTTTAAATTAAGATGGGGCTGCCATAGAAACTATCCAGGCCAGCTAAAGAGACAGTATTTATTTTGAACAGATAATTGGCTGATAGAGATTTTAAAAAAACTGGACCAACTGCTAAAGAGTCACTGGCAGTTCTCCAAATAGACACTTTTTATTCTGGAAAATGAAAAGTAAAAAAAGAAAAAAACTGTCACCTTTCTCTTACTGGTCCATGAAGAAAATGGGGTTGAAGTTCAAGTCAAAACTGAAGTCAGTGGGAGATTTACCATTGTTTTGACAGAACCAGACACCACCTGAGATATTTTTTTTCTGTTTTCAGACAGACACATTGACTACCACCAATCAGCTGTCCTCTATACTGGGGTTTTTCGTTTTCCAACCTTCATGGCTATGTCTATATTAGGGAATTTTTGTTAAAATTTCTCAGCATTGCTATTGCCTGTGTAATCAGTGCTATCAATTGTTTTGGTGCTGGTCTCTCTGGGTGTTTATATCTGACAGTGTATTAAACTTTTGTGACATTGTGTCATGTAACTGCACAGTGCTGGTCAATATTACTTGTTTCAGAGTGGCATCTGTATTTTGGTTCATTACCTTTATTTTTTAGTAAGCTTCATGTGACTGAAACCACTCAGAGGTCTTACCTCTGGTGGAGCGCAAACCAGACTGTGCTTCCAGTGCTAATTAATGATGTAAGACAGATGGAATTGTTTAGGGTAAATTGTTGCTGCCATTTTATTTCTCCATTTGAAACATAAACTGCACAGATGAACTGGAGTAACGGGAACTGGCGTAAAGCCACCACAGTTGTTTTTACATTAATTACAATATTGTTGCCTTGGGTAAAGAATGTACATGTTCTGCACCTTTTGCACGAATAAAGTTTGCCACAGTGTTCCAGAATTTCCTCTAAACACTCAATTTTGAATGACATGCGTCCCTCTGATTGATTTCAAGGGACTGTTAACTTTAAAACCTAATGAATACTATTTAAATGTCAGATTTGTTAATTCATTAATTATTAATATTAGCAGCAGAAACAGTCAATTATTTTGTTCATCTGTCACTGTTTCAAATGGATATAAATATTTTGCTTTAAAGCCATTGCAGCTACTTATTACTGCCAAGTGAAGCAATAGGAGATCATAGTCTCCAAAAATGTCTCAAATAAACTTTGCCACCCATACGAGAGGAAGAACAAGGCCAGATCAAAGCTGCTGACTAGCTGATGCTCTCCTAAAGCTCAGGCTGCCTTTTGTCTTCCAGATTCACAAATTCTTGAAGAACCTCTTTGACAACAGCCAAAAATCTGCAACTCCCTTGACCTCTGTTCATTTCAACTTTTACACAGAATTTCCAAAAATAGATGTAATGTACCGATAATTAGGGATTCCAGAAGATTCAGCATAGAAAATGATGAGAATTGTGTGCAAAAATAAAAAGTCCACTCATTACTCAAGATATGGTCTATTTACAGATTAAAGTGTTGGGGGTTTTTCAACACCTTTTTTTTTTCTGAGCAGTTTTGAAAATGTTCAAGAATTCAAGTCTGCCATTTCCATCGCAGACTGCTGTCTTCTGCAAAGGGCCAAGTCACCTACTGGAGATTTCCCAGCCAGCTCCCTGCACAGCACACAGTCATGATCTACATTTAAAGGCCTCCGCATCAGCAGAAGTAAAAGGTGCTGTTGTCACATTGCAGCACCTGATCTAGATGTAAGCCCCCGATCCCTGGTGCTTCTCTACAGACTGGACACAGCCGCAGAATTGTTTGTCAGCTGTGAGGGATTTTTGCTGTCATTTTCTGCCAGTGTAATATGCAATTAGTGATCCTCACAGAAACAAACAACAGACAGAAAGAGCCAAACATTTTAAAAACAAGTATAAAACCACCATAGGAAAAAATGGCTTCTCTCCAATCCAGAGGAAGCATCACTAAAGTCTATACCAGGCCACCATTGTTGGCTGGAGCTTCGAATAACCAAGGACTGTCAAGAACATATTTTATGCACGTTAGGGCATGAGTGACAGCAATCAGTGATAAGCGGGATTTGACTTGCCTCGAATTTATTAAAAACCCTAGGACTCCTGAGGTAAAAGGCTTTTCCAGGGGGAATATATTTAAGTAAAAACTTTACATGAATGTTCTTTGTATCACATGTCAAAGGTTATGCCATAACAAAATGGTAATTTTTTTTTGGTAACCTGTATTAGGGAGAGTAGACAGAAAGCACCCCAACCTGCATAGGGAGGAAGTTGGCCACAGGGTCCCTGACAGAGCTCTTACAGCTCTTCATCCTGACTAGCCTAGCAAAACAAGCAGGTTTCTCCAAGAGAGATGGCAAAGGGAAAGTTGCTCAGTTCAGGATTTCACTGAAGAACAGAAAGTGGGGTACACTGAAGTTTCACAGCCCTTCGAAGCTTCTAGTTTCTTCTGTTACCTGGAGCTGCATTATACATCTCTGAAAATGTGCATTACTTCTTTAAATAAACAGGAACTACATACAAGGTTCTGAAGTGATGAAGTCCCAACTTTGTTATTAACAAGATGAACAGTTTTTTAAATTCAGATGCCTTTTTTTTTCCCCATGAACATCTGAGCTCAGAATTCTTTGGAGGACCTGGTTGCCAGCGTTGAGGAACTATTTGTGGAAAGACCTCATTTCCCTGAGGAAAAGCAAACCTACATTTCCTCCATGGAACATATCCTGCAAGCCAGCACATCAGAGAACCACAGAGATCTCAGGGCCTGCAGGTCCCATTGTGATCTGCACAAACATGCTTTTGCTGCTCTGGTTGCAGGTTGCACTCTGGTTATTCCTCTGATGGACTGTTTTGCCCCTGAGGCTGCTGCTAAGCAGCCCCACTGTCCATCCCCAGCTATTCTGTCAGAAGCCCTTCTCAGTGAAGGTGCAAATCCATACTAAGGAAATTTCAGAAAAGACTACAGTTTCACAGGCCTTAGGATGTCATTCATGCGTCCCTGATTTAATAAATACATGTTCTAGGAAGTTCAGAAGTTCCTCTCTGTAAATTAAAAAGGTTACAGCACTTCTTGAGATATTACTTAAAAACATTCCTCTGGCAGTGTCTGACGAGCACCCTTCTGAAGAACTGATTTTTTGACTTTCCCTGTTTGACAAACACCAAGTTGCCTAAAAAGACTGGAGACCTGCTAATTTCTAAGGAATTGTACTATCTTTAGAGAGGAAGCTTGGAAAAAGGGGTTCTTATATTGAAAAGATTTTTCATATGTTCTGCCTCTCATGCGCTTCAAGACAACTGGTGGCATTGCCCCTATACCTCACTCTGCAAGCACTCCCACTGAGCTCCCTGAAAGCAACTCAAAAGTTACAAGTCTCCTTGTAAATTCACTTCCACTTTTATCACCTTGAAAGAATCCCAGGCCCCCAACCAAAATTTGCTATCATGGAAGTAAGTTCAAAACTTAAAGCTCAAACATCTATAATAGTATTTAATATTTCTTCCCACCTGAACCATATTTTCCTTTTCAGAGGTGCTAAATAACAAAAGCCTACATGTACTTGTAGAGGGAGCCTCAGCCTCTCTGAAAGGCAAGGATATGACTGAAAAACAGATCTGAACTAAGATTCTGTTTTTTAAACAGAACATGTATTAAAGCAACATGAAAGAGGTATTTCAGCCCCAAAGTTCTACATAAAGATCCTAAATGAGTCTTTTTACGGTATCTCTGGGATTTAAACTAAAACACATAATTGAACTTATGAAACTATGCACCATTACTTAAACTGCTTTGCAGTTCAGATTAAATGTGGAAATATATAGTTCAATTTATGGGTGTCAGTAGACTAAAAGAAGTTAGCAGTGACACTGACATGGTTTAATCTGTCCTAATGGACTCTTCAACATTCAGAAATGTGACCATATTGATCATGCAATTCATACTGGATAAAAAGAGGCAATGCACATTTGTGGCCACATTATACCCTCATCACTCCTGACAGCACTCCCAGCTTATTTAAAACAACATTCAAACCGCACACTGGTTTCCCTTGTGGCTTAATTCTCATTATTCACTGAACTCCTTTTTACTAGAAACTGACTGAAGAGCCAGATTCTGAGCTCATTGTTTGGTTTTTTGCTGACGACAATGAACGGCTTTCTCAGTTTCCAAGCCCAGCATTTCTATACACTCAAAACAGTTGCAACCACCAACTAGCAAAATAAAAGCAGGTCAGGGCTGGGGAGGCAGACGAGTGAAAAGCGTGTACACGTGCTCTTCAGAAAGAATGAGACCGAAAATTAATAAAAGACTTACTCAAAGCCTGTAGCAACAAATGACATCATTCAAGCATGTGTCCCAACACAGAAAAAAATGGGGGGGGAAAAAAAAAGCTTTCATGGATGTATATTTCTCACCTTGAAACAAATGGGTTTAAATTACATTACTACTCCAACTCATAATTTTCACCAGACAAATAAGAACTACGAGCACCAGTAAAAAGAATTTTTGGTCACAAAAGGTTCATGCTGATGACAATTGCAAGGATGCTGTCTTGGTTTTCCTGATGGATCAAGATAGTGTAACTTGGCGGTGGTTCACTAGAAATTACTGCTGTGAGAGCCACACACCTCAGTGTTGTGAGGCTGAGTGCCTGAGATGACTGCCACCTATGCCCTTTAGATAGATCCTGGACTGCTTTAAAACAGAGAGAAAAGTAGAAGTCTGATTACCAAGGCTTCCTCATGGACCTCTGTGCCAGCTCCATATTTCCAACCCTCCCTAATAAGTTTTATCCTGACTTTACACTAGCAAGTGTCCTAGGCAATGGCTTTGCAACAGGCTTGTGGAAACACGCTCACACTGTGTTTGTGGCTGTGAGTGCAGGTGGTTCACACTCTAAAGCTATCAGTGATTCAGCTCACTCTTTTAGCCATGTAATTTCATCACCTTATGATTTCTGGTTAAGCTGATGCAGTGGTTTCCAACTTGTGGAACACTTATGCCTCTAGTCTGTACACTGCTTCTTCTGGAAAACCACCAAGATAAACTGTTTTCCTGCCAGTTGACTCAAATATTCTCTTAAAGGGCTTCAATGAAGAAAACTTAGAGAGGATACCAAAATTAGCATGAGCAAAAGCATATGATCAGTTCTGACTTTGACTTCAAGTGGCCAAAAATATAATGTGTGCCTTGATTAATTGCTCCATTCACTAAGTAAATTGATTGGTAAAACATGGACCTTATATCTAGCCTGAACACTGAGTATTATTTTGAATTCATCTGGTCAATTAAAGAATCCTTCATGATCAGATTTTTTTCTTAAGAGCAACTTATCTAACATTTTCTTGGGCAAACATGATGGATTTTTCTTTGGTTTTGCACTGCATATGAAGTTTGCCACTCAAATAATTCTGATACCTTTTTCTAGCATCCTTGGGAGACCAGAAAATCTCACTGTACTGGGTAACCATATACACATATAATCCTTTTTAGTGGGCAATAGTTTTAGACCTTGGTCTAAATGGCCTGTAATGGTCCCTGATCAACTGCACTACTTTGAAACCAACTGCTTATGGATTAAGTCAGGAATTACTCCATATGCAAAGAAACCCCATGAAAACAGGTTATGACTAACTCTTGACAGCCTCGAGTGTTTGTATTTCTGGTTTCTTATGTTTCTGAGGAAATGCCATATGGAATGTTCTCATTATATATTCCCACCACCATCCCTCCTAAATTTACAGGTGCATGTTTCTCATGCCAGCAATACACAACTAAATGCCCAGTACTGGCCACCATGGCATTTATTTTTCAATACTGTCTGTTTGACTTTCATCTCTTCCTCACCTTTTTAAATAATAAGAAAAACAGGTGGTATGTACTTCAATGTCAGTGTCAAGAAACTAACAGCCCAATCCAGGCCCCATCAAAATTATTGGAAAAACTCCCACTCCTTCAGGGGGTGTTGTTCTAGACATGGAATGGACAGGTCCTTCATGCTCAGGAGCCATCTTTATTCCCACACAGGTGTCTTACAGTCCAACAGGTGCAAGCATGTCTGCACACCACTGCACCTGACCCAATAAATCCTGCTTGTTTTGAAAGCCAGATTCAATCCCTAGGCCACATGGGAAGTTGTCCTTTGGAATAGAGCAATCAAAAATTGTAAAACTCCTGGAAATGTCAGGTTTTTTCTAAACTAACCTTTATATTAGGTTCCTTTTGGCTGGATTGTATATATTGCATTTCCATCTTTCTTCTCCTATTAAAGTGAACATTCTTTATTGCTTATGTTATGAAGTATCTTGTAGTACATATATAGAGTGAGAAACACAGCTGAATTAGCATTACAAAGTCAACTTTAACACTGACAGATTTCCAAGGCTGATGATTTGATTTGATTTGATTTTCCCTTTTGGTGGACAGCACTACCATTTTCTACACTTGAAACTCTTTCTCTCAGCTGAGTGCACTTTGTACGCTGTCAAAAATACCTGTCTTTTTATTCTTTTTTATGTATTCCATTTTTCCCAGTCCTGCAGCAGCACCTTGGTTTGGTGTTTATTCCACGTGGCAGAAAATACCTCTCACAGAAATGCAAAGGCAGCCTGACAGCAAGCTTCTCTTTGGGCATGTTGACATCATCCTCCTCTCTGAGCTCTAATTCAACTTTCAACACAATGCCTAAAACCGCACAGCCTCTGAGCACAAAAGATGAACACGAGAATACACTTGTGGATTCTGTTGCCCTGTAAGCAAATTGCCTTGTTAATGAGGAATCAGTCAAATAATGGGTTTGATAGTCTGCATTTAGATTAGCTAAGATAAAGTGCAAAAGTGGTTTTTTTTTGGTGTAGCACAGACAGCAGCACATCCTGTTCAAAGTTCAGGGCTATGAACATCATTGACTAATTCTTCAGCATCTCTTACATGAAAAGACAACATGCAGCTATTTCATGTGTCGTAACTACTCTTTGGAAAAAAAAAGAGGAAGGTAGGATTTTTTAACCTCACTGACAGTCCAAACCAGAGTGGCACTTTGCAAAGTACATATATACCTCATAAAACATATCTCCTGCTTTCAGCTCTTTGTTTATATTTACGTGGACTTTACTGGGAAGAAGAAGAGAAGAATGTCACTGCTTTCATGTAATAGTTAAGGAAAAGAAACTCTCTGGGTATGTGCATACAACATTTGTGGGGTGGACATTGCTTTCTCTGCTCACTATGATAAGAAACCAGTGCATGGACACAGAGAATTCCTGCAGATTGGATAACGTGCTGTGAATTACTTCTCCGTGCCACCTTGTTCACGAAGTCATACGTGTAATGGATTGCATCTAAACTCTCTTCCAATAAGGAGCAAGTGAACCAACAACCACTTTATTTTTGAATGCTCCAAGCTGTTTGAGACCTTCTCTTGAGCTCTGCATTTCAGCAGCTGGAAGTTGATGGAAGAGAGGAGGGAAAAGGCGTCCATATTTTCATCATTTTCCATTCCAAGATAAATAGCTTGGATGAGAGAAAAGGGAACATAAATGAATCACACAGACAATCTGTTCTTTCAACTGCTGGGGTTGGGAGGTTAAAAGATTTTTACAAATACACATTTTTTAAAAAGGCAAGTATTAGCTTATGTGTTTGACAGAAGGCTGTAATTATGCTCTGCTCTGTACCACATAAAATACTAAAATATGGAAACGTGAGGTTATCTATCCTTCTCTTGTAGAACCAGTACATTCTCTTCCTATCTTGATGTCTCATCTGGTACATTACTCAAACTCAAGCCAAAGTGCTCCACCACTTGAGAGCACATAAACAAAAATAATGTGAAGAAGCTCATAATAAACACATTACAAAAAACTTGCTTCTTGGCCTTCTAAAGTCTTGCTTGCTTTGCTTCGACAAGGCGAAGAGCCCATCAAACCTGCTTGACCAGCTTCCTCACTGGGTAGTGAAAAAGTAAAGGTAGACTGTGTCTTCCACAAGCAGCTCTTTGTCATCCTTAACACATTTTCTGCAGTGCTGGATTCATGACCTATGCTGTAGAGTCACAATCTGTTTTATACTGATTTTGAATTTCCCTCATTCTGACAGAAGGATGGTTTGGTGTTGGCACATATGGTGAGTCAGCTTCAGGACTGCTATAACCTGTAATAGTTGGTGACAGCCTCCAAGACACTGGTGTGTCAGGCCAAAGACAGCTGGTTGGTAGCAGTCCTGGCCACATTCACTCTCTCGCTGACTTCACATGCTCTACAGTTATGGCATGAACAGCAGAAACTGGTTTCATAAAATCCGTGCCTGTAGGGACTTTGCATTTCATAGAAATATCCATATAATCACCAGATCTTTATTCCACAGAGACAGAACAGGGAAAAGAGCTTACATGTTAAGGGTAATTTGGTTTAAAATGGAGTATGTAAAAACCTAACCATTCTCCCTGTCTTTTAAAAAGTGGTTCATTTCTTCAGTGCAGTTGACTTCAGAGATTCGCCACTATGTGTACCGTAACTTGAATGAGAAATATGCTCCTCTCAAGATTGAGCCTAAGCAGAACTCTGATAAACTAATCTTTGTAAAATCCACGGTGCTGCTGTGTTTAACAGAGCCAGAAGCTAGCTATTAGTTCTTTTTTATGGTTTGTTTGTTTTGTTCTCTTTCAACAGACCTTTTAGAGTACAGCATGCTGAAAAATAGGAATGGGGCTTCCCAGCAGATATCAGTTATGTCTGTATTCTTCCTTTTGCCAGGCACACAAACCACACAATCGTTACAGCCATCAGCACAAAACACATCATGTTAAATCCCTCATTTCTTTAGCATAATATGAAGTCTCTCTTTCTCTCATATTACCCTTCTGGTCCATCAGGTATGTGAGGTTTTTCAAGGCAACAGGTGTTTTTTGAAATAAAATACAACCTTCCCTTCAGCTCATTATGGGAAAGAGACAGCAGCTGCAAGCATAATGCTGAGGACACATGGTCTATAAGACACCCAGAAGAAAAATACTCCTTGTTCCACTTGTTAAGGTAAAGCACAGATGTTGCTTCAGTGATAAACATGAGCATAAGGCAACCACAGTCTGCTCCACGTTGTAAATTCAGAATCTAAGATTTCAGAATATTTAGTAGGCTGCAATCAGAATCACCAGTTTCTTTATGTAAGGAAAGCTAATGCAATGTCTAAGCTCATAGCACTAACAAATATTCAAGTATCACAGCTTGCATTACGCTATCATCAACAATATGCTAGGGACTGTCCACAGACTTAGCTGACAAATTATTAATAATCTTTTATATGGGCTCAATTATGAGTATGAAATAGTGACAAGTGCATAAATTAATACACTTACTGATTTAATTATTTAAACATTTACAGATAGTGTACATGAAAAAGGGTTTAGCAATTTAGAATGTTAAATGCAATTCCTTTTCCCTGCTTAGTATTGGTAGTAAGGCTATTTTTGTATCACTCAGATCTAAAATGTTGAGAAGCCAACTGCAAAATAATGATGTTCAATGAATCTAAAAACCAAGCTAGAATCAATCCTTTCCAGGTAGCAATTCTCTGCTCAGTTAGGTTCATAATTCTTCCTCCAAACCCCTGACATCCCATTTATTAATTTTTCCCTAGTTTCTCTGAAGAACAAAGTACATATATTGTAGCTTATAGTGTAATTGTCTAGGCTTTTTCAAATAAAAAGGGAGTGCAGCATTTCCTTAGAAACACAAAGATCCTCTAGAATTGCCTGGTCTTCTTACTCCCTCCTGTTTTCCAGGCCTAACTAGGTCAGAAACTCTGTCCTACAAAGCAGAACATGTAACACCACAGAAAAAAAAAGCCACAGAGCATGGAATAATCCAGTCATCTTTCTCTGTAAGTAGACTGGTTGCTTTGGTTGTCCTGAAGAATATTTATGTTGGCCTTGCAACATGAATCTCAGCAGCTTGCAGGACTGCACGTTTTTCTGGCTGCAGTGTTTGCTATGTAGAGCAGCAGCTGCAATCAACTGGGAACTGTACACACAGAGGAAGGCCCGATGGCATGGATCTACTAGAAAAATCAAAAGCTTCACACTCCTTCAGATCCAGCTCACAGTGACCCCAGCTCTTTTGTGTGGTTTCGGTTTTTTCCCCCTAATCTATATTGGAAAGCTGTTGGTAAGATGAGTCCATACTTTGTCAATTCTATCACCACCCATTTTAGGGAAGAGCGGTTTAAAAAAATAAAATGACACAAATAAGTTCTGATCACAAGGTTAGAAGGTATTGTCATCATGAAAATGTACTTCCTTGCTATAACATATGTTTTTTAAAAAGGGTTATTTAAATGGCTGAATCATTTTTTAGCTTGCTACATTGTTACAAATGAAAGAGATGTGAGTAATAAAAACAACCAACCAGAAAAAAATTCTCAATATTAATTGGAATGATGACACACTAGAAAACAACTACAGGAAGTTATCACTGCTTAGGCCCACCTGTTGTTTGCTAGTAATTTGTTGGCACATGTTCTTAATTGTGTTCCTGTCCTGCAAAGAGCTCAGCAGCCAACAAAACCATTTAAATTGCTTGTGACTGAGAATATTTATATATTTATATATATAATATTTTTATATATATATATATATATTTTATATATATATTTATATATTATGGTGCTCAAAGTTTGTGCTTAGAAGGCAGGCAATCTCTTCTTATGAATCCATACAACCTTGTGCCCTTCCCAAACCAACTGTACCCAGTGTGTTAGGCCAGGCTATCACTACTACAAGATTCTCCTCTACTCAGAAATCAAGGCTAATCACACAGATTCCAAGAATTGTACACTTGTATCATCATGGGAAAATATGAGTAAATACTTACATGTGTCTTCACATCACCCTCAAGAATCTTGCTGTACCTGAGAAACTCAGCAACACTTCCATTCAGCAGCCTATCAAAGGCTTCAACATATGGTGCTATGCCTGTAGAAGAAGAACTTTCCATTATAATTGGTTCATAAAGTACATAATGCATAGGACATTCTTGTGTAGCAGATGGAGGAGATGTATCATAGAAATTAAGGAGATTGCTGTAACTTCATTTCTGATCTATGAAATCAGTGAAAAGGGATGTATAATTATTTTTGTCCTAGATAGAAAGAAAAAATCCTGCTCTTGGTAGAACTTGAATAGGAACTTGAAGAGAATTTCCTGTGTTTAATGTAATGAAAAGCCTCTTTTGTCTTAAAATAATGTGCTAAAATGAACATCTCTCAGCCCTTCAAAGGAGTGACCTGAGGAGTCCAACTCCCTTAACAAAATCCCCCTGTTGTACCTTAACCAAATATTATCCCCTAAAAAGAACCTGCACTGTACTTAACAACTATTTTTATACTACCCACCCATTCCTGAAGATCTCTGTGTTGTTTGGTGGCTTTTAATAGCAACCGATTCCATTTTCAGTAAGAGAGTCTTTGGAATGGGTTGACAGTAGATTTATGCAGTGAGATGTGGCTTTGTAATCTCCTCATTTTGTTGTCTCACCTTGCAGAACTGTTACTGGATACAGAAAGCTCAAACAAGTGTTCCAGATGATGTATCCTATTGACTGTATCTATGATATACATTACAAAAGAGGAATTAAGCTGTTATTTTCTATATGGTACACAGAGAAGCTTCCTGATAAAGTGGACAATCAGAAAACGCAGATGGGGCTCAGTCTCTTAAGCACCTGGCTTCTACATGGCTCTATGTGGTACCTGTTAAGATTGCAAAAATAATCTTTCCTTGGATGCTTTCCAGCCCTCCCTTTACTCCCTCATGTCTTGTCTATGCCTCAGAACCTTTGCCAGATCCAGCATGAATGACACATGTGAATCTATGACATATGTAGGATCTGAGAGAACAAGGTTAAAATTCTTCCCTGCCTCTCTCCCTCATTAATGAAGCCTGAGGATTGCTCTGAAAAGGTACCAGGCTTTCCCCAGAGAATTTGCTTTAACCTTTTGGCACTATATGACAATTGTGTCCAAATTCATAATCGTGAAAGCCCTCTTTGTTCCACAAGAGTCACCTGGCTCCATGACAGAAAAAGACAGGCTCTGGCAACTAGAGTTTGCAGTGGCCTGTGTGGAAAAGAAAATTCAGTTAGTCAGCTAGGTGGGATTTCAAGGCTCCTTTTGTTCTCTTGATACCATTCACCTACAATTCTGAGGCATTCCTGGGCTTTCTTCCATATTAAGTGTTTGTGTGTAAACCCCTCAAATGACCTAACGCACAAAAGGTTTTTGCTGTGGAGATGCTTTCCAAAGCCCATTTATGTTCTTTGTCAAAGTCTGTGCGTGTCTCCAAAAGAATCATTGTAACATTTTCCTTTAGAGCAGAGCTTTACATAACAGTTCACCAAACTGTCCTATGCAGAACTAGAAACTATGCTATTTTTTACTATTCAATGCAGCTCACTCCCAGGAGCATTTACTAGAATTTGCTGTGAGCTGTGCAAAGCAACTGAATGATTTATTTGCAATCCTGCTGTGGTAATGCCATGTAGGAAAATGGTAAAGGTACAGACCTCTCACCCTCTTCGTTATTTTGTTATTTCTGAAAATTTATGAATTGAAAAGCCAAGGTTTTTTTTTTTTTAATAATTATGGAATGGTCTTTTAGGTAGCAGGGGTCATGGCTGAAGAAAGCAATATACCTCCATTTTCACTGGAGATTTAAAAAAGGTCACACTCTGGCTCAGGCGTCAGTTTTAAAGGAGAAAAAGAAGAGACTGGTAAAAATGTTTCCTCTGCAGTGGCTGTGGTGGGTATATGAACCTCTGCAGAGGTACAGCGACACAGGCACACAGTTTGGGGCACTGTAGGCATAACAGTCACACAAACTGAAAACTTTCCCAACTGCACCAGCAAAAGCTAATTCCTGAGTCCCTGTGTGAGACAGCTCTGCCTGGAGACATCGTGCAGCCTGGCAAGCACCTCATGGTGCTGCTCATCTCAGCTTCTTACTGCAGTCTCCCAGTGGGTGTGTTTTATAATCACACTTCAACAAGGCTTCTCAGTTGGTTTCTTCTAGGGATCTGCTGGGGCGTTAAGGCTCTGCTTCCCTGGGGGGGTGAATCTTTTCACCTGACTGAGCTCTTAGATTAGGTCAAGAATAAAAGCAGTTTTCATGTAAGTACCTGGCATGGTGAGTTATCTCCTGTTCTGAAAGCAGCCCTGGTTCTGCAGTATTGTGCTCTGGATAAACAAGAAATTCACCTAAATGGACTCATTACAAGACTGAATTCTGTGTCGCTGAGAATTGCACAATTCCTAGTAGTGATTGATTTATTTGTCAGTTTGTACATGAATCATATTTCTCCATGACTTTGCTGTGGTTTATTAGCTGTCTAGGTTTTATCTCCACTGCAAGCACCTTTTTACTGAAGCTTCCTGTGACTGGCTAACTCATCTGCCATGGAAGCCTGCTGGCAGATGCTCCCTTCCTGCCACAGAAACACACTGCTCTCAGTCAGCTGCTCCACAGCAGCTGCCAGTGTGCAAGCCCACGGCACACGGGAGAGCAGGGAAGGTCCCTCTCATGTGTTGTTGGGTCAGGGCTGGCAGAGCAGACAATACAGCAGCTCACACACTTCACTTGCTGCTGTGTCAGTAAAGGAAGCTGCCTGCAACTTTCCATGTGTCCTGCAGCTTCTGTACAGCAGCTGAGTCCATGCTGGGATGTGCTCTTCTCTGCAGAATGCAAGAAAGGGCAAGGAATGCAGAAAGCAAAGAACATGAAGCTAATAAAGAGGTGTACGTTGGGGTTCTGGATGAAAAAACAAGTTTTGGAGAAAGGAAAGGGCACTTCTATTCAATCAGATTTAGAACTTTCATGTACAGCAAAAATTAAGGCATGAAAAAGTATGATTTGATGATATGATGTGAATAAATGAAGAACAGACTTTTTTTGGTATATTCTCCACTGTAGTGCTTTGGAGAAACACTGAAAAGAGAGCTCAAGAGATAACAATGTAAGGCCATGGATGTATAGCAATCCTTAGTGAGCAAATGCTTCCAAACAAACTCGTATTTGATTTAGGATGTTAAACAACTAAATTAAGTGTGTCTGCATTGTGAAATTCAGAGAGAGCTGGCAAATCAACAGTGTTTATATTGGTGACTTCTGTACGAATATTTATGCTGTACATTTAGGGGATGTCTCATTTCTTCTGCTAATTGGGCTCAAGCAGACATTTTCACCTGGTGAGTTATTTACAACAATAAAAGTGATAAAATGGAAAGAGTGATAAAGCTTGAGACATGGACAGTATATTTAAGAAACAGTAAAATTTTGAATTTTCTAGGCCATATTAGTTTAGAATTGTACGTGCTACTAAGTTTGTCACATGACATTTCTAAATAAATTTTTAAAAAAATTATTTTGATACAGAATTTGTAAGGGGTGGGATTGCATTTCTTCTTAGAAGACAAACATATACATGGCTTGTAATTTTTTAATAACAGAGAGATGGTACTTCAAAATAACATACTTACTTCCATTGACTCCATTGATGCCATCACACTCCATTCCACCAGATCTGTGTGAATCTGAAAATAATGATTCAAGTCGAGTCACTGCCTTCTCCAATCTCTCCATCAATCCATGAGTCTCTGCCATTCTGAAAAAATCATTATGGATAGAAACAGTGTTAGACCCCTCTCAGTAAAGTCCCTGCTTCATGCTACAGTTCTGTTCACCTTGTGGCTTTGTCTTTTATGGTAAAACTCTCATTTTTTAAGCACTGTCTTTCTGCACATAAGCAGTTGCAGTGAGGCAGCTGACATAGGGTAACTTGCTTCTTTGTCAGCAGGTAATCAGTTCTGGTTTTTCCTTCTAAGTAGCAGATTCCTTCTAAGTAGCAGATTCCAACCACTGCTAGAGTAGCTTTTGACAGTCTGCACGTGAACAACTTATGACAAAATCTGTATGTATGCTCCCAATCAGATACTGAGATGACTGGAATAGTGATAGAAGTAATTGGTAAAATCTTATGCCTACGATGATTTGAACCAGTATTTACAGAGGCTAAAATACAGACCCAATTAATACTCTCTGATTTCAGAAAAGGTTAATTCTGAAATTTGCCTCGGTCTTTTATGCTTTGTGGTAGGACTCAGCCACTTGACTGAAGCCTACACAAAAATCCAAGAAGGTCTTCTGTTTATTTTTCTGATATGATTTACCATCACTTTTTTTTTCTTACAGAAGTACCTGATATGAACCAGTGTTTCCCAAGCTTTTAAAATCAAATGCTAATTAACATTTGGATAGCAAAAAACATCCAGAGGTCTGCTTGTCCAGTACTTCAACAGTGGTTTTGATTTACGATTAAATAGAAATTAGGTTACATTTTTAACAACTCACACATTGCCTTCTTTCCTCACAATGTGATTATCTGCTCTCTTACATGTGAGGCAGTGTAGGCATTGACATTTTTGAATATTGGCCAACCTCTCAGGGAAAAAAAGCGCTATATACAATTCAGAATGAGAAAGAGTTATATAAGCAAAGGCAAAGCTATGTTTAAATCCCCTATAATTTAACAGAGTGAGTTTAATGTACGTGTTCCTTGCTTAAGGTTTGATTCTGATAAGTGACATTTGGTAAGGGGCCTGTGTGATGATGATGGCTCTTGATTAACATGATCCCTGTGGCCAGTTCCAGCCTAGCCCCCACACTAGGCTGTGGGGTGTGCAAAAACAGGAGCAACAGGGGAATGCACACCCCCACCTGGGGCAAGCAGGGAGTCAGAGGCTCTCTGGGGTCACCACCCTATGGTGCTCTGCCACAAGACATTGATTCCTGTATGGCTTATAGACTAGAATGGTTAGGCAGACATGGAACAAATGTGTAAATGTGTTAGTTCCCAAAGAACAGCCTGCCAGAAGTGCTAGTATTGTAGAGATATTGAAGCCTAATAGTAGATTCCAATAAACTGTGCAACAGTCAGCAACCAAACCAAACATTGCTGCTTCAGTGTCCCCACAGCCAGTGGAGAATGCCTAAATGTTATAATTAAAAAGTAAAGTAGCGTGGAAAGAAATGTTTTAATTTACAAACTCATACTACTAATTCTTATTAATAAAATACAATCATATTTTTCTTCTAAAAATTTAAGCGTAAGAGAAAATTAGCTACTAGCACTGTGGAAACACATGCAGAGAGCTCTTGTGCTCTGAGTCATGCTGCCTGTCAAACAACGTGGGACCTTCAGACTTTACCCTGTAAATGTAATGAGGTTTGTGTTTGACCTAAAAGTGAAACAGATTTTACAGTGAGAAACCCTTGGGAGAACCATTCTTGTGAGAAAGTTTTGTCTGGAATTTATGGGTTTTTCCTATTCACATTAAACAGAAAAATAAACCCCCAAAACAGGATGACATTAGACAGCACACATATGAACAGGGTAAAAATTCAGATGAGCTCTCTTGTCTTATCACAGGTTGGGTCACGTTGGAAGACACCTCAGAGGGGTCATCTGGCCCAACCTCCCTGCTCAAGCAGTGTCATCCTAAAGCACATGGCACAGGATTGCATCCAGATGGTTCCTGAATATCAGTGAAGGAGACTCCACACCCTCTCTGGGCAACCAGTTCCAGTGCTCAGCCACCTGCACAATAAAGAAGTTCTTCCTCACATTCAGGTGGAATTTCCTGTGCATCAGGTTCTTCCCATTGCCTGCTGTCCTATTGCTTGGCACCACTGAGCAGAGCCTGGGTCTGTCCTCTTGGCACCCTCCCTTCAGATACTGACAGACACTGATCAGGTCCCCTCTCAGCTGCCTCTTCTTGAGGCTGAACAGGCCCAGCTCCCTCAGCCTCTCCTCATAAAAGAGATGCTCCAGTCCCTTGGTCAGCTTTGTGTCCCTCCACTGAACCTGCTCCAGGAGCTCCATGTCTCTCTTGTACTGAGGAACCCAGAACTGGACACAGCACTCCAGGTGCCTCACCAGGGCTGAGCAGAGGGGTGGGATCACCTCCCTTGACCTGCTGGCAATGTACTTTCTGAAAATACACACTACTCTGTTTGAAAAATCAATTCACTTTAAAAAAACCCACACCTTAAATTTTTTGTAAGGTTACAAATATCTTGGCAGGAATGAGATGAATGTATCAGGGGAGCTTCTAAAATATTCAGATTTTATGAGAATATTAAACCTTTTTTTAAAACAAAACACTATTAATCCTGAAAAATATTATGAGTACATTCTTTTCACATTTTACGCTACTTCATAAAAGCCTAAAATGGTGTCTATTTGAAAAGTTCTGTTTTCAACCAGACTGCTAAAGTGTAACATAGCATACTAACAGTCAACTAATTTCATCAGTATTCTAAAATATATTTTCAGTATAGTTCCTATTTGTCTTTATTTGAAGATACAGTCTAGTAGGTTGGGGTTTTTTTCATTTGCCTTAAAATTTTCTTTGATGATCTCATAAAATGCCACAAAAATTATGCACAAACTTCTCTGGAAGACCTGTTACTTTTTAGCCTCTTCAGCCTGATTTTGCCTGTGAAAGAATCCAATTGTTTGATTACAAACTAAATAATTTGAGTGCACACATCTGGAGGTCTGAGGAACCTCACAATGAACAGACTGGTAATGTTGTACCCAATAAATTGCCTTCTGCAAGACATTAAGAATACACATTACAGTGTCAGAAGCTCAGGGGAATAACCCAGCTCAATAACCTGAAGGATCCCTTTATGCAACACTCTCCTGCTACAACATAGCCTTTTGCTCACTATATTCTTCACAGCTCTATTCCATTCCCATTAGTTGGAGAACTACAATGTTCTTACAAAAGCAGGCATCGCCACCAATCACAGAATAATATATTGTTAGAGTCTTTAAACAAAAGTAGAAACCATTTTTACCCTAAAATTAGGGATACCAGGTTTCTATTCTTTTTATATAGAATATTACACTTAATAATTATCATGTTTACACTACGTCTACCTTTTTATCTGTACATTTATATATCCATGACTGCATGGTATTTTCACCTATTAATATATAAATATATATGTACATGTACATCATGCACATAAGACTACACACAGTTATGCCTGTCACATATGAATGAAGTGCAAGAACACTTTTGTGATTACTGTATGTAACACTAAAAGAGCAAATCAGTTGTACATATACTAACCTTACATTTACACCTCACTTTACCATTAAATGACACTGTTATTTATCTTACAAACAACACAAATTAATGTTACTGTTCTGAACATCCACCGAATAGCATGAAAATTCTCTTCATCCATTCTCAAGCTAAAGACTGACATCTTTGCCTCTTTATTGGGATTTACATATTTGGCTTATATTATGACAAACTTCAGCTTTTTCTTGGCCTATATTCAGCTGTTTATCTGATTACTTATTCCACACTGCACTCTGGCCAAACAGATACCACAAAGCCACAGCTCAAAAGGAGTCAGAACACAAATGGTACAGCTTGACTCTGTGAAGACACTATCTGCCATAATATAGCATCAGAGCTTATATTATAAATAAATAATAAGACTGGTCTACTTACGGTGTCAAATTAAATCTCTGCACGTTAATGAAAAGCAGAGGATGTAAATATGTCTGTGGCGTGCTTCCACTCCCATAAAGCATGTTTTTACATCAAGACAGACTCTATATCTCACCTGTTAGGATTTTAATTAAAGCTTTGATCTTGAAGTGATTATCAGGGTTAATCATGTATCTTTTCCTGAAGTTGATGCTGACCACCTATAAGGAGTTAAAAATAACAATGCTTCAACTCCCATGCAATCCTGTATCCAGTTGCTCTCTTGGTGGAGAAGTACACTGTCTTTCTTTGAAAATAGGGTCACCTATGAGTCAGGAAAGGTGTTAACACACACATCTACCAACAAATCATTTAAACACTGACATTGGTAACTGTCTCTTGTGCAAAAATCAAGACAGAGAATCCACAGCTCTGCCCTGTTTACTGTTAGTGGTATCTTTTTTGGGAGTGCTAAAGGCATGTGGTAATACTACCATCTGTTATTTCTTCCATGAAAGAAGCCAAAACCAGGTAGAACAAGGCATGCTGAAGCCCAAAAAGCAGATTTATTTTTATAGACAGGCCTTGGGAGATCACTGCTTTTCTCCCCAGCTGTCTCAAAGCACCACTTATCTATTATCAAGGGAAAAAACTTGGCTGTAGACTAAAATTTCCTGATATACTGATCCCAAACAGCAAACTGTAAGTCAAAACACACATGTACTATTCCTGTTACTATTGCATGTGACTTATGACAGAGGACAATATTGCTCCAGCCTCAAGAAGAAACAAGCTGTAATGAATGCACAGGGAAAAGCAGTACAGTGGCATAAGATGACATATCAGGCATGTAAAAATGGGGGTTTTGAACACAGGAATGGTGCCACTTTGTAAAGTATGAAATGACTCTCACAAACACCAGCAAGAGTTTCACAGTTTGTTTTACTTCCTAGCACTCAATTAATTTGAAAGGAGAAGAAATGACCTGTTAATTTATTTGCTTTCCTCCCCTGCCTCCACTCAGTACCAGTTCTTCCAAATTCATCTAGCATCTGAAAACTGATGCCAGGTCTCACTCATGCCCATCATCTGAGATGCTACATGTCAGATTTGGATTTCCTCTCTATGCCAAAAAAGGGCAGATGCCTAAACCAGAATATAGGCAGTAATGTGTCATTTTAATTGTATTTACCATTGCTGCACTGTTTGAAAAATCACCCTGCCACAGGAAGTACAGGACCATGCACATGTGCTTTCTCTCTTAGTCTTTCAATAAATTGCTACCAAGATATGAAATAAAATACACAAACCCTCAGATTGCCAGCTGGTACTATCAGAGAGCCAGTCATGAACATTTTATAGATCCAAAGCACTGTGTCCTCTGAGAGTTCCTCTGTACAATATATGTCAACATACATCAAGGGAAGAGAAATGCATACACATTCCTGAACATCCCCTCAAATTACAGCACTTCATTTCTGAAAAAAACACAGCCTGGGTCTGAAATGGCTGGTTTTCCTGTATCACCATTCAAACACCTACAAATCCAAGCTGTGTTGAGCAGGCAGTCTCTTTGCCACCTTTGGCATGAGACCCAAATTCCTTCTGCATCCCATTCTGGTTCAGACAATAAAAACCCACTGGGTTAGGGCCTTGGGAGTTGCTCATTCTCAGACAGAGCTCAGAAGCAGCTCAGTACTGGCCGAGTGGTGAGGAGGAGCACCTGAAGCTCTTTGGGTTACTACCATAAAAGACTCTGGGTGGGGAGTGCAAAGGGAACAGTGGTGAGAAGAAAGTATGTGTTGGTAGACCAACAGGAACATTACCTTGTATGGTTTGTGTTTTGTTTTCCATTAGCTGTAGGGGAGGAATGTAAACAGAGGCTTCTCAAACTGATTTTAATTTGGATTAAATCAGAAGACCTCTCAATTAGGCCCTGTGTAAGAAGAATGATTTGAGTTTCAAATCAGAGCCTTTTTTATTGTTTTGCCCCTAGATCTACTACAAGCTCATTTGGGAGTAATCAATTCTTAGGTATAGAGAATTATTTTAGTTTTAAACCTAGTTAAAAGAGATAGTTTTGTATATCAAACAGTATTAGAATTTTGACTTTTTTTTTTTGTTAAGATGGAGAGTTATACCTGAAATACCAAAAAGACAAAAATGTCTGTACAACTTCTGCTTTTTGTGGATGGATGTGCCATTTGGACTAATAAGATGATCTGAAGTCTTGGCTGACTCTAGTATACTCATCATAAAATAGTTCTGTCTGTAGCTCAATGTGTATGTGAAACCCATTGATATGCTATGAATGAGTCCCTTATAGCTGTGCATAAGAGCGTGCTACCTTAATTATCTTGTGTGTGGACTTCTCTCTTAGGCATAACCTCTGTGGTTTTAAAGGGCTACTTTTGATAAGCAAAGAAAAATTTTGTGCAGAAGAGGTAAAAGCAGGTTCACGTTGAACCTCTTCCATTTTAACCCAAGTGTTTTCCTTTGTCTGGCCCTGTGCTGTTGGTCCCACAAAGCATACGTCTCTGTTTGCATCCTGGCTCCTCCTCTGCTTCTCTCCCTCTCCTAGTGATCAGGCTGCTGCCTACAAAAACACACAGAAAAAGAACAGAGGCCTTTTTTCATCCTACTGTTCAAAAAAACTGTAAAATTTGCTTCATAAAACAATATCTATTTTGACAAACACCCCTAAGACTGTTGATGCATTTTAGATTTCTTATCACATCTCAGTTTAATTGCATAATTATGGGTGAGCAACTGCACACATCAAGCTGTATGTCTACAAGTCAATGTAATAATAACATGGACTGCAGTTAGGTGTCTGATAATTTAATATGAATTCCTTAAAACATGTCATGTGTTCATGTATGTGCTTAGCATCTCCTGCAGTATCAGTTCACTTTCTAATTATCTGGAAGTTCTGTGAAGAGTTTCTATCCCTTGCTGATTGACTGTCATGAATTTTGTGATCACAAAGAGCGAGTTCATTATTTAATGATACACTGAAGCAGTCAAGACTTGACAGTCTGTGTAAGCATGATTGACTTAAAATAACCACGGCAACCCAGTTTCTAAGTACACTCTCCTATTCCTTTTATGCTCCCTCTTCATGTCACCACTGCTCATAGTCTTTTGTCTTGGTTTTATTTTCTTCTCTCTCTCCAAAGAAGTGTATGAGTTTTAGTATCTCTCCAATCAACAAAAATGCAGTGTTCTTAGCCACCTCATTTACTATATATTAGTGTGGGGCTCTTCATGTAATCAAGCATCCTAAAGGCCTTACAAGCCATTTAATTACCTGTCACAAGGCCAATTACTGTATGTAAGCAGACTGCCTTGCTGAACCGAGAAAATACTGCATGCAGCCATTGATTTTATTAAAGTGCTTCAGTTCAGTTCATAATAACTGAACAGTAAAATCCTTTATGCTATGGTTCCAAACAAATTGAATTGGAACTCTCTGAAAGAGTAAATTCCACACAGTAAAAATCCTTATGAAACATTTCAATACTTCTGGGATGTGAAAGGAAAAAAGCAAAGGAGGAAGTCAAAACTCAGCAAAAAGTATTGCAAGCTCTTAAAACAGAAACTGTGAAATTACTATTGAAGAAAAGAGGAGATCAGAGTTATTCAGTACCAAGGTTAGTAGCAGTTTTATTTGCTGTGCTGGTGGCCTTTCACGAGGCTTCCACACCCTACTTCTCATGCACATCCATATTATGCTGAAGCCTGAATAGCTGGGCTTGATTTCAGCCAAGCTAGCAAGCGTTCCTGTTCTGACCAGAACATCCTGCTGCAATCTGTGTCTGATGGTCTCAGGCTCATTGTGGCTGCTCCATTCAGCCTGCAGCCAGTGGCTCTTCCCCTAGCAGAGCAGCAGCCAGGAGGGCTTAAGCAAAATTTCTGCCATATGAGTACTTCCTCTGCTCTGTAGTTCAGCTGGGATCTTTATTGGTCACAAAAACTCAAGATCTTCATGCATCTCCCATTCTAAAATTCATCCCACTGACCCTGCAATACTGCTAGCATTGCAGTGGGTTGTGCCTTTGCTTCTGATTCAGGATGAAATGGGCCACCTGCTACTAAAAAAGACCTATTTCCTGATATAACCTGGTTACTACTTAAGAGGTCCTAAACTTTAATGATAATCCTTGCAACCTGCTCACGTACAAGATCTCAGACATTTAATTATTTATCCCTCCTCTGTTTCAGTGTGAGGTCTTGCAAAACCCAGAGGAATCAAACTGGACCTACCCCAGAGGCATGTAGAAGTCAGCCTTTCTGAGGATGGCTGATGCTTTACAGGACCCAGAGCTGTTAGGTGAATTAGTCTGCTGTTTCTAAACAATGACGGATTACACACAGAAATGCAAATGATTCTTTGCATTCCTTCCAAAAAGAAATTAATTAAATATTTAAACTCATACAAAACATAGCTTAATGCTTAGGATCTGAGCACGTCTTCTTGGAAAAATGTGCCACTATTTAATTATGTAATTGAGCATTTATGTTTTTGTTGTTTTGGTTCTTTCTATATAGGCTACAAAAGCATTAAGGCCTTAATTCCCAGCATACTATTACTGGTATTTGGAATTCTACAGGCAACCTCTTTGGCTTGCTGTTCTCTGAAAAACTGTGGGTCAGACAAAGCAATTCCCATTAGCACATACTCAGGAAAGCAGTCCCAATGGGACCTTTTAAATAACAAAAAGTGTCTGAAATTGACAGTCAGAATACCTTAAGGACACAGGTGGAATTAAGACAGCGGTAGGCAGAATGTGTATAGACTATAGTGGTGTCTATGCCAATAAAGCCTTGCTAAGTGGTGACAGAGGTCACAAAGACTTAAGAAGCCCCAAACTCCCTACTCTTGATGAAGCAACTGAATCAGCAAAATCATTGCTATAGATGCAGCTGTGCTCATGCATGCTTTTGTCACATCAGTGCTTAGTAAAGGTGTTGCTATTCTGGTGTAGTTCTTAGCAGTGACATTCTGAAGACAAGCCGAGTCTTGAGAGTCCAAAATATTTTGTATTATGTAAGCAACTGGAGTGGACTCTGTACCACATGAAAATGACAGGTTCCCAGTTGTCCCCCTACTGCAAATGATGCACCTAGATTTTTAGAAAAATGAAATAAAATTATTTTTATATATCAGGAGTGCTTCATCAAGCAAAATCTTTTAACCAGTTCATATTGAAGCAGTTGTCTGAATAAATGTGAAAATATATGCCTTATTTATTGTAGGTGTTTCTTTGGTTTTGTCCCAATAAGCATGATAAGCAAAGAATGTTCTCTTTCACGTAGTCAGGTGTTTCAGTAGGCAGCAACTGCAGCTACTGAGTTTGCTGCTGTTGCACGTGATGTTAGAACTCGTTAAGAACCACTAAGAATATTCTTTAACATATTTGGCAGTTCATCATTTCTCTCCCTAGAGTTCGAACCAATTGAAACTTTATTGCCACTGACAGGCCACAGATCAAAGCATAGATTATCTGACTTTGTCCAGGTGATGTTGCAAGTCAACATCCAGGCTGAGAGATTAACATAATTTATCTGGTTTCCAGCCCTCTTCACTCATTCTATTTTTCCAGTACCTGCTAATTCAGATTACTACGAATTTTAGACCTGGGTGAATTTTAATTCCTTCTTTTTTTTTTCTTTAACTTAGGGTGCCCAAGCTATTTTGCATGGTTAATAAAAATTATACAGTGAGATCAGAAATTCTCATGATAGGAGGGGATTTAATACATGTAATCTTAGTACCCTTTCTCCTTATGGTATACCAAGAAGCACTTTTCTCCACTGAAGTGAGAGCCACAGCTGACAAAGAATAATGAAGACGTGTCAGAGATCAGTTCTACTGTAATAGTAAATAATGCACATCCTCTTCATTTTTATTTAATTGAGAAAACATATTTTATTCATTAAGTTTGGAGTTGTGCCTGTCCACCTTCTACATGTGAGCAGCATTCAAGGGGGAAGACACAAAGGAGTCATGGGAGTATTTAGAAGACTTGCATTTTTGTTAAGCCCAAAACCAAAAAGACCACACTGTTGTATGTGACTGGCTTTGTTACAGAAGGTGGATTGCCTTTTGTTCTTGTGCAAACTTGCTCAAAATAGAGCCAGTGTTATGAAATCCTGGTGCTGAAAATGCATAAAACCAGAAAAAAAGTTTATTATCATTTGCATAGTAAGTAATTTAAAGGAAATGCTAGGATAAAAGTTACATAAAAATTAGGGTATCTGACTCACAGTAATGTCTTAAAAGACCAGCTTTGAGAGTACTGTATTGAGTTCCAACTCATTGCATCTACCACTTTACTACTCTAAATAATTTTTAAAGTCACATCTGAAGTATGATGAGTTTTCTGATTACAGTTTCACAAAGCAATGAAACACAGTAGTCCATAAACCACTGTCACCTTTGCCTGGCTTAGAAACAAATTGATAAAATCGGCAGGTTTATCCCACTCAGACCCCCTGCTAAACAGATCCCTTCCAACTATTTCCTAATGGACTGGTGTCTGTGTAGGGCTTTTTTTCTGACATTTTCCATCACTCAGAAACAAACACATTTAGGTAAGGTATATAAAGAAAGAAGACTGCCCCTACACATTACGAAATCTGAATTCTACTTGATAAAAATCCTCATTGTTGATGCTGTAATGCTAAGATACAAATCTACAGCAATCCCCAAAGCAAAGGACAGACTGCACATTTTTAAGTGAGGTCATGACAAGTTCTCCTCGGCTTTGTGCTGGCTGCGTCTCTGGGGGAGTGCTGTTGATGTCAAGTTACCGCAAAATGCAGGACCTCGGCTTCACGGTTCTTCATTTCTGCCTTCCTCTTGCCCCCTCCGAAAGCTACCTTATATTTGAAGTATCCTTTATATATTTTTATGTAAAGGTATGTATTATGCCTTAAGGTCGCTCACCCGAAGATGCTATTTGACCCTTTCCTCTGGGCTAAACCTGTAGGTGCTTCTGCCACCTCCACCACATGCGCACCTCCGGCCCCAAGGGCGGGGGGATCCAAGGACTCGGCGCCCCACTACCCACCGGCACTACAGCCGCCTGCCTCAGAATTAGATCATCTTACGCTGATTAAGAGAGTTCAAGACCGGCACCGCTTGACAGCCAGGTCTGCACAAACAAGCCGAGAGCATTTTTAATAACCCGGCGGCCGCCGGGACCCGGGGCGGGGGCTGGGGCAGAGCCGAAAGCACCCCCGGAGTCGCTCCCGGCGCTGACGAGGGGCTCGGCGGAGGAGATCCGGCTTCGGCCCCAGAGAGGATCCCTGCTCTGCCGTGGTATTTCGTTCGGGTCTCCCCTCTCCCAGCCCAGATTACTCCCTTCCCACTTAGCGCTCGGGGGAAGGGAGGGAAGGAGGGAGGGGAGGCTTTCGTGCGCAGCCCGGCGCAGGTGACAGGAGGGAAGTCGAAGGGCAGCGCGGGTCCCTGACCCAGATAGCTTCGGAGCACTGCCCGCCCAAGGAATAACTCCGCCGCCGTGCCGCCCCCGGCCGAGCCCGGAGTCGTCCCCTCATCACTTTCCCCCATCCCCAAGATGTCCGCTGTGGCTGCTCCTGCCGCCGCCGCCGCCGGCGGGAGCGCACCCAGGGCCCCGGCCGCGCCTGCCCGGGGCCGGAGGGGTCGGGCCGCTCCCGGCATCCCGCCCCTCCCGCCGCCGCCTGCTCTTGAGTTACCTGTTTTGATGACCCGCGTAGCTTTTTTTTTTCCCCCCGTCCCTCTCTGCAATGAAAATCCGCGGCCGGTCACTCGCTCCCCTCCTCCCTCGCCTCGCCGCTGCTCTCCTTCCTCCTCCTCCTCCTCCTCCTCTTCCTCCTCCTTCTCCTCCTCCTCCTCAGCGGGAGCCGGTGTCAGTCAGTCACATCAGCTGCCCGGGCAGGCAGGGACAGCAATGCCCAGCAGCTTCCGGGAGTGCCAAATAAAGACAAGTCCAGAAAGGGAGAGAGACGGTGGCAGAGATGGAGAAAGAAAGCAAAAAGTGGGTGGAGTGTGAAAATGGAGAGAGAGGGAGAGGGAGAGGTGTCTCACGGCGGCGGCTGGGAATCTGTGGGGAAATGGCAGTGGTGGAGCATCACAAAGGAGCAGGGGAGAGTGCAGGCAGCTCAGGGTGAGGGCACCCATGGCCTCTGATATGGTCGCCCCGCTTTTGCCCATCAGGCACAGCTTGGGAGAGTTGGAAGTGAACACTCCATGCCACACTGGCCTGGTCCACAGTGGGGAAGAAGAACAGGGCCCCTGTGGAAACCATCAGACCCCTCACCTTGCATGGCAGGGAGCGTGGAGGGCAGCCTCAGGTACACCTGGATACTTCATTGCCTACTCTGGACTGGATTGAACTGTGCCAGCCTGACCACGGCTGTAGCTGGGCCCACAGTGGGGCTGCTGCCTTCATTCAGTGGCCATGAAATTAGGACTTCTCCCAGTGGGCAGACCCTCCTGCCTAGGCCTCATTTGTCAGGCTCTCTGGGCTTCACACCAGTCCGTACCCCATGCCAGATGGAATCGTGAGTGTTCTGCAGTTGTGTGGTGCTTGTCACCATAACATCCCAAGGACCATCCCCCTGAAATCTGCTTCACGTGCTCGTATCAAAGGCGGTGGCTTTCTGTGTGGATGTCTTGGGAGATGACCATGAATTCACAGCCTTTAGAGGAACAGTTTGCTTTTGAATGGAAAAAAGAAGCCATTAGATGGTGATAATAAAAAAGACCACATATATTTTTCAAGTCAATATATTTTTCAAGTCAACCATCTGGTCATGCAAAAACTGGTAGGACATTTTTCTATCAAATATATAGCTTATTTTAGAAGACTTTATGTTTCATTTCTTATGGTCTGACAACACCGCTATAAAACACAGAACATAAGGATTTGTTTTAATTGTGCAACAGCTAAATGTGGGCTGAGGAAAATCATATTTTAACAAGAATGCCGTGGTTAATAGCAGCTCACAGACCTCACATGCCTGAAGTCGGCATTAAGCAAAAGCAAGCAGACTGCAAGGATCTGTCTGGGATCCAAACTCAGTAATGCAGACAATGTAATTGGCATTGGAAATTGCAAAATAATCACTGGTGCAGTTTACTGTATGAAGTGAAACAAACTAGTTCTCCTTGGCATGTATAAGCAGCCAGCTGAAATCAACAGAACAGCACATGTTTTAAACCCAAGGGTCTTGCCAAACCTTCCAAAAGGGTAAAGGTAGTATGGAATTGAAGACCTGATTGAAAAAATGCACAGAACACAGAAACTACTTAAGGGAAGCAAGAAACAAGCCCAGAAGATCTCCTTCTGGAAGGAAAACACAGAAGGATTAGAAACAGTGAAACTACTACACTTAGAGTAAAGCTCCAGGTCTGTATTTCTTACAACTCTTAGAAAAAGAAATCTCAACACTTGTGCAGTATCAGCATGGTAAGTTGAAAGTTTAGGATGATAAATACAATAGAATTTCTGTAGAATGTCAATTTAATTTGAGAAAATATATTGTAGTTAAATGATGAAAAGTTTTATAAGCTGTTACTGTAAGAGTTCAGTTGAGCACTTCACATCATCCTTTTACATAATAGGCATGCAGAAAAGGAGAAACGAGGAGGCATTTCCATGGAAAGTTTTATGGGGCTACCAAACCACCAGATGTCCTACATGTCTAAAACACATCTGTAATGCATCTCCACTCCTGTCTTCTAGTGCTTTCTTCACAAAACAGTCAAGTTATTTCTTCTTACCCCAAGGAGAATTTTGGCAAACCTGGAAGGCCAAATCTAAGGTAAAAGGAACAACAAGAAGTAATAAATTTAGTAAGAAGAGAAAAAGGGAGATTCAGTAAGTGTAAACTGACCTCATAAAAGGCAGGAAACGCAATGGCAAGCAAAGGTATAAGATATAGTACCTGAAAATGCTAGAGAAGAAAGCCTTGCCGTTTCTATAATAAATAAAGGTAATCCAAAAGGGCAGTTCAATTAAAGAACTTCATAATTTTCAATTCAGGCTGAGCAACATCCCCCTAAAACAAAGAAAGAGAGATGTGCAAATTTTGGACTTTGCAAAATATTGTATGTGCAAAAATACTGAGTAGATGCCATGCATTTGTTCCATCCCATCAGGAAAAAGGCTTGGACAGCATTAAAGAATAAGTTTTGAAAGTGGTATTGGAATCAGCATCAAGTGAAACACTGAGCAAGGAATGACTGCAATATCAGACCTTGGGGCTGAGCACTTTGCCCTCCATCTAACAATACATTCAGATATACAGAAAATACATTGATGCCTGTAATTGAAACATTAACTGTTAAAGATTTTTACCTATGTACTTTTTATAGTGAGGACAGGGTCACCAACTGTTGGATCAAAACATTCCAAAGAAGCCTTAAAATTCTAACTTAAACCATAGTCCTCTTGAACTTTTGAGGAGCTCCTCCTAAGCAAGAAGTGCAGTAATACCCCTCTTGCAGGAAGTTACCCAGTTAAAATGTGGGAGCTCATGGAGTGTAGTGGATCTGATTTAATACAACTTTATGATTCTTTTTTCATTTTACTTACTAACTTTGCTGCTGTAGACAATCTGTGCCAAGGCTGGCATGTTTTATTCCCTTTTATAGAAGAGTGTATTTCTGAAGTTGTGCAGGGATCCCAAAGTACACATCAGAAGCTGTAGAGATAGGCTATGAAAATCTCTGTAGAATGACAGCATTGTAACCTACTTAAAGGAAAATACTCTGGTGCATCTTTTATTTGCATACATGTTTTTTCCACAGAAGAAGACTTAAAAATGTTAATTCTTACTTTCCTAGTCTGTGTTGAAAATGGACTTTCAATGTATATGATTGTAAAATTTCTCTATTAATGAAAGTTGCATCTGAATGGTTCATAGACAAGTCTGGAGAAAACCACAAATATTGTTTCTCATTGCCTTGATTTCATGCAGTCTGTCTTTGTTGGGGCAATGCAGAAAATATTGATTAAAATTGCAGAAGCACTTACTGATGTGAAAAGAAATTGGAGTATCATGTGAAAATCTTGGTAGTGTGATTTTCTAGATCTGCTAGAATAATACTGGAGTGCATTCAGGACATGTCAAGATGGCTTCTGCTTACCAAATCTTCTGTTTAGTCTACAGAATTTGAAAAACTGCATATAGCTAATTAACAAAATGGATCTGTGAAGAGCCCTTTGTGGGTGTCTTGTACAGATCAAGTGTCAAAACACACAGGAAGAAATAAAGGGAAGATTCTGCCAAAGAAGTGGACTGTTTTTCCTCTTTCAAACTGAGGTGAAATCTGTCATCATTCAAACTGTTCACCTGTAAAATATGCAGGCAGATTCAAATTACATTTAATTTCATAGCTGTCACTCTACTGCTTTTTTATCTCTTCTCTGTGTTCTCTTTTATGCAGTAAGCTCTGGGGGTGTGGGCTCTCATAATTGTACATTAATTAGTTGCATGCTTCTTTTTAGACATGGCAACATAAAAAGTTAAGTAATAAGCACGTGCTTATCATTAAGTATGTGAGTAATGGCATCCCCGGGTAGCAGAGCACTTAAGCATTCCCATTGTATTTAAGTGGCTTGTCACATAGGGATGGAATTACTCACTTGTTTATAATTCAGTGTATGTTTAAGGACTGTGCTGAATCCAAGGGGAAGTTATTCTGATCTCACAAATACTAATCTTTGTGACTACTTTTACTAATGGTAGTTTTGTGGTTTAATTCAGTTCTGTAGGGATTTTGGGAAATCTCTTCAGTAGATCTGGCAGGTCTCATTTCTGCTAAGTATTTACATTGCCATGTCTATGGATGATCATGGGATACAGGCTCATGTGTTTTTGCTAAACAACCAAATGCAGTACTGTTTTATACAGTACTCCATTTTGATATGGACTTCAAGTGAAGTTTTGTGTTTTTCACTTAATTACAGGCAGAAATTTGCAAGGAACTTTTAGTGAGGATGATTTGACTTAGCAAATCTTCCAAGTATGTGAGTGTAGTGTTACTGTGCCACCTTGAACTACTCTCTTGCTGTGTTTGAAACCTGTGGAAGCGGTAGGCAGAAGGAATAACAAAGTCTTACTCATTGGTCCTATTTTTAGGACCAATTTTCCTAAATTTTAGAATCTTCTTTCTATTTTAGAATCTTAGCATTTCTGTTTAAGCGTCCTGGTTCTGTTTTCACCTTCCTTTCAATCTGGGGTGCAGGGGATCCTTTAAGAGAGGCCGACAGTGTTCTCTAGTGAGACACCAGCATAACTAAACAATGTAAGGTACTGCTTCCAGCTTGGCACTTGAATGCACAGTTCTGCTTTGACAGAGTTTCAGGACAGCTTTGCCATGATGCTGGCTCACTGTTCCAGACCCAGATGTGGCTGTGAAGCATCTTAGTAGGATAATTGCAGCTGGTTAAATGTCTGTGTTCTCCACCTAGTCTTTGCCAGTGCTTTGTAATCCATCTGCGACAGAGGAAATGTACAAATGTACCCAAACACTGCTGGAAGTCAAAACCAACTAAAAGTGTTTTGTGGTCATCTTCACGCCACAGCTTCTTTGATTCATTCCAAGTGTCCCACCATCCTTGAAGCTCCAATCACTTTCAAAATGTGCAAGTGGGTCAGGCATGCAAGTCTGGTGTTTTAATCTGTGTATTCTTGTGGCTGCATTTTTTTCTTAGTAGGTGACATTTTTTTCCTTGTTGTCTGCTGCTGTGTTTCTTTCATCACCGTGTATATGATGGCATCACTGTCATGATCAGGGCTTGTCAAGACTTTCTGTGTCTACATCATCAGTAAACTGCATCAGTCTTCTTCATGTACTACTGGCAGTTAAAATCCCATCAGTCAAAGTCATTTTTGCTTATTGCTGAGGAAGTTCTGACATGACTTCCTTTTTTTGCCCAGTAAATCCAGGTTGTAGTTTGTTGGGGTTTTTTTCCCCATCTCCTACAGGTAGAAAGCAGAGTCAGCTCTAAACTTTTTCCTGGGAGGACTTAAAGATGATTCCCTGAGATCAATACTCTTGTTGCATAGGAGAGCCCAGACAGCTTGGGCAGCAGAGGTACTGAAAAATCCAGACACACAGAAAATTAGATTCTTTTCCTAAAAAGCTGGGGATATTTGAGATTCTTTTTGTTAATGAATTCAAGGTTTACTATGCAAACCACTGGGCTAGAAATACTTTTTGTTTGTTTGTTTAAAATACAGAATCACCTGATTCTAGGGAATGGTGCTTTAAAGAAACCACATAATTGTGAAAAATTTGTGGTAAAATTACACTACTTGATAACTTAATAAGATTTTTTTTACAGAGAGAACACTTTGTAGGATATAATCAAATAGCAATGTGAGCAGATAACCAATGTGTATTCTGAAAGTTATAAATTTAGTGTTGTTCCAAGCATTTAAATAGACTGTGCCCTTATTTAAACAGTTGTTCCTGAGTGTAAGCCCAGTTGTGGGCATTACAGGCCTGGTAAGTAAAAAGAAAAAGCCCCTTAGACACAGAATTCCTCTGTTCTTTCACAACAGTTAATAAGCTACCAGGTGACATTTGCTACCCCCTTCTCCCAGTGCTGTACCTAGTTGGTTTTGTCCATCTCCAAGCTCCTTTGCACTATGTGGGTGAGGGGAAAGCAAGAAAAGCACTTAGTCCCTGTTAGATCAGTTCACTCAGGCAGAAATAAAGACCTTTACCTCGACATAGTCACTGTGCTTGGTTTTCTCCTGTTAGAGCCCATTTAGCTATTGACAGGTATCTTCTGTAAATATGCTTACTACCCTAAGATGGAATAGAGGGGGCAAACCCTCAAGTCTTGAATGTGAGTCTTAATATTTTACCTAGTTCTTGAAAGAATCTGAGGTGCTTTATGCTTTTCCAACACAGAACTGGAATACCAGGCGTGACAGCAATGTGAATTTTCTTCTGCTCTTTCAACATCTCCCTCAACCAAGGACTTGAAGAGTAAGGATATCTCAGTTTAATATCCTCCTGCAAAATGACACTGCTGGCAAGGATCCCTAGGTACAGTACATTACTTACATTATTATGCAGTTTTGTCAGCCTGAATTATTATTTTGCAATTTATGACTACCTAGATTAGGGACACTGAGCTGATCAGGCACAGCAGCACAGAGCCTAGCATAGTCATTTACTCCAACTTTTATATTCTTCATGGCAAATGGAGTTACATCTTTTTACTTTGCAATATTCTGAGAGCTTTTTAAGACCAGACCCCTTTTCTGAAATCTGTCCTTTTCAATAAGTGATTTACCCATATATCTGTGGCAGAAGAATTTCCTCTGTTGAATAAAGAAGGGTTTACTTTGGAAGTATAAAGCCAAAAAAGGTTTTAGGATGAATCAAGCCAGGAAAATAGAATAGAATAGAATAGAATAGAATAGAATAGAATAGAATAGAATAGAATAGAATAGAATAGAATAGAATAGAATAGAATAGAATAGAACATTTCAGTTGGAAAGGACCTACAGCAATCATCTAGTCCAAATAGCCACATTACTATCCCCCCCTTTTTTTTCCCCAAGAAAGGGAGGAGGAGCAAAGTAAAGTAACAAAATGTAAAGAAAAGTAACAAAACATATTTAAATTTAATACCTAAAATGGATTGGAGGAACTATAAATATTTCACACTGATGGGATGAAATCCTGGTTCTTCTCAAGTTAGTGAGTGTTTTTTCCCTGGCTAACAGGGTCAGCATTTCCCCCTACACGTCTGAATGAATGTTTTCCTTGAATAAATGTAGTCCAGTCATTTAGGTATCAGAAATAATATTTTTGTTTCAAAACCAGTCACTTATTTCATTCTTATTTTCTTGGTTCCCTTTGTATTTACAAAGGCTCTGCATATACTGCACTGTATTTCTAAAAGCTATCATTTTCTTTAGAAAAGAATATTGTTTGCTCTCTTGAATAATTCATCTTGGAGTTCTCTTTTAATCCCTCGTCAAATGTGCCATTCTTGTATCCTCATAAAGGAAAAGAAAGGAAAACAACACTCTAAGGCTGATTTATGAATTAGACCATGAACATTAAAAATATATAAAGCCTTGGTATAAATAAGGACTTCAGTTTTGATTCTAATTCAGTTGTATCAGTACCTCTGGAACAATACTATTGGTTGTATACAGATTTCCGTTATTATAACTGACTTACCACGGAATATGAAAAAAAGGAGCATGGAAGATAAGTATGATGAAGATTTGATATTTAACCTTGAGCTAATAAGGCTAACAATATATGTAGGTTTTGAAGATAAAAATAAATACTTAGAGTATGATATAAGTAAAACTGTGAATAGTATGCAATTTATAATATTTTTGAAACAAATAGTTGATTAAAGGGCTTTTAATCCAAGCTCCTATCTATCCCATTAGGTTGAAATATAAATAGTTTAGATGCAAAGAAAAGAACCTAGAAGCACCTTCATAGACAATCTGTGGCCTACAGATGCTTGTTATTAGATTACTGTTGTTCATTTGATGTGCACATCAGATTAGCAAGAGACCTTTCAGCATCCCAGTGAAGTTCAGGTCTATCTTGTCCCTCTGATCTATAGGAGATCATCTACTTCTAATGCCCAGTTGCTGAGCTGAGACATCTCCAACTCATTTCCCCAGTGTAAGATAGACTCAGGCACTGCAGGTTGTATAAAGTGTGTTTAAAGCATCAAAACTGTGTCTTGTAGTATTTATAAAAGGTGAAATTGTTTTAATGCAAGTAGTTGAGTATTGCCACGAAGAATGTATTTACAAAGTCAAACCAGTATTTAAGGCACTCGTCTCTGCCATGGCTTATAAAAGGTTGATCCATGTATCTGAGCTGACCAATCCTGAAACGTCAGCCTCTTCCAGCCACCAGCTTCCTTGAGCCCATGTAATCAGCTAAACGTGTTCTACTTACCTGTGGCTGGCTGCCTCAGCGTGGTTGTGTGGTTTGTCTGTGGCTTCTGTCACCTCCTGTGTCTGTACCCTAGAGATGAGCAAAGTTAGGGGCTGTGCTGGGGGACATCAGGGTCAGCAGCAGCAGGGAGTGAATTGCTGAGAGTTCTTTTGTGAAGCACTTAATTAAAAGAAAATAAAATGTGTCAGAGGAACAATGGAGTGAAATCTTTTGAGGAAACAAAAGATAAGATGGTCCCCACATTAACATTCTTGGAACCACAGGCTGATCTGCATCATCAGCTGTGGTGAACAACACACACAATCCTTTTCCTGAGTCATTCATCAGCATTTATAATGGTTCATGAGCATTAATGTTATAAAATTTAAGAAGTTTAAGTATTTCTGAAGTGCAGCTTTTCCAGGAATCCCTGTGGTATTCATAACTTATCTTCCTTAAAATGTTCATTTTAGTGTTACTGAACGAATTTGGTAGAGAACCTGATGTGCTCCACATATGGGAGTTGCTGGAGATTGATTATCCTGATTATTGTGTGATACAGATCCCAGCCTAAAGGTTGTATGTATATCTTCTGTGGTAATTTACTGTTCAATGAAGAAAAGCAGAATAGAAGGGACTATTGTTTTGCTATTACTAGTTATTTTGATATTTGTTACTAGATTTTTCCACTTTCCTGTTGTCACTTTGGATGTCAGTTCTGTAACATCAGTCTCAACCTTTTTAATGTTTTCATTTTCTGAAATGCAAATTGTCATTTTCAAGAGTACAACCAAAACTCCACAGTTACAATGTCACATTTCTGACCATTGGCTGAGTGCTAACAAATAACAAGAGTTAGACCGCTTTAGGATAGGTGAAAATACACTTTATATATAAGTAGAATAAAATACATGGTTTATGCAATTTATAAGGTATATAACATATCATATATAAAAATACCTATCAGAGAATACACAGAATTCATGCTTCCTGATACTCTGCAGGAGGAGAATGATGAGCAAAATCTCAGCTCCTCAGAGGTGTTTAGGTCTCCTACAAAAGTACATTTCAGTACAGAGACTTGATAGATGATGGGCAGTGCATCTTTACGTGTCCAGGGGCTGTTTTTAGAAGCTGGAAGTTCATACTGGAGCCTTTCTGAGCTAAACACCTGCTGACTTTAGTCCGTTTTTGTTTGAGGGAGAGCCTCAGGTTTAAAGGTCTGTTTTTTCCAGGGTGATTGAAGTCAGCACAAGTTCAGTCATTGATTTGAGAGAGTGGGTGGCAGTTTTTAGGGGTCCAGTCCTGTTCCAGCCAAACTCAACTTGAGTAGCTGCCATTATTTAATAGAAGACAGCTCTAATTCAGGCAATAATTAGTAAAATTGTCCTTAAACCCTCGTGCAGCTGAATCAGTTCACTTTTGAAAAGGCCTCTCTCCTTCAGCTGGTGGGGCTATTGACAGGAGCAGCAGTAGCAGCTGCTGTGTGGGAGTGTGTGTGTGTGTCTTGCCCAGCAACCTCATTCACTGGCTGTGGATTTCACCTCCCACGCTCCACCTGCGACGGCCACGACTCCTCAGTTTCTCTCCAGCAGCGGTGGATGCAGCCTGGTGTTAATGCTTGGTTGGAAAGCTGTTGCAGTCTCCCTTTTTCAAAAGTTTTGGATGCTGGAAATACACATCCATCCCCCCCACCAAGTGCAAATTCTTGAGGTGGAAAGGTGTGATTGCACGGAGAATGATAAATAGAAAGGAACCAGCGTTTTATTGGGACTGGTTTGTCATGTGTGTGTATGTATATGTGTACAGACACAAACAGGTGATCTATTTGTGTAAGGAATTGCAGTACTAATAGTCATAGTGGCTGCTCCTCTGTTGTCACTATACACATTGAATTGGAGACTGCGCTGTTAAAATACCCCATCAAGAACACAGAAACATCTATTTTTCTCTCTTACTGTTTTTTTTTTTTTTGCCAATACTTCTTTAGTTTGTAACTTTATTTGAAGGAAAATGGTCACATTAGCTTTTCTTTAATTTTGTTTTATTTGCATGATAGAATATATAAAATACAATGCATAATACTTACATAACATGTAATGAAAATATAACATATCTAATATTCATTAATATTTATAAGTAGACTAAAATACATGGTTTGTGCAATTTTTAAGGTATATAACATATAACGTATAAAAATACCTATCAGAGAATCACAGAATTTTTTATGTTGGAAGGGACCTCTTGAGGTCATTTTATCCATTGGTCTGTAAATTATCTTATTTTCCCAAAAAAAGCAACTTTTTCATTCCAGCAAGAGTAGTTTCATACAGCTTCTTCTGTCTTGTTTAAACCATTTATTTGATTCATCTTTAAAAAAAAAGAAACCAAAGATAAGGATATAAATTATATAAAGTATAGAAAATAAATGCACTTTTTAGAAAATTACAAATAATCTAGAAGAATGATCACAAAAATCAGCACTGTAAGCAGCTATTGCTCCTTTGGAATGAATATGATGATTTTTAAAAAGCATCTACCACTTTATATCTGAGTTATTCTATGATTGTTTAAAAAAATCATTCTAATTGTGGAGGTTTTACCTCTTTAAAAACTGGTTTGTTCATTCCATGTGTGAGCCACACCCTGAAAAACCGAAAGGCTTTGCACATGCCTAATTTAAGATTTAACCTAGTATCAGTGTTAAACCTGTTTCAGTCTGTCATTCTCTTGCTTAAAATGCTATGTAACTCAAGGGTTTCTATCTGCTTCTTTAGCAAATCAATTTATTATAATCTGCCATGGCTTACAACTTAATTCCTGCAGCCTAAGGTGCACAGTCTTCTATTATTCCACTGAAAATAATTGGGGGAAAAAATTCACTGCCTTTTTATTTTGTTTTTTATTGCACTGAATGTAACAAGAAGAGCCAGCTTGATAGCACTGTAAGCTAAACTCTCATAATTGTGCTCAGGGCAGACAACAGACAATCAGACCTCCTCACACAGACACAGAAACCTTCAACCTTTCACCTATGTGCAGCTGGTTTTGTGTGTTCTTACAGCACTTTTCAGCAATCTCTCAGTTGCTGATCACCAAGAACTAGACTGGTATCACTCCTGATTGCTCCTGGACTTCTGAAAAGGTTTTGTGAGAATTAAAAAAAAAAAAAGATTTATTAATTCATGTGGCTTTAGGCTATCATGGTGCTATAGTCTAAAAGATCCGTGGCTTTACAGCTGCAGAATCCCTGGGAAGTTCAGGAACCTGACTCTGTGGTGACCTTTTCTGAAAGAAAGGTCAGCGAGCCACAGGCAGACTTGCCAAGTCAACTGCTTTTCCCTGTAGACTAAAGCTTTGTGGTCTTATCCATGGATCTGTTAGGAAACTTGGCCAAGCTACTGCTTTTTGTTGTGTCAGGCACAGTATGTGTCGAATGAAGTTTCATGCTAAGTGAGAGCAATTTCAGTAAATGGAGGTAAATTTAGTGTTGAAAGAGCTTAAAATGTATCCTGTGGCTCCATATATGTTACTTCCAACTTATTACAGTTTTAATGATTTCCTAGATTCATTCACAGAATGTGTTTTTGTACAAATCTCACTCCTATTTTCATGCTTGTTTTTTTGTTCTCTCAAAGTTGAGAGGGTTGGAACTTATTTGGCACATTAGGGAATAATCTTCCAACTGTCTGGATTAGCTTGGGATCAAAAAATAAGCTCATTATTGCCACTGACGCCTCATTATTGTTAACTCATTGTTTCCTATGCCAAATACCTTCTAAACACAGGAGTTTCATTCCTTTATTTTAGGGGATCTTTATAGGGATACAAAGCCTAGACAGGCCATACCAGTTATTTTGAACACAGTCATAGAAATATTTTGAGTTGGAGGTGGCTTGGGGTGGCAGTTTTGCTTTGACAGTGTCGTGGGCCTTTTTAGTTTTCACTGAAGATTAAATTTGAACCATGACAAATGTGTGATCTTCCCCCCTCTTCCTTCAAAACTTCTTTTTGTGAGTAGTGGGCCTTAATACTGAAAAGACTGTGAAAGCTGAAGATTTTATTGTATTGAATCTCTCCAGTATAATGTTTTCCCCGATTTTCCTTTATCTCTGTTCATTTGCATCTTAGATTAGGGTACCTGTTTAAGGCAAGAACTGTGTGTTCAAGTAGTATTAATCAGCCAATGTATCTTTGGAGATAAATTTAGTAAATTTTTCTGTTAATATTTTAGAAGTGGACTCTTACCTGTAACAGCTATTTTAAAGCTATTTGAAGCTATTATGCTTCAGATTAGATGCTCAATTCTTCCAGGTCTCCAGACCTTACAGAAAGCTCCGAGATCTGCTGGTTTATAGCCAATGCACATCTGACCCAGTATCCATGCAGTTATTTCACTGAAATATAATCTGAAACTAGGAATGTGTACGCTGCTAAGGATTTAAAACTTTGTTTGTGTGACAGGTGTAGCAAAAATATATGCCAATCAAAAGGGGCTTCTATATTGAATATTTTAGGTCATTGTCCAGTCATGCCCACACAGACTCCCTACCAGACCTAGAATTCAGGTGCTGGGAAGTGGGAGCTCTGAAGTGTTGACAGGGATCAGTGAATCATGGACTGATACCAGTCAAATATGTTACCTCTCTTAATTTTTTTATTAACCTTAGAAGCCTCAGTCAAGATTCCTATAGCAAAGTATGAATTCCTGTGTGAGTCACAGACCAGATCCTGTGGATCAAAAGCTCAGTGGCTGAACTTTGCACTGGGCTTTATAAGAATAACTTGCACTCGAGAGTTCCAGTGAGAGCTGTCGCTGCTGCAGGGTCTGGGTTCAGCACAAATACGCTCACCTGGAATTTGTTATGTGCTCTAAGGAATAGCTTGTCATCAAACCTGCACACCAGTAACTATATATGCAGTGAATAAAGACAGATTGTTCCTGTCTATGGCAAAAGGCAGGGGGATATACATCAGTTGGCTGTTTAGGGTTTTTATGATTCAGTTGGCTCAATTGACTCAAATCAAGTTTTATGATAATTTCCCCATCAAGTTCCATCTGTTTCAGAAGGATGACAGATCTGAATGTGTGGGACTCTGTCCTTTTGTATTATCAGGAGGACATAGTGACATATTTTGAGTCTGGCAGCACCACTGGCTATTTTGGCTGGAGTTGTGCAGGATGAGGTGGGATTGGCCATTACCAGCTCCGTGTTGTAACAGCAAACATTTGGTTGGCTCTGCAAGTTGTAACTACTGACACTTCACTTGTGATGCTGTCCAAAAAAGAGGAGAGATAGTAGTGGTAATGCATAAAATAATGCTCAAATTTATACAATTACTGTTTCAGTCATTGAGGGAGTGTTGGATTTTATAGCATGTCCCTGATCAGGTTCTGAAATTCTGATGCAGCTTTGTGAAGAAATGAAACTTTCTATTATGATTTTGCTTATATGCCACAACTTTTTAGAGTGTTTCACAGCTTCTTAGCCCATCTTTTAAAAGTTATGGGTTTGCTATGACTACTTATTAATAAAATGCCTGCTACCTTCTTTTGTTTGAAGAGAAGTCATTTAATGAATAGATACACGGTTGATTCACTGTCTTGGCTAAGTAGAAATGGCCATTCAAACCACACTAACTCCAGCTCAAATATTTTGAAATAACTTGTATAATCCCCCCTTCTCTTTTTAATGTAAAAAAAAAAAGGCTGTATTTTTCTAACAGGGTTTTTGTTTGGGGATTTTTTTTTAACAACAGCCACAACAGAATGTCGTAAGATAAACTTGGGGAAAGCTACACAAGGACAAAACCTGGCCCATGGACACTGAGTTTGTTTGAAATTCATGCACACAGTCATCTGAGGTATTTGTGTTTGCAGCTTTGTAGCATCCCACCTGTGCTGGTTACCTGGCAAGCACATCTTTGGGGTTCCACATGTTGTCTGGCTCTCAGTGCACACACAGATGCACGAGTGTGTGTTCACAGCACAGTGACCAAACACAACTGACACTCTGAGCAACAACACAAAGTAGAAATGTTGAGGGAAAGGCTACATGGAAAAGACTTCTGACTTCTACCCAAATATGTTTGGCTACAGGCAACTTTGTGTCAGCAGTAAAACAATTTGTCGATCAAAAGAAAATAACCAGTATCTAAAAAATACGTGTTGTATGCATAAAGTGAATGTGTTACATGCATGTTTGCTATTCCACAGCATACGTGAGATAAATTCAATATGCAATTATGTGATTTTTTTCAGTATATTTGATTCATTCTTTCATACCTTACTATTTGATGATAGGGATTCAAGTCTGTGGCATCTGTTCTTAACTTACAGTCTGTGGCTTTTAGAGAATTACAAATGTTCATTTGCAAAAGCTGCATGGAAATACATATCACATGTAATGTAAACATTGTGCAGCATCCCCGCTGTGTCAGCTCTATTAACTAGATGCTGACACTAGATTTACTAGAAGATTTGAAAATAACCAAATCAAAAATACAGTTCTCTCCAAGTACTTGGAGATCACTGTGCACTTCCATTTGCCCTCATAGAAGAACATTTAATTGGACTACATACCTACAGAATTTTGTCATAATGATTTTCTTCAGAGAAAACTTTGTTTGAAATGATGAAAAGTGTTGTGCTATATGTTCCATCCATTTTTTTTCTCTCTTTGACATTTTTTTTCTTTAAAGAACTGTGTACTGGAGACACCACTTTTTGATATCATAGTTAAGGGTCTATCAAGCTGATAGTGAGTTAACAGGAGAGTTGCTGTTGATAAAATACATTCATAATTTGTTGTGTTTTTATATTGCCTTTATGATTGTCTCTAGGAACTGTCTTTAGGATTTAATTCAGTATTAATCAGAGAGGTGAAGCTAGGCAATCACTGTCTTATATTTCTACTTGAAAGAAAAAAACAGCAGAAAACCTTTTACATAGAGAAAATAACACTACAGAAGCAAACTTTACCTTAGGTGAGCTAGTACCCCTTGAATTCTTTTACAACCAGGAGAAAGAGGTGCCTTCTGACAGTAATTCATAGGATCTCTGTGTCTCTTGACCACAGAGCAGGACTAGGGAGATTTTCTCTGGAGTAAAGTTAAGCCTGTGGAAATGACTCTCAATTTATTCTGTTTTTGTGCTTTGCACCAGACTACAGTATTTAGTGCTGATAAAATGTAAGATAGAGAATCATATGATTTGGCATTTTCTGCTAGTGCTTGTCTAATTAATTACAGGAACAGGAGGATGTATAGACTATTTGAAATTTTTTGTTGGGTTTTTTTTAAGAAGGAAAGTACTTAAACCCATTCTTGCCATTTAACTTGATGCAGCCTAGATATAGAAAGTGATTCTGTGTTTTATATACTGAATATGTAATCCCATTCTCATTTCTCACTGTCAAAGATAACTAGTGATCTCATGTGGAAAGTTCAGAGTGCTGTGTCATGGTCAGCATATTTGGTTTCTTTGGAACTAGGCAACCCCAACTTTGTCTATTCCAAATAACAACATTTCTTGTTGATAGGGTTCTTTTTAGGGTATTGATAGTACTTGGCAGGAATGGAGAACTATGTGTGCTAGATGATGACCGAGTTAATTGTGGAATTCGGTTCTCCTTTATTTCATGAGCTGACTTGCAAATTCCTTCTCTTTGTACCAGAGAAGCATTTTGCAAGTATTAAAAACCAAACTGGGAAGGAACCTGGGATTTTTGTTCTCAGGTCTGGTAACAATTTTATGTCTTGCAAAGATCTCACAGCTCTTGTGACTTTAGAAGTGTTTTTAAAAACATCTGTTAATGCACTTTATTAAAAATATTTAATCTGAAGACAAGACCACAAGACCCAACACAAAGTTCTCAGAAGGTATCTGGAGAGTTCTCCATAATTTCACTGTGCTGTGGAGAAGACCACTAGACCCTTTACGAGGGAAACTGTTTTCAGACAGTATGAAAATGTCTGTGATTCTGTTAAAAAACCTCTCTCCTGGCTTCTCCTCCACTTGAACCTTGCCAATTTTATGGTTGCTTCTCTCCTGAGCAGTGTAGTGACCTAACTGGTTCTTAAAATCAAGCTGCAAGCTCCTCTTGTTTTTCAAGGCCTCATGATACAGTTCCTTTCTCCCTCTAATAATTTCAGAATGAGCACTCAGATCCAGAATTCCTTTTCCTCTTCCTGTGTGTCCTGGTTTTGGCTGGTTAGTCGCCAGTTAGGATTAAACCATAGCACTGTGCTATGAGTTCCAGAGAGGAGAATGGAAGAAGATGAGCAGAGGATCCTTCCTCCTCAGTGGTAGAGGAGGGTTCCTTTCTTGGACACCTCCAAACAGGTGCCTTGTTCTACAGCCTGGTGCAGTGTTTATAAATGGATTTTCTGAGTTCATGACCTATTTCAAAACAAGTGCTGGAAGCCAACACATTTTGTCCTGGCTCATCTGGGTACAGTGGGCACCTGTTGCACAGAAGATTCTTCACCCAGGCCTCTCCCGTGGCTAAATCTGAGCTTCTATCTGGATAAGCAAGGTCTTGAATAGAAAGGAACATCCCAGAGGGAATCACATAGAAACTTAAATGATCTGCAGATGAGATCTTTGGGGTTTTTTAAATTATCGTTATTTTCTGAACATTCAAGCATGTTTATTCAAATGGCATTGCTAAAATCCAGTTTGGATTCCATAATTTCTAAGTGCCTCACATGACCAGATTTCATTTTACTTTTGCCCAAATATGGAAAATAAAAGGAAGACAAATAGCTTTGAAATTTAATTCTGAGTACATTTAATTAGATGGCAATTAGAGTTCCCTATGACCATACAAGTTTGGGACAAAATTTTACAAACTATTCTACATGAAAGCACTGCCTGCATTTTAAAGTGCAAAAGAATGCATGATAATTACCACCAGGTGTGTCTAAACAGGCTCTTACACAGTTAAGAGAAATCTGTGTATAAAGTTTTTTCTTGACCATGAAAGTCAAAGGCTTCACATGCACCAAATAGGTTGTTAAATATACCCAGAGCCTTTTCCATGTCAGTTCCAGAGCCTGAAGTCTGCAGGAGTAGTGTGAGGATTTGGGATGCTGTTGGGCTAGTGATTCCAAATTGTGAGCTGAAATGACGTGAAATTTCTTCTAAATTCCAGAGGTGTTGCATGCAGTGTGGGAGATTGGACAGGTTCTGAGAGAAGAGAGAACCAAGATACATGAGATCTGTGAAACAGCAAGAGGTGAGATTTGACCTTCTGGTCATAGATCATTGTATTTTTACCACTTTGGTGATTTAGCGCCATGCTCTCCTCCTCCTCTCAGCTTCCCAGCATTCACCAACAGCAAAAAATAAAAATTTCAGTTTGGTGCATGAAAATCTCAAAAGGACTCAGATGAGTTTCCTATTAGGGTGGAAATAGGCTTTGGAAATCTGCTGTCATCCCATCAGCCCACAGAAACACTCCAAAATACCATATTCTGGGGGAGAGAATGGAAAGTATCTAGAGCACCTAATGTGGCAGCTGGAAACAATTTTTAAAAAATTGGGTAGGCCAGTCGTGTTATGAGGGGTAAGAGAGGCAGCTGGGAGATTTAAAAGGGAAGGCCTGGGAGCAGCTGAAAGGTGCCAGTAGTCTGTTAACAAGAGCATCTGAGAGCTAAATGGCTGCATGTGATGAGAAAACATGCCAAAATGATAAGAAAAACAGCTGGAGAAAAACAAAATTTCAAAGCTTCTGAAACAGGGATGGATATGCAAATTCTGCTAACTATTGAATCAGTAAATGAATTACTTGGGGCTTTTTTCCCTCTCTGCTCTCCTAAGTTCCTCTTGTTTTCACGTATCTTTCTGCAGAATCTGCAGGTGTCCTTTTCTGCTGCCTCTTCTTCCTCTTGACCTTTTGATTCTTGGTTGTTTCTTCCACAGAAAATCAGTACTTCTGAACAATACCTTTCACTTGTTTGTAGTCTCTCAGGCCAGTATTTTAACTGCTCATTCTTCTATTTCTTCACCTTACTAAGACTTTCCCTGCCTGTTATTCTGAATGTGAAAATCTCTTGGTGGAACATCATTTTCTGTGAAGGAAGAGCACAGGTAGCTGTTGATTTTAATAGCTCCAAGTGTCATTCTGGGTAGGACCTGTAAGATTTAGATGGCTTTGTATTACAGAGGTCCAGCTGGAGGAGTTGGCAGGCTTGACGGGTCTGATGAGTTGCCTCTAGAGTGTGGCAGGGTCTAAACCAAGTTTGAAGTGAGAATATGGTGACTTTGGAAAGTAAGCTTAAAAAATACACAGATTTCCAAGGTTTTATGCATTACGCTTGCAAGTGTATTTTTGTATGTATTTTGCCATACATATAATTTATAATTTACTTGTATCTGATCACATATTTGAATCTAGTCTAGGTGTGTGCATCAGTGATGTAAAGACATATCCCAATATCTGATACAATAGCATGTTCCTTACCTTTGAAACTGTGTCTGCTGCTTTTCAGCTGTGAAAGCAAGAGACAGTATGTGTGTACTCTTCCCCCATAGATCATAAGGAACAAAGAGCTTATGTGAGAAAAAGAGTGCAGGAGAAGATCTTAATAGATTCTGTCCCATCACAAACTGAAATACAGCAACGTGAAAAGAGCAAACATGCTGTCTAGCTTCTCTGAAGCTGTTTGCTAATGACCTCCAATGAACTAGAAAATGTAAGAGAGCACAGTCTCAGCTTGAAGCCTGAGAGAAGAAAAAATAGCAGACCAAGAAAAGGATGCAAAGCAAGTGAAAGAGAATGGAGATAGTTAATAATTATTTTACAGCCACAAAGCCATAATCAGGCATCAAATTCTTGATATCTTTCATTCTGCCTGGAGCATACTGTTGTGTCCAGGAAGAGCAGCAGCACTTTTGGAGGGCATGAAAATAGACTCACAGAATAATAAAATAATAGAGCAAATTGAAAGGGAGAGAGAGTATAAAACTGCATATTAAAATATACCAGAATGAGCCTTTTTTAAAGACATCTGAGTTATTACCACTTATCACTGCTGAAATATAATTCATTATGCACCTTATACTAAAAATTTTAATTAAAGAAAATAATAGTGTCAGGTCAAAGGATTACAATCCCATCCGATAAAATACTAAATGAGATAGAAAGCACAGGAAGCACTTTCCCTTTTCCAGTTATGAAAGTTATGCTTGTCTGGCAAAGAGAAAAATACTTGGACTGAGTGACAAAACATGTTCATGGTGCAAATTAATTGTTTTCAAAGAAAGCATTTAAATTAAATTTTCAGTCACCTGAAAGCCTTTGACTGTGTCTCTTAAAATAAGATCTGTTGTTTTGGAAGCCCTTGACATTATATACCTCTAACATGAACAATTAAACAAAGCATAAACTTGCAAGAAATTCTATATATAAGATGTAGTGTTGCATGTTTTATGCTTATGTAAATTATTCTCTTGGAGTAAGAAATTTCATCTTCCTCTTCTTCTTTTCTCCATGATTAGAAGGAGACTAGGCAATTTATTATTCTGCATTCTGGTATAAATAGAGATGGCCTCTGCTTTAAAAAAAGAAAAGAGTTTGAGAAATGAGTGCAGGTGCTCATATCTGAAAAGAAGTGCCATAGTGGATTTGAGAAACAATGGGGGAGGCACTGTCCAGCCAGGTTTTTTCAATGCATTGATTTTGGTAGTTGAAATTACTGCCTTCTGCACATCCTGCTTTCCAGCCTGTAACTTAAGGTCTTTGTCAGTGGCTTGCACCACCTTGTGACTTAGGAGAATCTCCCCCCAGGAAAGCTGGCCAGGGTCATGTAGCTGTGGAGCTTGAGAAAGAAGGATTCCAGTTACAGAAGGAAAAATGGTTTGGTCAGTTATATCTTCAAGTAAAATGAGGCAGTGGTGGAGAGACTGCATTTGCAGGTCCTCCTACAGCAGGAGCATGAACCCGTTTATCCAGACAAGCTGCTGTGAAATCTAAATTATATGTGCTTAGGCAGCTCCATTTAAATGGATTATGATACTTCCATTTTGTAGCTGGCATGGCCCCCCACATTCTGCTCTTTGAGTGATCTTACTCAAAACTTACTGTTTCTCTAACAATCCCGAGATGAGGGGCTTTCTACCACTCCTCAAGAATGAGAGCAACATGTGACATTTCACCACTGATGATTTGCTTCAATCTCTGGGAAATAAACTGAGCATCACTTAAATATTTCTTTTTCCACTCCTCTCCTATACACCAAGTCATTATCTGAAAAGGATCCAAAGTTCATCACAAACATGAACACGTTCCTGCCTTTTTCTTCTTTCTAGCACATCAAATTGAACAGCAGAATTGTTCTACCACTAAACCCACACAGGTGTTAAGAGCTGTTCCCATTCTTGAGAGCCAGTCAGTGACTGGTAGAACACAGAGCTGCTTGAAGGGTTTACATGCATGCAGCTTGCTCTGCTCAACAACAAGGCCTTCATGAGTTGTTCTCTGGAACAAACAGTCTTGCAAACAACCAATAATCTTCTGAATACCAGGATAAGTGAGCAGTGCAGTTAAATAGTTCTTTTCTTGAGATCACTGCTGAATTAGGAATTAAAAGTCAGTATCATTAGATCTTTTGCCTGTATGACTGACAGAACTTCAGACATTGCAGGTAAACCTGCTTAGATTGAAGAACATCACACCAAGAAACAATTTCTTTTTATGTTGGCATATTTATGATTTTGTCCTCAGGGGTCCACAAATGGGCAATAACTACCCTTGTTCTCTGCCAGTTAAGACCTGGAGTATCTCCTCTTAGTTTTTAATCTCCAGACAATCATACCATCCTCATAATCACATTAAACACCACAATAAATGTTGAGAATCCATTAAAATCTTCTAATGTTTGCAATTAGTAGCACTTTCACCACCACCAAGCAGACTGCACTTTTTACCCCTTTGGAGCAAAACTCTCTGGTCTCCTGCAGCTCTCGCAGGGCACATTCATGCAGTTCTGTTTTCAGTCTGGGCCCTGGCTGAATATCAAGCTCATCTTTATTGTGCCCAAAGCTTGCTATTCTATTCTGTCTGCAGCAATGGCTGTGGCAGCAAGCATCCCAGCTGTCCTGCTGAAACAAGGAATCATTAATACAGTGCAGCCACATTTCAAATAAACTGTATCTTAAATGCAATAGAGACAGTGCCTGCTCCTGCCTAATACTGCCATTCCCTGCATTTAGGAAAGCCACATTCCTTGAGGCTCCTCCACACGTTGTTTGTATCTTTGCCAGCCTGTATTCCTAGAGGACTGCTGGCAAGGACCACTGCTGTTGTCAGGATCAGACCTCCCTACGGTTTGCATTATATTGAAGACAAGACACAAGACCTTTGAAGACAGCTTCATTCTTGAAGTTCTAGTGGGCACCACGACCTTTTTCCTCAGAAAGACACTACAGTGCTGCTTTTTTTTTGCTCTTTGATTGTTCTTTACTAAGCTAAACTGATGCATCCACGCAAAGAAAGCCTTTCAGCCATGGTGTGCCCTTCTCAGATGCTCGCTCAGCTGAGCTACTGCAGCCACGTCAGGGGCAGCTCCCTGCTGACTCCAGCCCTCTGAAGGCTGGTGGACACATTTCTGTTTTCACACTCAGCTGCTGGTCTCAGAACTCTATGTTAGATTCTGATTTCTTTTGGCAAGATCCCAGGTGTTGTTAGAGTAGACAGGGAAATAGCCCTTCTTGATAAGGTCAGAGGAAAACCAGTTTCAAGAGACAGTAGTGTACATGGAACTGGTGACATTTACGGAAGAATAAAGCCTAGAGATCTCTTTACTTTCTCTTACATGAAAATGAGTATAAATGATGATGGCACTCAGGTTAGTGAAAGGATTCACTTTACTGAAAACGAGAAAAGAGTTAATAAAGCAGTTCTGTAATGGAGAAAAAGCCAGCACTGATGAAAATCAAGAAAGATTGATGCATAAACTTACATACTGTGATGCCTAAGCCTTGGTTAATGAAGAACAGATGTTCCTTAAATAGTGCTCATAACATAAATTCATACAAAAGAATCCACACTACTCCATAACCATATATTGAAAAAGAAATTGTAAACATTCCTTATTCCACTAATGTGCTACTTCCAATGTGCAATGTGCTAATGTCTGTCTTCTAAGGTTAGGAAGCGAGCATACTGGACAAGGAGAGCAGCCCACTTTTAAGGTCCTTCATTGCTATTGTGATGAAGAAATTACATTTTAATCGAGACTGTCCATCACTTAAAAAACCTTTGGCCATTATATGAAAAAAAGCTTGTGCTTCAGCTTTGTTATGCTTGGGTTGTTCTTCCCCATGTTTACTTGTCTGCATAAAACAGTATGGTTAAACTTGATGATCTTAAAATTTTTCTCCTGGCCTACCTGAATCTGTGATTCCCAAACTGTCCAACTATCCTCAGTGAAAACAAGGTTTTCCTCTAGACTTCCATTATTTCTGTCTTCTTTCAGAAATATTGCCAGTGATGGAATTAGGAGATGAATTCCAGCGGTTTGAACAAGTAGCCAGGGAATCTCAATTTTTGGCAACATCATAGTATCCACAGCCTTGAGCAAGTAATCAGTCTTCCCTTTGAAGCAGTTGGAAAATGCAGTGGTATGTTTTTTGAAAGCCGTTCAATTCTACTGGTTCTTATCAGGAAAAAACAAAAACAATCTACTCTGTTACTTCTAAGTGCAGGGATATTTTGCTTTTAAGCAATTTATGATTTTTAAAAATAGGGGGGTTTAATAATCTAAAATGTTTTTTAAATTACCCAATTTTATTTTTCTGGGAGACAATTTTGTTTACTGCAGGGTTTTAAACTTCAGCTTATTTTTGTCATCACTACAAATCCAAACAACAACAACAACAACAACAACAAAGTCCAAGTTTTTCGCAGGGTGGCAAAATCCCTTACCTGCATTACTGGATAAAAATGTGTTCTGTTCTTCAAGTGTGTTGTAAAGATTGATTCATGTCATTGCAAGTGCAATGAAAAAACTTTTAACAGCCTGATGACAGGTGATGGATTCACTGAGCTTTGCTTAATGGCCTACCTCTGTCAGTTTTGGTATTTTAACATCTTTTGCTGAGGTTCAAATGGAGTCATGAAATTCAGAAGAAGGTGAGCTGCAGATAGAAAGAGCTCTTTTATAAAGACTTTTCCATATTTTGTAAATTTTGAGGTGAAAGGCAATGGGGTTTTCTTATTTTACCCAGTTTAAGTCTTAAGAAGGAAGTGACTGGGCACCTGCAGGAGCCCTTAAAGGAGGTAAAGGACTGGGGAGCACATCACCCACTATAGCCACGTGTAGAGAACAGAGAAGAAGCAGGAGGCACAGTGAAGTCTGGTCCAAAGATTAACGTGAGGATACTGAGCTAAGGATTATATATATGTCGGAGAACTCTCACCAATTAATTTGGATAGCATCTTTTGACTTTCAGATGCTTGGTGATAAAACAGACTTTCATGGGTTCCTCCCTATCCCCAGACTGTTTAGGTCAAAAATACTGATAGTGTAAGCTAGCCCAAATTCATGGCTTATCTCAGCAAAATTGGCACATGGAATTGGGAAACATTCCAGAGCTAATTTACTTTATGCTGGGAAAAGCTCATAATTGTTCTGTGTGCACATCTGCATGTTTGAATGCCGTCATGGCTGTAGTTTTCTCCTTATTCTTTGACAATATGTAAAACTTACTTTTTTCTCATAATTTTACCCTGCACTTTGGATGGATAAAAGTATCTGCAAACAAGCCTCCAAAGCCCAATCATCAGTCAGAGTAAGCATTTTGTAAATTCACACATAACCATGTTATTTTTAAACATATGCAGGCTGTTTAGAACTGAAACATAGGTTCAAAATAGAATGATTTTTCTCACAAGGGTTTGAGCATAGCTAGGGAATTGCTCAGTTTAAAATGGGTAAGCATCTGATCAACTAGACTAAGAGGTGCTTTGAGTGGTTGCATCATTCCTTTCATCCTAATGTAGTCCTCCTATGTGTTTGAAAAATCCAAGAAAAATTAGAACCAATGAAGTCTAGCAATGCCAAGTTATGTTCACTAGTTAACAAGAAAATAAATACACTAGGAAAAACTGCAATTCTAGCAACCAGGTCATCAATGTAACCTTTCAAGGTATTACACCTTTTTTAATCCTCACATTCCGTAGCAATGTTTCCTAGTTTCAACCTCTGCAAGAAACTCAGCACTGGCCACTTTTCAGTATAGAAACTCTTCTTAAGCTTTTGGAAATTCAACTGCAAATTGTATTGTGAGCAATTTCTTGCATATATGCCATCTCTCAAGTAAAATGCTAACATTTTTTCTGAGTATTTCACATCTTTCCTAATTATGTGCTGCTATTTCTCAGTTATTTTATTTTGGTCCTAGTTGTGTGAACTGTTGGCATTTCATGTATGTGAGGTGTCACTGAGGTGTATTTTATGTACAAAGGTCTGTTCAGCTACTCATTTATCAAAAACAAGCGTTAGTGTTCATGTCGTGTGCCCAAAGCTAAGTTTGCTAGTGGTGCTCACACATTTACATTTTTGCTGACATTATTTCTTCTGTCAACTTACAGCCAGCATGCAATTGACCTTTATAAGCTGAGTCATAAACTTTTATTCTGTTCCCATTGTGGCTTACCACAACATAGACCCCTCCAGGGCAGCATGCATTCCCCTTCACACCCCTCCCTGGGGGTGTCTGTCACCTCCAGACGGAGGCAGGGGAAGGCCCAAGGACATTGTCAGGGGCGTGCATCAGCAGGGAAAAGATACTTTCTTCATCCCTTATCAAATAGGTTAGTGTGCCATCAGTGTGTTCTGCCTTTCTCTCAGAGGGACTTCTGGTTTTGATTCCTACTTGATACCATGTCTTGCAGGCAAGCTCCTTGGAGCAAGACCAGAGCAAGGAAATAAAAGAACAGAGTAGAAAATGGCATTTATTGTTTTTGACTCACCTCCCTGCTGGGTGTTTACATGCTTCTTAGCTGAAAGAGCACTACAGTGCATTCTGCAAGGTCGCAGATCTTAAGGTTGGATTGCGAAAGGCAGTTCAGCAACACTTCTCAGCAGCCAGGCTCAAAGCACTTATTAAGAACCATGACAGCATCAGGCCAGGATGTTAGTGAGTGTTCTGGTTCTGGAGTTTCATAATCATCCATGGTGAAATGAAATCTGACCCCAAGACCCGGAAAAATCTTTTCTATCACTTCAATTTCACTACTCCCCTCTTTTGCAGAGGAAAAACAACCTTTTTGTGGATGAAAGAGCAGCTTGAATTCTGCAGTCAAGCCTGTACTTCTGCTGAAGTCACAGTGACAGCTGCAGTGATGAACTTCAGTATGAAGATTATATGAACATCCCCCCATTCCTCTGGCTAAGACTGCCATGCATTTCACACAGTCTTCTTTCAGACATCAGGTAGCAACTCCTTTTGGTCGTTAGTGGCTTGGACTGACACTGAAATGTTAAGTAGTCTAAAAGATTACAAATCCATCATCAACAGGATCTGAGCAGCTACTTCACTGCTTCCCAGTTCAATAACTATATGCAAAAAGGTGTCTAGGTTTTTAGTAACATCACTTTGCTTGTAGGAAGGGTTCAAGGACCAAAAAAACTGTGAAGTATGGAAGAGGATTGATTCAGGGACCTCTTGAGGAAGCTCAATCCACATAAACCTGATGGGCTGCACCCAAGGGTGTTGTCATTCTGAGGCTGCTTACTTTCATCACTGAAAGGTCTTGGAGACTGGGGAGGTCTTCTGTGACTGCAGAAAGGCAGAGGATGCACCCATCTTCAGAAAGGGCATGCAGGACAATCTAGGAAAATACTGAACAATCATGGAGTGAGCCATCGTGGCAGAAGTTTCCAGGCAAATGAAGGAGAATGTGGTGATTTGGAACAGCCAGCATGGATTCACAAGAGTAAATCATGCCAGGCCAACTTAATTGTTGCTTGTGATGAGGTGACTTTATCTGTCGAAGAGGCAAAAGCAGACTATGTTGTCCACCTTGAGTTCAGCAAGGCTTTCCATGTAGTCTCCCACAGAATCCTTGTATCCCAGTAATGGATAGCTAGGCAAAAAACTAACTGAATCATTGGTCAAAAGGGCTTATGCTCTGTCTCCACTGGTTACAGTGGAGTTTCTTTGGAGTCTGGCTGGTCTGATACCTTTATCAATGACTTGGAGGAAGAGATGGGATGCAGTACTCTCAGGTCTGTGGACTGATTATACTTAATGGAGAGTGTACTGGATATGCTAGAGATCAGGCCTGCCATTCAGAGAGATTTACACTTGCCAGAGGACTAGGCCTCTGGCAGGAACAGGAACATCATGAAGTTCAGTCAGGACAAATAGAGAGTTCTTTATCTCAGATGGACTAAGCCCCATGGCTTGGTTAGCTGCTTTGCTGAAAAGGACATGGGAGGCTTGGGGCAGGCTGAGCAGGAGTCAGTGGTAAACTCTGGCAGCAGTGAAAGTGCATCAGACTATCAACAGGAGCACAGATGGCAGATCAAGGAGATTGATTATTCCATTTTACTCAGCACTCATTAGATCACAGCTGGCATAGTGGGTCCAGTCTAGAGGCTCCCAGTACATGACAGCTGCTGGCAGCTTTGAATGTCTCCATTGGAGGGTCAGCAGGATGGCTGGAGGTTGAAGCATGAGATACGTGAGGAGAGGGAGAGGCACTGGGGTTTGTTCAGCCTATGGAAGAGAACAGCAGTTTTCCAGTTCCTAAGAGAAGGTTACCGAGAAGATAGGGCTGGGCTTTCTGCCAAAGAATGAGAGACAAAGGCTGTAACGAGCAGGGGAGGTGCTGGTTAGACAGAAGGGAGAAAAAAACGACACAACGGGAATAATTAGGAAGCAGAATAGATTACCCAGACGGGTTGTGCAGTCTCCACATGGGGATTTTTTAAGACCTGACTGGACAAACACACAATGGACCTCAGACCTCCCAAAGTCCCTTCCATTCTGAATTATTTTATGATAAACCTCAGAATGGATCTTCTCCATCTCCTCTGCAGAATTTCCTCCATGTAACGCAGTTCCCATCAACCTGCGTATCTGAAGTCAGTGTATATGCTGCTATTCACCCCACTGAGCAGGAAAACTACATAAAAGGCTGACCCTCTAGTTTTAACTAAACAAGAACTAAGACAATTTGGGCAAGAACAACACTAGACAGGATGAGACAACATTTTTTTATTGTTTAATACGAGTGACTAGATTAAGAGATCTGAAATGTTGTAAAGCAATATACATACTGAATAAATAATATGCACAGGAGTCATGTCTACATTGTAACACTGGCTAGTATTCAGAATACTTCAAATAAATCCAGTGACATTGGATAAAGTCCATAAAAATGCTATCCTGTCTTCCCTTGTATGAAATTGTTCAAGTATAAAAAAATCCAATACAGTGTAAAATATTAAATTCCATTTCGGTCAAGAATAAAAATTGCAAGTATTGTAGTTTCACAGGACAATGTAAAGCAGCATTTTCTAGCAAAGGGAAAAATAGTCAGTCTACATACAGATGAGTGAGAAAACAGCACTAATGTATTTGAAAGGTCTACATGAATAACTAGTAGAGGGAAAAAGAATGAACTAGCAATATTTTATGTAAAAACCTAAAAAAGTGTTAATTTAAGAGTACCCTCATACAGTGCACATACTGAATTTAAATAAATCCAAGTCAACATCCTTAGTTAATTAGGTTAATATTTAATATGCTACATCTAAGCCTACTAAATAATTTATACCATGAGATGAATACATAATTTTACAGTGTCACATCTAAAGTAGCTTTCTTTAGAGCGCAGCATAGTAAAACTTTCAAAATAAATATTTCTTTTTAAATAGCATAACAATTAAGGCACAGTATAAATCACATACCATTAACCCTTCAAGAACTGCAGTCTTGGTAACAAAAAGTCGCCTTGTGTACTGTATGTTTGCTAATAAATATTTTAAATATAATCCTGAAATAGATATTAAAATTGTACAAATGGTTTCAGAAAAGAAAATTCCCTTAAAACAGTTCTTAAAAGGTTTTAATTCATTAGGCTTCTTCCTGCCTTTATTCACAAGTTACGAATAGATGCAATAAATAGAAAGAGAAGGCTGTTGTAGTAAAGGGCTGATCCTATTTTAGAATCAGAATAGCTGACACCAGCAGTTAAAGTTTCCCAAAAGTGAAACGGGATGGGGCGAGGGATTAGGATGTGACAAGCTCATCACATGAGCACAAGTGATGTGTTCTGTCCAGAACTGTCTGTGTTATTGATTGTCTCTACAGCTGTTGCACCCCTTACTTCCACATCACTTGCTCCATAGTTCCACTCATCCAGAGGACAGAGAAGAAAATAACTTTGGTGCCTGTCCGCCATCTTACTAGCCGGCCATCTTCCTTGGGTTGTTCGGTGCCCGTCAGTGAGACAGTGACAAGGTCCTGTCTCACAAAGACAACTTCTGAAAGCTAGAAAGGACAATCAGTGCTTTAAGCTCGTTTCCTCTTAAAATGGATAAAGGTTACATATTGCTGACTCAAGTTTTTTCCCTGGCTCAAGCTTTTCAAATACCATTTTCTTACTTATAAAAGGCAGTTTTGCTTCCCTGATACTGTAGAAAGTACATCTTTGCAGTTTTTTGGTTCTTTTTTGTTTGTTTGAAAATATGAAGTCCCATTGCTACTCCTGCCACTCTTTCATGACAGTACAGTATTTTTCCCCCCATTTTCTTCTGGCTTGATACTTGAAACTAGACATGCCGCACTACCCTTCCCCCCTACCAACACGATTTGGATGCGTACTGTAAAAAAGACAGTGGAATAAAAATCTTTAGTTTCGCCATAGCATCGCTTTCCTTAAAGCTCCTTAGTTACTACCAATTGTCTCTGTTAACTACTTATACTGGAAGGCCGAGGGGAGGAAGAGAGCGCGCGAGCTTCCTTCAGGAGTCCATCTGCTATTGCATGCGGTCCGTCTGCAGCTGTTGGGGCTGGTACTGGCCGAAAGCCGCCGCGGCCGCCGCGGCCGTGCCGGGGGCCGCTGCGGCCAGGGGCTGCTGCACGGCGTAGCCGTAGCCCCCGGCCGCCACGTAGCCGGCGGCGGCGGCCGGGGAGGCGGCGTACGGGTACTGCTCGTAGGCGGCCGCCGCCGCCGAGTACTGCGCGTACGCCGCGCCGGTGTAGTCGATGTAGGGCGTGGTGGAAGCAGCGGCTGCTGCGGGCTGCACGTGGGGAATCACCACTCCGGGCTGCACAAAAGCCTGTGGATAGACATAGTGAGCGGGTATCCTGTTGAAAGATGGGAGAGGGAGTTAGAGTTGGTAGGCGAGTCAGCGCCTAAGTGTCATATCCATACTCCGAACTAAAACAAACTCAATTTAGTTGTTGTTATGTGCATAGGGTTGCCACAATAACTTGACTCAATGGACCAAGTATCAGTTCACTGGCCCGAAGAGATGCATCACTCCAAAGCGCAGCATTGTAGCTGAGTTAAGTCAGGGTGTTCGGTGTTCCTTGAGGATAATATCTTTAACGCCATTCAAATCTTTAGAAGGACCAGCATTACTGATGTCTGTTTTAAGAAAACTCTGAAGGATTAAGCTTGACTATTCCATCTGGAAAACTGCAGTACTTGTTTTTCAAATCACCTGGAAGTCATTTTTATTACCCCGCTTCTCTCTTAACTACTCGACTCTTAGTACAATTATTTCCTGCAATACTTTTATTATTAGTAACTGAGCAGTTTGACAGCATCACTGTACTGAGTTTGACAACAGCCAATAAGGCAACAAAATGGTTGAACCCTGACTTTATGTCAAGTCTTCCCAGGAAGGCGTGTTAAGAGCGTATTGTGGCAACCCTACTTAAGTTGCTATGCAGACTCAGCACACATTAATTTCTCTGCAACCTCAGTCACCCTTATTAAAAATAAGAAAAAAAACCAACACAGGCGACAAAGGAGTTTAAATAGAGTTCACAAGTGTGGTAAACACAGCAAGAATCACACTTTCCAAACGAACGATAGTGCAGCTCACTCTGTCACAAGAGGCCATTGAGGGGAAGCTACATAGATGCTATTAAAATCCATAACAGTGCCTCCTAAGTACATGTGCATCACACTTTTATAGAAGTTCATAAGGACACAAGGGTCAAACCTGTTTGATTATCAGGTCACTGATGTCCTGTTTTGTGCCAGCTTGTTTATTTCTATGCAAGACATACAGCATAGAGTTTTTTGGGAGGTGGGCATAAGATTAAGTGTAAAGAGACCTGGTGCTTAACAAAAGCAAAAAACCCACAAATGTACAGTATAAGAAATAACCTTTCTGAATGGATGAGTACACACTTTCCCATCTTCTCCAAGTCACAAAATTTGCTTTCTTGGCTTGCTTACTTAGCCCTTTAGTTTTAAAAACTGGTCATATAATTGTCTTAGCACACAAGTGTACATAAGTGTTAATCTCATGGTTGGATTTTATCATATAATATGATTTTAAAAAAATACTCTGTATAATTCTTGTTTTACATTCGTAACCCTGTCTTGCATCTGGATTTCCAAAGAGAAGTCCTTCATATATGCAACTCCTTCTCTGACAGTGAATCTCTATAAATGCATGAAAAACTTCTTGTGCAGATTCACTACTATTTCATACTGAACTTTACCTTTATAGACAACTCTAAAGACTGCACCAACCTTTTAACTCGCTTTAAGCACAGATGAAAACTGCAATGGTAAAAAGTGTCCTCTGTTTTCCAAATTGAAGATTTCATGAAAGGGGTTTGTTGGGGTTTGTTTGTTTCATTTTTAAAATAGCTTTAAGATGTACTTAAGTGGTCAACAAGGAAACATTTGCAATCAGAAGGGACACTGTCAACTAGAATCATAGCAAAACATAGTTTAAAATAAGTGATAGACTTTAAAACAGCTTAGTTTTCTTTTTCAGAAAAAAAGAGCTCAGTTGCTTGAATAGGAGTATTAGCAGAGAGAAATGTTCAGTTGCCGTGTTTAAGACATGAACACCACAATCATAAAAACCCAACATGTCACTGAAATTCATTTCCTACTGTGGGAAGGAGAAATGAAAAAAACAACAACAAAAAAAAAGAGTGACAAATAGGGAGGGATTGGGAAGGGAAAGAAAACATAAAACGAAACTGTAAGTTGGGTTTTTAACACTCACCTAATTTATGAAGTGATTAGCCAGAAGTGCATTTGAAGCATACTTAAGCTGGCTCTGTGCATTTAAATACACATCATTACCTGAGCTCTCCATATGCATGAGCATAAGCAAGCATTTTGTATCGGTCACCAACCAAGCACAATTCTAATAAACATAATACGGTATTTCTTAAGCATTTAAGGAAAGAGGTATAAAAACAAATTTGAAATCACTGAGAGCCTCTTTTCCATCGTGAAAAGTCCATTTAACACCACATCAAATGAATCTTTACATTCAGCACTTATGGAAGAGAGTAATTCTAACAGAAGAGACAGTAAGCAAGCTTGTTAGGCTGCTTGTGTTAGCTTGAACTGACATTTACTAAGATTTTCTGAAGACACTTGGACAGTCGGCCATATCCTTGAACAAGACAGAAGGATACATGTGCTTCCACTTAAGCTCTTGTGACTTGGTTTATTTAAGCCAAGAAACTAACAGGTGGTGAAGTTACGAAACATTATCTGTTTGCCACATCTTACCCTACAATAAACATAAACCCTGTGCAGGCTCCTCTCCACCATGCCATTTAACACATGATGATTGACAGCATAAGCTGCAGTGGGGCTATTTTTGATCATCTGTCATGCTACAACTGTTTTGAGTCAAGTAAAATGGCTTTATATGGCCAAAGTGAATTTCTACCTACTGCAGAGGCCAGGACATGAAGATCTCAGCTATTCAGAACCCAACTGCTTTTCATGCTCTGCCAGGTCAAAAGCTGAAAAAGCAATTCCCAGTTACGCTGGAAATCTGTAATAGCCTTAATTTTAAATAAAAACTGCTGCTTTACTTTTCGGAGTGATAGTGTGAGAAATGCATAGGATTTAAGCTCTCTTTCCTGGCAGAAGTTTTTATTTTGGAATGTGTATTTACTGTTTTATGCTTTTGCAATGAAGGAAAATAGAAGGCATGTTTAACTTTAGCAATAACTGTAGCTCTGAGATACTCAAAATTCAATGACCTACATCCCTGCCACGTGCCTTAAGACTTTCTTTGTTGTTATAACAGAAGATTTATGTTTAACTAAAGACCTCAAAAATAATCCTATAGCCAACAATAAAGTGAGTAACAGTATCAAAGGAAAGAAGGGACTTTTCAGACTAATGCAGACAGCTGAGGCATAGAGAAATTCAGCAGTAATAGTGCATCTTTAACTCTCAGCATTACATTCTCACAAAAGCAGGTATTTAACTTTAAACAAAATGTTTTGCTTTGGCCCTTGCATGGCATCGTCTGCTTTTGTAAGCATAATTAAAGAGTAGATTTTCACCAATGAACAGCTTTCCTTTTAACAGAAATAGGTTACATAAACATTAAACATACAAGACCCTTCCTATGTTTCCTTTTATCTGATAACCACTAAGAGGACCTAACAGCGGGCTAACTTCTGACTGTTCCAGCTTCATTCCCTCTTTTCAGACTATCTGTAGTCTAGTATTATGCAGGTCTTTTGATCACAAACTCAAGAGGGGGCTTTTCCTTCTCTTTTAAGAAAGGCAGATTTGCCTAACTCTTGGAAGATATCAAGCATGTCGTATCAGCTAACCATTTGATAATGGACTTACTAACTTTGGATCTAACTCTGGTCTCACTGAAAACAGTAGGAATGTTTTCATTTTGATCAAAGTACAGGTTTTAGACAGAAAATAAATAAAAAATCTCCACAACAGTTATGTTCTACATCAGTACCTTTGTATAACCTCAAATTTTCCCACCAATATTAAAGTAAAAATTACATTAGCAAAACAAGGAAAGCTATCTTGGGAAGCAAAGTCATCTTCCCCCTCCATAAATTCCTGTTGAATTCAGAGATAGTATTTTAATAAACAATCCTGAAAACAAAGCTGTATAAATAACCAGTCCTGTGATCAAACAGCTTTCTATGAAACACACCAACAGTAAGAGAGATGCTGAATGTAAAAAGCAGGAAGAATGTTATTTGGGGGATGAACTGATCTCTGCAGCACTGAATAAAAAAAATTCCCTGCATTTTAAATGCATCACGCGTTGAAGCTAATCTAGTTTCTGTCTCCCTCACCACAACAGTGTTGTACTTAAATCAGAATATTGAACTTCTGCATCTTCTCCGTAAAAGTAATGTAACATAATCAAATTATTTAAAGTTTATTATTTGATATGGGAAACCATATGTTGTGGATGCCTGGTCTCTGAAAGTGTTCAAGGCCAGGCTGGATGGAGCTCTGAGCAACATGGCCTAGGGAAAGGTGTCCCTCTCCATGGCGGGGGTTGGAACAACATGATCTTTAAGGTCCCTTCCAATCCAGGCCATTCTATGATTCTGTGATTCTAAAACACAGCTGACTGTACCAAAATATGGCAGCACCTCACTGATTTGCACTCTGTTAGGAAAAAACCCCAAAACTCAACCACAAAACATTTGAAGCTTTTGTGTATGGATTAGCTGAGTATTGGTAGTGAATCACCACTACAGCCTGTTTCACACAGCGTATTAGTGAAGTGTACTTCCAAAGTGCAACTGCACAGGAAGAACAAAGCTTTAAGGTGACCATGTATTTCAGTGCAATCCATGCAGCAACCTCCTGAGAGTGAACTCTTCAACAGAAAATTTAAATAAGCACTGAAACATGTCTTCTTACTGTCAATGAAGTGAATGAAGATGTTCATTCATCCTAATGAATGCTGTTCTTCTTAATCTGAGCTACATACTTTAGATAAAGGTACAGGTCACTGGAAATTTTGAGAAGGAAGCAGGATTAGTAATGTCCATTGTTTACACGTAGTAAAAGAAATGCAAGAGCCAAGGATGAAAAATTACCAATTTCATATATACATGACTCTGCAACCAACACTCCTTCAGATTCACGTGCAATGCATTAGAAATACAACGTTATTCTTGCTGGAAGGGTTTCCCTGACCTAAACATGGTTTATGTCATCTATTGTTGGCTCTGGGTAAGGAAAGCAAGAAAGACTCCTATATTAGCACAATCCTTTATGCAAGGGACTGCCACAGGTCCTCCTTTTCTGTTGGGCTCAGCAAATACTCAGTCTCTCCACAGCTGATCTCTGCACAATTCAGTAGTTCCCTTTTCAACAAGTGTTTTAACAGCTCTGGAGACGAGGTGTTCTGCTTCCTGCCTGCCTTACTGCAGGCATCATAAACTGATCACCGCATACACACTCTGTCATCTCCTCACACTTCAAAGAAGCAAGCAAAATACAGTAGAGGATAATCATAAGAAGGAAAAAAAAAAAGTTTTTTACAGCCTCCCCACTCTCAGAAGAATCAACACGCTCTTTTAAAATTACATGAAGTTTCTAGGAAAACGTTTTCCTGTGGTTTTCAGGATAGAAACTGTTTCCTTCCATTCTGTCAAATCAAATTACTGAGAAGCTATTGTTGCTTAATAACAGGCAGGTATGATATTCTAAAGCTATTCTAATCAAATAAACAAAATACATTTGTGACACATTTTCCCTACTTTATTGTTAGCTTATGCATTAATTAGCAAAATGCACTATTTCACAATGAGTTTCTCAGTCAGTGTGCATTAGTGAAGTGGCACTCTATGGAAAGCTTAAAGCAGACTTCACCTCCTAAGGATATGCCTATAAAAAGCAAGAGTTAGATCCACTTAGGAATAGTTTATACTCAAATTCAGGAGAAATGCACTACATATTAAAGACAGATTGAAGAAAAAAAAACCTCTCAAATTAGAAAGCCCAAATGGACGCACATCGTTAATAAGGAGCTCCACACCCTTTCCAAGAACAACCCCCCAAAAATTATGAACATGCAAGCAATATGTTGATTTATTCAAAAATCAAGAAGTCACACAATTTAGCACTCACTACAAAATATGGTTAAAAAAGTCACAGGCTACAGCTTGAAAGCAAGGAAAAAAAAAAGACCCTTTGCTCCCCATGGCAAAGTCACTCCTCAACAACAAAACCAAAATTAAAAAGACACCCCCAAAAAACTTTCACTACAGCTCTTTCAATTAAATAAAAGCACACAGTTTAGCTATCAACACCACTTCATTACTGTAATAAATAAAAAAAAAAGCACACGGAGGTCTATTGACTATATGAAAAAACATACATGCATCGTTAATCACCATTTTAGCTTGTTTGTGTTTGAGTCTACTGGTTACAGAGTTTAATTCCAAACAGAACTATTCCACCTCTTATCATCATATCCTTCTGATCAGTTATCTTAACTGTAAACGATCCCTGTCAGATTAGAAAGAGATAAATAACATTGAGTCAAGCTGAAAAAAGAGAAATGGGGCACAGCAATCTTGCATCAAGTCATACCTCCTTGTTTTATCATAGGGTCATGTGGGACTGGACTGCTTAGTCGGAGGGGCCACATCCCACACAACTTGACTCAGCTGTGGCATTTAGAACATGATCGACAAGGTGAGTGCATTTATGGGTAAACATTTATAAATCTGAGAGCTTCAGCATTGCTGGCCAGCTTTAAGGATGCTACTGCAAGAGGCCGTCAACGATCATACTTTTTCTTTCCTTTTTTTTTTAAAATATCTTTTTCCTCCCCTGTTTGAGGTCCCATTGAACACTTACCCAAAAGGCCGCTGTATGAGAGCTGGATGAAGCTGCTGGACACCAAAGGCAAAACCTACCAACAAAAACACATCACATTCTCTGTATGGGTGTTTTTTGGCCACTTATTTATGCTATCTATATACACACACACACACAAAACACAGAGTAAGAGCCTTCACCAACAGCCTGCAGTAACAACATCTGAAAGGTTGTAGAACCAAAAATTAGAAAGCAAAATGTATCAGTCCATACACACACACACACACAGAATTTAAACCAGTAAAGCACACGCTTTCCTAGAGATGTTTAGGAAAATGACTTTTTCTTAACAAGCACAGGGTTTTCGTTCACAGTTTACTTGGTGCTCCATTCTGATCCCTAATTTTAGCATCTGAAGGATTAGATGATACTTTCCATTCATCTGCGTATTTGTGTAATTTCTACAGACTTAAAATTTCAGTCACCCCTACTCATGAGGACTTAGCATAGGGGATCAAATCCCAACTTCATTTCTGTTCTTCAAACACCCTAGTATAAACCCTGCCTTTCCTTGGCGGGCACTTAATTACTCGCACAAGTGTTCATCAGGCTAAACATGGGGGAATTCAGAATGGCCTCCTTTAGAGCACAAACGTGCACACACTCCACACTCCTCTCACTCTTACTGCAAAGCAGCAGTCTGGGAAAGTGGCTAGGACATCAGATTGTCTCAGATGTGGTCTTAGGAAGAGCCATTTCATTTTAAAATCTGCATAATAGCTGCCATCTGCTTGAGAAGTTTGCATTAAAATGTTGTTTGTATTAATAAGACCGCACACATTGGAAGCGATTCACTCCTAGGCCAATCTTACCCTGCAACGATACTGTAAATGGTCAGCGCCACCACATTCCCAGCAGCAGGAATAACCAATGAAGTGTTTGAGCTGTGGAAGTCTTCCTGGGGAACTCCAGATTATTTTAGCTCTGATCACTTTTGTTTTTAAATAAGGCACATGTGCAAAATAGCCAGAAAGTTACTACATGCTGCATTTAAAAATCAAAACGAAAGCACGCCCAACTGTGTGCGTACTTCAGGAAGGTGGAGGGCAGCACTACCTTTTTTGAAGTTTTACTCTCTTCAGAAACCTGAGGTACGGGGAGAAAAGCCATTCGGGGCTGCTTCCTCACCTGGCTGCATTATCCGCGGCTTGGCACCCAGGTACGCCAGGTTCACGTTGGCTTTCCTGCCATCGATGATGGGGTTGGGGTCCTTGCAAGCCCTTTCAGCAGCAGCTCTGTCAGCCATGGTGACCTTAACGGGCGATGCCGCGCATTAGATCCCTTTCCGCGGGCAAGGAGAAGCCTCCCGCCCACAGCAGCGACCCGGCCGTACCCCGGGCAAAGAGAGGCCCCCGGCCGGACCCCGGCCCCGGTGCTCCCGCCGAGCGGAGCGGGGCGCCGGCGGGCGCAGGGCGGAGGGCGCGGGCCGAGCTCGGCCGCCGGCAGATAAACCCCGCAGCGGCCGTATCAGCGAGCAACAGGCGCGCTGGCGGCGTGCGAGCAATTGGGCAATTCCCCCCCTCAATCTCCTTTTTCAGTAATCCCCCCCCACTCCTGCCTCTATCCAAACTCCCCAGAAAGGAGAGAGAAAAATAAAAAATAAAAAAAGAGAGAGAGAGAGAAAAGCAAAAAGCCGGACGCCCGGCACCCCCTCCCGCCCCCCGAGCCCTCAGAGCGGCCCCCGCGGAAGTTTCCCCGCAATGTCCCCCCGCAGCCGCCCACCTGCCCCGCGCCCCGGCACTTACAAAGCCGTATCCCCGGGACTTGCCCGTCTGCCGGTCGGTGATGACCACCGCCTCCTCGATGTCCCCGAAGACCTCGAAGTACTTGCGCAGGCTGGAGTCGGTGGTGTGGTAGGGCAAGCCCCCGACGAAGATCTTGGTGTAAGTGGTGTCCTTCTGCGTCGTGTGCATCTTCCGCCCAGCCCTGCGCGCCGCGCCGCGATCTGCACCCACGCGTGGCCGCCGGGGCGTGCGGGTCCTGGGTGGCGAGACCCGCTTCCAGACTCAGCCCCGCTCTGGTTTTCCTCTTTATTTATTTATTTTTTTTTTTTCTCCTCTCTTCCCCCGCCCCCCGTTTCACCCCCGCCACCCAGTTACAATGCAATTCCCTTCTGCCTTTGCAGACCCAGCTTCCTCCTCCTTCAAGAGCGGAGCCTCGCAGCCTCCGGCGGTTTCGAGCTAGGTACCGGCAAAAGGAGGAGGGGAGGCCGGGCAGCAGCCAGCCTGGCGGCCGTAGCGCTGGAAACGAGCAGAAGCGGCAGCTGGAAGAGAAGTGCAAGGCCTGGCCTCTAACAACTGAGTGGCGTCCCCCCCTAAAAGCCACCGGGTCGGGCACTCTCGGTTCCTCCTCCTCCTCCTCCTCGCAGGGGCGGGGACGGCGGCGGGGCGGACCCCGGGCTCGGCCGCGGCGCAGCCGGGGCTGGCACACAGCTGTTGGCAGCAGCTGGATGCCCCCCGTGCGGCGGCAGCCGGGCCCCGGGGCCGCCAGCCAGAGGGGCGGCCTCAGAGGTGCCCCTCGGGGAGCTCCGGTGCCCTGCCAGGCAGGTTTGCTCCACATAGCGAGTGCCAGGAGATAGGGTCCGGTGGGGTCAGCGGTGCCGGGCTGGCCAGAGAGCCCGCGGGCAGAGCCGGCTCAGTGGTTGCTGGCGGTCCTCAAATGCTTCGATCCCTCCTGGAAGGCTTGTGGTCAAGCCCCTGCAACCTTCACTTACTGCTCTGTCCAGGCTAGCAAAACTACGATGCTGCAACACGCCCATTTTTATTGTGGTGGTGCTGGTGGTTGTGGTTCTTGCTGTTCGTTTGGTCACAAGATGAAGAAAAATGGTAAAGCTGTTTCCTTTGTTTTTCTCTTCTCTTGCTGCCCCTGCCCAATGCTGGGACTAGGAGGGATGAAGAGAAACATAAGAAAGGAATGTCTGCGTGACATGAAGAGACAGAGGACTGTGGGAGTTGGGGGGAAGGGAGACTCACAGGGAGACCGGAAGGATGGGAGGAAGGTTAAAGATTGGGGAAAACAGATGTGTATAGACTTCTAAACCATTCCCTTGTGGTCCCAAAGTCTTGATAAGCACTGTGTGTCTCTTTTTCCTCTTTCACTTTCTTCCTCTCTCTGCCAGGCTTTTCCCTATGAAGGCTCTCTCCCTCAGGAAAAAGAGCAATGCATCATTTGCAGGACAGACTTTCACAAAGTTCTTCAGCCCCTCCAGTACCAGACATTAACCACAATGAGTGCACATAGCCCTAAACTCAGGCCCTGCTTGCCCATATCTAACCTGAGCTCCATTTGATTTTTTCATCAGTAGTTTTCCTAGTTCTAATGGCTTATACAATACTAAGCTGTGCTGTCACTAAACCTTACTTGATCCTTCACACTCTTCAGATCAAATTTGATTTAACATGTTAGGACTAACTCAGGTGAAATCCAGCAACCCCTGTAGGATGAGACATAAACGTTGCTTTCCAGCTGATATTATGACAAGCCCTTAACCTTCACCTGAATTCAGTTAGGTCATCTAACTCTGTCCCCAAATGTCTTCCAGCTTGACTCTCATGTTGGTCTGGAACATTGTGTTAAACCTGACACTCCAGCCACTTCTGTTCTGAGAGCTAATCGTAAGTTTTAACTCTGGCCCAGGGACCTGAGCTTAAATACTAGCCCAGCTAAGGGTGTCAGTGCTCAATGGAGCCCTGCAGCACACAGCCCACTTAGGAGTGCATTTAACTTCTCAGACCCGGAACCTGTGGACCTGGAAGATGAACTTCGCCTAAAACCAAATGTAGTCCATCCCATCACATTTCCTTTCCTTTGCTGTGCCCAGCACTCCTGAGTGTCTTGTGGTGTCTGCAGGAAGGGTGAATTAGCCTGGCTTTGCAGTCATTACACAAACTCCTGTATTAAGGTCAGAAAAGCAACACTTGGCTGTCCCAGAACTACTTGCAGGTGTATTTAGGAGTTCACCTTTTTCAGCCCAAGTGGAAGACTGATGACTTTGACAGACCCAAACCCAAAACCTAGCTTTTTGGTCTAGCAGCAACAGCAGGTCTTCCAGGATTCAGAAAAAACCCTAACTTTCCACATCTATGTCTCAACAAAAGACAAATTTCTTGCATTTAGGTATGTTTCATCATGCAGTCCTTGTTCATACTGCTGATTCAAAGTATCTGCAGTACAGTTTTCAGCCTACTCTGACAGGCTAACACATCCTCTTTTGTAAAACCAGAAGTGACTCTGGCCATTAACAGATCAAAATATATCCTGTAAGCTATACTACAACAGTTCTACTATATTAGCACCCTCAATTTAAGATGGCAATCCCAGTAAAATTCAGGAATAAATACAATTCTCTACCCCATTCATTCGTATAACAGAACTGTATCATTAACATTATCACAGGAAAACAACCCCTGCTATTGAAGGATAACTCCTCAAAACTCAGTTTTACCTTATATCCCTTCAAGCATCAGACCTTTTTCTGCTTTGGTGGTCCTGACAGAATCTAGGGTATGATTTTCTGGCCTTAGGATTCCTAGGAATCCTTACCTAAATCCCAGAGAAGTGATGCCTTGTCATTTGCAACTTCCTCTGGTGCATTCAGTCCACTGTCAACACAGTGGCATAACCTGTGAAAACCAAACACAGGCCTGCAGCTCTTGGATTTATGATCTTATGACCAAACTGTGGCTGATTTGATTCTACTAGTGACAGACTATCTAATCCTTCAGCAGCCCTCAGAAATAAAAATATTTCCAACCGTATCTCAGTCTTAATAATCACTTTAGGTTTATCCACAGAGAAAGGTGACCTCTATCATGTGGAAATTAATTAAAGACCATTTGAGCACTTTAGTGACCAGGAATATATTGTATACTTCTCTTCCTAAACCATATGTTAACTCCACATTTTGGGCTAGTCAAAGGAGGTTACCACAAACAGCCTAGGAAGGGAGTTCTTTCAGATGACACCCATTGTGAAAATGTTTTGGCCTGACTGGGGCTTGTGTCTTTGTGGAAGCCTGGGGCTAGGTTTCCACAAAGCTTGAAGAGTGAGGGTCATCTATGGAACCTGTAGGTACCACAGAAAACTGATGAATCTGGATGAATTTGGATGAGGATTAGCCTGGAGTTAGCTTGAGCTGACCGGGCAGTGTTTACCTGGCCGTGCTGGATGTCTGGCTAAGTTTACAGTCAGACTAATGGATTTTAAGAGTTAAAGGCATGGACTGTACAGCATTTACTGTGCTGAAGGGAAGTGTCATTTTCCCAGTTGCTTGAGATAATATGTATTTTGTGTTTTGAGATGGGTCAGCTGGATGACTTACTGCTAGGGATCTGGTTGTGGCTTTGGAATGCAAGTGTAGCAGAAAGAAATATATTCCTATATGCTGCAAATTTTGCAGGAGTGATGCCACTGGCGAAAGTGTGACAATTCAGGCAAGAAGTGAGAACACGTGGAAAGAGGAATGTATAGGTAGAGCATTCCTGGGAGAGATGTGAAACTGAGGTTCCTAAACACATGGAAATTTGGTAATTGAACCAGGGCCACCCCTGTTCTGGTGAGTACCACAAAGAGTAGATCACTGTAAAAGAGCAGTATTGGTCCTGTAGGCAGCTATTTTGGCCTTTTCAGGATCTCAGTTTTGAATGAAAGTAGAATATAGGCACCCAGGTCCTGCTGCAGTCTTCTGTATCTCTGGGAATCTCTCCTAGGTATGGAGGTATTGTTGCTGAAGGGTATTGTAGCTGACAATTACCTTCTATGTAATTTAAATGGCTTTAAAATATATATCTGATTCTATAAATGAGAAAGTGATCTAGTGTTTCATTTGGAACCTAGTAACATGGCTTAATGGGAGGAAACCCCAAAAGCTATCAGTCACAATTAATTGGTTTTACTCAGAGATTTTGTGTTTTTTGCTGTCAAGGTAGGATAGAATAAACAGCTTTCCAGTTTACCAAATGTTGCCACTCAGTGGTATCAGCGTAACTGTAATATCATGCTTTTTATTTATTTACGAGCACCATATGCCTGTCATGTCAGAAACCAATGCATGTTATGTGTTCATTCATTAGGTTTCTGGGAACAACAAAGACCCCTGATTATAATCCACACCAGTCACTCTTGCTACTGCTTTATTTCAGTAAATAATAGTGGTCTTCAGAACATTTACTACACTGTCAATTAAATGTGTCTGGAATATCTCTATATATCAACATATACATATACATACCTTACACGCACATTTTATTTGCTAACACTATTATTAGAATGCCTGGGCCCTAAACCACCGTGATTTGTTATGTAGGGCTGAAAATAAAAGTAATTCTTTCTCTGTTAGCCTAGTGAGACCATCAGTTTGGTCAGTGAGACATTTCTGCTGAAGTTCCATAATGCCATAGCTCCGTGAAAGCATTCAGCTAATAACATTAGACACGGCTTTGTCTGCTAATCTGTGCACTTCCACCAACCACATCCCATTACAGAGAGGAGCAGAATGTCTAACCTCTGCTCTGCTCAGTGCCTGTTACATGGGTGATAGTTTGACTTTGTCTAGGGGAGCATAAAGTAGGTAGTACACTCATGTTCCAACAGCTCACAGTGTGAGAACTTTGGAAACCTCATCATTTCTCACTCTTCTTGCTGATCTACAATCTTTATCTAGGATAAGTTCCTAAATCGTGAATTTCTGCTAAAAGTTTCCTACCCGGGAAGCTCCCACCACCTCTCTCCTGATAGTGCTTCCATTATAACAGATTTCATCATAGGATTATTTTTTCCCCCTGAAACCTATTAATATTGCCATATTCCAAAGTCCCTTTTGTTTCAGTGTCTGAGCTCTAAGCCACATGATCTCCTATGATCTTCTAACTGTGATATCGTCCTTATTCCCAATTAAATAACCAAATGTTGACCACCAGGCGTAGTTTCTGATGGGAATATTTTTCCCTTTAAGGGGTGGTGGAACAGGTGACACAGAATTTCAGCGATCCAGCAAACAAAATTCAAAGCTTGTGGAACCGTAAATTTAAGACATGTTGCCTATCTGTAGGAAAATAATAGGCATGTCAGGTGAAGCAGGGGTGAATGATGAGTGAAGCCAGAAGGTTGAATGCATCCATAAAAGTTACAATGAGTGTGTCATATTGGTAGGAGAACACAAGGAAAAGGCATGTTAGAAAAAACCAAAGGGAAAGGGTTTATGAACACCAAGTCATGAGTGCTATAGTGAATAGTGCTATCCAGTGCTAGAACAGGTCAGAAGGTAGGACGAGGCTGGTGCCTGGCATGAACTGAAGTTGTCCTATGATGCTGTAATGGAGGGAGCGCTGATGCCAGAGGCTGAACATGCAAAATCACAAAGCTCTCACACCTACCATGTGACACACTCAGGGTTAGAACAATGATTCTTAGTGCTGACAACAAGCAAGGCAGCTGTGCCAGGGAAGGAATAAATCAGGATTTGCAGACTAGCTAAAGCTTAGAAATTGGAATGTGAAACACCTGACTCTCATACTCACCTGTCCTGGTCACAGGCAACTAAGAGACAGACATTTAACAAATCTGCAAAATCCCATTGATGTTCTCTGTGGCGTAACAGCTGAATGACTGTCTACTAAGCACACTCCTGTGCATCTTTAAAATGTTGTACACCCACCCCACCACAATACCTAACAGGAAAAGCAGTACTTGGAGCTGTCTGCTGAGCCATATACACATAGCTTGGACTGATACAACCACGTAACTCATTACTTGCTTGTATTTTGTATGCAAAACAAGAAGTCCTGGTACAAAGAATATTGTTGAGGAAAAATTCTCAACCAGTGCAAACTGGTGAGGCACTGCTAAAAACAATGAAATTAAACCAAATTTCATCAGGTTTCCTCTGATCTGCTGGAAATAAGCTGGAAAAAAACAAAGGAAACAGAAATATGGGGATGCTGGTGAAAGACAGCCACTAAACCCTTGCCAGTTATTATTACAAGGGATTAAACTGGCAGTCGACAAGCTGTATGCCAGACATCAGCCTCACAGAACACTGCACATCTCTTAGCAGAAGTAGGTTAGTAGAAAAGTAATGTGGATACGTGGATAGAAATGCAGAGAAGAGCTCATTCAAACACGTTTCAGCCCCTTAGTCCTCAGTGAGAAACTGATGACATGAATAGTGTAGTACTGCAGCTCTGGATTCAGGAATAGCTGTGTCAGTGGCCCTGTGCACTCTCAGCCCTCCAGAGGAGTGACTCGCACTTTCCTGTCAGAGAGCTGGAAGGTTCTAATTTATGGCCAGAAAATACCACATCCTCAAGTTCAACCCAGCCCAATTTTTTTTTTTTTTAAGGACTTAGTTCTTCTTGTATTGCTTGTACTGGAGAAACTGAGTTTGCAAGAAAATTTGCTTTCACCTCACTGCTGAAGCAATTAGTCCAAAACGTTCCCTTGACTACGTTTTCATTAAGAGGAAAAGAGAGGTTTCAGTGTTCCTCACCACTCACCCAGGGGTATGTCTGCTAATCACAGCATGAGCAAAGAAGAGAGAGAACTGCTCCACAGAACTGTCCTCTCCTTTCCTTTGGAGGTATCTGGGGCACAAAGGCACATAGAGAAAAAGCAGATGAATTAAATTTATACTCCATCTTCTTCTCACAGCATCTTTTGCTAGGGATGTGGAGGAGCTCTTCTTGTTGTGACTTGGACAATCAGACTAGAGCTTGAGACTTTCTTTGCAAGGGCTGAAGAGAGGATTTAGGAGGAAAGATGGAATTTAGCCAGAGGTCATCGCATTTATGCACTGTCCTCTGTCTGGATAGACAGTGTATTGCCAGTCTCACCCATACTGTGCTCATTAGTTGTGTTATAGGAGAATGTAGCTTGTTTACTAGCTCAACCATGTTTTCTGATCCAGAGATATCATGTTGCTGTCAAGTATTTTTAGTCTGAGCTTCTTACTATCCAGTTTACGTTGCAGTCTTGGTTTCTTCAACTAAAAATAGCCCCAATACAACAATAGCTTTTAGGTGGCTCCACTTGTTGGATTAGATGTGATTTGTTAAAAAAAAATAGCAGCATGTGATGGTCGTTCGGTGCCTTCATTGCAGAAGGACTTTGGAGAGATTTACTACCCTGTGCTGAGTCTCACCACCTGCTGCTGTGGTGCAGCCAGCACTCCTCTGTAACACAGCATTCCTCTTCTTCAAGGACTGTCAGACCACATTATCTTTGCTGCTTCAGAAAGATTTTTTTTCCTGTATGTTTTTTGGGGTTTTTTTTTCCTTTTTCAGTAGGTAGAAACGAGGTAAGTTAGAGTTTGGCCCAAACACTAAAGTGAAATAACCCTCCATCTGCAAAAGATCGTGGAGGCTTTCTTCACACCCTGCCAAAAGGTCAGGATCCCTGTAGTATGATCCCTTGGTAAGGTGACACCTGCAGGTATAGAGCACTGCTCCCATCTTCCTGTGATATCCAAGCAGAAGTGACTCAGAAGGGAGGAGCTCTGCCTGCACTGAGTCACCATTGCTTTCTATATTTATCCTACAAATTTGAAAGTCAAATTCTGTCAAAAATTTACCTGTAAGTTTAACCGGTAAGATTCTAGCCCCAAGGGCTACAGCTTCAAAACTATGCAGCAGGTTGTTTTTTTGTTGTTTTGTTTTGCAGTACAAGTGGAAGTTTGAGCATGTTACCACTTGAGTAGCGGGAGTTTCGTCAGTGTAGCATCTACAAACTCATTGCTGCAACCCAGTAAGGTAATGTGAGGTTTCTAAGCATTCTTACAGCCTTTATTGTCCTCAGTTGGAAAAGGCATGACTTTTGCCTTTAAAAAGAAGTAAAAAAACCCAACCAACCAAACTCAGGCTTTGTCATGGGAATAAAAATAGTACTGTTTGGCTGGTTTGTCATGTTTGTCCCTTAGTCTTAAGTTTCACAGTTCATATAAGGTGTGAGGTTATGAAGTAGGACACAGAAAGCACGTTGTGCTCCAATGCCTCCATTTTCACCTCTAGAAAGGACCTTTGCTGACAAAATACAGCTGTGAGTGCGTTAACAGTGCAGTAGAAAAGATACTACATTGTCCTTTGGTTAGCCATGTACAAGGATCAAACTGGATTTAATTCTACTGAAGAATTCTTGTGGCTTTGAAAAATGGACCCAGTCAACACGAAACAATTAAAATTTCATATTAACTGCATATAAGGATCAGGTATAGTGCTTGGATTTTTTAAGACACAAAATGTAGACTGTATTTTGAGACCTAAGATAAGTATCCTGCCTACTCAATTAGCATTTGTTAAAGTCTGTTTTCACTGTGGTTTATCAGTTCTTTTTTAAATTAGAGTCTGAGCAATAATTTTTCTGAGATTTGCTCAACTTACCAAGATCTATCATGGAGTACAACAAAGTGATACAAAGAGAATCAGCTCACTTGCTGACCGGATCCTGCCCACTGTCTTTTTACTGGGAGCTGCAAGTATCTTGCCATGCACTGTTTCCCTAAGGCATTTGGAAATGGTAAGAATATTGCATCTGCTGCAGGCAAGTGCCTGGGAGCTCCTTGGATCTGTGCAAAACTGACCTGCTGTCTGATCTGTACATATTCTACCACTGGAGTAAGGATAGACTAGGCAGGATTGCTTCACTTCAAAGCTCAACTGTCATTTAGGGGCCTAAAATGCAATATCATTAAATCAGAATTAGGAGAAATGGCATTCCTGCACATTGGTTTTACTATACTGTCTTGCTGTCTACTCTCATATGCAGACTGTCATGCATCCCATATTAAAAGCAGGTGTCTTAAATGAAATAATGAGACACCAATATCTTTGTATTAAAGCATATTTTTTTAAACTCCCTGGGAAAATTCTTGGTCATTTCAGGCTATCAGCTATTTTCTTGGTACTTATTTTTCTCTTTTCATCTTTGAAACTCAATAAGGAAATAAAATACCAACATAAATAAATGAAGAAGAAGGTTTCTCAACACCAATAAGCTAGACAAAAGAAACAGAACACTAGAGAATGTTTATTTATTCATGACATCTTCATGAATGCCATACTTTGGAGGGAATGGGAGATTTTTGTTCCTGTTTGACTCTCAAGCATGTTAACAGGTTTTACTGAAATGGTGGGGTGGAGGGGAAGCAGCTGGCTTGAAAGAAATAGAGACCCTAAATGCAACTTGATTAGAAGTTTATGAGAAATACTAGTGAGTAAGAAGAATCATTTAAATTTGATATTATATGCAGAAGATGGGAAAATATTTTCGTAATCTTATTTAAATTGAGGAAATCTTTATGAAAGGATGCATAGTTGCGTGGTGGAAATACAGTGCTTCTGAAGGATTTCTTTTGTTCTCTTCCCTGTTCTGTAAAAGCGTCCTTTGTAAGTTTACTAGTTTTGTCTATGCTGTCATCCTAATAGGCATCTTCTGAAACATGTGAAAAGGCCCCCAGAAAATAACAGAGTTCCTTTTAATGAGTTCAGAACATGCACAAGTGTTTTCAAGATCTCAGAGTATCTCTGCGGTTGGGATCCCTACCGCCTGTCTCCCTTTGTGACTGTTTTGAGTTAGCATGTAGCACAGGGAGTTCTGGCTTGGGGATTCTCTGTACTGCTGTGACCCTGGATGCATCAGGAAAACAGTCCTAAAAGTGAAATTCAGGACTTATGTAATAGTTTTCTCATCTCACTGACTAAGAATTGGCAGCAAAGTATGAGAAGATAGAAGCAGGGAAAAACAACCCCCTGGACTGGCAAGGGTATAAATTAAAATTTCAGATCAGTCCCCAAGATGTGAAATTTCTCAGAGCCCCGTCTTTGCAATATATTGTGTAACTTCTCTTTCCACAGAAGCTTAGGGACTCAGGTGGTGTCTAGCAACCTTAAAGTCTATGTGTAGTACAACCACGCCTCACCTCAGATCAGATTCAAGAAAACAGTCACTAGAGTCTGTTTGCTCTTTGTATGGTCTGTCTAATGTCAATTCAAGTTATCTGATAGCAGTTCTTAAAATGCTGGCAGTTTCCATGCTGTTAGGCAAATGAGGCTTAGAAGAATTAACATATATATATGGTCAGTGACACAATACAGAGCAATATGTGGGCTTTTCACTAAGTGCTTTTTTGGTAAATATTTTTCTGTCCTCAGGATTCCTTTACATTTATTTACATTTTCATTATTCATTTTGAAACAGCATGTGCATTAGAAAACAAATGTCAGATAACCCTACATTGCTGTTGTCACCCCCCATTAACAAACAGCCACACTGAGGGTGGGGGTACCCTCTCAATGCAAACAAAAAGGACCTCAGATTTTCATGAATTCCTCACCCATGCACAGGGGAACATGAAGACATTCTTTAATATAGGACAAGTCTAGTAGCATTTAATTTTACTGGGAATATTTGCTTTAAGGCACTGTATTAGTAAAGAAGATAATATTATGCCAAAAATCCAGCTGCACATTCCCAGAGAAGCCTGGGCTAATGCGCTGGTACTGCTGCCGTGGGTGCTAATGTGGGTGAGAGGTCATCAGTTTCCTTTGCTCTCTCTGCTGTGCCTAGAAGGTGAGTTGTGAAGGAGGGGCTTGGAAGCTAAAGATCAGAGGGAAAGTAGTCATGTCAGCTCCGAGCATTTTGTTGGTGATTTTCTAAATACCTTATTTCAGCTATAGCTCCTCTGCTAGCGTGAATTTCCTGCATTGATGAAAGAGAAGAAAAACAAACCCCAAAGTTTTCAAGTCAGAGGCTCACTGAGTATATCCTTTGCTCCAGCATCTCTGTATGGCATTGCTGCTGTTTCGGTTGAGTGAAGGGTGTGGCTTGAACTTTACAAACCTAATGCCTCTCTTGCATAAATAGATTTCTCTTCTCCAAAATATCACATGATGATTATCATAAATAAATAAATGAATAAATCTACATTGGAGAGTGACCTCAATCTAAAACTTCTCATCTGAGTTGGCACAGGTAACTGTGAAGAGACACTTAAAGATCAATATTAACAATTTAATCATTGATGTAAGATTGGCAAGGTCAGGCACACTGGGAGTTACAAAGGCTGATTTCATAAAGAGCCATGATTTATATCGGTGTCTAAAAAAGCTGTCAGCTCTCACTGAGCCTTCTCCCTTGAGTGGGGCAATCAGAAGCGTGGGTACTTTTTCACCTCTTGCCCCAGTGCAAAACAGATTCTTGCACAGCTGACAAGACAATGAACAAACTTTTTTTACAGTCATGGCATGGAAAAGATCACTTCTCTCTGCCGAAGAACTGTTTTTGTGAAAGTTCTACAATCTTAACAATCTCTGAGGACTGACCTCCTTTGCTGCATTTGGTTGACACTGCCAATGGATTTGTTAGTTTTTAAGCGAAGGAAAAAAATAGCTGGACTGACTACATACCTTTGAGGCCACTGTTTATAAAAAAAACAGGAACATAAAACCAGAGAGGGAATATAGACCTATCCTGGAAATGCCCTCTCCTATGGCAATGGACAAGCTTGGTGTTTGAAACTATTTTTGAAATGTTGTTTTATGTACTCAAGAAAAAAAAAATAAAAAGAAAGCAAGCTCAAACAACTTCTTGGTGTCTTTGAGCTCCACCAAAGTGCAGACAAGTTCACAAAGCCTTCTGAGATATCTACAACCTATCAAAGACTCAATCCACAAAGCATGAAATTTGCAAAACTCCAAGGAGGCTGTGGCCACGTTGGTGAGTTCAGAGACTATGCACGGACATGACCTGGACATTTCCAGCATGTACTGCATGTAGGGCCTAACTTTTGTGATTGACATGGCCAGAAGAATATTTTGCAGGTGGGGTCTGGTGAAGTATGAGCACCTTTTATTTTCTGTTTTTGTTGAATATGGACACAGGAGTGAGCCAGCACTGCCTGTTGAAAACAGCTGTTTGGTTTGTGGCATCATTTCATTCTAACCCAGCTTTCAGCTGCTGTTGGTGGTGAAGAGATCGCTTTAATATCTGAATTCAGAGTTGGAGCCTATGAAATTTCTCAGTGTAGCAGAGGCTCACTCTGTACCAGGGAGGCCGGAGAGCAGTAAGAAAATGGGAAAGCAATTGCTTCCTTTTTCAAGTTCCTAATAATTTTTTAACTAGTGTAAAATACTTCCAAAAAGGGACTTTTGTCTAAAATACTTACATTTATGGTTTTACTCTGTAAGAATACATTTAATACAAACAGGCAAACAAGAAAAGCCTGTTTTTAACTTTTGCCATTGTTAGGAACATGGGGACGCCATTGCTGATTAGAAGCAAAACTACATCCAGAAAATATTTGTTGCCATAGTAACCATATTTCGTTGATTCCTTTTTCTGCTGTACAGATCTGATTTAATTATTTCAGATATTTATAAATAGCCTCCCATGGGGCCAAAACTAATGGCTACAAAGTAAAGTTGCACAGACTTTGGGTGTGCAGCTCAGCATGGTCAGATGGAGACCCCACTTCAGCGAAGCAGTCAATGTGAGCACGTGGTTTTAAGCACCACATCTCTTTCCAAAGAACTGCACGTGCGCTTAAAATCATACATGTGCTGAAATAGTCTGCTGCAGCTCACAGCAGATAGTGAACATTTCTATTTTAAACTGTGTGGTTTGTTTTGATTTAACTTTCATAAACTTCATTAGAAATAAGTCCTTAAGTAGTTACACCATTAGTCATACTGGGAGTGGCCATTTGCTCACTTGGCTGTGAGCATCAGAGAAAATACGGGCATATACATCTTTCATGGTTTCATGTTCCTTTCACTAATCCCCAGCCTCTGTGAATCGTCCTCTGCAGCTCTCTTCTCCTTATTTTTGTTTATACTAGTGCCAGGGAAATGGTTGAAACACATGCATTTTACAATTGACTAAAAGGGAATTTTTCTGTAAGTGTGCAAGTTGAGTATGCAGGATGTGTAATCTTCAATAGTTCAGGTCCCTTCAGGAAAAAATTGTCTTGAAAGCTTCATCATACTCAGGTGCCAAAAGTCTTGCAGCTACTCTTCATTGTTTGCTTAGAATATGAATTCCACATCCTTTGACCCTGTATTGTCTCAGGTGTTAATTCTGCCTTTTAAGTGCAATCACAGTCAGTCTGTGTGAGAAAGAGCAAAGAGGAAAAGGTTAAAAATTTACCATGCCTGCTGCTTTTCAGAGGTTTCATCCCCTCCAGTAAAGCATGGCATATGCAACTGGTTCTTTCCACATTTGGCACATCAGGGGGCATTAGCATGCAGTCCAGCAAAAGGATAATAAGGGACAGCTGAACCTGGAGGAAAAGAAACAGAAAATTCCAGAAGCAGATTAAAAATTACACTGACACAAATTGCCATCTGCAAAGACAAATAATCAGAAAACTAGTTAACACCTCTAACATCATCTTTATCCATACTCCTTTCACATATTTTCAGAACATAGTTTGTATCAGACATTTGACACCTTTCCTAGCCTTCTGCACTCAGACTTTCCTAAAATATGCAAATTTGCATTGCAAATCTGTTTTTGTCAGAATCCAGGAGGCATCTTTGCAAAAAAAGTCAGGTTTGGTTTTTAGTTTTTAATGCTCCTCAGCTTCCCTGGGTGCCAGTTACACTTCCTCCCCCCAGAAATTACATGGTCTTTGCAATTTTTTTAGACTTACGAGGAGTGAGATTCCAGGTCCCTCACACTACATATAAAGAGAGGACAGGATCTTCAGAATTCATTCTTTCACCTGCTGTGTTAATCCACAGGAAACAGTCAAGATATCCTGAGACAGTATCTGAAGACATCCCATGGTAACACCTGGTCTGCAAACATCCCTCTTGAAGCTATGCTGCTGGACAGGAGAAAGGTCTCTTCCTGTGACATTTATTTTGGAATATTCATCAGCTAAGGACGCCTGGTATCTACTTTCTGCACTTACCATGCGTGTTTGTGGGCAGCTTGCCCTGCATTTTACCGTGCTGAAAAAGTCTAGGATGTGTTACTGTGGTCCTCTTCCATGGAGTGGCTTTTCAGGAGGGGCAGCAGTCTTCCCAGGGCTGGGGTTAAGGCTAGCAAGGAGTGCCACAGCTCGCTGTGTCCTGGTCCTTCTGTCTCATGAGATCAAGGGCAACAGTTTCTCCCACAGCAGTAGATTTCCTGGGACAATTAGTTGATAATTGTGAGCATTTCTTTTCAGCAGTCCTCACTGTAGTTTCCTCTCAGTACAACTGCACTGAACTTAGTGGGAGATTGTTCAAATAAATAGGAAGTGTCTCAGATTTTAACCCAGTAAGTTCCTGTCTTAGAGCAGCGATGTCATGACAAAGAGATTCTTTTGTTCTGATGCATATTTAGCAGAGGTTTGGAACTTTTACATCCCAAACCCATGCAGTTAGTATGGAAAGGAAAAGCCCTCTTCTGTGCATCTCACAACACCTCCGGGTGAGGAAGGGCCCTTTTGTGTCAGAAGCTGAAATAGGCAAAATCAAGTAAAGGAGGCAGGGACAGGCATTCCTCTGCCTTGGCAAAACCAGAAAAGGAGATGGGGGAGAACCCCTTGGAGGAGGACTCAGACAAGCACAGAGGGATTAGTCGGTGATATACTGTAGAAGGTAACCAGAGCTGAGCCTGGCAAGAGGCAGCCCCAGGGCTCTGTGTGCAAGGGGCTGTTGTCCATCAGCTCCAGCATGACCCTGCGCAGGCTGTTATCACAGCTGTTGGAAACTGTTATGTCAGTGTACCCTTTCAGTCTCCTCAGGAATAGATGCTGTGCTCTTTTGGATTTCTTAATGCCCTGCTTAGTCTGGATCACAAGTTAGTGAGACATTGATAATTTTAACCATGTACTATACAAGCCTATTTGTTTGTATTCCTGGGATGTGCTTTTTTTTTTTTCCGGCAAACATTTCCAAAGAACGTTTATGCAGAAAGGAGCTGGACTAATTTCTCTTTCCTTACACCTTTATATTTTTCTGCTAAACATTGCCATGTTATCACTGCATTTTTTAAAAAGAAATTTCTCTGTATGAAGTTTCCTTTTGGCATGGTGTAAATTTTTTTCCCAATAATTTTGTAAGGGACAGCGTCAGTTTGGGTTTTACCTTCATTAAAAATGCACTACAATTTGTGCTCTCAACTTTCACAAATACACTGTAATGCCAACTTTACAATTGTATTCCCTGCCTTTCTATCGCTGCTGCTGCTTGCTTTTCAGAGAGAAACAGAGAAGCTAAATATTTATACAAAGGAAATTGTATTTACATAATCAATACATGGAAAAAGCAGAGAAATAATTCCACCTCTGCTCTTTAAGTTTCAGCAGTGCTGCACGTCGGCTGTTTCAAAAAGAAGTTGTACCCTTGTCCCAGCTTCAGCAGACATCCCTTTAACTGCTTGTACTCCTTTTAGACTCCTTTGCATAAAAGAAATCTCCCATTGTGTCTCAGAAATTCAATATGATATGGAAACCAGATAGGTTGGGTTGGTTTTTTTTTTAAATAAATGTCTTCTGCCCAACTTTAGTATGGCAAGGAAATTTGATTATCACTTGTTGACAGGTATGCAGGTCATGTCAAGTGTTTCTGACATGTCTATTTTAAGTTAAGCTACAATTTGTATTTTGATTATGACAGAGTAAAAATACTTGGACAACAGATAGTCTTTGCCTGTGAATGAAAATTGCAATGTGCAAGTTGTGGTCAGACAGGCTTCTGTTAGGGAGACGAGGCTTTGATTGGGTCACTGCCCAGAGGTGCTAATTAAAAATAAGGAAAGAAACAAAACTCCATACCATCCCCACTCTCTTTGAAACAGGAAAACATCAGAGCAACACAGGAGAAATAACATGAAATGACTTGTGAAAGGCAACTGGAGATTTTGTGCTTGCCCATTTTGGTCAAGTGATAAAGTATCCGTCTCCTTCTGCTTAACTGTTTTATTCCACAAGCCTGCATTTCTGCAGCATTGCGAGATGTTTTAAGAGTGAAATACCCTCTGGGTCCTGGCTCCTTTGGCTCACAGCAGTGACTAACTCCATCAGAGTCAGCAGCTGACACCCAGAAGGAAGCTGGTGTGAAGTCAGGAGCAGGAGTCCTCACTGGCTTGCCAGCATGCTGGAATCAGTTGTCCCCTACATGCCTTTGGGACTCAGAGGCAACAGGATCACTGCACAGCCCTCTGCAAGCCCCAGGTCTGAAACCATGGGTTGTGTCTCTGTGTGGGGTCTGTAATGTTGGGAGCAAAATAAAGAGCCTGGTTAGAGGCCATTTATCTCTGCCAATATCTGGGGACACAGGCTCACAAGAAGTGGAGTCCCAGTTTGGCTAACAAGGGCTCTAGACTTGAGAGTAGTCCTCAATAGAACAAACTTTAAGTGTTGCTTTCCAAGCAGTTGTCGTGTAAAGTCTGGAAGCAAGGAGTGTGTTGGTCAGTAATCAGCTCTCTCTTTGGAAGCAGTCTGGTTCTTGGAAGAAAAAAGTTGTCAGAGGATGTGAATATTTCTGAAGAGGGGGTTGCTGAAATTTTGCTGGATTCAGTGTCTGTTTAGTCTTTATCCAGCTCTGAGCTCAAAGGCAACACTTGTGATAATACATTTTCTTCACCATAGAGACAAATGCACCTCCTGAGGGAAAAAACAGTTGCTTTGACATTTCAGGCTGGGAAACCTGTCCTTGACACATGCACAGGCCCTGATGCATGGTGTCTTGGCTTCGCATGCTTACGGCTGTCTGGGAGGTTGGCACCATCCCTGTTCCAAGGCAGTGGCATGCCAGCACTGCGGTGGCGAGGTCCCCAGCGGAGATGTTTGCACTGGCAAGGCAGCAGAGCATGGCAAATGCCATCTCTGTCACAGGAGAGGAAGTTCTCTGCATTAGCCATGGCGTTGTGCACTTGCTCACCCGTGGTAATGTATTTATGTTAGCAAAAGCCCCAGTGAGATGGGGGAGAAAAGAAACGGAGCTTATGTTATGTTGTGGCTGCCAGCAGTCACAAACTGCACTGTGGCAGGAAGCTGAGTGTAAGAATCTACTGTTTTCAGACTTCTTCTAGGAGCTGTAGTCTTGATTTGCAGAGCTGCCAAAGACCCGCAGTGCTTATGCTTTCAGCTGGATGGGGGAGTCGTTCTGGAAATCTGTCCAAGGGATTTAAAATCAAGCCCCTGGCTAGTAACAGCACTGCATGACTAAATGCTGGTGTCCAAAGGAATAGATAGCACAGAAAAAGTGACTGAGCACAGAGGTGACCATGCTGGAACATAAATCATTAATATGAGAGATAAGGTGAAGCACAAATAAGGGGAATATTCGTATTCTACAGTATTGCTCCTGTGGTTCTGCAGCCATAGTCACTGTTTCATAACACTGGCTGGCCAAGACTCTGTAAAAACTCAACACAAACAAATGTACTCTTGGCTTCAGTGGTGAGGCTCTGATAGTTCTGGAGAGTTCAATAGAGTCAGCTTTACTGCCTGTTTGTGCTTCTTCACTACTACAATTCTTCTTCAGCAGAATAAGTGCTTACTGACTATCTGATTATAGAGCTGAGGTTATGGGCCCATAAAACCAGAGGACACTAAGAGATAATCTCTACATGTGACAGCAAGATGAGCAATCACATCCAAACACAAACTATGCCATTAGTATTACTTACTTTTAAAGCGCCATTATCCCTGCATTGTTCTCTCTCATTAACAATTAGTCATTCAGACCCTTGAGATCTTTAATATGATAATCCCTACAAGCTCATCAGGCAAATCTCACACAGTCGCGATGTTCCATGCAAGATTTATAAGATGGAACTGGCTGGATGCGAATGTGTGAGTAACAGTCCATAAGCAAATGTGACACAAAAAGAAGTCAGCCAGGAATGCTGCCTACTGAACTCAGAAAGCCTGGCTGTGGTGGGAGATGCTGTTATTTCCAAATGGCTTTCATCTGTTGGGGTGGAAGGGAGTCATTTTATCACAGGGGAGGAAGCAACTGCATAATGTCCATGGTATTTACACACTGGTCAGTGAAAGTCAGCCCCTGGTTTTGAAATTGTGTAGCTGTATGCATTTTCTATTTGAATGCTCTGTTAGAAGAGCCTGTGCTCCTCCACTCCCTCCCCCTTCTTTCCCTTCTTTTCAGCAAAAAGAGACCTCACCAACAAAGAGAAAATAGATTGAAAGCTCTTGCATCCAGACTCTTTCAAGCAAAGCTTGAGAGAGACTTTGGCACATAATGTCTCTAACATTATGTTCACTGCCCTTAGAAAGCAATAACCTAATACATTCTGCTGGCAGTTAGCAAGTGCAGTGATTTCAACACAGATGAGAGAAGAGAGGACAAAGAAAGAATATGCTTAGAGCATCCCTTTCACTATGAACCTAGGGGCCAGCTGGACTGTTTACAAAGCTCTAAGGCCAGCCAGCAGGGAGTTGCAATAATCTAATTTTAATTATGTGACAAAAGCATGAAGAATCATTTCAAGGGCTAACAGAGGAAAATGGTTGCAGCCTGCCAATATTCCTTAGATGGTAAAAGAAGACAAGTTAACTCACAGAATTTAGTTGTTTCTCAAAAGACTAAATGGGATCTATCACACTCCCAGCCTGCTGTTGTTAGAGAACAAACTGGTTGCCAGAAAAAGGCTTTAGATGTCAAAGAAAGTTCCCAAGAGGCATGTAGGGAAAGCAGCAATACCTATGCTTCTCTTACTAAATAAAAGTTATACTCTACCAGCAAGAAAACAAAGTCCCGTAATCACGTTAAACTGGCTGATACGAGATGCTGTGTATACAAATATACATATACTATACATATATAGTGTAATAGGTATAAATTGATAGACCTGCAGTCTGAGTTCTCCAGGATCACACGAATAAAACAGCTGCCTTGCTGTCCTAACCAAAGCACAGAAAGGAAAGAAGAGGGAAAGGGAAGGAGAGGGGAAGGGGAGGGGAAGGGGTAACATGCAAGGGGTAAAGGGCGTGGCCCAAGCCTTCCTGCTTTGCACACATCCCAGCTTTTTGGCAGAAAAGGAGTGCTGTCTGTTGACAATAACAGAACAGAGAGTTCACAGCAATGAGCCAAATAATTTTGACTCCACTGTGCAGACGGTCACAATGACAATGTGGGGAAACCAGTAACATTTCATGCTACCAGAAGATGAATCCATAGGTACTTACTGTAGGATTTTCTTTCTGGATGAAGACTGAATCCAAACACTTAATACAAGATTATCCTTAATTTTATTTTTCAGTAATATGTTACGCTCTCCTCGTTTTCTTTAATCTGCTGTTGCATAGGGATTTTGTGCTTTGATTTTATTACTGCTTGAGACATCTAGTAAGGAACAAAATTTCAGTCTTTTGCAAAGGAATTATTGGAAATACTGCATTTTCAAGCAATTCACATTCAATAATTTAACAGTCACTGGGGCTTCATGGGAACTTTCACATAATGGCATAGCTTGTTTCAGAGCTTAGTGATGCTTTTGAGCTGTTCCCCTTGCCACAGCATCACTTTGATGACAATGATACACAGGATGCCAAAAAGCACAGGTAGCCTGGTTTTGCTTCTCCTCTTCATTATCCCATTAAGTGGAATAACATGCTGCTAAATAAGTGCCTGGCTTTCAAGTTCAAGAAATGTTTATAAATGGTAAAATCTTTAGTTAAAGTACCTTATCATAATTCAGAACAACTTTCATTTGAAATGGGAGCATACTGCAATAATATGTTTATTTTAGGCAAATTCAGAGTACTCACTATTTTAGGATAGTCCTGTTTACATCTGGGTCTACCGTTTTGCAGAGAGATTGTATTGTAGAAAGAGGATTTGTCTCCTGTATAGCCAACAGAAAAGCACATGAAAGTGATGTAATATTTATTGTGCATGTCCTCAAAATCAGTGTGGTTCTCTCCATAGAATCAATTAGGTCTCTCTGTAGAGGGACTTTTATAATGAAGGCCTCTACACAAATACAAATGATGACTAATAAGGCATTGTACAAATCATCATTAATAAAGTAACAAACAAAACTTTTCTCTGCTAACATCCTATACTCTTTTCTTCTTTAAAATAGTCTCAGTGATAATCATTACTAAATTGAACCTCAGAGTAATTGTTCACAGCAATGCTGCCAGCGGATATTGCCATGTGCAAATTACTTTTCCCCATTATGTGACTGTAATGTTCTTGTTCCTGATCAATATTGTCATTCATATTTGCATAACTTGAGGTCTTTTTCTGTCAATTTAGCCACTCTTGCTTGGGTTTTCCTTCCAACACCAAGTGCTTTTGGCTCAGGTTAATAGTCTCTTTTTGCATTTCTCTGGAGTAGAATTTTAAGGTGTGATTTAGCATTCTTTTGCTTATTTTCAGCCTTTTCCTGGCCCAGGTTTTAACGCTGACATCTTGCATACACTTTGAAAAGAAGGGTGCTGTCACATGTTGCCATGTTCTGCCATCACACCTTGAATCCGGACTAGCTTCAGGCACAGATAAAGCAGGAAATCTCCTGTCTCCAGTCGTCCATCCTCCTCAGGGACCACTTGTGGTACCTGTGCTGGAGGAGATGGGAGTGAGCTTTTTGCCCACTCTTTGCTGTTTGGGCATCAATTCTTGTTACTGGTGACTGAAGGGGAACAAGGGGAACAACGCAATAATTACTGTTGGTGTGGGCTGGGCTTGGCTCTCCCTTGCAGCTAAAGTCACTGATGCATCTCTTGGGAGGTGCTGCTGGGGCTATTGAGAGATGTAGCAGGATGCTACCTTGGGTCTTAAAATGTAAATTAAATTGTTTTTGCAGCTAAACAACAACCATTAGCCTGTCAATGCTTGAGTTCAGCTAAATGCCAGGTTTACATGAGTAAATGAAACTTATTTTTGAGTCCTTCTAACCAATGCCTCCTTGGAGCATATCTTAGGCATAAAGTTAGATGGATGAATTCGGGGCAAATCACTGGATTCATTTAGGAAGCGTGTTAGAAAAGGGAAGAGTGGGGGAAAAAATAGGAGAAGAATTTGGGGTTGTCATCAGCTTTCTGGTGATATAAATGTTTGTATAAAGGTTTATGACTAACTGCTGACATGAATAATTCTTCAAATAGTTCTCACGCAAACATTATATACTCTACTGTTATTTTCTTAGTAATGTGGTGAGGGACATCTGCAGTTTCTGGAAAACTGAAGTCGTTTGCCAGGAAATTGGCAAACTAGGGCAGGTTTTGATAAACAGTCCAGAGGGAAAAAAACAAGGATGGGTAAGGCCTTAAAACAACTGTTACTTTCAACACAATCCACTTCAACTTTTCATTTTAGAAGCGACCCTCTTTCATTTTTACAGTGGATTTTCAAACTTAGGGTCTTGAAGCTAGATTGAATAACTCCATATGCAACCTACAGGATTTTTTTTCTCTTATTTAATGCAGAGCCTGAAGTGAAAAGTCCATTATTCAATCAGTTCCAAAGGGTGTGAGTTTCAGAAGCCAGAACAGGTTACTGAGATGGGAGAGCAGGGCAGAGTGGAGGGAGTGATAAGCTCAGCACTAGCTGTTGGTTGACATTACAAAGATTGTTTTTGTCAAGGGAAGAGGTGGAAATATTCCCTCCCCTTTTCTATTTTTTGTTCTTTAAGGAAAGCTGAAGTCCACACTGCCATTCCCAAATGCTTAAATCTATTCACTTTGGCATTCCCCCTTCCCTCCAAGTTACCCTAAGAACCATGAGGCTGTTTCCTAACAATATGCTTTTTCCTCTCCAACAAGATAACTTTTTCTCCAACTGGGAAAATGCCTGAAACCCAGACCAGATGCCTTGTGAAAATTTCTCCCCCTTCATATACATTTTGAGTTGTCTAATGTTAGGGACACCCTATATTGGGAATCTTCAAATACCAAGGAAGACCAGAGTCTCTGTGCACTCTCAGCTATGAAAAAGCTGTGATATTTTTGTAAGGCAGACAGGGTGTAATGCACTATCCATAATTAAAAAGAAAGGTCTGGTTTTGATTTTGTTGACTGAAGTCCTCAGCAGTCAAATGATAAGTGGGATACTGTGGACTTAAGAGATCCTTAGTGAAAAACTTCCAAAAGAATGCATATTAGTCAAAACTGTTAGACAAAGAATGTACAAAAATCTAAGAATATATCTAAGAATGTGGCCACCAGTTATACATCAGTATTAATTGCACTGAATCCAAAGAGCCGTGGAGTACAGCCCAGTGTTTCAGCCCTACCCAAGGCACACTTGCACCTTCACAAAGTACTGACCTGGCATCAGCTTGTCAGCTCACATTCCAAGAGGGCTATCTGGTAACTTCGTGGATTGAATGTAAGCCGGGAGAGAGTCCAGACGTTTACCCACTGCTCCATCTAGTGCTTGTTTTCAGTATCCTATAGGATTGTGAAATATCTTTTCTTCTGAAGGCCGATTTGGATATGCCTCGGAGCAGCTTAGTTGCTGGGGAGCACTTGGAGTCCAATGACTTCCTAGCTCATGAGGGCTATCCGTCAGAAAGTTTTCTCTTTAGGGGCCTCTCTTTTTTTTTTCTTTTTTTTTTTTTCTGCCTGTCAGCCAGCAAGTGTCCCCCAAGAATGGTTGAACTGCCTTTGCAAAGCGGTGATCTTCCAGGAACTCTTATGGGAAAAGGAATATGATAAAGCATGAGACTTACTGATAAATTGCTAGAGCTGGTGGTAACAACACAGTATTTGTGACAAGCAGACTGGGTACAGGTTAATGAGTTTCATATTTAATATGACTGTTTATTAACTAAAGTAGCTTGTTTCTAACAGGTCAGTATTAAATCATGGGATAATTATAAGTATTTTGGTAGTACAGATCAAAGGCACATAATATAGAGGATAGAGGAAGGAGTACTACACTGGTCAGAAATGTGAGGAAAACATTGTTTCGTACAGATTGTGCTCACTCTAGTAATTTAAAGTGTCAAGGAAGATTTCTGAGGATAAACAAACTTGTCATGAGTTCAATTGTCAGAACAGCCTCTGGCAGTTGTTCCATTGGCCAGCTAGCACTGTCCTAACAGCTCCCAGGCACAATTCAGAAGATACTCTGGATCAAGGACCATTTAATAGGATATATGTTGGCATTCCATGTCACTTGACCCCAGGCATGTTTAATATCCCACTGTAGGGGAAGTCACAGTGTAACACAGTGTGTTACTAAGGATTGTGATCCCTTGTAGTCCCAGGTTGAGAGCTTTGGCTCAGTAATTCCAACTCTAATAGCTCATTTTTTCAGCTCTAGGCATCCAGGGAGTGTAACAGGAAAGGTTATGGCTCTCACAACTAAGTGAGACTACAACTTCAGATGGAAGTTTTTAGTTCCAGCTGGACTTTCTGTAGCAGGATCTTACTCATTTGATTTTTAAGCATGACTCCTGTCTAAGCAGCTCTCAGAGATGCCATCACCAATAACCATTGCATTCTATATCACTAGCTGGCTTTAGTATCTTCCAGAATATAAATAGAATGAAAATAATGGAAGCAGTCATATCAATATGCTATAGTAGCCAGTCACTATGTATTGCCACAGCACACTAAATGCTCCCATGTGGAGGAGAGAGAATTTTCCCAGTGCTGTCTTTGCAAATATTTTTCTGAATTTGTTTATGTTTACCTTATTCATTTTCTTTCCCCACTTTCCTCTAAAACAAAACAATTCTTATGCTAAAACTGCCAGAGAAGAATAGATCTAGCACCTGCCAGAGATAATCAAATATTAAAAATAAAAGATGGCCTGTTAAACACAGAACACAGAAGGAACAAGAGAAAACTGAATATAAGGGGAGTGGAAAAGTGATAGTGGGCAAGTTTATTCTCCTGTTTATGTATCAGTCAGGTCTCTATCTCAGAACAAATCACTCCACAGAATTAAATCCCAGGCAGAAGGGTTAATGGGGTAGCTGTGAGTGAGGGCACACAGGGGTCACGCACTTGGGTAGGACATTTTAACTCATCCCCATCCTCATTCTCTCGGAGATAGTGTCAATCAGCTGGAAACACATCTCCAGAGCTGGCTGCTTCATGGTAAGGAGAGGCTGTGACCAGAGCTTATGTATGGTATCTTTGCAGGAGAGCTCCGTTAATATCCCTGACAGGATTTCTTTATCCCGTGCCTTCCTAATCTGCAAGTCAACAGGAAAAGAGAGGGAATTCACTACACTAAATTGAGTTCCTGCTGTGTGTGATTGATACTGGCTTTACTTTGTAAAGTTGCCTCTTTGTTTTATCAAAACTTTGTTTTGTTTTGCTTTGCTTTGTTTTTCAAAAGGAGGAGGGAAATACTTTTGGCATTGCCATTCTGGACCTCTTCTATCCTAAAGCACCCTGGTATCCAGCCCTCCCTCCTTATTAATCCTGCCCTTTCCCTATGCCTGCTGCTCTCAAAGCTTCCCCTGCACATTAAGACCTGGGAGTCTTACACCAATTGGGATATTTTCAGTAATTGCTTCTACAGTCACTGAAGTCTCTTTTCAGTACTTGCCGACTCTGTGCTGGGAAAACATGGCTTCTCTTGATGTGCTGCCTGAAATAAGAACTTTTGGCTCCTCAAAGGAAACCAGCACTTCTGACAGAAGTTGAAAAGAGGACAAGTTGTTTTGAAATGTAAAGTTAACATTGAAAAACAAAGGGAGGTTGAAGGCTCCTGGTTCATTTTTTTCATTTACAATCCTTCTGTACCCTTAGCACCTCAGTCTGTAATTAAATGTAAAGTTCTGTATATGTAGGAAATTATGACATTATTTACTGGCCCTTTCTGGCATTAAGCTTCTTGAACTCACGCCAAAGCATCGCATTGTGTAGCACAATTGTGCCCCCACCGTGCAGTATTTTGGCTTGGTCTGAAGTGCACCAGCAGAGGCAGGCAGTTAATGCAAAGCTCTAAGGAACAAATTTAGTTTCATCATTCTGGATAATATTAGAAGTGAGAACAGAGCAATTTAGGAAACAGTGCAGCTTCACAAGAGAGAGCTCCTGAGAGCTGCTGCAGCGCACTGTCTCAGCACTACAGGCTGTTTATAAAACAGAGACTTACGCAACATAAAACCATTTGGATGTTGAGTTCAAATGCCTCAAAATGGGAGACATCTCAGCTCCTGCCAGCTACTCCTGTCTATTGAATATTAGGGGCTTATTTGAGAATTTGGTCTAGGTGTATTTTGTGTCTCCCCGAAGATGAAGGGCATAGTGGTCAACTATGTCTCGCTTTTTGTGAGAAAAGTATTTTTTCCAGCTGTTCAGACCTTGTTTTGAAATGGGAGGATTTTGGTGGTCCAGCAGCAAGGACCGATAGTTTAAATGGAACATTCTTCTTCAGTGTATAAAGAACTGCAGTGCAGCAAGGACAGGAAAAAGCCTAGTGACTCCTCTGCATGCTCGAGAGAAGACAAACTGGGTCATAAGGAGCAGTATCAGAGGAACAGATTAACAAAAAGAGAAAGAGACAAAATCAATATGAGGGGAGAAGAAACACAGACTCATGAAGGGAGGAACTCTGACCGTGCCCCACAGGGACCTCCAGCAGCACTCGCACCTGCCCAGGAATGAGCTCGATGGACAAACACGAATGTCAGCCTCAAGCAAAAGGGCCTGACCCTGTGAGCCCCCACCAGCACAGGATCCTGGCTATTGCCTTTCCTTCAGACAGATGCAAACACCCATAAAAGCAAAACCAGCCCCATATCCACTGATCATTTTCAGTATTTTTCCCTTCCTTTGAACTCTTCATTTCAGCATCACACAGAACATTTCCTTTTGATAGAGGTGACTCTTGTACGAAGAAGCTGTGAGGAGGATGGCTGGCATTGCTTCCTGTGGCAGAGTTGCCTCTGGAGTAAGAGAAAAAGCAAACTGATAGTACGTGCATAATTTTACTTCCCTTGAACTTGTCTTTCTGTATTCTTGGAACTCTATTTTTTCTCCCGTTTTTCTTCCTGGTGACAGCTTGAACGAATAGTTATTCACATCCTTCTTTTAGCCGGGTATCTTAGGAAACTGACTTAAAAGGGACGGCGGCATAAATACAGCACGCACGGAATATTCTCCTTTCCTGTTCAGAAACTCAGGGGGAAAAAAAAAAAAAAAAAAAAGGCAGGAATAAACACCTGACCTCCCCAGTGGCAGTGCTGGGGCGGGGAGCGGCGCCGGGAGAGAGTTCCGCGGGGCAGGGTGACCCCTGCCGGGGGCGCTTTGTGCTGGAATTCCGGGGAAAATCCCAGGGCAGGAGCAGCGAGCTGCACTCAACCCTGTGCTCAGAGGAGCCTGACTACGTGTTACAGCATCGTGCACCGACCATTTCTTCGTCATGCAAGCAGGAGGCTCCAAAGGCCTCCCCACACACATTACCTGAGGTAAGGGCTCGCTGCCTCTCACAGGGCGTCCGTGGTTTAGAGCAGAGACGGAGGGGCTGTCCCCAAACAGCAGGGGCAGGAATCCTCTGGCCTGCACCTAAGCTGAGCACCAGTGATGCTGATGCACTCAAATACCTGTAGCTCCGACTCTGTTCACCTGGTTGCTCAGCCAGCTCGAGTTCAGTCTCAGAAAGTTGGCTGCCCTCTGGGAAAGCTCAAGGGACTAAATTCAGGCAAGTGACTCCTATGGAAACAGGTCCACGACGGCCGTGTCTGAGGAGGGCGAGCCCTGGCTGGGCTGAGCTACTGAGATGCTGCTGCCTCCCCTCCTATCTCAGCCCTGGCATGGCAGAAAAGGCTCAAGTCACCCTTGCTTGTACTTGTGTGTCTCTCTCCATTCACAGCTAGCAGAGAGAGATCGCCACTGACAGGGAGACCAGTGCTCTCTTCCACAGTTGCTATGGTGTCCTGGGCTCCTGTTGCTTAGCTGGTGCCTTTTCAACCTGTCAGGGGACAGGAGTAGCGCAAATGTGACTGTGACACAAGTCCGTGGTGCTTAGTCATGGGAGTTGTTGAACTGTGCACTGAGGGTTTTAGTAAGAGACCCAGCAGTCAAGCAGGAGAAAATTTAATACCTGAAGGCATTTTAAAAGCAGACACCTGGCACCTATTTGCTGTCCTGCTTTTTTTGTGCAGCTAGCCATGGCTAGGAGCCCTGCAGTTGTCAGCTACATCTCAGTGTAATTTTATACACAGGAATATTCGCAGTGTACTGTTCCTTTGAACTACGTCAGAGCAGCAAGCTGTTTGTTTGCTCAGAAATGTAGCTTAGTTCTTCTCCCTGCTTAGCTACTCTCTTAGGCATCAAGAGACAAGTCCAACATCCACTGAAAGAAATGGACAGACATGGATGGTATTCAGTGGGAGTTAGATCAGTGTTCAGTTAAATACTCAATTCAGTAAGACAGGCTTTAACTGCTTCTCTTATTAATAACACAAAAATTACTTTACTCAACAGAGACATTTGGTCTTTATTTTAAAATTATTTCCAAACCCAGAAAATATTTAAACTCTGTGCCCAGCCAAGAGTTTGTCTCTTCTATTGCAGGAAGATGCTCAGAAACTTACTGTGTCAAAAAGCATGAAATTGTGGGTTTCAGCAGATCCTCCTAATAGAGGCAATAATTAAAGTTGTTGTGAAGATTGTAAAAGGATAAATCCATGCAGTTTTTTTTTCTGAAGTTGCCTTCCACTGCTTCCACAGTGTTCAGCCTCTTCCAAAAAGCATCCTAGAAAGCCTCAGAATGTTACTTCCCCTGGTCTAATGGGGTCAACAACCCCTTCACAAAGCATATACCAGGCTACTGACCTTTAACACCCACCCTGCCCCATTAGATGCACGTGGAAAAGTTACCTGCTCTGGGCTTAAGTTCTTGGATGTGCACAGGAGGAAGAATTGAATGTTTCACGTCTGAAACAGATTTGTGCCCTCCCCAAGTAAAGCTGACAAGCTAGACAGCATCACTTCTCAGCTCACCAGCTGAACTGCACTGTGCCCCAGCTTCATCTCAAATCTTTAATTCTAGGAAGTTTTTCTGAGGTAGACTGCTATTAATCCTACTCTTGCAAAGGCCCTCTTGTTGCTTTTTTCAGGGCATCTCTGCGGCATAGTTAATTTGAGAGATTAACAATTGCATGTGGCACACAGATGAGCCAGGCAGAATCACATGAGTGGTCCTGTTACAAAAAGGCACCTTTTCTAATGCTGTGCTTTTCTCTCTCTATCATCAGGGGTTTATCGGGCTTTGTGCTGCAGGGAGCTAAAATTCTTGCCCAGGAAATAATGGAAGAAATGGCATTGGCTGCAAACAGATGATCATTTGCCCTTCTGAAACTATGAGAAGGTGCTGGGAGACTATTAGCACTCGAGTAACTTCATTTTCAGGGCAGGCAAATTACTCTGACTTGGTGGAACAGTCTGTATGGATGTATGTATATGCATACACCAGTTTTTATTCCACACCTGGCCAGGTAGCCTTAGCTGAAAATACCTAAGAAATAAAATTCAGGCAACAGCTCGGGTTAACTGTGTTGTGAGAATGTACCCTCAGATCTCTTCCTAGTTGTCAGGTTTTTGGAAAATTTTGAACCAGCTGAGTAAAGTTTCTCTATTTTCCAAGGGTTTTTTTCTTACTTTCCTGTTTCTCCATTGCTCTTTCCAGGCAACACAGAGTGATTTTCTTCTCTATTGCTAATAGAATTCTTTTGCAAAGCAAGCATGCCAACTGGACCAGGCCTGGAGGTAGGCTGAAAGAGTAGGCTCTATCTAATGGGCTGCTTTTCTCAGCTTCTCAGGTGGGATCCCAGCTGCTTAGGAAACGAGATGATCTCTTGCTCCTCCCCTTAGTGATTTAGTGCAAGTCTGTCAAGAGAAGAGAAAGCAGGAAAGCCTTTTTTTATTCCTGAGAGTGACAGGAGAACTGTCATAAAGCTGTAAAAATAGGGGGTACCTTTTAATCTGTTCTGCAGTGCTTGGCCTGTGATTTGAGAGAAGAGTGGTCCTGTGCTGCAGCTGGATTTCCTTGGCTGGGAAAGTGGAAAGGAAGAATGTGTCACCTGTAGCTGGAGGTAAGAAAGTAAAAATCCAGGCTGGGAGCAGAGGTGAGCATGATGTGCGTTTAGTGAGGAAGGGAAGTGGGCATGGACCAGGACGTGGTGGCAGGGCTGATAGCAGAGAGACTGCAAATGGAACAGTTGCTGTACTTGTTTTTTGAAAGAGCTGGCTGTAGTAAATGTTTTGTGCCCATTGGGGGTAGGGCATAGAGGATTCCAGAGTCAAGAGACTGAGCAGACACACAACTCTGTAACAGAAAGAGTCATCTCCTTCCAACTCACCTGTGCTTTGTATATCTTAGCCCATTTGTTGTTTTCTCCATAATAATTTTGGTCCTTGTTCTGTCTTTCCCTCATATTCTCAATGCTTGTCAAAGAGATGTTATTGGGGTGCCTTACTGTCTGAAGGTCTCACCTCTCTCCCAGTCTCTCTGTAAAGTAAGTTAAAATCCTTAGGGTCCCACCATGTTCTTCTACTGTCCTGAATGCCTGCTGCTCACAGCTTTTTCCCCTGTGTGTGCCTGCTTTTGTGTATTCCTCGGTGTAAACAATGTGTTTCCAACCTCCTGATCCTTAAAGAAAGGGAATCTTTTCATTGAGCCATTAAAGAAATTAGATAAATTTAATAATACAATAATAGTAAATTAAATCTGATAGAATCATGATAACGTGTGTGTGCTTGAATTTAGTGACTGGCTTGTTACTAATTTGCCTCTTTCTGGTTCTTCTTACTTGTTTCTTCTAATTAATGTGTTGTTACACACAGATTAGATACCTTTTCCCAGGTGAGATAGGTACCAGCAAGACACAGCTGTGCCCTGTGATAAATCATTTACTTATGCCCTCAAAAAGGATATTTGCAGGGAACAGAGGAGTTCTTCATATTTGGTAGACAGATCCAGATTGATTCATAGATGCAGCTGTAGGTTACCAAGACTCAGTGACAGAGTCCTCAGTATAATTGTTTGTGTGTCTACTGCAGTTTTCCACAGCAGCACCCCAAGCTCAGCATCTGAAAGTGAGGGCTGAGGGTGTCTGTACTTCCATGACTTTCAAAACCCGGGCAGTCCTTTTCAGTCTGTTTCCTTGTGGTTTGGTGAGCAGTTTCTGGGGGGAAAAAATGATGTGATGTGTTGTGGCATTTTGTTCAGTTCCTCTTCCATAACCTAGAACAAAACAACAAAATGGGCAATGCTCTGTAATGAGGGATGGAAGTAGGTATGTGTCAGAAACATGCAGCAGTTCTTTCTGTCTTTTTATCCAAATGTGATCAGAAGATTACTCCAGTTATCACTGAATTTAGTCAATTTGTTCTGGTGTCCAGGGACTGTGAATCTTTTGCTGTAGGAACAAAAAAAGACTGGTCCAGAAGTTTCCTCTCTTATGAATATTTTTAGAGTAATCTTCCAGGCTTTCAGCAAAAATAAACCTGGACTTGCAACATCTATGAGATGAATGTAAGAGCCACTGTACTGCAATTAATCAGGTTTTGGTAGTAGGCTGTACATAAACTGTCTGCAGTAGCTTGATTTATAAGAAAGTAGAGGGTCTTGGGTGATCAAGCAAACACTGGAAAAATACACAGCAGAATTAGATGACCTGTTTCTTTCCTTCAGCAGAGGGCTTCATGTCCTTCACTGTAAAATCACCCACTTCCTCATTTCCAAACTGAATTTTTTCTAGCCTAGCTGGGGGTTTCTTCAGTGTCTTTTGCAGGACATCTCTCTAGATGTAGAGACATGAAAATCTTTCAGCAGGGTATATTTTGTTGTTGGGGTGACACTTTGCTGCTTGCCTTCTGCTTTTTTTTTTCATGCATGGAGGTGATGGACTCCAACACCAGTGAGAGCCTAGAAATAATGATGTGCTAATAACGTCGGTGCTCACTCATGAGGGAGTGTTGTCTGCAGTGTGAATTCCCCTTTGCTGGTGACTGATGTGTCTGGGAAGCTTGCAACGATGCTGTACACCCAGCAGACGTGGGGATTTGGTAATGAGGTCCTGAGGATTTAGAGAAGTTACTGTATTACTGCCGAAGAGATTTAAGAATGGTTTTGTAAAGCTTCATAATCATAATACTGGTCTCTGCTGCATACAAATGAGAAGCCCAATCCTACAGCCCTGCTGCTGAGGGCAGCACTTAGTCCTGAAAGATGTGGTGATTATGTGATTAGGCAGGAGGCTGAATTCTGCCATTTTCTATGTGAGGTTTAGCTGTGTTAAACCCACACCGAGGATCTAGGGTTGAGGTAATCACTATCCTGTTACAAGTTTCCTGAGTTATCTGCTCCTCAGCCTTTTATTGCCATAAATAACTCTAGAAGTCAGGCCTCACTGCCAGAAGTGTTAAGTGCTGCAAATAGTATAGAGGATGACTCATGAAGTGAGATGAAGGTGGAGCATGAATCAGTAGGAAGAAAACCGATATACAAAGGAGACATTCTGAATGCAGATGACACAGAAATCTGAACAAAGAAAAGTTCAATCATCATAAAAATGAATCAAAAGGGTTTTTTTTTCAAAAGAAAAAGAAACTCTTCTATTTAATGAGAAAGACCATTCCAGCAAAAGCCCAAAGCACGAAGGTGTTGCATACTGACCATGCTATTCCTTAGCCAAGATAAACTGTGGACTGCATAGAAAGAGATGGATGGAAAATTCTTCCTGGTTTGTCCAAACAAAGCAGAGTATTCAGCAAGCAGGTTGCTTTCCAGATTGTTCCGTGTCTATGCAAGCTAAGAAAAGAACTTGTCTTTGAGCTAAACAGTTTTGGAGATCAAGAGTCCTCATTGCTTCAATGAACCCACACTGAAAGCTAACAGCAACAGAAACACTAAAATAACCTGAGCGCATTCCTTGTAAATGGTAACGCATGATAAGGAGATACAATTCCCACAGACCGTTCCATTTGAAGTGACAGCTTTTGGTCCTTTTGCTTACCCTCCAAAAGCTTGCACATGCAGGAGTGTCTTTAAAAGTAGACTTGGAAAAAAGGTACCTGATAGATGACGTCCTACAGCTGTTGGTGCACTAATGAACGAAAGGGTCCTGTTCTGCCTGTAATTCAACTCCTGCCATTTCCTGGGAGAAGGGGTGTTTATTAGGAGTTTAATGTAGCTCCTCAGAGGTTAGAATTAAACATTTTCATGTTTGACATCATCTATGATACTTCAGACATGAGAAGAAGGTTCCTTGTTGAGGGGGTGGTCAGGCACTGGAACAGGCAGTCCAGGGAAGTGGTCGTGGCATTAGGCCTGTCAGAGTTTAAGAAGCATCTGAATGGCACTTAGTCATGTCGTCCAGTTTTTGGTAGTCCTGCCAAGAGCAGGAATCTGGACTCAATGATTCTTATGGGTCCCTTCCAACTTGAGATATCCCATGATACACAATCTCTTTGAAGCAATAAAGGGTAAACGAGGTTCCCCCAGCTTCCAGCAGGTGCTAAAATGTAATAATGGAAAGAAGCCTAGATACTTGTGTCTTAGGTGAAATGGTCTCTGCTACCATCTTTAGTAAGAGCCACTGTTAAAATTGTAGAGGCTGGTTCATCCATGGTGTGTATGGTTCCTCCTTGTCTTTGTTCTGCTAGATGCATAAAATGTTGCTCTCAAAGGTACTGCTCCTTCAGAGCAGTAATGCTTAGAAACAAGTGTAACAAGACGTCCTAACATGTACTGCTTTAAGTTCCTTCGTTCCGGATAAAGTAAGGGATGGTCAGAAGACTGAACACTTCTAATAGCTGCTTCACAGTGTTGGCTGCGGCAGGAGATCTGGAGAAGATGGGTAGTGCTGCCAAAGGCCTCAGGGATGCAGATACGTACATGAAGCAGAACTATGCACAGGAAGGGAAAGCTCCAGCAAGGTTCTCTCTCTCTCTCTCTCCAATATTACTGTAAAAATAATCTCAAACCTGGTTGTACTCATCTTTTATAGTGTTGTGAGGGTTGTGAGTTCATTTCTTCATTGAAGCTAGTGCTAGGAATGAAACTTGGCATAAATTCATGCTTATTCCAGGTCAGTTCCAAAATTTCAGATGTGCATTTACCTGTGTGTTAATGAGCAAAATCCAGAGCTGCATGTTGTAATTTGTAATAAGTCAGGGTACTACATCTTTTCTACTGTGTCTGTGTTAAATACATTTAATCTGTCTATTCACAGGAAATCTGCTGGATTTGAGCTTTAATGGAATAAGTGATCCTTAAGAAGGTAGCACAGGCTGAGTTTTCTGTTGCTGCTAAGGGAGAGCTAATAGTTAACAGCTAGTGACAGAGTTATGTTTTCACTTGTAGGCTATCCAGCAGTGAGCCCAGCTCAAATGTAAAGTATCACTTGGAAAAGTTGGCTTTGTTGGCGAAAAATACGAGGTTCATTTTAAAAGCTGTACTCATTTTAAGACTGAAAAAAGTGCCTTCTTCCTGTTGGGAGAATAGAAATTCTCTAAGGAGAAATAGCAGAGACTGAGTTTCTGTCAATGAAAGAATCTGTGTAATTTAATACCAGACAGCTTTTAAATACAATAGGGAAAAAAGAGCAGACACTCGCCTGTGTTATGAAGGGGAAAAATGCAAAAACCTGCCTGCAGTATGTTACCCAAACTTAGTCACAGAGGGGCCAATCCTCTTGGATACTCAAAAATCTGTCTACAGGAAGTAAGTAAAGGCTATAGAGAAGCTGTGCTTGGAGACCCTCTATCCCCATTTTCCAAAGTGCTGGCAGTAGGAATGTGTGAGGCAGCACCAGTGGCCAGACTGTAAGGCAGCCCTTGCTTGTTTAGTCCTTCTTATGCAGAATTCACAGAATATGAAAGTTTCTGTTTTATTTTTCAATAATGTAAGTGGCTGGGGTCAGAGGTGTGTGAATGGCTTCCCTTTAAATGGTAAAGCTACTCAGACATCCTTGGTTTGAGCTTGAATCGTTCAGGTGTTCAAGCAGTGGTGGGATCATGCTTTGGACAATGCATGTCCATAAACGCGTGAAACTTCTTACAGATGTCCTGCGGACCTTCTCCTTCCTGACATCTGTACTCAAAAGCCTTTACAGAAGAGGCATCTGATCCTTAACACAGTGCTTGACAGCAAAAGAAAAAACTTGAGTTCAGAAAGCAAAATAAACCTCAGGTTATCATTCAGAATGCAAAGAAAATGGACACTAGCTTTTTAGTCAAATATCGGTTCTATAATTTTTTCATAGTTTTTTGTTGGGGTTTAGGATTTTAGCCTGTTTTTTTCTCTTAAAGAATTTTACCCATACTAGTTGCTAGGGGACAAATCGCTGGATACTTAAAAGAAACAAAAGACCTGGCCACAGAGGCGGGGTGGGACTGGCCACCCTTTTGTCACCTGGGGGTTGGGACACCCGGGGCGGGGGGCTGCCTGGGTGCTCAAGGTTTAGTCGGGAAGCTGGCTCCCTTCGGTGTGGACGTCTCGGTCACCACTGCGGGTTTCTGCTTCTTTGGCTGTTTTGCTTTCTGCGGGCAAACCCCCGGGGTTCCTAAGCCTGCTCTCCTCCTTGTCCCGTCTGGAAACGGAGCTCCGGCGCTCTGCCGACTGAGAGACCTGCCGGGTTTCCCTGCCACAGCTCCGCAGTTTGATACCTCTCACTGCCACCCGAGATCTGCGCTCGCCCCTGCCGTTCCAGCCTGCTGTTCCTGAGGATCCGGCCGGACGCCCAAGAGTTTTGTGAGGTTTTTTTCTCATACATCCCTTCCCGGGACCCTGCGCTGCCATTCCCGGTGCTCCCGAGCTCGCTGCGGAGCGCCCCCTGCAGCCGCGGGGGAACCATCGCACCCGCCCTGCTCAGCGGGAGGAGGAACTGCACCCAGGGGAAAGCGCCCGAGGCCGGCGCTGGGTTCGGGCTGCTGTTTGCTGTGACTGCCACCGCTATTGCTGTTTGTTTGTGTTGTTATACATATATATTTATTAGTAAAGAACTGTTATTCCTATCCCTTATATCTTTGCCTGAAAGCCCCTTATTTTCAGATTTATAATAATTCGGAGGGAAGGGGGTTGCATTTTCCATTTCAGGGGAGGCTCCTGCCTTTCTTGTCTGACACCTGTCTTTCAAACCGAGACAGATCTTGGCGCCCAACGTGGGGCCTGAGGGCATTGAGAGAAAAGGCTAAAAAGGAATAACAGTTCTTGGATAACTCAGTTCTGTGTGCTGAATATAAAAACCTTGCTAGGCAGCACTATGTGGTCCAGTTTGCCCTGGTTCGGGTGGCATGTGGTCGTGGCTGTATTTCTCCCTTTTGCAGCTCCTTTTCTAAACATGGGTCCTCTGACTAAGGCCACTGTTGCTGTTATCCAGTTTGCCCTATGGGTTGATAAGCTGAGGAATTCATGGGTTTTTTAACTTCCTCTGGAATGTGGGCACATGGATACAGGGCTATCGCACACTAACGGTATGCTTTTGGGGTTACTTTAATAATGGGACCTACTGTGAGGAGATGACACCAGGGGAATCTTTCTCCCAACCCTTAACCCATCTCTTTGGGTCCACTCCACCAGTTTTCGAAGGATTCAGATCTTCCCTAAATGCTAATGATATTGTACAGTGGGTGGTGTTGCTGATGTGCCTATTCTGCTTAGTACTCAGAGATAAAGGGAGATTGACTTGGATAACCACCCTGATACCTACCCCGGGGGCTAGGGATGCTGCCACAGAACCTGACAGGGCCCCAAAGACTAGGGGTCCTGTCCCAGAGACAAGAGACCCTGCCGCAGAGACTAGAGATCCTGTCCCAGAACCTGACAGGGCCCCAGAGACTAGAGATCCTGTTGCAGAACCTGACAGGGCCCCAGAGACTAGAGATCCTGTCCCAGAGCCTGACAGGACCCCAGAGACTAGAGATCCTGCCCCAGAGCCTGACAGGACCCCAGAGACTAGAGATCCTGCCCCAGAGACTAGAAATCCTGCCCAACAGTCCACCTCAGAAATAAATTACCCAGATTTAGTGGGGGCACTGGTAAAGGAGATACGTGAGATGGGCCAGATGCTGAAAGAGTGCATTTTCTCAGCTGTTGGGAAACCCTCTCCCTGCCCCAGTGAGGGAGAGTCTGATGGTGAAGCAGTGGAACCTGTGGATGTTACAACTGTCCAGGCTCCAGCTGAATCACAAGGGCAATCCCAGCCAGCAGCAGTTGCCCCTGTGCAGAGGAGGAAATACAAGGCCAAATCAGTGCGCCCAGTGAATGATGATGGGGAACCAGGGCCCTCACAACCAGCAGGGGAGCCAGAGCCTGAAATCATCACTGAGTCCCTGTCATATGACAGTCTCCGTAATATGCGAAAAGACATCGTGCGGAGGGGACGTGAGGCTTTTACAACCTGGTTACTTCGGGTTTGGGACCTTATGGGTACAGGTGTGCAGCTGGATAGTGGTGAGGCAAGATATTTGGGATCTTTGACCAGGACCCAGGTGTGGATCAAATATTTGTGAGGGAGCCAGGGCCCCTTTCTCTCTGGGAGCGGCTTATAACGAGTGTGAGAGAGAGGTTTGTCAACAAAGAGAGAATGCAGGATTACCATCATAGAATGCAGTGGAAGACACTTGAGGAAGGGATCCAGCAGCTAAGAGAGGTGGCAGTATTAGAAGTACTCTTTGGGAGGGATGGACAGCATGATAATGACCCCGACAAGGTCAGGTGCACAGCGCAGATGTTGTGGAACCTGGCAAAGCTAGGGCCACAGCAATACACCACCTTCATTGCAACCATTAATGCCGAGGACAACCGAGAAACAGTGGGTTCTGTCGCCAACAAGCTCAGAAATTATGAAAGTGTGGTCAATGGCCCGCTGAAAGCTCAGGTCTCTGCTGTGGTTAAGGACCTCAAAGAGGAGTTCAAAGAGGAGATCAGGGGGGTGAGGGAAGAGTTGAGAAGGATCAATGTGGCACCAGTGCGAGTCACACGGCCCCAAATCAGAGCCCGACCTCCCCCAGCTAGAGAGAGAGGGTACCCATCACGAGATGAGCTGTGGTTTTTCCTGTGCGAACATGGAGAAGACATGAGCAGGTGGGATAGGAAACCCACTTCTGTCCTGGCAGCACGGGTGCGTGAACTCAAGGAGAGAAATGCTAACCGAGGGGGTTCTGCTAGGGTGAAAGTAGCCTCAGCCTCCCGTGACCTAGCTGCCAGGTATTACAGAAGGGAGGATGATATGTCAGATCCCCTTGAAGGAACCTCAAGCATGTATGCCCAGGGAGGAAATGATAACCAGTGCTAGAGGGGCCCTGCCTCTGGCCAGGAAGAGGCATGGGACAATCGGGTTTTTTGGACAGTGTGGATCCGATGGCCTGGCACGTCAGAGCCACAGAAATATGAAGCCTTGGTTGACACTGGTGCACAATGTACTTTAATGCCATCGGGACACGTGGGGGCAGAACCCGTTTCTATTGCTGGGGTGACTGGGGGATCACAGGACTTGACACTGTTGGAAGCTGAGGTGAGCCTGACTGGGAAGGAGTGGCAAAAGCATCCGATTGTGACTGGCCCAGAGGCCCCGTGTATTCTGGGCATAGATTTCCTCCGGAATGGCTATTATAAAGACCCAAAAGGGCTCAAGTGGGCATTTGGAATAGCTGCTGTGGAGGCAGAGGGCATTAAGCAACTGAGCACCCTGCCTGGACTATCTGAGAATCCCTCTGCAGTTGGGCTTCTGAAAGTGGAAGAGCAACAAGTGCCAATTGCCACCTCGACTGTGCATCGCCGGCAGTATCGGACAAATCGAGATGCTGTGATCCCCATCCACAAAATGATCCGTGAGCTGGAGAGCCAAGGGGTGGTCAGCAAGACCCACTCACCCTTCAACAGCCCCATTTGGCCTGTGCGCAAGTCTGACGGGGAATGGAGATTGACTGTGGATTATCGTGGCTTGAATGAAGTGACTCCACCACTGAGTGCTGCTGTGCCGGACATGTTGGAGCTCCAGTACGAGCTGGAGTCCAAAGCAGCGAAGTGGTATGCCACTATCGACATTGCTAATGCATTTTTCTCCATTCCTTTGGCACCAGAGTGCAGGCCTCAGTTTGCCTTCACTTGGAGGGGTGTGCAATACACCTGGAACAGACTGCCCCAGGGGTGGAAGCACAGTCCCACCATCTGCCACGGACTGATCCAGACTGCACTGGAAAAGGGTGAGGCTCCAGAACATCTGCAGTACATCGATGACATCATTGTGTGGGGGAACACCGCAGCAGAAGTATTCGAGAAAGGAGAGAAAATCATCCAGATTCTCCTGGAGGCCGGTTTTGCCATCAAGAAGAGCAAAGTCAAGGGACCTGCTCGAGAGATCCAGTTCCTGGGAGTGAAATGGCAAGATGGACGGCGTCAGATTCCCACTGAGGTTATCAATAAGATCACTGCTATGTCTCCACCGACTAACAAGAAAGAAACACAAGCTTTCCTAGGCGCCATAGGTTTCTGGAGAATGCACATTCCTGAATACAGCCAGATCGTGGGTCCTCTCTACCTGGTCACCCGCAAGAAGAACGATTTCCACTGGGGCCCCGAACAGCAGCAAGCCTTCACCCAGATCAAGCAGGAAATCGCTCACGCAGTAGCCCTTGGTCCAGTCAGGACAGGACCCGAGGTGAAGAACGTGCTCTACTCTGCAGCCGGGAACAATGGTCTGTCCTGGAGCCTTTGGCAGAAGGTGCCTGGTGAGACTCGTGGCCGACCACTGGGATTCTAGAGCCGGAGCTACAGGGGGTCCGAAGCCAATTACACCCCAACCGAGAAGGAAATCTTGGCCGCCTACGAAGGAGTCCAAGCTGCCTCAGAAGTAATTGGCACAGAAGCACAACTACTCCTGGCACCCCGACTACCGGTGCTGGGGTGGATGTTCAAGGGAAAGGTTCCTTCCACCCATCATGCTACTGATGCAACTTGGAGCAAATGGATTGCCCTCATCACTCAGCGCGCCCGAATTGGAAACCCAAATCGCCCTGGGATCTTAGAAATAATTACAAACTGGCCAGAAGGTGAAACTTTTGGGTTATCTTCTGAAGAAGAGGAAGAGCAAGTAACCCGTGCAGAAGAAGCCCCGCCATATAATGAGCTGTCGGAGAGTGAAAGACAATACTCCCTCTTCACTGATGGTTCCTGCCGAATTGTAGGAGCTAGCCGGAAACGGAAAGCTGCTGTATGGAGTCCCACACGGCAAGTTGCACAAGCTACAGAGGGAGAAGGTGGATCGAGCCAGTTTGCTGAACTCAAAGCTGTCCAATTAGCTCTGGACATAGCTGAAAGAGAGAAGTGGCCAAAGCTCTACCTCTACACTGACTCATGGATGGTAGCCAATGCTCTGTGGGGTTGGTTGGAAAGGTGGAAGAAGGATAACTGGCAACGTAGAGGAAAACCAATCTGGGCTGCTGATGAGTGGAAAGGCATTGCCACTCGGGTAGAGAACCTACCCGTGAGAGTCCGCCATGTGGATGCTCATGTTCCCAAGAGCCGGGCTAATGAAGAACATCAGAACAACAAACAGGTAGATCAGGCTGCAAAAATAGAGGTGTCCCAGATAGACTTAGACTGGAAACACAAGGGAGAGTTGTTCCTAGCTCGATGGGCCCATGATGCCTCAGGTCATCAGGGCAGAGATGCCACCTATAAGTGGGCACGAGACCGAGGGGTGGATCTAACCATGGACAGTATCTCCCAGGTGATCCATGATTGTGAGACATGCGCTGCAATCAAGCAGGCCAAGCGAGTGAAACCCCTGTGGTATGGTGGGCGGTGGTCCAAATACAAGTATGGGGAGGCGTGGCAGATTGACTACATCACACTGCCTCAAACACGCCAAGGCAAGCGTTATGTGCTCACAATGGTAGAGGCCACCACTGGATGGCTGGAGACCCACCCTGTGCCTCATGCTACAGCCCGGAACACCAACCTGGGCCTTGAAAAGCAAGTCCTGTGGAGACATGGTACCCCTGAGAGAATTGAATCTGACAATGGGACTCATTTCAAGAACAGCCTTATAAACACCTGGGCCAGGGAACATGGCATTGAATGGGTGTACCACATCCCTTACCATGCACCAGCGGCTGGGAAGGTTGAGAGGTGTAATGGATTGCTTAAAACCACCTTGAAAGCACTGGGTGGGGGAACTTTCAAAAACTGGGAACAGCATCTAGCAAAAGCCACCTGGTTAGTTAACACCCGAGGATCTACCAACCGAGCAGGCCCTGCTCAATCTGAACTGCTACAAACAACAGAGGGGGATAAGGTTCCAGTGGTGCACATGAGAGGTATGCTTGGAAAAACTGTTTGGGTCAATTCTGCCTCGAGCAAAGATCAACCTATCCGTGGGGTGGTCTTCGCTCAGGGACCAGGTTGCACCTGGTGAGTGATGCAGAAGGATGGAGAGACCCGATGTGTACCGCAAGGGGACCTTGTTTTAGGGTGAACTGCCCACGGCATTATACTTGTATCATATCTGCATGTACATATGTATATAATTATGGTAATGCATGTGTGTATATAGTTTAAAAAAAGTTAAGTTTGATGTAACATGTTAGTATGGGAAAATTCGGGGTGGATAATGTTGGGGTTTAGGATTTTAGCCTGTTTTTTTCTCTTAAAGAATTTTACCCATACTAGTTGCTAGGGGACAAATCGCTGGATAGTTAAAGGAAACAAAAGACCTGGCCACAGAGGCGGGGTGGGACTGGCCACCCTTTTGTCACCTGGGGGTTGGGACACCCGGGGGGGCTGCCTGGGTGCTCAGCGTTTAGTCTGGGAGTTGCCTGCCTTCGGTGTGGACGTCTCGGTCACACTGCGGGTTCCTGCTTCTTTGGCTGTTTTGCTTTCTGTGGGCAAAACCCCGGGATTCCTAAGCCTGCTCTTCTCCTTGTCCCGTCTGGAAACGGAGCTCCTGCGCTCTGCCGACTGAGAGACCTGCCGGGTTTCCCTGCCGCAGCTCCGCAGTTTGATACCTCTCACTGCCACCCGAGATCTGCGCTCGCCCCTGCTGTTCCAGCTGCTGTTCCTGAGGATCCAGCCAGACGCCCGGGGGTTTGCGAGGTTTTCTCACCCATCCCTGCCCGGCACCCCACGCCGCCATTCCCGGTGCTGCCCGAGCTCGCTGCGGAGCGCCCCCTGCAGTCGCGGGGGAACCATCGCACCCGCCCTGCTCAGCGGGAGCCGCCCCGCAGGAACTGCACCCAGGGGAAAGTGCCCGAGGCCGAGTGTGGCCGCACTGGGTTTGGGCTGCTGTTTGCTGTGACTGCCACAGCTATTGCTGTTTGTTTGTGTTGTTATACATATATATTTATTAGTAAAGAACTGTTATTCCTACCCCTTATATCTTTGCCTGAAAGCCCCTTATTTTCAAATTTATAATAATTCGGAGGGAAGGGGGTTGCATTTTCCATTTCAGGGGAGGCTCCTGCCTTTCTTGTCTGACACCTGTCTTTCAAACCGAGACATTTTTTTACATCAATTTTGTAATGGTTTCTTAGGCTGAGAACAAATATGAATTGTAGACTTCTCAGAAGTGTCAATATCTGGGATTTCTGATGCCTTAATTTAAGTGTAATTTTAAGTCCTGACAGCAGCATTTCTTCTAGTTTCATGGGCTTGAGAAACAAATTTATATCCCTTACTGGCATGCAACTTCCAATGAGTTTTTCAAAGATTAAGTTATTAGTACTGGTATTTCCTTTGCCCACATTTGAAACAAGCCCAGAAATGGTAAACAACTGGAAACTATTGCCAACTTCTGTTGTATTAACACCCCTGCAGTGCAGTTCTGTTGTTAAACAACTTGCTTCTAAAGTCTTAGAGGATGTATGCTTGGATGTTTTTTGTGTACAGAAGCTGCATGTCAGGGTGCTCACAGCAGAGTCAGAGCTGTAGCAGGAGTCCTGTTTCATATGACACTTACTTTGTTCTCATGTGCTTCTCCAGTTCTGGCAGTGGTACTTTGGCTCTTGATTATTTCCTGCATCCTTAGCTCTTCAAGTATTGATGATTTTTGCCTCTCTGTTTCCTCCAAGGGTGATGATTTACAGATGAACTCATTGGTGAGCAGTGTGCCTTCAAAAGATGTAAACATTAAAACTTAATACTTGTACAGCACTTGTCATTCAAACAATGCTTCATGATGTATTTCCAATGCCAGAGTTATTGTTTTAAGAGGTTACATGCTGAGACTGTCCAGTGGAGAAGGCCAGCTGGAGCCTCTCCTCATTGCCCAAAGTTTGCAGTGAACATTTTAGTGGCTTGAAGAATGGTGTAGGCACCTAGTCCAGTTACACCCAGAGGAGCACGTTCAGGAAACTGTGGAAGCATATGTTGAAGACCTGTGAAGCCAATTTTTGAGCATGTTCCCAAAGAGGGTCCATAGGAGCTCTTGATAATTTGAATTCTTAAGGGTTTTGTGATCTAGTTGGAGAAAGCCAGGCTAGGATGGTATAGTACAAGCCTGCTAATGGGCCATATTGTGAAGATCACTGTGTTTGTCTGCTAAATAAACCCAAACTTTCATGTGCTTGTGTGGTATGTGATTTTTGTTGTAACAGCACTGCTACGTTTGAGTCTGATCATAAGCATTTCAACAATTATATATTTATAAACAGCATTAGGACTAAAAACCAAGTTATTTGATAACTCTTCTGAGTGTCTGTTTAGTTTCCACATATTAGACATGAATAAACAACAAGCAACTTTCAGGCCAAGACCCATCGGGTTTTGCAGCCCTCAGCTGACAGCTCTACCATCTGCCCAGTCTCAACTGGCAGAAGTGAGAGCTCTTGTATGAAAAATCCTTGGACCAAATCAAAATTGCAGATATTTGACATCTGCCAGTCTTCAAAAGCGGAGTGAGTATTACAACGTTGTCTTATTTTTCAGTTGTAAAACAAAAATACAGAACATCTACCTCCCTGTAGCTGACTCTGTACTGCTCCTAAAATAACCAAACCAGTTACCCAAAAAGCACTGGGGTTCAGCTGTCAGTCAGAACATGCAAATGTCAGAAGCCAGTATACAGCAGAACACATCCTGGCAAAAAATAAAAGCAGGATGAGTGGGCAATGCTGACAAGTGATGTGAATTTGTATTGGTTTTACTAATCCATTCAGGAGAAAAATGTAGTTGAAGTATCTTGCTATGGTATGTCTTTTTTTGGTCTTGAAAAAGATTGAAGCATAATTTCAAAACTTTCTGTTTAGAAATTTCCTGTGAAGTTATCCTTTAGAAAGTGGGAGGAAAAGGAGCTTAAAATTAAATGAAACGGTTTCAGAGCAAGCAAATAATTTTGTTCAATATGAACAGAAATCCTTTCACCATGTCCTTCTGTGGTATTGGGAGTTAAGTCATCTTTAATGAATAGCAAACACCACTAATTACTATTTTTGTGTTCAATTTGAAATACTTTATTACAACTCTAGTTTATTATAAAGAGTAAACAACCTCTGTAGATACTCCACTTAGCGTATTTGTGAAATGTAAGATGTTCACAGCAGTTGAAAAATACAAGAGTTGAACTTTGAAATTAGGGGGTTTAAACCAACCAAAAACAGTGCTGCTTTTCCATTAGCAACTCTTACAGCAGTGGTATCCTAAGATTATAGAAAAGTTTAAGTGCTCACTTGCACTTGAAAGAAAAAGAAAAAATTTTTCGCACACCTTTGCTTGTTGTCATGATGGTTTCTGGAGTTTTTATCTTTTTTCCCCCATATTATAACTGGCCTTGCAACTTCTGGTTGCAAACATGAAGAAATAACAGGATATTTACGTCCTGTCTCTGCCTTGTCAGGGCATTGTATTGACTGTGGTAAAAACTGGCTCATTGTAACGCCAGAGTGAGAGCCCTGCTGTGGGCAACCTCCCTTCCCAATGTACTCTACTCCCTGTTAGAGAGGGCTGCCCCTGGGGACAAGGCGGGGTTTGTTGTCTTGGTTATTCCAGGCGTCTGCCAAGAAAAGTATCGACCCTCCTTCCTGTTCTGGTAGTGAGGGTTGAGTCATGCTGAAGAACATAATCATCAGCTACTCTGTGCTACTATTGCATGGTTTTAAACCAGGGCTAAGAGCTCAATCTGTGTGGTGTCACAGCACGAGCGTTTCTGAGTATGGAAACTGGCTGTAGCAATAGACCTTCAAGATTGTTTCCTCCTAGGTCTGTGTTTGTGGAGTTGTTGCGAACTTCAGTTATTGTTTACCTGTGCTTTGGGAGTTGCTGCTTGTCTGAAAAGAAGTAAGTCTTCATGGTGGTTCCTTGGGGAAGATTTCCTCACTGGTCTCATCTTCAAGTTTGGCTCCATCCTTTGAAGTCTCTGCTGGTCAAGCTGCCCCAACCTGTGAAGGTCTGTCTCTCTTCTATTAATGCTGTCATTTCTAGTCTACAGCAAGATGAAGAAACAAATGAGAAAAGCTACTTGAGCTTCTAAACATTTAAAAGGCTATCTAGAGCAGCCCTATGGAATTGGGAGGTTCAGAGTGCAGTGAAAGATAGGCATTCCTGATATCCATGTGCTGTCACAGGTGGATGGTGAGTGAAGGTCTCTTGGACCATTTCAAAATTCATTTTTCATTTTCCCTTTTCAAAACAAAGCAATAACTTTAAGGCTAGGTGTGTCCATAATCCATTTGGCTCTGTTGGAGTATTGTTTCAGTACTTTAAGTGTCTTCTGTGTGCAGAACATTTGTTAGAAATTTGAAACTGAGTTTTAAATTAGCATTTGGTAAGGTGTTAAACTGTGCCCCTTCTAAACAATAGCTTTGAACCTCCAAATAATGCAGGATTAGAGCCTAGATGTATTCTTGTCTCCTCTCTGTATGTTTGGGCTTAAGCCAACTCTGTAAGCTTCACAAAGTGGCTTCACATACGTATCTTGCATATATAATATTTGCATATATACAAGCCCCCTGCCCCAAAATAACTTTTTGAGGCAAAATCCACCTTGCTGAAGTGTTGTAATTCATCACTGGTGTGGGAGATAAGTGTCTATAATTGTGTCTTTAATGAGGCAAGTGGGACAGACTGTGAAAAGCAACTTTTCAGGTGCTGTGAAATCAGATCATGCATGTGGCCAGATGGTGAATCTGCTTCCCCTGTAGCAGAAGGGTTGTATTAAGCTGAGTGAGGGATAGCCCTTCTCTAAAAGAGCTACCCCTAACATCAGCAAAACCATGTCTCTGTGTGTGTATGTCCTCCTGGAACACTCGTGTGCTAAGGCATCTCCTGACATACTTCAGACGAGTCCATGGGGAAGAGGTCACCACCTGGCTTTTGACTCCCTGCTTGTTCTGTAGCCCCTCAGAAGGCAGCTGTGCAACTGCAGCCTGGACAGAAATATTGCAGCCCATGCTGAAATTGTGAGCATCTGCTCCTTGCTGCAAGTCCAGGGAGCAGGAATGCCCAATTCTCTTCCTTGAGAACTTGGTTATTTGTTATCACCATGGAGTCTTAACTGTTGCCAGGGCCTGTTACTACAATAAATAACTCCACAGAAAGCTTTCTTCTTATGTCCTGGCGTACAAACATCATTGTCCTTGTCCAGACACTCCTCTCATAAGTTGAGAGGGAGTATGTTTCATCTGTGGAGCTGGGATGCTGCTCTGGGAGTACCAAGTCTGTATAGGCCATCCAGGGTGTTAGTGAACCTCCTGTGGGAACTCAAGCTGTTAGATGAGCAAGATACTGTCATGTAAAATACACACATTTCAGTGTCTGGTTGAATTTGTTAAGTATACTTCAACACCATTAGCCATGGGAAAAGATCAGTTCTAAATCTGGAATTCCAGGCAGTAAGGCAAGCTTCTAAATGGGAGAAAATGTCATCAGGAGACAGGGACAGGCTGTGACTAGGGAAAATGTTTTAAGCATCCTTTGAGATCATTGTACAATTTCTTGATTGCTGTTTGACTCTGTTCACATCCTTAGAAGTAGATGTCTGTAGGAGATTTAAAAAAAAAAGAAAAAAGCAGACATGGTTTATACTTTCAAGGGGTTGTTATAAAAGATAGCAGAGAAATGTTAAGTCAGTGCTTTCAGTTGAAGAGCATGTCTTGGGTCACTTGTGCTGACATCATCAGCTAGTTATGGTTAGAAGAAGTAGATTTTTTTGCCCCAAAATATTTACATGAAACGGACTTTTTGTATGAAACAATGATTCAAAACCTTTTGAAGAAGAGAAAAAGCTCGAGTAATTGTTAATAATGATGAGGAATTTTTTTTTTTAGTGTGTTTTTTTTTTTTTTTTTAAACTTCTGAGACCCTGGTAACAAATGAATGTCACTTTTTTGACCTTACCCTGACTTGTAGTGGCAATGTCTCTTTAAAACTTGTCAAATTTTCTGTGTGTATATGAGAAATGGAGATGTTTACGTGACTGTCTCTTTTAAATAGTAAGGCCAATGGACTTTCAGAATCAAATGAACCCCACTGCTGCGACAGCGTGACTCCAGCTGAAGCGATCGCTCTGCTGGCTGGCTGCAGGCAGCCTTTTGCCTTCCTCTTGTCTCCAGTCCAAGCCCTCAACTGGTCTGCTTGGAAAGCTGAATAAACTCATTCGCATGGCAGGGAGCCTATAAAGTGATCTTCCCTGCCCCAGCGTGCCTCGCCTGACTGTGCAAGGCGCTGCCTTAAGGATCCTGTAGGGCTTCCAGGCTCTCTCTAGCGAGTGCCTCTGCCGAGCTCGGAGCACCTCCTGTGCCGGCATCCTGGTGCTGCAGGGCACTCTCCAATGCGCCCCTGCTGTCCCTTGAGAAACAGCTGTCTTCCAAGACATCTTGTTCTTTTTTCATCCCTGATCAAGAGTCAGGGACCTGACTCTTGTGTTCAGTCTGAATTCACACAGAATGCAAGCCAAGTAACCTTTTGGTGTGTGGGTATTTTGTTGTTGCTGTTCTGTTTTCTCTCTTTAGCAGATGTTTGCAGGTTGCATGTGGTAATGCTGAAATATGATTGATGCTTGATGTAGGGCAGAACAGGATGTACAGGCTGAGCTTCTTGTTTGTATTTTTGATTAAATGCTTACTGTGATAGTGCAGTTCTAAAACTTGGTTTTAAGTAAATAATAGGTGAAATTTTAATCCTTTTCAGAGAGGTGATTTTTATTTGTTCCCTCAAACACAGATAAGGTGATAAAATGGAAATAATGTCACTTATCAAAGTAAGGAAATTGATTAAACGTAAAATCATAGGCTTTAGCATAGTCAAAAACTAGGTAAGCTTTATGATTTATGCTTTACAAATTGATTATTGGCACATAAAAGACAAGACAAGTGATAGTTTGAAGAAATAAGAGTACATGGGATGTAACAAGTGGCATGAAATTGGCCCCCATTAATATTTATGACAAAGAACTTTCTCAGATCTCAACAGGATTTGTGCACTTAGAGCCTGAACTTTTAATGTCTGACGCACATGATTAAATTGACATGGTGAACAGTATGTTTTTGAACAATCAGAGCTACAGGCTTTCAAGAGCAGACTGCTCTCATGCTGATGCTGACTGACGATAGAAAATCCTTTCTCTCATTTTAGCAGCTTTTCATTAATATGTAACATTAAAAATAAGCAAGTTTCAGTACAGTCAAGGCACCAGGATGTGTGGTATGTGAAAAAATAGAGGATTTTCATAAATACAAATTAAGATATTTGCCTTTAAGAAAACACATGGAATGGAGCCTATGTGAAGCACAACATGGAAACTGGAGAGAAAGAGGAGCTGTGAGAAGGCTAGTAGTGGTAAAAAGGGGGGAAAAGTGCAGATCTCTCTATGCCTTGTCTTGTGAGAATGAAAACAAAAGCCAGTCACAGGGATGTGCATGCTCGGGAATAATCACTACAAAATGAGAAAGCTGTTTCTGTAATTGCTAGTGGTATGTGGAGGAAATTGAAATGTATGAATATTTTAAAATGAGGAGAGTTGTTTTCAAAACTTGCAAATCTGAAGCTGCTTGATGGCTTGCAGGATGCTTGGCAAAATTAAATGGGAGGCAGGACATCTTGGTATCTGTGACCTTATCAGCTGTCTCTGATTTATACACCTAAATTAGCGAGCTGCTGCAGAGGGGGGAGAAAAGTTCTATCCATGGAATGGCATTTCTGCTATACAGCAAGGCTTTGCTGGTCCTGCTAAGCGACAAATTCCCATTTAGTATCAGCACCCTGACATGTATGCAGATAAAAGGCATTCTCCTAAGGTTTGGAAGCTGACTGCAGTTATTAACAAAACAAAGCTTGGCTGATTTGAAAGGGAGAGGCAAATTTCTGACATTTTTAGTCTGGTAACAGTCCTGCTGACTTTGAACAATAGAAAGTGATGGTGGATTTTTCAGGGACTCTGAGTAGCCATATTTCTCTTTGAAAACAGGACTGAATAGTCTGGTGGCTAAAGAGGAAGTGCCCTGACAACTGGTGAGCACAGGTACTCATGTGGGGGGTGGTCCGAAGCCAAAAAGATTGCAGCCCATACTGTGCCTGAAGAGGGAAATGGGTACCCATTTTCCCTGTGCTCTGGTGGCTCCCCCTGGGGTGCTGCTGCAGCCCCAAGGAGGAAGCTGTCTGCTAGAGACATGGATGATGGAGTGGAGGGGGAAAATCCACCCCAGGAAGGGGGAGCTGCAGCTGGGATTGAGTCTGGAGGCTGGTGGGGGCAGGAGGCAAAAAATGAGCTGGCTTGTGGAATGGGCAGAAGGAAGGGATAGAGATAATGAGGTGGGCTTGGATGCATAGGGTGACTGGAAACTAAAGGTGTTGGACATGGACCAAAACTAAGCATTTTTGCAACTGAAGTCAAAGCCTCTACAGACTGTAGAAGAACTGCTGCCCTTCAGCGACTGACTGCTTAGCTAAATCCAAATTGGCTTTCACACACAGGCACTATATGATGTTTCTTTCCCTGTGGTTTTCTTCTGTTCTCAACTTGAAATCTTACCTGGGTGGTGGTAGATCGATTTGTGAGTGCTTCCATCTCTGTCTCGTTCATGTCATGTCGGGCTCCAGGTACTCCCAGATGGACTAAACAGCTTACAGAGCCTGAATTTAGACACATAGCTTAATATTTGTAAGACTGGGGTGATGGCTAAAATGGTGGCTGTAGTCAGTGGAGACCTGACTTGGTTGTGCTTTGCTAAAGCAGCTCCATGGCTGCCTCTCTTGTGTGTGTGTTGTATTTCAGTGCTATATGTCACCCAAATGCTGTACGTAATCTCTCCATGGTGACTGCACAGTATTTGTTTCTATTTAAGGAGAGAAAGAGGTCTGGGTTTTCTGCCAGAATTCCCACTCAGGTAATTACACTTCTGCCTGCAGAATTTCCCCGTAGCTTCAATTGTAGTAGTCGTTCTTCGCTCCCGCTACTAATAAGCGTGAACACAGAGCTGCTGCTGTGTTTTGGGAGCACAGCAGTGGCTGCTTTGAGGCAAGTGAAGTGACCCTGCCATGTATCCTTTATGCTAGACCTGCCCCTAGTAAAGACTGCTGCATCCAGTCATGCCACTCTGCAGCTCTCATCTTTCTGAGCCTGACTCTGGCATAACAAGTTGGTCTTGATAGTGAGACAGCCAGCTGGAAGCCAATGAAAAGATGATTAAGAGCCAAGAGAAAGCCATATGGAGAGAGAGAGGGATTTCTCTTTACAGAGTTATAAGTAAAAGTGTTTGTCTTTGGATCCCTCTAGCTGGTTTTTTTTCCCTTATTTGCATCAGTTTTATGGGTGGGAAGTGGTTGCAGTTGATTAGCAAATTCTACCAAATCTCTTTAGCTAGAACAAATGTTGTAAACAGTAGATATTTCAGGCTGCTCTGTCAATACTAAAAATCAACACGCCAACATTGTAATGGTAATAGCACATATGTCATCATTATTATGCTAATGTTAACTACAATACTATACATGATACCAACATTATGTAAAAGGTATTGTTTTGCAAAATATAAGAGATATTGAATGAAGGGCCTCTTGCCTCATATTTACCTGATGTAAAGATTTATTTTTTCTGAACTTATGACAGCAGAGCTAATAAAGTCCAGTTCAGTCTGGAAAACTCTTCTGCAGATGCTTAATTATATTTGAAGTCAAAGTAAACACAGACCTTGTTCACTTGGAGCCTTATACAGATATTTAGAACAGAAGATGTCCAACATTAATAAGTTAAGACTCATCAAACATAGTGTAGATAGTAAACAGAACCAAGACAATTGAAGCAAATTATTGATTCATGGAATTCATTCTTTCTCTTCACAGAATGTTCACATGCAGATTGTGTTCTCTTGAATGCAGTTCTTACTCAGATTTACTAAATGAATGTTATGGTGAGTGTGTGGGTTTAAAGAGAAAAATTCTGTTAACTAATTCTGTATAGATCATATTCTCAAGATTCAAGCTGTTTCACATATGTTATTGTTTCACTTTCCCTGACTGACTGACTGAATGCAATTCAAGTGAATAGCACTGAAACCCTGCTTGAATTGCTTCTAGGAGTGCTTAAAGTGTTCTCTTTGGAGTTGCGAGCTTCTCATGAACATGGAATAGTTTAAGGAAAGTCTGACAATGGAGATGGGAATTTCTGTTACAACTTGCTGTTTTCCTTCCTGTCCAGCAAGAAAAAGTTAATTCTGCTAATTACTAGTAGAGTCAGGAACTGCTACTTTGTTGAGAGCAGGGGATGTGTGTGAGAGCAGTTCTCTTACTGTAGTGTTCAAGGCAACTTTTGCACAGTGCTCTCTTGAGCAAGGATTCAGGCTGGCTTCTCATGATTTTAGGTGTAATATGGTGAAGTACTGATTGTGTGTGTGTAGATGGGGAACACACTGATAGTGTGGGTGTAAGTTTTGAAGGACTGATCTTCATGGTGTTCAAAACCTCTGTGTTGTGTCCCACCTTTGCATCCATTCCTCTGCAGAACATATCTTGCCTGAGAGGTTCAAGAGCTTTTTCTTTCCTATCCAGCTACAAAAAACATCATAAAGCTGAAGGGTGGTGCTTGTCTGAAGTGCATCTGCATCCCTCTTTATGCTTTTCCCCCCTCCCAAGCAACAGCAAAAACTTCCTGCTCCTCTCTCACATTAATCTCGATGAAAGCTCCTCATGTCTGTTTTAGATCCTTTTGCTTTCAGTCCAAATACACCAGGCCTAATCTTGCTGAAATTGCCCATAAGTATTTTGAGTATGTCTGCTGGGATCCTATTTGAATTGGTGGATGTCACTGTCTTCTGAGAAAGCTTGTGTTTCTGCCACTGAAGAGTCCTTGCAGACTTCATACCATGCAGGTATGAAATAACTCATAATGGCATCTGTTCTCCAGAAGTATTCAATGCACATTAATTGGGTGGGTTTGGAATAGTTCAGAAGTCTTGCATCACTTTGGGATGAGTTGGCTTGTTCCCCAGGCCTTTTCAGACCCATACCATTTTACCTGGAACATGTGATGCCAGGTTTGACATCAGATTTTAAGCCAATGAGTAAGTTCTCAAAGGTACAGTAGAAATTGCCAGGTTTTTCCTCCTAAGCTGTTGAACTGAGCTGAAATACACTTTCCTAAGGGAATACAGGAACCTGGAAGTGCAAACCCCTACACAGGGGCAAACCAAAGCCCTATCAGAATAGGGAATGCTCTTAGAATCATAGAATGTTAAGGTTTGGAGGGGACTTTAAAGATCATTTAGTCCAAATACCCCTGCCATGGACAGGGACACCTCTCACTAGACTGGGTCCTTATCCAGCCTGGTGTTGAACACTGCCAGGCTTGGGGTATCTAGAGTTTTTCTGGGTAACCTGTTCCAGTGTCTCACCATCCTCACAGTAAGGAATTTCTTCCTCATCTCTAACCTAAATTTCCCCTCTTTCAGTTTGTACCCATTAGTATTTGTCCTGTTACTACAGTTCCTGACAAAGAGTCCCTCTTTGGCTTCCCTGTAGACCCACTTCAAATACTGGAAGGTTTCTATGAGGTATCCACACAACCTTCTCTTCTCCAGGGTGAACAGTCCCAACATTCTCAGCCTGTCTTCATAGGTTGCCTCTTACCAACTTTGTGGACTTGCTCCAACAGTTCCATGTCCTTATTATTCTGGGGACCTCAGAGCTGGATGCAGGACTCTGGGTGGGGTCTCACCAGGGCAGAGTATAGGGGCAGAATCCCCTCCCTAGCTCTGCTGACCATGTTGCTTTGGATGCAGCCCAGGATTCCTTTGGATTTCTGGGCTGTGAGCATGCACTGTGCTCATGTGAGTTTTTCATCAACCATCACCCCTAAGTCTTTCTCTGCAGGGCTGCTCTCAGTCACTTTTCTGGCCAACCTGCAGATGTGTCCACACGTGTGGTCAGAAGGATATGTGACAAGAGAATCTCTTGGCAATATTTCTCCGGTCCTGGGTATAAGCTGCAGGAGATGCTGTGCTAATGGAGAAGGAAGTGTGGATGTACAGATGGCTTCACCTTGAGATTCTGCTCATTGCTGGGATAAGACTGTGGTTAGGAGCAAGTTACTGTAAAGGGAATGAAATTGGCCTGTGATCCCAAGCACTTGTAGTTGCTGGAAAGGACCAGGAATGTTCTAGGCATCAGCCTTGCTTTGTTGTGAAGTGATGCTAGAGCTCCTTTTTTGGGACAGGACAGCTCTGCTCCTGGGAAAGTGCTGTCCGAGGAGAGCACCACCTGGCTCTGAAGTGACCCAGGTTGGTGGACAGCCCTGAAGCCTGGGTGAGCTGGTGTCCTTGGTTGTCCTGACCGCAGTTTGGGCTTTGTGGAAGGGCTCAGGAGAAATGCCGTTGTTTGGAATCTACATACCTGGCATGCAGTCAAGTCAGTCTCCCTTTGTAACTTCCCTACACTAGGGGTGATGGAGATTTGTGAAGTTAATTAGACTCCAGATTTGAACTTTCCTCATGGGTGTTGGAAACTGGCATTCTCCTTTCAGCTTATATGCATATAAAGCTGCTGCACATTGGACTTGGGATGCTCCTGGAATGAGAAATGGAGTGTATGACATATCTATCTGCTTTCCAGGGACTGCCTTGTCAGAGTCTGTGATTCAGCTCTTTGCCTTATGGATTAACTGGGAGTATTCATGTAGTTTTAAAATTTCTTTTAAAACATTTTGCTGAGATGAAGTCTGTGCAGTTAATTAGAGCTCTGCCACTGTTCACAGAATGCTGCCTGTGCTGAGCAAAGCTCTTCAAACACCTTTTTCCTGAATTTGAACAGGCAAAGCACTGAGCTCTCACGCTTTCTTGGCAGGCAGAAGTGGTGAGGTAAGGAGCTACTTGTTCCTGGTGGCATTTCTGTGCTGCTGGGAGCCTGGCTGTGCAGGGAGGTGGAGCCAGCACTCCTCATCTCCTGGGTCTGGTAGAAGCATGGGACAGAGAGTGGCTTATTGCTTTGCCAAATGCAGTCTGTCCTTACTGGGAGCAACACATCAGAGATGTCCCTTTGGCACAGTGGTCAAATACCATTTTAGCAGATGTTTAATGCAAAATTATCAGAGCTTCTAAGGATGCTTTGCTCCTCTGCTCAACAGAAAATTCCTTTAGTCTCCCAGGCTCTTTTATCTGGTTCATAGTCCTGTATCCATATTTTAACCCTTTGTGATCACTTCTTCTATCCCTTGATTCAGTGCATCCTTTCCCTTTGCCAGGGAATATCCCTCCAGCTTCTGTCCTCTTCTGAGTGAGCAAACTTCATGCTTTGCCTATCCTTGCCCAGAGCCAATTCTGTTCAGAAATAGATTGATTCTGTTTTTCCATCTAAATGTGGAATGGTTCAGATTTGTATGTGAGAGCTGAGATCAAAAACTTGTTGTTTGCTTCTACTTAAACAAAATATGTTTTTTTAAAAAAAAATAATCTGAAGATGTTCCAAAATTTCTCCTGAAATATTTTTCACTTTCTTCTATTTCAAAAAAGATTAGCAGAAACATGGAACTGCTTTGGCAGTTGTGGAAATAAAATTTAGAAAACATGAGTTAAAATGCAACTGCTCAAGCTTGGGGGGGCGGAGGCCGAAGAGTGTTTACTAGAAACATACTTGCTGTGTGGCTGGGACAGCTTTTTCTTTGGGGAAATATTGCAAATCTATTCACTTTGCATATGGACAAGTGGTGATATATCAGTGTGCTGCATATCTTGCCTGTACCCCGAGTACAGAAATGCCTTGCTCTCAGGCAGCTTCCATCTCTGGAGTGAAAGGCAGCAGCTATTTATAGCAGTGTGCTGCAGCATTGCACAGGAGAGCACAGGATGATGCTGTTTCCCCAGCTCACTTCATGGATGACTTTACTAATTTGCTAAGTGAGGGCTGATGACAAGCCAGTACCACCAGAGGAGCACAGACACAGCTTCATGCTTTTCTGAAAGAAGTCAGCAAGGTTGTGCTGGGGAGCAGGCTAAAACAAACCAACTAAAATTATTTCATTGGAGAAGAGCTCATAAAGCTGTGCCCTGTAACTGTAAATGCTTGAAATTCCAGCTTCAGAAAAAAGCATTACAATGCAAAGCCTGGGCTGTTTCTGTCAGGTGCCCAGAAGAGTGGGCACAGAGATGTAGAAGCTGGTAGACAGGATGGAAAATGTCCCCGTGTAAAGAGACAGCAAGACACTTGCATCTTTACTCCTGCTCAAACCTCTTTCCCGAAGATTTAACAGATTCTTAGACCAGGTACTGCCCCCTCTGTATGCAGGAGGTATATGCTGCATTCCTAAGTGGTAGCAACAATCCCACGCTTTTCTGACATGTGTGATCAATTGGAGATGAAATCCTAACATGAAACCTTACAATAAAAGGCTGAAGTGGGCTTTTACACAGTCCTGTCAGGTTGCTGGAGTTCCAAAGTCAGCGTTTTGCTTGGGTGATGACACCAGGACCATCACATTTACTCTTCTGTTGACAGCTGCTCTGCTGATTTCCCTCTGCAAACAGCTTTGGGTTTTGCAAGTTGTCTTGGGGTAACCAGTGAAGAGCCATGTGAGTGCAGCAGAACAGTTTGTTACTGCAGTAAATGCAAATACACAGTAGAAGTCTTGCCTCTTGTATTTCAGTTGCTCATTTTTTTAGAAAAATGGTGTGGCTGATGTTGGGTGGAATTTTTATACCTTTTCCTAGTGTGCATTTGTGTATTTTTTCACTCCAGACTAGCTTCATTATTGTAAAAAAAGAAGTTAGCGTGCCCAAGAACCTGCTGTTGTTGAGGGTGATAACGTGGAATTTGGTGAGTTAGCTGCAACAGGACATTATTTCAGCAGTTATCAGAGATAGATATGGAAAATGTAAAACTGTTTAAACTTGTCAAGACCATCCAAGATCTGCATTTTCCTGATTAGAAGTGCTAGAGTTATTGTAAAAGCGAAGCATTAACTGCAGCTTACTCTGTTTACCTGTTTTTCTTCAAAACTGAAATATACAGAGAAAAACATTTAAAAATTAGGGATTTCAATGCAGTTTGAAGACCTGTGAAGAACCAGCCTTTATGCATTTTATAACAGCCTTGCTGGGAATGTTTTAGCAGTTTGTACTGGTGCATTTATAACAATGCATAGTGGTGCATAGTGGGAGTGGAAATCTTGTTGTGCATTTGTGAGCAAGGATTTTCAGTAGTATTCACTTTATAAAGATGAAAAACATCGATAAAGTAATTCAGTCATGTTTTGAGCTCTGGAGCTTGCATTCTTGCCAAGGAATACTACAAATTGATTTCAGACCATTTGGGACTGTGATTTGGTTTGTATTACCTGTCACCATAGATCTTCAGCGCTGTACATAGTTTAACATACAACCAACATAATGGTACTAGGAATGTTTCTCTTCAGATTAAGTTAAGCAAATGTTCAGCCTTTAAATATCCATGATAATTTCTCCTGTTGTTTACAAGGAACTCCCATTGTGACCATTAAAGGAAGACATATGGCTTATTGATACAATGTCAGCTTCTCAAGGTATTTGACACGGTGCCCGTTCTAGAACTGACTGTTATCTGTTATGCACTCTGGAAAAAATACCTTTAGATGCCAAAACCTCACAGCCAGAAGGAAATAAAAAGTGCCCTCTGGCCTTCCACCATCAATTACCTCCCCTATCCCCCTGCCTTTCTTCTAAGGTATATATTGATTTATATTTAGCTTCCTCTGAAAGGAATTTCAAGCTTTTAATGCAGTTTGTCGTTTTATGCAAACCTTTACAACACAGTTTGTCCTTAGTTAGAGGGTGTCCATGCTGGGTGGTGAAAGAGTAAGCACTCTGTCCTTCATAAACTTTATGACAGCCTTTAAAATAATAGTGCTAGAATAAATTTCAAAGTGTGGCCTTAGTAGTTTTCTCTAAGAGCTCTGACAGGTAAGAACTGGCAGGGTTTGCTGTAATCTTTTATAGCCTTAGATTCTTGTGTATGGCCTTATACTCTTGTCATAAGCTGCCTGTGAAGACTGCATAAAGGAGCAGTATTTTTCCATTCCTATTACAGGAGCAGTAACCTCTGGCTGAAAGCAAGGTGGAGAAGGAAGAGGGTGCAATTTGGATTTACCATGGCTAAATTCAGGAGTGCCTGTTCAAGAGATTTTTAAGCTTTTTGTTGGGTCATTCTGGATGTGTATGAATTTTTTGGTTTGTTCCTGTAGTAGTTGCTGTCTCCAAATGCTCAGCATAATTCTGTTTTGCTTACCTAAAGCGGAGTCTTGCTTCTGAAGTCTGGGAAGCTGTTGCAGTCTAAGCCTGGCCTGAATCTGGAATCCATATTGGCATGCTTAATGGAAAATATCTCAGGGCTTAAATAACTAAGCTGTAAAGATCTTCCTTCTTGTTACTCACTCTAATTGGGAAAAAAAAAAAAAAGAAAAAAGGAAGAGCAACACATTGGTGGGGTTATACTGTATTTTATTTACACGGACATTCTGGTGTCAAAGCTGCTGTTTCATGTGATGAGGGCACCTCTGTAGTGTGGCTGGTTCAAACATGTACAGGTGGACGTGCCTGCCAGGGGGGCAGGCATTCTGGCACAGGTGAGACAAGCCAGAGGAATCAGCTCCAGCTCATCGACAGAACTGGAATGAAGTCCATGTGTGTCAAACCACCAGTTTGTCGTGGTACGGCCTTGGCAGAAGGGCTGTGTTCTGTATCAGGGAGGCCCCAGCCTAGTGGTGTGGGGGTCACCTTGCTTAGCCTTTTAGACCAAATGATCATCAAAATCAGCCTCAAGACAGGATTTGGACGTTTTACTGAAGGAAAGGGGTTGGTTTTGTTTTGTTTGGTTTTTGGTGGTATGGTGTTTTGTTTGGCTGGTTTTTTTTTAATTAGGAAATCAAACCAGGTCAGCCTTGTGAATCTCTGTCCTGCCTTACAGTCAGGTCAACACATGAGACTTGGAATGGTGCTAAGGTTCTGGACTGCTGGCAAGTAGTCTGCACCAGGGAGAAACAGTTTTCCAGAAGTGCTGGCTCTCCCATGACCCAATCAAACTCTACTTTTGTTGCAGAGTACCTGCAGTACAGCTTCGAGGGCTGGTTCTTGTAAAACTATCAGACTCAGCTGAACTTAGCAGAATGCAAACTTTCATCTGCATTCCTGTTCCTGACACAAGTCTGCCCTGAAGTGACTGTATTTAGGGCTATGAGAAGAGTTTAGCTTGTCCTGTCCTTAGTACATTCATCCTTGGAATACTCCTGTAGCTGTTCCAGCGTACTGCTGAATCTCTAGTACAGAGCTGGGCAAGTGATCACCAAAGAAACCTGTGAGAGAGGCAAGCCTCAAGCCAAAGACAATCCCCTAGGTGTGGGGGTGGCCTTCCTCGCTGTGCCAGTCCTCGCTGTTCTTGCCAAACCTGCCAGTGGCAAGCTGAGAGTTAAAAATGCTCACTTCTGGAAAGTCCCACTCACAGCCCAGCTGAGAAGCAGTTCAAAGATTGTTTTCATGCTTAGCATGTTTCACTCCTGCCTCTTCAGAGATCATGTTAATATTATCACCTCTCATCAAACATTAATCTGTACATCATTTGCCAATTGAAGCATGAGTAGGTTGCAGAGATTTATTCAGCAAGCAGCAATTGCTGCCTAGACTCTGTGGTCTAGTTGTTAACAGCTGGCTGTTTGGGTTGTGTTTTTGTTAAGTGGAGAGTCTATTTATAGGCAGCAGAACACATGCACATCCTTGTCTGTGCTACTGCAGATCCTGGTTAATCTCCTCTGGTACAAAAGCCTTGGTCTACCAGCTTGCATAATGTGTACTCAAATCAGCGTGGGAGACTTAGATGTGTTGTTTTTTTTTGGTTTTTTTCCCTCTTTCTATCACTATCTTGAGCTTTGGAGCAGACCAATAGCACAGGGATAGGCTGCCTGAAAACTGGGGGCAAATGTTTCCCAGGATACAGAGGAAGCAATCTATGGAGGTGATATCTGACACAAAATGTCATTAAAAATATTCCTGTGGAAAAGGATCTGATTTTAAAAAAAGGTATTTAATGTGTGTGTGTACATCACACCCCATTCTTTACCCAGAGGAAGGCAAAGTTAGCTTTTGTTTGCTTCCTGAAAATTAGATGGCAGGCAAGGTATCTGTGGTGACAGGGGCCTGGGAGCTGTGTCATTCCTTCTCAAGGGCTGCAGGAGAAGAGGGTGTTGGCTAACACCCAGCAGAGGAAAACCTATCTGTGTGTGCACACTTGACACCATCAGTGGGATGGGGGGTATGGCCTGGTGCCCCTGAGCACCCAGGAGTTTGTCTGGAGCACTCTGCTATTTAGAGGTGCTGCTTGCCTGAGTCACTCTTAAACACTGCTTGTGCTGAAAATGAAACACTGATTCTAGCAGAGCACACAATGAACTGCTAATTACAAAACTGAAAACAAAGTTAAGGAGAAAAATGAGTACAGCATAATTTCAAATCATGCTAAACAGCATTTTTTTCCCCCTTGTTTGCTTTAGTCTCCCTACTACGAGGTGTTATGGCAGAGTGGGAAACTGTGTTTCTCCCTGCAACACACTTGTGTCTTCCAGAATTCACACACCTCTGGGCTGCTTTTCTCTCAATTTGTTCAAGAAGGATTTCCCATAATCTTGCACATCATTCTACGGCTCTCATCTTTCTGCAGTGCTGTCTTCCCAACTCATACTTGCTTGCTTCGTATGTAGGAAGTAATATTTTAATTCCATCACAGCAATTATTCTATCTGGGTAGGGGAAAAAAAAGATCTACCAGCTGCTGTTCTGTATTGTGAAGAACACAGAGCAGCAACCTGGTTTGTCTGTCCTTTTCTTCTCTCCCAGTCCCTTATTGCATGGGAGTTTGGAAACAGTTTCAATAGGTGCCTGTGAAGCAGGAGAACGAAGAATTCTGCAGGGCGCTGGAGGGAGCACAAGCACAGACTGGACTCGAGTTAGAATGATGAGTGTGCACTCCAGTCTGCACTTGCTTCTCAGAGCACAGTCCTTAAGTGAGCAGCCTGAGAGACGTGCATGAACATTTCAATTGTTTCAGACACTCATCTGTTTATCCCTCTCCTCAGGGAGTAGGTCCTTTGGTAAGAACTATATACATCCATCTGCATTCCATATTCAGGCACACAGGCACAGGTACTGATGCACTGATTCAAATATAGATGAGTAGCACGCATGGCATCACAAGGATTTCTTTATAGGATCACAGTGCAGCATCCCCTGAGCATCACCTACGAGGAACACAGGAACACTCTGGTGGTGTGTTCCACCCTGGCTGGCAATGCACTCCCAGCCAAGGATGCAAATGGATAGGCTCCAGTGCTTTCTGCAAGGCGCTGTGCCAGCACGATACAGATGACGGGGAAGAGCTGAACAGATACTTAACATCTCTGTGTATATCCTCCCCATTCTGTCACAAGAGTACCTCATATAAATAAATAAAAGGGATGCTGTTAAGTCATGCCAGTCAAAAAATACGTCTGAAGACAGACTCTGGCTGCCTGCCCGGTTGTGCTAGGTTTTCTAGGCTATGAAGCATATACTTGTGTCTGAGAAAGTGTTTAACTGGTGATCCACGGACTTCTGAAGGAGATAATGTAAGTAAGAGAAGAAAGACTCTTGTAATGGGACTTCAATCTACCCTGCAGGAGTCAGCACCTCTGTTAAAAAGTGCTGAGGTCTTGTAAGTTGTAAAAAGTTGACACCTATTTTCTCATTTACATAAAACCTCAAGAATGCTGTAGGGCACTTGATGCCAAGGTAGCTCTGCCTTTTCTCTGTCACACTGATATTGGTGGGACTTTGGTTAGTAAACCTGCAGTTCCCACACAAACACAAGTCAGTTAGACTTGAGTTTGGTGTTTGGGTTTTTTCGGGGTGTGGGGGTGTGTGTGTGTGTTCCTTTCTCTCCATGTAGGGCTAATAACAGGTCACTATTTCCTCAGCTAAATGAATTCCTGTGGGTGGGATTTGGAAATCAATAGAACTTTCTGTATTGCTTTATTCTGCTGTCCTTGAATCTCTTTGAGGAAGTCAGTGTCACTGAACCACCTCTAGAGTGATTGGAGGGCAAACGTTCTGTGAGGTTTGTGCTTGTTTAAACAGTAAATTAAATTGCAGGGAAGCTGTACTTGCTCACGGATGTGATGATTATGATGTTAAAATGGTATTGGTAGGCCCACGCCTCCAGCACCACGGGATTCCTTAATGGAGCTTGTCACATCACTGACCCTGTGTGATGTGACCTTGGGGTGTGCAGGGGAAACCTCCTGAAACCTTCCCCCTTCCACACTCCAGCATGGAGGGTTTCAGTGAAGAAGGCGAACATGGCTAATTTTTGCTGAGGAGAAAGCACAGGCAAATGTGGGAATGTTTCTAGAGCAGAAGCAAGCACCTGATGCCTTTCAAATGTGTGTAACTTTTAAATGGAAAACAGAAACGAGCCCAAGCTGAATTTCAATTATCCTAAGATATAAATTAAAAATAGAGTTGAAGCTTCAGATTAAAATGTTCATTTTTGACTATGTGGTTTCGACTTTGCTACATGAGCTTTTCTTGTGTTTTGATATTGTCAAAATCACTTTACAGCAAGAGGTCCCAGTAGATTATAATAACATCTTGTAATATTTTAGTTTGTTAAATTAAAGGTTTACGGCAGCAGGATATGGTCTGAAAATCACGCTTCCATGAGTCTGGGAGTGGGAAGGAGGAATTGGCTGTTGGTTCCCAATGGTAAAGGACAGGCAGGTGAGGGGGGTGTTGTGGATATGTCTTATTGTCATGTTCGGTGCTAGTCTGTGACCGGGAGCGGCAGCACAAGCTCAGGACAGCGCAAATCCTGCTGGGGCTACAGCCGCAGCCTTAAAAAACAAATGGATCCCCCCTTTCTGGGTGTGAGTGGATGCCATCCCAGGTTTGCCTCTATGCGTTCCTGTGCAGCATCTTCCCCTTCTCGGCTCCTCCGCCCTCACAGCCCATTCCGCTTCGCTTCCCTTCTGAGCACCGCTGTCCAGCCCCGTCGGGATTCGGACTCGGCACAGAGCGGGCTCTAAGGTGTTTCCTCCTGCCCTCCGCCGTGGTTTTGGGGGGTTGGGGGGGGGGTGGTTCACGGGACCGTTTGCTCTTTGACCTCCTCCTCCTCCTCCTCCTCGCCACGGTTGCCCTTGGGCCGCGCTGGCTCGGTGCCGCAGCCGGCGGTCGGTGTTGGTTGGTGCCGGGAGCCGCTGCGCCTTTCCCGCCTCAGCCGCTCCGGCCCCTCTCGCGCCCTGCCGCGCGCTCTGCCCGTTGGGCGCTGGCCCGCGGGAGCCGACAGCCCGCGGCCCGGCCCGCGCCCCATCGCGTGCCAGCTCTCGTGCAGGTGCGCGTGCCCATCGCGTGCTATCTCGCGTGCCCTGTCTCGTGCTGTCTCTCGTGCAGGTGCGCGTGCCCTGTCTCGCCGCGCGCCCTGTCGCGTGCCCATCGCGTGCTGTCGCTCGTGCAGGTGCGCGTGCCCTGTCGCGTGCCATCTCTCGTGCAGGGGGCGCGTGCCCTATCGCGTGCTATGTCTCGTGCAGGTGTGCGTGCCCTGTCGCGTGCCCATCGCGTGCTATCTCGCGTGCCCCATCTCGTGCCCTGTCTCGTGCTGTTCTCATGCAGGTGCGCGTGCCCTGTCACGTGCTATCTCGCGTACAGGTGCGCATGCCCCATCGCGTGCTGTCGCTCGTGCAGGTGCGCGTGCCCTGTCTCGAGGTATCTCTCGTGCAGGGGGCGCGTGCCCTGTCTCGCGCCCCGTCGCGTGCCCGACGCGTGCTATCTCGCGTGCAGGAGGCGCGTGCCCCGGCGCGTGCCCTGTCTCGTGCTGTCTCTCGTGCAGGTGCGCGTGCCCTGTCTCGCCGCGCGCCCCGTCGCGTGCCCATCGCGTGCTATCTCGCGTGCCCTGTCGCGTGCAGTCGCTCGTGCAGGTGCGCGTGCCCTGTCGCGTGCTATCTCTCGTGCAGGGGGGCGCGTGCCCCGTCGCGCGCCCTGTCTCGCGCCCTGTCACGTGCTGGCGGCTCGCGGATCTACGCGTGCCCTGTCGCGTGCCCGGGCCTCGTGCCCCGTCACGTGGTAACTGTCGCGCACGTGCGCATGCCCTGTCGCGCGGCCGAAGCTCGCGTGCTGTCTCGCGCCCTGCCGGGTGCCGTTTCGCGCGGCCGGATCTCGTGGACGGTCTCGAGCCGGGTCGCGTGCCCTGTCACGTGCTGTGTCTCGCTCAGGTGCGCGTGCCGTGTCGCGTGCCTGGGCTCGTGCTCGTGCCCTTTCGCGCGGCGAGCCTCGCGCGCCATCCTGCCGGTGCCGGTGGCGGCCAGCAGGGGGCGCGCAGCCCCCGCCGCCCACCCAGAGCTGCCCGCGCGCCGCCGGCCGCGGCTCTGAGGGCGCGGGGGGTCCCGGCACCGCAGCGGGACACAGCCAGTGCGATGGCCCGCGAGTAGTTCTGGAGGAAGGTTAACTTTACCCCCGCAGTGTTTGTGGTTTTAACCCTTTCCCTACGCCCTCGACACGGTAGCGAGGAGCAGCGCCCCGTGTGCCATCCCCTGTTCGCCGGTTGTCCTGAGGCCCCCCCGCGCCGCTGCCGCTCGGGCCGGGGGCAGAGGGATGCTGGGTGACAGGGGGATGCCGGGGGCAGAGGGGGATGCCGGGGCAGGGGGGGATGCCGGGGCAGGGGGGTGCTGGGTGACAGGGGGGTGCCGGGGCCGGGAGCGCAGCGGAACGCGCGGGCTCCGCTCCCAGGGGCTGAGGAGCCGCCGCCGGGCCGCGGGCGAGGCCGGATCGCTGTGTGGGGGCAGCCGGGAGCCCGCCCGTCATGGCCGGTTTGACGTTTCCGAGGTGCGGAGCGCGGCTGGAAGGCAAGCCCGGAGTGCCCTTCAGGAGGTCATCCTCTACGCCACCAGCTTTTAGGCAGGATCCGCACTTAACCTCTCTTGACTGATGAATTTCTGACTTAAGCCCCTCCAACAAGGAGGATACCACGATCCCCCGGGTTCTACTGTTTAATTATACCTATGGCTGGAAGGGCTCTCCTCCAAATATTGAACTCAATTCTCTCTACTGAAAATTGCATTCACGGTAGTATGTGTGCAAAGGGTCACATACAATCTGTTAGTGTCTGAAAGCCCAACTTTTTACACTTTGGAAACCTATTATCATCCTTCATCTCTTTTTTTTCTTAGACTAAACAAACAAGTGGTTTAACCTTTCTTACTCCTTAATGTTTTCCTAAACCTTTCAGTCTTTCTGGCTCTCTCTGTAGTCTCTTCTATTTAGCCACATGTTCTATAATTTGCCACACTGAAGTGAATGCAAGTACTGGGTAGTTGTGAACATAACATGCAGTAATCACATCTACTCTGAGTGCCTGCAGCATGCACTTATGAAATCTCTGGGAGCATTTCTACATTTATTGTAGTGTAGGGGGTTTTTCCCAGGCTGGAATCCTTACAGCAGTGTTTTGTATTGGAAGAAAAAATAGCTGAGCTTTTTATCCCCAGGTAAAGCCTCTTCGTCCATCACCTAATTTCAAGTAACTAGCTAATAAAATTAAAGTGAATCCGAATCCTCCATGTGCCATGAAGGATTGCTTAGGGCTTGGACCAGGCTGTCTCTGTTTGATTAGTCTCTAGCATGTTAAAAAGGAAATTCTGATTTTTTTTTTTTTTTTTTGTCCTGCATTAGTAAAAGTTTCAGCAAGATTTCTCAAAGTGAAGGTTATAGCATCACATAACTTTGATATCCTTGTTTCTTTGGAATTCACTTTCCTTGTAAGCAATGTGAGCCTTGGGTCCCACTGGGTTGCTGCTGGTTGTTCCCCCACTGCCCAGACTGAGGATTCAAAATGCCTCTTAGAGATCCTGCAGTCGATTCCATCGATCACGTCTCTCACAAAGCAGAAGCATCCATGTGCTGTGAGGGGAATTCAATTCCCTCAGGCAGGGTCCCTGGATGTCAAGTTGGTGTGTCTGCCTTGAAGGTCTGCCCTGTCTCACACAGGGGTGGTGGTGAGGACGTTAATTGGGCTGTAACTGGACTTTGTGGTGCTGTGACAAGTGACTTCTACTCTTGTAGGGCAGAGCAAGCAGTCTGTGCAAATCTGTAATTGCTGAGAAGGGGAGGCTGAGGCCACAAATGATCTGCCTCTTGTTGGTTCCTCCTGCTCCTGGCTGCCCTGCATGCTCGTTCTCTGTGGGAGGGTGGGCCTTGTTTGCTAGCTGGGCTTAGCTCAGCCAGAGCCCCCTGATCCCTGGGAGCTCCTAAGGCTGTGCAGTGGGGAAGGACATTGGCACTAGACTGTTGCTGAAGCCAGAGGGGATGGGAATATAATATGCATCTGCCTCTTCAGCCTCCCAGGCTGGGTTAAACATTTCCTGGGGGCAATTAAAAATGTGCTTTCTGCTCTGTCCCTTGAGTGGATAATGGGAATTTCCCCCCAGCTCTGTGGCTGTGAGAGCAGCACAAAGCAATGCACACCATCAGCCACGCGTTGCCTCCCAGTGCACACAAGGGCTCACACATGAACCTGCACACAGCCCTTAACTGTGCTTTCTCTCTGGGTCCCCGCTGGGAGTTTGGGCTGCTTTGGCCACCTCTGCCATCCCCCTGGCACTGGGCATGGGCTGGTCCTGCCCAGGAGTGCACTGGCAGCATCTCTGATCCCTCTGTGTCCGGGATGCTCTTTGGACTTCTGGGGGTTCATGTACAGAGTTAAGGTCCTTGCCCTAAAGCAGGTTGGATGTGTCTCTATACATTTTTCTGGGAATTTTGTTTAGCATGTCCTTTTACTACATGCCAAGCCCTTCCTTGATGTTTGTAGCATCCCAGATGTTTGGATGATTTTTTTTTTTCCTGTGGCATATTGTTGTGGAACCTAGCAAGCACAACCCTTGATCTTCCTCTGCAGCTTAAAAAAGTCTCTTGCCTTTATAGACACTGAGAGTAATGACACATCTGCCTGTTACATTCTCTCACTACTGATACCTTGTGCTTTGCTTTAGGTTGCAGTATCTTATTTTAGCAAGCATAGATGCTGTTATGGGGAAATGGCTTGTTACTATCCATGGATTTTATTCTGGCACTGCAGCTGGTTGGTTTCATTATTTTTTTTTTTTTTACTTAAGGAAAAGGGCTGGAATTTGCCCCTTAAAGGTGCTGCTTCAGAGCAACAGTGCTGTGCAGGAGAGTGGGAATGAAAGAACAAAGAGAAATGGATGCTTGACAGTTCCCAAAGAGAATTGTTTCCTGATAATGTCAAGCTCACTTTTTACCTGAATGTGTTCCTCAACCACAACATCTTAGGAAGTAATCCAGAGAGATAGGAAAGATAAAAATATATGTATATATGGGGGGGTGTGTTCTGAGGCTCCAGTTTTCCTGTTAGCTCTCTGAAGCATGAACTCTAAAACTCAGTTTGTTCAAATTCATGGAGATCTGCAAACCACATTGGGTCACAGAATGGTTTGTGCTGGAAGGGGACCTTAAAGATCATCTCATTCCAGCCCCCCTGCCGTGGACAGGGACACCTCTGACTAGAGCAGGTTGCTCCATGCTCCATCCAGCCTGGCCTTGAGCACTGCCAGGGATGGGGCATCCACAGCTTCTCTGGGCAACCTGTTCCAGTGCCTCACCATCCTCACAGTAAAGAATTATGTGATTAAGTAAAGGTATGAGACTTTGTACAGTTTTTAAGCTAACTAATTATATAAAATACGGTGTTGAAATTAATACAGTGTGAATACAGCAACAAAATCTGAGTAGTTTCAGAGAAAATTCTCAACTTTACTAATCCTGTACAGATTCTTGGTGTACATAATTAACTGCTTAGAATGCTTTCCAAATAATTGAATGAACTATGGAGTATGTTTTTTCCTGAATGCAACTTTTCCCTCTGATCTATGTGTGAACCACACAACAGAATAAAGTACCTTACATGATCTCCTCGTTGGAGGTGACAGTGAAACACAGAAATATTTTCTGCTTGTTTCCCCCCAGAATGCCCTTGAAGCACAGACCTGCTTAGTGAATGACAGACTGAAAGATGTCCACTGGAGAGAAATTATTTGACTAAGTGTGTGTGTCTATGTCCATGGCTAATTTTGAGATTAAGCAGCTGGGTTGTGATGATGAACAATTGTTGGCTACAGCTGTGTGTGCTCAGCTTGTGATTTTTGCACAAAAATATGGACAGCATGAAATGTACCTATTGTTATTTATTTTTTTAAAGGTAGTGTCTAATTAGAAGACTTAATTATTTTGTGTCTATTGAAAACAACAATAAGGCTTCCAAAGTATTGCTTTTGGGGTTTTTTCAGTACTCATTACAGTGTTTCCTGGCATTCATCAACACTTCTAAATTACTGGGAAGAGTATAATTAATCACTCACTTCCTTATGCTTCCTACTAGACAAACACAGATTATTGCAGGCAAGTTGAAGTAAGTAATTTCAGATTTTCAAAACATGCTGCAGCTAGTGGAAATCTTGGGGTAAGTACCACTTTAAACACTCTATCAACAGATTGCAGCACAAAAGGTAGCTCAGTGCCTGACTGTAACAGGGTTTGATGACAAATGGTTTATGAGTTGTCTTTGAGAAAGGATTTCTCTGTCACTAAGTCAATAAAAATCCAGGGAAGAAGTTTATGGAATTCATTTTCAGTCCAGCCCAAGTACATCTCAAAGCAACTTGAGAAAATAGAGTTCAAGTGTTAGAAGCCTCAAATTCTGAGCCAAACCTTGTCAGCTGACAGCTTTTTCATTGGGGTTTATTTAGGTTTGCTGTATTAAATCGGAAGTCATATACATAAAAGTTCTGTTTAGGCCAAAAAGGAAAAGTAAACCGAGTAGACAAGTTCAGACTACAAAGATCAGAGTTTTTATCTTTATTCTGCAAATATGGAACATTTGGAAAGCATTGCGTAAACGGAACTTATGCCAAGTTTTCTGAAATAGTTACCATCTGATTTGTCTGCGTGATATTTACTTGGTAAAAATGCATATTGCTCTGTTTCTGGAAGTGAGAGCTTACCCAGGAACTGCAACCTGTAGGGACAGAAAGTATGTTCTTAAGTGGTTTGTCAGCAGAAGTTTCAATCTGTCCTGTCCCTACCCGCCCAAGCTGCTTCACAAGCTCGCATCGCCGCTGGAAGGAAAGCACTCGGAGAGCAGCGGCCAAATGTGTTTAACGTGCTGCCCCATGGGGAGGGGAGGGAACAGGCTGGCCAAGAACGAGTACAAGTACGTAGCCCAATTTCTTCTGAAAGAATGAAACAATCCTTTTATGTCCTTGCAGGAAAGTCACAGCTTTCTGCTCTCCCTCTGCAGGCTCCTTTTCTAGAAAACTGTTCTTCAAAAGAGCAGAGTGCAGCAGCACGCCTCAGCCTCCAAGATTCACACTGCTAGCTTTAGGAAGTATGACTACTTTTGAATTAATGTTTAGATGAATGATGATAATAAAAGCTCATTAGCTTAAAGAAAAAAAAAAAAAGGACTTTTGAGCATTGTCATGTAACTACTGGTAACAATGATTATTATGTTTATTTTGCCAGTTTTAACCGCATCATCAATTCTCACGTTTCACCCTAGATTCTGGTCTCTAAGAAATCCATGCTAAAATGAGCATTTGTTTCAGCAAAAGATTTTAACTGAATGTAAACCACAAAGGGTTTCTTTTAAATTGGATATGAGTGGTGTTTTTTTTTTTCCTCCTCCCTTCCTCTGAAAGGGAGAAGACAAGTTCTGGACGCCTGGTTCCTGATCTAAAACGTTAATAGCCTGAAGTCTCTTCAGTGTTTTTGTGTTAAATGCTGTTTTAGAGCCATTGCTGCTTAAGGGATTTAGTTGTTGAATACTTACCTCAGACCTGTGTTCCCAGTTAAACATAAGAATTGACTTTACTGTTTGTGGAGTATATCAACAGCTTTGTTTTGTTTGTTTATTTTGTTTTTTGTCTTGTCATATTAATGCTTATTGTACAATGTCTTTAGGTTTTGGAGGGGTAAAACCTGCCATGGTAATGGAAGTAGAAGCAATCAGATAAAGGAGAGTGTCCTTGCCTGCAGGCTGTGGGAAGTATTTGAGCTTCAGGCTGTGGTGCCTGGACTCGGCTGGTTGAAGGCACTTGGCCAAAGAGCGTCTCACACCTGCGCTGTGGAGGCTCCAAAGGCTCGCCGGGGGAATGACAGGACACGTAGGTGCCTTGTTTAGTCCTGTTATAGCCCAGATACATTGTTTTTATTAACCTGCCCCTTTAGAGTTAAATCTTGTTCCTTTGTATACCTGGGAGTAAAGGAACTTAAATGTTTTAAGTACTGCAAGAGTCCTAGAAGTAGATCCGAGTGGATCTCCATGTGAGGGAATTACAAGGAATGGGTCCTATGGGCTTTTAGAAAGGGAAAGGAAGAAAGAGGGGAATGTAATTACCACACTGGCGATGATTCCAGTCCCTGGAGGAATGACTATAGCGTGAGGGCTGCCTATCGGATAAAGTGAGTTTGTAATCTGTTTGTAGTGGCAAATTCTACGCTTGGCTCATTGTGATACCTCAGTCTGAGTTAATTATAGAGTTTGGGATTGGGGGTGAGGAGAAAGGCAGGAATGAAAGCCTCTCTAAACCTAATCCAAAGGAAAGCAGAGTGCAATTCCAGTACCTTTTCTTCTGTCTGACACTTCAGCTGCTCAGAGCGCCGCACCCTTATTCACACAGACAGCGCTGTCTGTGGAAGGTCCTGTCATAAGAACCGTGTGAAGCAGCCTATTGTTGGGTGCTGCTCTGAGCTGGGTGCACTTCAGGGTTATAAATACTACTGAGGTGCTCCTGCATTACTTATTTTCAGATCACTCTCGTATTGATGCATTCCCTTGCATGTTTTCTGTTTGTGACCTATTTTTGATGCATTTCACATCTGCTTTAGCAGCTCTTTGACAACCAGAAAACAGGGCTGTTTACTGAGTTCACAGCTGCTGCTAATATCCGTGCAACTAGCCAGAACTGACTGTTTCCTTGCTTAGCTCATCCTGTTGAATGAACCTCTCCGCAGGGTTTGTTACAAGTTTGTTTCAACTGGAATGCTATCAAAAGTTTCCACACATTTGTGAAATTCTCATCTTCAGCCTTCCTAGAAACCCAGAAACATATGCACCCTCACTAATTCCAGTAACTTTCTTCTGTTTCCCATGGCTTAACTACATCAGCTTTTCACAGATAGTGAAAACAGCCTGTTAAAAATGGGATGAAATTCCTGCTGTCATTTGTTAGCACTAGTGCTACTGACAGCTTTGTACTTGAACGGGGTCTTTAAGGACATGAGTCTTCTCATGTAGTTTAAGGGCACTATTACCTATCACTTCACATTGCAGAGCTTTGTTATGGTAACTCAATTACCTTGGTTTTCACATTATTTTTTTGTATACAGATGATGTTTGAAGAGGGGTAGGAATGTAAATTAATCCTGCAGCATTTCCTTGTATCACCTTCAGTGAGTGACTTTCTCACAGTGCATCATCTCTCAATGAGGCTACATCCTGTGAGGCTGAATTCCTGCCTGTGCCATCATCTGAGTGTCTGTGGGTGGTTTGGTTCTCTTGCAGTTCATTGTGCTGGGGATTAGTTACCTTCAGGACACTTGTTCCCACCAAAGAAAGAGATTATAGGACTTCTAAGGTTTAGGTGCAAGAAGTGACAGCTGTGTGAGGTCTGGGCAGTTTGGTTTTGTTGTTGTTTGGTTTGTGCTTAGGCATCGATTAAACACAGAATATTGCTGGCAGTCGGTGTGGGTGCTTCTGGAAGTGAGCAGAGGTCCCAGTCTCCATGAAGCAATTAAGCTGGGGACACGCTTCTTCAGTTCCAGCTGTTTGAGCCCTTCCTGATTTTAAAATACTGTTCAGAGCTGTTATTGATCATCTCCCAAGTGCTCATGTTTTTAATAATTGTGTTTCCTAAGCCACATTGTGGATCTCAACTTTCAAGCCTTCCTATATCCTTGTGGGGTAAATGTTACCAGGTTAGCTGTGATCTGAATTACAGATGTGGATACAGAGGCACAAAGGGTATAAAAGATCTGCCAAAGTAATTTCAGTGCATCAGAGACAAAATTAGGCAAAAAGATTTCTGACTCCCACCTGTGTCCTACTCTTCCAAGCAATTTTCATGCTTCATTCAATTTTGGAGCTTTTGCTGTCACGGTATCTCACAGGTAGCTTTCATTTCTTAATGGTTTTGAAGATTGATTTTTACCACTTCCACCCCCAGTTCATTTCCAGTTGTTAATGAAGTATATCTTGAATTTTCTTTGGTCCATTATGAAGCTCTTGATGGTGACTCTAAAGTATTTTCTGATCCCTACCTGCTTGTTCTTAGACAGTGACAGAAAATGTGGTGACGAGCCTCTACTCTCGTTTTACCAGCTACAGCCAGCAGGAGATACCAGACCATTTGTTTGGGCTCCTTGTAGATGGACTCAAATATTTAATTGCTAATAGGCTTTTCAGTTTGCATTGTTCCACTTCAGATGAGCAGTGTTGTGGGGTAGCTTAAAAATATTTCTTGTGGTAGTTAACTAAACTTGGAAACTACTTGTTTGTAGTGTTGTGACAATGACAAGGTGAGTGTCTCTCATGGGAAGCTCATGAACCAATTTTTGGTACCTAAAAGTTATTGTCCACTGGTGTTAAAGGAAACCTAGATGCACAACGACCTTCTCTGAACCTCTGTTTCTTTCACCTGTCTCAGATACTCTCTCTGGGAAGGGAAATCTTGGTTTTCCGAGACATCTGCTTCATTTGTTCTAAGGGGAGCCTGGATGAATGGCTGATACTAAGTACTTAAACTTGAGATGGCTAAATCCGCCCAAGCAAAATCCCACCTTAGTTTAAGGCAAAATGTAACAGTGGTGGAATAAATGGATTGAGAGTGGGCATTGTGCAGCTGAAAGTGGGCAATGAAGTGCTTTCTGTTACTTTACACAAGTCTCAGCATTGCTTTGCTGCACTGGGAAGGTAGGAAAAACCAGAAATTAATCCAGCCAACACAGCTGTTTGTGGAGGTCATGGTATGAACACAACTCATTGACTCATAGATCCCTTGCCAAAATACCACCTCTTCTACATCTGTGAGTCTCTTCTAATCTTTCTTCACCAAACCACATCTTTGTTCCTTTAGCTTTTTTTTTGCTCTCTGTGAATTCATTCAGCTGGAGAGATGGCAGGTATTCATCAAGGCAGCTCTCTGCTTCCTACCCAGGTGATTCTGATGAACCCTCAGCACCCTTCCATATAGACAGGAAAATTTCTTTCTAGGGCTTTGCTGATGTATCATTTTCCAGCTGCAGTAGGGCAGTGTATGGATTGGTAAGCTGACACCTGTGGACTTGACCTGTATAGGCTCATTAGGTCCCTGGGTGGTTGCTGGAGAGGACTGTGGAACAGTGCAGGCAGAACAAATGCTGAAATACAGCAAACATCTTCCTCCATAGAGAAATTCACCCAGTTGCAAAGCAGCTGAGGTGAAAAGAGACTACTGGAAATAGTCCACAGCCAGTGCCCAGGTACCTTGTCCGGCCACTGTGTATCTTCAAGGATGGAGGCTCCACACCCTCTCTGGGCAACCTGTGCCAGTGCCCACTCATACCAGCAGTAAAAATTTTATATACAAAGGGCATTTAAATGGAATTCCCTGTATTTCAAATTGTGCCCCCTGCAATTAGAAAGGAAGAGGCAGTTGTGTAGGTGGATTTTAGCAGAGTCAGGAGAAAGGAAACAAAGTATTAGACTGAGGTAAAACAGGGAATTTGGTAACAAAAATGACGAATTTCCGTGGCGCAGTGCAAATCAGCAGACTCTAAAGATTGGAAGAGGGAAATCCTTCCAGCCTCAACTGAGATAGATGAGGTAGTTCACACCTTTCAGCATTGCAGTTTGAGGCAGCCTGAAACATGATGGAGAGTGAGCTACGTCAGCCTATGCTCAGAGCTTGTTCTCAATTTTATCTGTACATGTGAGCACAAGAAAATTCTCCTATTTTTCAGAGCTGAGCAGGATTTCTCCAGCACAATTCTGTGGCAATGGGCAAATTCCACAGGAAAGCTTTACAGCCACAGAACATATAAAGTCTGGAACATGGATAAACTGGTTAGGATAAAATAGAAACCAGCAAAACCCTCTGCCAAAATCTGAAGTGAAATGAATAGAGGTTCAAAAAAAGTTCATTCAGTATGCCTGGCTCCTTATTTCCATAATTTAGGAATAATTACATTTTTGTCACTAACATTGTTTTTAAATGTCAATAGAAACCAGACAAGTATATTTGTAAACCCAGCCCTGTCACATTGAATATGTTAGGTTTTCCAGTACCAGCCTCTTTTAAGTCAGTCTGAGGAAGCATTAAAAGCTCAGTAACTCTCAAGTGTTAGGAAGCTATTGAAAGAGCTTGTTAGGCTTTATGACAAGCAGGTTGAAATATAATAGGCCTGGAGCTTTGTGAAGGGGCCGGAAAGCTGTGGTTGAAGAGAGGACAGTGCCCAAGAGTTTGTAGACCAGATGATTTGTGCAAAGGGGATGTTGGAAGGTTCAAGGCAAAATACACAAATGGGGCTACCCACAGGGACGGTGTTGAGTGGAGACCAAAGTGCTTCCCTAGCCTGGTTCCTAAGCATCAGTAAGTCTGTCTAACCAAAGGAGGCATTTTCAATTAAAGTTTCTTCCTGGCCACACTCAGGCCAAGGAGCCATTTTCTGTTACCTAGTTGCCTACATTTGTTCTGACCCAATTTTCCTTAGCCTTTTACCTAGTGAGACTGCAGGTCTTTCTGCTAATCCAGAACAGCACATGATTCTCTTCTGACACTCCTAGATGGGTTTAGTTAACTCTGTCCTTCCCTCCTGGCTCTGTTCTTATCCCTCTGCTTTGGTATTGTGCTTAAATAGGCCACCTTCTTTACACCTATCATTTATTTTCTGGAGAAGCTTTTTGGTTCTGACATCTTCTACTAGACCAGCTTGGCTACCTAGGAAATGTAAGTTAGCCTCTGGCAAGATAGATCCTACTGACAAAACAGACCTATTTTCCATGTTCTTGGATCCACTGCCACGGCACGAGCAACAAGAACAAATAAACAAATAAAGGTTGTTCCTGGCATTTACAGTTTATAGTGATTTGAAGATGTGAGCTGAGTGCAGTGATAACTTATGTGACTTGCAGGCCTCTTTGAGCTATAACTTGGCGGTGTGTACCTAGTCTTGTTCATACCACCAGGGGATTGAGAGCTCCCCAGGAATGTTCTTTTTAAAAAAACCCTTGATCTTCAATGGAGATGCATGGTAAAGAAAACGTAACTCTACAGAGACAGCTTGTAATAATCACTGCATCCATTTCCTGGGGTTTAATTGTATGTAATTCATAGTCCTGTCAAAATGTAACAGAGCTGAAGTTATCTACCACTTTAAAACTAGGTTCTAGAGGCCCTGAGCATAGGTATTGTCATTAGGCTATGTCAGCTCAAGAATGAGTTCCTCGAAAAGTGGATCAGGAAGCTGTTACAGCTAAGCAGTTATGGCTGTTGATGGCTAGCTAGAGAATATTACATTACACTAACTCAATTTTTTCCCGAAGGATAGGAATTTTTTACGCTTATTTCCTTTTTTACAGATATGACAGATCTGGGATATGTAAAACAGAAGAGAATAGGGAAGCAGGAACATTTAAAAGAAACCCCAGTGGTTTGAAATCCTAGCTTTCTAATACCTTTTGAATTACATTTATGTTCTCTCTCTTTTTCATAATGTACCTGGTTGGGGAAAAAAAAAATCTTTCCAATTAAGGTTGTAAACTGCCAATGTTTGTTGCTGAACTTTCCAGATAATCCCTTGTCAACCTAAGATTATTTTCCCTAATCCCTCCTGCACCTTAAACACATCACCAGGCATTCACCAAAGAAAGGTTAGTCCCAACTGCCTCTGCAAGCACGACATCTCTGAGTCACTACAGACGTTCTTCGTGTAATCCCGTGGTCCCTGAGCAGTTCCTAACAGGCCAACTCATTCCAGCCTTACCAACACCTTCCTCACTGAGTCAGGAAGGACACAGGGCCTTTGTGTAACCCTGCTGTCATGCAGAAATGTCACTGTCTGTGAACAATACCAGCTTGCACCAGACAGAGCCCAGTCTGAACAATGAAGTGAACTTCATCATTAAAAACCAGAACAAAACTAAATGATAACATGTTCTGTTCAGAGTACCTGACAGATGCTGGGTATATAAACCTTCATTCGTCCAAAGTGACATACCTGGGGGTGTATGGAACTGTTCTGTGCAGCAGTGCATGGCCACACCACAAAACAAGGGCAAATTTCTTCACTCCATGTTTATTTATACCACATCTCTTTGGACGTTCTCCTCTTACTGAGTGCAGTAGCTGGAACCTGTTCTTCCAGCTTCATTATATGAAGGTGAAAGTCTCAGCTTTAGAAACCAGCATCGCTGGTCTTGAAAAACATTATCTTCCCCCATTTCATGGCTCAGGAATTCATACTCTGCTGCTGACCAGCTCACTGACTTTCCTGTAGCTGAAGTTTTGTTACGGTAAGTTGAAGAATTCTGTGAAAATCTAGAATTATCTTTTCTTTTTCATATTATATATTTTCTAGGGCTTCTTTATTTTACTAGAAGGATAATGAAGTAATCCCTGAAGAGCATCTTATTTGCTGTTTGTGTTGTAATCATCATATGCCTAATACAAAGTGTGGGTTCCTCATCTTAATGATATTCTCCTGGAGGGGAGGCTGGAATCAGGGAAAACTCCCGTGTACAAACCTTGGCAGTATTCAGTGTGTCTAGCAGATGCCGAGTGCAGTGTTCTGGAATAAATCATTGCTAGCTAAATCTTAGGTAATACAACAAGTTAAATATATGAATGTGTTATTTTAGCAAATGCATGCTGTCAGCTCTAATCCTGGGTTTCCAGCCTCTAAAAATGCAGGTGGTGCATATTAGTGATGAAGTGAACAGTTTGAGGAGGAAGGAATTTAAAAGTATTCTGAATTCAAATTACTTGATGTAGAAGCATGAAACGCTTATATCCATGGGAAAATTTTCCTTTTTCCTTTTTTTTTAAACCACTCAAGTGCAGATATACTTCTTCCTCTTTTACTACCACTTGTTTGTGGGGAGCAGAAGGTTTTGGAAATTTGAGAAAATAACTTGTAGTTCTGTAGGACTTTCACTAGCTCTGTTCGGGCTGTAATTTGCAGCCTAAATGACACAGATATAAAGAAAACACTACCAGGAAATAATGTGGCTTAGATTAATCAATGCTGCTGCACATGTTTAAGTCAATTACTCAGAGGAAGCACAAAAATTCTTAACTGTTTATAGTACCTAAAACCAATATAAATAAAACACTGGTCTCCAAAACTTAGAGTTATCTGAGGAGGTTTAAGTGATTTCACTTATTTTCTTTAAAGAAAACAAAACTAGTATTCTGTCTCTTTTGTAATCTTATCAGGATAATTTTTTTTCTTTATAAAAAGAAAGAAAATGAACACAGTTGATACTAAAGATTAAAGTATCTTTCTACATTTGCTGGGCAGTAATTTGTTTATTTTTCACACTGATAAATTTTGAGGTAAAATTATTAATCTGTGTCCACTTTCTATTTTTAGGTATACTCAACAGTAAAAAATGTACTGGAAAGGACTTAAGAAAGGCTGGTGGGGGTGGATGGGAGAAAAAATTAAGTGAACTTTAAGGTCAGTGTCATAAAGATACCAACCTAACCTGATTATTGTCTGCCCTCTGGAGAGGGGAGAATCTTACACAACTGCATTAAAGTTGAGAAAAATGAGAAGCTGAAGAGGAAATTGTATTACTCACGGAGGTAGATTATGTTGCACAGTTAACGAATGATGGCTACTTAGATTCCTTTAAAAATAAAGCACTGAAGTAATGTAACTGAACAAGAAAAGGTAACTATAAAAATCTTGCACCTTAGCCATGGGAGTGAGGTGAATATCACTTAGTATACAACTGGCTTCTCTTTTGTGGGAAGCCAAAGGCTCTCCACTAAGAGGAATGCATTGTTTACAGGTTTGGAAAGGTCCATTCTGTATCCCAACAGTGATCTTTCTATGATGGCATGGCAAAATCTAAGTAGTGCCCTCCTGTTATTCACTGACTCGGCAGCTTCACTTTCCTGAGCCCCCAAAGTTATTTCTAGGCAGAGGTGCATTTCAGCAAAGAGAAATTGTGAGGGAGCTGAGGAGCAGATCTGTCTCGTACGTACCCTGCATCACCCACGTGAGCTGCAGGGCTGTCAGTCAGGGGAGAAGAGCACTAGGGATGGTGCAACTCTGTCTTACTGGCTGGGGGCTCAGCCTGTGTCCCCCCTGCTGTCAGGCAGTACAGAGACTTTTGGGTAGGGGTCATGGGGGTGCTGAGCACTGAGTGTTGGAAAATGGAAGAATAAAGGGAGCGCACCTTCACCTGACCTTCATTGTGATGGCCCAGGACAAAGGGATCTCACTCTTTGATTTTTCTGTGGTAATGGGCTTTCTAATCTTGAGTGGCCTACCTTTATGTGAAGCCTCTATCCTCTTACTTTATTCAGAAAGCACAAGATGTTTTTTGATTGATTCAAACTGAAGTGCTCACATTGAAAACATTTCCAGAGTTACACAGTGTAGAAGAAATACAAAATTAAAGTCCTTCAGTGTAGAAGTATACATGAAATGATGGGTATTTCTGTAGCTTTGAAAACGAGGTTGTCCTTCAACTCCTTCTACTTCAAATTCATTTTGGGAAACTTTTTCAGTAAATGAAACACTGTTAAAACCTTCAGTCTCTTTGCTGGGTAGAAGGGCCAGCAACATTTTCACAAGCTGTCTCACAGCTGAAATGTGCTTATTAACAGCACTTAAGTTGCTTGCCTGTTGCAAAGTAAAATTAGGTGCCTTTAATCAAACAATTTTTCATGCGCTAAATGCCCTATTTTGACTTTTATCTATGCTTGGACTTCAAATGCAGAATTGTACAAGATGCTAATTTTGGCACATTTAGTTGAGTAATAGCATGTACATTTCTGTTAGGTACATTAAATTTTATGTCTAATATGTAGTGTATATGTTTTCCTTAGTTATTAGAGGGGCAGGGCAAGAGATATCCTGGACTCAGTAGCATGGGTGCTAACGCTTTGATTGGGTGCACTGACAGAGTAATAATACTGTTGTATTTCTTGAAAGTGTTTTTGGTGCAGAGTGCTTGAAAATAAATTGGATAGAAGTATTACTGTACAAGACACTGTAATCTTTTAGCTAAGCCTGATATAAAGAGAAATGAGTTGTTTGCTGCACTGCTTTGAAATGCAAGAACTTAAAATAGAGCCATTGGTTTATTCTGCCTTTTGTTACACTCAGCGCTTTGGAAATGTGCAGAGCAGAGAACACAGACTTATTTTTTTTCCCCTCTTTTAACAACCGAGGGTTTAGAGCGGCTGCTGGCGCAGGAGGAAATGCCATTAGATAGATACAAGAAAAGCCAATATTCCGTGTTATTCGTGCAGACAACTAACATTTGAAACTTGCACGAACTGCTTCCACTTAAAAGCTGTCAGTCACATTGGTTATAAAAAGCTCAGAGCACTCAGGGACTGTCAATCAGTTCTTAGGAGAGAGAGCTGACATCTTAACATTTACTTTGCCAGTATTTACCAGATGCAGAAAACCAAAGGGTGAAAATTCAAATGAAAACACACATTCTCTCTGATCATATAATACGAGGGAAACATTTAGATCAGTTACTGTAGCTGCTCACCTAGGAGCCTCCAATCCCGGGAAGGTTTTTCTCTCTTGCTCTATGAATAGATCTGTTGCAGGCTGGCTCTGCCGTGTTGCAGGGAAAAGGCTTTTGCAGACACTGTCTGCGGGAGGGCTGTCACAAAGTCGTCAGGTGAGGAAACAGTTTAACTCTGGCCCATTAAGTCTAGAGGAGTAGCATGAAATGTGCAGAGGACTTGGAAAGGGCACCTAAAGGGCATCTACCTTGCTTTTTTTTCGTATGGTAATAGGGATGTGGGTGTTGTAATTATCAGGCTGATGACATGTTCTCGTGCAAGAAGGGGATTGGCAAGGAAAGGAAAAGGAGGAACCAGTTAATTCAAATACGTCTTGTGATCTTTTTCTGTATGTTTCTAGATCTAGTTATCCCTGGATTACCCTGCTGCTTTAGATACTGATCCTGGTGCCTCAGTGGGCCTGCAGCTGTGGGTAGTGCTGTGAATTCAGCAGCTAGGACCTCTGGTCAGAGCCACTGTTGTTGTCATCACCGAGCAGGAGGTGTAGATGCAGCTGTGAGCAAGGTGCAGAGCTGGTGTTCACACATTGCAGGATTATACACGTGCTGCCCTACTGAAGGTAAAAGGATTATTGTCCCTGAGGCTGCCTCCAGCAGTTCACTGGACCTGAGTGCCCAGTATTGCATTCCCACAGCTGTATGCATCTGGAGGCATCCATGGGACTCTTGGTCCATCTTTGACCAGACTGCCAGTCTAAGTTGGCATGGCCAAACACAGCAACTATGGAAATGTTCAGAACCCTGCTCTAAATAAAGTCATTCATGTGAGTGCCTCTTTACCAGAGTCTTCTGGAAGCAAGCACCTTCCAATGTTTATGTCTCTTGGAGTGGTGCAGCCAACATCTGCAGTGAGTTGTTCACCAATGATCCCGGAGGTTTTGTTCATGTGTGCATCCAAATGTTAAGTCTCACAATCCTAACACAGCCTTTGGTTCTGCGGAGTCTTTCACATCTTCCATGTGGAGTTCCTCCTGCCATTTGGAGTGGAATTTTGTCCCAGATCAAACCTCTAGATAAGGTTTTTGGAATACTATTGTAACTGTAGATACTTACGTATAAACTCCTAGAACCAAAGTCATGTTCTCATTCAGTTTCCATTGTAGTCAATGGAAATTAAATCAACGCAGTGTATGGAATCAAGTGATTTGGTTTACCTTGGAGTAGACATAGCTGTCAGCAGAATAGTCCTATAAACTTCATTGACTATATTGAGTAGATCTCCTTTGACTGTAGTAGGAATTCATATGTTACTGCATATTAAGTGCCTTCATCTTGAACTGAATCACCCTTGCAGCCAGCTGCTTAAGTGACTCTGCCAATTTGGAGGACTTCCTTACTGGGATTATAGCCTTGTCTGGAAACTCGTGTTCCCACAAACATGGAGCTGCCATATTTTCTTTCATAGCAGGGCTTCTGACATGGTATGTACACACTTTAACCTTTCAGTTGTCTTTAACTTGCATGCAGACAGCCCTACAGCTGTGGCAGCCCAAAGCCCACTGTGGCTAAGCAGACCAAGTATTTACCAGTTACTCCAGATCTTTCTCTGTGTATTTGTGTGTCAGGTTTATATATTAACCAGTGGTATGAAGAATAACAATTCAGGTTATGGAATATGGGTAAACTAATTACGTGACAATTAACAAGGTCTTGCTGCTGTAAGTGTGTATAGGTGCAAGGAAACTGTTTTCTGTCACAGATTACTGTAGGGTTCAGGCAGTACAATAAGATCAAACAATGTGTTTAGGGTCTTGATTGGAGAGCAAAGCTTCCTCTGTTTTCCCCTTGGAAAGGGGGAAAAACTGGAGTAGTATACGCCACTGCTTGTGACCTTTAGTTACCAAGGGAAAAAGCATTTTCCCATTGTTCCTTACATGTCATGTCTATCTGTTTATACATGGGCCAGGCCTGTATTCTCTAGTGCTTTATTTTTGTGTTAGGAAGTTGTTTCTTCCCCTTGGGAGACTCTTCCATCCTCCTTTTGAGGGTAAATAAAGAATGCTATTCACCATAACAATAACTAGAAAAAGTAACAGAAAACAAAATGTCCCTGTATACATTTGGAATAGCTGAAAGTTGATTACATCAATGCTCTGTTAATCATCTTCAGATTTTAATGCCAGAAACCAAAAGGCTGTGATTTGTATGAACCAGAGGCTGGGACTAAGAGAAGGATCAATAGGTTAATGTAAGAAAATGTAGACTGAATGTCTGTTGAGTAATTTCCTAATAGAAGTAACCACTGGTATGCAGAACAGACTACTGTGGTCCACAGAGGATGTCAAATAAAATGGGTATTTTTTTTTTTTATTTCTCAAAATACTACAGAAGTTATATGTGAAAAATACAGAGCAGAAGAAAGAACTTGTGTTATATCCTCATCTCCTCTGTGTCCTGTGGTCCATGTCCTAGGGGTCCTTTATTGTGCAACATTTAAGATACAGAGCACACGGGGTCAGGAAAACAGGTCATGAACTCCTGTATGTACTGGTTATCCCTTTGCTCCCCTCCTCTGATGATGCAGAAAGTCAGAAAACTCTTGATGTTGTAACCTGAAGCTCTACCAGACAGAGAGGAGATTGTAACAGAGAAGAGTCTAGGACTTGCCTGCCTGGGCAAGATATGGCATTCCCAGAAGTGCCAATTCCTTGTCTGCAGCTCATGAGCTGGAGACCTGTTCCTGTGCTGTGCAAGTTACTGCTACTGGCTGAACGCCAGCCTGTAGTATGGGGGATCCTCTTCTGAAATTTCTTCCAAGAACTAAATATAAATTCTATTAACTCACTCTTACCAGAGAACATGGGAGTTAACTAGTTATGTGCATTAACTTTTAAAAATCCAGTCTGAAGTAGTTCAAAGAGCTCTAACAGTGAAATAAAGTCCTCTTCACTTCAAATGTAATGGTTTTAGGGTAAACTTCAGGTATTGAATCATCCATTCCTTTGCAAAAGTGAATGATTCTAAATTGTTGGAGCAGTTTCCCTCTTTTCATCAGTGATCATAGCAGCATACAAGAGGAATTCCATTAATATTATCCAGGTGAAGGAAAATAGGAACTGACCTAAAATAATATAATGTTGGGTAAATCACTGGCTAACAGGGCAGCATGTACTTAAGACTGCTTCTTTCTCTGAACAACATCCAGAATTTTACACATCACCTTCAAGATAAGGAAATGGCTTCTGAAATGGTCATTTTACTGGATGCTTGTTGAGAATGAACAGAGTTTTACACCTTTTGGAAGTCCCTTTTACTTAAAGCAGCTGTGACTGTCAGTCACTGGCAATGCTCATAATGTTTTGGGAAAACTGATTATAATTCTTACATGTGCAGATACTAAAAGGAGGCAGAGTCTTCCCTGCTGTCAAAAGCTAATTTTGTCTTAAAGTGACAAATAAAATGAAATTCTAATACATGTGGGAATTTGAGAAAACCAAACATATTATTAAAAAGTCTTTGGAAAAAGACACAAGGCAAATGTAAGTATTCCATTTGCAAATTTCAGATTACTTCTTAGACTGTTGCAGTAGAACAAAGTTAGTATTGCTAATGTAAAGGCATGACATGTTGTGAGCCTGGCTTTAAAAAAAGGTGTGGTAATTTCTTGTTTGTTTTATGTTGCCTTTTGATTTCTCCACTTTTTTTTAATCTCTTGATTTCACACTTTCAAGTTTTCTCCACAACAGCAAGGCCTTTGTATTTTATAATAATTATATGTATGTATATATTTGGAAAAATACATGATTATTGGGAAACTAAACGACCTGAGAAAAAGGGCCTTCAAGAGAAACATCAAATACTCTGAGATTCCTAATAAAGTCTTAGGAGCTGGCAGCATAAAATGAGGGAGTATTTGCAAAGGCTTTATAGCAATGAATAGAGAAGGCCTCTGGGACAGTTAGGTTGGGTTTCTGTTCTGGATGACCTTGTTCTCCATTGGAGTCACTTCTCCACTGCCTGTAGAAAGAAACATGGTCTCACCAGGCTGGAGATGGCTTTTGTGAACAGCTCTTAAAGGGAACATGAAGGGAGACGTTTAATGTAACAAGCTGCACTTCTAATCCCACGCGTCTGTAGTGATCTCAGGATCCATGAGGACTGTAATTCTGTCCTGAATGAGATGTGCTGGTCCAGCCTCCCAGAGAACTAACACTTACCGTGTGCACAGATCCGTGCTGAATAGATGCTGCTGGATACCTGCCGGAGTTTGGGAAAGGGTGATAAACATGTTTGTGACAGCCCGTTTGATACACTGTGACACTAATAGCTGGGAAGAGCGCTCCGCTCCGTAGGTCGGGAACCGCTGTGCGGAATTAGTCAGTCACCAGTCTGCTCACAGCGCCGTACCAGGAGTAGGCTGCGAACTGGAGCCAGACAGTTGGTGCTCTCCTGTAGGCATCCAGACAAGCCCGTTCTGAGATGACATTTGCTACGCTACAGATATGTCATGGATCATTTTTCACAGCCCTGTTGAAGTGGCTTATTTATTATCATCTGTTCTGGTGTTATATCCTGGACATGGGAGAACTGTTTACCACAGTGCCAGGGATTCCTTATTACTGTGCAATTTGATTCCAGGAGAAGGCTTAGGATAAGGCTCATTGCTTTCCTCAAGGCTGTCACTGCTACTGCAAGGCATTCCAGACTGAGCCACTGAGTCAAATCCCAGGAGTTACAGCTGAAGTTAGTGGTTTGATATTTAAGTGAATGACCTCTAAGTGAAGCAAAGTACTGGATTCGTCATCATTCCACTTGCCTCGGCTTTAGAAATCAAATACCAAAATTGTTGCCAGCAGAAAAATTTGACCTTGGGTGTAGGCAGCTCTGTCATTAGTCCACTCAAGATTTGCTGAAGTCAAATTATCAAGAGCAGTGATTCTCAGCTATGCTTCACAGATCGCTAGCGGCTCGCAAAGCCACGATGCCTTAAAAGGTTGGTGTTACAAGGCAGTGTGATAGCCCAGAGTGCATTCAGAAAGTTGACAGTGATCCATGAACAGGATGCCAAGGAATTGCTGCCATTACTGTGCCAGAGCATGGGGAGTTTTCAGTGTTACTTTTCACAGGGAAAGTAGCTAATGACTTTCAGAAATGGTAACAGGACATGGTTGTTGTCTTTTCTAGACTTAGTGTGTAATTCTTATAATTTTCTTTCCCTGCCCTGTCTCAGAATAACACTCGCTACCATTAAATACTGTAAAAACACATTTCTGGGCAAGTCACTCACTTCTCTTTGGGTCTGCTTGTCCAGTTTGATTTGTGTTGCTATCCTAGAATATAATTTCCCAAAATTTCTATCAGTATGATTGACTAATTCATTGGGTAATACCTGTCATCCAAGATGACTCTGTTGTTATTAGGAAGGAATCAGATTGATCTTCATGGAAAGCAGGCTAGTGCAAATGCCAGTTACTGTGGGTAAAAGTGCACTGCTGTATGTGCTGCAGGAAATCCCATGGAATCTACTGGAGAACACTTATATTCAGTGCACGGGTTTTCAAGCGACCCGGCATAAGAATGCCTTTGCTTCCAGTTGTTGTTGTTGTCTGTATGAGGGTAGGACTGGGAGACTCCGAAGAATAGCATGGCCTCCCATTGCACCAGGTGTTGGTGACCATTGGAAGAGTGTTATGATGGGAACAGCAGATACAAGCAGTCATCTTTAGTCTGCAGCTGGAAGGTGGGATAGGTGGTTTGCCTGAGATGGCATGGAGGTGAACCCACCCCTGTTTTCCTCAAGTACAGAGTTTCAGCCATTTCCTTTTTCCTGCTACAGCCCAGCCTAGGACTGGAACAACATAAGCTGGGACCCACTAGGGAGGAAGCTTCCCATGACATGCCTGCTGGCTTCCAGCTGGTGAAATGAAAGGCCAGCAACCCACTTGATTAAGGACAGAAGGTGAGCAGGCTGCCTGGGGAGGTTTGTGTTCTTAGGAGCCCTTAGGTCAGACCAGGGGAGGATGCTGGTTTGCCCCAGCAGCTGAGCACCTGCTGGGGTGTGACAGCACAAGTTCCTCCAGTTCACAGTTAGGAGAAGCTGCATGCCTAGGACTTCCTGCTTCCCTGCTTCCACAGGAGACATTAGCGCTGCCCTGACCAGCAAGGTGGCTCTCAGGGTAAGTGGAAGTGCAGTCTCTTGTGTCAAGAGAGGGCTCATAAAGCTTTTTTTTAAACATCGTTACATCTTGGTTATCTGTTGGCAATAACAGGTTTTCATGTCAGAACAGTCAATGCAGAGGTAGAAACAAGAATTCAGCTAACTAGCTAGAATAAATGATCTGGGGCCTGTGGCAATGCAGTGGTATAAAGTGTTAAAAAATGGGCTGAAGACAACTTCTGAGGAAGTGTTGTCATTTACTGAGAAATTTACTTTGCCAGCTAGTATAAGTCCAAATATTAAACTTGTTAAGATTTTTATTTTTTAAAGCAACTGTAGCATGAAGGAAAAAATTATAGAAGATGTTGAGACTTTGTTCTTTTTTTAAAATGGAGCCTTGTTACTGAGCCAGGACATGAAAAGTGTCTAGAAAGAGAACGCAAACAAATTAATCTGTTCTAATCCAATAGAATACAAAAGTAGGCATAAAACAATGGCTGAACAAAATGAACTCAGATTTGTAATTCTTTTACTATAATGTAGCAGTAGTCAGTTACAAAGGATATTAATTTTGCTTTGTTCACTTTGTGATGTTTGTTAGATTAGCAATGTCCTGTGAAAATGCTGTACCTCAGACAGTGTAATACAGCTTTATATATATCCTAATATATATAAATATTCTTATTTCTTGTGTGCTTCTAAAAAGGGAAAATTAAGGCATGCCATGCTGTACTCCTAATTCTAACCTGCTATTTCAGATGTTTCAATTTGCCAGACACAAGTGAGGACTCATTCAAAGATTCAATATGTGCTGCCCCCATTGTTTGTGATAAACATGCACTCTTGCCTGGTAGTCAGAGAACTGCAGTACTTAGGTGGTGTGTATATGTCAGTCTGGTTTGGTGCTTCAGGTTATTTTTCACTGTTGCTGAGGTTAACTGGTGAATCAGAGTGATTCTGAGCTTACAGCTATATAACCAGAAGCATAAGTTGGCCTGTAAATGGTTGTTAATAGAGCAGGAACATGTTTATATCTTTTTGTTAGACCTGCCTCCTAATGAAAAAAGTCATTATGCATTAGGACTGACTGTATTGTTAATCTATCCTTGCACATGGTGAAACCAGTCTTTTATGAACTCACAGAATGTTTCAACCAAATTTGACAGTGGCCTAGGGTTTATTAAGTGTCTTAAGTTCTCAAAAGCAGGTGGTCAGGTAGAAGGGAGAAGGCAGCAAGAAGGTTTCCAGGCTGCAGGACCCAGAACTTGGAGCCTATCAGACCTCTGGGTGCCCGTGGTAGAAGGAAGCCCTGAGATGCAGGTGCTCATGGAATCTGCTGCTCACAGAGCTACTTGTCTGTAAGGAAGACAAAAAGCACTTACCAGTCCTGATAAATTTTGCTTCTGCTCATGATTCTAAATACTTGTACATTTTAATAATATCTGCTGCTTTTGGTTAGAGGGAGAGAGAAAGAGCACTCAGGGCTTTGCACCCAGCAGTGCTACAGTTTTGTAAATGTCCACGCTAATTATAGCAGTGTGCCATCCACAGTGGGAAGTCCCCACTCCCGGCCTTTCCTCTGCTACTTTCCACCACCCCTGTCCTGGCTGCACCAAGCTCTTTTCATGTGTACTCTGGCTCTCGACACCTTTCCAACCTCTTCTTTTTAGCTGGGCTCATTTTTCTGCAGATCAGCGAGTTGAAGCGGCACGTGGAGATAGGAATCAGTGTCCTTACTGCACACTTCCAATTTCACAGAGTCTGTCCCCAGTCCCCAGCATGGTAAGAGATGTGAATGTCTTAGCTCAGGCCCCTCTGCTGGCCTAGGAATGGGAAGCAGAAACAATCTAGTTGGGATAGTAAGGTCTGGTTTTGCAGCTATGTCTCACAGTTAGTTTGAACAGAATCCAACTGAATAGGAATTCTGAGGGTGTTTTCTTCTTTACCTCCTCATTCTTTAGCAATGATTGCTATAACCTGCTGCACTGGTGGAAATTACTCAGGTCCTCCAATGGCCTTAGAAAGGGGACAGGGATTAACTGAAGCACTAACAGCTGAAATCGCTACTCCACCAAGCAGAAACAGTAAGAGACATAGAAAGTGACCTTGGTTTCTGTGTGCTCTGTGTCTCGCAGCTTAAAAAGCGTCTCAGTGCTGGTTGTAAGATGCTGAAATAAGTAACAGTGCTATCTGCTGTGACCTCACAGGGGCTCTCAGACAAAACCTGGACGTACACATTTTGCTGTTTATGTGATGTCTGCATGTATGATAGTTGTCTTGGCAAACCAGAGAACGTTTTCTTTAAATCTGTTACTTTCGGATTCATTTTTCAACTAATTGCCTTTGTGCAGCAAATTGCAGTACCTTTCTCTTGTATTCAGGGAGCAATACACTGCTTGTGGCTAATTTTAACATCTCTGTTCCTGTGCGCACAAAGCTGAAAGATTCTGCTTTCTCGGCAGAAAACAGCAGCAAGTTCAAATCCTGTTAAATTGAGTCAGTAGAGTGATTTCTATTGCAATGGGAGAAGCATTCAGAGGTAACAATTGTACCAAGCTCACACCTAAGGCAAAGAAAAAGACTGGCTACTAAAAGATCCTGACTGAGACATTTTCAAAAGTGCCTTAATATCGTGGGTGTCCAGCAAACACTGGGCATCTACAAGTGAGGTCTTGACATGTGGAGATCATCGCTTTGGGATGGGATGGAATTGAGTCTAGAGCTGCTGTTCAGCCCTTCAGCTCTATATGTAGGGATGCCGAACCCATGGTCTGGGTGCCATAGCTCCTGTCTGTACACAGCCTCCTGCTGTGCTTTTTGAGGGTCTCACAGGTTTGTCAGTGTCACCTTATGAGGAATTTTCTTGGTCCCGGTGACCCAACTACAGCAAGTGGCTTGTTTTGCAGCACCAGCCTTACCACCCAGTTTCCCACCCACCCTACCATCTTTCCAAGAGTGTGCCCACCATGTAGTTCACACAAAAAAGCTACAGTATCAACTGCAAGGACGTTTTAAGTAAACACTTGGCTTCACTAATGCAGATTTTTGAACGATGTACACTGATAATGCCAAGACCAGCCACCACAGCTGAAACTCGTGTATTTTGTCTTTTATCACTTTCTGACAGTGGCTCTAAGCAAGGTTGTTCTCACAGTCCTGCCTCAAAGCTTGTGTTTACTTCATAGGGCAAGGAAGCATGTCACAAATTGATTTTGATGGTAATAAGAGCACAGAAAAGTACATGTTCTCATGTTGTATCTCTTTGCTCTGCCACTATGCTAATTCAGTCTCACTTTTCTGTGTTTCTGTTTTGTAATGTATTCCCTGTCCTCTTACTCTGTTTTCTTGGCTGGCCCACCTTTGCTAAACATCCGTATTAATTCAATCAACAAGTAAACCATCAAATGAGGAATCCTGCAGTTTAAATATGAAACTCTGATTCATATGGGAAGTGGGTTTTTTGAATTTGCTTTAATGAAAGCAGTCTCAGCAGCTCACAGACACAAAAAAACCCCCACACATGGAAAATATGCGTAAGCTGTTATTGCTTCAGCTTTGAGGAAAATGTTTATGTTGTGCCGTGGTTAATACAAATTAAATTATTGTTGTTAAATCCCCAAATGATTTTGTTTTGTTTTTGTTTGGGATAGGCCTATGCCTTTCTTTATTTGTAGGAACAAGCAGAAGACAGAAAATGATCTTACTGAAATGATTTATTGTTTTGGTTTACAGCCATGAAAGGGAATGGCATTTTCAAGGCTGTATGTGTGCCCAGCTGTTGGCAGCTCACATTTCTATGGTCAGAGGATAAGATTATTCACAGAAAAAAATACTGATTTATCTTCTATCACACTTTAAATGCTCATTAGAAGTTAGCTCTCAGCACTGCCAGTCAGGCTTTGTTGTTTTGGGAGTGTGAAAGTGGCTGAGGTGCATGTGCAACTTCTCTTTTCTAAAACCTGATCATCGTAAGTATACTTGAGCACACTTCTGCCCTGTTTCCCATAAAGTTTCTAACATTTACATTGAATTTCTGAGTGAACAGAATACGAATTATACACAATTCAGTTTAAGTACAGTCTACCTGTATTGCTTCCAAAACTATCAGTCTTGCTTAAAAGAATAGCAGTTTTCAGATTTAAAACACCGACAGAGGTTGAAACATTAACATACCATTTTTTCCCTTTTGCTTTGTGAATTCCAAATTCAATTATGCTTTCTGCAGTCGCATTTTAAATTCAAAGGCACAAGTACAATTTATATGGGCTGACTGGTTACTGATCAGAAGAGAAGGATACCATTTCTAAGTGTAGTTTTCATTTTATTCTTCGCAGCTACTAGCTTCTCCTGTGGCTTTGGAAAGAAAATGTTAGCAGCAGTATCAATATAAAAAAGTGAGGAAATAGCATTATTGAGAACAGAGTAATCTGGTCTCCTTCCTACCTCTACTGTCCATCTGCTATGGGCTAGAAGAAATTATTGGTGATAAGGAAAATTATACCAAGAGAAACTTAAGTGCCTCTCTCATTTATGGGGCATATAGAAGTCAAGCTGAGGGTCCAGGTCACTTCTAGATAAATGAAGAATGAATAAAACATGCAATACTAAAGTAACAGTAGGAGCAAGCCTTGTCACTATCCTTGCCTTTTGCCATAAACTTGTGTGAGTCAGGGCAGCCAGGTAAACTTTGTAGCATGACCTGCAGGGTCTTTGGGGCCAGCATAGAATGTTAATTCTGAAACCATGAAAGAATCTCTCTGTAGCTACTTCTTTGTCCTTCATTTTGTAGCAGTTTGCTGAACAAAAGCTCAAAAATCATGAGCTTTTCCTTGCTCTGTTAAATTTTCAGAATTGTGTGTCTGTGTATGTGTTTAAAAGTTACTTGTTTTGTTCTTCATTACTTCTGGCTCTCAATTTTCTCTACAAACAGAAATAATATAATTTTCCTTTTTAGTAAGGTCCTTGAAATTTTTCTATCAGTGCAGTAACTTATGATCTGGAAAAAATTTAGACTTGTTTAAAATTTCAGTTTTGCAAGAAACAGACTCCTTAGACTTTGGGGTTGGTTGTTGTTAGAAAAAAATCAAAAATTCAATTAGCGTTTTGGAAATGTTTGATAGCAGTTGATTTAAAAAAAACATTATTAAAATAAGCCATTGCTTTCAGGGCATGCAGGATTTTATAGTATAATAATTTGAGAAATTAGTTTTCATTCCAGTGAAGTTTAAAATCAGCAACTAAGGGTTGAGCATACGAACTGAGTGAGCAACACCATGGAAAATATGGAAGGCTTACAATTTGCTTTGTATTATCTGCTGCACGTGTGGAGCTAGGAGACTGCAGATCACAAGGGGTAGTGAATTCATTTGTTGCTTCTAAAAAGGACTTCTGATTCTCTAAAGAGATGTGCTTTTGTCTGAGAGAACCCTTGGCATCTGCATGATGTACTGGAATGTATCGCCTTACTTGCAAAGCTGGAACTGTGTGTTATGTTCAAGAATTTATTTCATAATTTTTTTTCCATGCTAGTTTTCTGGAAGCTTCAACTTTACATGTTTATTTACAGATTAATTAATAATAGCCTTGTATACCTTTTTATCCATGTATCATCTCCTTTAGCATCTTAGGGGAACTTAAGTATTCTTATTTGGTGTTATTTTCTTTTTCCTTTTTTTCCCCCCCCTTTCTTTTTTGTTCTTTTCCTGGACTCAAGTAGTCATTTCTTAAATGAGAAGAAAGTTGTTTTGTTCTTCTGTTTTCTTTCCCTTCCTTCTCCCTGTCTATACCTCTTGATGGAATTTGACTAGCAGAACCAAGATTTTTGTCTCTATAATCATACATTGTCAACAATGACAAGAGGTGTAATTAGGTTCATAACCAGCTTATATAATAGAATCACAGTCTTTCAAATGTTTAATTCCATTGGCTGAGTGTCCAGACAGCTGCCCATAATTGCCAAGTACATAAATGTTTGCAGGTCTGTTACTGGTTGCCATAAACTTAAGTAAGACTGATTTGTAAAAAAAGTGATATTCTCCTGGCCTAGATTTTAAATAGGCATCTTTCTGTGGCAAAGATTCAGTCCTTCTAAAATCATCGTATATGCAAGTATCAGCCTCAGGTTTCAATAGGGAAGGATTTTTAATTTTTAGACTTGTCTGGGGTAAGTTCTCAGTCTGCAAAGTTAAAAGTTCTGTCACTTAAAAGGCAAGAGAGCATGGAGGAACACAGCTTACTGGATTCATCTGAACAAGGCTGAGTAGACTGGAGAAAGCCTAATGAATTAAACAGGCTTTTGAAATCGCTGGTATTTTAAATACTAACTTTGGGCCAGGTCATTTGCTCCAGAGCCTTTAAGTGATGTGGTAGGCCACTGTTGGAGGCTGTAGTTGTTAAGAGTAAGGGTGAAATCCTGGTGCCATGGAAATGAACAACAAAAGCCCCAGATCTCAGAAAGGGGTCATGATTTAACTCAGCATCCAGCTTTTCCCCCTTGCCAAAGAAGACACTAAAATGCAAAGTAATTGCAAGAGAGAGCAAAGTAGAGGAGAAACTTTCCAGGCGAACAGGCATTAATCAAGCAGGCCATTTTATAAAGAAAGATGTATAATGAGGGCTTACTCACAGTTAAGAGAATTTTTATGTCCCAGGGTTTTTCCAGTTTTGCCAGATGCTAAGTCAAAAACAAGGCAGGAGGAAGAAGAAGGCCATGGAAAGAAATATTTTGGCTACTTGTACACTGCAGAGAATCAAGTTCCTGTGCTAGTTTTTAAGTATTATATGTCCAGAGGGGAATAGCAGAAAGAAACACAGAATTGTAATGAAAGTATAAGTAAACCCAGACCAACGGGAAGCTCAGTGTGATTCTGACAAGCTTTAATTTGCCAAAACCTTGCTTGTGCTGCAGTAGTTTCCCTTTATCCCCACAGTGCAGATGTCTTTAGGAGTAGGAGGCATGCTCCTCCCATTCCAGTTTCCTAGAAATGGATGAAAGCTTAAAGATTTCCACATGCAGAGGGTTATTTATTTATTTATTTATTTTCCTCCCACCAACAGACCTATTTCTTAATCAGAAATTTTCATTTCTCTTTGCCAAAGTCTTTTACAGTTCCTTGCCACTGGGGGCAATCCAACACAGGTATTGCCGTGGCCAGCTCCTTGTGCTTTGCAAGCAAAGTCCTGGGGAGCTCGTGACAGTTCAACCAGCTAACTTGAAGAAAGAAATGAATACAGTAAGGCCACATAAAAACAACATCTACTGTGTTTCACTAGAAAATGAGGAGATATTTGTCTCTGAGGAAGAAGGAAAGATGATAGCAACTTTAAGATTTAAATTGATCCAAGTATATGATGCTAAAGATCCTAAATGGTTTCAAATTGCGGAAGATTATCTTGTAATTTGTATGTATTGCTTCTGTAGGCTGCTGAGGAAGCTAATTGCTATACATCCTGTGGTTAAGTTATCATCTTTCTCAATGACTGAAGATCATAATTTTATCTTTAGGTGAGTTTATTGCTACCCGTCTGTTACGTTCATTTGTATGCTGGAGCAGTGCTGACAAGCCTCCTGTTGTTCCCTCTACAATTCGTGTCAGCCAACCTGGTTAGTGAAAGAGTCACCTCTGCAAAACTGCTGTATGGGAAGCAAGCCCAGTCCCCAGAGAGAGCAGGTTTTCTCTTTTTCTTCGGTTTTTTCCCCCCAGCAGGACCAGTGAGTAGAGTCTGCGGCTGGGAACAGGGTCTTGGGCTGGGTTCCTGTGCATTCCAATAGAACTGACTGCACATTCACAAAGTGTGATACCAAAGCAGGTGCTTAATAGCCACACAGCTGTAAGTGGAGATGAGATATCCCCGTGGTGCTGGGAGAAGCTGGTGGTTTTGTTGAGCAGCTTTCACCCTGATGCACAGTGACTCTGTAAGAGAAGCCTACATAGGAGGAGTGCTGAGAAGATGGGATTGCTGTTTGCCCCCATTTGCCTTCACCTCAGCCACGGGAGTGCTGGCACCTGGAGGAGCAGTCACACACCACCAGCTTTGTTCAGTCTTACATTTTATTCTGTAACTGGTGTACTAAATACAGATCAGAGAGACTGCCAAGGAAACCTTTGTTTCCTTAAGCAGAAAGGTAAATGAAAAAATGGAAGGATTTATTAATTGCCAGATTAATTTATTCTTGTGATACGCAGCGTGAAAGACTATGCCAATTCTGCATATGGAGTACCCTGTTAAATGGTTGGGGACTGATGGTAGAGACAATAGGCTCTTCTGCTACCTTGTCTGCTTTTCCTTTTGAAATGTTCTCATAGTCTTCTTTTTCTAGCACAAATTTGGATCTCTTGCATATAAGAGTCTTTTCTTAGCTTACTAAAGGGAAAAGCACATTAAGAATGACAAAGGGAAGATGCACATAACTACAAAGAAAGGGCAGGAACGTATGAATGCCAACTGTTAAAAAGACACATTGGTTTGCAAAAAAACCCCAAAAAACTAAACAGAAGACCACAATCAAACCCCAACACAAAAAAGAGAATAAAGTAGATGGTTGTTTTTTTGTATTTCTGACTGACCCAAATGAGACAACAAGGCAATTCTTCAGAGAGTGCTCTGTAAGGAATGAAATCTGAGGAAAAAATGCTAGAATAAAAAGAAAAACATATCTTAGCACTCTAGGGTGCAGAATCAGTTTACAGAGGAAGTGAAACCAAACCCCTGCATCTGAGTACAGCCTCCAAAAATGTTAAGGAGTATTTAGTTTGGGTTTAGGCCTAACTTCAGATTGGATGAAACTCCAGGTTTCCTCCCAAAGTTTGCCATTATTCATGATAATTAAATGCCAGGGCTTGTTGTCTGTATTCATCAATTCAAGATGAAGTGAAGGAAACTCTTCTTGATGCTCTCCTTAAAGTCAATAATGAGATTTGATGTCAACACACTCAAGCAAATGTTGCATTTAGAGAGTAGGGCAGGAACATAGCTGGGCATCGAGCTGTGGGAATTAGGCTGGATAAGAGGCAGTTTCCAGTGAAGGTGGCCAGATGTTTGGGCTGCTAGTTGAGGAGGTGTGAGCTGGAGATGGATGTGGGATACGAAGAGGGGAGGTGACTTAAGAGGTGTTAATTCTTGGCACAGATAGAGGCTGGGCATGGCACCACTGTTGGACAACTTCTTGATGGGAATCATGACACATGTTGGGAGAAAAGATGTCAGATAAAACAACTGCTCATGTTTCTGAACCTCTGAATAGGTTTGGGGGTTTTATGAATGTTGATGGTGACCTGGCTGTATAACAATTCTTGCTTTTGAAACATTGAAATGTAAGACTGTGTCACTTTCTGCTGATACACTCCATTTGAAGTAACCTTTACAAATAAATAGGTATGCTAATACATGTGTGAATAACAACTTCCCACACTGGCCAGCCCTCCAGGCAGAGAGAGGAAAGCATGGGAGAGACTGTCCATCCTCACAGATGGGATTTAGTTAATGTAAATGGGTGACCCTAACAGACATAACATTAGTTTGGCTAAAACTTTGGAAGCTACCTCTGAAATCCAAGTGTCATGGTTAATCCTGTGAAATGCGAGGTATCTGCAAAAACAGAAGTGAACTGTTTCTCAGCCAGTTTCTCTCCATGTTCACATTCTGGGCTGGATGGAATGGCTGCAGACAGATTTCTATCCCGTTGAAAAGTCTGGACAAGCTTGTGCATGCCAGCCCTGCTTGCCCAAGGAAGCTGTACAGCTTTGTCCTACGTGCACAGCATGGTAGCTGATCCAAGGAGTAACCGGAGCAGCTCCTGTGTTGATTAAACCAAAGGGTCCAAGGGCTTGCAAAGGCTTAAGTGAAACCTCGCTGCACAAGGTGTTGGGATGGCAAAAACTTGGAGCCTTTCAGCTTTGGAATGAAAATGCTTCTGACATGGCTGTCTTGCTCACTGGCTGTAGCAAGGAGCGGGTTATCAGGTGCCCTCCTGCCTTTGCTGCACCGTTTGGGTTGCGACACGCCAGGGCGGTGGTTGGAGGGGAAGGAAGCCGAGCGCCCTGTCTCTGACTTTGCACCACATGTTTCAGAGCGCGGTCGTTCACTCTCACATTTTACAAAATCAATTTCCATTCTGTCATGGTATTTCACACATTTGCGTTCTGAATAAGTTAGAGAATATTCTACAACTTACAAAAATAACTTTAGTTTTAATTTTTCCTGTTACATGAAGAAACCTATCCATACTTTATCTGTTACAGATGGAAAAACTACATATGGAGAAGTCAGATCTATTAATTAGTTTATAGGCACAAAGTCCCCTAAAGAGTGCCATGAATCCATGTGTTATTCTTAAGAGCTGTCTGAAGTACTTGCACTGAATAATTTATTTCAATTTAGCCCTGTTTCTGCTGTTAATTATCCAAGATCAGATTTTGCTTTTTGGAATTTTATTGTTTTGGGGTTTTTTTCTTAACAATTTTCCCCATTTACCTAAATTTACTGAAACACTCTTTGAATATATTTCAGCCTACTGAGGTATTCAAGCCATCAACACTCATTGAGTTTGTTCTGTTTTTTCTAATGCATGATAGGATGATTATTAACTTCTGTTGTTTTTAATCTTTCAGTCATTATTTAAATCCTAGGGGAATGAAGAAAGGGTGAGGAAAGTAGAAGAATCGGAAAATCAGCCACATGAGAACTCCAGACTGTATTACTGTCTATTTCATCTTTGAGGACTCTTTCAGGACCCTAGCTAAGAATGGGGCTCTGTTGCTCTAGGAAAAGAGGGCCAAATAGCACCTTCCCGAAGCTCTTTGGTGTTGGAGAGAGTTAGGCTCAGGTAGGCAGGAACATGTAGTGGGACCAGGAAGCACTTATTTCCATGCTCAGCCCTGATTACTGTTCCCTGAATTCAGCAACTTTAGACTCCACTGTGAGATCCTTTCAGCATGTGAGGGCAATAGGTTGGGAAAGAGTTGGGCAAAAAAGGGTGAGGTAGAAGAGTGACGGTAGTTTGAGGGTTGTGGTTTTCATTGTGGATTATTTTACATGTGAGGTTTTAGTTGGCCTGTTTATAAAATAAAACCAGCAAAATGTATGGTCTATTTAAACCTTCATGCAACAATGTAACAGGGTAATGTAATCTGTACTCTCATTGAATTGCTGTTAATTTTGCCTGCTAAATTAGAATTATTCATGCACTCTGTGCAAAAATGCTTTTTCAGCATTTTTGGTGCATCTGCTCTTGTGCGGTGTAGCTGTAGTAGTAGTAATGGAAGAGCTATCCTGAAAAATTAGATTAAACTCTACTGAAATCTTTACCACTGTATCTTTTATTCTTCTAACATCACCCTGTGAAACACCAGCAGCCCTGTGTTAGGTAACGTACATGTTGGTGGGCACTCGTCATCCCAGAGCACAGGGCCAGATCTGGTGAGGATCTGCAGACACTTGGAGATAGGATATATTTGCTATTGTTCTCAAGGGCAAAATGGAGTGACTCATTGTCACTAACGGGCAGCAGATGGAAGAATAAAAGCGACATGGACGATTCCATATGAACAGAAACCGACCTCTTTATTAATTTACAAGTTTGCTTATATACCTTAGCATGCTGGGCTAGCATAAGGTCACTGGTCTACCGACCAGCCACCCCCCAAAAGGGATTGGCTGAACCCAACAACATTTACTTCAAATATTTTTCTTCTTGGTACCATAACAATACTATAGTTTACAAAAAACTCCCAACTGTCTTCCCACAGCGTCCGTGAGAAAGCGAGGCTTTCACACAGACACTATCAGAAAACTGAGAAATCTCTCTGCACCCAAGCTTTCAGCATCCACAACTGATGGGATTGGCAAGAGCACTGGTTGCAGCTTTAGCAATCAGGATACTTCCTAAAACCTGTCCCTGATCCTAGACAGACAAGAAAATCAAAGAGGACTGGAGAAAAATGCTTGTAACTGTGTCTTTCCCAGAGGACCTCAAAGGAGAAAGTAACTTTCCCAGAATTAGCCAGAGAATCTGAAGCAGCATTGGACTTCGGACCCAGATCTTGCAGTATGTTGCCATAAACACAGAACATATAAATGCTTTTGGACAGTGAATGGGGAAAAGGGTCAAAATTCAAAGTAGTTCACAACTGTGTCTGAGAAAATATTTGCAGAGACAGCCTCTTACTCATTCCTCTCTGTCAGTTAGTAGTAAGTGTTGCATTTGGGGCTCTGTAAAAGCTGAAAGATTTAATTGACTGTATATGATTTATTTATTCAGGTAACTCCCTCTGGTACTATATATGTAGTTGTGCATTTTCATATTCCAGTAACTTAGTGAAATGCAACGTGTTGATGCACAACTGGAACGTTAAGCAAATAAACAGTGTGTTGGGCCCCACTTTTGTTGATTAGGTCATGCTTTAATTAAGTTTTCTGTATGAATTCATATCTCTTGCTGGATATTAGGACAGGCAGCGGGCTCTTAATGCTGCCACAACTTGGCACTGGGACTTCTGGGTTACTGCCAGTCCTTGTACACAAAGACTGTGTTGATAGAATTGTGATAAGGGCTCAGGGGGAGATAAGGGCTGTGTTTCGGCCCAATGGCTTGACCTTGCTCTTGTTGATCCAACAGCAAGAGTCCTATCGATTTCAGAGTGTTTGGGACACATGAATACATTTTCATTCTGGAGAGCTGCATGCAGGCAGATGGGAAGAACTGCTGGTGCTGATGCCGAGTGCAGTTTGTTGATACACAGGTGCCTGTTCTTGCGTGAATCAGTCCTTCCTTTGGCACGGCAGCTTTATGTATCCGTGTTTTGTGTGTGAACGCAATGTTTGTCAGGCACTTGTTTGGCAGTCCTGGAGACAGAAGTTCTCTGTGTGCTGGGTGTCTGCCTTGGTGCTGCTAATTCACAAGCTGTGTTGCGATGCTTGCCTGGGGATCAGAAGGCAGGTCCGAGACGCTGGTGAGTGTTCACCAGGCCTGTTAACCCCATCAGGCTGTAGCCACACACTTGAGTTTGGTATTCTCATCACCTAAATTCCTAAATGTACTTCTAAGGCACACTCCTTCTAACACAAGCTGCCCAAACATCTGTGGCGAGACTAAGGAAAACATGGAGAAAAAGACCCGAAGATGAATATTTCAGCAGAAACGTGGGAAGGAATGCAATGTAGCTCACGCAAAACCTTCTGTAGTGTATGCCATAAATTAACACAATATAAATTTATACATATTTACACCACATAGACTAAAATATATAAATCCTCAATACTCAGCCTTCTGTAGTAGGTGTAAGCAAGCAGTCCATATGTTTAGCTGATTTCTGAGGAGCTCTAGGGAACAAAATGTATCTTTGTGGAACTTGTGATATTAAGGAGATTATAAACTAGGGTAATCAGTGCAGTTCTCAAAAAGGGTTGGCTTTTCTGCAGGCTGAAAACAAGCAGCCATCTCCTGATTTGCTATCTGAGGCTTTAATTCAGCCAGGTGCTAAAATACACATGGAATATTTAAATGCATGAATAGTCCTATTGATGTTGAAGGCCCAGAGATCAATCCTCACTTGCTGGATTTTCCTGGCTTTAGGCTGTATGAGTCCATTTTCCTCTTACATTTGTGTACTTTCATTGCAAATACAAGCTTTTAACATCTCATTAGGTACCAGGTGTTTCCTTTTCCACCATTTCATACTGACTATTCTAAGCCAGTAACATGTTAGCCCCCTTTTGTACAGCTGTGCAGCAGAGAATTGGATATCTAACATTTGTTCTTGTCTCTTGGCTTTTTAAACAAGAAGAGAAACATTTTTGGTATGTTTAAGATATGACATATGACGTCTAAATGTCAGGATTTTCTTCCCAGCTATACCTAGTTTCCAGGAATTAAGAGGAATCATGTAATTCATGAGTAATCTTTTGTGATTTGTATGTCTGAAATTTTGGGAAACCCTCCTTTTTGCAGGGAAGAGGAGGAGAATGAAGGAAAATGGGGAGATTGTTTGTAGGTTTTGTAATAAACTGTCCTGCCACTTGTTCTTTCGCAGAGAGACAGGTTATTGGAAGCCTCTCACTTTGGCCACCTCCTCATACCAATGCCTATGATAGCCTAGGAAGTCTCTGGAGATGGAAAGGAGCCCTTCCAAAGTACAGTTTTCTGGTGCTGCTGTACCAGCACAATTTCCACCTTACACTAAGGTTCTACTTCCCCATTAAAAAATGCCTCCAAAAGTATCTGATCAGGCCCAGCATCTCCAAGCCACACCACCAAGCTGACGTTCTAGCAACACACGATAGTGTGCAAGGTATCAGCCCAGAGGGGTGCAGCGAGAGCCCAGTGGGGATTGAGATCTTCATGTATGTGCGATGACTGTGTCCTGCTTTGTGGCTCTGCTATTGGAAAATCTCTTAGCAGTAGTATGAGCAGATAGCAGCAAAACTAGAAGAGGCTGGGTTCATGCCAGCTGCTGTATGATGCTAGTTTAAACTTCTAAAAATATCAAAAGCTGTGTACATTAAATAAAGTCTCAGAACCTAGCCTGCAATGGGCCGTTTCAAAAGGCACGTCAGTATTTCCTGCAGCTGTATACCTCCTTTGGCAGGGCTGCAGACAGCAAGCTTCTCATCACCTGTGGTTCTCTGCAGTCAGGGATAAGGATCCGAGACCCTGATATCCTTCTCAGTCACTTTGGGAATAGAGGCAGACAAGGACCAAATGGAGGGGATGTTCCTCACAGGTCAGAGCATCGTGCCCTGCCTCTCCTTCCAGGCCGTGGAGAAGCCATGAAATGTGTGAGCAACAAAGACTGCCTTTCCAGCATACCACAGCAGTGCAGCCCTGGTGAGTGTCCTAAGGTGTCATCTCCTCCTGATGGAAGGTAGGGTGACTGGAGAGAAGCAAAGGCAAGTGGACTTTGATGTGGATGATATTGTAAGGAGTACCTGGCAATCAGAAGTTAAGCATCAATTAAATTTTGGGCCTTGAGGGAAAGAAGTAATCCCTATTTTATTACAGAAGGTGAACCATGGCCAGTATGCTGAAGAGAATCACAAGCCTTTTTTGTTTGCAAAGCACTACGAGCCAGTGTCACTCTACCTTACAACAAATCTAATTTTCTGTGTTGCTGATGGCCAGTCATAGGATATGTGATTGCAGCACTCAGCACTGTCTTGTCACCTCCCAAAATACCTTTTTTTTTTCCTTTCCTATTTGTCTATATGTAAGAACATATCCCCCTATCCTTTGGCACATGTTCATGTACAGACCAATTATTATGGCTGCACTGTCCACACAAACTAAGATGACAAAATGCACTCTTCTACCTTAGGGGATTTGGACCTTGTTGGGACAAGGCTGGTGATGCAGCAGAAGTGAAAAACTCCTTTTGCACAGACCTCTCTTCTCTTCCTTGCTTATACCCATTAGCTCAGTAGAGTACAAGATGTTTCAACAGGGCTGGCAGAAATAAGGTTTCTAGTTGCTCTCTTCTTTTGCCAGTGTTGAGAAAAAACACAAGTCATTTGCTCTTTCATAAATATATGGGCACAGAACCTTTAATGGAATGCTTTGGTTCTCCTGGTCCTTTATGTGGACATAAGTGCTTTTCTTTAACTGGGAAGGAATTAACTAGAGGGGTGAGAAGACCATTCAGCCATTTGTTTACTTTAGCTCATCCTATCTGCAAAATTATATTGGACCACTTTTGTGCTATCTGAACACTCCTAGTCTGGTGTCATCAGCCTTTGACCTCCAGTGGAACTGCTAGCAAAGATGGTCACGACTTGGAAATTATTGTGAGGCAGAGATTTTATCCCTGCCAGCTGGACTAACAAACTTGCTCTAATGTCAGCACCTGAATGAGGCATGCCTGCTAACCTCTTCTGGTAAGAGTCTGACCGATAGAGATCAATAAAGTATGCTTATTTGCCCATCACCTTATGAATCTGTGATAGGAGAGGATCAGTTTGACATTTCATGTCTTAGTGGATGCAACCTCCTTGAAGAAAAGCAAGCAGCACCCAATGAAAATGCAAAAGAGAAGGTTAGTGTGGTATATCTTTTAAGGCATTAAGGCAACCTAGTTAATTTTTTTTTTTTTTCTCAAAGGAATATCTTTGATGTCATTTCAGGGGTACTAATGGAATCCCAGAGGAATTAATTTCAACCCTGCAGTCTCAAGAGTTGGGCTTCCAGCTGGCTGCATACAGATATACTTAATCTAAGTGTTGTCCTTACTGGAACAAACTCCCCTTGGAGCGATTCCCGTCTAGTCCGTAGGGAGAACCCGACGTCCAAGTGTGTTCCCACAAATGACCCAACATTAAGTGTCAAAGGATAAGACCCAGCAGTGTTCAGAAACTCTCACCCACACACATTTCCCCTCTGCTGCCCATCCCTTGCCAAAACCTAAGTGCTTCAGCATGACTCTGTTACCTGTGTTTAGTTAGGATTTGCTGTTCTGTTCTCAGGGAGATTGGTAAGCAGCATGAGTTTACATGGAAAAAATGGTTTTTTGCATTTTTTTCCTTTAGTAGCATTTCTCCCCTTTGTTTTGCTCTGTACAATTATTACAGTATTGTTTGATTACATTGCCTTTTTTTTATCCCTCTGTGCAGACCAAGCATGCTGAAAATGAAAGGCAGCATGTAACCTTCTGAAGTCACTAATTGTAGTACTGCAGGTGAGTCTGAATAACAGACTATGGTAAATTTTGGTCTGAAGTTCTTTAGACAACAGCAGGAGAGAAAACAAAAGCTATTTCCTACCTGATGTTCTTGGAAACATGTTCTCAGTTCTTCATGGAGGGCTGCTGCTGTACTTGAATATGTTAAAATAGGGACACATGAATGACATTGATACTCTGCAGTGGAAATAGCTGAGCCTTTTGTATTTTTACCATTGCATGAGACTTATGATAATCTGCTTCCTCCTCTAAATGGAAACCCTCCAGGGAAGTTTTGTGTACTCTAAATAGCATCTCTGTGTGATCAGAGACTTGGCTTCGTGTGCATGTAATGCATAATAGATAAAGATACAACAATATAAATGCAGATTAGAGGTTATTCAGTCAAGGCAAGCAAGTTTTGGGGCTGGGAGGCAAATTATAAAAATGCCAAACAATACAGTATTGCTGCTATCCTTTTGGCAAATCTCCATATTTTGCCAAAACGTTGTTATAATTCTGAGCAGGAAACAGGATCTGTCCCATAAGTACATATGTCTAAACCACTTACTGTCCTTATGTGTACACTTGGCAGATAATCACATTGACTTTTCCCTAGCCTTGCTGCATTGAATGTCATATAGCTATTTTGAAGTGATCTCAGTGCTGAAAATAGTCTGCCAACAGATATGGATATAAACTTTCATAAGAATATTTGCATCCTTGAAACAATGCATAAACATCAGTTAATCAAACCCACTGGAAGCACTGGAATATGAATAAGTAGTATTAATCTGTTTTCTAGAGTCACACAGAGAAAAGGCCCCCAGCTGTCTCAGCACAAAGAGATCGGTCTCAGCTTTGACTTCAGCAGAGCCAGTGGCTTCTGAGTTGGGTAAATAAACCTCATTACTCTAGTTGTTCAGGACATGATCAGAGAATTTTCTTTGCATTGTGGTTGTCTACATAACAAAGTTAGTGTTCATGGTGCTCAGATGGAAACTGATAGCACATTAGCTGTGTGGACTAGTTCTGTAAAAACAGTGATAACTCCCTTTTTAGTGGTAAGAAGGCAACCCCAAACTAATGCTCTTAGAGAAGCATCTCTGTCATCTTACTGCTATTTCTGTCTTTTTGTGAAAATGAGTTTTCTTTTTATCTCTGTAAACTGTATGATGGAAGAACCAATGATACACTTCATGTACGGTCATGAACTTACTGTAACAAGTACGGAGGAATAAAGGTAATTTCCTCTCCTTAGATGAAAATTATGGTACAGTTATTAAAAAAAAAAGATGAGGGAGAGAGGCTTGCTTATTACTATCCTTAAACATTTCCCTTTTGACCCAGTTGATGTTTTAGAGGGAATCAGCGGTTACAGAAAGAAACCACTTCCTATTTCTGGATAGGAGGCTCTGTAATAGGAAAACACGTTGTTTTATGACCAATTGCAAGGAAACACACATCCATTCCTGCAGCAACAGCGGATGGACATGTTTTGTTTGATCCTAACCACATGATACAGATTCAGGCAAGTAGTGAACTTAACAATATTCTCTAGGGATACCTCACACTGAGCTCCCATTATGAAATTCTAGGCCTGGAAAAGTATAAGTCCCGGCATTAAGTGTAACCAAGGACCTGCCTGTATGTGCACAGTGGACTGGCTGTAGGGAGAGAAGTAAGTTGCTGTGAGTTTTTTCTGTTTAAAAAGCTTTAGTAGTTTGTAATCTCAAAAAGTACGCTTTTTTTTTCTTTCAGTTGAAATTCTTTTTGGCTTTGTTAGGGATCTTGCTGTAGAAGAAAACATAGGCACATCAACCTCAAAGCTTTGTCCAAGTCAGGATCTCATCACAGACTGAATTTCAGATTTTCCTCCGTTCTGTAAAAGGCTTTGCATTCTTCACTTTTTACCAATTCTACCATGCTGTTAGGCATTGCTAGATGAAGTGGTACATTATCTTTTTCAATTTACATAAACAACCTTTAGTGGAACAAGAACAGAACATTAAACACACATCCTCGGGCCACTGGCTCAGCTGTCATTTTCTGTGTACCCTTTAGCCCAAGAAGCAGTTAAATGTTTACAAGTAGCTAAAACAAGAGGCTTCACTAGAGCTTTGGATTCTGCTACTTAGAGCAGAGGCATAAAATTGAACTGGTGAGAGACTAAAGCAAGTTGATGGTTAGGGCTCTCCTCTGCTAGTGAGTGTGTATTTGCACAAAGTAAAGAGGGGAGTTCGAGGGTACCCAGCACAGTGGCAACAGATAGGTTAGTAGCAAAGGGATGCTCCCAAATAAGGAGTCTCCTGTTCTTAGGCAGAGAAATGAATTGTCCTAAGTGCTTGGGTATTTTATAAATGGGGTAAGTATAAGTAACAGTTTTGTGAATAGTTTACTGAAATAGGATACCCATAGCTAGATGAAACTGCCTGATGAGCTCAGCATACATTTGCATATACTTTGCAATAATCCAAGCTACACTCATTGGCTCAATTTGTTACTTGCTGAATTTTGCACCTAATTCATGTTTCACCCCACTTTATGGTAATTTTGTGCATTGTAATATTTTGCCCTTCTCTGTCAAAGTAGTTTAAAAATGGAAGCAAGAATCCAGAATGGCCTTTAAAGCCCTTCATACATGCAGAACCTACTTCCAGTGCATGTGGGGGGCCAAGTTCTGCCTTAAACCACAGGGTTTTCTCTGGTCTGTATAGGAGTCTAGGACTTCTATCTTGGAGAAGAATTTACCAGTGAATAACCACCTCAGTCATGCCCCCTGAGGTTGCCACAGGTGTAGTCACCACAAATTACAGCTTCACAGGAAACCAGGAGCAGACAAATGAATGCAAGCCTGGTTTGCCACTTAGAGAGGCCAGAGCAAGAGTAGGGTGAGTTTGAGTTAAGAGGCTCTTAGAACTAGTGCAGCCTTGAATGATGAAGACAATTACAAAAGCAGGGTTCATTCATGAAGGTGCAATTGCTGTGTGCTTAAATCAGTTTTGAAGGTGGAACTTTAGCTTCTAGATCTTGTCAGAAATTTTCAGAAGAACCTACTTCTCTGAGCTACTGCCAGTTTCCTATTGTGCGCATATACAAAAATCTCATTTTGAATCTTGATAAGCTCTTGGCTTTAATAATGTCTCCAGACTGCAGGTTTCCTAGGTTATTTATCATGCACTGAATAAAAAAAATCCTTTTGTTGTTGGTAAATTCACTGCCTTTCAGTTTCCTCGAGTATCAGCTTGCTTTGTATTGTCTGAGGAGATAAAGGGGAACACCCCACTTAACCTCTCAACATCATTCTCTTCTTCCTTTTCAAGTAATTTTCGTGTGCCTGTAATACTGTATAACTTGTATAAATGCAACCTTTTAAGAGAAAATAATGAAATCTCTCAGTATCCATATGATGAACTCTCTCTGTTACATTCCACTGCCTAATAACAGTGTGGTTTTTTCCTTTGAGGGATGCCTTATTCGGTCGTTCTGACAAACTGCTGTTTTCTTGTAGCAAAATTGTTCAACATAGTGTTTTTACTGTTTTGTCAATAAGCAAAGGAAATAAAAACCTTATGGGATTTGAACAAGAACATTCACACTCCGTATGTGAGCTGCGTTTGAATTGGAGTGTGGTGGGGAAGCAGAGTATAGTATGCAACCTGTTTACTGAAGTGCATGCCAGCAAGTGAGATTTCATTCCCTTTTGCTAGGATCTCACTTTAGACCCATTTTCTCTCTCTTTTCCTTTGCACTGCTCCCTCACAATATCTGATGCTAGCAGCTTTTTAAATTGCTAGTTTTGGAAAAAAATTCTTTAATTTTTTTTTCTTTTTTCTTTTTTTTTTTTAAGGGCTTATTCTTACACTGGACTTCCAGGATCAAATTATGCAGTATCTGCTGTAACAAAATGATCTAGTAAGACCTGCTGTTCCTCGGGGCATTATCAGTCAATTGGGAGCTCAGCAGCAGGAAAGAGGTGGATGTATCTCTGATCTGAGTACTTGAAATCTCCCTGAATTTAGGCCATGTCTACAATGGAATTTCAGCTTTTTCATGATGAATTAACAAATGGTATAAAATTTTGAATTGGAACTATTCACTTTTTTCTAATCACATGACGAAAAGATTGAATGCAGGAAACCTGAAGTTGATTCAAGTGACGCAGTGTTATATAATATGTATTAAGCCTGTGGAAAGCATTGCCATGAGCTATCCACAGATGCTTCTGAGGATATAAAGATCATCCAGAACTGCCTTAGATAAGATTTAAACTGTTTCGGGGGACTGTGAGTTCAAAAGGGAATAAGCCTTTCATCAATTATCTGCTCTTCCTATGTACCAATTATTCATTAACTGACCACGTCAGGTAATAACTTGCTTGTTTCTGACCACTCATTGGAAGCACAGAATCAAATGGAATAGATTTTATGTCAGTAGTCTGCTCTGATGCTGCAGTTTCTGTGTTTGCTATCAATTGTGAGTTTAGACAGGTTCAAATTATGTTAATTAGTCTATTTTGATGTCAGTGTTCCCTATCTGTTGAGACTGACACAGGTCCACCCACCTATTAATAAATATGTTAATTAACTCATATTAGACACCTAAATATGGCTCTGGAGCCAGGGGAATAGTGACAGCTGATGGCCCTTCAGGGCATAAATGGTTTCTCACTACAATCAATATTCTCCACTGCTGAAAATGCTTCTTACTGTTTTGGACTTCCACTCACTTAAATCTCCCTCTGGCAGTTGTTTACAATACTGAAGTGCAACCAAGAGTTCAAGCAGAGTAGCCTTAAAAGCTGCCTTAATGACATCTATAGAAAAATCATCCAACTCAGCTTTCATCTTCAGACAGAAGGTCAGAGCTCACAGATTTTGTCGTTAGGCTGCTTCCATTTTGACCCCCTTTTCCCCTCCCAGCCCCATCTAGCCAGTGGGTTAAAAGGCTGCTTAAAATACTCGGTTTGTTTCTTGGTGCATCAGAAGCCCCAGATACTCTGGAGATCAAGAATGTACAAAAACAATGTTTCAGCGTTCTCAGTTCCAGATGGACCTGTTTGCTAAAGCTGTTCGCTCCATTTCATGGGAGGAACAAGCCCTGTTTGGAGCCGGTATTTATGCTTGGCTCAGAAAGGGACAGGCAGGATTTGGGGTTAAAGGGATTTCATCAAGAGACTTCTGGGTGGGCTCTGGATTAGCACACCACAGGTGTGGGCACAGACAGAAGGTGGGCTGTGCTTCAGGCTGCTGTCTCTTCAGGCATGTGGTCCTGTTTCTGCTGGGTACAGTGGTACTCCCTCTGACTGAAAGAAACCTGGAAAGGAGGCCATAGCACACATTTTTTTCCCCTTTCTCCTACATCACAAAAGTACAGGAAAGCAAATATAGCCAGGGCAAGGTGGACATCATTCTGGCCAGAAGCTGTGTGGGAATTTTAGCTGATTTGATTGAACTCTGGTGATCTCATTGAAAAGTTTTCTGACATTTACATGTCTTGGACTCAGAATTTTTGTTTTTAGAGATGCATTAGGCATGATGGAGCTCAAGTCCCACTGACAGAGAGATGTAGACTAAATTTTTATCCTTGTTATTATACAGATCTGATTTTTCAAGAATGCTGCACACACAATATCTAGCTCCAGAAACTTTAGCTTTAAGGATGCCTGTGTAAAATCATACGCCATGTGCAGCAAACCAGCTATAGCTCCCCCACCTCTGGGTCCCAGAGTACTTCTCTCTGCTTCATGCTTCCTTTATGCAGTCAGTTCTTAGTGTCTATTAAGACTCTAAATCCAACTGCCCTTCATGTAACTGTAAAAAAGTCTGAGGAGCAACAGGACTCATTAGGGTATAGCTGGAATAATCCTGGCACAACTGTGATACAAATACCATTTTGGAGATATGTAGGAGATAAACAACAGTTTTCCTGGATGTTTCTATATGGAAAAGTTATAGGACTGGCAGCACTGAAGTTATTTACTCATTACAAGCTACACTACTCAACTGTGTTTAGTGTAGCCTGAAGCAACTGCTCTGTCATGGGAAAAGAGGTGTTAATTCCCTTTCTGTGCCACAGCAGCCCAGGCTTTGAACAAAGACACTGTGTACACTGAACTGTGGAAACTTACAGACTTGTAATCATATGTTACTCTATTGACAGTGATTTGGGGGGCTGAGGGGGGTGTGGAAGGGGACGGGTGGGTTTGTTATCTGGTTTGGATGAGGCAAACCTGTAAATACAAAAGTTAATTGGTAAACTGAGAAAAGGACCCAGATATGTGAGTTTTTAAAGTCTTTCAGTGAACTTGATGGACACAGGAGTTTTGGTCATTTTGTGTGGAGTGGACCTTATGTCCGAACTGACAGCTAAAGGGGAAGGAGCTGCAGAACCATACGATGTGAAATGAGAAAGATGATTCATTCAGGATACTTGGAAGTCAAGGAGTGCCAGTGAAAGGAGCCAGGCTTTCTTGGTGGATACAGGCGCATTAATTGAGGAAGATGTGTTTGCTTTAGGGCATGACCAGTCAGACTTCAAGTAACACATGATTTCTCATTTGGAGGAAGAAGGAGTAGCATTAAATGTTCTTCACAGAGGACAATGGAAACCCTTGTTCTTGTGTCAGACCACGGTGCTATTGTTTAGAGCAGGGAAATGTAAAGGCGTTGTTATATCTGTATACTCGTGACGTTAAGCTCTGGGGCGTTCTGTGTGGGAGTTGCTTTTGGTGCCAAGGAGCAGGCAGTGATTTCAAGATTTTGGCTAAATAGACCTATCTGGTGAAAAGAGACTGCAAAAGGACATAGGATGAGATGATTGCAGTACTAGGAGGAAGAGAGCCTGTGAGTCTTGTGTGGCTTACAGCAGAGGTAGGGCTTTCATAATCCAGTAAATATGTGGGCTGAGTATTTCTAGCAACAATTGTTTCTGCTTTGGCGCTTTCAGCAAAAATTTCAATACTTTGTGGTTAAAACAGCACAGCAGAATGGAAGAAACCTGTATGCTGCTCTTTGGAGAAACTGATGGGATGACATTGTTTCTCTGTGTACTGATGAGGTTTTGGCTTAAAAATGCCAGCACTTAGAGCAAAAGGCATCAGTCAGGCTGCAGCATTAAGTCAAGAAAGATGCAGCAGTCTGAATACCTGACCAAGGACACTAATGTTTGACCTTTCCTGCAACAGTGGGAGAGAGTGAGTCAATATAGATCAGGTGGCCAAGCAGCACCCCAGCTTTGTCAAAGCCAAATTACACATAGTGAGGATCTACCTGATAGAGAAAGACTGTAAAGCACTATTTGTACACAGCAGAGAATCTCACAAAGGCAAATATTAATCTACTTAGTTATTTTTTTATTATGACTAAGAAGTTCCAGACCAGCTGATGGCTTTGTTCAGAGAGTTTTACAATACCTCTGACCACATTTAAAGGTTTTGTAAAAGAATGCACATAAAATCCTAGAGACATGCCCAGTCTCCATGTGGGGTATGTTGTAAAGCCAGAAGAGGGTGAAATTTTAAAGACATTCCAAAATAAATAGAGCCTAGATATAAAAATATTCTGTAAAAGGATCTGTATTAACTTAGAATGTGAGAACTTTCATTTCTATCTATAAGGATGCGTGCATTGTTCTTGACACCCAGTTCTGTGTGTTCTGTTGAATCAGCTGTATAGACACTTATAACTTGGAGAAGTTCTTCGTAATGCGTTTCTCTTTGCAGCCAATCCTATATCCTTAATGAAGGCATCTAAAAGGGAAAGGAGAATTTGTGATGAAGTAAAAGATCTCCTTAGACTGGAAAGATATAACAGTCTTTTCTGTATAGAAACAAGTTTATAACATACTCTGTGTGTGCGGCTCATGGTGTAAAATAGAATGGTTGTAAAAACTGTGTTTGCATCAGATAATCAGATAATCCACCTATTCTGAAAAGAGCTACTGTAAGATTTTTAACAGAGATACTAGTATGAGTCTTGAAGAGAAAATTCAGACAAAAGATTGTCAGATGCAGAGAGCACTTGCATTGAAAGCAAAATCTGTGTTTCGTATCTCTCTATTTTAGATTTGACCAAAAGTTTGGATGCATGCAAAACTGAAGATTTTTTTATAAGTTTATCATTTTGAGTCTTGCAGATTCGGTTCAATGAAAAGTCAGATTTACACATGCGTAGAGGTAGGTCAGAATAATTCTTCTGACTTCTTTTGAATGTGTCTGGGAATTAGTGTGGTGAGATTGTCCAAAGTGCTTAAAGAAGTGTTTCTTAGTAAGGAAAGCAGCAATTCCAAACAGAATGAATTATGCTCCATTTTTCTTTGTCTCCAGAAACCACTTCCTCTCCTGAAAGCATCAAAACAGCCAAAAGGCACTGGTGACCAAACAGCATAATTACAAGTAGAACTAATTACACATATTAATCTTCTGAGACCTACTGTAGACATGGGGAATACATATGAAGTTAAAATTTGTACTCCCAAAGTTCGGATACATTTGAGTCTCTGGTTTTGGCATAGGCCTGTCCTACTTCCAACTAACTAGTTTGCTCCTGTTTTCTTTGGATATTTTTCCCAAGTGTGCTTTTTCACTGTGACTCATGCAGGATAAAGCAAACAAGGTTGGAGTGTGCGAAAGCAAGCTTCCGGAAGAGTAACAAGTCACACTATATAAATCCTACACATACGAAAAGCCTGTTGTCTTTGCAAGCCTGCAGAGACATTCTCTGGAGGGAGCAATGACTACAACTTACAATTTTTTGTTTTGTGGGTTTTGGGTTTTTTTGTTGTTGTTGTTTTTTGTTTGTTTGTTTTTTGTTCTTGGTTTGGTTTTTTTTTTCTTTTGGGATCCCATTAGACAATATATTGTGCTTTGCAGAGAAGGGTGGCTTGGAAAAGAGCTGAGAGAAATACAGTCCAGTGGTTAAACACTAAATGAATCAGGAAGGTGGGAAAACTTGACATTTTTAAATAACCCTCTTGAAGCTATTATGCTTTTTATTTTTTTCAACTAGTAGGGGAAATTTATGGTGGTATGCAAAATAAGCCCATAGCTGAACATTTTAATGTGAGACAAAACAGAATTTCATTGGCTTTTGATGCCTTGTTTAGATTTGTGTTATTCTAAATGGTGAATGCCATATAAAATTTTTTGGTGTCTTTTAACTGTTAGGTAGTGATCAGATGTTTCATCAAGAAAATATTAGTGATATTTTAAATTTTCATTTACAACTTAAGTAGCTGCAATACTCTAATCCTGCTATAAGCATGTCTTAAATTCACTAATGACATCTTAAAACTTGGTGTCAAATTACATTTAGGTACTGGGGTTTTGGGGAGGGAAAATGTGTATATTTTTATTAAAAGTATATTGATGTAGTGTTTGTGGCCAAGTAAAGGCTGTAAAAAACACTGGTGATTTTATCCTGTTCTACTATACCAAATCCAGCAATGACACAGCTATTATACTATGAAGTTTTCCCCTTATTTTGAAAATGCGTCATGCCCCTCTCTCTCTCTGTGGGATAATCAGGTGTTATGGCTTCTGCATTTGTTGGTATTCCTATAATTTTGGGAGTGTCCTCCCACTTTGAATGCCTTCTAGCAGTGTGTGTCCAGTGGAAGAAGAAAATACAATTATTAGTGATTCTTGAAGTCTTTGTTGCATTTTCCTTAAAGCTTGTACCATCTGGGATTGTGGGACCAAGGAAAAAGAGCAATGAATTAAAATCGGGTTGGGGGGGAATGCAATTTTTAGTCCCCGTGATTCTGCTGAAAAAGCTCTGAAACTCTAATGCTTCAAAATGCAGGGGGCAAAAAAATCCACAACTCAAAAAAAGCCCCAAACTACTTGTGATTTAAACCAGTCTCATTATTTGAGTCTGTGTGCAACTCGTGCTTGTTAAGTGCTTCAGATTACTGTTTCTGAGATTTTCTAGGTTGTATTTTTCGTTTGTATTTATGCTATGAATTACTTTATAGCTTGTTGGGGTTTTTGGAGGTGGGAGGTTGTGTTGTTTACATTTGTGGATTGATTGCGAACAGCTTCCCAGAGAATATTCAATATCTGAAATTTCAGCTGGGTTGATTAGCTGTGAATGCTCACATATGTTGTGTGGCTTTGTTCCAGTTCCTGGATTCAATGAGCATAACAACTGTGGCAGTCTGGATTTTGAGAAGTACTGATGGTATCTGGAAGACATCAGTTTTCTCCATTTTGCCCATTGGCAAAGACAGAGAGAGGGATAGGTCCCATTCAGGGATCTCAATGGAACATAAGGACTCTAATGCCACTTCCCTCTACTTTCCCAGGTAGCTGTATACGCTCTCCCAAATACAGGTTCCTTTATGACCTTGAGCAGCAAAAAGGATTGGGGCTGCCACTCGCTGCTTTTTTCCAAGGCTTACTCAGCTGTCAAAGGTGAAGCTCCAAGACTGAATTTAAGCAGAGACAACAGTGGGATGTAGTGGAACTAAGGAGAAATGCTGTAATGAACACAGATTTCTGCAGAGAAAAATTATACTTCAAGCCCTTTAAGCACATGTTATTCTTTGAACGTAAAGGGCTGTGTTTGTTAATTTTCTTTCTTTGGCATGATTGGCAGCCTATCTGTTGAGACAAGAGAGGTTTGGTGGGTCAGAAGAGTAGGCAAGCACATCTGTCCAGCATATGGAAGTCTGAATGTTGCAGCACACAGCCTGGGACAGGCACTGCTCTCTTAACGTCCCAGAAAGCCAAAAATCAGTGCCATTCCTTCAGTCCAAAGGAAGAGATATTTGGCCTAAATGGGTGGGACCTAACAACTGTAATCAGACTTTTTGTGGATGTATTTCCTTTTCTGGAGCTTACAAGCGCAAGTGTTGATAAAGGGTCTAAATGGTAAGTAAGCATGTTCTAAGAGAGGGCAACCTAGAGCTTCATATTAGAATCAGCAATGTTCGCCTTATTTCAGTGCAGAGCTAGTTGCATTTTCTTTTGTTCTTTCAACAGGTTAGTAATTACTGTTGCAGTAATTAGGCTTGATGGAGAGTATATAAGACAATAAATGGTTATTCTGTGCAGTAGTGGGGGATATTTGGTGCCAAGCTTATTATTTTCAGTCAAAGCTAATTATCTCTATTATAATACATGACTCTCTTCCTTGAATTATGAGTGGGAAACTGCTGAATAGATTTTATTTTTTTTTTCAAAGTGCCCTGAACCATGGAGAGAAATGAAAATTAAAAACAATGAAAAGCTTGTTAGACAATGAGACGACTCATCTATAAAGCTATTTCTGATTTTTTTTTTCCCTTCTCTCTCATCTGCAGTTATATAAATATCAAATGCTTATCAGGAAATAAATTGTTGCATTACACGTGGTATGGGTATAGAAGTTTAGTTCAGACATCAGAGGAACCACTGTGGTTTCAGTGGATGGCGAGCAGAGAGCTGCACGGCCAGCTCCCAGTCGGGAGCGCTGGCGCTGGCTGAGGGGGAGCCGTGAGGCTGCCCCTGGAGCCCGCTGCACTGCCCTCAGCCCGGCCGGCCTCCGTGAGCAAGGGATTTGCAGATGTTCCTATCAAGCGCCTTTGAAAAAGACTGGCTGCCCAGAACTGGCATCTGTTTTGCTTGTGTTTAGGACCTGTCCTGGAAATCTGAGCAGGGAAGCAATGTCAGAAGGGATTATACCCTCTGGCTGGCTTACCTCGGGTGATAAGGCCGGCAGAGAGCGTGACTTTGACTGGTAGGGTTTGTCTGCTCGGCAGATGCTACCCTGTCATTGATTAATAATGCAGCCGTCCCTGCTCCCCTTACATCATGGTTTCAATTTGTAGCAGTGACAAGGCTGATCGCCTTTCCAGTCTTAGCCGGCTTACAACATACCCCGGCTCTGCTCTGCCCCACACATCTGAATCATGCTGTAACTTGACCCCCTGACTGGTGAAACCCGTAGTAGAGCTGCAGCTCTCTGCCAGCGCCGGCGGCCGCAGCTCAGCCGGCTCCCTGCGCCCCTGCTCCCAGCCCTTCCGACCGCGTGCCCGAATTGCCTTCCCGTGGGAACTGGGGAGCGAGGCTGGGTGGGAGGAGGTGATACACAACCACGCTTTGTCTGAATGCACTGACAGCCACCGATAGCCTGGACAGCTGGACCCAAGAGCTGGGAAGCGCTTGTGGGTTCTGTGTTCGCAGTCATTGGAATACCCTCGTCAGGCTCTGTCGGGTGATTGATGGGGCAGTGGGAAAGGCAGCTGGTTGCTGTTGCTGGTTGCTGTTGAATGTAAATACTCCTGCGTTAAGAGGGCATGGGGCAGGAAAGTGTGTGTGTGTGCAGAGTTCTGCCATTTCCTGCTTTTCACACAGACTTTTCCTAATTTTAAAAATTTTGGTTTTAACTGAATTCTCTACAGAAGAGAATCAGTAAAGCTTTCCTGCAAATTTACAAGGAAGGCAGCTTTCCTTAGCGATTCTGTAGCGTGCTTTTGCATGTGCTACACAACAGATGTTTGAGGCTGATCGGTGTCATGTGTTGCATTTTGTGGTACTTTAATACGTGCTTTTGAGAGACAAGCAGTACAAAGAGGAACTGAAACTCTAAGATGGATATAATTTTCACAGTGCTGTCTTTGGTTACTCCAGTAAAACCACATCAAACTATCACTGTGCTGCTCATCTGCAATCTTGGCTAAAAGCTGCTTGACTCTTGTCAGAAATTTCATCCCTTACCTGCACACTAATTTTTCCAGCAGTCCCTTGCACCACACAAAAGCTCTAGTTATTGACTTCATAGATTTTCGTAGTTCTGATAAAACTGCAAATCAGACTTTCTCAGTTTTCTTTGGTAGTTCCATTATTAAACAGAGGTGATGTCAATGGACTGCTGTTTGATGATGCAGGTTTTATTTATTTAAATTTATGCTGCAATACAAATTGTCTTTCTCAAATTAAACATGATCTTTTGACATCTCTGCAGTGAACTTATGCAGAAGATTACTGTGTCTGATGTTCATCATTGTGCTATCCCAAATCCTAGTTCAGGTCAGTGATAGCATTTTGAGAGCTGCCTTTTAGGAGTGGCTAAGCTGAACCTTAGCAAAGATACCTTCCTAATTCGCTTTCTTGGTGTCACTGAATGTCCAGTTTGATGAAAATGAAAGGTGCTTACCACCAAACTGTTTATAGATCCTATAAGGTTGTAGCCATACATTCAATAGGAGTGGCAGAGAATTAAAAAAGAATAATAAAAGCAGATGCTATTCAAAAGTGGTGTTTCAGATTTTTTCATAATGTCCCTATCAATTAAGGTAGTCAGTGGGTGAGGAAGAATTCACATGTATTAGCACTGAATAATGGTTATTTACATGAAAGAGGGTTTTAAGATAGAGCCTTCGAGTGGCTAAAGGCTAATAGAAGCTGTGTAAGAGCTACTAAGAAAGCATTAGTATGTAAAGTTAAGACAACACAGTCAGCTGTACTTTAAGTTGCATCTAAATGGGGATATAAAATATTTATGTGAGATGCAGGAGAAGCGTAAGGCTCTTGACTTTCACAAGGCAAATATATCTATAGCAAAACAGATGAAAATAGAGACAGTTTTCACATAATCAAATGTGGAGCTCTCAGTCCTTCATTCCTTGGCCTGAGAATCTAAAATTTAGTAGCTAACAAGTAAATATTGTAAAACATAGTATTAGCTGATTAGATCTGGCAAGAAACAAAACTCCAGACTAGGAACCTGCAGTACCAGAGAAGAAGAAAATCCATTAAACATACACAACAGTAACTCATAATGATAATCTTGTAGAGATCTGTCTGCAAACTGTAACTCAGAAAGCCAAACTAACCCATTTATGGCTTCCAACATCTCAACAGAATACCCTTAGATGCTATTAGCCTATTTTTGTTTTATGTCTCTTTTGTAGTGGCAACTTAACTGTTTTAAAGTGTCTCTCTGTGGGAATTGATGGGTTTTATTATGTATGTTTTTGTACTATAAGAAAGAGGATGATCGATTTTGTTTATGCTTATGCTGGTTGTTGTTGTTTGGCTGTGAGACAAGGTTGCTATCAACAGAAGGGATGAAGCATGAGGTAATGACTACAGCTTAAATGAGAACACTTGTCATACCTGCTTTTTTGCTTGGACTGATCATCAGGTATCAGGGCATAGTCAAATGCCATGTGTGTTTTCTTTCATGTTTACAAACTGGCAAGCTTAATGGCATTAATGATATTTCTTAACAGTTTCCTTTGCCCTTGAAATCCAAGCTACTAGTATTGTGCTAAACTATTTAGGACCTACTGAGAGTCAGTGGAACAGTTTATATGTCCAGTTTGCTTACGTATTCCCTGACCTGATTCTCCTCTGCTAAGGGTATATTCCCCTTGTTCAAGCCTTTCTCCATAGTCTCTAGGACCTGGGATTCCTGAAGGCCAGTCCTGCTATGAGATGAAGGCAGTGTTCGGTACTTCGGCCTTCTCCATATCCTTTGTCACCAGGTCCCCAGTCTTGCTGAATAATAGGCTCACGTTTTCCCCAGCCTACCTTCTGTCTCACATGCACTTACAGAAGCCCTTCTTGTTGTCTTTGATATCCTTCACCAGATGCAATTACATTTGGGTTTTGGTGTAACTAACTTTGTCCCTGGTACTCAGACAATGTCTTCATATTCCTCCCAGGTTGTCTTCCACCCTCTGTATACTTCGTTTTTGTGTTTGAGTTTGTCTAGGACCTATTCTTTCATCCATGCAGGCCTCCTGACATTTTTTGAAATTGTTGGGATGGACCTCTTTTGTTCTTGGAGGAGATGATCCTTTAATATTATACAGCTTTCTTAGGCCTCTCTTCCCTCCAGTGCATTGTCTCATGGGACTCTTCCGAGCAGATCTTCGAAGAGACCAGAGTCTGCTCTCCTGAAGTATCCAGTGTTTTGAGCTTGATTTTCACCCCCCACTCTGCCCTCAGGATCCTGAACTCCCTCATCTCATATTCTCTTCAGCCAAGGCTGACCTTGATCTTTACATTCCCGATGAATCTCTCCTTGTTGATGGGCATGAGGTCCAGCAGAACATTTCTCCTCATTGTTTCTTGTCATTCATGCTCTCTAGAAATGTCCTGGATTGCTTATTGTCCTGCTGTGTTGTCCCTCCAGCAGATATTGGGGTGGTATAAGTCCCTCAGGAAGTCCAGGCCTGCAAATGTGATGATAAAGTTGCTTAAATTGTTAGGGCAATCCAGCAACGGAATGGAAAGAACCATACTGATGATAGAGAATATTTATGTTAGTGCAGAACCGTGGAAATACATTCTGTCTTGCAACTGCCCTGCCAGCTGAAAAGGTTACTACAAATATCCCTCTCCATACTGGAGACTTATTGCTCACACTAGAGGTTACTGTCCCCTCTGACCTGTGGCTCAGTATCATGGGGACCCCTTAAACCTGGTCACATCAGAAAAAAGCCTGAGTGAACAAAGACTAAATATTTAAACATTTTCAGCCAACTTCACTCATTTTGCCTGAAGCACACTTGCTCCCTAGCAGGTCAGCTTGCTGTAACCTCTGGCAAGGGTGAGAGGCAGCTGGGAAGATCATCATCTTCAGCTGGCATAGCTAGGTCTGTAAAAAGACTTCTATCTTTGTCTTTTCTCCACTCCAGACATACTCTGCATATGACTAATTTGTTTTTGAAAAGAAACCCACAGAGCACTTACCCAAAGAATTCTGCTGCCACAGCATTCCTGCTGCGAGGAAGACTGAGCTATGGTCTTGTCTTGGTCTGGGAGGTGAGAAATCTGATGGTGTTTGCAGTTATTGGTCTAACCTGGAGCGGAATGGCCAATCAAGAATTATACCAAGAATGAGAGAAATGCTGCTCAGAAATGAGACCTTCAACATTTACTTACACCCTTGAACCTGCCTGAGTGTTGAGCAGTGGAATCATGAGGAAGACACACCGTTTCAAGAAGACAGAAAATAAAAAAGAGAGAGGAAATACTGAATAAACTGGAGTCTGTCAAATGCAAACATGAGAAGACAAATGCTTTTTGAAAGGGTCTTAAACTTCTGCTCTTTCCTTTGACTGACAGGAAGTGCCACCATGACCTAAAAACTTTATTTCTTGAAATAAAGTTTTACCATGTGGACCAGAAGTGCTAGTTTCTTCTTCTAACTTCTTGGCTAGCTGCAGTTTCCTGGGTTTTGCCTAAAGTTCTTATCATTTGTATAAATTTTAATTTAGGAAAGAGTTGGACTCTATTGGTGAGACCACATCACAAGAAGGATTGATAAAAACAGACTCAACTACAGGAGAACTCCTCATGTTAAGGCAACACCTGGTACTGCTACACCAATGGCTGGATGGACAGGGACTTCCTGAGGAGTCTGCAAAATCTGGTGTAAAGAGCTAAACTTCTCTGGCAGAGATCCTTGACAAATTGCCGGAGATGAGAAGAGAACCACCCAGGTATGTTCACGCTCTGCACTCCAGGCAACTGAGTACAGGACTCTCGCTTGCAAAATGAACTGTTGAAGAGGAAAAAAATCCTTCAGCTTCCAATATCTGTGACAAACAAGGCACATTCTGACATCCTAGCAGCCATATTCCCCCCTCTTTGCTCTTCTGCTTCACCTTTTGTGGATTGGGAATGCCACAGGCCCGAAGTTCACTTTCAGTTCCCATTGTGCTCCCACCACTGTCACCCCTACATCTTTCAAGGCTGAATGTTTTTTCAAGGTTTCCTGAAATCTTGTATTGTAACTCAGACAATGGTATGCTTTTTTTCATAATCCAACTTTGCATAAGTTTCATAAGCAACTGGTTCTTAATTCTACACTGTAGGTCAAACATGCAGAATGGTAACAGCAGGTGAGGAGGTGCCTTAGCACACCCATTAGATGCAGAAATCAGATTATTTCAGAGTTGGAAGTTGCTTTCTAATAGATTCATATGGTAGTACTAATGATGGATGTTGTTGCAGTTATTAAATACACATTCTGTAATAATGGAAAATAAGCATAAGCGGGGTGTCATGTGAACCCAAGAGCCAATGTCGTTACAAGACTGAGGAATAAAGGGAGAAGCAATAAGTATTAAGAGCTTGTAGTAAGCAACTGAGTTGTGCCTTTCTGGATGTGTTGGAGATTTTCCACAGATATTTCCTATGGAAAGAATTTATGAATCAAAGCATAAGAGTTGTCCAGGGAAGATTGGTCCCACATGGATACTGTTGCTGTTTTAACTCATCCAAATCTTCAAAACTATTCACTATGAACAGATTGTATTCATAAGTACAGGAAGCATTTGCATTTAGCATAGCTAAATTAGTTAAAGCAGAAATGAACACACTCCATGTAATGTTTAACCAGAAAATAGAACAGTTGTATGGTCAAAGTGAGACATTTAGAGGGGGAAGATGGAGCAAGCCAAATTTTGCTCCTGGCTGGGGTTATCACAGGATTGCAGCAGCATTGTTCATAGCAAAACATGACTGGATTAATTTGCTTTCTACTTGCATTGGCATTCCTGCCAGTTATTATTTCCTACTTAGGCAGAAGGGGAGCTGAAACCTCCATTTTTAGCATCATGGAAAATGGCTAAGACTATTTACTCTGAAGGGACCTATCTAGTATATATTTGAGGAAGGAGATACACCATTTATCATATTTTATTTTAAATAACGCTACCTGGGTAGCATTCCGTATCATCAGTACATTTCCCTTCTGTCTTTCTCTTCAAAAACTCCAAAGCAATACCATTCTTAGAACAACTTTCGACTCAAGACTGTGAGGTTACGAATCACCTCGACTCTTGTAGAAGTAAGCAGGGTTAGAAAGGTTTGTGGATACCTTTGCATTCTCAGACAGTTAGCAATTCACACCACTGAAACTTCAGATTTTAAAAAAAAGGATCTGGAGTTCTCTTTTAATTATCTTTCCTGGGATAAAAATTTTGCAAGCAGCTTATCTGTATTAGAAAGGTTGTACATCTTTATTAGATAACACACCTACACTTGCAAGAAGATTAAGGATGGGCAAAAATATTACCAAAGTTTCATAATGCTTATGCAAATATTTTTCATCCAGAAATACCCTGCGTACTAGGATCCCTATTGCTTCCCAGCTTAATCCTGGACAGACTCAGTAAAGCACATCATATTTATGACCAAACCTTTGGAAATGCAAATACACCTCAGGTTAGAATTTTAGAAGTTAAAGTGAACTTGTTTAGTTTGTTTGAACCAGTATCCCCATCATTACTGTTTGTTGTCAAGTGATGTAGAGAATTGCGCTGAAAGTTTCAAGGGTAAAGTCTTCCTGGGGTAGAAGCAAATGTGGTTCTCTGATGCTGTTCAGCTCTGGTGGGTGTGTCAGTCACATTTTTAATACACCATTTGTCCAACATTGGGCATTTTCACTCAGGACTGAATATGCCACAGGTTTTAACTGGCCAGGTCATCCTGAACCCTCTGGAGATATATGGATCTAAGCATATGCTAATGTCACATTAGGAGGAGTCAGGGGAGTATGTCCCTGCCCTGGTTCCTCTCTTCCTACAGTCCCTCTTGCACTTTGATTTTCATCCCCACCATGTGAGCTAGAAGAGAGGGGCAGTGCCCAGTTTCCCTTGATCTGGAAAACAAGGTGAGTGGGACTGAAAAGAGCACTGCAGCGTGTGCTCCCACAGTCCAGCACCTTGTGTTCAGTGTGGCTTTTCACAGTGAGGTTCTTGCATGCTGATGCGGTGTCATGAAGTGTTTACTGCTGTTGCAATATGTTCTCTAAGACATGGGATGCTGGGTTTCTCACTCCAGCATCTCTCCAAGAGGAAAAAGTGAAAGCCTGATAGGGCAGTATTCAATTATTCTCACTGCACAAGGTACAAGCAAAACATCTACCATTAATCGTGGATGTTTTAAAACCATAAACTCATTGTCCGTATTCTTTAACAGTTGGGGAAGAAAGTTGATCTTTCCTGAAAATATTGAAGCAGATGGGAGCGGTGTGAATGCCAGAATAACCCTACAAATTCTACTAACATGAAACCTTTTGGACAGTTCAGAACATCTGGAGTGAATATGGGAGAGGGAAATGAAAAATTTCTTGAATGTACTTTAAGGCTGAAATAGAATTACAGTGGCACAGACATTCAGAAACTGAATGAAATACACACATGGATATGGCAGAAGGCTTAAAAGGAAGTCAGCCTGCTAGAAGCAGAACTATTTTTAGTCTCCTAATGAAGAAAGCAGCTGTATTTGAGAAAGCCACTCACTCACTGCTTGGAAAATCAGCTGGAACTCTTTCTGGGTCCTGGTGTTCTGGTTGTGAGAGGAAAATCTTATGTGTGAGCTCTTTCAGCCCTGGAGAACCTTAAATGGCAGTCATCTTGGCTTTTGAAGCACAGTTGGGAGCTTCTTGGGAACAGATTCACAGACTTCTGTCGGAGCCCATGGTCACTTTGTGGTGTTCAACCATTCTTGGAATGAGTGTTTCTTCAGGATACAGCAAGGATCTGGCAAAGTCCTCTGAGATGTGCACTGAATATAACATTGAATTCCGCCTTTTTTAAAAAAATTCTGTGCTGTGCAGCTTGTTATACAATATTTATTTCCACTCTTAATTTCCCCAAAGCTTTGCTGGGGTGCAGCAGGCTGTCCAGTTCATTGTAAAAGCCCTGTTTTCTTGTCTGTGTAGTGCTTGCGTTAGGTATGGGAATGGAAGAGACCCACTTCATTTTACTGCTCTAGTGAAACTTGAATTGTGAAAAATTGTGTCTCTGATCTTAATGTACTATCTTCTTTTTATAGAATAAGCCCTTTTGTAAGGTTTCTTTGGTATAAAAGAGAGAGATGTCTTTTTCTGTCATATTGCTGAATTAAACAATCAAACTGAGTTATGTGTGTCCTGGCTGCAACAAGAATGGACAATAGTTATCACTATGTCAAAACCATCGAATGTGCTTGCTGGAAGTAAAAGAGACAGCTTGATTTTTCCGCTGGCTTGAGGAACTATTTGTAAACTAGTTAAAGTAGATGCATCATAAAAGGATGAATTGAGAGAAAAGGGATTTTAGCTTCAAGCCAGTGTCGGGGAAGCCTGACCACAGCCATCTGCCTGAGATGGCCTGGCCTTTTTCAATGAGAGGATGAGATTAGTGAGGAGGGCAGCTTGGGTTTGGAAACCTACTTCTGCAAATGATCAATCCATTTCAGTCAATGGTCACCTGCCCATCCCCACATCAGGAATTGAACAAGATCTTAAAGGTAGGAGGAAGGCAGTGTATGGAAGAAGAAATGCCATGGAGATGGAGCTGGGACCTGGGCTTCATGAGCATCCCAGCCCCTGGGCAGGTTTGCCAGGCTTCTTCAGTCACTTTCACCTCCCAGCCTTGCATTTGGTCTCTTTAGAAATAAGATTTTTCTTGTCTGTCATGTGCTTTAATACATTAAGTGTCTTATACAGTGGGGAACCATCTTGTATGTACTTGAATCCTCAGAAATTGGAAGGAGAGAAGGGGTTGTATGCACCTGATCTTCTTTTATAGTAAGAAGATATAATAGTAAGAAAATACACTATGACCTGGGGAAGAAGTTGATGCTCTCAGCCTCTTCCCATTTGCTTATCACCTGCCACGTGTTTGCAGAAGACTATCCCTCTTTGATTTCCTGGCACAGTTTCTTGTCCCTAAATTTGTTTCTGCTTGAGCAATATAGTTTTAAAAAATAACCTCAAAGTATTGAAAAGCAGGAAGATCATCAACTGAATTGCATAAGGGGCAATTACATGAGTATTTATTCTGGCATCAGTCAGGCAGCTTGGGGACAGTGACCAGCAGCTAGAGAGGGAGCTGAAGCCTCCTTGCCCAACTCAAGGGCAGTCAGTGCAGGTCTGACCACAGCCTTTGCGTTCTGACACGAATACCTGAAGTTCCAAGATGGTTTCAGTAGAGCCTGTTTTGCATAAACCATTTCTATTTTCCCATTACTCATATGTCCCTTTGTTAATAACATAAAGTAAATAATTCTGTGCTGGATTTGGCATTCATTTAAACAGGTGTAGCACTAAAGGAGTCGTAATTGGTTTCGGTGTTCCCAGCCTTCTCTCCGGCTGCAGTTTCCAAAGGAGTTTACTTGTTTTTGCTTTTGAAGGTTCATTATTACCATAATTCACTCATCAGTCTGCTGCTTTTCATGTTAATTCACTTTTATAACTTAGTAGGAGGCAAGATGAAATGTTTTAGGCTGCATCCTAAGGTTATTCTTTGAGTGGCTGGTGTTTTAAATGGTTGGGATGGGCATTGGCAAGAAAAGGTTTGTGATATTTACAGTCTTCAGGAATCTGTGTAAAAGTAAAAAAAATGCTTATCCTGATTCTGTATAAATACCACATCCAAAGCACACCTGTCTTCTGACATGTGGGCCAGCTAATTGGTTTTTGATCTATTTTTACTGTTCTTAGCTGAAAGGCAGTTTTTTTGTTAAATTTCACAGAAAGCTCTAGAGCTGTTTTAGGGGTTTGTTGCTGTAAAAAATAGCCATGGTTCTGTTTTTTTAAAAATAATTCTCAAGGAATAATTACGATTGAGAATGCTCCTTAGAAAAAAAACAGAAGCATGTACATTTTTCATAGCTACACATCTCTAAAATGTCTTTGTGGGTTTCTTCACATATTCAGGAAACTTTTAAAAATAAAAAGGAGCAAATCTATCTCTGAGCTTGGCAACAGCTGAAGTTTATATTTCACAAGTATCTGAAAATGGGTTCCTCCCGATTTGCAGACACAGATGCCAAAGTTTTAAACTGACAGTGCAAAGTTTATATTGCAAGCTTTGTAAAGGCACAAAGCAGCATTTTTCTGCTCTGTGCCAGTCCTGCACTTATGCATGGCTGGGATGAGGCCTTGTTGGACAGTTATTATTATTATTATTACTGTTTATTAATTCCTAGCTTTGCAGTCATGCATAACAGCAAGTCGGCATTGTTGAATCGGGAACTGTAGACATGAAAATGGCAAAAAGATTGCCCCTGCTGCTAAACTTTTGGCAGTATTTTGTATTCCATTCTTGTCTGTGTTAAAACACAGAATGTAGTGAATGGGCCAAACCCTGAAATCCTTATTTGGTTATTATGAAAAGAGAGAGAAAAGGCTGTGATTCATTAGGAGAGAGATGAATAAGAGACTGCAGAGAAGGTCTGTGCAAAGTAGCCCAGAAGCTTCATTTCCCTTGTGTTATAACCCAGCAACACAAGGGTTGTCTGAGCCCAGCAAATGGTGGCTCTATCAGAAGTAATGCTTTAAATAGTCCTCATGCTGGGGCAAACAGAGGAGTGATGTAAGGGGATGCCTGCTCCTTATGTGATATGTCTAAGCATGTGTGTGCAGGGTCAGTTGGAGAAGCTGGGTAAATGCATGGCCCTGCAAAGAGGTCTCGGGTGGAAATCATTGCATGGGATGCTCCTGAAACCAACTACTTCAAAAGATTAATTCAAGAGTTTTTTAAATTTTTTTTCTTTTTTTGTTACTGGATGCACAAAATACCTGGGGTTACCTATTATCTCAAACAAAAGGGGTACTGGAGAGGGAGCAAAACCTGTTGTTCCAGCAGCAGAGCAGTTTCTAAGTGGCAGGTCACTAATCCTGCTTCAGTATATTGCTGGGAGCAACAGGAGTTACAGATGTTTGATTGCATCATCACAGTATAGTCTCTGATGATGGTGGTTTGGGTTGTTGTAATCCCACTGAAATTATACTTTGGCTTCAGTGCTTTGGCCTGCCTGAGCATGACTGATCGTTATCTGCTCTTCAAGATTAGCTGAAAGTGCCTAGCTAAACGCTCTGAACTTTGTGGCAGAAGAGGATGAATTTGGGGGGCCAGGTCTGTGAAAATGTTGCACAAAAAAGGCTGCTGTGTTTACTCCCTTGTGCTCCCCAGCATACGTGGAAAAAGGAGAGCAGTGCAGAGCTCTGCCTGTCTGCTTGGGACACGTTCAGCTACTTAACTCATGGCACAGGCCACTACAACCATGGTAGTCTGCATTTCAGCAAAGGCCAGAGGGTGTTGTAAATAATACTGGGATGTGAGGTTTTGTTCCTTTCTCCCCACTTTTTGCGTCAGATGCCGAATGAATCCCACATGCAGGCTTGTGAGAGGGGTGGCTCAGCTGCTCTGCCTCATGCTCCCCAGCCGTCCCTGATCTTGTGTCCCAGAGAATCTCAAAGATAATTTTAGTAAAAGGCTGTTCTGGGTGCCCTTTGGCTCATCTGTTTACAAAGTCACAAAGTCTCTTCTCATTATTTTTCAGGGATCAGAGGGGACAAAAGTTTAAATATTAGCTCAGTTATTTAAACCCTGTGGCAATGCCAGTCTGCTTGGCACACAGTGTTGAATCTAGTGATAAGATATTCAGTCGACTGATGACCCTCGCAGCGTTTTAAGAAATATGCTGATTAATTCTCTGTGAGGGATAGGAGGGACAAAGCGCCTTCTATGTTTTATGACAATTGCTAATCAAAAAATCTGCCAAAAACCTGTGCTTAGAGATCTATGCTGTTGCCCTCCAGCAAACCCTGATTTCCCAGTCTTCTAGAGTATTCCTAGATAAGCAGCACTGCAGATGAATAACAAAATAAAAGAAGAGTTCTCCAATAAAAGCTTTGTGCCTCAAAATATTTTCTGGTATATAATTACATTTTTGTCCACTAGATGGCTTTTCTCTCCCTGCCTGCAACTTGATAGAGCAATTGGAATTAACCAAATGTAACCCATCTAAAATGGTATTACTTACAGCTGAATTCAGATATTTGTAGCACTTTGGTCAAAATTTTCTATTTACATAGAGCATGCAGGGCATGTATATCCTGTGATGTAAATTCTCCTACATGGAACAAATCTTCTGTTGGCACAGAGAAAAATGCAAGTTAAGATGTTTTAGCAAATTGTTTGCCAACAAACACTGTTTGCTTATTATATGAAATGATTAAAGACCACGAGGCCCATCCTGTAGTTATTAAGTCTCTAGCAGTGACACTGAAAAAATAATGTAAAATCTTCCAGACCTTGTTTTGGTTTGACTGGGGGTTTTTAGGAGTCAGAAACAGAGGAGTTCCTCCCCTTACCCACCCAGTCTGTAGTATAATATTAATTAAGGATGTTTGGAAGCAAATTTAGGTTCTGCAATCATTATAATTAAGTAGGACAGATGGACAGAACTCTGCATTATGTGGCTTAAGCCAAATCAAATGGCTTGCCAAAAAAAAATTGTGCTATTTACATTGAGAAAAGTCTCAGTTTTAGTGATGGTGTGAGTTCCTCTGACCACTGATGAGATATTAGCCTTTCCTGTTGACTTTACCACATGGATGAGATAGTGGTCAAGAGAAGAGTATCCTGAATTAGTAAAATATGTGGTATTCAGGTTATGATAACAAAAAATATAATAACACATCCCAACAAGCATTTTATTATTATTTTATATTTGCTCTCTTAAAAAACGTAACACGGTAAAATTAAAAGTAATCACCAGGCTGATGTTCACCATTTCATTGACGAAAATAAGAGAGAAGGTACAATTTTATATTAAAAAATTGTTCTCAAGAAACAACAAGTCTGATGTGGGTAAACACGCTAGATGACAATGAGTGAACCAGCACCTGGGATTTGGGGGATTTCTGCAAGGAAGTTATTGCAGGAGCCTGCTTGGAGATGCAGTTCTTCCTTTATAGCTAGTAAGTATTTGTTCAGTGGGAAACTCTCATTTTTAGCTGTTGAACCAGAGCAGCTCTTTTTTTTCCCCGTCAACTTCCTGACAGTCACGGGAGGGAAAAAGAAGTAATGTTCTCATTTCAGCATCCCTCGCCCTCCTCCTTGCTTCTCTGGAAGATGAAGCAAGCAAGCTATTTCTGTTACTCATCTTTTCCTTCAGCATCCTTCCTTCAGGATGTTTCTCTCTTGTGAATCATTCCAGTGCCCATTCCTGTCCCCAAGTCTAGCTTTTTAAAGCTTCAGTTTAGGGGATTGTTGGGTTTTCCTTGCACAGCATGGAGAATAGGATGGGATGTTGGTAATCTCCATCAATAGATGCTGGTTGGTGGCACTGGGATGGAGAAGCAGAACAACCACTGAAGTTATTTCTCTGTGATTTGGGAAGCCAGTGTTGCTACAGTTTGCACTCAGTTTAAGCTTGGAAAGGCAGTTTTTGCTGCCATGAAGTCTGTTTTTTATTTCTCTTTTTCTTAACAAAAGCTTAGATTCTGTGAGAATCCATGACTGAGAACAGTGTACATACTTGCCAGGGAAATCTTGCAACTGCAAAGCATATGAGTGGATTTTTAAGCCCCATTTGACTAATACCAGAAGGATTAGTGTGCTATTTTATTTGATGCCAACACAAGAAAAATGTCATGTGCTTTAAACTGAAGGGTTACATTTACTTGGGTGGTGCTAAGCAGAGGTGATGCAAGTCACTGTTAAAAGCCCTGGTATGCTTATGGCCCTGGGTCATGGAGATCTTCAGGCTGAGCCAGCTATTGTGCTACCTGTCATGAATGAAGGAGGTGGAGGAGCAGCTCTTTCGGCTCACATTGTGAGTGCAGGAAGTGTGAAGCACTTGCTAATCCAGTGGCGGTCAGCTAAGCACTTTGGTCAGAAACCGTCGGGGTAACACACAAGCTTAGATCTTTGAGCCTCTAAGCTACCTTCTGATTTCAGTTACAGCACCATAAACGCATTGACTTCCCTAGCATTCCTACACCAGGCTTATTCCAGTGCTCCCAACAGCAGAGTTGAGGCAACGCAAGGGAGGAGAAAGAGTTGAACAGAACAAAACTGTACTCTGCGACTTTGACTATGCACACTTTCAACCATTCATCTTAGAAGAGGATGTTCTTTCTGGCCACCAAGAATGGTGAGGCCACAGTGAAGCCTCAGTAGCACTTCTGCAGGCTCATCAATGCTGACGTGGAAACCCTTCTCTAGTGTGCGAGTATGTGCATGCTACTGAATATGCAATAGTAACAATCCCACTTTTTAGCTCCACCCTACTCCAGTCTAGCTGTTTGCTGATCATAGCCAGAAGAGACCATGTGAAATCCTTCAAGCCTAACTAGAGCATTTCAGAAACCGTATTAAAAATAATTAAACAGTAGAAATGCTTTAGCTCAGTTAAAAAATTGTCTGGGAGGTGATGTGTGGGGTTCCTGTCCCTGACACAGTGGGTACCTGGAATGCTGTGAGGCCACAGCTTTTGCCAAGTGCAAAGGTAACTGGGAAGAGCCAGGTCATGCTAGTCTTCAAACTTACTGCAGCAGCAGATCCGAAAGGCAATAAAAAATAGCTCAGTCTTACCTGTGCTGATCTTAGGGAACTTGGGATAAGGAAGCAAAGGTTGACTGAAGTCACCTTTAATCCATCTTCAGTCTTAGCACTGGCTGAAGATCTCCTTTAACCAGCGCCAGTTCATTAGAGTTCCGCAGCACTTGTTCCAAAAAAATCCCCAACCTGGTCACAGCAAGTGCGCAGCTGGAGGCAGGCAGGTCCTGTGCAAACCACCTGTGTTAGCACACAGTTCTTCTGTGCCACTGTGCACCTCTGTAAAGACCATGCTGAGGTCCTTTCAGCTTCTTCACTGGGCCCTTGAGCTCTGCTAGCTTTGTGCATTCCTCTCTCCATGTCAAAGAAAAATGGTTTTTACCGCCAAGGAAATCTGTAAAAGAGATACTACTAACTCAAATACCTCCACTCTGTGAAGGAAATGTAAATTTGGTTCCTTCTGTGCATCTGAAATGCTGCTGCCAAACCTGTGCTATGAAGGGTGAGGGAAAACATAGAAAGCTAATAAAAAATAATTGGTGACACCAGAGCAAGAAGATGTGCATGTCACAGATAAAAAATTTGGCTCTGCACTGAACATAAAAGGGTTTGCCAAAGTTTTTGTCTGTCTTTTCAATTCAGGCAAAGGTTTATGTTGAAAGTAGCCATCCAGGTTTTATCTCAGGTTGGCCCGAACATGAAATGACTCTGCTGACCTGTCCAAGCACAGGAGCTTGGCCAGGCCTCAGGACTGATTTTTCTCTGAGTAACCCCAGAGACTACTCCCCTCTTGACACAAAGATTTCAGATACACAGGACTTGCTGTGGCTGCTCTGCAGTATTGGATCAGCTTCATCAACACAGTATCACCTTGCTGTTGTTTCCTTTTAAACCTGCAGAAAGATTACAGCGTTTGTTCTCTGGGTTTTATGTGATCTGGTTTTGCTTACACCCTAATGATCAACCATGAAAAAACTGAGTGACATATACTTGTTATGAATTAGTGTATGCTGTTAGTTAAGCTTTTGAATGTGTGTTTAATTTTCAGGTGGATGCGTAATTACTCTGTGACCTGTTTAGCACTGGAGACTCATTCCTTCCAAAGACTGCAGAAAAAAAGAGGTTACATCCAAGCTAAAATGAAAAATACAAAGGGTTTTTTTCCTGTATCACTTTAAAAAGATTTCTGAACAAATTTGTTTTCAAAGTAGTTTGCTCTCAGTCCTAAGATGACAACTGCCAGCAGCTGGCTGGGAAAAAGCACAAGTTAGTCTGAAAAGTAATAAAACTCACATGACCTGAAATTGTACAATACTGAGACCATTTGTAACCACAGCTAAAGTTATTTGTCATTCTGGAAAAAATAGTGAAGTGTCTGGGGGTTTTCTTTGTTACAATTTTTCTTAAAAGGGATTTTCTTTTCCAGAAGCAGCAGCAGAAGAGATTTTTGTTGGTTACTTTTTTTTCAAAGCTTAGTGATAACAGACAAGCAATGTGATTTTGGCAGGAAAGTATCGCATCCCGCATTAGAGAATAAATTGTTCCCTTGATGATGTACTGAGTGATAACCTTTCTTGGATTTATGGATTTTTCTGTATATTTGCATAGAAAGTCATTACAGCACCCTTTTAGCTGATAACAGTAGCACATCGTGGCATGTTTCTGCATGTCTTACAACTCCCTGGACAAGCTATTGATCAGGTAGGTCACTTCCAGTGGAGCAGACAGTCATTCTGTGCACTCTTTCTTGGTTAGGAGATAAGCCTTTTTGCTGCTCGTCAGGGTCCTGTCTCCCCTTTCTCTTTGCATAGAGTATGGTACTTTCAGAAATCTCTCGTCCTTTTTGTTTAAGATTTCTAGCCTGACACATCACAGGGAAAGCAAGAGAAGAAGGAAAAAGCACAGCTTTTTAAATGGAGGAAAGTCAGGCCTCTTACTTGCCAGATTAAAAAAAAGAGCAATGCTTGTCCAGCTCTGCTGCTTCAGTGTTGATTTCAGAGCTAAAAATGATGCGTGCCTGTTATATTGGAGTGGATTTCTCCAGAGAGCATATTTTCATTCAGATTCATGTAACTATTGACCAGGAACAAGGTTAAATTGAGCCTGTTTAAAAATTAACCCGTTAAAAAAAAAAAAAAAATTACATAACGCAGTGGCACTCTTCAGGCAATCCATTAGCTTTCTAGCATCAAGTCATCTCTTACGGTGTGCAGGCTGCATTTAAAGGCAACATGTTCCCAGCACTTCCTATGCCTGGGAAGTTCTGTGCTGTTGCTTGAAACTGGTAATTCTCTGATGGTCTTTATATTGATACAGTGTGGAAACAAGTATGCACACTCATTTCTGCATTTATTTTCCTGGACACCATTTTTCAAAAATATACCTTTAAATGTGCCCGTTCCTAATTCCATGCTCCTAAAACAGCTCAAGAAAGGGATACAGGAAAATGCAGGAAGCTATAAGTGCTTTAGGAATCCTCTCTGTCAACACAGCTACCTTCAAGGCTGTGTTTTGACTGTCAGAGCAGGAGCAGGTGACGGAAGCACGTTAGGAAGCAGTAATCCAAAGCTCGTAGTAAATTTAAATCCCCTCGTTGAGAATTAGCTGATTCCTGCTGTCAGGAAAACAGAGCTCAGTAAAGGTTAGATCTCTTCTCCTGCTGTATTTTCATTCGGGTTAATGTTTAAGCCGTGCCGGCGGCTGTGTCCAGGAGAGCAGCGGGTGCTTGTACGGCCGTAAGTGGCGAGAGGCTGGCGGTGCGGGAGCCCGCCCACAGCTGCCGGAGCGCGGCGAGCGCCTTGGCTGCCGCTGGCCCCGGTCCCGGAGCCCTGCGAGCGCTCGGCTCCCCGCTCGCACCGGCGCGCTCATTGGCCGCAGCTATCGCCCTCCTCGCAGCCGCTGCTGCTGACAGGGTATCTCTCTTCGGCTGAGATTACTGCGTATGACCTACTTTGAAAATGGTGTGAACCAAGGTTCACAAATTATCTTGGAAGGGTGCCACGAGGTTGGTGTGCAAACATGCGCGGTCTGGGAGGCTTCTGGCGGAGCAGAGCTGGCTGTCTTCGTGTCCTTCCAGATGCAGCGCGCGTTCCTTTGCCAGCCCCGGCTTCACAATCCATCTTTGTGCTCTTGAGTGCGGCATATTGATTTCCCAGGCAGGCCTGCTAGGTTAGAGAGCCTCTGGCCAATAAGTCCTCCATGCCTTTTTGCTCTCAAAACAGCTGAAGTAGTAATAAAGATGAATAAAGGGTTTCAGGCTGAGCTGTCAGCTGAAGCCTAGCAGTAGTAGTAGTAGTTGTAGTAAAAGCAGTAGTAGCGGTATCAGAATACAAGTCACAAAGGAGAGCTAAGCAGTGACATTTTATTTACACAGTTCATCTGTTTACTCTAATCCAATTGTTTATAGTATAATGTAAACTTACAATTACCAAAGCTGCTTTCCCTGCCAGATGAACAGTTTAACCTGTATGCCATTCCAAAATACTGATAGAGGAGAAAATTCTGCAGAAAGGAACAGCCTGGAGAATTGCAGTCTGAAAGCTGTACAGGTCTGGGATTTTTTTAAATTTTTTTTTTCTTCATTGTCTTCCTTATATAAGCTCTGTGCTGCAGAGGAAAGTTTCCACAGACTTAGATCATATACAGTTTCAAATCTACTTGAAAGATAAGGCTTTGTTGTTTTTTTTTTTATCCCCTCCCCAAGGCTAATATATTACATACCTACTCAGCACAGGGCTGCCTGTTATCTGATAAGATAATTAGCATCAGACATGAGAAGAAGCATATGTACTTTTAAAAGGAGCATTACTGAACGTTCACAGAGAGTTAAAGAGCACGCTTATCAGAGCTTTTCCATGCAGAAGACTTGTGCTAGTATTTGACTTTGGGTCAAGAAGTCCTTTAATAAATTAGCAATGCAAATGTGTTTTACTTTATACATGTGGAATTTAAGTGTTTGGGACAGCCACAATAGAGCACTTTGGGGCTTTTTACAGATTTAACATGGGCCAAGAGTTCTAACTCAGACTCTGAGTATTTTTTTGTTTGTTTGTTTTATCCTCTGTAAAGACATCTGTTCTACATGGCTCTCCACCTTGGCTGCAGTTCAATTTTCACTGACTTCCATGAACTCCATTATGAAACCCAAGTGCAATCCTCTCTTTGCACCAGGATCAGCCTGTGACTCCTGAACACAGACCTGCAGCTTACAGATGCCCTCAGCCGCCTCTCCCGAAGCACATGTCTATGGTGAGCAGCCACCACCTTGAGGAAAGTACACCTCATCCTCTAGCTTGCCCCTCCCCTGCTGATTGAGTCACAAGCCCTTGAAGCTATGCTTTAGTCCTTTAAAAATAGAGAAAGCTGAGGCAAAGATCTCTATCAGCTCTAAAAGCTGAACAACCACTGATGCTTACCCTATGTGAGGTGGTCTTTGCCAGTTGCTAAACAGCTAAATTGATCCATTGATCCATGGTGATTGAAAGTGAAGAGGCAGGACCTGAAAAGAGAACCTGACATCTGACATTTGTTGGTCCTGTTTTTGAAGCAGCTGGCCCAAAGGCAGGAGCTCCTGTCTGAGCATGCCTGATGGATCTGCTGCAGCAAACCCTTCTGGCCTGACAGTAGTAATAATAAATTCCATAAATGAGCTGACATTTTGGCCTGGCAGGGCCTTTCGTAAGCATCAGCTGGGAGAAATTATTTAATGACAAATTTTAATAGATTAATAGTTTGCCAATGAGTTGTTACTTGTAGCATAGAAGGCACTGGTTTTTTTAAGTGATGGTTGTTTTCTTTTAATAGCATATGTGGAGCTTTCTGGGGGATGTGGCAGTGTTCCTCACCTAAAAAGAGGGGATGGGACTCTGAAATATGTGTGGTGTCCTTGTCACTTTCATCATTTGATGTGACTGTGCAAGGTGTGATGGCAGCCAGGGGAAGCTGCAGCCAAAGCGGGGGTTCAGTTCTGGTCCCTGTGAAAGGGCTGCTGATGAAGGACAAGTGTTTTCAGCCTACCCCAAAGGAGGGACAGATTGTAGCAGATAGGAGCATCAACTGCATGGGAAATACTTCTCCTCAGAATGTTTTTTCAATTAATTTCAAACAAAGAAATGGTCATTGATGCAGGGACAAGGAAAATCCTTCCTGCCTCATAAGTCTCCTTAGTCTGACAGAAATATCTGATGCATCAGCTTGTTGTGCTTTGCTATCTGAGCTATCAGCTATTCTTTTGGAGAAGCAGACTGTAAAAAGCACATGGTTGGAGTGGTACAAAGCAGGAGGGGTACAAAGTATGGAGGAACTGTGCATATAACTGGAAGCTCCTTGAAAGCATTCTGTTCCTTCTCCTAAAGTGGAGCCAGAGGAGTCACAAGGAGCAGTTATTTTCCTGTTTCCAATCTCCTCATCTCTGGAAGCTGACAAGGCTTCTTCCATAAGCATGTGAAACCATTGGAGAGCTGAGGAGATCACATAGTGAACTATAGTGCCTGCTTTTCTGTAGATATTATCTAAGTTTTCATATTCATTTTTGCAATCATAATTACTGCCTTCCTGTAACTATCTCAGTGGCTACCTGAAGCTGACATTGCACTGCAGAACAAGTGGCCAGAAGTGAACCAGACAAGTCAAAGATACCAGTTGTGTTAAACAGCTGTATCAGTGTTGCTTAAAAATCAAATGTAAACCAAATTGATTGTACTAGTTAAAGACCATCTTATTTGCAAATACAAAATCAATTCCTAAAAGATTTAAGCTTAAACCAAACCAGACATGGTTTAGCACTGAAATATGAGAATGCCCATGTCTTCTACACTGGTTTAACCAAAATGGATTTAAAATTATGCCTTTAGAAAAACCAGGATACTTTTTCCTAGCAGTTTAGACCTAGATGATGACAGTAGAAGCAGAGGAGTGCTTTGAAATTCTTCCTTTCATAACTATTCCAGGTGCTGAGGGCCTTTGACATTTGTTGCACCTCCGTGAAATTTGGGCTTTAGTATTTGCCTACAGAATATGCAGAGAAATAAGAAGTCTCCATCTCCATTTCCCAAGGACTGTCTTTGCTATGATGGGTGCAGTGCAGCTGCGATGGTCCACATAAAATGCTAACTGCATTTGCAATCACATGCTCGGGAAGCTGGAACAAATGGGAGCAGGCTGTCCGTTTACCATGCACACATTGCCATGGGTCTGTTCATAAATATCTCCCCGTTTTTTTCCTCCCTGCTATGCATGGAGGTTCTGCTTCGTTGCATGGAGTCCTGGGTAGGTTTTCAAATTTGATCCTGGAAGGCTTCCAGGGAAGTGGCCTTCATTATTTCTGAGATTGGGCTGCCCTTTATGATCATGATAGCACACGAGTGCATTTCACAGAAGCAATGAAACTGTCAAGCAAAAGAAGGAAGCTTCTGGACACAGGACTTTCCCAGAAGTTTTATCTAGACTGAAGAATTTCTGCAAAGAATAAGATGTCCGTAGACATCATCACTTCCCAAAAATGTCAAACTTCCTCTGTAAGTTATAGAAACACACAAGTGCAAGTGTAACCCCTACAGATTTAATCAAGCTCTTTCTCCTATGGGGTGCTAAGGAAGGAAAAGTGGGAGAAATTGTTGCTATTTTTACATGCTTGGGAGCTGCTAAGCGATTATAATAACGGGAGTCATAAATTACTTCACCAATGCATTTGGAGATGAGACAGTGAACTGACTCCTCGGAGGAATACAGGATATGTAATCTGAATGGTAGACACTGCAAAAGGGAGGACTCAGGCACTGAGAAAGGAAAACTATGGGTGAAATTGGATTTCTGTTCGGTTCTCCTGCTTTAATTAGTTTGTGTTGCAAGCAAAGCAGGCACTGCGTTTGCAATCTGCAAGTTTAGTGAAAGCCTTTGCACCTGCTACCTGAAGGATGGTTCAGCAAAAGAAATTCAAAAGTTTATTCAGTGGATTCTTTTTTCATTTTGCTGTTCCCAAAAAAGCAGCTCATTCATATGCACTTGACAGTGAGAGGTAAATTTTCTGTGCAGCACAAGGTGACTTAACCACATGATTCTCAGGAACAGTAGTGGGAATGCTGCAGCAAAATCCTCATGCCAAGGCATGTGAAAACATCTGTAGATGAATCCACTGCCCTGTGGCAATGGGAATCCTGGTCAATGAATTTTGTTGCAAGTGCTGAAACAAATAAAATCCACCACACAAATCTCCTGTCTGCAGCACTGTGATTCTCTGTCTTTGAGATTCTGTACAGACTTCTTCCTGGTGCATTGCATTAATATTAAATTAACAACACGCTACTCACATGGAACTTACATTCTAAAAAAAGCTCACATTATGCTGTAAGCCTTTATTACAAAATAATAGCAGTCGTGAGGTTAAAGTTTGTTCATACAGTTTTCTATAGAACATCTGTACATTTTTTATGGAGGATAAAAGCTACGTTCCACGTGTAGCTTAGTCATATGAATATAGATAATGAGTAGTTTATTGAATTTCCTTTTAGATTTTACCAATCACTTATATTCATATAAAGCATGCAAAACATACCAGATTTTCGTAAGTGGTACTTGCTTTTCAGAAACTCGAATTTCTCTGTCAGTGTTCTGCAGGGGATGTGACCTGATATGAAAAGGACCTATTCCTGTAGGATTTAGCTTGTAGCTAGAGGCATAAATCAGAGATTCTCTGAAGTAGATTGTAATCCACACTGGAGAGAATAAAAAGAAATCACTAGGTCCATATGGAGCAGGACCTTGAAAAGCTTTATGAGGACCACATTCACTGGAACAGTTACCCAGCATCCAAACCATAGAAGCCCACACAGGCTTCAAAACCAAAATATTTCAGGGCTTTTGTGGCCTTCCATGATGCAGAAGCTGGACAGGATTTTTATTGAATCTGGCCTTAAATAAGCAAAAGAATTTTGTAATCAGTGCATGGTTTAGCAGGAAGCCAGAAAAATTCTTTTAATATTGGAATGATATGGTGGGAAAGCTTAGCCCTAGATACAGTCCTGGCTGCTGAGCTCAAAAAAAATTTGCCTGCAAGCAAAACTAGCTGGGAGTACAGTAAACTCCTAATTAACCTGAACTGGAAAAGGTATGTATTGCAATCTCGGGTTTTTATTCATGTGTATATAAGCCATACCTTACTTTTCAAATGCTGACCCCTCACCCCACAAAAATGTTTTCAAGACCTTAAACAGACCTGATCCTTGAACCCTGATCACCCTTCTCTTTTTCCCATATTGTAGAAGCACTTTCAATTATTGGTAGAGAACTCTGGATACAGTGCCAGAGCTCCTTCATGCCACTTCAGGTGTCAAACAGCAGGGACTATTAGAATGCAATATGTAGCAATCCTCAGCCCTGATGGTGTTTCAGCATTAAGCCTCGATCCTGAAACAGTTGCTTGCTGTATTGCCAGATGTCTTAAAGTTTTGGTAGAACGCATTTGGAGCAGCAAATAAGTGACCACTGCATAATGACTGCAGATTCAAAAGGGATTACTACATTATGCTGTGCTGTGAACTTGAAATTATGCCAGTGTTCCCCAGTGAGACATGTGCCATGGTGGAGCCAGCAGGAGGGACAGGTATTCTGACTGCAATTGTTTTTTCTCACCTTGAAGTTCTATTTTCATGTTATAGATGCAGAGATTTGGGTGGCATTCAAAAATGTCCAAAGGAACATTAACCAACATCTGAGAGCATTGTGAAGAATCAGATAAGTGGACAGGGCTCATTTGGGGTCTAGATGAGTGGATCTGAGCTCATTCCTTTAGCTTCAGAGTATACCTGTAAGTGATGATGATTTCACCTGGAGCAGCACGTAAGCATTTCCATAAACAGGGTTTGCATTGTGTAGCAAAATCAAAGCTATGCAGTAATAACTACCCTGCAGCTAAATGGATGCTTTTTCCACAGCTGAATCCTTAGAGGGATGATGTAGTTTTTAGTCATTCATTGCCATGTGACTTATTAAAACAATTAACGGGCAAAAAAAAGTGGTTCTTTTGAGTGGTTTGGCAAAGGCTATGCAGTATGAAGTTCAAGCAGAGTGAGTTTCTACCTCTGTTGGTAGCAGTGTGTGAAGTGGCCAGGGCTGTGGTTCTCTTCTTAGCTCAGCCTCTAACTCACTGTTTGACCTTGGAAAAGTCTCCTGGCCACTTTGGGTTTTCAAGTCATTATGAACTCAAAACTTGTATCAGCTTCTCTAAAAGATTTGCAGACTGTCCAGGCAAACCTGGGTCCAGCTCTGGGGCTGGGCCTGATAGGTTTATAATCTGAGCCCTGTGTACACAAGGTTTGAGGTTTTGACATGTAACCAGATGAAACATAATGGTTTCAGCTGAGTTTTGCTTTGAATTCTTGGATTCAGCTGCACTCCTCACTTAAAACGAAGGCCCAAACGTGGCAGACCTGAGTGAAGAAACTGTCCACTGAGGGCTTCTAGGAGACAACTAGATAGTTTCACTTAGTCTGATGTAAAATTAAAGCTCTAGGTGTATAGTTAACTGTGGTTTTTTATCCAGTGCAATTGCCTGTACCCTGTTCCAGGAGGAGATTATGAGACACAGGTGCATAACATTTAAAACCCACACAATGAAAGAACAGCAGACAAACCTGGAAACCTTATGAGTACAACGCAGATTTTCCCTTTTTGAATTGCCTTGCCTTGCCTCCATTTCTTTCCTCCCTTCCATCCAAACAGTACTGTTCAAACGTAACTTTTGATTTTAACAGTGAGCTACCACCCCAGGACTTGCAGGATGAGTCTTTTAGATTTCTTGCAGGACGGTGTATAGATCCTTTGCTAGTCTGGTCACAGCTTCACTCAAAATGCACCTCATGTCCATTGTCAAGGTTGCTGTGTTTAGGTCCTACTTTGCTAGACCTATGTGTCTCTGTCTGGCCCTGTAGCTGTACTCTGGACCTGCAGATGTGAAGCCAGTGGAGCCTGACATCAGCTCTAGTTTGTCAGTGATTTAAACTCATTTCCGTGCTGTAGTGCTGTGGACACTCCAGCTTATAGCCCACGCCTTGGCACACAGTTAATGTAGATAGCTAAATAACGCAGGCTTAGCGGAAGAGCTTTCCACAAACAATCATTATTTTCTTAGGCAACATATTTCAAGGACATGAAGGCTGGCTGAGCTCTGGGTCACAATTTGCTCAGGCTGTATTTGCACCACAAGCATGGAAGCAATTGCCAGTGCTAGATTTAGCTGGCCACACCATGGGCTGTGTCCCAGCTCAGAGGAAACCCGGGTACTTCCCCCTAGGCTCCTGTGCTGGAGGGACCCTCAGGGGCTGGGCTGGCTTGGGCTGGTGTCACAGCCCTGATTCACACAGCCACTCTGCAGGGCCAGACGACTCATGGGGATGTAGCTGCTCCCCGGCACTCAGGGGAAACTTCAGAGGGCAGAGTCTGGCACTGCATTGTGTAACTTTAAAATAAAGAACTAACTGTGATTTTTATATGGAGCGCTTGTGTGTCAAAAATGCAGCTCTTTTTTATTTAGTGAAATATCCTTTGGAAAACTGTAAAATCATGACAGGTTTTCGTATTTATTTTACATTCAGTTCAGGATTATACACCATCAGCTTTAGGGCCTTGTAGGAGCCAAGAGAATATAAAGGTTGTCAGAAAATTGGAGGCTTTATACCAGGCTGTTCTGATTTAACTGGCAGACCATTTAAAGTTACCGAGATCTGGGGAAAAGCAGAGCTTTTCAGAATTGTCAGTCTTCTGAGTGCTGCAGTTTCTGACTGGCACCCACTCTCCAAAGTACTGACCTCAGCACCGACAGGAGAACGACATCAGCATCTTTAAGCTGTATTTTGTTATTATTGTTGAGAAGTTTTGCCGTTTCTGAGTAGATAAGTTTCCCCTGGAGATGTAGTAGCATCTGGGCTTTCTTGCAGCTGAGTTTAAAGCTGCCTGGTTCCCTGAAATGAAGTGACAGCTTTTAGTCTTCGACAGGAACGTGTGAATGTATTCGGGTTCATTTATAACACACAGAGAAGAAAATTTATATTGGGGGAAAAGAAGGAGAAAAAACAAAAAAGAAAGAAAAAATCTTTGAGGGCTTCATCTGCCCAGGGAGGTAGAATAATGCATCCACATACTTCAGTCCACGTGAGCAGAGTAGTAATGGGATACACACGCACACACACGCACACAAGCTGGGATCCTTTTCAGTCAGTCAAATTATTCTTTTGGTCAAAGGTATTTTTCTTAGTTCTAATAATAAACACTGAAATCTTGGGTTAGTGCAACATACAAAGATAGACTTTAATATACACAATGCCTGTTACGTCGAACTGTTTCCAGTACACAATGGCCACATTGTTTCTCTTCTTTTTTTTGTTTCCACAAAAGTATAAAAGAGCATCATGCTACAGACAGCACATTTTAGTCTGAAGTGGAACTGGCAGAGGATTTCAATGGAAAGTTGATTTATTTCAAGGGATTATGGGAGTCCAGGGATAAAGCTGGCACCCGGCCACAGGGAGAGCCCTTGACCTAGAAGCAGGAACAGTTTTCAAAGCTGTACATGTACATAACTGAGCAGAACACTTTAATTTAGTGCAGAGCATAACCTGAATTCCTTCTCTGAGGGAAGATGAAAGGAAGAAATTTTACTTCTTAGTAGGACGTTGGAAGCTGTATCCAAAGCTCTTTGCCTATTTTACATCTTATTCTGCAGCATTGCAGGAAGCAATTGTTTGTGACAAAAGGCCACTTTCTTCCTTGCTTAACTGGGAAAGCAAATTGAGCTGCCACTCATAAAACCGACTGGATACAGAATTAATTTGCTTTTCCTGATAGATGAAACAAGTTAACAGACCACTACAGGTTACTCTCTAAATCAACATATGAAACATAATTTCATTGTCTTTCCTCCCCCCTTCCTCTAGGCCTTGAGCAGTAATTATAAAGACTTTAAATCTCCCTAGTGATATTAGCTGGTTAAAAAAATTTGGATCACAGGAATAATGTAACCCAGAGCCTGCTTTCAGCAGCATTGTTCACACTCCAGAGAAGGCAATTCTATACAAAATACTCTTCCATAACTATGCTCTATTAATTTTAGTAGTAGTTTTCAGTAAGCTTCACATTGGGATCCACATCATCAAGCCTATTCCTTAGTCAGAAGGTACAAAGCATAACAGCAACAAGACTTTAAACATGTCTTTAAAACACTGTTTTGGAGCATTTTGTGAAGACCGTGTATTATATCAAATGTGCCATAGTAATTACATTTACTAAAACTTCCTAAGCAATAATAGGCTTCTAGCTCGGCTGCCCTTAGAATCCGTCATAAACTTCAGCCACCTAATTAAGTGCTTTATTCTGCAGCTTCCAGTCTGGCCAAACGACCACAGGCATCTGTAGGTATCTGACCTGAATCAAGGACTCTGGGTTTGAGCCCTGTGTTTCCAGACAGTGCGTCTGACTGATACTGCAAAACCACAAAATGCCAGATGGTTTCAACATATTACACAGCTCCCTGTATGGGCATCCAGCGACAGTGTGTGCCTTCCTGCAAAATTTCACATGCTGAAACAACTTCTTGCAGTGTGGAGACAACACTGCGCCTGAAAACAAAGATTTAACGACATTGGCATTGCTCAGCCTCTTGTCAACTTCTGGTCTGGGAAAAACTGTCAGCTGTTCTAAAATTAGAAGATAACATAACCTTGGCTAGAATAGGGCATAGGCTGGGTAGGCTTCTTCATTATCAGCGTCCTTGTTGAACTTTAATCCTTATTTTATGACCCTTCTGCTTGTTTGGGTATAGCTTGCATCATGGGCACAAACTGCCCATCATGGCATATTTGCACAGTGAGTTTGTTGTGTGCATTAAGATGAGACTGATCAGCTGTAACAAGTGGGGACTGAGAGGCTTTCCCACTATCCAAACTGTGGCTGGGTTGGATCCCACATTAGGAGGCCCTTTTGCTATGTTACCTAAAGCAATCTTCACTGAGACCACCAAGCCCCCCTGCATGCTGAGTAGTCTGCTGGTTTCCTCCTAACTTGCATACAAATACCCTGGATCTCTAGGGAGATGGGAAAGAACCATGAAGCCAGCTCTGTGCAACAGAGGGAGCCTCCTTCCTCGGTGTGTGCATACACCCTTTTGTCAGGCTCTGGAGGGCAGGCCCTGACCATTTGCATTTCCTGAGCTAAGTCTTTCAGTGCTCATGTGTGAGAGAGCATTGAAGTTCTTTAAGCACCCAAAATATGCCTCTGAGTGTACTCTGAGCTGGCATCTGCAAAACTGATGAGGTTGGTGCCTGCTTCACTATTTAATCTGTGAAGGAGAAAGAAGGCAAATTTGGCTCTCGGAGGAGAGAGAGACATTCGCTAGTCCTGCATCTTTAACACATGCTGTCAAGATGTAGATAAGGTACTCATGTGTACCTAGCTCCAGGTATCATAGGGGATGCAGGCAGTGCCACTGCATGACATGAAACCAGGCTGCATTTGTCATTCTGCAGAGTCTGAGACTCCCATCCAGGAGCCCCATGAAATGCAAGGGTATTAAATCCTGCCTACAGACAGCTGCCAGGGCCTTTTCTTGGCCATGCTTGTTTCTTCTAAAGCTGAAAGAATTGGGCCTTGCAAGCCTGATCCTGAACTGAGTGACACAAAATTGTCTCCTGGTGCATGCTGAAGGTGCATGCTGGTGCATGCACAATGAACTGCTAGCTCATTTTACCCCTCATTATGTCATGGGCAGTTGCATGCGTTTGGGAAGGCCAGTTTTTTTCTCACCATCCCTGCCATCGTGTTCAGGATTTCCTGACAGGCTGCCACTATGGGGCAGGAACCACTGTGCTAGGTAACAGGGTGCCCATCCCTTTACCCGTGCTTCCTCCATGTTCTCTGTGTCCTTTCTGAATAAGTTTTAGATTTGGGATGTCACAAGTACTCCAGATGTAGCTACAGACGTTGTAATCTTGGGTATTATCCCTGAGCACATCCTTCTGGAGAACTTGGCACTGGGATTTCATGAAGAGATGGGGAGGAAAAAAAAGGAATGCTTTATTTTTTAAACGTTAGGAAAAAAAAAAAGAAATAAAAATCTTTGTGCATTGAATGGTTTTTGCAGCCAGGTTACCCGGGACATTCTGTGAAGAAAACTATGCTTGAACTCATTTTCAGCTTGTATTTTAACACCTCTCCTTGGCATTAGTACCAGTAAGTTTATAATCAAATACATGGCAGCTGCACCACTGGGCCATCAAGGTCACTTTTAGTTCACAGTCCTGTCTGTGGTTTGGTGGAGAAAAAATAATTATGAAATCCCTTGGGAAAGGGCTGTCTTGATGTGGCCAGGCACATACCAGTAGTAAGCATTTATATAGCACCTTTTCTACTGATAGTAATTAATAAAAAGGAAGAACAGAAACATTTTATGTAGCTTTTCCATGGCAAGAAAACATGTAACTGATTTTACTGTGTGTTGCTTATAATTACACTCTTTCGTATCTACCAATTACAGCAAAGAACAGGGGAACTCTAATGACAGTAATGTTAACTGAATAAAATTTTAGTTACTTTAGCTTTAGTGAATAATTTGTCTTCCTCAACCTGATTTACTAATATCTTAGTTGACAAGGCTCCCCATTCTGTGTATTCATTTTGTAGTTAGAGAGGGATTGTTTATAATTTACAGTTTAAGTCTGAGTGCTGTTATTTTGCACTGTCAAAGAGCATCTGTTACAGTAGATAGCTCTTCATATGCTAGTGCCACAAAAAATGAAGCATACCAGCCATGTTAGCAGCCAGTTTATGAGCACCCAGTAATGTTCAGCTGTGTAAAGGGGAATTTCTTTTGAAAGGGCAGAAAATAGAATTGCGTAAGTGAATTCTGTGCAGAAATCTACAGTGGGATGAGCTTGTGCAGGACTCATTCACACCAGCTGTGTGATCCAGGTTTAACACTCTGGTTCTCTTTGTGGGGTAGAATCTAGGCTACAATTTATTTGTAGGCATTTGATTATTACTTGATCATCCCAATGATCAAGTAATTGGCTTCCCAATGTTTTAACCACAAGTTTTCCAGAAGATAGCCTACATACTTCCTGATTCTGTGAGGAGAATGTATCTAGAAGATCTGATTTAGCTACAACCGTACACATGCAAATTCTAGCATAGTTTTCATGGTTGGCTTTGTCAGTACAGACAAAGTAATTTCATTGGAATTAATGCCGTTTGCCTTGTGACAAAACCCCAAACCTTTTCAATGAACCCTAGCAAGAGACTTGTATTTAGGGCTGGTTATGAAGCTTTACTTCTTTTAAACTTGATTATATGTCTTTATTTCTGTCTGTCTGTTTGCCTGCAGAGAGAAGTAAAAGCTGTAGTTTATGAGGCTTCTCTGTACTGCACCTTGGTGAAGGCAAGCAAGGGCTCTCGACAGTGAAGCTGGCACTCGGCAGCTCTCATCTCATTTGCCCAAAAGGTGCTATACAAGGTTTTACCACTGCTGATAAGATCCTAACCCTTGCTCAGTTGTGCTTTGAACTCATAGATCATACCATCACCACAAGTATTATTCCTCTCTCTACAGAAACACTAGTTGTGACTTCATAGATCAAATCAAACCATATACTGATTATAAGTGCAAAACTGTGTTTACTATGGGCTTCCTGTGCACCTAAAATTTTATCCTAGCCAGCTTTAATGGAGCTCTTTATTTCAGAGTAAAGCTGATCATCTAAAGCCCAGAATATGAGTAGCCCAACTTGATCTTGGCTGTGGTTGTGGATCCTCACAATTTTATGAAATCAGGCCTCACGTTACCTGTTAGAGACCACACAGCCAGTCAGTGACGTGTTGTACTTTTTCCAGCTACTCATAGACTCACGAAAGTATGAGGTTTAAAAGAACATGAAAAAATGTCTTCAAATGTAATAAAGTTTAAACAACAAAGAATTGCACATTGCTAGTTACATCAAGCACTTATTGTTCCAATTTACCTCATGTTTCCTTTGATCTACTTTAAAGTAATTGCAAACTTTGTTAAAATCCAAATTCCACAATCTTTCCCCCTGCCCCCCAAAGTGTCCTTTTGCCTTGGACTCATATTTTGAGAAGTCTACTTATTTTGTGTTACTAAAATGCCAAGATTTTAATGGAATGCTTTATTAGGTTTCCAAATGCTTCTGGCCAATAACAAGCAAAGTTCAGCTCAGTAGTTTTAATCTCACAAACATCAAATCTGTTTTCCCTGCATGTGAGAAGAGCCATGCAGCTCTTAAGAAGATTAAAGCTATAAATTCTAACATTAAAAGGGCCAACACTTTCAGAGTCCAGATCAGGATGGGTTATTTTATGCAAGTTTGTCCTCATGTGAATTTCTAATACTATTCCTTGAGTTTTGACTAGGCTTCCCCTTCTTCTTATCCTGGTGTATACTAAGGTATGCTATTTTTAGAAGGTGAATATATTGCTTTTTCTTTTATTCTGCCTCTCTACTTTATTTTAAGAGGCAAATTATATCATTTTCATTATCAATGCAGCTCAGAAAACCATCTGTTGCTCAAAGACATCAGGATCAGCAGTCAGCCACCCTCAAAGTAAGCAGCTGTAAATCCAGAGTGACTATACTTTCTAAATGCAGAGAGGCTTTTACATTAATCTCCTGGACTTGCTGAGTAGCTGGTACAGTGCCCAAACACAAGTAAACTCCATTAGTAAAAATAGACATGATGTGGCACTTCAATATACGGCATTTAAACATGTGTTCTACAAAGCAGAAGTGCTCAGTTCAAGTCCCAGATACTCTGTTGTTCTGTTTTGCACATATGATTTAGTTATTTTCCTGGTTGTCAAATACCTTGTGAAAAGCAATAGCAGTGTTTTATTTTCACAAAGATGCAGTACTGCTGTCATTTACATAGGTGTAGATCTGGAGAAACTCAGCTGACTTGTTAGGACTCTGGATGTTCAGCAACTCTGAAAAATTACACTTTACAGCTGTCATTGGAAAGCTACTATGCAAACCAGCTTTAATGTTCATGTGTTTTGTATGTGCAGAATTACATGAAACATCCTATTACAAGCAGATAAACGTTTGCAAGAAACACTTTTTGGAGCTTTGCTCTTCATAACAGGGTGCGTCTAGGTACATTAATTTGCACCTTAAGACTATGGGCAAGTTTCCTTCTTTACCTCCTTTAGCAACAGAGCAGGCTGCACCTCTTTTTTTATGGCAAGCTGATCAAAGTCAATTTATTCAAGTGCAAGTTCTCTAAGATCCCTGTGCTCCACTGTGTAACAGAAGGGCTTAGGTCTGGGTGTGGTGTTCTTGACCTTCTAGTCTTTTGTCTTTCCAGCCTGTTTTGCTTCCTCTGTCTGCCCAGTTTTAGCCAGGAGAGTGATCTAAAGAGACCCTGTTTGTTTTCTGTGCACATTATGATAGGCTGCCATTGTGTAACGACATACAGTATGCAGGATAAAACACCCTGCTTATTATAGTGTAGTTAAAAGGCCTGTCACTATTTCCATTTCAAATTCCTATTTTCAGGAGTTTACTACTGAGCCGTAACAAATTGCAGGCAGGAAACTTGGCAGTCACATTCCCAGCCTAAGAGCAAATGCTTTTACCAAGTTTAAATAAATAAATAAATTAATATTAATGGCATGTGCTTCCAGCATGCAAAATAAAGGAGGTTTTGTTATTGTTTTGTTTGTTTTATCCTTGAAACAAAAAATGACGATTAAGAAGAGTATTTACATACCAACTGCCGTTATACAAGAGTTATACACCAGACCAGGAGCAGTGTTACCAAATGATGGGGTGAGTATCTAGTGGTCATTCCTAACTCTCCTAAAAGGAATATCAATAAAGAAGGGCTATTAATCAATGCATCAAAGGTATTAATTCTTAAAAGTTCGGAAGAGCAAAAGAGAGTTGTATATCATAAATACTTACAATGCTAACAAACCACAGCTTCATAACCGTGGTGGGTGAGAGTGAAATTCTTTGGGGTTAGCTTAAAAGGAAAAAACATCAAAGAAAACAAAATAGTAACACCGCAGAGTTGAAGAGTTTGAAGTAGAATAACCAACAGGTGAAACACTTTAAGGGTAAATGTATTTTCAGTATATTTTAACAATCCAGATTTTAATTATACATTCAGATATTCAGAGTTTTAAGTCTTGAAATAATTAAAAACCAATTTTTGGTCTGTTGTCCAGACAGCAGGGATTTCAAGCTGGGAAATTCTTCACACTTACCTTTCTGTTCACTGAAAATTTGAGTACTAGAGGGAATCTAGGAGCTAGTGACCATAAACTACACTAATTCAATGTGCTACTAAGGGAAAGCACCGCTACAAGAGTAACAGATTCAGATGAAGCAATATACTGGAACTTAAATCATCCATTTAACATCTTGGCTAGTAAGAAGCATTAAAAATGTGAACATGTAAAAGGCAAATCCTCAGAAAGCAAAATAAATAGGGAGTAGCAGGTTCTTCAAGAGTAAAAGTGGTTTGGTGGTTGTTGGAATTTTTTGTTTTGTTTTGTTTTCAGGAAATTATAATTTTTGTAGGTTGAAATAAGAAAAGACTGCTATTTCACCGTTGGAGAAATCCACCTTTTTGCCCCACTTATTGTTTGCCATTTCTGAAAAATCAGCTGGCCTCAAAACCACAGTCTTTTCTCAGGAGGTAACTGTTCTGAGAGATACGTCACATAATGGAGTATTTCACTGCATCATTTACTGCAGACAGCATAACCTGTGTGCCTGTGCTGTAAACTGCCTGGGGAGGAAACTTGGCTTTATATAACTGACTTGAGCATCTAGTTTGAACAGGAAAGGGGTGCTGATCCTCATTTAGGATCTGAGGGATTATTAGAATATAAAATAAAAAAGATTTTAGAAAATCACCAAAGGAAAAACTTCCATTTCCAGCTACAAGGAGATTTTGTGGTCTCATTGGCGAGACCTTAAATGTGTGCAAGGTTGAGATAAATGGGTCTTGGTTCACATAAATGTTTTTGGAGGCCAGACAATGACTCCTGTACAAGCTGAGCCTTTTAGGGGCAGTTGTAGAGCCTGCAAGCTCCTCTTCTGCAATTTTCAGGATGATTGCTACAAGGGACTCAAAGAAACTGTTCAACTTGGCAGTGACTCATGCTGAGCTAAAAGCTTCTGGGAATGTTTCTGGGAACCTCTGATACTCTGAAGAGACTCTAGCAAGAGACAACACTGGTGCTGGGATGCTTGCCCAGATGATAAACTACACAGGAATTTCTGTACAGCTGATAAACTCTGCTCAGGACCCTATGAAGTATAAACATTGTGCAACAATACCTGTAGGCTCTCAGAAATACCCTTGGGGGCAGCAGCCGCTGGTATTCAGTACTCACAAGGTCTGTCCCCTCTGCTCCCTCCTCCCAAAGTGGGTACCTGGTTTGACTCAGAATTGTTTGAGGAATTGCTTGCCCTTTCCTACCCTCCCTGCTATGTATTTTTAACCAGCAGGGGGAAACAGGAGGGCTCAAGAATTAGAGGACTTCTATATATGTGACACAATGAAGACACTGCAAAGAATATATCCTGTCATATAAACATGAAGAAAAAATGCCGAAGTTATAACACAGCAAGAATGGCAAGGTCTTTTAAATATGACTTCAGTTTGGAAGATTCTGGGGTATGCTTTGAGCTCTGCCTGGAGATGGATCACTTTGGAGATGAGGGAGGTGGTGGTGTCTCCATATGCAACGATCATGTTTACTTCAAAAGGAGCAGCATTCAGGGAATAGCAGGAAGAGCAATTGTAGGGGGCAGAGGTGATCTTGGCTGAGTCTCTCTCTGGACTAACTAGCTTTGCATTTACCAGCAGGCAAAGGGTGTTCATCTGTGCAGTTATTGCAGGGTAGCTGGTGTCCTGTAAATCCACACCCTTGAATGCCTCACTATAACATGTTCATGAGGCCATACCCTCAAGCACAAAGCTCACTTTAAATGTATGATTCAGAACCATTAAGACAACGGGACAACTTGTACACTTTAAATTAGACACCACATTTACACACCTAGCTGAAGATGGGCCAAGTAAGGGAGAGAAATGACTTAATATATATGCCCTAAGAAATGAGATATATCGTGGAAGGGGAGAGACAGATTAAATGGCAGGAAAGCCATCTGGTACTCCCACTTTTGTAACATGTCATATTTTTCAGACCTGTTATGTATATAAGTGTGTGAAATAATCTGAGATTGGTGGGAGATGTCCCATCAATTCTGATTTTTTACACTGGAATGGACTGGTTGACAGAGGTAGTTTACAAAATGGGAAGGGTTTTAGTCAGTCTGTGTTGCTAAACAAGTATGAAAAAAATGTAGATAGAACCATGGGTCTCTTTTTGTTTACATTAATACTGTTTTCTCTTGTCCTTGATATGTGGAATTGTTGCTTTTCTGAGTCCTTGGCTAAGCCTTGGGAAAAGAGAGCACTCTGTATAGCTTTTATAGTAATAATACTTGTACTTCACTGTGTCACCACTGTTCTGTGGAATAAAAGGACAATTTTTACTATTGCTTTTCTACAGGCAGAAGAACAGAGGGAGTGAAGATGTCTCAGGACTAAGACCAAGACAGAGGGACTCAAAACCAGGTAAGAATTGCAGCAGAAGCAATGAAGACTCTAACAGACTGGTTTTGGAACATTTCCAGCTTGGAAGAAGGGGGAATATGATAGATGGCTGCAAAGATCTGTGTAGCGTTGAGAGTATGGGTAGGGACTGGCCATTCCCTGTCTTAGGGCAGGAGCTAGGAACACTGAATGAAGCAGGCAGGATGAGGGGATTCTTCCTGGATCAGGGACTCGACCTGTGCAATGTGACCTAGCACATAACTACAGTTTACAGATGCTGGTGGAGAAGACTGTACAAATCTTGGGAGATAAATCCATTGAGGGTCACTAAATGGGCAGAAACCACATTCTGCTCAGAAGGTCCCTTAAGGTGAAAATAGTGGGAGGCTGGAAAGTATGTGGAGAAAGTAGTATATAATGCCCATGTCTCCCTAAGCATTTTTTTATGACCACTGTTGTCCTACAGCCACTGTGTGGCCATTCTTACATCCTCTTGCACAAAGGTGATGAGAGGACTCCCAAGACAACAGGAAATTGCCTCAAGCTGCACCAGGGGAGGTTAGAATTGGATATTAGGAAAGATCTTTTTACTGAAAGGGTTGAAAGAATTGGAACAGACTGCCAAGGGATGTGGTGCAGTCACTGTAGCTGGAAAGCATTCAAAAAATGTATGGCTATGGCATTGAGGACATGGTTTAATGGTGAACACGATGGCGGTGCTTGGGCTGATGATTTGGACTTGACGATCTTAAAAGTCTTTTCCAACCTTAATGATTCTATGAGAGTATAAACTGTGAAAACTCTATAGTGAGATATGTTTCAGAACTAGGGTCTCTTGAATAGGAAAGCTGGTTGGTCGTGAGGTGGTCCTGCTCCCAGCTGTCCACTCCATTCTCTTGGCTATACTTGACCCCATGACAAAACAGTCCAGCAAATCTATCCATGTGATAGAACCTACACTTCACAAGAGTTTGAATTTTATGATCTTTGAAGAGGCCCTGAGGCAAAAAAACACCCACTTTAGGAGAAGACTAGAGATGGGCAGACAGGTGTTTCTGGTCTACCTGGTTGCCCAGGTAAGTTCCTTCTGATAAAACTTCTTTCACACTGTTGCGTTTTGCTTGTAATTGCTATGTCTCAGGGCTGCTAGAGCTTTGTATGGGTATCTTTCATTACCCTAAATAGAAATAGATAATATCATATGAGGATGATATGAGAGCAGAGCAAGGACAGATCAAGCAGAGTAAGACAGGCATAAATGGGAGCTCTTCTGTGGAAAAAACAGGGTAGGGTGAAAGAGAGAGACATGATATGACATCTCAGTCAATATGAGAATCTTTATTGCCATTAGTAGAAAGGACTTTGCTGAAGGGTAAAGAGAGAACATGAGGATCTGGCAGATATCTGAGGGAAAGATGCTGCCTCTGTGCAGTAAGAAGTCAAAGTGATGGCAGTCTAGTTATAAAATGGCCTGCACAGGCTGAAATAATTAACCTTAAAAATTAAGCCTTCAGGTCTCCTGTCACTTTTCCCAGGACATTTTACTTTAAATGTATTTTTAGGGTTCTGTGGGCATATACCTGTCACCTTGCAGAAGAAACATGAAAACACCCTCCCAGCTTTTAATTGGATAAATTACAGGTTAAATGTTTACCATGCTTACTTAGGTTGTTGGTCAAAGCCTTGCAGGCTGAGGACTTCCTACCCTCCAGGCAATATACTGTCATGCCTGTTGTCCATCTCTACCTGGTGATTTTCCAACTATGAGTCAAATATAAGGGGATATAGCAATTATTTCATACCAAAATTATCCCATTTAAATTTTTGTTTGATGTTTAGGAACTGTTCAAACTCTTCATTCCTGTGCATCAGCTGACTGCAGTTTTTTGCTATATGATTATCTTTTGAAAACAAAAAAATACATCTCTTTCCTGTGTAAAGGATGCCTATATTTCAGAACTGTTACTATCTTTCTCGTTAATACTGTATTAGTTATTAGTTTTCTTTTTGAAGAAAATATAGATCAAAACTAACTTTGGTCTTGAACATTAAGCAGCTTGCTCTTCTCACTGTCTTGAAACCAAGGCACGAACCCAAACTTATCCATATTGGATGAATTTGGTAAACCAGACTTCTGAATTTGCATGACAGCTTTGGGGCCAAGGCCCATGTGTATCATATTTTGTGAAGAGGGAGAGATGGTGAGAAAAGAAAATAGCTGTCATTCATAAGTTGTACCTTTTCTCAACAAAACATAAAGATTTTTAGTATGTGAACAAAAAGAGCAGACTTGGCAGCAGGATTGAGCACAGTGGCTCTGGAGGTCTTGTAGGTCAGTGATCCATGAGGTAGGAAGGATTCATTCAATAGACCAGAAAAGCTCATTTGAGGCCATTAAAGGATTTAGGAGTCAAAAATCCATGTTCTCAATTTCTGTGTCTGTTCAAACAGGTAACCAGTCCATTCTAGCCCATTCCCCTCCTCCCATAAAAACTCATTGCACTTATTAAAGCTTGTATAGGATTGATCAGAGAGACTAACAGGTTTTGGAAACCACACTGCCTTATATGCAGGTAAGACGTTTTAAGAAAGGTCAAGAGATATTTCCCAACTCTAAGTGTTTACAGAGTAGATGCTAATCTAATCTGTCTAGACCATAACGCCCTTAAGAGACAGAAAAAAGTCCTGGTGAGTGAACTCCCAGGTAAATCTCTGTACCAGGTATGATTTTAAGGGACAGGACAACATGTGTCTCTTACAAGGGCATGTGGTCTCTGGCTGCTCCCTGCTAGCACCTGAGAGCCCTCTCCCAGACGGTGGCTGGAAAATTCTCCTCAGGTTGGTTGATTGTTAATCCTTTTTAACTGCACTGCCTTGACATCCCTGGAAACAAAGCATTTCTGCAGAGTAGAGCTTCCCTTCTGTGCTCTGCTGGTGTACTTTAACCCCAAGATGAAGTGATCACTTCTAGGAATAAGACAGAGTTTAGTTTCCCTTTGTGCTTGGCCCTTCTGTTCACACCAGCCATGTGGGTAGCTGCAATGTCAGGGGAGATACATGGAGGCCAGGACACAGATTGAGACCACAGACAGATGAAGAGCACTGGCCATAAAGCACCTAACAGGTCATAATAGTTATTATGTGATAGGTGCCTAGACCAGTTAAGCACGCCTAGAGAAGGGCTGAGCACTTTTATTTTCCACTGGTTGCAACATCTTGGGGCTAACTGTGGCTGTGGTGCATCCTGGTGTGGTCACTGGTAGGTTAACTGGTCTTCCCTTCTGAGCAGTGACTTGTAACTGACTGACCTCTTACTCAAAAGACTAAATCAGACTCAATTTTAAGACTTTAGAAGAGTGTGCAGTTTTCTTAATTCCCCAATGAATTACTTTGCCCAGTTTTAAGAAAGCAACAACAAAAAGACAGCATCTCATTTCAGATCTCCATCTAAGGACCTATTGTTACTTTAAAGCCATTGAAGCTATTGTTATTTAAAGAGAACTTGACTGCTTCTTTGAAAAAATCAAGACAATAATAAGGTAAACATTTTTTTAACCTAAATATCCCATTACCTAAACTGTAAGGCATGACAAATAATTATATTTTCATCACCCGACAACCCCTACCTAGCCACAGTGTGGCAAAATAAAAAATTTAACAGCAGCCTTTCCTTTGAATTCACTTGCAAAGGACCACCATTTTAGATAAGATTTTTCTCTTTGAGTCACAGTGTAGTACTACATACTTGCTTGGTTTTCATGAATGCTTTGCTCTCCTTTCACTAAATGTTAATTTGCATTAGATACTTGTGGTTTTAAAGAGACAGCATGGGCTCTCTGTGTCTACCAGTCTTAACTTCCTTGCATTTGAAGACAATCACAGAGAGAACATCATCAACAGCTCTGTTTTGACAGAGGATACACTCATTTCTAAGTGAATACACAAAAATTAAAGACATTAGTCATATTTTGTTACGTTCACACAAGTGGCACTTAAAGAACATAGTCCAAACACATTATTGTTCAGATTGCGTGTATTTTTAACTTTCCTGAGGAAAGGGTACCTTAATTAGCCAGCTGTAATCCAAATTACAGTTCCTCATTTGTTAAAGCTGTTAAAATACCCTAATTCAGCTGCATATGCCTGAAATAATAATGAAAATAACTGCATTAGCAAAAATCATCTGAATGTGAGAGGGCTATAAATAGGTAGGAGGTGAATTGGACAGTCGGCGGATTCTGAGTTGGATTAAAAACATCTTACTTCAGCCAAAAACATGGCAACCAATATTTTCTGTTATAAAAATATTTGAGATGAATTTAGTTTTATGAAAGCTGTCAGAAGCTGAAATGAATAGCAGAACTCCTCTGTTTATTTACAAGCCAATGCTAATACCTGAAGTGTAAAGCAAGACACCTTACGAGCAATGACAGAAAACCTTTGATTGTATTCAAAAATCCTTTTTGCTGGTGGATAAGAGTGAACTGGATGTTCATGTTCTCTCGGAGTAACCTCTGCCTTGATAATGCTTGTCATTTGAGCAAATGGTATGACAGGTCTGTGAGGTGGATTACTACTGTCCACTAGAGGCTGTAATGAGACCAACAATGTCATTTTATGACAGATTGAAGACTTGAACAGTAACAATCAGTAATTGTGAGATTACTTTTCACACTCAATACACTGTCAGTCACTGCATTTCTCTGAATTCTAGTGTTTTACAAAAAAAAAATCCAACTTATTATGCCTCTTATTCTCCCATTTTTAATAAGTAGTATTAATTGTATAAAACATGTTGTGTAGATGGCACATTACAACTAGTGAATTGAAAAACAGCTTCTTCTAGACAGTGTGCATCTTGCACATCAACTTGTTCAGTATCTTTTGGTCAGTACTATATTCTCCTGGGAGTCCTATCAGTTTCAGCACATCACCAGCAGTAAACAAAAACGCTTGGGTCTATGTGAATTCTTGTGTCCCACTCACTTGCCTTCATCATCACCTTGATGTTTTGTGGAATCCTTTGTGGAGGGAATATATTGAGGCCCAGTGTAGGCCCTTGGCGGGGGAGCTGCAGGGGCACAAGGATGTCTTGTGACATGGTTGTATATCCCGTATAGGCCATGTTCATAGAGGCACAGTCCCCTCATCCCTCATCTGTTACTGCAACCAACATGTATCAAGTCAGAACGGAGGTGAGAGTGGCTCAGGAACCTGATGTGGCTGGTGGTGGTTGTGGCACTTCCCAGAGCCTGCTGGCTCAGGAAAGCACTATTGCTTTAATTTACAATGGACTTATATTTTGTCAGTCTCTCTTCTACTCTGAAGCAGAAACACAGACAAAGATGTAAAAGCCTAGAGCATGGAGTGTGGCAAAAAATGAGGGTCCTGAGGCAAACACCATAGCCACAGAGTGGAGGAAGACACAAGCCTCTTACATGAGCCTGCTGCAGAAGGGAAAGTTGCCCAAAGCTTGCTTCGGCATGAATGTGGCTTCTCTTTCTCTGCGTGTGCCACACCTCTTGGCAAGGTGAATGTTTGAGAAGGAAAGATTCCTTTCTCCTGAGGTAACACTCTGCACTACTGGAATAAAAAAGGTGGCAGACAGAATGCCTTGTACTCTGAATTGAACCTTGATGATGGGTTTTCAGTTTCTCCAGGGCTTTCACTTGATTTTCAGTAATCTCCAGTCTTCGTCTCTTGGTTCCTTTTATTAAATCAATGAACCTTACATTAGCTGGGTGAATATAATTTTGCTATCTGCTTTGCTGCTGTAGATTCACTCTCTCGTAGTACTGAGCGGCATGTTTGTCCAGATACCTTAGCCTGTTGCTGCTTCTGTCTCCACATCACTGCTAGGACGGAAAATCCTGTTGACTTTCATAGTGAACCCAAACTAAAGATACACGAGGTGCTGTGGTAAAAGATCCTTGTGTTTCAGAAAGCTAGTCTGTATTACAGTATCAACTCTAAATCCAGAACACTGCAGCTTACAAGGTTATTACTACGTTCTTTAGCAATTACAGTGAGCTAGTACAGTCCTTTATAGAAGGGACTACTTTGCTGATCTGCATAATAGCAGGCTGAGTCCTAGGGTACTTGGCATCTAGACTCTTAAATTTGCAGCTAAAACCCAATGCTAATGTATAATGGACACATAGGAGGTATACCTGCTAGAAACCTGGTACCTTGGAGCTTATTGTCATGGCAAATTGGTACAAGCTGCAATAAAAAGATTGATCTGGATGGCCATGTTATATGGAGCGCACATCTCAGGCCTTCCTGAGGCCAGGGACCCCACAGTGTCCAGCTCCTTGGAGCTGGCGTGTAACAGCCTTTGGTATTTATGCAACGTTTTTTTGCAATGTCCTTGGGGTGGGGAGAGGCCTTCTCTATGCTCTACTTCTCTTCCTGATGCCAAAGCAGAGAGTGAATGGCTTCTCATGGACCACTGACAGGTTGCGTGCAAGCATACCATCCCCCTATCCTTTGGCTGCGTTCATCCCATTCATTGCTTTCACAATTTGTTTCATTTCTCTAAGTTGTACCTGGCTTGGTAAGTTGGTTTTGAGGTATGGGGGATTTGTTTGTTTGTTTTGTTTTTTAAATTTTTTTAACATGGAGACCAGACTGAGACATTCCAGAAGGAGGATATTTTCTCCGGTCTCTGTTGTGCATCTGTGCTTGTAATTGCCCATCACTGCAGTTTATGGCACTTGCAGACACCTGCGCTGAGGGAAGTAAGAGAGTAACACACAGACGCTGGAGTGCCAGGGAAGTGTACGTTGCCATAGTTGGCGGGGGCTGGGGGGAAAGTTCGGGAGAGGCTCACAGTGGTCTGCATACAACTGGGAGAGATCTTTGATGAAACCAGTGCTGAGGAATCCAGAGGGAGTTAGTACCCAAACATGCGTGGTTCAGCCCTGCCTGTCTTGTAGTTCAGTGACGGTATGAGTCAGAGCCGCTTTGGTCTGAATGAAGTGGAAGGTACTTTCTACAAAGCAGCTCAAGCATATGCCAAGGATCCGGATAAATAAAACTAATTCAGAAAAAGGGAGTGGGATGCAGGCTCTTGCTCTAAATCACTTCACAGTTCTCCACAGCGAAATGCAATATGGCATCTTAAATAAAATCACCCTCTTCTGACTCTGGCAGAGGCTGCTTCAGAGCATTCCCTGGTTTCCAGCACAGTTTTATTTCCTCCCTTAGAGAGACAGACCAGCCTTGACTGAGCAACCGATTTTCATGCATCCTTTAAACCAGCATTCCCTGCCATTTCTGAAGGACAGCACACGTCGCTAGCTGTTTCTTCCCCCTTAAACAATATAGGTTTGGGGTTGGGTTGTTGTTTTTTTTTCTTTTTCCCCTCCCCATCTCATTTCTTTCCGCCTGCAAAGTGATTTGAGAACCCCGCGACGCAGCCTGCTACAGGAGCGGAGACTTCTCTGGAACACTGGCGTGCGCAGGGATTAATCCCACCGTAGAGAGGCAGCCTGGCCTTTGAAGTGTTACAAGGGGAAGGAGGAGGTAAGTGTCGAGGCGAGCCCCCAGCCCCCCTCCCCGCCCTCGGGCAGCGTGCGGCGGCCCGCGAAGGGTTAAAGGCCGCCTTGGCCCGGCGGTGCCGTGCGTATGCAATAATCTGTGTGGCTCTCTTGGCCGACTGCCAGAGTGTTGCCTTGCCTCCTCCTCCTCCTCCTCCTCCTCCTCCCTTCTCTCCCCCCCCTCCCCCCCCCGGCTTTTGCATGAAGTAGGATCCTTGAGCTGTTGCAGAGGCAGCCAACTGCTCCATATTTGGCTTCTATTACCCATTTACATGCTGGAGAGCGGAGAGGGAGCGAGCGCTGTACCGCAGACATCATTTCTACTACAGTGGTGGAGACATCCCGGACCTGTGTCACTGCAGGGGGAAGGAAAAAAGCCAAACAAACAAAAAGCAGACCCAAGCCCCGTGATCAGCTAGGAAGACATTTGTGTGCGAGTCTCTCTCTGACCCCCCACCCCCGCCAACCCCACCTCCACTGACACTTTACAGTAAGTGGCTTTTTTTTCCTCCTCTGCTTTCTGCCTCCCCCCCACCCGCCCCCGGCTTCTTCCCTTGTTTAGACTGCAAACCGCCGGCGATTTCCAGCTGGAAGAACAGGGGGCTGGGGGGGAAGGGGAGCACTCTGCCCACCCCGCCACGGGGCTACAGCCCGCCTCGCTGCGGCCGCCCCCGGCCCGCCACGGCGCGGCCCGGCCCGCAGGCGCTGCCGCCGCGGGCCCGGCCCTGAGGGGAGAGGGAGGCAGGGAGGGAGAAGGGGGCGGCCGCGAAATGGCCGAGGGCGCCGCGCAGGGAGCGGAGTGGGGATGCGGGGACACGGCAGGGAGCGGGGGGCCGGGGCGGCCCCGCGGCGGGAGCCGCTCGTACAGCCCTACCCCCCCCGCCCCGCTCCTTCCTCCTTCCTCACCCCCCCTCTCCTTCCCTCCCTCCCGCTTCCCCCTGGCCCGGGCGGGGTGTGGGTGGCCGCGGGGACGGTGGACATTTTGCGAGTCGCAGCTGCCCCCGGTGCGGCGGCGGCCTCGGGGTGTGTGAGACTGCGCGTGTGCTTGTGTGAGCGGGGGGGGAAGGTGTGGGGTGTGCGGTGCCGGTGCGTGTGTGGTGTGCAGGGTGTGTGCGTGTGGTGGTGTGTGTGTGTGTGTGCCTGGGGCTGCGGTGCGGTCCTTGGTGCGTGTGTGCGGTGCGGTGTGTGTGGGTACCGTGCTCTGTGTGTGTGTGTGTGTGTGTGTGCGGGGGGCGCGATGCCGGTGCGGTGCTGTGTGTGCGGGGGTGCGGTGCCGTGTGTGTGTGTGTATATGTGTGTGTGTATATGTGTGTGTGTGTGTGTGTGTGTGTGTGTGTGTGTGCGTGCGCGGGCGGCGCGGCGCGGTGCGGTGCGGGGGGGGCGTGCGGGGCGCGTACGCCGGGCGGACCCGGCGGGGCGCAGCGCGGGGCCGGTCGCCGGCAGGGCCGGTCGCCGCCGCCGCACGGCGTATGTAGTACGGGGCTGGGCGGCTGCCGGAGGGTGAATGAAGCGAGGAGGAGGCGGCGGCGGCGGGGGAGGCGGCGCTGGCGCTGGGATGTGCCCGGCAGCAGCCCCGCTCCGCTTCACTCAGGGCCCAGACCGGCTGCAGACGCCACCCGGTACTGCCGGGAGGGACGGGGCGGGAGGGATGGGGGAAGGGGGCGCCGGGGCGCCGCCGCCTCGCTGCCCGCCCGCGACTGTGGGGTCCGGCCGGCGGCGTCCCGAGGGGAAGCGGGGCTGGGGTTCCCCGCCGCCGCCGCCGCCCCGGGGCTCCGCTCGCCTCCAGCGGCGGCCGCTGCCCTCCTGCCGCGCACCGATCCCCCGCCGCCTCCGGGTTTGCTTGGGTCGGGTGGGGGTGGTTGGGTTGCGGGGGGGGTTGGTTGTTGGTGGTTTGGATTTTTTTTCCTTTGGGTTTTTTTTTTGTTTTTTTTTTTTTTTTTTTTTTACCCTAAGGCATCGTAATTTACCGGCAGAAAAAAAACCGAATAAATGACCCCGTGTACGGTTGTGGGTGCTGAATCCGTCAATGTGATTCCCGAGAATATTAAAGTCTAAATTAAAGCGTGCTGGAAAAGCGTTAGCTCCTACTGTAATAGTAATAGCGATAATAATAAAATGACAGAATTGGGAGCGATTTACATGTTATTGAAGAGGAGGAATTACTGAAGAGTAATAATAGAAAAGAAAACAAGTCGGAAGCCCGTTATATAATGCACTGTGTAGACAACGAGAGCGACGGGCTATTTTTATTTTGTTTACCGTATGCTGTGTAATAGGGACTCCTCCGAGCAGCATCTCTCCCCTATGAGCCCGAACTCCAGATAGAATTGGGGAAAAATGTTAAGCATTTTTTTTTTATGACCAGACGAAGAAATCTAGGTTTGTAAAACCTTCCTTTTTACAAATGATTTCTGTGTACAGATCGGGAAGGGTGTGCAGGTAGATGACCTTTGCCGGAGACCTTTTCCCTTTCATATGGTAAAGAAATTCATATTTTGTAACACAGCTTACACTTTAACCTTTAACGCTTATGGTTATGTATTTTATGCAGTAATGGTTACTTTACGTGTCAGATACGGTCAGGCATAGTGAGTTACTCTGCTGACACACTGATAAGTCAAGGACTTTTAATTTCAGTTTCGAATGAAACCGTCCCCTAAAGGAAAATCCTGGCTTCGTGTTAATCTGTTTCTGTTAGGGTGATAGAGACGGTGCAGTTTTGTCATATGGAGCAAGGGTTATGAATGGGGGAGACGGAAATTGAGAATGGCCAGGGAAAATATTGCGCCGTAGTTATTTTTGTGATGCTGCAAGATAATAGTAGTAATTGTACGTTATGGCACCTGATTTATTCGTGAAACTGGCCCGGTATTTTACGGGCAGCAGCTGTTTTGAAAGGGTGGCTGTAATCTGCTCACTTTTTACGTAAGGCAGAGGTCGATAGGTTTTCCTCCGTGCTCGGCTGTCTGTCTGTCTCTCTCATCATGTAGCGACATGTCAGCGGTGCAGGCTTTCAGCGCGCTTACTCCAGCCCTGATCAGTCATGTAATTAGATCAGGCTGCCATGGTAACAGACGGGATTCACCGTATTCACCGGCCAGCCAGGTGCGTGTGTGGCTGGCGGGCGACCCAGCGGGCTACCGCCAGCCCTGCGTGTGCCGCGCTGGTGGCGTGCGGCCGGCGCGGCCACCGCCTCGAGCTTTCCGAAAATTGAGATGCCGGTGGTGGGTTCCTAATGGCCGAACTTGTCGGGAAGGCTGTTTTTTGCCCGCTGGAGTGTCAGGCAGATGGGATCGTACGTGGCACGCTTAGCAGGTCAGCCAAATCGTCAGTTCCACTTGCGTGTATTATTAGCAAATTAACGAAGGTGTGGTACTTTGTAAGAATGCTTTTGGCTTATACAAGCTTGCATGAAAGTTTCTTCAGAGTTTGCCTTCCCACCCCCCCCTCCCCCCCGTCTGGTTTAACTGTTTGGTGTCTGTAGCAGTGTTTGTTACCAGTTCGCATTCCAGCATTTTCATTATAGGCCACAGGCTTGTTACTCTCCACTCCTGTACTGTACTTTACACCCTCTGTCCGGTAAGATGAAAACCGGTGATACTTGATGTCAGTATTGTCACCCTAGGTTTGCTAAGCCTCCTCATAGTTCTTAGCAAGGTCTAGGCCCTTTTGTGTGTTAGGTGAAAGCTGACTGGAGTTTCTCATTATAAAATCCTAAGTATGTACTATTAAAACCAAATTTTGCCTCAGCAAACGCTTTGTTTCTAGTATGGGTGGTTCTTTTGCATGTATGCTCATCAAAATATTATAGCCACAGAGCAGGAGACTTTCTAACAGAATTTATAATACTGTCAAAGGATATGCAATATAATTAGCTTTAAACGGCATGTTGCTTTTAAAAACATGTTTCACCAAGCAATGTATATTTGTCTTTTAAGCTACTCTTCCACAAATGTAGGTATAATTTTTTAAAAGCACCAAATTTGTCACTGTGTTCTAATGTCATAAATCTGGAGCAGCTCCAGGGGATGGGATTGTGAGCCACTTACATGGGTGTATATCTCGAATAACTCCATTTATTGGACTTAATCCAAGCATGTAGTAGAGTAACCGAGCTCAGAAAGTGATCTGCTGTGTGTCACTGTTATGTTCTGTATATTGCTTTTCACAGCAAAAAGCACTGTGAGCTTAAATAGGATTTTTGCCTGATTAAGGAGCTGCATTAAGTATCTCTAGAAGTGGGTAACACCCCTATTCCAGTCACTAATCTTGGGTGCACTTACACTAATATTGAACTTGGCCCAGAGGATTTTGTGTCTCAGTGATGAGAAATCATCAGCACCCACAGCTCCTGAGTGTTTGTAGTACCAGGCTGGAACATAAAGCAATCCAGAAATATCTCAGTAAAATAGATATTTTAATCACTCTGATGGTAAAGCACTGGAGCTGGAGGAGGAGGCAATGAGAAATGTCTGTTGGTGGTTCAGCTCTTGCGGTGACAGGCAGCTGGTGGTCTTGGGTTTGGTGTGATGAGTTTGCAGGTCTCAGCCTGCCTGTCGAGCAGGAGTGTTTCTTCTTGGAGGGGTGAGGGGACAGGGTATTTGCAGGCAATTTCCTGCACTGAAGTGCAACTTCTCAGTGCCTCAACTAGCTTGCCCTTCTGGTTAGGAGAGAATATCCTCCGCTTGGTGTGGCCGCCTCCGTTTTGGGCCTCCATTCTGAGGAGGTGGCTTGAAATAGAAGAGCTTGTTAGGAGGTCTGGCTGGAGAGAGTGGAATAGTCACGAGCACGACAACTCCTGTAGTGTGAGCCTTTGTGTGCCGCATGCTGCTTATACATATTTTATTGTAAGACAAATTACCTGTGTGACTGAGAGTGTTAGAAAGTAATTATTTTCAAAAAGGCCATATACACATAGTTAAAAAAACTTTTTTTGAAAAAAAAATAGGGTAACTTTGCTTTTCTAGCCTGATTGAATTTACTTAGAAAGGTTGAAAAAACTGGTTTTGTTTTAAAAGACATTTACAAGAGACCTGGAATTTCACTTAACAAAAATTTTTTATGTAATAGATCCAGTGGCCTAGTTTCCCGTTAATTAAGAAAATAGACATTTGAATGCAGTCACCTGAAAAGCAACTAAGGATTTAAACGTTAGAATTTAAAAATAATTGTGTTAGTAATGTGGCTAGTAAAACAAAATCAAGGCCTAATTTTCCCCTTGCTGAAGTTTAGTAGCACATCTCAGCAGATGACAGTCAGGATTATCATTGTGATTGTTCATACACACACTGCTTTTGTTGTGGTGTACTAATTGAGGGGGAAATGCAATAAAGAAGTATGGCAGGCTGTAAAGGAAGTGCTTGTCAGGATTGCAGAGATGGTCTGAAGCACTGGCTGGCTGCAAACCTACTCCAGCGTGCGAGGCAGCTGACGCTGGTGATGCTTGAGAGGAGTCGGGCTGTGTGACAGCCTCAGCTCTAACCACACAGGTTGTGAGTGATTTGGCTGTGCTGGAGAACTGTACAGGAACGGTGTGTACAATTCAGAGAGTGCAGATAACAGATTTAGTTGTAGGTCTCTTCTGAGACTGCTGTAACCAACTCTGCGTTAACAGATAGAGATATAATTAGAACAAGAAACAGAAGTATGGCAGGCTTGGCACAGGTAAATATTTCATTGCAAAGAGCTGACTTGCTATATTCCAGTGACTTCAATAGCCTAAGCTTTGCAAATTGAAAATCCTCACCTCATCCTTTCATTTTACTTTTAAGCAAGACTCTAAGTGTGACAAATAAATAAGTAGGTATTTGGATGAAGGCACTATATTTTGAAGTCTTATTCAGTGGTTCACATTCCTTACATGAGAAAGTTTAAGATTTTTACATGGTTTTGGCTGAGGTGATGCATGACTAACACTTTAAAATGTAAGAAACTTTGTAGATTCCTGATTTTTGCAAAAAGACAAGAACTAGATCCATGACCATAACTCCTTTTTGATCTCAGTGTGTGTGTTGAGAATGTAATGCTTCATGGCTTTTTTTTTCTCTCAAAGCTGTAGTCTGAAGTGATTGTACAACACATGCAAATCTGTATGTGTGCATTGGTCCCAGTCTGCAAAGTTACTTTAGTATGTGTCCCAGTGAGGGTTTTGCTGAATGAGAATTGATTAAAGAACCTATCTAGAGTTAAGTATGCGTGTAAATCCTTGCCTAAATAGGAACAAGTAAGTATGTTCATAAACTGAAACAACGGAAATTATTCTCAGTGAGGGAGAAATGGTCCCGCTAAATCCTTTTATTGTACCAAGAGTGATAACAATATTTGGTGAGATTCCAAGTGAAAAACCCAAACGTATTTTGTTTAATAGGTGATGTCAGCAGAAGTTCAGTGCTGGCTTGTCATGATTTTGCTGAGCAAAATTACAGAAATAATAAAAAACCCCACATTGGTAGAGTTTTTCTTTGTTTATATTATTTGGGAATTTACAGTAATAGGCATCAACTGCAGTGTGCCACTTTTAGCTACAAAATAGTGTAAAAGGTAAAGTTGCATTCCAATAGGTGAATTTTTTTCACCTAGTGGTAGTAGTTGCAGCACTGTGTTTTCAGGATGCTACTGCTTCTCGAATAAAATATGTTCTGTTGGCAGTGAAGACAGTCATCTCCACTCGCTTATGATGCTTCACCTCATTAAGATCACATTTAGGAAAAGAACACTGAATAAATGGGCTCTGCTCTCTACTGTATGAGCTCTGTCTGTGGGATTAAATCTATAGTTTATTTGCGCTTGAGTAATAGTAAAAGCAGCCTCTCTCAGTCTTCATTGGGATGTCTTAGTGTGTTGTAAATGGTTTGACTCTTAACTGTATTTTTGTTTCTCTTTATTTTGGTTTCCATCTCCTCAACACCTGAACCAACAGTCACATTGCAGGCCAAGCCAGATGGGCAAGCAATACAAGCTGTGAATTTACTCTTGACCCCGTAGGACAGTGACCACCGTCATTTTTGTCTTCACCGTACAGTTATGCACTGCCAATAAGGTGAGAATGCGATGCTTTTTATTTCCTTCAGCAAGTGTATACTGTCTGCTCCAGGCTTTAAGCAAAGTGGACACCGTCCCGGTGTCTGTGTGATTACCTACCCGTGATAGGTTTGTACTTCCCTTGCCTGGCAGTAGAGGTCCTTGAGAAACTCTGCTCAGAAAAATTCCTTTAATTCTGGTGACTCAGTTCGGTGACTTAGAGAACAAGTGTGTTCCACATGAGTGGTTTTATGCTCACCTGAGGTCAGAGTATATTCAGTTACTGGAAGATGTTAGCATGAATGGAAAAGTTGGCAGACATTGATTTTTGTTACAAAATGCCATGTGTAAAATTGTATAAACCCTTCCTTCCCTTTTATGAACATTTTCAGGATACTTTTTGCTTGCCTCCCGCTTGGCTTTTGCACTGTCTCGAGTTTCTTCTGTGCATTAAACTTTGTCTGGCATTAGAATAGTCCTCAGGATAATTAGTCACTACTGTGTGTCTGTTGCTCTGTTTTGAAGAATGCTTTCAGTTCTTCTGATTTTCCTCCCTGAAATGCTGTGGCCAGACACGATGTAAAAGTGCACATGTATCAGTCTGCTGCTGTCCATTTCCTCTCTCTCTCCTTCCCATATGGTTGTGGAAAATAACTTGAAAAGAACAAGTCCCAAGACTCAACAATCATACTGCCAATAAAAAGAACATAAATTTTTATTTTATTTCTTTAATCTGATTGTCATTAAGCCAGCCTGTTTTTTTGGACCTGTTCTATGTTTTTTAAGTGCTTGGGATTGGCAATACTGCTAATGCTTTAAGAAAAAAAGATAAAGGGTCATAATAAAATTGCCTCTGTCTTTAAATAAAAGAAAATGAAATATAATGATTGCTTGCAGAAAATCAAAGGGTTTCTTTTTTAAATTTACAATCAGAAAGCTTAATTACAGTAGTGTTCTTATTTATGCAGGGTTGATCAGAAAGTCTCCATTGCAGAATACCTTTTTAATGTATACAGCATGTCATAGAAAAGTATGCAGCACATAATTTGCATTTTTTTGTGGCTGTGGGGAAGGGTGCTGTGTGTTAGAGGGAGGTTGCCCAGGCAAGTAGTTACATGCAAGGACATGCCTATTACAGTTTCCAAATGAGCTTGAATGGTGGGGGTGGATGGTAACCACTGTAACTTCAGAGCAATAAGGGTTTCTTGAGAGTGAAAAACCACACGAAGTGCCCATGCACTGACACACTCCATCTTTCCCTTTTGGAAGAAAACTGACTTGGTAGCAGCTATTGGCTTGGGACATCAAATAGAAGGAATTTTTTTGCTATGACATTATCATTTCCAGAAAGCATTTAATTTTTTTTCAGGATTAGCTTGGGTTGTATGAAAACGTGTTTATTTGGAGATGTGATTACTGCTGGAAAAGCTTATATGTCTTAATTAGAAGAACTAATTGTTTATAGGGCATTGGTCAAACCCTATGAATAATCAGATTGTGTTGCCCATTAGGCAAAGATTTTGGATAAAAAAATGTAACCTAGTTAAGTCTGGTGCAGAGGCATGACAGGAATATAGTACTAAAATGCTATTTTTTCTATACCAGCTCAGCTTGAAGTGTAGTATTGTATTTGTGGCCCTTAGATTAGATTAGATTTGGTTTAACTTCTTGTTGTTGGACATTTTAGTCACTGAGTTGGGGGTACCTCTGTTGGCCCCACTTCTGTTGGCCCCATTAGTTGGTTCTTGTTTTCTCTATGGAACGATGAAAATCAGGCCCACTGTATAACTAAATAAATGAAATAAAAGTTATTGGGCAACAGCAGTACACTGCCTGCTTGCAAATGTTCTTTGTCACTGGAGGAAAGAGACAGGAGCTCACAGTAGTAACACGTGAAAGAAGCATGACGTGGCACTGTGCAGGGAGCAGCCACAGACAGAGCATTTCATACTCACACCCATCGTCTTTCTGCCTTTTGCATTTGTTTCGGGGTGAAGGTGGCAACAGCCCTGCTCCATTTTAGGCAGACCTGGGTTATGAGCCTGGAGTCTGTCAGAGGGATGGAACGTGGGACACATTTAAGGCATCCAAAATGGATCTGAGAAACTGTACTTGAGGCCTAATGTCCCTACATGTGCGTTCATGGCTTCACTTGTGTGAGGAATTGTGTAGCTTCAGTGGGTGACGTCTCTGTTGTGTCAGCTCTCCAGGTGTGCTTACCCTTCCAATTCAAGCAGCATTTTCTGCAGAGCCTGCTAAGCATCTTGCCTGGATGAGGACATGGGTATTAGTAAAAGTAAAATGAAAATAAATAAATAGATACAGCTTTTCTTTCATTCTTTCTTTTTTATTTTTAGTTAATTTTAGCCTGCTCTCCAAAACATAGAGTTATTGTTATTTGTTCAGAGCGTGCACTGCCTCCTTCCACGTAGGCAAATGACTCAATGCTTTCTTTTATGCAGTTGTCTTGAGAGGATTTTGCATGAGATACTGGACATATTAACAATTAAAGAGTTCTTTTTAATCTTTTCCGCTGTCGAATCACTTGATATTTATTAATCATATTATAGTACTGGGATGAATTTACAGCTGCAGCCCATTTGTAAGAAATTTTTCTGGGCTGAATTTTCAGTAAGTATGTCTGTATACTACCTAATATAGCTTATTTTTTACATAAGAAATAATTTCTGTTTTATGCAGACTTCTGGCTACTGCTCTCTGTAAACAGGCAACAGTCTGCCCTTTTAAAATACTTAATAGTGAACATAAAAAGAACTAATCTGTCCCTGTATTACTGTGTGCAGTGGTAGGTTTTTAGTTGTCATATCAGTGTCCTTTTATCGTAGCTGGTTTTATTTCTTCCTTCTTGCTGTTTATGAAGGTCTACAATAGCTGCAGGGCTAAAAGAAGGTAGGCAATGGATTTCTAATGTGTTAACAGCACAAGTGAAATGGAGCCGTGAACTAGGTATAATTGGATAATATATTATATTATATTATATTAGGGATAATTTTAATTTTTTGAATCGTTTATGTATGAGCAACTAAAAGGTAAATTTAAATGATGTGATGTGAGTGCTGACATATGTCTTAAAAATGAGGCTTTGTGGTCCCCTCACCTCAGCCATAACCTTTCATGTTTTTGATCTGTTGTTCCTTCGGCAGATGCTGAAGGTCTGCTGTCTTTCTGATAGAAAGTTTCATAACACGGTCTGAAGTGTAAATGGAGTTGGGTGTAGTGGTGTGCCTACATAAAAACACAAGGCTGACATTTGTAATGTGATATAAGGCACTATCTGAGGTTTGATTCACCTTCCAGCTTGGTGTTTTTAAAAGGTGTATCTGCAAATGGAATGAGACTCGGTGTCCCACGCACTGTAACTTGTTAGCATTCCTTTAAAAGTGTGGGCTTTTGGATGTTAGTGTGAGTACGAGTAGATGGAGAACTTCCATGTGCTGGGGGCCGAGAAGTGGTGAGCTGCCTGGATGTGATGTGCAGTTGTGTGCAAGCCTGAGCATCCGTGTGTGCCCTCCTGCTGCCCTCTCCTTTGGCTGTGTGTGTTGGGCAGGGGTGTGCTGGGGAGGTTTGCTTTGCCTTGAAACCAGTGTTTTTGAAAGAAACTTTTGAAAGAAAGTGCTTTTGAAAGAAACTTAGCCCTCATTACCAGGGGTGTAATTTTGGTCTGAAGTTAGCCCAGGTGGCAGCATCTGGATTTAAATGTGTTGTCTGAGGGGTTTCTCATGGTGAGACACTGTGATAGAGGCAAACCCCAAATCTGATAATTGCCTCTTTATTTTCTCATCAGTTACTTATTTTGGAGCTAGCTGTAAACCTGACTTCAGGATTTATTGAGTCACTCCTTGCTCTACAAAAAGTACAAATGTCAGTCTTTCTCACTTGTATTGGAGTGTGGTTGTGACTGTTACCACATTACTGTTTGTCAGGTCCCCACGTGTGAAAGCCTTTGTAGTTTTGTACAGCTAACATTTCTGTGAGGCCAGCTACTTGAAAGAAAATCAGGCTTTAATGGAAAAGGATAATTACGAAAAGCAGGCTTAATCCTCCTTTACTGTGCTCAGAAATTTTGTGCTACTGAATATTTTCTCATTGGTGTGGTTCCTTTTCAGTGGCATATGTAGCAGCTGACTAGAAGGTGATATTTTCAAATGTATATAATAGTAAATGCATTTTGCCTCTTCCGTAACCCCTGAACATATTTGATACTGTGCTGTGTTCATAGCTTTCTCAAGGTAGTCTGACAGAAAAAGATCCAGAATGGTTTGAAAATTCAATATATTCAAGGGAAAAAAAATCCCAGTAGGTTATTATGATAGAAGAAGTTGTAACTTTATTCTCCATGTACTACTAGCAGTTAAAAACCCATTGCACTAATCATATGTACTGAATTTTTATTTACAGATTAGTAGGCTCTACTTTGACATATGACTAGCAGGGAAGCCCCTCCCTTTAACAGTTGTATGTCATCTGCTTCAGAGAACTAATTACTTGGCAATTCCCATTTGATAATTCCCTCTTTATTTTCTGATGAGTTACTTAACAGTGATGAGCTTGTTGAGCAGAATACCGTGCTTAATCTGTGCTTCAGAAACTACAGCATGGGCCTGGGGATATAATTGTTTTTGAAATGCTGTTTAGCCTTGCCATAGGAGCATTGAAACCACACTAAGATACGTGAACAGTTCACAGTTAACAAAAAGCTGAATGTGAGTGATGCACAGCATTTGCCAAAAAATAAAAGAAGGGTTTAGATTACTGTTGCACTGCAAGCAGAATGTTAAATACATAATTTCTCAAAAAAACCCCCAAACACCAAACCTAATATAATTTAGATGCTCAGAAGCAGAAGCTTATGTCAGAGATATACCTTCTATGTATCATTGCTCCTCTCCACTGAAATAATCAATTTAATGGAATTTTTTTTTTTAAAAACCCCATTGTTTATTGTAATACCTATTTGACAGTTCAGCTGATTCCTGGTTATTGTGCTCTTTTAATACGAGATACTTTAGTAAGTTTTTACTGCGTTTTCTTTGCTGCTACCTGTCTTATTCATTCTTCTCCACTCCTTTTTCACATTCTTTTACTCTAGTGGCCACAGCAACTCTTGTTCCTGGCTGGGGAATGCATTACAAGTCTCACTGCTAATTACAGCATCACAGTGCTGTAGAGGGGTACCTAAGTTCAGCAGTGCTTAGCTACAGCACCAGGAGAGGGCATTTATGGGGTGAAGTGACATCAGCCTGCTCATGGGCGTTATGGTAAGGTCAAAGTGAGTCTCTCTTGCAGATCAGGAGTCAGATGGGTCCTGTTAAGTCCCACTGTTTCTGAAATTCAACCATGCTACTGAATTGGAATAAAATTTTTTTACTGGTTTCAGTTGAGAAAGGTTTGTGGATCATCTACAGTCACTTTAGACAAGATGGTGGCATTATTCCACTGATCCTGATACCTGAAGATTTCCATTGTAGCTGAGCCAGTGCTATAAGCTTAGAATTGGGCTATATTTTCCTTTACTGGAATAAAAAGTACAGTGTTTTGTGTATTAGCCCACATGACATTGCATCATCAGGCTTGCTGATTTATTAGATATTCACAATGATATCTCTTGCCCAGTACTGGAAGCTGTGTAACAGGATTGTTTTATCAATGAGAAAAACTCATTTGTACATAGTTACATGTGTTTTTGTAAAATTAATCACAGGAACAGTAATTTTATGAAACATATAATTCAGAACAGATTAATCTACTTTAATTGTGTTCGTGAAGTACACCAGCTATAAAATCTTTTGAAAGGAATATTAATCAAGTTGATCAAAGGTGGCTTGAAGTACAGAATTCAGATATGAACACAATTACAGCAAATATACAGACAGATAGAAAGTAGCTTGGGAGATTATTTTTTAAAAAATTTAATACAAAAAAAAGTCCCATTTTCCTTTTTGGATTTATTTTTTAAGAATATGTCATGTTTTTGAAGCAAAGATGAAGAAGCAAAAGCATACAATTTGAGATTTTATAAAATGCATTGAATAGGCATTTTAAATAGCATAATAACACAAGGAGTTAAAACCTCACAAAAGGTCATTGAATCATATTTCAATTTTTTAAAACCTATTTTTTATCCTATTTAATTTTTTCATGACTCAAGGTGTCTCAGGTAGTGCTATATAGGCATTGCTGAAAATAGGAATCCTCTGTAAGAGTCAGAAAAGAAATATTACTTTCTTAGGATGCCCCACCTGTGATATGAAAGGTTTGCTTACACTGACAAGACTTGTCCCTTGACAAATCCTTCTGCAAACCATTACAGCTGTTGAGAAGGGACCTGCATCCTGAGCCATGGTATCATATTTATTTTCCAGAGGCAGCCAAAGAGTTATTAGATGTTGATTTAGACAGATCTGCATCTGCCTGCCTCAGAGGTGTCTAAGATTGAACTTTTAAGTCTTTGGCCCCAGACACACCGATGCACACCAGTACTATTTCTATCAATAGTTATGCAAGTAAAACATCAACATATGAATATTGTGAACATGGTCTTCCGTTAATACAAGATTTTAATTACATGCTAATGTATTAAGATTTGGACTCTGGTTGAAAACAAAGAAAACCCAACTCACTAACATACGGTGGAGGTTTCTCTGTTGATCACTGCTGTTCTCTCCCCGGCACCCAAATGAAATGGTACCTTCCATCTTCTAATTTATTACAAAGGAGAGACTGATACATCCTAGATACTGTTTCTTTCCTCTGGATCCTCTTCGCCTTTTTCCCACCATCTGCCCTGTTAGCGTCACTCTTCTGTGAGTAATAGTTGCTAATGGACTAGCCAAGGATGACCTGGTTGGTCTGGTCAAACAATTTGTGTTTGCATCTCCTTGTTTACAGAACTGAGAAGCTGCTGCACCTCTCTGCTTAGGACTTGTCGGCCTTCTCTTTGAATCAGGGTTGAGTTTCATGTTTCCTTCTTGCCACTCTTACTAAGCTTTCTTGGATCTCTGCTGTGATCTGGCCTGATATTTTTGTTGTTAATGACAGTCTTGGAAATCACTTGTGATTTCCTTTGTGAACTTGACAGTTGATTAATTAAACTTGGGGAGGTAAGTGCCATGTCAGTATATGTAACACATCTGTGTCCTATTTTACAGGGAAAGAGGGTGATGGTGGAGCTTACAGACCAGTAATCTGTAGTGTAAAATTGTACTATATGGGTGTTTGGACAGCTCACAAATGCATTAGATAGTCATAAAACATATGTGATACTGCAAAACTGGAAGGACTGAAGGAGTAAAAGTCTGCATTTTGTTCCATATTTTCACAAGATGACAGAATAACTCATTCTTGGTGTATGGTCTTCAGCTGTGAGAGTGACACAAACCAGCACGTGTGCATCCTGCCATTTGTTTGTCACCACTGGTTTATTTTGATTGCACCTCAGTAGGATATTCAGAGGGAATATGGTGTGTAGTGACTGAGCAAATTAAAGTAATTCCTGAGTGAAAGCATGACATTTCTTACATGAGGCTACTATCCAGATGTTGTTATCTGTTAGTGTACAGTGAGAAAGAGCCCTAAGGAAAATCGAGGTGGGTAGAAGGTAAGCATCTGAAATACATTAAACATCAGCAATCAAGTGCACCCCTGTTACCTAAGGAGTCAAACTTAGTGAATGTCATGCTGGCTGTATGGAATGGGAGAAATCCAAACTAAGACACACTTCTGCTATGTGTGCAGCTCTGCTATGAAGCGCGTTCATCTGAGCTGTCAGCTGGCTGGCTGCAGTGCTTGGTGCTGTTTATACAGCTCAGCCAGAGTGTCTGTATGAAACCAGTAGGGCTGTGCAACCTAGGCTGCAGCAACCAGTGGTTTTATGCTGCTCTTCTTATTTAACATGGAAGTAGTGTGAGTGTTGCACATGACACCAGGGTGCTCAGCCAAAGGCTGTGGTGAAACAAGGGGCTAGGTTCCCACCTCTGTTACTTATTTGGGTGGTTTCAATGGAGCTATGTGGGTGTAAATGTGATGTGATAGAGTCTGGGGCCTTTGGGGTGTGTCTGGGCCCTCTGGGCTCAGAGCTGTGGAAGACAGGTCAGCACTGCTGATCAGACACTGGCGGGAGTAGAGCAATCATTTGGCTTTTCCTTCAAGTGGAGAGGGAGTGAAAGTTGTTCCTCAGTCAAATGTCATCAGTATTCTTTCCTTCCCATGCTTCAGCTGGATGTTAGTGAATAAGACTAATCTTTCTTTACGTAGCCCAAGCAGTGCTTTGCCTTTTTATCCTTCTGTCCTGTTTTAACCATTTCCAGACTTCTTTCTCTTGTTGCGGCCAATTAGTTTTTCTCCTCACCACCTTCTCCACCAAGATTCTCCTGTGCTCAGCAGTTCTTGCTGCTGCATATCTGACCTACTTGTACACAGCTCCCTCACTGGGTTCGTTACCTGCACAATACTTATATTTTGTGTAGACCCTTTCTTTCATTTGAACTGTGTGTATGTTTCTATGTGTCTCAAATGCATTTCTGCTTAGAGTGTTTCAATACCTCAGTAGTTTTCTGCAGAAATGCAAATTTGAGTGTTGTTTCATCTATGTCTCTTCCTTCCTAGTTAGTCATAGCTGGATTCTGAGCTTTGCAACCCCAATGATCTGCCTGGACAAGCCTTTCACTCCATGCAGCCTTCTGCTTCTACCCATGGGAAAAGACCATTATTTTTTCTTTGAAGCTTCTCTGTGGGTGCCTGTTTCCCTGGCTGAACATTGGATTTTCAGTCCGTGTGTCCCTGCCAGTCTTCCCTGGCTTCCAGCTGCAGTGTCTCTTCAGCAGACATCTTGCTTTTTAGGCTTGTCAACTGATCTCTAACAAATCAGTAGCATATATTTATTTGTAAAATGTTACATGCTGGCATTTAAAAAGAAAACTAAAAACTGTGAAAAACCACAAACCCAAAACTCATTCAGTTATTTTCTCTGTACTTGAGCATGAGCCAGGAGCCACAGTCTTTGGGTCATTTGCTCATAAAATAATGGAGTCACTATTATTTTATTATCGCATTGTGTGATCTTCTAATCAAAGGATTCTTTTACTCTATTAATAGCAATAATTCAAATTGTAATGTAAATTTAAAAAAATATAGTACCATTTTCATGTGTCATACTGATGGGACAAAAGTAGCAGCTTGGGCATTTTTCTTTGGGCTTATTTATCATCACTTCTCATACTGTGACTCTGCTCCAGTGATAAAGTTCTATAGTAATAGGTTGCGAAATGTAACTTAAATCAAAAAAGAATTTTTGAAAAGCACTTCATTCAGAAAAAGAAAATAAATTTGACATGGTATGCATTTTGAGTAAGGTTCTTCAGAGAGGGAAAAATTCCTGGACTGCTATGGAGAAGTACAGGAATGAAGCACCCACCAAATGAGTGAAGTTCACTTAAGGTGTGAAGTGGAAATATGTAAGAGGGTTTTTTTTAATTTTTGTTTTTTGTGTATCAGCATGCTTTTGCCAAGAACTGACTATTGGAATGATATTGTGGTTATAGTAGATTTAAAAAACCCAAACAATTTAAAAAGTATTTTGGTTGATAATTCTGGAGTTTGTATGTTTTCTCAAAAAGGAGGCTTTCGACTAAACAGAAAACCATCAAAAATAATTCCTATCTGGAAATTGATAACCCTTCTTGTTATAAGTAACAACAAAAAGATACAGATTAAGGGATTAGAGGAAAATACACATGTTCCAAATTGATTTACTCAGTGAATTTAACAATAGCTTGAGTATACTTAGTTTCACTTTTCCTGTATGTAGGCAGTTTCTCGAGGTGAGAGAAACATCTGAAAAAACCCCTCAACCACATGGTTGTAAGATTATAAAAACTGGTGCAGGGAGCTTGGAGGTGTGAGTTACTACTTTTAAAGTCCTCTTTTAAAAACAAGGCTAGACTCCATATTGATGGAGTGCTTTTAAAGGCAGTGCCCTTTTAATCAGCAAACAGGTCCTCTGTGCATCAAATAATTAAAAATAGAGCAAAGTTTCTGAACAAGGCGTCTGGCAGAAGCGTCTGTACTTCCATCTGTGCATGATTAGCAGAATGTTTCATGATATTTAAATAGCACAAGCTTTGCTCTCTTTTTTATTATTTGTTGTGCTGAAGACCTGTTTGCTTGTTAAGTGGTCTTTTTTGAATAGTTACTGGCAAGGAATCAGGAAAGTGTATGAAGACATCTTGTACACACTGCAAATGCCAAATTGTCCCTTTTTTCAGAGACACTGCCCTTACTTTTTTTTTTTTTTTTAATTTTTTTTTTTTTTTGATTGGAGTTTTACTACATCCCTCCCTTGGTGTTTAAATTTTCTTAAGGACCAGTGTTCGTTTCGGAGGGAGTCGAGCGTGCACTGATGGTGGCTGCCCGGGGATGCAGTGGCTCTGCTCCCGGCTGTTCTCCCCAGGGCAGCGGCCCTTGGAGGCGCGGTGCCGTGCGAGTCCGCGCCCGGGCGCGCCTGCAGAGTACGTGTGTCGGCTCAGCTCTGCAGCTCCTGCGGCGCTGCTGGGAGCCCTGCTCTAATCTGCCGTGCACTGCTCTGGAGCCTTACCCTTTCATGGGGACGTAATCAGCCGGCCAACAGCTTTCCAAGCGCTTTTGAGCCCTTAAGCCGGGACTCCTCCTTGCTGGCAGCCATTCAGCATCGGATTGCGTGCTCTTCGTCTCTGGCTAGCAACACGGCGCTTTGCCATTGTAGCCACTGATTTCCCTCCGTACTCGTGAAGTTTTTGTGTGTGTGTTTTACAAAGGCCTGCACAAGAAGGTATGGAATGAAAAGAAGCCACTGTCTGGATGCTAAGTGCTGGCTGAGGGCAGTTCCGTTATGTGCAAGTGCCCTGTTGTTGGGAGCCGGCAGGTTGGCAGGGAGCTGAGACACTCGGATGGGCCCAGAGGTCCTTTGTGGAGAGCCAGTGTTCAGTCTTAGGACAGTCTGTGGTCTTGGATGGGCATGGAAAATAAGAGCTTTTGTGGTGTGTGTAAGTGGTGTTTACTCTGTAGCTGGGCTTTTTGTTGCTGGGTTTTTCTTCTTGTGTTTGAGAAAAGCTGTGGTGTGTGATGTGTGAATATTGACCTGGGTCATCTCTTAACTTCAGCTAAAAACTTCAAAAGAAATTGTGGTTACTACTGAGAGCAAAGCTTCTAACCTGTCAACATAAATGTATAAACTCTGCGTGTTTGCACCTTAGAAAAAACCACTGAAACACCTTGGCTGTGAAGAAAGAGCATGCTGTAAGCCTCTACACAGTGTTCACCTCACCTCACCTGGTTAGTGCTGTGTTACTGGTGTCCATCAAGCTGTTTATGGCCCAGGTTCTGCAGACCAGAGTGCTTTGCAGTCACAGAGCAAATTCTCCTCAGCAGGTTTATGTCTTACATGCTGAAGTTGTTGAAATTCAGGGGGGCAGTGATAGGACCACTTTGCAAATACCTCACATCATTCAGTGTCTGGTCCAGGGAAGGCTTGAAGATGAGTGAGTAGATATAGAGAAGTCCTGGAAGGGCAAGAGAAGGAACAAACACGTTTCACTGTAAAAACTGAGGGTAACATGTGCCCATTCCTTCAGCTAAATCTCTCAACTGATGCATGAAGCAGTTGCACTCATATTTTACCCACACTGTTCCTAAAATCAGTTCCCATAATAATTGATTTCTGCAGAAATAAGAATTACTTCTAGAGTTGATTCTTGATCAGTGCAGTTTGGTAGGCCTAACAGTAACATCGTTCCAAGAGCAGGAAGGAGAGAAATTATTCGGGTTCATTTTAGAAAGATACATGAAATTGTGTTGGTAGGTTGGTTAAACTAAGCCAAGTTTTGTGTTTTGCTCCTAGTATTTGTTCTCAAAATACACCATAATGCTTTTTTGGAACAGCTTCAGCTTATGTTGTGAATGTGAATTAATTAACATCAGTACGAATTTCATATTGTCCAACAGAATTTGTTTTTCTGTGTCTTTTGTCATGATCAAGGTTCTTCAACCACTTTAAAATAATGAGTTCAGTTATAATAGTTCTGAGGCTCTGTAGACAAACAGCCATCCTTCTGAGTGCAAGGAGATCAAATTCAAGGATGTTTTTTTTGGTAGGAGTGGGAAGAATACTGCTTGTGATGCTAGCATTACCCCTGGTATTTTTTCAAAAGCATTTGTGACAGGCTCGTTATTTTGGTAGACCAGATTTTGCTGTTTATTACTAGATTTATAATTCTCAATGCACTGTAAACAAAGCGAAGAAGAATTGCAGGGCACAGTATTCAGAAGCTGTTGTTCAAACCTAATTGTTGCATTTCTAGCCCTGATTATTTGACATGATGACATACTACACGAAAAAGCCCCCGATTTCCTGAAACAAAACCAAAGCTTCCTTTTATAGCCCTGCAAAAGTACATTGTATCAAAGCAGGTGAACTGGAATTCAGCCTAAGATGTTAGGATCCTGTTGATTTGTGTGAAAAATGATGGTTCTGTTAGTTGTCTGCTGGTCTCTGGCAGAGAGGGAGAGCCTTGTATCACTCAACAACAATTCCTTTCGGCTGGCTGGAGAGAAATATGGATAGCCTCCAACATACAGACATCCCCAAGTACAAAGATTATAATGGACATGTTGATGACCAGTCAATATTGATATATTAGGAAGTATTTACATAACTCAGAGTTGTTGATTACTGTAGAAATGTTGTTTCAGGCCCCGTTCCCACTGGTGTTCCGCCTGTTGACTTTTGGAGTGTTAAGATTGGACCCCTTTGGCTCAAATTTGGAGTGAATTATGACTGAAGGAAGCATGCATGTTCTGTAGTCACCTTCCACTTTTCGAGGGGAGAATGGAGGAAATAACTGACCTGTGCAATGGTACCAAAGTACTTTATGGCATCATCGAGCTGTACACTGAAAAGAAAGCTTTCCTTAAGCTATTTGAGATATTTCATTTTGATCAATAGCCTAAAGTGTTCCCTGTTAATGGAAGGCTAGATGTGGTTTTTATGCTTTCCTTGTGAAGCTGTTCTTTGACAAGGAGAAAAATGTATCTAATTAACATGCACCTTTCTGTATGTGGATTATTATGCATTCGTTATTTTAAGTTGGTGCTATTATATGAAAGTTTCTTCAGAACTCTGGCAACTTGGTAGAAAGGAGTGACAGTTCAGTGCACTCTCAGCTGCACAGCTCTAAGATATATTGCATTTAAAGACACCTACATATTACAATAAAAATACCCTTATAGCCAAAGATGCATGACCACAGTCTTGGTAATTACAAAAGAAAGAGATTCAACTCAGTACTGAAACAGGGGAAAAAAAAAAAAGGCAAAAATTTTTTTAAGAGCAGTAGAAATGATGAAAGACAGAATTACTCTTCTATAAATATTACCCCCCCAACCCCCAAAACCCCAAAAAGCTCAAGGGTTCCCTATATGTAAAAGTCACTGTCAGTTAGGGAATATATGTGGAACGAAAGTCTGAAATACTAAATTCTATAAATTTGATTGATTTCTCGAGTTGTACTCGAGAAAAAGACTAAATGTGTAACTTTGCTAGAAACAACAAAAGAGAACTTGGGGAAATGCAGAAGTACTGCTAGAAAAGCAGTTTTACATTTCTATGTAAAATGCCATGTGACTTGTAAGTGCTGTTCTGTCCCAGATAGGGCTGCTGAAATTGTAAGCAGGTAGCAAAAATTTACTGTTTCATATTTCATAGATAATAATTGTTCTGAACGCTTTAAATAGTACAGGAAATGTAGTGTCACATACTTGACATTTGAATATTAATATTGATACTGAAACAGTTCACCGCAAAGAATGCCAGGGCTGCAGGAGGAAGGATAGCATTTTGATCAGATAAAGACAGAAAAGTTATAAAGCCCTTCATATACATTGAAAAAAAGGCCTTTCGAAAACGGAGACAAAATTACCTTTCAGGACTGGACATTTTATATCCTGTTTTGGTAATATCTCTGCAGGTAAAGTTGGAAGCAAAGAGATGTCTTTGCCATTTCTGTCTTCCCCCTTCCTCCCCCATTTGCAGTTTGATGAAGACTGTTTCAAAAAAGGGTAAGAGCACAGGGCTGCAAAGTGTTTTGGATTCACTTCTACAAATATGTGAGTGGATATGGGCTGAAGAAAAGACACATGGGCATGTATAGTCTTCGGGGGCCAGTCTCAAACTTGCATGAGATGCACTGTAAGTTATCCTCTGTAAAGTTGAGATTTGGTGACAGGCTACTTTATTGAAGAGAGACCTTTCTTTTCTAAACACAAAGCAATGCTCACAGTCCCTTTTTTTTAAGAGGCAAGCTTGCTCTCCCACATCTGTGTGCACACGAGTGTGTGCACAATCCCTTACTATAAATTGGTTATGGCTTGCTCGATTTTTGTAGTTATGTGTGGTAAGGCCAGGAGAATACAGCCCTTCACATACAAGTACACAGTAGGTTTCAGCCTACCTACATGATGGGGCCCAGGGACTGTGCCCTCTTTTCCTTCACAGTGGAACAAACATCCCTCAAAGAGGATGCAAAATAAAGATGTAGACTGGTGAAAAACTGGTGATGCTTTGCGAGCAGAAGAGGCCAGCCCAAGCCAAGCCCCCTGAATGAACAGGAATGTTTCTGTTCTGTCGCTCTCTGCAGTGCAATGCTGGTGTGGATGTGCCCCATTGTTGATAAATCTCTTAGTGGCTTTTGGCCATTGTTATGTAGATGATTTGGTAAGTCACTTCGCTGGTGGTAGGTACTGATAGGTGCACTGCTTTCCAAAATTCCTTGTCAGTGGAGTATGAGTAGAGTACATTTTTGGCTTTGTACTGGTAGTATAGGTTGCACCAGTTTGATTTTAGCTGTTTAGCTATATGCAAACTAGTTAAAGGAGTTTCATTTTTTGGGACAGGAAGGAAAAGTTTGTCAGCCTCCTTTTTGAAAGTGTTTTGGTAGCAGTGACTGCTTTTTCCATTCAGAAATATATCTTGTGCTTTCAGACTCTCTTATTTTCAGACGTGATTAATGGAAATTTTTATCTTTAGAATGCAAATGGAATTTTAGCATACTTTTGCACTGTATAATGCTTCTTTCTGCACAAACTGCTTACCAGACAAATTAAAAAGACAGGTATGTATTTAAAAACCAACCAACCAAAATCAAAGTGCACTTTACCTTCTGAAATATTTATATACTTGTAGTTGTAGGTGCTGCAACATATTTACGCTGAAGTGGCACCATTCTGCTTTGCCAAGTGTAAGCAGCTCCCTTTAGCTGTGTGTTGCCACTGTAGGAAGGAGGAAATGTTGGGCTGTTCGCTGGAATGACGGCAAAGCCTTTGTGTCTCAGTGGGTGTAACCTCCATGGGAACAACCCCTCTGAGGTACCTTTTGCAGAGGGATGTTGGGGAATTACAGATCCCTGGCAGTCCTTGGCATTCCTGTAAAAAGGGTGGAACAACAGCACTTATATTAAGAAATGCAAACTCCCTGCTGCCATGTACAAACCAGGCAGACTTCTGACTCCTGGGTGATGCCAATGGCATTTCAGCCTGTCCCAGTGAGTTGTTAAATTCGTTAGGCACAATCTCATTTTCAGAAGGAGACCCGGACTAAAATAGTAATGCATTGGAGATGTTACTCTCCAGGGCTGTGCTGTTTGTAAGGTGATTCACAGCATGTACAGAGGGAATGGAAAATGTTGTCTTGGAAGCATTCCAGTGTGTTCTTATTTTGAAGTCATTTTGCCCAGGCACAAATGCTGGTGATTATATGGGAGCCTCTAGAACTACAGGCTGGAAGGTGAATCTCCTACACCTCAGGTTAGGCTATAACTAGTGAATGATATTTTATTCTGTGGCCAGCTATTCACCTGGCTATTCAGTCCTCTGTTCTAAATAAAACCCAAGAAAATAAAATACTTGTGAGACTTTGGCCTGTTACAAGATGAGTTGCTGCTGCAAATGATTATATAGATGTATTTTACTGGCTGTTCCCCATGCCAAAATTTAGAAAAGTGTCTTGATTTTGAACTGCCCAGAAACACAGCCCAAAATGAGAGTCATCATAATGAAACAAATTACTTTTTTTTAAACCTTGTATTTCCTCTATTTCTTCAACTGTTTCCCAGAATATTGGCTACTTCTACTGCCAGTGGTAGAATAATAGGTTAAATTAATGGAAAAAAAATTACAGTATAGTTGCTCAAAGGAACATAGAAGTAAATTGTTAACATTTATCTTCTGATTTAGTGTCTGAACCTGTTTCCTTGATGTTAGTGCAAATTAATGAAATTAGGATCATACCTTTTAAAGAAATAAGAAGAATAAAAAACCCCTAAACCCCAAGAGTAGTGTGTTTGAGCTGATCAGCATAGAAATGTGACTGAAAAATTGTGACATAAGCCTAAATGTCAGCTAATTGTCATGGTGAATGGAATAATCTTCCACGGAGCTGTGAGTGGCCAACATGTTACTGTGCATCAGGGCCCTATTAATCCATAGATTATTGACAGAACATATGGTAACTGCTCCAAAGCATGCCATATATGACATGCTTTTTGTATTGTTGTTTAAACTGCATGCTAATGTGTAACTGGGGAAAAAGGTAGTCTTAAAAAAAACATTTTGCACTGTGGTATTTGCTAGCAATATGGTATATTGCCAGGATGTTCAGTAGATATTCAAATTCAGTATGCTGTAGAATTTGTGAATTTGCATTTTAAAATACGTATCATTTCTGGAAATACCCTGAGGTGTAATTGTCCACAACCTTCCTCTTCTAAATAATTATTAAATATTTGCTTTCAAAGATGAATCTTTAGCTGTTTGGAGCATGAATTTCATAGCTAGTGATTTTAAAATCTTATAGTCAGGACTGTGACCCAGAATTTTTTTTACCATTCTTGCTGTCCTGTTGATTAGTATCTGTGAAGTACCAAAGCCCATTATCTGAATGCTGTGCCCCCTTGAGTGCAATTCATTACCCTGCGTTTTGGAAAAATTGAGGAACAGCTAGGAAGAGATGAAGGCAGGACCAGAGAGCTTCATGCAGTTTAATCTGGAGATAATTTCACCTGGCATCACTTGGCTAAGGAGAGATAAATGGCTCATGCCTCTGGTCAGAGCTGTGTAGTTACATGTGAACTCTTGGGAGTCGGGGCTTCAAACCTGGCAGATGTTTTTCCTGGGGGAACATTTCGGGGACCCTGAGGGTGGATTATGGGAGTGCTGGGGCTCTGTAGCCTCAAACTGTGAAAGCTAGGGCCTGTGGGCTGCTCAGAGATGGGCAACTGCCTGGGTGCAGGTGACCAGATTTTAATTTTTCCCATCTGCCCCTGCAGCAGCTGCTCCTCATGGGATTTCTTCTGCTGCAGGGTCAGGTTTATCCTGAGAGCATATGCTTGTGGGTGCTCCATGCCAGTGGGGCAGCTGGGGTGTGGGGCTGAAAGAGGAATGAGGGATGTGGGGACTGCCTGTGAGCCTGCTCACCTTCTGCACAGTTTCAGGAGACCTGGAAAATAAGGCAATTACTTGCTAAGCCTGGCGTTTGTTTAAATACAACTCAAATGTTGCATAATGACTATTACCTAATTTTTTCTGTCCTTTCAGAACGTTACCCCTTAGGGATAACTGGATACAAGAGTGTTGCACTACGTGTGCATAAAGGCAGGGATGTTCCTTCAGGCTGTTGCAGCCCTCGCTGGAGGTTGTGAGTGGCAGAGTGTTGGTTTGCAGTGTACTGGTGGTTTTTGGTTTGTATTCTGTGGTGGCAGTAGTGACCAGTGACTGTGGTGTGTGAACCTGTTGACTTGGAGCCTGCCCCTGAAGAGCAGGGACTCAGGAAAGCAAAGCTGGCTGTCAGCTGGTGCAGTTGTTCTATGGTGGACTTCACTTTTATCAGGAGAACCTTAAGGGCCTTGCACGTGGAAAAATATTGAAAGCTTGCCTGGCCTTTCTGCAGATGAAGAGAGATCATAAAAGTTATGTTTTGGTATGCCAATTGTTTTTTAGAATATTAATTATACTTTTTCATTTTTATGTCATTTTCCCTGTATTTTCCCTGCCCATTTTGAGTCAGTTAGCACCTGTGTCTTTCTCTTTGACTATATGTGCAGTTGTTGATATCCAAAATTCTTTACTGAGCCAATAAAATAATTAAATGAGCTGACTTTGAAAACACAGTAGGATAGCTAAGTGAATGTATATAAAAATTAATGAATGTATATAAAAATTAATGTTTAACAGAAAGCATCTTCAATAAAGTTACCAAACATTCTGCAAGTAGCGTTATAGTTATGGCTGTTTTCAGAGAACTTGAAAGCTTTCTGGAAAATTCATCCTTTGGAGTAAAATGTTTTCTGCTTGTTTCTGTTATGAAAGGGAATAAAGTGTTACTGTTGATATTTGTCGGAATCCATTCATTTCTCATATCTTGTAGTAAATGATGACACTCCCCTTCCTATTTTTGAGATACTGAAGCATGGAAGTGAAAAATGCTTCATTTCATTATTTAGATACAGGCAAATATCTTGAACTATTTCTGACTGCTTTTTAAAACTCCCACCGCACCCCTGGTAGATGGGCCTGAAACAGGAGAAACCATTCCTGAAAGTTCAGCCTCGTTCATATCTGAGCGTGCTGCCTCTCTTGCTTCACTGCGAATCCACATCAACCCACTGGTGTGAGAACATGGAATGAGCTGCAATCATCCATACCTTGGCTTCATCTTGAGCAGTCAGGCTGGCAAGAGTGGAAAATGCTCCTCAGCAGCAGGTTTGATGCTTAGGAAACCTGATTTGGGAGTAAATTCTTGCTCAGATGGGGCCAGCCTTGCTCCTGTCCTGTGCTGTTGGTGCCGTGGTGCAGGGTGACAGAGGAGGAGCAGCAGGCCATGCCAGGCTGGGAACGACTGGCATGGGCCTTGCCCACATGTGGTTGCAGGGAGGGGCCTGACAGAGGGTTTGTTCAGGCACAGCTCTTCATGCTAGGACTCATGGAACCTTGCTGGAGTTCGACTGAACAGTATAATTAGTATCATTTTAGCTCCCAGTCAGCTGTAATAGGTACCAGGAAGCTCTTTCTCTTTGCATCACTTATTAGAAAAGATATTTTATTTTCCTACACCTATGCCTTATATGGAAGAACAGGCAGTGTGGTGTTTTGTCAGGAGACTGCATGAACTCTATTTCCCGATGTCACAACTGGCAACTGTGAAATCTTCATCAAAATGCTTTTCCCAAGCATCCTTTAGGCCAGGGAAAAATACTGCTGGGTGTTCAGGGTGCTCATACCTGAGCTCAGGGTAGATGCCTACTCTGGTCCTCACTGGCATCAAGGGAGTTAGTGGTTGAACTAGAGAAGCTGATCTGGGCAATCTTCCAGCCTGAAGGATGTGAGGCAGAAACGGATGGGAGGAACTGTAAGTGATATAAGGGAAGCAGTAGGCTAGTAGAAGAAGGATCCAATAAAATCAAGTAATAAAACATATCCATAAAACTGCAGGACCTGAAGTTTGAAACAGTAGCTCTATGCTTACATGCTTGGCACAACTTTCATTTCTAATTTGTCTGCTTCCTTCAGGCTTCCTCTTGCCAGAGAGGTGGTCTGTATGCTCACTGTCTGCAGCTGGAGAGTCTCTGGTCTGCTCATGCCAGTGGTGGTAGAGTACCACAGGGAGATAAGAGTTTTCCCTGTAGCAGTCATTGCTGTTGGGTGGGTATGCTTGGCTGGTTTTCCAGATCACAGACTTCAGGCAGTAAGGCATTAGAAATATTATAGTCTATTAAATATACTGTGGAGCATTTGGCTGTACTAACTGCTGCTTTTAATAGAGTTCAGATCTGACATTTTTGGGACTGAGAGGGTTTGGATGTAAACTTTGTTAAATTGGTTTTGAAAAAGGAAGTTCTTTCATGCTTTGAAGGCGAAAAAATATGAAGACAGAACTGCAAGTCTCTTCCTTAAATCAAAGTTTTCTGCCTGAAACGGGAACAGCTCAGCAGAACAGTTTAAGTAAACATGGCCATAACTGCTTATCTGAGACATTGGCATCCTCTCTTCTTGCTGTGTTACTTTTTTGTGGTATCCTGACGTCTCTCAGTCACTGATGTGTTTGTTCTCACAGCACCTCCTTTGTAGGCATATTCTTTTGTGTCCATTTGATAGTTGCCACCAAGATTGGAGGCTTTATCTGAAGAGCTTGCTCCAGGAGTGTATGTTTTCTACACCGCTACAGATGAGATTTTGGAATTGCTGTCTGAAAAGTCCTTCCTGCCTCCAGCTCTGAATTTCTCTGTCTGTGTTGTGGCTTCTTTACTTATTAAGTGGGGGAAAAAACAGAGGCAACTGTTTCTGAGTCATCCCAAGTCAGTGTTCAGCCCAGAAAAGGATAAAATCTGGGCCAGTGATGGCTGGTGTACAGTTGTAGCCTATGTGGGGGGTCAGTGAATGTATTATAAACACTGGGAGATTTGCTGAAAATCACATAGGTATGTGAGAGTGCAAGGAATTAGGTACCATACTCTAAAGCTGGTGCCTGAGTACAGGATTGTGGTTCTTCTCCTAGGTAGGAAAGATGCACCCTATTGTGAGAATGACTTTTTGATATCTTAACATTACAGCTTGGGTGGGTTTTGCCTGTGTGTGTTAAAATAATGTAGACTCACACTGAGACCGGTCTTTTATCCAGGAAGCCTTGCCACATGCAAGTAACTTTTGTGCACTTCAAGTGCTTCCACTGTACCATTGCTTGAAACTTCATTATTAAAATTAATTTTTAAGTTAATACTTTGCTCTTAAGATCAGCTTCTAAAGAAACAAATTTAATTTGTACATGAACAACAAGAAAAATGTTATAGTTATTGAATGTAGGATTGTAATTTATCTGGTAGGTCTAGTAAAGTAAAAAAATTAGTGATGTTTCATAGAATACTTCTGTGTGTTCTATAACGTTCTTCAAAGTAACGGAAGAATAAGAAATGAGAAGTGAGAGAAGATTTTTGTTTTTTCATGGGAATTAGTGTGTCTGTAGATTTTTTTTTAGGCTCTAGTATATGTTCTTCCTCATTTTGGTTATGTTACAAGGACTAAAATCAATTAAAAGATGAAAAAGACAAAAAGAAGGCTGCCTCTCTTGCTCAGTTTTGTTGTGATTCAGGCAACAGTGCATCAGGACATGGGAAGTGATCTCAGCCATATTTTTAGTTACAGTTTAAAAAATGATATTTCATGATGAAATAGTGTCCAACATTTTAAAGCTAGTGTACATGCAGATATAAGTATATTGCACTGCCAGTGCCAATCTAGTACATAAAGATCTTCACAACTGTTTAGATCTGCTCTTCTTTCCTAATGGGCTGCAACTTGTTTACTAATGCTTGAAAGCATGTACACATCAAATAAATCTCTGGTATTTGGGCCATAGTGTACCAGCATTATGCAAAGGGAAGATTAACCACACTCAATATTAAGCTATGATCCACTTCACTCTTGATTCCTCGCCATAGTAAATCAACCAAACCATCAAAGAACAGAATTAGTAGAAGGGTTCCTCAGACAATAGATTTATTTCCATGTTTATTTGTGTTATTGTTAAGAAAAGGGAAATCAGCAGAGCAAATCTGCCTGGGGCTCAGGGCATTACAAATTAATCAAAAGACATGAAGTGAGCTTTTGGGTGTGGAAAACCAGCACCAGATGCAAATGCTACATAGCTGCATCATATGGTGTGTACGGTGTTGCTGCAACAGCTGAGAGGCAACACGCCTGCTTTGACTGCTGCTGCTCTTAATAGATAGTCTTTAGCAAGCAGTCTATTGGCAAATCTGACACAGAGTGAATTTGCAACTTGACTCAAAAGACTTTCCTAACATGAAGTATCTTTAATGCATATGATTTTAGCTCTTTCCTGTTTTTACTCTGCTCTCTTTCAGTGAAAAGGTCAAGAAAAGCAGTAGCTCAGTGGCTGAATTTTTCTGAAGTGCTTTACAGCAGGGAAAGTGGGGAAACCTCTTAAAGTGGTGTCTTATGCAGTAAGTTAAGCCTTTTTTTCTTCAGTTAATGAATTGATTTTTTTTTTTTTTTTTTAAATCTTATGTGTCAGAATAATTATAGTGACTTAGGAGGTATCCTTATCCCCACTTTGGCTTATCCCCCTCCCCCAGAAGTAGTCTTTGCCCTGTGAAACCTGCTGGCCCGCTTTGGCAGATGTGGAAGTGCTGCCTCAGACACTTCCATGGCATGGCTGTTCCCCTGCCCCACTGGGGCTGGCTGCTGCACTCGTGTGCAGAGATCTGCGCTGCGGAGTGTGCGCCGCCTTCTTCACCACTTGCCCTGCCTCTGTGTGTGTGTGTGTGCACCCACACACTTCAACAATGCCCCCCCTTTGTCTTTGCACTCAGAAAGCCACCAGCTGCGTTAATGAGAGATTTTTCAGAGACCAAGAGGGGAACTTTTTGGGTTTTCCCCTACAGAAATAGGATAGGTATAGTTCATATTGCTATCACAATCACTATAAGGAATTAAAAAGAGAGGGCTGTATCAATTTCTTTACAATAACAGATATGGAGGCACTCGGGAAGGTTTTCTTTGATGTAAGTAGAGATTCAGTTAGTGCTGCTGCCTTACGTTGATTCCAACAGAAGGTCAGAGCTGTAAAAAGTTAAGTGTTGAATGTTCAAATTGAATTTGTAGCATCAATTTAGGATGGCTTCTAAGTTTAACTAGCCTTAAGGGTGCTAAGTACTTCCAGCAGAGGCCAGAAGGACTTTCAGCTGGTCAGCAGTTCTTGTGATTTGGCCTGATACTACTTACTATCATTTTCTTGCACACCTGATATTTCTGCATTTTTTGCAGGTATGAGTTTCTTTGCTCACATCCTTTTATGCCTCATTTGCTAACTCTTCTGTTCTGGAAAATTGGCAGGATGACAGCAAGCAACTCCCTCACCCTTTTGTGTGTTAGGACTAATCCTCAGGGTTCTTTCTGTGTCTCCAGAAATATGTATTCAGCTTAGGCTGAATGCTGATTTGATTTGTAATACTAAAATGTGAGCAGTGCAGATCACTTTCTGTCTCTTGAAAAAAAAATTCCCTGTTGAGGTGTACATGAACAGTTCCAGAGTTTTAAACTCAGTCACATAAAATGTGTTTCTAAAATACAGATGTACTTTGGCACATGGCAAAGTACTTTGCTGAATCTGTATGTTTGTCTTTGTTTTGTAAACTTGGAACTTTACAATGAACAATTAGACAACCAATGGCTTAGCAGGTTGTGGTATTTTAGTGCTCTGAATTGTGTTTCGGCATAATAGATGGATTTTTATCTTGATTTCAAATTATATGTCTTGTTTTTACTTTTTTCTGCTTAACATATGATTTAATTAAAGTTTTGTTGCAGTGATTGACAGTTGCTTTATTTGATACCTGTTTATAGACATTTATTCATTACTTTTTCAGTGTACTGATATTTGTCAAAAGAGAATGGTATTATTTCTTTTGTCAGTGATAATGAGGCTATAAAGTACTGTAATTTTGGGATACATTTCTGGTATGAGCAAACAGTATTCCCTTGGTGAGTTTTCTGCTGTGGAAAACTAGGTTATGCATAATATATTTTAGAAAAGACCTGTATTCCTCTGAAGATGAATGGCATTGTGCAACTCCTGGAAACAGAGAAGAATCTAAATGTATGTATATTCTTATTCAAAGTATGGCAGCATCTGCAGTGTTGTTCCTCCTTGTCCACAGGGGGGACTGGAGATGATTGGTTGTGGGTTCTGCTCGTGATTTTATTTATTTATTTTTTTAACCCCTCTTTTGTAGGACATGGGGTGAAGGGTTCAGCTGGAGCACCTCAGTGCAGTCACCTGCCAGGTTCTTCCCAGAGCCACCCTGTGTCTGCCACTGGTGCAGCTGTGTTAGGGCCCAAGGTGACGATACTCAGTCACCAGAGATCAAAATGAAAGTCACACAGATGAGCAGCTTTGGATTTTACTGACAAGTACGAAAGGATTTTGCAATATTATGACTCGAGTAAGCTGTGGGAGTAGGGAGGATATGATGTATTCTTCCCTGCTAAAGTCATAGTGTTAATATTCTTGGCACCATCACCGAACTCCACAGCAACTTGTGGTGTACATTTTAAAAATGCACCACACAGCACACACAGTTTAACGCTGTGCTCTGTTACGCAACAGAGCGCGATTGCCTCAGTGAAGCACATCTGCATTGTGAGAGTAAACTCTCCTGGGAAGCAAGCGCATCTTCCACAGAAGTAGGAGTGAGCCGTGGGCTGGGCATTGCTATTTTGGCAAGCAGAGGGAGCCAGTGTTGGAAAGCTGCCTCACCTTTCACTTTCCATGGAACTTACCCTTTCTCCCTGTTTCAGGCACCAGCCGCTGCCACTTGCTTCTCCTAGTGGTGGCATGGGGCAGGGGATGTTTTCAGTGGGTGATTAAAGCATTTATCAAGGTTTTGGGAACCATGGTCTTCGCTATCTGTCTGTCTTGTTCGCTATCAGCCTGTTCTGTTTGTGATCTCTGAGCAGAACAGGCTGTTAGAGAGCAGTAAAGAATGCAATTTGAAAAAACATCTGGAAAAGCTAAGAAAATGTTTTGGTTTTACTAAAAAAGCCGAAGTAAACCGCACCTGTGTGACAGTATCTTCTTTAACGGTTAAGTCGGCAGCAGTTGATGGAAGGCACAAAATTCCTGTAATTTTTATATTGTGTTTCAGTTTGCTTCTTCCAAGTCTCTCTTTTGCTGAAAGCAAAGTGAGGCTCCTGCTGTCTCAGTGCTGGTGAAGTTCTTCCTGTCATCCTAAAGGTTGGTTATCAACCCTCCTTTTCCTCTTATCAGCATGCATTACATTTTTGTGGCAGTGCTTAGCAAAGACTTTCCAACAGTGCCTATTACAGCGTAATTGGACCCCTCTGTCTGACAGAAATTACTCCCTCTTTGATGGGGGGCTCTGGCTGCTTTCTAACACAGCTTTCTTTGAGGCAGGCTGGGTGTGTAGTTAGCTGGTCTGTAATGTGGGTGCACAGCATTTCACCAGGCGCTAGTCAAAGTAGTTACTCATGGTTTGCTGTAAACTTCAAGACTGCAGTGAGTGAGATTCCCCAGGGGTCTGTCCTGCCTTTGGTAATACTCACTGTTTTCATTATTGAAATGACTGATAGAGCAGAGAGAGCAGTTGTTAAATTTACACAGGATAAGAAGTGTGAAGGGGGGCTGCAGGCTCGCTGGAAAACAGGATGAAAGTTTTGACCTGCCCTGTCTAACTGGAGGAATAGTTTGGGAAAAAACCCTGAAAAACAGCCAGGATACAAACATAAAAGTGCTATAGAGAGATAGAAATATCCAGTTGCATGAGACAGAATGGGGCTGACTCAGTAACAGTTCTACAGGAGGTCTGTGAGCTGGTATTGGGCTGTGTTGGAGTTGCAGTTTGGCCTGGTTTGGTTGAATAGGGTGATAGAAAAATCATGGCTGGTTCCCAGACTACCAAGAAAACCAGTCTGTGACATGTCCTTCTCTCTTCTTCCCTGGGACCTGGGCTGCCCGTGCTCTGCTGAGTGGGCAGCTTTTCTTCTCATCCCCTGCCCGCTTCGGTTCTGACCCTGGAGCTGGTGACCGTGCCTGTAGGGAAGTGTCCCAGCTCAAATCCTCCCAGGCTGTGTGTGCAGGACAGCACATCGGAGAGGGAAAGGGATCACACACCTGAGACCATAGGTGTCATACAGTCATACAACCAGCAAGGGTTCCCCATCCATGTTCCTCAAAAAAGCACTGTTTTAGGGTGTGTAAAGAAAAGGCACGAAATAACCCGCCCACTCCACTCAGTGTTTGAAATGGCTTAATATCTAGTTTGGGGCACAGCACAGTCAAGAGCCAGCTGGATGGTGTCCAGGGAGAAGGCAGGAAAAATGATGAAAGATTTGGAAAACATGACCTGGGAAAGAAGAAGAAAGAATGGGGATTGTTTAGTCTACAGGGGACAAGGCCAGTAACAGACATGATAGGAGTGTTCAAGTATGTGGAAGGTTCCTACGGGGAGGAGGGGAATAAACTGTATTGCCTGACTGCTTGGGGTTAGGACTAAAAGAAATGAGCTGAATATGAAGGTGGCAAGACTTAATAAACATTTAAGAAGGCTTTGAAATTATAAGGGTATTTTGGTGCTGCAGTTATTTGCCTTTGAGAAAGCTGTGGAAGCATCATCACTGGAGGTTTTTATAAAACAGACAAACCTCCTACAGGAATATTTTGGGCATTGCTTTGGAAAAGGAGGTGGAATACATGCTTCTGAAGGTTGTTTCCCAGGAAATAATGAAGAATTTTTTTTTTTTGATTCCCTGAACTTAGGTAATCTAATAACCTAGCAAATACCTCAAGAGATAGTGGCAATTCATTATTGCAACATACTAGTGGTAAATAGACAGCTGATTTATGCACAAAACCCAATGATGATGATACCCTTCTGCTCTCTGTTCCAGTTTTAAAAAAAAATCTGAGTAAGCTAATTTTAATGGAGCATTTCAAAAGGCTGTTCCTGTAAATATCTTACTCTGTACAGAAATAGAGGAAGTGATGTTGGTTGGCTTTGCTTACTGAAATAGTGTGCAAGCACTGTCAGTACCTGTTATTGATTGTACATAGCATGGCCATAGTAAAGCCAGCAGTACTCCATGAGGCACGGGAGTTTTACACTGGAGCATGATGTTGTGTTTTCAGTCTTGATTTTTGTGCACTTCTGTGCTTCTTTTATCTGGAGTAGGGAGCAGGCTGAGAAGAACTAAGCTTTAATTACTTCATTGCTATCTATATCCGAGTTACTCTCTGTTGTCTTGTTACATTGAGTGCCTTGAGAAATGGCTTTTGGTGTCCCCATGGACACTTGATAATCCTTTATTTTGTCACTGGAGGATCACTTCTATGACTTTGAAAGTTTTTGCAGGTCCCCTGAAGTCTTTCAACTCTGCTTCTGCTATAGAACAAAAATGTACTTTTCTCTTTGAAACACAGCTTCCCCTGTTCTTGTCGCTATGCATGACAGGGAAGAGGAGGTCTCATGTGGTGCCATAATCCATGAGAACAAGTTGGGTGATGGAGTTGTTACAGGACACCCTTAGGGGGGTTCCCCGAGTTGTGAGAGCCAGTTTGCATCCAGATGAGAGCAGCCAAGCTCCTTGTGTCGTGCTCAGCGCAGCCTCTGGCTTGACAGCCCTGAGGGACGTTTTGTCACCCTCATCCTGGGCCTAGGAGCAGTGGCAGAGGACAGTGCAGAGTCACCATGTGCCCAGCATGGATTTAGCAAGGCTTATCATAATCCTGGCAGTATCCACACTAACCCCGAGCGGTCAGACATCACTGCGCGTTCGTGCCCCTGGCCCTGAAGCTCTGGCCTCGTGCTGCTGTGCGTACGCCAAGAGCCAAGAGGATCTGCTGCTGAGCCACTCCTGGTGCTCCTGCACCTGGAAGGACTGCCCTGAGCACTCAGGAATTGCTGCTCATTGCCTCTTGGCAAAAGCTTCCTCTTCCTAGCCTGCTGCTATGCAGGTCTGTGTCCTGATCGAGTGTGATAACGAAATGAGGACACGTATTCGCATGTGCGCATGTGTGCATATATTTTAGTCTCTTGCCTTTTTAAAATATGGAATAGTAGTGTGCACTTGTCTTTGTCCCAGTGTATCTGCTTTGCATCAGAAAACTAACGTTCTTCATGATCTTGAGTGTTCCATCTCATGAGAAATAAATCAGCACTGCTCTTCCTGTGGAGGTTCTTGAGGGGATTTAAATTGCTGATTTCAGTTGTGACTAAAATCAGCAATCAGGAGAACTTTACAGAAATCATCAGCTTCTAAATCTTGCTTTGCATTTACTCTTTTTAGTTATAGTCCTTAAACAAGAGAATGCTTTCAGTACTTGAAATAATTTCATATATCTTTTTTTAAACTTGTACTACATTATCTTTCTACAGATGTTCTACCAGTAATCTGCTCCAGCATAGATTTCTGTGGGCCTCTAATTTTTCTGTTTTTTTTTTTTTTAATCAGTGGTGTGCTTTCTGTTCACTATTTACTAGATTAGATTTTTGCATGCAACTTGTATCAGGCTATATTCACATTAAAATAAATGTTCAGCAAAAATGCCCAAAAAGGAGATTCTGAAACATTTCTTTTAAACAACTGAATGCTTCCTTAAAATAGGAGCTGGAAAATAGGAGGGGAGAAGAGAAAAAATTCAACTTGTTTTGCATTAAAATTAAGTAATTTTTAAAAGGAACAGTTAATTGTAGTTATTAAGTCAAATTTGGTTTTTCGGTCACAGTATCTTAGATAAAGAGTTTTGGGAATCATACATCTTGAACTCTTGCATATCACTACTGTTAAGAAATTATTTTAACTCCTGTTTTCTTACACCTACAACTTCTGGTTTCTTTCTTTTGTTTGAGCCAGCTATGTAACTCAGCCTGCTAAATGAAGGGCATGACAGATACCCTCTCTGGCCTGGAGAAGACTCTGCTGCTGCAAGCTGCTGCAGGCTGCCTGGCAGTCCTGGTTTAAGAAGTGTAATCAGTAATTGATAGCAGTTCTGAGGTTTGATTTTCTTTGTGACTTCAGCAGGAAACACAACCTTCTCTAAATGTTGCTCAAACAACAACCCTCAATTCTAACAGTTTCAACAGATACAACATTTGAATGTAATTTGCATTTTCATAACCTAGTTTAGAATATGTCTTAATTTATGTACATAAATGCATGAGAAAGAAATCACTTATATATATTAGCCTGTATGCAGAAGGTGGTGACCCATCTCCACTGTGCCCAGAGGGGGAGAAGAGGGTTGTGTAGCAGTCTGAGGAGAGGAACAGAGCCTGAGGCTTTGCTGTTGTGTTCCCAGTCATATTCTTGGATCTTGAAAAGGTGACTCTGTCTTTCAGATTCAGCCAGCTGTAAATGAGGAACTGAGACTGAGGACTGTTGAGAGATTTTAGGAATAAAGTTAGTAATTTTGTTTTCTGATATGCTGCATAATCTCTTCCAGGAAAAGGCAGTGATGGCTGTTGGTCCCATGGGGGACAGCAAGCTCAAGGCACATATGGATCAAGTGTGATAACACTGATCACTTGTGGAATCTGGCGGTTTTCTTCTGGGAGAGCTTTGCAAACACCAGCTGGAAGTAAAGATACTGGAAAAACTATTTTTCTTTCTCTAGTGTGTATAGGAAAGTCAGTTATTGGAAACCGGACCAGGAATCAACAATGTGGTGCTGAGATAAATCTTCAGAGTTGGGCATGGGGGGAGGATTGGGTGATTGCCTCTCTTCCATCTCCCTTAGCCATGACTTTGGCTGTGCACTCATCCCAGCATTGCTCCTGGTCAGAGGTCACACATGGGAAGAAGTTGCTGCTCCTGGCATGGACTGTGCTAGTTAACTCTTGGCATCATAAGTTCTGTGCTCCCTCACTTGTACCTTTCCCTTCTCTTCTCCTAGCTTGATGCCCATCCTCAGCTGCCTCTGATGCAGGGTGTCACCCTTGCCTGACTGCGTCTTGCAGCTTGGCTTAGAGGGTTGAGTGCATCTGATGGGTCCTTTAGAAAGGTGATGCTCAGAAGTGTGTGTATTGCCAGGGGCTGTGGCTGAGAGATGAGGAACCTTTTTGCAGAACTCTCAGTCATGGTTTGTCATCCATTTGTCACCCTTTTGCAGTTTCTGCACTGGGGGCCTGGGAGCCCTGTAGTGGGAGTTACGTAGGTGCAGAGCTGTCCCCAGGCTGAGGGCAAGGGAGTCCTCACTGAGTTCTGAGCACAGTTTGTCACTAACTGTGATCGGGTTAGTTGACACTGTGTGTCCACATGCAAATTGCACATTGATTTCAGGAATCATCTGCAGAACAAATAGAAGCATTTGCATCATGAGTTCAAAGAAAATCAGTAAGTGTGAAATCCAGCAGTAAAATGAGCGGGAGGGTGTTTCTGCATGGCCAAGACCCTTCAAGGGGTAATGGAAAGATTAGACTGGGGGAAAAATTGTGCATCAGCTTCCATGAATCCTGGGCATTTATCTTTTGGGGGTGGGGGGGGGTTGGTGGTTTTGGTTGTTTCTTTGGTTGGTTTTTATTTTTTTTAACAGCTTACCAGTGTATGCTATAATCAGGAGCATGTTTGTTTGTAGACTTACAAGGGGAAGGCCAACACAACAATTTGTGGTTGCAGACTGATTCACTGGCTTCTACAGCCTGCAAAGGGTGGGCAGGGCAGGGTGGATTCCAGGAGCACAGACACTTAACTGCGGGCCACTAAGGGGGACCTTCTGCGAGTGAGTAATAAAAGGAATTCTACTGCATGCAGGCCAGAAAATATCAGCTAATGAAGCTTCTAAGATAAGATTTAAACTGACAGGAAATGAAAACTAACTTTACTGGTTTTCATACAGGCTGACCACCCTCCCCCTTCACTAATGCTCCTGATGACTGCAGGGGAGCAGTTCCTCTACCTACTTCTTGGAATACACACACTTGGGTTAGAAAAGTGCATGACCGAAGTGCAGAGCCAAGTTCTGCTGCCAGCGGGGCTGCAATGGCAATGTGCCTTGGCTCCCAGTCCAGCTGTATTTTAGACAAGCCCTCGCTGTCGTTATCTCCATAAAGCTGCATTTGAAAGCAAGGACGTGTGTAAAGAAGGAAAGTGCAACACTTTCCTGTCTCTCTCTCTGCCTGTAATGTTACAACATATCTGTTGCTGTGCAGAGTGTGTTAGGCTCAGCAACTGCTCTTCCTTGATGTACCTGCCAAATTTTGAAATCTATATATAAGGATGTTTGGAGCAGGGGGAATAGACACACCTTCTAACTCCATTGAAATGCTTGGACATAACATGCTTATTTTGGCAGGACAGAATGGGAAAAACAGTCTCTCTATATATTGCTAAAATATAGAGGCTATCCCAAATAAAACAGCTGGTGTGTCTATGTGGCTAAAGCAGATTTCCTTAGATTTATGCTAGTCATGCTATGAGCTGCACTAAATGAAAATTGAATAAATCATGTTTCACCCTGTTCAGCTGCAGACCTTTGCCAAAGTTTGTTTCTTAGAAATTAGATGAACCTGATGAAGCAGGACCTTGTGTCTAAAAATAGAGCATTTTACTTTCCATCTTGCACCTCACAGGCAGGGTGTAATTTTACTTCAACCAAGAAGTGAGATGAAAGGTGATTTGAGTTTTGCCTTATGTCTCTATCCTCTTTTGAGCTTGTGACAGAGGACCTTTGTCTTTCCTGACCAAGTTCAGAAGTGGAAGGATCCTGACAGTGAGGAACCACCATTGCAGGTTGTTTATGTGGTCAGGGCAGCATTTGCATTTTGCAGGTGATGCGGCCTTGCATATGACTGTACGGCTTCTGCTACCCAAGAACACGGGGCTAAATGTTCTGCTCTTGCAGCAAAACAGGGTTTGCAGCCCTGAACAAAAAGATGGAGCTTTAAAGCTGAGCTTTGGAAAGCCCCCTGAGCTGCAGGTCCACTGGAGTGGAGTAGCTCTGCAGATAGCCCCAGCTGCCCTTTCGGCTTCCTGAGACACGACCGCGCTGTCCGGCCGCAGCTGCCTCCGGGCCCTGCCAGGGGCGTGCAGGGGAGCCACGACGGGGCCGGGGCGGGATACCGCAGCCGCCTGCCCTCGGCACCCACCAGGAAGGCCAAGTCTGACAAGCAGGAATGGAAAAGCTGGCTGTCGGCCAGGCTGAATGCCATGATCCCAGGGACAGCTTCCTTCCCCTCTTCTCTTCCTCCCCACCCCGCCGCCTCAGTGGTTCGGAGGGTGGTGTCCCAGGCACTCGTAAGGGTGTGTGAGTGTTGGGGCGGTGCTGTTGCTTTGCTTTCTGTGCTTTTTTTTTTGCTTGTGGATCTGTCTGCAGCTGTTTGCCTGCTGCTTTTCTAACCGTGCGTGGCGTTCTTTGATTCACAGGATCGCAAGTGTACGAGCCAGCGTGTGGCAGCTTGGCACGACCGTTTCATTAGAGCAAAGAGGGCCTGTGTCCTGCAGGGTGGTTTTAGCAAAGACATGTCCCATCTGCTGCTTCTTATCACCCTTTTTATCGGTGCTGCTGACTCATGCAGTGTGGTCTGCTCAGCTCTCCACTGCAGTCACATCACACTTTGAGTTACCTTTACTATGAGTCATGTTTGCTTTTTCACTTGGCAAGTGTTAAGCTAAAAACAACCCAGTCTTGTCCCTCTCTTGTGTGTTGTGTCCTTTTCCTACCCTTTACCTCCAAGTCTTGTCTCTCTGTGATAATCTTCTCCTTTCCCTCAAGTGAAATATTTGTACCTAATTTTTAAGCTGTGTAAGTTTGTCTTTCATAGCATCTCTGCACTGTGCACCTCAGGCTAGTGAGATTGCCAGTCTGTGCTGAAATATGATAGTTTCTCTAAGTTGCCATCACAGATATGTTTGGTGGACAATATGTTTTGTTTCCTCTGTTTAAACGAAAAGCATGTTTATTGATGTTTTGGTGTGAAATTTTGCACTGGGATTTGTGCATCTTTGTATTTTGATATGTAGCGTATGCACACAGATCCAAAACCCCTTGATTTCAATTTTTGTGTGCACTTTCAAGCCTCTGTGTTGAGCTAATGAGACCATGGCTTGAAACAACTTGTGCTCAGGTTTCCCTTGCTTGCTTTTGGCCTAAACTTTCAGAGCCAGCTTGTAGACCAAGGTGTACATCCTGTGTGGGCATCAGTAACTCAATTTCACCAGGCTTGAAATCCCCACTTAAAGTGCTAGTGCCTTGTTTCCAGGCTAAAAAGAATGACTGAGTAGTGCTACTGAAGGCTTGGTATTTCCTTGTTTCAGTTGAGGGGAATTTTGCCAGTGATTTCTTTGTGGACAGATTTGTGTGCATTTGGCCCTTTTCAATGCTGAGATCCCTGAATCTTTTTCAAAGGAGAGCCTGGTCCATGTTTCACTGAGGATATGGATGATTGGCAGAGGTTGCTGTACAGTTTAACTGATGCTGAGTTCTGTATCTTACTGTCCTGAGTCCTTGGTCATGCCAAAACTAGCAGTCTGGTTGAGGTCTGCCCTGAGTAAACCTCGGACAGTTGTGCTTTTATAGTGCTGTTGTGATAACTACTTGGATACCATAAAAATTGGCCTAGATATGAAGGAGAGAAATTCTTGGAAGACGTTTTAGAACAGGAAGGGAGGGTAATGCAAGACTTTTTATTTAAAAGAAAAAAAGTTGTCCTCATATTCTTCTAGCAAACACGAGGCAGGTTTAGATTGCTGTGCCAGATTTTTTTTTCTAGGAACAAAGTTAGGCTTCTTTTTTACATCAGGGTGCATGCAACAGATGAGAACGCATTTCTGTCTCTTCTAGACTTGTGCGAAGAAAAAGCTTTTCAGTGTTAAGCAGATAACACTTGTTTTAGACCAAGCTTCTTAAAACTATTGCAAAGGCTGAGTGATATATCTGTGCCCGTGGACATAGTCTTTGAAGCAGCACCACCCAATCAGGCAGACTCTAGTCCCATTTCAGCCCTCTGAGATTGAGACAAGTCCTTTCTGTACCCAATCTGCAGGATTACAGACTTGGTAGCTCCTTCCTGTGGAAGGCACCAGACTGTGTTTCAACATTTCCTTCATGGTGTGTGTGCTAAACAATGCCTTGGATAGAGTGGGGCCTTTGCTGCTAGCAATTCAGCTTGAAAATACCAGAGGATATGTGGTAAGTGCAGGAGCTTTACCTTTCCAGGATTGTGGGATGGCCAGCTTCTCTCTCTGGGCAGGTATGTCATGTCCTCTCCAGTTCCCATCTCTGCTTCCTGTTTATAGCTTGAAAGCTTCATGATTCTGTGAACTTGCTGTTGCTGGGTGTCCCTGGCAGTGTGCTGCCAAGCTTTGTTGGTCCCCGGTGTAAATAAACAGGGCTAATGATGATCACAAGCAAAAATATTCCATTGTTTCTGAGAAGCATCTCGTTCTCTTGTAAGCCTAAACTAATACACTCCATAACTCCAAACCACGAATGTAGGGCCCTCCTGCTCAGCATGTGGCATCTGACTAGGAGACAGGCATTGCTCATTGGAGTCCCTGACCCTTGGAGATTTTGCTTGTCAAAGCCCATGACCACGGATTTTATATATATATATATATACATATATATATATATATACATGGTGCTGTCCCTGACTTGCTGCTGATGGTGCTGAGGTATGTCACAGGCACACAATGTGGAGCAAAGGAAATCAGTGCTTATTGACAGAGGTTCTTGTGCCTCACAGACATAGGCTGCACCCTTGGGAAGAGGGTGGCATGTAAAGTGTCTCTATTTCCTGTTTTCCCTCAGGGTGTGAGGAGGGAAGTGTGGGTCTGCAGGTGGCCAGTGCTGAGCCCTCCTGCTTGCTACTGCAGGGCTGCTCTCCCTCAGCAGGAGCAAGGCAGCGCTTCCTGCCTCAGGACACAGGCTTAGGTTCACTTTGTGGCTTGTTTTACCCGTGTGCAAAATAGATGTGTAATGATACCTGCCTTTGATGTGGAATCCAGTCTTAATTAATTAATTAATTGATGTTCCCTAAATGCCTTGAGATCTGAGAACCACTGTGTATGCTCCACGGCAGCAACAACACTTGGAGGCTGGAGAGCCATCTTTGCTCCCACGATGAGGTTTCCCAAAAGGAGAGACTCCAGCCCCTCCTTCCCCAGCTCTTCTCCCCTTTTTTTTTTTTTGGGTGAAGTGATACTGTGCTGAGCATTAATTGTATGGCTTGCTCCCTCTGACTTCTGCCTAAATAAATAAATAAATAAATAAATAAATAAACTGATGTGCTTAATGCAGTCAGCACGTAGGGTGCTTGCCAAAGAATTTCTCAAAGCAGCAGAGCTGGGTTGCCAAATGTCATGTCTTTTATATAAAGCATTCTTCAGGAAGCAAAGTTGCACAGGGGAAAAAAAAAAAAAGAAGAAAATGTTATAAAAACTCTTACTGCTGTAAGAAACATTGTCTTCCCCCACGGGCAGAATGTCTGGGCCATGTCATGGTGGGATCAAGGGATCCTATTTTTATTTCCTCTCAAAGGCCCCTCTCTCATTTCTTTTCTGCACTCCCCCTCCCAAAGAGTAGCTCTTTACTGTGCTGGCTGGGGGAAGTGGATTTCAATTAGCATTCAAAAGCAGGGTTATGGGATGGTCAGCTTATATGTGGATTTTGCCAATGGATTTTGGGTGGAGAAAAAGTTGTTTAAACAGTGCCACACTCAGAATATTTATTAGTATAATATGATTGATGATTGATGATCGAAGAAAGCCAACAGAAATTTTTTTTAATATATTTATTTCAGGGAGCGTGGGGGAGGTAACAAAACTTCAACATTAAAACATAAGGCTGTATGTTGTAAATGCACGCAGATCTGTTTTTACTGAGAAAGCTTATATGTACCATTGATATGTTTAGTTGTGTCTGTGTTTAAGAGTGCATTGTGTCACCTCAGCGAGTGTGAGCTGCAGTGATTTGACCCTGGGTTTTCCCTAAAAGGTGGAGTTTGCCATGGGATCTGCTACAAGAGGGTTCAAACCCCTCTTGTAGTGCAACCCACAACTTGCTGTGGGCTTGTGGGAGCCAAAGGTGCCCTGGGGTGAGGCAGCACCTGCCGTGTTTTTCCAGGGGCAAAGGATGCCAGAGGGTGCATGGGCGTGAGTGGGTGACAAGCTGTATTGGGCATTTTGGGGGTCAGCATTGTGTCCTATGGGCTGTGGGCTGGGTGTGGATGTCCTGGGTAGCTGGGCTGAGCAGGGAGCAGGGTTTTGCCCCACTTCAGGGCCCTGTAGGGGCCCCTGACAGCAACTGGCTGCTGCTGCTCAGCTCACCCGGCTGCTTTTTGGTAAAGATGTGGGAGGATGAGTTTTGGAAATCACTCTGTGTAGGCTTGTAGCATTGCTGCTGCTGATTTGTGTACTCCCAGTTCCCATCTCTGGGTGGTTCTTACAACTGCAGAGGCCAGTATTTTTTCCTCTAAATTAAAGCTTTGTTTTGGCAATGTGTTGTCTCTAAGTGTCTGCAGGCCCTCCGGTACTCCCAGTGTTGTGCACTCACTGGTTGACTTTTTAAGCCTGGTGTGGATTTGCAATGTAAATGTGGTCCATTGAATTGGTATCAATAACAGAGAGTTGGAGCTGTACTGAAGTTTACAAAACAGGGTTGAAATTGATTTTCTGAACTTCAGTCCTCTACAGTGTTTTATCTCACAGGAGTATTTAATCTGGTAGCATAATGTGTGATCACTGAGGCAGTAGTGCAGCCTCGCAACTCAATTCTCCCATGCTCTAGCTGCAAACGACTGAATGCAAATTTAAACTATATATACACTACTGTTTCCTTCCGTATCTGTCACAACTCCTTTGAACTTCCATCAGGGTTACTACATGGCACTGCAGAATAATTAACACAGTATGCATTAGCACTATGTTCATTTGTCCTATATTTTGTCAGGAACAAATCAGTACCGATAATATATGATAGGCAGCAAGAGGTTCTGCTTTTGGATTCTTAATGCCTGTATTGCAATAATGCAGTAAGTCAATGGTAATGAGTCTTTTTCAGTTAGTAGAGTTAAATAAATTTAAAATGTTTTGGAAAAAACCCTTCTATCCTCCCTCTCCTTCCTTTTTCCAGGAAGAAAATTGAAATTCTGTGTGATGAAAAATCCATATCTCTGGGTATGGTGTCAGTAGGAAAGTCCTCACCACACAGTTAATTGTGACAAGTGCTTCTTCTGAGATGTGCTGTGTCAGGAGCAGGGACTCTTTCAATTGTGCTTCTTCTTTCTTCTTCTAATTACACGGTTCTGCAGTCCTGCTTCTCTCCCTAGGTTGCAAGCACTGAAATTTTCACCGCATCTGAGTCCTCAGCCATGTGTCTTGTGTTCTGTGTTGATCTAACAATGAGGGAAAGAAGACCAATTAACAGGCTAGTGCTCAGATTTTACAAATTTTTTACAAAAGCCTTTACATTTAGAGTGCAAGTGTTGTAACATAATTCCCAGATAGGAGAAAAGCATTCTGAACAACAGTAGTTGTATGTGTTTGTAGTGCAGTAAGAATGTGAATTAATAGGATATGTATTATATAGGCATAATTTTAGATTAATTTCTGAATGAATAAGTTATATAGTCCTTGGAATACATGAAAGTGAAAATGATATTTGCATGAAGAAAGAGAACATGATAGGTAACCCTTCTATTGATACTTTAAGCATAGATGGGGTATGGTGGTGAGAATGGGAAGAGCCTGCATCGGTTGGAGTTACACTGACCTAAGCTTGCCATGTGCCCTTTCCTCTCACATTCCCTCTAGATTTTTTTACATTCTTTCTTTTTCATCAGGGAATTATTTCTCTTCTCTCTATTTTGTTTACATTGTCAATATAGCAGTGTTTGTTCAGGAGAGGTATTTGATTTTGAAGCTGACATTTATTTACAGGGTCACCCTCTAGTCCCTGTCTTGGATTGCCATTCCTTGGTGAGCAGCATTTCACGAGCGATGTAACCTGCTGTCCAAGAGATTGCAGAGAAAACCATCTCTTTTCTCTGAGTCCCCAGTAAAAGGCAGATGGAGGCATGCTCTGGGCATTATGTTAACACTTTGTGGGAGCTTATATTGTTCTTTGAGACATAATAAGCCTCCAAGACCACATGAGGTCCAAGGGTTTCTAGCAGTGCACTACTGCTGCTGAAGCCTGTAGCTCAGTTTGTGTGGGTGATTTTTGAATGGTCGGGTTTCAGCAACATAATCCAGTGAAGATGTCTCTGCACATGGCAGGGGAGATTCTGTGATTCTGTCGATCTCTGAGAAGTTTTTTCTGCTATTTTTCTCCAGTGCAATGATCATTTTTGCATTTTCTCAACAGTTACTCCTTTACTACTAGGAGCAGAGGGTACTGTGTCTTTGAATGTTTTGACACTCACTGCTTTAGTTCTTGACACACGACTTACGTAAGTCTCCTGAGTAGGTTTCAGGTTGCTATTTAGAGGTGATGGTATTCCTGTGGAGAAAGCATGGAGGCAAGGAGCTTTAGACAATTGTCTTGCTTTCCTTGTCCTTTTCTCATGATTTTTGGTATGTTTTTTGGTTTGTATGAATAGTCAGGGAAGACAAAAAGGGAGAAAATAGGTTCTTGGAAAACTTGTGTCCTTAAATGCAGATGTAGGCACGTAAATATTTATATGCAGATTTTAAATTTTGCTGGTTAACAGAGAGATTGAAAGAGAACAGCAAAATCAGTAGGCTTCTCTGGGTGAGTGGCCCCTTGAATATGAGACCATTGTTGTTAAGGTGCTCAAATATGAGTATAGAAAATAGAACTTCAGGTATTCAGGTTTGAACACTTCGCCATTATATAAATGGGAAGTGGAAAGAGGAAGATTTAGAAGGTAAGGAACAAATAATACAGTGACTTGTGGGGAAGTATCAGATATTCAAAACCTGTTACTCTAAGGTTAAACATTTTCAGCTTTTAAAAATCAACTTTCTGCACCAATTTATTTGACTTTTTTTCAAAATCTTCACATTTCCCCTCCTTTATTTTTTTACAGCTCTCTAAGCTACAAACCTAAGTGAAGCAGGGAGGGGAGAGAGCAAGAGACAGTGAGCATGACTTACGAGTCTCACATTATCAAGAACGTGGTGGGAGGGGGGATAAGATAAATCTGTGAATAATACCATGCAAAGAAGTTCAGAACGTGGAACCACTCCAGACCATGAATGATTCTGTGAAATTTCATGCCTTGTTTGTGTAAGATGGTCAGAAAGTTATTCTTGTCTCTGAAAGAAAGCTGGCTCCAGACCTTCTTGAAATCTTGTGGGATTTGCTAAAAATCATGGGAATCAGTAGCAAAAGTCAGGGTGAATATAGCAGTTAACTCTATATAGATGATTATTTTGGCTCTCGGTCTTCATACTTCTAACCTTACTTGCATTAAAATGCTTGTAGTTAGACTTGTACAATGTCTTTAGAGTCTTCATAAGATTTCTTGAAATTATCTGCAGAAGTATTAGGACAATGTTCTTGAAAAATTTTTAGATCCTTTGCAATGTATAAACTGTATGTGTATATATATTTTTTTCATCAGAAGGATAAAACACTTCTCATAATGAGTATTTTGCTTTGCTCAGTAGCTTTCTTGTTAGATAGTAATGTGGATTTGAGATATACTGTGACTTTATCCTGATATTTTATGCCTGTTGTGCACCTGTACAATACTTGTTTGACTTCTGAGTGAAATGCTGTGTATTGTTGTAGAAGGACCTATATTCAGCATTTTAAGGACACTGTAACATACAAACCTGAACTTCAGCATATAGTTTCTTACTGTTTGCTGTGGTGGAGGCATTGCCCTGTGGTACTAGAACAACTTTCAGTTTTTTGATAGTAGTAGTGATCTTTGCTTGCCTTGCTACAAATAATGCTGAGTGGGCTTTTGAGGGATGAGATTTACTGCTTACTTTAGCAAGTTCTGCAAACAATCTGACTTAATAATTTTGTTTTCTGCTTGTAAGTACACATCCTTCTTTTTTTGGTAATGCCTTCAGAACTTCTCAGTTCATTATAAACTCTCAGATCATAATTTTAGGAATAATGCGTATCCTGACTGGTCATAACGAGTCTGAAATTCCATCTTGGGCTTCTGGTGTCATCACAGAACCGGGATGAAATTACAGCTTTAATTTATGTACTATGGGGGATACATTATTTATTACTGTGCATTAGAAAATGATTAATCTCTGCTTGTGTTGCAAGGCTACCCTACTGCTCTGAGTCCCCAGGAAGTGCTGAGACATTGTAGAACTTCTTGAGTGGATTACATACACTTTTATGAAGCTGCCAGAAAGACCATTGCATTATTCAAAAGCTGCTAGAGGTGATGAAAATTTAGGAAGCTACTGTGGGTTTTTTCCTAACTAATAGAATTCCTACAGGGCTTTCGTTTGCTAAACCTGAGCATTTCTTTACCTTTAGTTGCTTTCAAGTGTTTTGTTTCACACAGAGCCATGATCAGATAACTAGATTTAGGAGCACTGTGTTTTGGGGACCCTCGTTCATCAAAGCACCTTAACCATAGTCAAGCTCTATTGAAGATAATGGAAATGAATCATGTGCTTTACTGGTCTGCTGAATCTGTTCTTTAATTTCTACTTCTTTGGTTGTTCATAAAACCTGTTTCCTTCTTTTTTCTCCACTTCACCAAATTGTGTGTGTGTATGTGTGCATGCACATGCATGTATCCATGAATACATTGAACTGCAGTGGAGCAACATGAGCTAATGGAAAACTGTCATAAAATTAACTGATTCGTCCATATTTAATTTCAATTACTTTTAAAAAATGTTTTAATACTCTTGTAACATTCCATTTTTATGAGCATTTTCAGTACTATGAAAGTCAGTAATAAAGTTCTGATATGTAATTATTAATACTGTGCAACTAGTTGTAATGTCCTCAGCTATGGCTGTGATGAATTTGAGTCACAGCATTCCTTCCCAGGTAGTTTTCATTGGAGTTTAACCTTTCTACGCTAGCTGGGAATTTGTCTGGTTTTGTTTTCTAGCTTGTGGACATGTGTTTGTACAGACCTAGTACCAGCCACTCCACCATACAGCTGTTACCAAGTAACATAACGAATCTGCCACTTCATAATAAGAATTTGGTATCTGGGGGAGGTGATTGGAATTTTGCATTTGCAATCCTGTGCCCTGGTTTGGAGGGAAAAAGCAAAACAAACAAACAAAAATCAACAAAACCTAAACCCTCCGTCCCCCACCGCAAGCAAAAACCCTCACCAAACCCAACCCCCAATGGTTTATAGGAATTCTAATTAATAAGCCCTGGCAAACTGTCTTCAAGGTACTCAGCACTATTAGATCTGAGAAAAAGAATTAGATATTTGTAAAAGATCAAACAGATACAAATACCTTAAGAAAAAAAGTCACTAATTTAAATTAAGTGAACGCTTTATACTAGTACAAAAGTGTTATAAAAAATTAAATACTCCCACTTTCTAAGGTGGCATTTTTATCTTTTAAGGCTTTGATGACATGTATAAACCACTCAAGTTTCAGTCTCGTGGGTTATATTGTCACCAGAAGCTCTGACTAATGATACAGTAAAGTCTTACAAATGACAGGTGGGTATAGTATGACTCTAAATTACCTTTTTTTGATTGTTTTATTATTGTCACATGCTAAAAAAAAAAAGTTGCAGTGCCTACTGATGAACTGAACCTAGTGGGGAAGTGTTACCCTCGATTTAATTTGGGTGGCCATATTAGAAATCACAGATGTGGAATCTAAAACCCAGTGACAAAGCTGATAATCCTTGAGGTGTAAGAATCTTGAAGCTGGTGTAGGGAAAGACGTGCGAAACATGCCAGCAGCTCTACCCCACGCAAAATTAAAATGATTGTCATTTTTGCAGGGAACACCATGGGAATCAGAATTAGAGACATCCACCCCTCTTCAGTTTGAAAGCTGATGAGATGGCTGCAGTTTCTGTGCAGAGTTTCAGCCTGCTAGAGCTGTATAAATAGATCTCTGGTGCCGTGCAGATCTGCGCGGGACCAATCGCTCTTCCCTTCTGCATCACGAGGAGATGCAGGGAGCAGTCCTCTGCAGCTACCTTGTCATGCCAGTCATGCTGACCACTGGCTGGGACTTCTGAGGGTAGAAAGGCTTGCTCAGATGATGTTCTCTGCTCTGAAGGAGTAAGGAATGAGGTTTACGTAGATTTAGGCTGATCTTTTAAAACGTCATTTGGATTTTAAGTGGGACATGGCATTTGTGCTAGCTTTCTGAATGAGCTGCAGCCTTGGGCGAATCCAGTATCATGTGAATCAACACAGTGTATCCCATCAACAGAGAGGAAACCAGCTGTTTAGCATTGGGGGAGTTTTAATTGTGCTATGATAGATACATGAGACTGGAAATAAATACAGCAGCATGAATCTTATACATACACTGTAATTTCTTACTTTCCTGCCTTCTAGTTCACTGTAAATATTTTGGCCAGTTTTGTGTAGGGAGGGGCTTTAAGTAGGAGAGGTGGAAAGGAGGACCAATGTAAAAGTTGAAGGGTAGATTTCTCAAGGGTCTTTAGCTACCTGTTAATCCTGGTTCATAGGGCAAATTCTGCTGAGCTGTCACAGTCCAAAAGAGTTGGATCCTACTGCTGTAAGCCAAGGGCCACACGCTGGATGTACAGTTCTGCACATATGTGAAGAACTGAATCCTCACATGGAGGACCATAAAAGCATAAAAGAAAATTGGAGGAGAGAGAGAAGAAAGAATGACAGTAGGTTTTGACATAGGATTGAGATCCACTTCTTGGTACAGATGTCCGACTCTGGGAAATAAATCTTAAGGTGGAATAGTTAACACATCTAGGAAAGTTTGCCAGTCGCTCCTTCCTCTGCAAGTGCTTCCCTCTCACCTTGCCTGCAGAGGCAGACTGGAAAGACATGGCTCTGATCACTCTGGTGAATGGGTTAGAGCCAGTCGAAGCTTTTGTTCTTCAGAGCATGGGCTGTTTCATTGCCTGAGTTTAGGATCAATAAAGGTTGGGTAGTCTGGTTGTGCTGTGCTGGCACTTGGGGCTGGGTTGTGCCTGCCTTGGTTGCACTGCAGGAGCTTGCTGAGTTGTATAATTGCACGTTTACTGTCATACCACGAATGACTGATGGCATAATTTGTATTTTCAAAATACATAAGCATCTCATAAGCCTAATCAGGTGGTGTGGTAAATATTTCCAGGAGATAAAAACAAAGTATTAGGGCAGGGAACAGAGCTACAAACTTTCTTTAATGAGCTGCATATTGTTTGATTGTGGTTTTTTTCATATACATGAGCTTCTACATGCCATATTCCAGTAATCACTGGCAGCTGCTTCAGTCCTGGAGAAATAATACTGTAAATACTGGAAACAGTAAAAATGACTGGATGTGTCAGTTTGCCTTTCAGACTTCTGTGACTAACAGGTGATTAGTACAAATAGCAGAAGGTCCTTTTATCATTCGTCTTGCTTCTGGAAATAAAAAGAAAGAGAAAGCTGAGAAACAGAGGGAACAAATTCAGCTCCTCCAGACAGTTAACAGTGGTACCACTGACTGGCTTGGATTACAGTTCTGGCTGGGTGGGTGTTTAACTTATAAATCTGAGTAGTTCTGCTCACTTCCTGGAGCCCCTAAAGCTAAGCACATAAATGTTTTGGGACCCGAAAGAGCCTCTTTGGCTTTTTCTGGAGAGTTTGCTGCAAAATCTTACGATGCAGGAAAACCCCCAAATCTGAAGTCTTTTCCCACTTCTATTGAGTAGCTCGTAATGTCAATGGGATGTGGAGGGATTCCATTTCTATTTGTTTATGCATACCAACCTTCAGTGCTTCAAAAAGATGCAAAAAATGAAAATACTGTGTTTTTGTGTGCTGACCAGCTGCTGTTATTTTTCAAAGGCACAAATTTTAAACAGCAAATGCTATTTTAATGAACTTTTTAACATACGTGGAAAGCACTCCTGAAAAAATACTGAAGTTAGAGTGAAGGATTATTTTTTTTTTTTTTAATGAAACATTTTTCTCTAATACAAACGTGTCAGTGCTTGGTGACAACCACACTCACTGGAACTTGGGAGAGCAGGGGGAACAGCTCGCTTTCACAATGAAGAATGGTTTGTTTTTAATAATGATGAGAAGATCCTGGTAATAACTGTGAAAAGGCCTAGGAAAGTAGTGTATTCACAGGTGGATGAAATATTTCTGTAGAGTTTAGATGTCTTTCTGAAAATACTACACAGCAAATTTCTGAGCTTGATGCTACTCACTTGCATGAAATGGAAGGTGGTTTCCCACTGTGGATGGGATTCTAACCTCAAATTATATGCCCTGTCATATGATTATCATAAGCCTAAAGGAGCCTAATTGTCCTTGCTGACTTAGAAAATCTCCTTAATTTTTTTTTTTTGAGCCTTAAATTGATTAATCTAGTATAGATTGCATTTAAATATATACCTATGTGTTGAGGCATATTCATTTTAGCATAAAATATGAGTCAGGGGACTTGTACAAGGAGGTGTGTTTGTAGCTTTTTAAACTTATTTTAAAGCAATTATGTAATGATCATTGGTTTTTTTCTTTTAGTAATATACCAGCTACTGAAAGCAGGTTGTTGTCTATTTCAGCCCATTTGAAAGAAAGTTGAGCAGTTGGTTTCCTTGCAAATGTCGCTCATCTTGCAGAGACTGGCTAAAGGGCTGCTTTCATTTTCTCCAGGACAGCGGGGACAGGAAAGTTATGTGGTGGTGTAGTTACTAGCTGTAGACAGCAAAGAGAAACCCTAGGTGTAAAGTCCAGGAATTGTTGGAAAAGACAGTATAATGTTAAAACTGACACTGGCTGGTGCTAGAAAATGAAACTGTTGAATGCTAGCTTTGTCATGACAAATATATGCAGGATGAAAGCAGTTTTGTCCTGGCTATGAATAAATGCTGGAGAGATTAGACTGCGCTGCAGCCCACATTAGTACATGTACACGTATGTAAAGAAGTACAGTATCCAAAATCAATCAGGCTGTAAATAATTTTTAGTTACAGAGTTACAAACTCTGTTCACCAAAATTAATAAGACACATGTAGCCATATGCAACATTGTGAATGTTCCATAAACTTAGCTTTGTTTCTAACAATATCTGTCTTATGAATCACGTAAAGGAAAAATAGTTTATTTTGATCCTCCAGGGGAAAAACCCTTTTATTATCTCACCTCTCCTGAAAAAGCCCAGACATCTACTTGTCCTCTGTCATTTGAAGCAGATTTGAATCTGTTATCTCTATGTCAATCTATAGATACACTTTTCCTGTCTTTCATAGGAACAAAATGTTGTCCTACTTTCTGTAATTGGAATTTAGTAAATCACAAATAAATGACAGTAGTAAACTGAATGTGTTAAAGAAATGCAACAGAGGACAGATGACAATTTAATTTCCCAGAAGATAGACCTAATATCATTCATAAACAGAATGCAGTTCACAGTAAGTACATGTAAAGCTGTGTTTCAAACCAGAGTAAGTAAAATAAACCTCCCTGGGCAAGATGGTGCTTTGTTCTGTTACTGATGAATCTTACAGAACATGCATTGCAGTTCTGAATTTCAGCATCAGATCCATTGGTTTACCTTTCTTGCCAGTTCAACATCATTTTTTTCAGGCCAAGATGGATATTTCAGTTTGTTTTCCTTGTGGAGTATACTATCTTCCTATCACTGTCTGCAGTAAGGTTGGAGTCCACTGGCCAGCTCCAACTAAATGTAGCAGGCAGGTTGAACTCTGAGCAGTTTTGTGAAACAAGGAGTTGGGTATAGAACAACAAACAGAAATGGGTGACCTTTCTGAAGGAAAGGCTTGCCTGTGTTATCACAGATGTGAGAGTGCGATGGGGTGTGAGCCATTGCTCAGGGTTAGCTTTGCTCAGAGCCTGCATCTCACTGTGCATGGGGTCATGGAGAGGCAAAGCCTCAGGGAACCAGCCTTCACGGACTCCACTGCTTACGGGACTACTTGGTCTTTTAAGGAGGGAGAATATCCCAAATCCTTTTACTTCTCCCATGCTTTATTGGTAAATACAGGATTTTAAGTTTTCAGCTTTCCTCTACTCTAAACCAACAGCACCTTCACTCATTTCACATGTTCTGTATGAGTCAGTTTGAGCCTGGGACAGATGGACAAAGTGATGTGACCAGGGCTGTGTGACAGATGGAACACAGCACTGGTCTGTGCAGCTGAGCGGGGAGGTTAGAGCCCAACCCACTTTTTCTGTCCTGTGCATAAAATCATCAGTGAATGAAGCTTAAACACATAGGCCACTTATTAAAGGTCCCAAACTTTCTCAGACAGCTCTTGAAAATGCAGGACAAGGAGTTAGGCCCAAAGCTGCACTGTTAAAAATTAACCATCTCAGAAACCATGTCCCTGCCTGGTTTAATACATAGAAACAATTCCCTTTGCAGGAAACTAATTCAGATCCGCAATGCTTTGAAGGGAAAGGACAAACAGCATGGTAGCAGTTGTGACAGGGCCCAGCTTCCCCTACTGACTTTGCCTTTTTCATTCATGAAAATGGACAGTGGTGGTGAAGTTGAGACCATGGATTTTACACACACTTCCTCTGTGCTTGGGCTTCCTGCTTGCAGTCAGCTCAGAGTCGTCTCCTGCGTGGAAGGCATGTGAAGGAAGAGAGAAGCTTTCACAAAGGATTTGAGTACTAGGAGAGCATTTCAGTTGGCCCCAGCCAGGTTCTCAGCACGGTGGTCAATGTCACTCTTGCTCACAAATTTGCTGTCAGGTCCAGAACTGTTTAACAAAAGCTGAACAGGTGGATCAGTGAGGTTTAATTGGTTTCCTGCACCTGGAACGCAAGGAGGTTTCTATCACAAGGTATTTCTTAGCTACTTCCAGTGAAACTGTGGAGTGTTATGCTCTTGTTACTGCTAGGGACAAACAGCTTATGAGGAAAAGAAACAAGGATGGGGGATTGCGTAGACAGATGTCTTTTAGCCAGTGGCCTGAAAACCTCCACAGACTCAGCAGGTACTTTTTAAAGGATGGCAAAAAGTAAAGTTAGACATCGTGTCATAGAATTCTTGGCCTTTCATGCACTGAAAAAAGATGTGATGACTGTATTATTAATTGAATTAGTTATGGTAAGTGTCAAGATTTTAAGGGTCTGTTTAATGACACTTTCAAAGGGAACAAAAGATCCACTGTGAGGACAAAATACCAGAGGACATTTAACATAAGCTCAGATGACAACATATTAAAAAAGCACTGCTGCCTAAAATTTTCTGCTGGCAATTTTTACAACTAATGCCAAGAATTTTATTATTATGCCTAATGTTTATTATTTTTCATGGGGTTTAATGGTGGAAGGGTAGTAATTTTTTTGTCTTTTTATCCAGTTTGGTTTGCTTTTTCCCTTCTATAATTCTTTACTATTTTGGTGCAAGATGAAGAGAAAATACTGTTTGTTTTAATTTTTCCCTTCTGTAATTGTTTTTTTACCATTTTGGTGTAGGACAAAGTAAAAGTACTTTAAAGAGTAGAAGAACTCATTGTAAAACTACAGAAATTAGGTTATTGTAGCTGAAACTACTTTGATCTGTTCTTTACATTGTTCACTTCAAGATGCTCTTGCTGCTTGTCAGTATTACACTGTTGCAACATTAGAGTCGGATACAATAATACCATCTTTTTATTTGGTGGCATTAAGATGAATGACAGCAGAATATTTGATTTTTCTGATTATGCCTTCATGAACAAGTAGTGTGGACCAACTGGAGAGAGTATTTGCAAAAACTATGCTGGGATGCTGAGGTTTGCACCAGGCCTATTTTGGGGCTGCTTTTACTTCCGAGCAGTCTGGTGCTGCTGGCTGCTCGCGCTGGGGAACATGATGCTTCTAGTTAATTCCTCCCAAGACTGATTTGTTCATGTGCTGCAGCACCACCCCACAGTACAACTGAAAGCCCAGGCAGGATGGATTATCTGGAGACTTGCTTCAAAAGCTGCATGACTGATGTAACAAAAGCAGAAGGTAGCTTTGCTCTATAGGGATGTAGTGGGATGAAGGCATGGAAAGAAAGGCATATTTCAGTGATCTGACTGTGTATAGTTACATAGTTACAGCCAGTTAGTTAAACACATTCAATAATTTTTCTTCCTTCGTGTTCTTTCTTCCCTTTTCTTTGTAATTATTACTGAAAGGGGAAGGTTGATGTGAGTAGGCTTCTGAGAAGGAAGGCTGTTTTGAGAAGTTAGAAAGAAGAAATCTACTGAAAGGATCGTATCTTCTTTAAGGAGCTTACACAATGCCAAGTGCACGTTAGATGCTTAGCCAGTAATGACCCATGTCTAGTGGCTGGTACTTGACCTGCTGATGTGAGCATGTGCTCACGTGGGGACAGTGCTTGTAACCTTGAGGTACAGAGGCTGCTCAGACAGACACTGCACTCAGCTGAGGCTGGTGGCCATCCTAAGACACTGGCTGGGCATTCTTCATTTAAAGGTGTATAGCCTCTTTTTGGTGTGTGTCCTGAGGCAGGGAAGGGGATGTGTAATGTCCTATTATTGCTAGCATGACCTGGAAAAATACATGATGTTATCTGAGAGAGTAGGTGTGAGAGCTGGTCTGGCAGATGTGACAGTCCTGCTTACTGGATCTGACAGCTGGCAGCCCCGGGAGCCTACAACCAAACCTGGTATTTGCTGAAATGCTCCTATTATGGTTTGTGCTGAAGAAAAGGAAGTAGAAGTAGAGGTGACAGAAGTAGTAGTACAGTGTTTTGGGATTTTTTTTTACAAAAGACAAATTTGGAAGTAGACTTAGAGAAAAGCTTTTGTCTTTCTCAGTGTCCTGTCTCTCCTTGATTAAAAGAGTTGGTTTGACTACAAAAAAACCAACCAATTTTTGTAGTCAACCAACTCACTGAATCCAGGCAGAGGGCAACATTTCTTCCTCTGCCTGGAAGATTTTAGTTGCTGGCCAACCTGCCAGCATACTCCTGCTACTCTCAAAAAGTAAGACCAAACCACAGTGGCTGGTTGTGGCTTAGTCAAATTTCTGTTCTAAAAACAGCTTATGGTCAGACCTCCAAAGTTTCCTGCAACAAAGGTCATCACAGGTTTCTTCTGAAGTGTCCTGAATGTGTCCTGTACTCTCTGTCACTGGAGATATATGATTGTATAAGGAATATTTATTGTTCAGATCTTTCTATATAGCAGCAAGCAACTAGATCCCAAAAGACAACCTCATATAGCTAGAAGGTAGGTGAGATGAGTAAGTAAAGCAGAAGGCAATAGAAAAAAAATAAGACGCCCATCTGTTCCAAACAACATGGAATTTCTATTGTTTTTCTAGAGCCCTTCATTTGAAGAACCCAGAATGTATCTGCACATTGAATATCATGCCAGATTTCATTTTCTTAACATCTCTTTCTAAACTATACGTGCTCTTTAGCAGAGGCACGCTCGCCTGCTGCTTTTTGTGGGCAACACACCGAACTTCTACAGGAGGGTGTGTGTTACTGGTAAGAGCAGTTTGGCCAGTGAAAGAGTGGGTGGAGGGTATTCAGCTCTTCATCGACTGACATTCCTTGTTTTCAGAGGTCATGAGCCAAGGAGGGCTGTGCCTCTGAGCACAGGCAGTTGTATGGCAGGGTTGCTGCCAAAGGATGAAACCACTGACTTGTGATGCAGTCTGTCTCTCTCAGACCTTCATGCTGGGATAAAGGAGGCACTTAGGGTGCCAGGGAGAGCCTGAGGTCGGCACCTGATGAGACTGGGGCTTTATGACTTGAAAAGACATGACAAGCTTCAGGATAACTGGGGGAGGGCATGGCTCTGTGTCACCTTGTAATGATAAACAGGTGGCATCAAGGCATGGGGGCAGTGAGCGTGGGCTGGTAGTTCTAGTCCAAAAATCATGCAATAAAGTCACTCCGGCTGTTAAGAAAAGACAGGAGTTCACGGTGTTTGTGCTTATGAGCAGAAGGCAAGAAAAGGAATAAATAGCATGTAAGAACATGTGCCTGAGCCTGCCACACCCTCAGAAGAGGCAAGGGTGAGTAGTAGGTCCATTTGATGGCATTCCTGTGAGATTTGGGGGGAAGAGTTCCTGTCCCCATGGTGAGAGGTGTGCAGAGAGCCTGGTGCTGTCATTTCTCCGTCCCTCATAGCTCATCCCAAAATGAGATCATATTTTAGCAATCCACTCTGTTCTCAACTGGCCTTGGCTCTGTCCTGTCACGTGCAATAGTACTACTTTTGCCCAGGCCCACTCCAGAACTGCTTGCCCTGGGGCTGGCAAGGGAGGCTGGCAGTCCTGTCTGCCCCCCAGGCTTGGAGGTAGGCAAGCCTGCCCAAATCCAGAAATAAGAGCTGAGTCTTTCTCTGTAGGCTGTCTTGGGGTTTCATTTCTCTCTTTACTTGAGTCTTTGTTTCCATTGCTGTGGTTTTTCATCAGTTTTGATCACAGTCAAGTCATGCTAACATAGCAAACGTGCAAGTTACCTAGAATGGAAAATCATCTCAGTCCATTCAGGTCCACTGGCCTTTTGACAGAGGCCCCACTGTGAAATGAAGGAAGACTGGGGGAAAAGAGGTGTCCTACTGCTGATATTTTATCAGACTGCTACTCTCTTGGTATTTTCTTAAAGTCCCAGGCTGCCAAAGCAAGGGGTAGTGCCTGTCTCAGCTTTCACTGAATAGCAAAATATTTCTGCCTTCTGAGTGCAGAGCAGCACAGCACCTCTTGTGTTTCTGGGGCTCGAGAAGCCAGAAGGCAGAGAAATTGACCCTGTAACTTTTGTCCAATCTCATTGCTTTTGAGGGAAGTACCGTGTTCTGGGGAGATGTGTGCTGGTCGGCCATCACTAAATTCTTGGGGGTCAGTAGTACATGCTGCAGCTGTGACAGGCTGCTGAACAGCCCTGGCTGAATTCGGCTTCTTTGCAGCTGTTAGGGTTAATGCTGTGTATGGGAGGAGGAAGGAGGATTTGTACTTCAGGGCTGCCTCTGCTGGGGGCTAGTGAAGCCAAGCAGCGCCTCAGCTCTTGCACCAGGAAGAGTGAAGGAGCTGACAAAATATTCCTTTAATTTGTTTGAAGCTGCATTCATTTCTCCAGAAGGGGGAGAGTGGAGTAGTCAAATGCTGGGAGGAATGTGCCGAATTCAGGACTGTCCTTTTTCCCTGACTCCACAGACACTACAGAGAAAAATCAAGACATTTAGAAAGGAGCTGTCAGATCTACTCACATGTTTTGCAAAGTCCAGGATTATCTGGCTGTTGAGTGAGTCTTTGTAAGTGTGACCCAGTAATTCTGTTTTAAGAGTTCACTCTTGGTTTTGATACCAGTTCAGTTACTGAGCAAATACCAGAAATGCACAGAGGTGCCAGCCATGAATAGACAGTGACTGCAGGAGCACATGTGTACAGCAGGCCTGATGCTCCTTTCTGATGGTGAAATTTGTATTTGGCTCACAGATATTATGAGGTAGCAAAAAAAAAAGGAGGGCAGAATGTGTTTAAAGTATTTTTGTTAGACTGAATTTTTAGTGTTATATCCTCTGCTATTTAAATTGTTACTTTTGGGGTTTTTTAAAAAACCAGACTATTTCCTCCATCACACTTAAATCTATTTTCTTTTGAAAAACCCTGATTTGTTGCTTCTGTTTCTGTAAGGATCAGATGGGTAATGGAAGCTGTACAGCAACTTTATGTATGCTTCTCAAGATAGTAAAATGCAGGCCTACAATAGGCCTTTTTTCAGCAGCTGTAAAGCTGTTCTGTGAATACAGTGAATCCATTCAGTGTCCCCCACGCTCGCTGGGAGCACCCTGGAGAAGAGAGTTGTACTAGTGAAATGACTATCCAGCAAAATGGTTTCAGAGGGACAGGCTGATGACTCACTCCTTATTTTGGTTTGCAGGGTCTTTTTCTGGGTATGTGAAGTTTCAGCCTGAGTTAAGAGAGCTATAACTTTCTACAACTTTCTCCGTGTTTTCAGATTATCCACTAAATCAGCACGGGTATTGTGTTCCTTGCATCAGCCCTCTGACATGGGGGAATACTCTTATTTTTGCTGTAGAGGCAGGGGAAACTGAGGTAGGGGAAAATTTGGGTTAAGTGACAGTGTGCGTTAGGAGCCAAACTCTGATGCTGCAGTTGTACTACAGAAGCTCAAGTGTCATTCAGAGCTATTTCAGCCCTTCAGGAAGTGTCACATAGCATTTGCCCATAGGTCATGCAGAAAAGCCTGGAGGATAGCTGGGAATCTGTCCATCAAACAGCTTTATTTGACTCTTTAAACAGAGCATTAAAAATGTAAGTATGTAAAGTGAGAACAGGAGGATTTTATGCTGATCTTGATCTTTGGCCACCTTGTATTTGAGTTGGGGAAAAAATGAGAGGCAGAACCTAGTTGCTCCGGCAGGGTGACACTCTGTAAGATAATCCCTTTAACACTTTTTCTTAAATTAAGAATGGTTTCTAGGTGGCATGAGTCATGGACAGACTGTCCTCATTTCACTTTGAACTTGCAGCCTTCTCTGGATTTGTGTCACAGATTTAGAGGGCTTTGTCCGCTTCCTGCAAGTGGTAGGTTTGGCTGGTTGAGTGAGAGCAGGCTCCTTGAAGAAAGAGGCAACACCATGTCAGCGTGAATAAGCACGGTGGAGTAGGGCAGCAGGGGAGTTTAAGCAGAGGATTTTGTACCATAAGCAGCTCTGGGGAGTGGTGACATAGGCACAGCCTTTGTACAGGTGCCAAGGTCCTCCTTATTTGTGTGTTGTGGTCTTCTTGGAGTTTTGGGTTGTTCTCCTCCAGGGTGTGGGGGAGAATGAACTGTGGTGTAGAAAGCTGTACTTTTTGAATCTTAGACCACTTTTGGAAAAGTTGTCTTTTTTGAGGTATATACAGCCACAAAAGTCTGTGGAAATTGTCTTCTTAATTTCTTAATTAAAAGCAAGGGAAACATTATTCAGACCTGTATGTCTGTTCTAGCCAAGGAAGAAAATCAAAGTGGTTTGGCTTACATGCACACAAGGTCAAATCCTCTCGCTGTTGTGTTGTGTAAATTTGTTGGCTTCAATGGGGATAGCCACAGGTGTAACCCTGGGAACAGTTTCTTTCAGGCTTTTTACAGAGCAAAAATGAATGTGGCTGTTGGTCCTAAAAATTGTTTGTACAGAAATAACTGGGATGCTTGTAATCCAGAGAGGCTGTGCAAATGCAAGGCCACGCTCTCAGAGGGAACGTGAACTCTGCACTGGCTGGCAGCGTTTTCCTGCTGACAGAGCCTGGTTTGGAGTCTTACGTACTCCGCCGGCTCCTGGCCAAGCCTTGCTGCAGGTACGGGAGAGGGAGGAGGCTGAAACAGTGGGTGGTGAGAAACTGTTCTGGTACCAGCACTCGCTGAAAATTCAAAACCCTTCAGACCTTTTTTGGTGATGGTGGAGAATGTCAAAATTGATTGTATTAGAGACCTGCCAGTTACTCTTAACTCATTTGCTTTGTCGCTCCTCCTCCCTTCCTTCCTCTCTCGGCAGCTGGGCTGGGTTTTGTAGTGCTAATGCTGCATTGCTTCTCCAGCACGGCTACTACTTCCCCCACGCTGCTACTACAGAAATACTACAGTAACTCAGTGAAGACTGAGGGAGCTGGCCATATATTAGTGATAATAACAGTGATAGTAATAATAAAACTGTGTAGCAGTTTGCTACTTTACGTAATGATTTTTCTTCTGGTTTGTGTCCTGGGTTTTCTTTCTTTTTTCACTGTCATAAATTTGTGGAGCCTGGTATATCCTGGATCGTGCTTTAAATGAATACTTTGTAGTATACTATCTTACAGATTTTTAAAATACCATGTTTTTGAGTGGTCTAAACCGGTATTTTGTTGGTTTGTTGTTTTTTTTTAATTTGGTTGGGTCTTTTTTTTTTTTTTTTTTTTTTTTAAAGTACAGCCCACAGAAGAGCTGCTGCTGGAGGAAGTTACCACACTTGTTTTAGATAATGAAATATACACTGAAAAAAGGTCAGGGATTTCCCCATAGCCACTCATCAATTGCTTGAGATGACATTTTCATTCTGAGTGTTTCTTTTTTTTTTGTTTTTGTTTAAGATCCTGGAGCACAGGGAAAGAGTTTTAATGCAAAATACCAGAAAAAAAAGTCTGCAACATCTCCTGTGAGAGGGTGAAAAAAGGAGATTAACAATTGCATCTTTAAACACTCATAATTTGAGGTAAGTGATTGGAGGGTCTTGTCATAAGTTACAGTTAGTTTGTAATTAAATTAATCATTATTTACCTCAGAGTGTCATGATATTGTTGTTGAAGGCAATAAAAACAGGCAGGAGAGGGAAGGAGAGAACTGTAATGACAACCCAGAAACAGCAGTAAAAATATGTATTGTAATACTTTTGTATGCTGTAATATAGTAACGCATTTATCTTTTTGAAAATGGGCCCCATGAGTTCCAGTCCCACAAACAGGCAATCATTCTGACATTTATAAGGGTTAAACCCTGTTTAAATCAATGAGGCTATTCTCCCTGAAAGTTAGGCATAAGCCTAAATATTTCCTAGTTTGGAATCTGTATCATATGGGAACTCAGCAGAAGAAAGCTATTGAAGAACATACACAACACACAGCCAGAAAAATGCATATACAGATCTCTTACTGTTGGTGATAATGTCATGAGTAATCTGATTTTACAGCATTCTTAAGTGATATTTTTATATTACATACATAGTTCTCATTTTTATGTTTAAACACCTAATTGAAATACCAAACTTCTTAGCAGGGCCTGTGAATTCTACACCAGCTTTAATAATATGTCTGCCTTAATTGCTTCATCAATGTGTCTTTGAACAAATGGAGTTAAATATATAAAGAAAATAATGTCCCCTTTCATAACTAGAGTTGCAAATTGCACTTGGATATTTGAATAGCGACTGAACTAAGAGTTCTCTGACTGAGGCTGAATTATGTTGCCCAGAGTTAATTTTTTTTAATAAAGACAACGATGAGGCACAGGGAAGAGCTCACCTTTTCCCCCTAGTTTTCGTTTTTTTTGTTGTTTTCATTTCTCATTAGAAGAGGATCATACCTGAGTCTAGTAAGGAGAAAACGCTACAGTTGTAAAACTTTTAACCACTGAAAATGTTGCATAAATGAACGCTAAAAACCACAGCATCTTCCTTAAATAAAAATTTCAAGTTATTTACTATGTTCTACCCCACAATTGTGCTGAAAGAGACCAAACTGCTGTAAGGAATTTGCAGAATCAAAAAGACACATATGACCTGGAAGAAGCAGGGTATACGTTCCCACAAAAGTGCAGAGAATCAAAACCCTTTGGCAAGTGGCATTTGCAGACATATGTTGCTTACCAGATTTCAGAAGAGAAGAGAGCATAGCCAACCCCTGGTGATTGCTCTGTATTTGCTTTGTAGGAATAGCACTATGAAGTTTCTTTTGAAATCAACAGGCCCACTGCAGGGAGCTAAATATTTCCTTTCTGGTCAGTGGACAAGAGCCATTGCTTGGGGAAATTTGTAGCGGTCTTGTAGGTATTGGTACTGATTTTTCTGAAAAGGTCAAAATTTTTGCAAATCACTGTAGCCAACTCCTTTTTATGTGCAGGTCTTGCACTGGGGACTGTGAGCCCAAACAGGAATACAGGACTCTTTCAGCAGGAGTCCGAGGCAGTTTGTGGAGTTGTGAAATGAGGTATTAATGCAAAGCTGTTTGAAGGCTGAGGTGGGGAAATGCCTTGCTCTCTGGGGCAAGCCCTGTTTCAGGCGTAGATGACAGTTTTGGCCAAAGCAGTGAGAAGGAAGTGCTCTGTAGTGACTGTTGTGTCATCACCCTCAGGCCACCTTTGCTTTCTGTCCATCCCACTCTCTTGGAGGCAAGCATTCCTTCTTAGTTCTGTGGAGCATAAATCAAAATGCTTCTATTGCTGCCTTCTTTCATTGACATCAGGCCAGGATAACGTGCATGATTTTCCTTTCACAATTGCATTTTTGTTGCTCTCTGAGGAAGCGCACATTGAAGTTCAGGAAAAGGTATTTTGTAGCATCTGTGTGGCCTTTATAATAATTTCATCAGCTCTATGTTACACTCAGAAAATCGTTGAGGTTGTTTTTAGCTTTCTTTGTATTGGAGAGTGCAGGAGCTCATTGTCAGAGTATTGGAGGGAACCTCTTTGGTGCCAAAAGATCCATTTTAGGATATATTAAATTGTACCGCTATTCTTCTCCTTTCTTATTTTTTTCAGCATGTGAAGAAATAATGCCCCCATTTGTGTGCCTGGAGAAGGTCCTGTGGTGTGTGCCAGGGAGTTATGTGGGTGCTGAGCTGAGCAGGCAGAGAGACTGATTCTCTCCTGCTTTGTATTTTTCACTGGGAGTGAACACAGGGGACCAAGCCTGCCCAGATGAAACACATGCCTTTTTTGTTTTGCTCTTCATTCAGCTGTCAGCATGCCATGTTCAGATGGCAACGATCAGTCACAAATTGTCCCCTGCCCATGCTCTTCAGCTCTCCTAAACCATTAGTTTTGTGGAGCTCTTCAACAAAGATGCCACTGGTTCGATTTCCCCACCCCCTGCCCCAGCTAATGGAAGAAGACTTTGTTTGTTTGTTTGTATTTTCCCCTCTAATCGGCTGCATTAGATCCCAAGGCAACCTGTGTTAAGTGGAAATGAGGCTTTGATAATACGTGTGCTTGCTAGAGACTTCTTTAGATTTTTTTTTTCCCACCCCCTGTATATGGGTCTTTTCAATGGGGCGCCACTATTGTGAATCAGTAGGAAAGTGCACAGCCTGGCAGGCACATAATGGAATTATTCTTTTGTTTCAGTGTGTGTGTGTGAGCCTTTGTAAAGAGGAGGTGGTTGGGACAGAGAACAGAGACAGAACCCTGACTGCAGGGAGGCAGGAGAGTGCAGTGGCACAGTGCAGGGCAGCCCTGTGGTGAGACACGGCCGTGCCTGTGCCAGTGCCACCGTGCCTGTTCTGCTCAGCTCTGGTGGGCACTGCCTGGGACTCACTGTCCCACTGCATGTCCCAGGAAAATGGGTGAAGCTTGCACAGCCATTCACTGTGCTGCCTGTAAACCACCACATAAGGCAAAATATTTGAAAGCTGTAATGTTTCCAGTCCTTTCCCTAAACTTTCAAAAGAATGATGTAAAAATGAACCATGCCAATACTGTCCCTTCTCACTGTGAGGCTATTTATTATAAAGGGCGTATGGTATAAGTCATTTTAGTATGGAGTACATAAGAGCTTGAACCAAAGCCTTGGATCCAAGCCCACCAGCAGCTTTGCAAAAGGCAGGATCCAGATCTGAAGTCAGTGGTTCACACAGTTTCTAGCAGAGAGGGTTTTTAAGTTACTTCAAGAAATGGGAGTTGCCAGAAATTTTAAACTGAGGCTTTTAAACAAGTTTTTGACTTTTTTTTCACCCACCATTCTCCTCTGCCTTAGAAGGTTATTGCAAAAACACTGCAGCTGTTTTTTCCTAGCCGCTGTGGCCAGGACACACCAACTCAGGGAAAGGAGAAAGGCCTCTGTGGTGGTGACTGTTATACAGCCATATGCTTTTTTTTCCGAGTAGTTTTTATTCTAAGGAGTTAGGCCTCTCTTCTGGATGGAGGTCTTTAAAGTTGCTGTGGAGGCTTTGGAGGTAGGAACCTGAAACTTCAAAGACATCAAGAAATGGTTGATCAGCCTGGCATGGAGCAAATCAGGCTACAGTGGCTGGACTCCCACCTCCTGAAAAGTCCTCTCTTGAGATACCATAGCTGAATTACAGACATGAGAAATTACAGCACTGTACACAAGAAATACATAAGGCCTAATTTTTTCTTTTCTTGCTAGATACGTGGTTCTGTTTTTATTCTCTCCCTTTTCCTTTGCCCTTGGACACAACATTTTTAGGGCTTTTCAGTCTCTAGCTGTGCATTTACTAGAGAGGCATCTGGTTATGTGTTACTTTACACATCTGTTACATACGTCAGAGAGTCAAATCCAGCACCCAGAGACTTTATGTGTATTTGCAGTACTCCGTGTGGGACTTTGAATCCTTAATCCAGTGAATTGCTTATGAGGATACAAAAATGCAGTATTTCAATCTAGCCCATATTTTACTGCAGTTTATTGCATATATATTGCACATATATACACTACAGTCTTCCTTTGTATTTGGCAGAGAAAATCTGGTGTGGGAAGTATGAGAAGTGCAGGTGAACTGGGAAGTATTTAGGTATGGCAGTTAATTTGCTCCCTCCTGAAAACATCGTATCTCTGGTTGGATGCATGAGAAACGGTTTTCATCATGGTTTGAGTATCTCTAAAAGATAGTGCCCCAACAGTGCTTGTGCATTTCAAACTTAACTACAGGCTTGTTGGACTGTGGGGAGAGGCCACATACCTGAGGCAGCATTGGTAGCTGAGGCAAAGCTCAGGCTTTGCAATTTTGTCTGGAGGATCTGTACTATTTGCAGGCTGTACAGGAAGCATGAGTGTCATGGCTTGACCCCAGATGACAACCAAGTACTCTGCAGCCACTCACTGCCTGTACCCCTGCAGTGGGATGGGTAAGAGAATTGGAAACAAAGTAGGTAAAAACCCATGGGTTGAGATAAGAACACTTTAATAATTATATTACAACAGGAAAAATAATAACAATAATAGTGGTAATGATAATAGTGATGATGATGTAATGAAAAGGGAGGCAACCAGAAGAGAAAGAGAAATAAAACCCGAGAAGGACAAGTGATACACAGCACGGTTGCTCACCACCTGCTGACCAATACCCAGCCTGTCCCCGAGCAGCCATCAGCCCCTCCTGGGCAACTTCCCCAGCTGATGGATTGAGCAGGATGTTCTGTTGTATGGAATATCCCTTTGGCCAGTTCGGGCCAGCTGTCCTGGTCATGCTCCCTCCCACTTCTTGTGCACCTCCTTGTTGGCAGAACATGGGAATCTGGAAAGTCCTTGACTTCGGGTAAGTCCTTGACTACTGAGCAACTAAAGCATCAGTGTGTTATTAACATCATTCTCATGCTAAATCCAAACCCCACAAAGCTTACAAGCTCCTGGGAAGAAAATTACCTCAGCTGAAACCAGGATAGTGTATTAGTTCAGGTTTCTGCTTTGCTTTTTTCCTCTGATTGCTAGTTCTGCAAGTGCATTAAGTTTGCAGAAAACGTGGCTTCTTAGATGATCTTTTTGTAAGATCCATGTAGAGCCCAAATGTGGTAGGTGTTATTTCTACAAATACCAAGCTAGGGCTATTCATTAGTGTGCAGTGCATGCCAGTGAGCACACGGACTTACCTGTTGCATTTTGGGGTTTTCTGTTTGCCCTGGTGGGACTGCCCTCTGTGCTGGCCATCCTTGGATACAGCAGTCAACAAGAGCATCTCTGATAAACGTTGTCTCCCCTTTTGTGCATCTGTAGTGGAGTGACTGCTCACCGTCTGGGGAGGCGAATGGTAGCCATCATAATGGCAAGGTGTGCCAATCCCTGCTTTGGGAGCCTCTGGCTAGGTCACTGTTAAAACCTGTTGGCTGGGTGTTAGAGGGTGCCGGGCAACACACAGGCATTAGTGCAGGGGAGCTGGGAGGGGGGAGATTTTACTGAATCCAAGACAATGTGAAAATGCAGGTTTGGCAGAAGGCACACTACAGCAAGAGGGAGAGTGCAGAGTGAGCATCATGATTCCCTTCTGCTGGAGGGCTCAGCAGCTGGAGCCCATGTGGGAGCATTTTGCTGCCGAGCAGTGGTCCTTTGTGCCCTGATGGAGTGGAGCTGTGGGTGTGAGGAGGAGGCATCCCAAGGGTTCACCAACCCTGTGTCCCACTTCCTTCTACAGTGGGGAGTCCTTTGGCAGCCCTCTCCTCCCCTGGCTCTCTGAGACATGGCTGCTGTGAGCAGGGTGCTGCAGCTGCTTGTTTGAAATGATAATATTTTACGCTGTTACCGTGGAATACTGCAGTATTTTTTGTAATTGTGGGCTGCAGGCCAGTAATGTACAATAACATTTTGCTCTTCCTGTGCTGTTGCTACTGTAGGCATTTGTTCCAATTTGGGCTGCATTTGCAGTACATGGGGTTTTTTTTGTTTCTAGACGCTGCTTGTTATCTATTGTGGATATTTTTGGAGTATTCATTTCTACCCACGTCTGTCCATATAAATCTATCTCAGAAAGCACTTCAGAGAGTAGCAGTCTCTGCTGAACAAGTGATTGTTGTGGCTTTCACGGAATTATATCTTTTTTAAAGTATGAGGCAAGAATGAGATGAAAATTGCTTTTTAAGTTTAAAAACGGTTATGGTTTTAAAAAAATGTTTGAGGCAGATAGAAGGCAAAGCCTTTCTTTTACCAATGGTGAGCGTGTTTTGCACTGAAGTCCCAGTCTGCACCAAGCTGTAGGTGACTGAAACCTCTGGGATTGCAGAATTCAGGAGGCAGAGCCTGTAATGATTCTCTGCAGTTTTGATTTTAACTGTTAATTTTTTTTTAAAATTATTTTCACAGGAAAGTAATCATAACTTGGAAGAGGGTCAGTAGTGTTCATGCCAATGATTGTTTATTAATGTTGTCATGGTCTGGAGATGAAACTTTTGTGAAAGGGAAACTCAAGTCCTAGACATCAGAGCTCACAACTAGTCAGCCTGCACAAAGTTTGTTTCTTTCTGGAAGGTAGAGGTTGAGTCTAAAGGAAATGAAGAACATACAACACAAAGGAGACAATTAATTTGTTTTCGGGTAAATTTGGAATAAAATACAGTGTGCTATACAAAAAGGATTGCGCTTTTCTCACATGCAGTTTTAGTGTCCTATTACTGTGCTGACTCACTAAATGACTTCAGTTTCAATCTACATTTGGCTTAAATTACTTCAGAGGCCTGCATTTGTATGCTGCTCTGTAAAGTAATTGTCATCTGTAATCCAGATTTTTTTCCTTTTGTTCGGCATTTCAACTGCCTTGTCTCTTCATTTTCCAGGTCTCTGTTTTACTAACATTTGAAACCAATCTCTCTGTGTGCCTCCTTGGGCCCTGCAATTGGCAAAAGTCATTTTTCAGCAACAGATAGAACAAGGAATGAATCATTGCTTTTTGCCTTTCCATTAAATTACCTAAACCACTACTCATAAATATTGCTTTATGTATGGTGCAGCAGCATGATTATCTCACTGCATTGATGGAACAGTGCTGGAAGTGAATATAATTTTTCTTCTATTACATCTTTAATGAGCTTCAATTAAAAATAGTGTGTTGGCATGACAGAGTAGATGTGTTATTCTCAGAAATTTATTGAAACCGTTTTGCCTGTTAGATTTGGTTGACATCATGTTGTTCTGAAAACCATGGTGGACATGATGGGGATCTGAAAACCTCACGATTTAAACAACAGAAAACCGGAAAAATCTGCTTTGCTAGGTGAAAGTTGACAAGACAGTAAAATCTGGTGACTGGAAAGATTCAGGCCTGTACTGTGTGGAAAAGCCTGCTTTCTGTCTGTCTTTGAGGGTGAATTTTTTACCATATAGTTAAAAAAATAATCACAAAGCAGCAGGTTTCTGCAGAGCTCCAGTTTAAGTCCCTGATCACTTGACACCTGTGGCAGCAAGTCTGAGTCACAGATAGCACAAAGCTGTGAAGCCTAATACTCTCAGTATTCAAAAACACACCTACGTAGGAGTTTAATTTCAAGTACCTCTTTTAGCTCTGGGTTCCCCACCCTCCCCTCCCAAGCTAACAAATTACAAGAGTCATTCTTAGAATTTTTCAGAGAAAAATTTTCCCAGCACTTGTAGCTTTGTGAAGTATTGACATCACTTAGAGATCAGAAAATAGCTCTGTCAATTTTAGCTTGACGGCATTCCATTCTCTGCTCCAAAAACCTGATGAGTTACAATGGATGAGTCAAAGTTTTCTTGGAATTTTCTTCCCTCCCCCCCCACCGCCTTGTGCAATTCCATTGCCATTTTTAGCATTGAGGGCAGCTCTCCAAAGAATGTCTGTGTGCTTGAACTGTGATTTCTTGAAAGTCCAGAACAAAATAGTGTTGTGTCAGATGACAAAAATCATTCTATGTTTTTGTGCATTTTTGTAACATTATGTGAGCTTTATTGAAGAATGCACAGCAACAGGCAGGAGATGTCTGATAGAGAGGTGTTGCATCTTCATGTCAGCAGCATGAAAATCTCACTATCATGCTGTTTCATTATGCTGTGATGAGATTTTGCTTAATTATTTCTGTGTTTTATCAGCTGTTCTCAGGGAAGTTGCCTGACAAAACAAATTATCAGTGATTTGGGAGACTTGGACCAGCTTGAAGCACTTGTTGAACCACAGCATCCTTCTGTCTTTGCCTCAGTTTGAAAACCAAGGATTACGTATTTAATGAGTTTTAGCAGGATGCTGAGAGTAGAAATACTAAGGACAAAGAGTTGTGGGGGTATTACTGTTACCTAAGTGATGTGGTATGTTTAGGATAAACAGTGTTGTCAGCTGTTCTTGGCAAAATCCCTGGGGTTACGATGAGTGAAATTTTAACTGAACGGGTTTGGGTTTTTTTTAACTTGAGGAAGTGGCCTGTATCATGCATATTCTAATGTGTCAGAGTGAATGTGTGAAGTATGAAACTGCTGAAAAGAAATGTGAGGGGGAAGACAGGTTAAAGTGGTTGTAAATGGAAGATCTGTGTATTTTACTTCTGCACTAGATAAGTATTTTACTTTAAATTGGCTGGAAAATAAAAAGAGAAAAGAAAAACATGCAAGTGTCCCCTTAAGAGCTGCTGTGTCAAATTTGAAGAATGATTTGAATTGAGTCATTAAAGTGTGAAATGAAGGGATTTTAGTTCTGCTTTAAATTATGCATCTCAAATTAACCTTAGCTGTGGAGTCTCTGCTGACGCCCCCATAATGACACATTATTGGTACTAATGGCTTCTTTGTGACTTGAGATACAAACAGACATCCTAGACAGAAACATTTCAGCTTTGAACTAAATAAGACACACGGTGTGCATTTCCACCTTGGGTTTCAGTTGCAAAGCCCTGCTCTCCTGGTGCCTGGTGCTCATGAGCTCTTTTCAGCTTCCATGCACTGCTCCCCATCCTGGCAGGGGAGGGCAGCTGAATGAAAACCTGCTTCACAAGCTTTGAAGAGCAGGAGGGCAATAAATCTGGAGTGAATGTGAAGCCTGTCCAGACACTGAGCGCTGTAGGGAGCCAGAACAAAGACTGGGATGTGGGCAGTGGTCAGGGAGGGGGAACTTCCAGTAGATGATAATCTCGGGAGGAAAAGGCCCCAAGATTGTGAGGGAAATGGAGAAGAGATGCCAGGGTTTAAGGAGGAAGTTGCTAAATAAGGGAGGGGTGAGATTAATACGTAAAGTAAGCAGTAGAGGTTAGTCAACCCTTTATGTGCTCTGCTGATGGAAAAAGGGGCTGTATCTGTGCACCTCTGTGCACTCTCTTTTGAAGCTCGTTATCATAATTTGAAAAATTCCCCCTCTATGCAGAATCACTCACAGGCTTTGCAGCTTCCTTTGTGCTATTGGTGTCTCTCCTGGGACAAGGATGTTAGTCACTACTTCAGCATAGCTGCTGGGTGGGCAGAGCGAGTGTGGCTGTGAATGAGTGAGAATGGCACTGCCTGGGGGGGTGTGTACAGAAGATGCACAGAATTTTACATGTTGGTGAAAAAGGAGGAGGGGCTTGGCCAGGCAGGCCCAGAATTTAGACCCTGACTTCCCTTTCCAAAGATATTCACTAGCTCATTGTTTCATCCTTGTTTTCTCAGTGGAATGTCAGTAGATACAATTGCCTCCCCCTTCAAGCTGAAGTTCAGGGAATTTGCTTGTTGACTATGTCGGGAGTGATGGAGAGATGCTTCTGCCCCGTGGTTGTGTTGTGTGGTGTGTAACAAGGCTTGTGACATGATGTGACTTTCTCTATGGCTCTGCTCTCAGCAGAGAGTGCTGTGGAGTAAGTAAAGTTGTGGTGGTCTGGATCCAAAGCGGGACAGCACTTGACTGTGTAGAATCAAATACTTAAAAAAGTATTCAGATGTCTTCTTCGGATTTCTGCAAGGAACCACATTCCTGAATTGGGACCCAAGAATTAAAAAAAAAAAAGTAGGTATGCGATACATCACATTTACTAATGCATTAGAGATATTTATATGAATAATTAAAACACCATTTAGAATTGCCACAGTAATAGAACAAAATGTGTTTTGTCACTTTTCTGTTCCGTTTAGTTGATTGATTAATTTATTGATTTCTTCCATAAATTTAGAGTAGGTATCCTAAACATTACTGTAAATTAGCAAGACTGTGCTTTATATTAAAAACCTGTTGAAAGCACTAATGAAATAAAAATAAGTCAAAATTTGGTAATAAAGATCTGAAAAACAGAGACCTAGAACACATATCTAGTGTTTTGCATCAAATAGGTTTGTAAAATATTAGAGCCTTTGTTTGTCCTAATTGTTGATTAAAAAAAAAAGATTTTATATTCATTTTTAATAGCCTAATAGCACATCAGAAAAAAGGAAAAATTAGGCAACAAGCTACCTTAGATTTTCCATTGTATTTGTCGTTAACTCTTAAACTGGTTGGAGTCAGTGGGAACATGTGTGGGATGGAGGATAGAACTTCACTGTTAAAGAGACCACAGTCCTTCTGAACCCATGCATGAAAAAAGTAGTAAACTTCTGAAACTGAGGTCTGCAAAACAGACAGGTGTTATCCAAGATACCAAGAATTAGAAATAGTATTAAATTTCACACACATATGCACACAAAATATTTTTGTATTTCTTAGCTCAGATTTCTTCTGGTTTATGTCTTTGATTTTTCCTTATTATTTACATTTAATTTATTTACCTGTTTTATCATATTTTTTCCGACCTTCAAAAAGACCTGCTTTATGAATATGCTAGAATGTGTGCTTAATATTAAGGCTTAACTATTTTTTAGTCAGTATTGTTCTGATCCCTTTTCAGGGCTATGTTTCTCTGTTTTCCAGCTGCAATGGACAATTTGTTGTAACACTTGGATTAGTGTCATATGTTTTGTTTGGTACAGTTGTTCTAGCCATGCTTGGAATATGTGTTTTCGTATGTATTTTGGGGGCAGTTTTGGATGCCATCAGAGGGTTGTGCTTTTGCTTCCCATCCACTGGTGATGTCCAGACTTCATGAGGAGAAAGAGGTGGTCTGGCAAGAGTCATGGCCTGTTAGTCTGGGTTTTAGCTCTGGTTTGAGGGAATGGTTACCACTCCAGGCTTTATTGGAGGTGCCTTACTCTGTTGCCCTAATACAGAGTAAGTGATAGAAACTGTCTGCTGCATAAGGGGATATAGAATATCTCAATATGGAAAGTGCTGCATGAAATTGTTCCACTTACTGTTACTGGTTGTCACACTGACAGTAACTAAAAATGAAGAATATTAGAGGGGAAAAAAATCATATTATTTCAGTTAGTTTATTTTGTGCATACTTGACAGCCCTCTGTGTCAAATCCATTACATGATTTCCTGGGATAGCCAGATTTCTCTTTATTTGTGTGTGGCTCTTCAGCTAGGGGGGAAAGAAAATACTTTAAGGATCAGAAAATGTGTTTCTAAAGCCAGGAAAAATTGTCTGCAATTTTAAGAAGATATCTAAGAGTATTTAACTGCTTTTTACTCATCTTCCAAAAGCAGCTCAGTTCCGGAATAACAGTGCCCTTTTGGGCTATATATCAAGATGGTATGATTATTCTTAGACAAGAATTATAAGGATCGATAGCAAACCCAACACATCCTTTCTTTTCATGACAGATTCACTGATTGCCACCAGAGTATTAATAGTGCACTGGTCAGCATAAACACCAGAACCAGTAATAATGGATTTTTGTTTCCATCTTAACATGTGTTTAAGGTTACACAGTTTGTTGTGATGGGTTTGCACCCACAGTTCATGAGGAAGGAGAATTGTTTTATCTGTTCACCTTCCCTTCTGTTTTGCTTTTATGCTTCTTCTTCGAGTTGGGGCTGGGCTGTTTGGTGTCTCTCCAGGGATAGAGCAGGGCAGGGAGAGCATGCCGAGCCAAAAAGAGAAGAGAAAGGTCATTTCGAGATACCAGTGGTTTACAAGGTGCAGGTTTTCCTTGCATATCCTACTTAGGACGTAGTAAGACCAAGATTTTCCCTGAGTGTGTGTCAGGAGCCCTTCTGCGCTGGGGTTGTGGAGCTGAGTGCAGGGTTGCTTTTCCTCAGTGGAGGGCCCTGCACTTTTGCTGTGTTTTGGCAGCTTGACATGGCAGCAGCTAGGTAACCTGTGTGTATGGTTTTTGGTTTTGGTTTTTATTTTTTTGGTTTTTTATCCACCATCCTCAATTTACTGAAGCTCTGTGACTTTTTGACCTGCTGTCTGTAGGCCGTTGTTTTACAAGCTCATTAAGGTGGCCAGGATAGCGATGGCAGCGATCCTGCCCCCCCATGGGTGCTCATTAGATGGCTTCCTTGTGCTGACATAAGTGTTGTGTAGTCATGCTCTGAGCCAGGTCTGGGAAAGGATCCAAGTTAAAAATAATCCCTTAAAAAAAAAAAGGTAAGTTTTCAGCAGGATCTGTTCCTGGATCTAGCTTGCCATCATTCTCACACTGGCCTGGAAAGTGTGAGGGTTTGTACTGGCACAGAGGGAGGTGGAGGAGGAGCAGCTGGGGCAAGGTGGTCAGTGTACTGCTGGCAGCAGGGATGCTGCCTGCTTGTATGATGTCAGCCTGAGGAGATGGGGCTCTTGTGAGTGTGCTGACTGTGTTTCCCTAAGTGCATCAGCCCAGTAACTTCCAGAGCTGTGAGGCAGTTTTGGCCAAATGTGCCTGAAAAGCAGTGTTGAAGGGGTGAAGGTCCCCTGAGCTCAGCAATTTATGGTGGCTGGTTGACAGACCCAAATCAACTCTCCCCAGTGATCAAAAATGTCATCTGGGGCTCAGCTGCTGACCTCGTCAGGCCTCCTCTCATGGCACAGTCCTGCTGTCCCAGTTTGGGTTGAATTGTGCCCGTTTTGCTGTGGGGCCAACTGTTGAACAGCTGATGGGAGAAGAGCACAAAATGCTCTCGGGGAGTGACTTTTCATTTCAAGGGGCAGGGACAGTTCATCTCTTGGATCCTGACTGCACAGGGAGCTGCAGTTGTGGGGTAGTTTTTAACTTTGTTTTCTGTGTTGGTTGTTTTTTTTAAATTCTCTTTAGGTATCAAAATTTCTGGAAGCTGGGAGTGTTGGGAGGGGAGACTCCCTTCAGTTTCTTTTGTGTGGCCAACTGTTCAACCCTGAGGTCAAACAGGTCTTTCTAGCTGCACCTCTACATGGCTTCCCTTGACTATCTGGCAGCATCTCTGTGCCCTGCTCAGTCCCGGTTGTGTCTCCGTAAGCCTGTGCTCCTCTTTGGTGGGTGTGCCTGGGTTTCACCTGCCCAGCCTCCCCTGCTGCTTGGGCAGCCCTGCTCTGCACCACAGCTGAGGAGCTAATATGAAGACACACATTGTGGTTTCCTGCTGTTTTGCTTTGTAACCAGTCCACTGGTAAATATAGCTTGTGTGTGGTTATAAATTCATTCTCTCATTATGGGTGGTTGTTGTGCAATAATTATGTAGAAATTACAACTGAGGATTGTTGTGGATGTTTTTTTTGTTTAGTTTACTTATTTATTTGTGCGCTGAATATGCCCTGCAGTGAGAAGAGCAGGCTTTGGTTTCTGCCCTAACAAAGACAAGGCTACAAGCAGGTGTCAGCCTTTGGCATGGACACAGGCACCATCTAGCAGGCTGCTGACTTTTATGTGCCTCCCTTTGTGTGGCGAGACGAGCACTGCAAGGGAAATCGGGACCTGTGCTATTTGGACACTTTTTTATTTTTTCTTGCTTTACTCTGTGGGCAGACAGGCTGGCCTTCCCTGCAGGTTTCGTACTGTATACGTGTTTATTCTGAAATGAACCTCTTTGGAGGTGTTGGTTGTACATTTCCTGAAGCCCTTGTATCTCTGGCAGCTTCCAGCCCTGCTCTCTGGGCAGTGCTCCTGGTCCTGCTGCCTGGCTGAGGCCACGGGGCTTGGGGTCTCTGCCTCCTGCAGAAGTGCTCAGGTTTTGCTCCCCGGAGGTCTTCCCTTCATATGTTGGGCCCCTCCTGTGATCCCTCCTTCTGTTCAGATGTGGAATTAAAATAAGTGTGGGGGTTTTGTTGATTTTTTTCCCTCCTGTTTCTTTATTTAAAATTCCAGTCAAGCAGATCCAGAACAGTGCTTGTCCCTGCTGCGTTCTCATTTTCCTCTCAGCCCTCCTTTAATTTTACATTATTCCCTGCACTGTGTTTGCAGGCCATATGTGTCCTTTGAACTCTGAAGAAGCTGTGCCAAAAGGAAGCCTTCTTGTCCTCCCCTCCTCCCATCGCGGAGCCGCTCTTAGATAATTGCAATTAGTACACAATGCGGAGCGAACCCAAATGTGAAGTTCATGGGTGAGTGTCTGCAAATTTCCGGAGAGCTTCAGAAACACTTGCGCTTGGTCTCTGCTTTTGCCCTTTGACCCTGCCGCAGTTCCGTGTCCGAGACAGCCGCTCCTGCTCTGGGAGGTGTCTGTGACCCGCATTTTCCTACCGGCGTTCCCGGCGAGGCACAGGCACTGCCGAAGCCTTGGCGGAATGCCGCGGCTCAGCCAGGGATCCTGCGCGGAGGAAGGTGGAGCTGCCTGTGGCCGTGTTACGACACGGGGGAATAAGTGGCTTCAGTGCTGTAGTGGGACGAGCCCTTCGGCTCTGCTCCCGGGGAGGGGTGGGCAGGCTGCCTGCCGCAAGCTGACAGCAGTGGGAAAAGCAAAATTCACCCTGCTAAAGAAAAAGCGGGAGAATTGCTTCTTGTCGTTCGTGAGGTGCGGGGCAGAGGGACGTGCTGCTGGGCCAGCATCAGCTGCTGGCTCGGCCACAGGGATCGGTCAGGCTGGGCTTCAGTGTTCCAGGGGGATGCCCCCCGTGGAGAAGGGTGACGAGCGCCTTTTGTGTCCCTTCCCCCTTTCGGCTCTGGGAAGTGTCTTCTGTGTTAAACCAGGTTTCTGACCTCATTTCTCAAAGGAGTTTTAAATGGGGAGAAATAGGAGTATTAATTAGTGCCTCGTTAAGTACTTGTAGTCAAGTATGATAGTTTTCTTGGAAGGATAATGTATTAGATGAATAAAAATACTCTCCATTAAAAAATGAATACAAAGTCATTTTAAACCACAAAGATTATTGTACATTTCTGAAAAATTAATGTGATTGAAGCAAAATATATTTAATAAATTAAAAAGACCCTGTAAGGCTGTTTAACTTGTTGGTCTCATATTAATTATTTTCAAATCTAGTGCAACAGAACTTCAACCTTACCTGCAGGGATGGGAAGTGATTTCTTCACTCACTTCATTTTTTGGCTTGTAATTATTAGGTCTGAGTTGTGGGTGTGGTGATTTGATGTTTCCCTTGGGTTGTTGTTGTTTTTTGTTTGTTTGTTTGTTTAGTGTTGTGTGGGTTTTTTTGCTTTTCTGATGTCTTTCTCAGAGATTGGCCACAGTGAAAAATCAGACCCCATACAGTGATCAGAAATTATATGAAGGTTTCCTTGATGGATTTAGTTAATGTGACCTTCTCATGTGCTGCCGTCTGGATTTGGAGCTGAGAATAAATATTTTTCAAGGATATTTCCTCCTGTTTGGTTTGTCTGTGATGTAGTATAGATTGTGTCTGCTAGGATCACACAGACTTCCTTCAGTTACTTGATGTGACTTCACACAAATTATGTTAATTTTTTCTACACACAGTTTACCCCTTAGATTAGTTTTGGGTTAGGAATTTCCTTAACTCTCTACTGAGCTGTTACATGTTCAGCTACTTAATGAGAATTGCTCTGTATGTTTTGGAAGACAATGAAGTAAATGGAGCTGGAGATCCATGGGTTTGCCTAGTCATTTATGAAGTTTATATATTGACTTAGGGAGGACATAAAAATCTCAGTGTAAAACTGGGATTAAATAGTAGCACGTTTAAAAAACTTCGAGTTTTGTGGTATTAGGAATGAAGGCACTTCCTCACCAGTCTCATCACAAATGTTGCAAGTATTTTACCCCCTCTTGCTTGGTATGTTCTCTTGTTAGGGGTATCTACAGGGCAGGTATTTGGTATTTGATTCCCTCCAAACTCTTGTTCCTTGTAACAGGTCTGTGGTACAGAGAATGCTGGAAGTCAGTTCTCAAGGTTTCCTAATTTACAGTTTGTTATGGTTTAGGTACCTGAGATCCATGTGAACTTTTGAAAATATTTTTCCATCAGATGGAAAAATAGAGGGGAATTTGGATACCATACAATGTTCTCTCAGATGCCTTCTGAACTTTCAGGCTATTTGATAATGGTGACTGCCAGGTTTTTTTTTGTCTTTAGGGCACATCTTTAAGTATTCTCTGTTGCTAAGAAGACAGCGTTTGCATCTGATTGTCCACCCATGTATTTTACTTTCATCTTTTCTCTTCTTGTCCTGTTGCAGCTTTGACAAGCTTATGCAACTGAGGTGATGATAGCTGCCTTGATTTTTGTTATATCTAAAGGTGCTTCTGTCAGCAGAGCTCTTACAGACTAAACATGTGAACAAGAGAAAGAGATTTTACTTGTCTTTGGGACACTAGCAGAGCCTGCAGTGGTTGGATAATTGACTGTTGAAAGCCTTGAGACATTTCTTCTTTTGTTTGAGAAGGTGGTGGTGGCCAGGGCTCCTTGGCGGTGTGCGAAAATAGCTCAGGAGTTCAAGGAGCGTGTTAAATGCTTACATAAATGTATGGGAATTGCTACGCTGTTGTTACTATACCAAGTGTCTCCAAAGATGAATTGTCTGTACTGCCGTAATGTTTCAAAGTATGATTATTAGTCTTTTCTGGTCTTAAATGATACCAAATCTATCCATTGAAAATGACCTTGAAAATCCTCTTAGTACAAATGATCTCCTTTTCAAAGCCTCCTCCTCAGGTTACAACTAAACTAAGCACCCAGCTGGCTGCGGTTATGGCAGCGCAGGCTGCTGTAATGACACCCCCAGGTGTGGCCCTGTGGATGTCCCTGTGCACAATCCATTTGCGTGGCTCCCAGCAGGCTGCTTGGCTTCCCTTGTTGTTTGTGTGTATTTTCCCCACCACTCGCAGAGGACACAGTCAGACTATTTTTTTTTTTTTAAATATTGTGACACCATAGCTATAAATCTGTCAGAATTGCAAGGGCATAACAAAGAGTGGATCTGACCAATGGCACTGTTATCTTTTTCTTAGCATTTCCCTGGAATTCTAGCTGACAGCAGCCCTTAATATAAATTCGTTATTTGCAAGGAGCTCTGTTTAAGCTAGCAAATTATTGTGCCAATGTGTGACACTAACCATACTGCAGAATAAAGAGCGGTGAAGCATTTATGATGCTAAAATAATTTCAGGTCATGTCTTTTTTTTTTTTTCTTTGTGTAGTTTTGCTTTTATTACTAGTGCTAAAATGGTTCTTGCAGCGCAAGTGAGAAAACCAGACTGAACCTCCTGTTTTTTTGTTGGGCTCCCAGCTGGAAATCCCTCCCTCGATTTTCCATTGATAAAAGTGTCACAAAGGGAATCCAGAGCAGAGGAATAGGCGGAAATAGAACAATGCAAAGTCTTGGACTTGAATCACAAAGAAAGTTAACTAATGTAGATACAGTACTGGATGAGCTGCTGCTCCTTTCATGACCGGGTTCATTTACCTGTGGTCTTAGCATTTGTGGCTGCCCTCAAAGCAATGTAACAAATCAGCTATTTATTTTCTCTTTGCTGTGGAGGCTCTTTAGACGGATATTGCAGAGCATTTTCTTCTCTCCCTTCCTATGGACTGCTTTATTTGACCTTCAAGAATTCAGACTCTCAACAGGGGCTAGAAAACTCACATACAAGAATGCTTTTATTGTTACTCTATAAAATATGTCTTTCACTAATAAAATAAAGATGTGACATTTATAGAGCTCTGATAAGGAACATGGCAGTGGAAAAGGCCCAGGTCTCCTGCTGTTCAAATTAAGGGCTGCTGATTTCAGTGAGAGAAGAACCAGGCTTGTTAAATGCGCATTTTAACACGTGCGCTCAGGTGTTCCCATGATGCTCGAGAAACTTCCAAGAGTATTTTGCAAGAATTGAGAAGTAACACCATAAAGAACTTTGTTCATTTAAATGACTGAAGGTACTTAGTGCTTCTTCAGAGCTTTTTGAGAGGGAAGATTACTTGAGCTTAGTTTCATTAGTTAGGTGGTTAAGTTTATACTTTTTCTAGACTTTCTTAGCATTGTATCACTAAAACAATGGCTTCTGTATTGCTGCTGTGTTTGACCTTTGTGTCAAAGCGCTGACATCATGATGTTTGGCCCAGTGTCTCTGTGGTCACCTCCCCATCATGTGCTGTGGGTGAGGGTCTGCATGCACTGGTGTGAGGAAGGGGCTTGGAAGGCCCTGGGGAAGACAAGTGCTCATGTCTTGTGCTGGGTGCAGCAGGGAGTGCGGTGGTCAGTGATGCAGGAGGCTCAGCCCTGAGCGAGGCACTGACCTGCTTTGCTGCAGAGGGAGCAGCGGGTGCTCAGCACCCCACGCCAGTGCTCAGCACATGGCTTGTTGCAGACCTGCATCTCTCGAGCTTTGCTGGGAAGCACTGGCATTCCTTCCATATGAAAGACTAAGTCCTGCTCTTGTCTTTCCCTCCTGTTCTCCTCCGCTCTTTTTTTCTCCCTCTTCCCCTTTTCCTGTCCTTCTTAAACCTGCCAAAATGCCACACAGCCACACGCTGAAGTCTGTTTCCTTGTTCTGATGGATTATTGTGATGGGGTAATAAGAACGTGCACAGCTATTGAAGTATGGAATGATAATATAGCAGGAATTGGTTATGTAATGAGCCAATAAGCAGGATATGCTTGGCGTATCCATATGTTATTCAGGGGTACAAAGGAAAATATGCAGAATAGTGAGGGAATGAGAAGGATGACTGGAAATAGTGTTTGGATTTATTGGATATTTCAAATCTCTTCCTCTGACCCTGTAAATCAAAGCAGTTGTATTTTGTGCTGGGTTTGGTTTTTTTTTAAAATTAGTATTGGGCCACCCTTCCTTAAAGCCAAAAAAGAAAACGCAGCAGGCAAAACCACTTTAAGTTGAAAACTGAGTAAGAACAAATCTTGGTGTGCTACCTTAATAATGCTGTTAAAAAATTGCTTTCCAGTGAAGCATACTGAAACCTAAGAGTAGTAACTGCTTTAAGTGATATGATTTTTCTAGCATTTTGACAATGCAGGAGTTTTTTCTTCTTGTCTGTGTTAGAGTCAGTAAAGTTGGGTTTCTTACTGCCTCCACTCTGCCCAACATGCTGTTTCCATGCAGAGATGGACTCTTCATTCCTGTGCCTTTTCATCATAATGACAATACATGAGAGATATGTACTCTGTGTATGAGTAAATACAACAACCCAGGCCAGTTATTTTCATCACTATTTTGCATAATATGCATGCATATACCATATACAGCAGAGGAAGATGCTAAGAGCCAATTCTTACTAGATCCAAAATGGGATACTAGTTGGTGAATGATTGCAAATAATACCCCACACTGTCCTTAAGAGACTCAGATATGGAAAAGGCATGTTATCTGTAATAGTGGGCAGAGCATCCACTGAATCAGAGTGTTTTTGTTTAAGAAAAGGCTGCCAAACATTGAAGGCAGGGAAAGCAGTATTGTTTTTTCATGCTCTTGGTGCCAAAGAAGCAAAATAAGGTAACAGAAGAAAGGGGTAACGTTCTGAAGGCATTTGGGGTTTTTTTCTGTTACAAATAAAAAATTAGATGTTTATAAGAAATGAGGGCAATTGAGTTGAGTGTTCTGCTTTGGACAGTTGTAACACTAATAGGATGGAAGCAGTATAAGCAGTTGCTACAATTATAGCTGCAGTTACTAAGAGAAATCCATGTTCTGTTATTTGAATGAAGCATTCACTGTGTGGCTGAAAAGCAGGAGTATCTTAAAGAGACAGGGAAGGAAAAATAGCCTCTTTTTTGTTTTGTTTCATTTATTTTATTATCTGCATACTTTTTTTGAGAAAGCTTGTGCATGTGATTCATCCAAGAGTTCAGATCCAGTCTTTCCTTTGCACCCAAGGCAGTTTAAACAGTTTGAAGAGAGCAAATGTGCATTTGAAAAGTATGTATGTATACATATAAAAATGAAAGTATCTGCAAGAGAGCAGAATGGAATGATCGAGTTTGTATTCCCTGTAGCCCACTAAAACTTACGGGTCATGCACAAATTATTCAAAGGATAATTTCCCTTCCATTTTAATCAGGTTTCTTAGTATTGTGAGCCATTATTTGCTTCCTTTCAGTGATGTGTCAACAAACATTACTTTTCTTTGTGGATGCAACTGAATTTTGTTCATTAGAGAGATTACAGCACATGAACAGTTGTGCCTTTAGAGCACTGGCATTTAAGCAGTTCATAAGGAGTATGTTTATGCTTTGGATGGAGATCAGTTGGTGCTGGTGTTAGTCAAATTAAGGCTGAAGTCATGGAAATCTTGACTTTTCGCCCACTTCTAGTATCTTTGACAATTTAGCATGCATGGTGAGCAGTTTCCAAATGCAAACAGTTGGTGTGCTCATAAACACAAGGACACAGAAAGGTGTTATTAATACTGGGCTTGTCTCTTTATAAATGAAGTAGGGAGATCAATGACTGATATGAATTAGCATATTCCTGTCAAGTAAAGTTATGCCAACAAAGATGGAATGAGAATCTGTCTTCCTGGCCACAGTTTTTAAACACAATGCTGGAAACTGCTCATGTAGTTGTCTGTGTGTGTGTTTCTCTATTCCCCTACACTGTCTCTGTGGCAAAACGTGTTCTCTAGTCATCCTTTTTTTCTTTTTTTTTTTTCCCAGATGACCAAACACAGTTTTTCAGCAGGTCTCAGACTCTTTTCCTTTTTTAAATTCCTCTTATTCATCTTTTTCCCATTTTCCAGTTTTGAATATGAAAGTAGCTTCTTGCACCCCTATGCTTCCAGTTGTAACAACAGAGTAGGATGTCTTTGCTCCTCTCCTTTCCAGCTTTTCCCATCCCTGTGGATTCCTACATCCTGAGGAACTGCTTCAACTTAAGCTCAAGTTATGTCTTGCAAAAAGCCTAGCAAAGTAGTATTGCTCTGAGCAGAAAAGTGTTAGTTACACTTGTATAGTGCTGCGTGATTGACAAAGTAAGTGCAGGTTGTGCTGGGGTTTGCTGTGTGACTACATGAATGCTTTGCAAATCCTGCTGTGCTGGCTTGCAGCTGGCTCTGGACTTCCCAGTGGGTAACACTGAACCAAATTGGATGAGCCGTTCCCATTCAAAATGTCAAATTTGTGTTCTTAATTTCCAATGAGGATGTAATGTGATAGCAAAATCGTTCTGTAAAGGGTCATACGCTGTTTTACTGTCAGTTTGTGAGGCTCAGACAGAAGGAAATGATCAAAAACACTAGATGCTTGTTATTTATTAATTGAGTTCTGGCACAGCCTTGCTACATTCTGGCTTTTTGTTTGTTTCTTTGTTTACAAACAACAAAAAAAAAAAGACAAGCACAGTTCACAAAATAAACGAAAAGGGAAATTTGTTAACAAAGATTTCTGACAAGGAAGAAGTGGGGTTTTGGGACGTTTGAGTGGAGGTGCCTTGGAATACAGGGAGAGCAACTTGGCATTGCATCACCCTCTCTGAGTGTTGCTCCTGAAAGAGAAGGATATTTTAGAGAACAGCAGATCATGAATCTTCTATGCTGGCATGCTGGGTTACCAGAAAATATTTACCCTGGTAAGTTCTGTGGTGGGCACTTTGCTGCTTGTATTGATTTACTTTCCTAAAAAAAAGAAAAAAAAAAAAAGTCTAACTAACAAGAAGCTCCAACTGTTTTTTTGCTTTTCTGTATCTCTACCTTGTTTCTGTACATATTCAGGTAAAGAACAGTACACTGAAGTAATTGTGTCTTTCTTTACTAACGGTGGTTTCTTGACTTCAGAAGTCCCAAAGCTGCTTAGAGCTCAGTCTTTTCTTCTGCAGTGAACCCCATGCAAACAGATCCTTCCATAGCTGCTGTGACCCATGTGGAGCTGTGTCAAAGCCTGGGGTGTGAAGTTTACATTGATGAAAGGTCTGAAGATTCAGCTGCTGCTCTCCCCCACCCAAGATTAAAAATTAACCAAATATAGGTGAGTTTTTCACAGGGATAGCTGAGAACACATCTCTGATCAGCATAATCCCTTTGCCAAATTTCCAGACTTGCTCCAGAGCCTGAAGCCATTTTTATATCTCTGTAAATTAGCAGCAGCAGTAAATTTAACAGTCAGCAATGCATTCTTATTTGCCTGCTCTCTTGCTCTGAAATGGCTGATATTTTCCTGCAACTCTCCTTCAAAAGGTCAGTCTGAGGCAGATATTAGAAGATTTTAATTAAAATATTTTAAAATAAATTTTATGTTTATATTGAGCATCTTTTATTAAAATATTAATTCACTTGCCAGAGTTGTAAAAAGCTAAAACCAAGGCTCTTGAGGAAGATGGTTGAATAGTCTTGGTTGCTGTGTGAATTGCTTTCTTTGGGTTGCTGGTCTAAAGGTGTTGTGTTCAGTTGCAGTTCTGTAAACTCTGTCCTTGAGATACCTATAATTTCTCTGCCTTTCACTTTCCTCTACGGCTCTTCTGTGGAGTGGTAGAAAAAAATGGTGCAGGAGATCATTCTTTCCAGGTCACTTAGATCTGCATTGTTTCAGCTCTCCTTTTCTTGTCTGCTTCTTTGACTTCACAAATATTTATGTCCTCCCTTTGGATTAGAGCTGGAACTTTAAAAAGGCAAAATACGCAGCGAGACCTGCTGGACTTCTGCTCTGGCCCTGTCCTCATCAGCTGAGCCCCAGGGATTCTGCAACTTACTCAGTAAACAAGAAGCCAGTGTCAGCTGCTGAAGCTCCTGCAGCTTTTCTCTGCTTTTACCCCATCAGTGCTTTTTGGACAGTAGTGGTACCCAGCAGGGGTCTGTTGCTGTTCCTCTTGCCTGGTTAAGTGGCTGTGGTGGCTTTTCTTGAACCGTGTCAAAACCAGGACCTGGGAGGTGCTGCATGGTGCACCCATGTCTGTACAACTGCCTTGTTGAATTTGGCAGCATAACCAGTCAGGATACAGAAAATGTTTGCTCATCTGGGTCTCCTGAAGAGAACAGGCAGGTCTAGGAAGTTGGTCAGGGCAGGGCTATTGAAAGCACTTGTAGACATGCAAGATTCCATCTCTCCCTGGCTGTGAGCTGGCTCCCTGAAGCACTGCTAAAAATCCCCCTCGCTGTTCCTCTGTGCTCAAATCAATCCCAGTTGAAGCTGGGAGTAATATTTGCATACCTCACTGGTTGTTCAGGCTAAATTAATATTTGTATAGCACACTGTGTTCCCCATATTGAAAGGACTACATGAACACTGCTGTTTCTAGGCAGCTACATCCCGTGCTTGAATGTTGTAAATGTACTTAGACAGGACAGACAAGACTCATTGCATTTGTTTAGAAAAACCCTGTCAGTTCCTCAGTATGTGTATGAATGCATTTTTTTTTATATAGATGGTGTGTTTACTGTAAAGCTGAAGCCCTCCTCTGTTGGAATAGCCCTGTTTCAAAGCTTGGGGTTTGTGTTCATTTGTCATTTTGATTCTGCTTGCCACTGCATTGCATGCTGGGGGGAGTATTATGTAGTTTTTTCAGGGTCTTTCCCTGCTTATAGAAACCTTCCAGTGCATGCATAAATCCCCTAGCAATGCTTTTTCTTAAGCTGAGAACATAAATAGAGTAGATTATTGTCTGGTAAAGCTGATTGGTATTCCTTAAATCTTGATCTCATCCCTTACTTATTCACACATCATCTGCACAGAAGATATTTCTGCTGTCTTCTGAACTCTGTTTCACACAGTCCAGTGAGATGTTAAAAAATAATAATTTTATAAATCTTTGCTAAGCCAAATTAAAGCATTAAATGAAATCTGGGGAAAAAATGAAATCCGAAAAAATAATTAATTCAAGCTAATAAATGTTCTTCTGGTCATAGATTGTCAAAATTCTCCTGCAGTGTGTGAAAGAGGGTGATTTCTCTAAAGGTTTTGCCTGCAGAGTATCTGCTGGAGATGACAGCATCAGGAAAAATAGAACAAGCCGTGGCATCAGTGCTGTTGCACGGTCAGCATCGCGGCCTGCAAGAGCAAAGCAGCGCCGTCTCCTGCAGGAAAACCTGGGCTTGTAGCTCTCAGCACACAGGATTCTGCTTGTTGTATCACGCTGCCATAAATCCTGAGCAGCTCCATTGAAATGGAGGGAATTACTCCAGATTTATGCCAGTTTCGGTGAAAAGAGGCTTTCTGCTGAATGGATCGGGGCAGCCACTCGCCAGGTGGAAGGGAAAGAAGTGACTCAGCTTTCGGCAGTTGTTGCTGATTGCTGGCTTTTGCCAAGTGCAGAGTCACAAATTTCCTTTTTTTTCCCCCCTTCTTCTTCTTGCTGCCCCTCTTTTTTTTTTCTTTTTTTTTCTTTTTTCCCCTGGGTGAGTGACTGCTTTGTGCACTGCACAGAAAAGAGAACTTAATTTCTGAGGGAAGAAGGGATGTAGTGGAAGGACGAACCAGCCTGAGTCCTTGCTGTGAGCAAGGAGCTTGTGGAGGGGCAGATCACCCTTGCTAAGAAGCATTGGCCCCCTCATTTCAGAGTGTGCAGTATTGGCTTCTGCTTCTTGCCCTTAGGAGACAAAGGTTTGTAAGAGGGAGCTCTGTGCGTGGCCGCCCTCGAGTTTCTGTGTGCGCGGCAATCACCCGCTGGGGACAGTGACTGCAGCTCCTCCCGTGGGGCAAAGGCTGCAGCAGAGCAGGGGCAGCTGCAGCTGGGTGCTGCCTCTTACTTCCCCCTGCTATCTGTAGTCACCCTGCTCTGCCTCCCCAGCAAGCTCACGGGCCAGCAGCAGTGGCCGTTACCTGCATCCAAAAAAAAAGGAGTGAAGGGGGAGAAAAACCCCATAGTTAGGTTCTAGGGCCATGTGCTAGTTGAGTAAATATTGGGGTTTATTGTGGACTACCCAATAAGAGCACTCCAAGTTTAGAAATGGTGTTAAATTACTGCAATGAAAAATGGGATTTAAAAACTCTAAATGGAGAAGACAATAGCGTACTGTAGATCTCTGAAAAACATGGGTTGTTGAACTGAAGCTCCCTGAATGTTTCAGCCCATCTGTCTTGATAGTTTCTGTGTCTTAATCACGGATTTCATGAAGTGTCTAATTTTCCTTTTTTAGCTTTCTGTCTTCCTCTTGTACAAAAGTTAAGACAGGGAAATCATCTGAGCTGGATTTACTTTTGCATTCGAGAGAAAAGCAGTCTATAAAAAGAAGTGAGTGGTGTGTGTGCTGGGAAACCAACTTTGTCTGCTTTGGATTTGGGGGAGCAAGATTTTCCCACCCTCACTTCTTCTACTGTGGCGTTATTGGGCCAGCTGGGGAGTGCAAGTATAGGTGCCTGCCCTGTAACTACCAGTGCTTTTGATTGCCTGGCTCTGGTCCATGGTTGTCTAAACAATGTGGACTGGCTCTACTGAAGTCGCTGGCAAAATTCCTTCACTGCCCCTCCCACTGCTGCCACTGTTCCTGGCAGCTGTCAAGATGTACTGGCAAGTCCCTGAGTCCTCTTGCACCTCGAGAAGTCTGCAACAACTCTTCTGAACTGGAGAACTGCTTCCTATTCATAGCTGTGGGATGAAAAGCACAAACCAACCAACATAAATGTTCCCCCAAAAGTCAGAGCATTTTAATTGACCCGTCAGGAGGGTCATTAAAGGAGGGTTGTGCATCTCCAGATTCTTCCTGTATGAATCCGTCACATAGAGCCTACTCAATTTCTAGCAAGAGTGGAAATTTTTGCCCCTGGCCTGCGCGGAGCATGGATAAGGCCATGTATATTTGCAGTGTGTACTATGCAGAAGATGCTGAGTGACATTAATTAGGAGTGGGAGGTGTGAAAGTGTAAAAATAAAATTCCTTTCTGTCAGGTTTACTATTAGAAGTGAAGTACATGGTGTGACACTGAGTGCATGTGAGCGTGCACGTGTGTCTGCGTGTGAGCGTGTGTGGAGTGCAGGGTGTGTACTCAGCATTTAAAACAATAGTGGGAGTGAAGCATTGCAGGTTTGAACATTTTTAAAAGTCTGCGATTACAACCTTTTTCTTGGGAGCTGCTCAGTCAAATGTGCTTTAATATGGTCTCTTTTCCATTGCTAGTTCAAAATGCTGTGCTAAAAAGCACATGGTGCCAGAGATTACAACTTGTGTCAGTTCAGCTGCCTTTGCCCAGCGTTGTGCTGCTACAGTGACTGCTGTGAGAAGCAATCAGAAGGGACAATATTTTGGTAAATTTTAGCAAGAGCAATACTTGGAAATTAAATGGATCTTTATTTAACAAGTTGCAGTATTGCTCCGGTTAGTAATAGTTATTAATTCCTTCTCTCTCTGTGTACTAAAAATAAGATGCAAAAAGTGAATTCTGCTGTGTTAATGCTTCAAGAAGTGTGTTGTTGAATGCACCTGGCCTCTTCTTACAAAATGACAATCTGTGTAACTTAAAAAGCATATTCTTTGGATCTTAACTGCATTAGAATATCTGAGCTCAAGAACTATGGTTTATGAAATTTCTTCAGTATCTGCATTTTATGTGAGTGATACTGCCAGAGGGTTATCTATGGAGCTTTTAATAGCTGTCTGACTGTCCATCTGCTCTATGTGACTGTTTATATTTATCCTTTATATGAGAAAGTGCAAAACATGAACACTCTGTCAGCCTAATTCATCTTTCACTGAAGTGGGTGGCACTGACTAAAGACCTCTTCCCCAGTGGTTGAGACCATTCCATGCAGAACTGCAAGTTTGTGTTTGGTCTTCATTGATTATAGCTAAAGGACAAATCTCCTTTTTCTGTTACACTTCTGAAATGATGTGTTAGCCTAATTTTTGCTTGTATTAGTGAGCTGCTTTAAAGTGGGCCCCTTTTTATTATTATTGCCCAGTGATTCGATGGAAATGAGTTGCTAATCTCTTCATTTCCTAGCAGAATTTTTCCCTGTTGACAAACTGACCATTTGCTGAGGGAGAGGGTGGGAATGCCCCTCAGCTCTCCAGGTTTGCAGGATACTGATAATACATGCTACAGGCACTGTGAGCTGTGGCTGCTTGTGCTGGGCCTGTGATAGAGATACAGAGCTGTTACCTAGGCCTGCAGGTTAAGTATCATTTTCTGTCCATTACTGAAAGCAGATTTAATGTTTTGGACATTAAGTCAAGATGCTCTCATCCTCCTGGAAGGAAAGCACCAAAGCTGGCAACACCATTTTGCACTGGCCTCACTAACACTGGTGCTGTTGCTTTAGCATCATAATATGGAAGAACTGGCTCAACACCACCCCTCCCCCACCCCCCAAAACCAAATGAAACAAGAAAAAAACCCCCAACATTGACCCAGAAAACTCAGCCTTGGCTTGCTGATGTTGATCCTTCTGCTTAGGGGCTGACACTTTGGGTGAGGTGTCACATGTTGCTGAGAAGGGGCACGTGGCTTCAGCTAGGAGAGGGTGCTGACTGTGGGAACGTGGAGCTAAGGGTAGTGCTGGTGGATATTTTCCAGCCAGCTTTGGTATCAGGTTTACAGAGTGCATGTGGTGCAGAACTTCATATACTGTGTCACAAAGACAGGAGTTTAGAGGTTTCTCCAAATGTGTACCAAAGGACCCTCTTAAGTTAACTGAGGAGCATGTGGTTTTTTCTGTAGGGGTGGGTGGACTCATAGGGAAGATGCTCCCTGCGGTGTCCCCGGGTGAGCCATGGGCACACCTGCTCTGCCACAGCTTGGCTGATGTGTGTGGGGAAATGTTAGAGTTAACTACAGAAGCACCAAAACCGATTCACAGGTACACAAACACTGAGGTTTCCCCTTGAGGAGAAAGATGCTGTAGTTTAATTAGGGAGACCACAAGGAGGTTGATTTCTGGGTTTTGGTTTAGTTTTATTTGTTAATATAACAGCTTACTTGTGTTTGAAAGGGTTAAGCAGAGATAAGTTCATGGCTGAAGCTGCAGTGGTGGGCACAGAATGCATGGCATATCTGGTGTAAAAGTAGTTTTTGTTAGTCAGTATAGATAAAAATATATTGAGTTTTCAGCAGTGTTTTTTTCTTAGTTGTAATTGTGATGCTACTAGCAATTAATGACAACTGGATTTCTCGACTGTGTTTTCTTGCTGTAAGCCTCAATTCAGTGAATTGAGCAAATGTATGTGACCTGTGAAGGAAAAAGAAAGGCAAAAAAAAAAAAAAGAGGAGGGCAGAGTAAAAAGACCATGTTAGAAATCATCCTCTGACTGTTTCTGTGTTTAAGGCCTGATCAAGTCGTGTTCTTGGGAGAATTATTCAGAGCTCAGAGAATTCAGTGCATATTCAGTGTCTTCTAGAATGAGATCTCTACTGATTGAAGAACCATTTGGTCTTTGGGCCTGTATCTATAAATATAGATATTTTCTTTCTTAGGGACTGTAACTGCTGAAGTCAAACCCACCAGTATTTTGGGTTTGACCCACCCAGAAGGTTTGATCTTCATACACATAAAGGCCACTTTACACTCTTGAGGCAAGTAATAATATCTTGAACAATGTGTAAATCATACAGTTCATTTTGCCTTCTTCCTCTTTTCATACTGATTAATATATTAGGCTGTCTAAACATAAAATACACAAGTAAAATGTGTGGGGGAAAACACTGTGTAGGTATATAGCCTTCAATGATTGGGTAGCTATTTGTAAGCTTGAATTAATTAGTTGAGCTGACATGCAATCCGTTCAGTTTTGTGGGGGCTGGACAGTTTGTGGGCAAGCAGGAGGGAAATCCTTTGAGGGATGTGTCATTGTAGGACATTCTCATACTAAAGTTTTTTTGGAGTGGGGGAAAGAAAAGTACTATTATAATATCTGCTCATGATCCTCCATGCCATGAACATAGTTTAAAACCAGAGCCTGTGTTTCAAATGGTTCTTCAGTTGTCATCATGTTTTTCAATTCTGTGTTATTAAAAAAAGCATTATTTTTAACACAATGTTTAGAGACAGTGCTTGAAATAGTTTGTAATCAGCTAGACCAAGTCCTGGATGGTGCTTTCCTGTTAGTGTTTATAGAAGAAAATAGTGTTTGCACAGCTCAAATGCTTTTTTTGTCAGCACTGATCACATTTGTTTGCTGTCTGTGAAAACAGAACATTAGATTTCACCTCAAAGCTATTCTAAGAAAACTTTTTAATAATCATTGATTATATTTCAGAAACATGGCTGTACTGAAAATGTTACCATAGCTATAGCCATGAAGTTAGAACAGAACTGCTATTATTTTTGGAGCGTGTCTAAATCAGTATTTTTTCAAGTGGAAAGATTGGCAGAATTTCATTGTGCCTGTCAAAGTTACTTCCTTCCAATTCCTCCAGTTTTACTTATCTGTTTGGTGAAAGCAGCACACAGAAATGCAGGATGTGCTTTCCAGAGCCCACGCAGGGAGCCTGTGTGCAGCACATCAGTAACTACCTGATGCCTCTCGGGCTTCCCTGTGGCCATCCCGACTGTGCTGCCCTCAGTGGTGCCTCCACTGCTCAGATTGCAGAGCCAGGCCTGGAGGTGGGCTTGTGGCCCAAAGGGCAGCATGGCAGAGAGCTAAGGCTGCATCTCCCAAGTCCCACTGTAGGACTCTGGGCCCTGCACTGTCCTTCCCCTTTTCTGCAGTGTAAAGACCTGTTTAATACTGAGCAATGGTTGTAAATGTGCTTTTCAGTGCCATCGACTTGCATGAGTGTAACGCTGGGAGAGGATGCTGTGGGGCTGCCAACACAGCTTGTCCAGGAAGTTTTCTTTTCTGAGGAGTGTTCAAGTGGCATTAAAATTTTCCTTTTGCTGGGGTGCTTTTCTTTCTGTGTGCATCAGTGATGCCTGGGTGGGTGTGTTCCTTTTTTCAGATTGAGATGTGGAGCTGTGCTTTTCATTCTTCACTTGCACTTAAATAGTAAACCAAGGTTTCGTAACACCAGTGTTTTCAAATTCTGTGATAACCGAAGTGTCCAAATGATTACTTATTGGGAGTAGTTTATCATTGTATTATCTTTGCACTAAATTGGAAGGATAGTGCTTCAAGCATTTTTTAACAGAAAAAATGATGATAACTTGACATTCCACAGCATACATAAATTGATGAAAGTCAAAAGACCATTTGCTTTGAGGCTGTGCATAATGATCTCATTTGTTATTATGTGGTCTGCACAGGCTACTCTCAAGTAGGATTTCTTCCTTTCTAATGTTTCTACATTAGGATGATAGAGATGAATACTCTATAGATATGTGGCCATCTGGTTCTCCTAATTCCACTAAGTTTACCAGAAAAAAAAGTAATGTATTATGCCTTTCTAAATATAGTTCTTTTTCCATGATTGAAAATTGAATCACTTATTCTGTGGAAAACTCCGATATTCTGTAGTTTCCTTTGTTCCAACTTGAGTATTCTTAGGAAAAGTAAACCCTTGATTTTTTCATGTAAGTATTGTGTGATTTTTTGAAATTTTTCTTCTTTTGCTGTCATTTTCAGATCCAGATGTTCTCCAACCATACAAACCAAGTAAAGGTATTAGTGACCTCTTTTGTTCCTCAGATTATAGCAAAAATAAAGATCTTAAAATGCCTTAGAAGGAAAGGAAGGCAGTGTAAAAGAAGGCTAGCCTGCTGGGAGGAATAATTTAAGAAAGAAATTTGAAGCACTTCCGTAATAAATCCTAAACTTAACAAAACTCTTTGTTATTGGGGTTTGGTCTTGAAATTGTATTTCTAGTTTGGAGCCTTCCACTGGCACAATGTCTTCTAAGAGAGTTTGGTGTATGTTTTGGGTTAGTATGAGTGGTTTCAGTTGCTGAAGCAGTTGCAGGAAGCATGTAAGAGGCAGTTCAGACCTCGCTGTGAAGCCGTACAGCAATGTCAGTGAGTGAATATGAATGCAGTGATCTTGGTGCCACTAGGAAAAAGAGTGGTATTAATAACAATGAGAAGAAGAGGGACCAGCACTTGATGTGATGACAGTTTCTGTTTGCCAGCCAAGTAAATGTGTCAGAAGGTCACCAAGGAGTATCTATGGCAACCAAAGGAGGATGATGGCTCTGCTGGGTCAGTGTTGCTTGTTGGGTAGAACCCCAGGCAGTGAACTGTGATATGACCTGATTAGGACTAAGCTACTGACTGAAATTGATAGTATTTATCAGCCACAGTGTTCAAGAACCAGTGAAAAGCAGAAAGAAAAAATCAGTGGAAAGCAGAAAAAACAAGGACCAAGAAAGTTTGTCTGGTATCTTTCCAATTAAAAAACTCTTAACTATTCAGTACACACACAAGTGTGGTAAGCCTGATCTCTGGAGAAAGTTACTTGTCATTTCTGCTAGGAATGTTTTCACTCTGCAATGTCTTTTCTTTTAATTTACTTTTTTAAAGAAGTAGGGTTTGTCAGGAATCTTGCATACCAGCACCAGATTTGCCACTGGGCTAGCCATAAATTTTGTCAAGTGACATTTCTTATGTGGTTTTAAAAACTAAAAATAAATGAAAAATCACCAAGTCTTTTAAGCCTTTGATGGAAATCCAGCAGCTTAAATATTGTTGAAATCCAGTCTGTAGGGTGGGTTAACTGAATTCCCAGTGTAGTAGCACTATTAAAGCAACTGTCTTAGATAATAAATGGCATTATGCTCTATGACTCACTTGAGGGGTCATTATTTTTGGCTGGCCTGAAAGATGGTGTTGTTTGCTGGGCTGCAGTGAGGAAGGGGGCAGCTTGTGCCATGTATGTGATCAAAGTGACATAGTGGAAGAGTGAGGGCAAGTTTCCTCAGAGACCACTTGGGATGCAGGCTGGGGAGAGGAGATGGATTCCCTGCTGTTTCTTTGGCCTGTAACCCACAGTGTTAAAATCTGCTATGAAAGTGCTGTGTGTTCCTTTCCCTTCACCACCCTCCATTTTGTACTTCAAGGTGGAAGCCTAGGGAGCAGTACTGCATGTGGTCCTTACGGATCTGAAGGGCTGTGGAAATACATTATTGAGGGGATTAATAATCTCCGGGATGCATTGTAATTTGCTTTATATTAATGCACATGCACGTAAATAATGTAGTAAAGATCTGCACATAAAATAGTAAAAATCTACAGTTTGCCTGGGTGTTGTTTTTTTTTTCCAGGGATGTGCTGTATCTTTTATAATCCAAAGCTTTGCATCTGAAGCAACTTCTTGCTGCTGAGATGGTCTTCTCTAGCATGACCCCATGCTCTGATCCTTAGTTTGCTCAGAGCCTACCTCAGGCCAGCTGCCTTGTGAGCACTGCTTGCTCCTCTCAAACCCTCATTTTAGTTTCCATGTTCCTACGTTTTGTCAGGTGCCAGCTGGCACCGCAGCTGTGCTGGTGGCACTCAGAGGAGCCGGGGTCACTGTGAGCTCAGCAGGGCACTGGCTGCTGCAGGGATGGCACCAGCAACCACAGGGAAGCTGGGAGGCGTTTGTCACATTGCTCTTGAGGTGATTCCGCTGCATACTCCTGGAGCAGCACGAAGACACTTGGAGTTCTTCTGTATCTCTGCCAAGGGGAACATTACTACAGAGCACTGTCATTCAGCTGGAATAAAGGGAAATAAAGGACAAAAATGTTTGCAGGATCGCAGAACTGTTGACTCTTTCAAACCCCTACAAAAGTAAATGATTGAACAAGTCTACAGCTTGGGTTCAGCTGTGGATGTGCAGCTCAAGCTGTAATTTTCTATTCCGAGATAAACTCCAGTTATTGTTTAATGAAATAGAAAGTCAAGGCTTTAAATTGCAAGCAATTCAAATGTTTTTCTTCCACAAGATTGTGTAGCATTTTTTGTTTTGTTTTCTGTCTTCTTGTGTCAATATCTGAAAGTTTACTGTGATAAGTCCAAGTGGCAGAGAACATGGTTTGTTCTGGCACGAAGAGAAGGCCAGGCAGTGTTTCTCCAGGTTCAGAAAGCCTGAAAGGAGGAGGGAAGTAAGTCAGACTGATGAGTTTGAAATAATTTCTGACTGATGCTTGTAGTGCTGTTTGCATCCATGCTTTAGTGTCTGTAACGCATTACAATGGTGATTCTTGAAACCCCAACAAATTCTGTTCCTCTTAGTACACAGAAACTGCCCTAGAATTTTCCTTGTTATCTGTTTTTGGATCCTGTTTCATTGGCAGCATGGTACAGGCTATAGCTGGCACCCGCATGATGCAGTGCTAGGCTTTGTGTAAAAATACACTAGAGTGTATGTGGGCAGGGCCGTAGCCTCTGCAGTTGCTCTATTTGTAGCACGGCTCCTTCATCTTTTGCATGTTTCCGTATGTGATATTTGGGCAGATTTTAACAAACCTGGCTTAGGGTCTGAAATAACAACCAGCATCGTATCAAAGCACTTAGCGTATTAGGAAAGGAGCATGCTTATACAGCATTTATTATGTATTTATAGCTAGCCCGTTAGGCTGACGTAAGGAAAAGGTATTCTGAAAGTATCTGAAATATCTACAGATTTTTATACCGTGTCAAAATGCAGTGCTTAGAAATCTCACCGTGAAAGCCTGTATTGATAAAAACAGCTTCCCCTCAGTTTCTGGGGATACTTGTGACTTGAAGGCCATTATGATCAGTTGCTTTCACTGTGTTGTCATTGGACTACAATGAACAGTCCATGGATATGGTATGTTCACTAGGATCTGGTGCAGAGGCTCTACCCTTTGTAATGGCATGAAGTTTTTTAGGGAAGACAGATTAAGTATATCACTAGGTATGTTAGGTGAAACTCATACAATGTCACCAACCTCATCTTATGCTAAACTGGACAAAACTGTTTGAAGAAGTAATCTGGGCTTTCTCATATCTAAACACTTGAAATATTAGGGAAAATAAAAGTGGATTTTATTCCTCTAAGTGCAAAAGAGCCATTGGAAATACTTTTATACAGGCAAACTTACAGATTAAAAAATATGTGCAGCAAATTCATCACAAACAAGGCATGTTTATTTCCTCACTCATTTGCTTCAGAGACACTTTAAACTAGCTTGTTTTCTGAGATCATACGTTGCAGACATTGAAGAGGAAAAAGCAGAAGACTAATAGCAGTGATGGCAGAAACACCACTTAGCTGCTTATTAAATAAAAACTGTTTTGCTTCCAAGTTCTTAAGTGCTATACTTACTTAATCTGGTTTGCCCAACCTCTCTTTTTAAGTCATTTGTTCTGCTCAAAATTGCAAAGACATTTTTTGTCAGAACACTTTGTTGGTTTAGATAATAACTTTTTTTTTTTGGTTGCTTTGTTCAGTACATGAAATAAAACATTTTCAGATTGAGGGTTGGCCCTCATTAATCGGAGTTTCAGGAAGCAGAAAATGGGAATGCTAGCATAGTATCTTCAAGTAAATCATGATTAATTGCACGTAGAAATACTCTGACTTCATTTGTGTATGCTTAACAAGCCTTTACTGACTACTACAGTTTCTGCTGTTCAAGAATAAAACTGAGAGTATGTAGCATCAGTATCTGTTTGAATATACCCCTGGTCCTGCTTTCACTGCTAGAAAGCACAAGCACTGGTTCTGCTGCATTCTGCTGTTGGCAGATATAAAGAGCTGTCGATGAGAGCAGACTGGATCCCCAGATTGGACATCCTCTGTGTACAACATGGATACAGATCTTCTCCAGAACCAGTGAGCATCAGTCTTTTTTGACTTGGGGCTTCTGCTTTGTTCACTTTTGTTTCCCTGCTGAGTGCCATTTTCCCTGCTTTCTCTTTTAAAAAAGGCCTTTTCCAATCCCCTACCCATTGCACAAAGGTTTTCACAGCATCATTTGGCCATATGTGAGTTTCTTGATGCCATTAGAGCAGCCTGCAGGATACATCTTTCTATGCTGTTGAACTTGGTTGTAATCTTTCTGTCTGTGCCCTGCCACACTCGGGATTTTGGAGGCCCAGCCATTTTGCAAGGCAAATTTCTTTTCCTGCTCACTGCTACCAGTGTGCAATTCTGGTTTGCCCAAGGTCCTTCTTTCAAAAGTCACTCTTGCCATGTTCACAAGTGGAAGGTGCTCATTTGATGGGGAGGGAGAGGATAAAGGGTCAAAATGGTAATTTTCATGCTTTATGTCATTGAAGTGATGCAACACACTTGCTGTATCAGCCATCAGTTAAGCTGCTACACCACTTTACTGTTCATCAGCTTCATCAGTGTGTCCAGCATTTGGTGATGAAGGTTATCCAGGGAGAGGAGATTGCAATTTGTGGAGATGCAGTCATGTGAAAGTGGTGGCCAGAGGAGCCCAACTCCCCAGCCTCAACAGAAAATGCATCCACAGAGAACAGTTCCCCTGGCTCTGATATACAGCATTTTTCTTTAACCAAGGTTAAGTCAGAAAGCACAGCTGACTTCTATTGCTCTGTTTTTATAAATTTGATCTGTGCCTTTGATGGTATTTTTCATGTCTTTCCTTCCAAAGGAAATAAAGGCAAAGACAATGCTTTGATCTGTTATCAGTTCCATGGATTGCTAAAAAGGTTTTTTGAGTTTTTGGTATTAGGGAAAAAAAAAATTTCAGGGCCTGTTTTTAAAAACAGATTATCAGCAGAGGGAAGGAGCAGTGGGATGGTTACCAGTGTTGGGAAGATAAATAGGAAAGCTGAGTAACACGGGAAGGAGCTACAGGTTGAGGCTTGGGTTGGGAAGATCGTGTAGATGGGAGCTGGAGCATCAGTGAAGTGTGTACAAGGTAACTGAAAATGTCAGGAGAGAGTGAGAGGGGAGAGAGTGGAAAGCAAGTGTATTGGAAAACGCTGGCACTGGATTTGAGAAGCAGGAGTCTCTGTTGTTGTATATAATACTTCAGCAGTGTAAAAGACTGGAGTTTATTCTTGTTGATGTGCTAATAAGAGCTCTGGGGGTTATATCTTACCTCTCTGGAAACTGAGTTGCTGCATAGTGAAGAGATCTGCCACAGCAGACATAAACCAGCTGTTGGAAAGGTCTCACCTTCTGTCCCTCTTGTGCAGTCGAGGGACTTGTAAAGCAGTGTGAGCATTCAGAGTTGTATGCAGTTCCTGTTCTAACCCTTGTCCTACGCTATTCTTTTGAGTTTTCTTAAGCTTAACTAGCTAATGCTCCAGTGGCAAAATACAAATACTATCATCCATGTTGCTAGGAAAAATGATGGTATTTTTAAGTGTGTTTATGGGAATCCAGTGGTGAGGTGCTTCAGGATAAAGGTTTAATTCTCAGTTTATTCCCCCTCAGTTGTGCTCACGCAGATTGCCTTTCAGTAACACAGAAGAAATAATGATCAGTTTTTTCAGTCTTTCCTGCATTTTTTCCTAAATTAGCTATTGGCTATCTAGGAACACATTTTCAGAGGAAAAGATTATTTTTCTTGGAATTTTTTGTGATGTCTGAGATTAAGGTATCTCACTAGTAATTAAGAATTAGATTTATTTTTCATAACCATATTGTACTTCTTTTTTTGCCATATATATATCCCTTCCCAACTTTTATCATCCAGCAACTTTACATGCATTCAAGCTTTATTTAATATTAGTTGCATGCTTTTATATAGTTACTCTAATCTTAGTTTTTTTCAAAAGGGCAAATTACAGAAACAACTCTTGTGATATACATGCTCCTAGACGATGATACCAATTTGCTTTTCACAGTTAGGCACAATAAATTACTTTTCATTGCAGGTGAAATTAACTGCACTGATATGTTTCTTCTTCCACAGAACACAGTTGGGTTCTGGGACAGGGATGAAGAGCTAGCAGTCATAAAACTGAAGGAGCATTAAAGTTTTTATTTAACTTCATATTTATCTGCTTGATAAGCTACATGGAAAGCTGTAAGGACAAGTTATTTTCCTATTGTCTTTTAATTTCCTGTTACCTGTAAGGAATTTGCACTTAACTTTGTGATGAACCTAGAATCCTACAGGCATTGCTTTTTCAAAAATTCCTTATGTGAAAAAAGAGTGTTTCTGTGTAGGAAATAAGGAAAAGAAATCTCTTGAGTCAACTACATTTTTGATAAAGCAGATTATATATTTTTTTATGGCCTGATTCAGTATTAGATTATTGCAGTCTCATTCCATCTTAATTTCATCCATCAGCGGAGTTCTTTCAGCATAAATCTGGTACAAGGGATGTCAGAATTAGCCTCTCTGTGTGTAATTATTCTTTAGTCTGCAAGGGTAAGAAGTACCTTCTGGAGGCCAGCAGCACTGCCCTATTAAATCTGCTGCAAATGTGATCTGAGGCTTTGAACACTGAGTACTTTAAACAAAACTTTGAAAGTAATTTTTTTTTTTTTTTTTTTACTGCAAATACACCAAGGATTTGTTACAAGAGAAAGGGTCTAATGCCCTTAGCCTGTAATGAGCCCCACAGAGGCAAATCTTGCCTCGCTATTTACTCCAAAGCGAGGGAGTTTGCCTGCCTCTTGGTGAGAGATATATGAGTAGGCCCTATCAGAAAAACACAGTTATTAACTACCTTGCCCTAACCTGAGATAAAACCACCTTCTTTACGGTGAGTATGTTGTGCTCTCTCCTCTGATGTCATGCTTTTACTGACTTCTTGTGTTAAAGACAACCACACTGTGTCTCTGTATTATAGGGAGGAGACAGAGTGGTAGGCACTAAACATGTCAGATGACACTAGAAGACAGAGAAGGTTGTCTGTCAGGCAACCTACACTCTGCAAAATCAAGTGTTTTAAAAGCCAGCGTTTTAAATGGCCAAGTCAGTTTTTGCCCTTTCAGGTGCTACAGGACATGTTTGCCAGATTCAACATTTAATTCACGTTTTAGAAACCTCATCTTATCTTCCTGCTGGTGCTAGTCTTGTCTGTGTTTCACAACTGTATCTGTTAAGGTCAGAGCTATCAAATCTGGTTAGTCCCAGCCTGATTTTCAGAGCAGGCAAGTCTCCTGCAACCCTCCACTTGATTTGAATGGACCTCTGGGCGCACACAGCACTACTGCGAAGGAGGCCAGCTATGTAGGTCCCAAAATATGGATTGGTACCTAATTTAGTGTATCCAGGGGTGAAAATGTTGGCTTAGTATTCTCTCTCCCTGGGACTCGTACTCTATGTATTGCTTCTTGTGTTTGAGATTTGTCATTCACTGTGTGCCAGTACAGAAGCCAAGTAGGTCCGTGCCTGTAGGCAGGGCTGTATTTTATACACCCACCCCCATGGGTGCACTACCACCCTCTGTTCAGTCTTACTGTAGGTACTTTGCTGAAACATTTCAGTGGGGCTCTGCTCAGGTTACCCTGGTCCTGAGGGCTGCTTGAGCCCTGGATGAGCAAAGGTGAGCAAAGCAAGCTCCTCCTCTTCAACAGGTTCCCGTAAAGGAGATTGAGGGAGTTGCCCCTTCTTGAAGACTTGAGCCAGAAGAGGCATAGTGGCAAAAGCAGCCAGAAGACAAACTGTGAGTTCAAACTGCATATAAATCTCTACCCTAAGCTGATTTGTGGTTTGGTCCAGCTTTCCTCTTTTCCCTGAGCCTCTTCTACTCAACTTCACTCTTAGCTGGATCATCTTTATCCATTTTCTGTGGACTTTCCTTCATGCTCCTTTCATTCAGCTGGTCTCTTCCTCAAAGAATGCAGAACCCCACGTTTCACTTCCAAACCAGCTGCAGGGGAGCAGGACACCTAAGCATGCACACATCTTCCACTGAGACACAGGAGCTCGCTGCTTGCTTGCTCCAGGTCTCTTTCAAGGCAGAGGGAACTAAAATTAACTTAAAACACTTATTGCTGTTGAAGATGAACATGTGACTGCCTCAAACTGCATCGCCACTAAAGGCTTAAAAATAACGTGGTCTGCTGCCATCTGCTTACACATCTTTCCTCCACCCTCCGTTGCTCTTGTCACTTCAGGCTGCTGTAAGCTCTTCAAAGCAAAGACAATCTTCTCTGCCTTTGCAAAAGGCATGCCACTGTGGCACCTTCCCTACCCCATCTTTGCTTAGCTCCCAGCTTGCACTGTAGTACAAATAAAAGGGTTGATAGTTTTATAATTTAGTCTTAATGGGGATGTGGATTGAAGCAAACAGGAGTTTCATTTTGTGGTATCTGCCCAGTTGTAACTCATCCCTAACATGAATTTGTTGGTCACACTAAGATCTCAGGTATTGATCAATGATGTAATTGCCATCCTATAGTAGGACAGATGATGTAATTCTTACCCAGTTACTGAAGACAGTGACCTTGAGACAGATCAGATCGCTGAGTAGCATAGATGGTTCACTGATTATAAAATGCCCTTGTTTTAAAACTAAATTGTCATCTGTTAATTATTGGGGAGGAACAGCTACAACAAAATGCCAGCATGTCACAAAAAGATACAGCATGTCTTGATTTTTACCAGTATATTCCTGTTTCGACAGGTGACTTTTGATGGTTTTGTTGCTTTTTTGCTTTGGCTGTCATTTCAGTTTACATTAAGATGGCATAAAACTTGACTTCTGTGAGCCGAAGGAAAAGATTTGGTTTGGTAACCAGTCACACATCTAAAAAAAAAAAAAAAAAAAAGAAAAAAAAAAAAGAAGTAAAGGATAGGATAAATTCTGGTAGATGGTAGGAGGATATATGGCGAAGTTTTGCCAATAGAAAAGCCTAGTTCCTCCCTGCCCAAGTAGAGATGGCTTAAATATACATTTGAGTAAGAGGTAGCATTGAGGTAGAAAAGTGACAAGCATTGACCATCAGCTTTTGCATCTAGATAAACAGTAGGCAAAACTCAAGAAAGTCACGGAGATAAAAAAAATAAAACCACTTGCTATGGTTGTTAATACCATGATAGGGAAAAAGACATATTTTTCTCTCAGTGAAAAGAGGTTCTAAGAAATCCCAGTACAAGCATAAGGAGCATTCAGTTATGAAAACCATGGATCCTAAGAAGAAAAAACAGGTTTGAAAAGACAAATGGTTGAAGAGCTATTTTTGGTTCTACTGTTGGTATTTTCTTCTTAACGACTAATGTTCTTCTGGCCTAACATTTGCTGTTTTGTGTCAGAAATTTTTTTTATTCTTTTGTTCCTCTCTTCTTAGTCAACTGGCACATTTGCAAGGTAAGTATTAAACTGAAGAACTTACCAAAGACAACTTTTCAAGCAGATCATTACTAAAAGTAGTGGAAGAAATTTGCATGGATTTGTGACCTAATAAAGACGACTATAAAAGAGTGATCTGACTAATTAATTACTGCAATGAATTGATCTTAGGAAGTCATAGAGGCATAGCTCAGTCAGAATCTATATCTTCCCCTTTTCTCTGAGCCAGACTTTTCTGTGGTAGCTTGTGTTTGGAACTAATTAATATTATGGGCAAGAATTTAATTTTGAGTTCTATGAGCATGTACTTTCTATTGTTGAAATACACTTCCCTGTTCTATGGACTTTTCAGGTCTTCTGTTTTCCCCACAGTATTTGCTTAATATAACATTGTCTAATGTCTAGGGGACTCCTAATATGTAAGATCTTAGAGTCTGCTAAAAGCAGTTAAGATGTCTAGTTCTTTATGTTCAAGGGACCTTGTGCTTGAAAATCCTTCATGCTGTGTCTTAGTGAGAATTTCACGTTTCAGAGGGATGAAATAAGAACTCTGATGGATGTGGTCCCTTCAGTAGTATTTCTTTTCTAAATGGGCAGTAAATCTAGGTGTGGATAGTTGAAATTGTGAGAAAGTCATGAAAAAGAGGAAATTAATTTAATTCTGTAATTCCAAAGGAACCAGAAAACCTCTCATACACACTCGGCCTCAGGGATTAAAGCACAGGTCTTCATTTTTTAGCAAGCTTCTGTAGAGGGGTGGAACCACTTCAAAGATTAAGTTTCTTTGCCAGGCAGTTGTTTGGGGAGCCCTTCTTCACTGATCCATGAGACAGCTGCTGAGAGTTCTGCTCTCCTATGGTTTCATTACCACAGCTTTGCATGAGCTGGGCAACTGCCCTCACTCATGTTTAGAATAACAGAATCATTACTGTTGGAAAGGACCTTCAAAATCATTCAGTCCAACTGTTAACCTAACCTACTCCACCACTAAACCATGTTCTTAAGTGCCACATCTGTTTGTTTTTTTAAATACCTCTGGGGATGGTGACTCAACCACTTGCCTAGGCAGACTGTTCCCATGCTTGGTAACTCTTTCCATGAAGAAATTTTTCCTAATATCCAATCTGAACCTCCCGTGGCACAGCTTGATGTCTTTTCCTTGTCCTGTCACTTGTTATCTGGGAGAAGAGGTCAGCCCCCACCTGGCTACAGCCTCCTCTCAGGCAATTGTAGAGAGTGATAAGGTCCCCTCTGAGCCTCCTTTTCTCCAGGCTAAACAATTCCACCTTCCTCAGTCTCATTAGACTTGTGCTCCAGACCTTCCCCAGCTCAGTTTCCATTCTCTGGACACTCTCCAGCACCTCAATGTCTTTCTTGGGGTAAGGGGCCCAAAACTGAACACAGGGTTTGAGGTGCGGCGTCACCAGGGCTGAGTCCACGGGAACGATCACTGCCCTGGTCCTGCTGGCCACACTATTGCTGATGCAGGCCAGGATGCCATTGGATTTACTGGCCACCAGGGCACACCTGGGCACACACTGGCCCTTGTTCAGCCAGCTGCTGGCCAGCACCCCCAGGTCCTTTTCCACTGGGCAGCTTTCCAGCTACTCTGTTCCAGGCCGGTCACATTGCACGGGGTTATTGTGACCCAAGTGCAGGATCTGGCACTTTGCTTGTTGAACCTTATAAAACTGGCCTCAGCCCATTGATTCAGCCTGTCCAGATCCCTCTGCAGAGCCTTTCTACCCTCCAGCAGATTGATACTCCCACCCAACTTGGTGTTGTCTACAAACTGACTGAGGGTGCACTCAATCCCCTTGTCCAGATCGTCAACAAAGACATTGCACAGAACTGGCCCCAACAGATGAACCATTATCATCCTTGTTCAGTTCCACTTGGATAGCCCCATTCCAGTTGTGCCAGGGCACCTGGGAAGGTGGGGCACTCACATAGGGAACACGTGTGCTGTGCCGGGCAGGAACTTGTCACCATTGCCCCCTGTCCCTTACGTCACCGTGTTCAGCCAGGCAGAGAGAGGACAGGGAATGTCCTGTGTCATGTATCCTGACTGCCTGCTGGGCCTGTCCCAGGGAAGGTAGGTAGGCTGCAGTTTCAGCATTCTATCTCTCTCGCTGATGCTCCTCAACCTCCTCCTCCTTGAGCTCTCTCACTATGCAGAGGAGTTCCTCTACCTGGGCACACCTCCTACAGCTGTTCTCACTGCTGCTGGCTGCTACTGGCATAATTTTGCAGATGAGGTACAGGAAGGCTGAAAGACAGGCTCATAAAAGATCAGTGATGCTGAGGGTTGACTTCATAAATTTGCCAAATCATTTGCAACTGTTTTATCTTGTAGGTCACCCTTCTGCTTGAATCCTATTCCCCATTGTTTTCAATTTTGCTCTTTCATTCTTTTGTCATTGATTTTCTCTCTCTACTCCCATTTTTTCAGCGTGGTCACAGCTCAGTTACCTCAGCTAACTTGCATCTTTGACTTGGAGCCTTTATACATTCAGACACAGTGGCACATCACTGAACACTTTCTCCTTCTATAGTACTGCTTCAGAGAGTGAAATTTGCCCTGGGGCTCTAGAGCAGACTTCAGTCTGTGTATCAGCCCCTAAAGTCCAACTGTTTAAGCTGCAGTGCACCCCCTGCATTTTGCTCCTGCACTTAGTTCTATTGTTTTGTTGTTTCAAAACAAAACGAAGTGACAGTGCTTGTCCATGAAGCTTTCACTTGATGCCAAATCCTTTTTATTTTCTCATTTCTCTGTCAGCTACTGCCTTGCCCTCCAAGTTTAGATAGCAGTTGTCAGGAGATTTAGACCTTCAGATGACTCTTTACATTAACTATTTTTCTTTCTTTTCTCTCTCTTTGCTGGCTAGGGTGTCTAAAAAAACACAAACCTGTAGCAAAATCGTGGGTAATAAATCAAGCCATTTGTCCCAAATCTCTCTCCTCTCTACAGCTTTTAAAAGCTGTTTTACAGCATGGAAGTGAAGGTTAAACCCTGGGCTGTTTTTCCTGCACGGGGAGTTAGTACGTGGCTCTTCTCACCTGTGTTCTGTGTATTAGGAGAGACCTTCTCCTTCTTGTTCAAGGTTCTCCACATTATCTGGGAGAGGGGAAGATCTCAGACCTCTATTGCATCCAGTGTGATCTCAAGCTCAAGGATGCTTTTTCCAGATGCTCACTCACTCTTGCTCCAGGAAACTTCCCTTTTCTTTAGAGCCCTTTGCTCCCCTGCCCTGTGAGTGTTTCAGACATGCTGGGTAGGCTGTCCCTGGAGATGTCCTGTTCCAAACATACTGATGTTTTAGGGTGTCTGTTGTGGCAAGTCCGTAGCCATCTGAACCTTAAATAATTGTGGTTCTTTAGATACTGGGAGGCACTTTCTTATCTGATGTAAGTTCCTATAGCTCTTCAACCTAGAAAAACTGTAGGTTTGCACCAAATTATGGTGATGGAAATCTTCCTCACAACCCTTGGTAGACCACGTTTTTCATGTTGCAGCTGGGGAACTGGGTCTCTGAAATCAAACCATGTATCCTCTGCTTCCTAACATTCTTCTTCATGAAACTGTGAAGAGGTCTGGACACAGTCCACTTAATTCTGGTTTATTATCTTGCCCTGAATTTCTTCACTAGTGAGTGAATTTTTTTCCACATCTGTTCACTGCTCTGCTAGCCAAAGTGGAACATTACAGGGACTTGTTGCGTAGTCTAGAGAGTGATGAATTGTGAGGATGAGAGATCTGTATATCTGATTTTCCTGGAAGACTCAAAGGAAAATCAGGATGATTTTTAAAACATGGAGACTGATTTGTTACTGCTTACCTGCCTCAACCTCTGATTTCAGTGCCTGACGCTAAGGGATGTGGATGTTATTAGATTGGGTATCCAAAACTCACGTGAATCAGAATTAACTCCAGTATGCTCCATGAAATAAAAATCAGGCTGTACACATCTCTGTCTTGTCTTGTGATCTGAGCAGTTACACATTTTCAGAAAATAAGCATATATTTGGATGTGGTATGCTGCTTCTTGCAGCAGTTCTGCTTGAAATTGAGAGAATTTCGCTGAACCCTTTGCTCAGCCTGGCACTCACACCAGGTTGCAGCTACATTCTCTTGTACTGTGTTACTCTTTCTCTAGTCAAGATAAATTCACCAGATGGAGGAAGGGAGCTCTCCAGCCAGAGCACTCACCATGAGAGTAGGAGAACACTCTGGCTGAGTTTCATATCATCTCCACTTGGAAGAAGGTTTCAATTTTCCTTGCCTCTTTAGGATTGCCATGAAAGCCTGATACTGATACATGCATTTTGGTTTTTCCCCATATATATTTACCTGTTCAGAGGGAAAAAAAGTTCACCTTGGTCCACATAATAGACCTATGTAGTAGGTGAATGCACAAGACAAGACAGTGATGTTTGCAGGGCTTGGATTTTTTTGATTCATGGAGGTGAGAGCCAGGAAGTCCAGTTTAATACAGAAGTCAGCAACTCAGAGCTCTGTCTATATGGGATAAAAATAAATACCCAGGCTTTCTTTATGCTACAGCTCTTACCATGGTTACGAAGATAGGGCAGTAATGCTTCAGACTCTCCCAGTCTAGATGTACTTTATTATGGGCAATAAAAGTCAGGTGTTTCTATACTTACTGCTGGAAATGTGTGGGGTTTGTGATGTTTGAACAGGACAGAGTTTGTGTCATACAGTTGTGATGGGGTTAGATCCCTGACTTTTATCTTAGGAAGTTTTCAGAAAGTCTCAGCAGTGCTTTAAGTCCCTTTGGAAGACCTGTTCCCAGCTCCCTGGTTTCCAGTGGAGCACCTGAGAGATCAGCCCATCTGTAGCTTCACTCCACTCCTGCATTTGGAGGCTGCATGTCTGCTGCTCTTAAGACTCCTCTGTTTTTTAAATCACCCCTGCAAACCCGTGCTTAGCCTCTCATTTTGGGGAGGAGAGTAAGTAGGAAGCACCAAGGCCTGCAAATCAAATTCGTCCTTACAGGAAGGTCCCATCCAACAAAGGGAAGGATCCCATCTAAGTGGGACCTATTTTGCAGGGTTTTTTTCTTCCTCTGATTGTACATCTTTCTTAAAATCTGAGAGGTTTAGCATCAGTGTTGAAAAGATGCTCTGCAAAGCCCAGATCTGGAACGTTCCATGGTAGAATCTGCCTGCCTGCCTCTCTTTCAATAAAATTAGAAAGTTAAACCTTTTGCCTCTATTTCAAGAGTTACTGAAGGAGACAGTGACTTTACAACTCCTCTCTGTCATGCCATAAAACTGGGTGGTAGTCATCTTTGAGGAAAAAACATTTCATACCCTGTTGCTCTTTCCTTGTGAGGCTCAGCAGCTGTGGTGGTTCCCTTTGCAGAGGGTTCAGGAGTGTAGCTGGCACCCTCGAAAATGAAAAACACTTGAGTCATTTGCATAGTGGATCAGAATCCAGCCCGCCTGGCTGCCAGAGCAAAAAACCACAAACTTTCACGTTTGAGTCATCTGCTGAAAAGCTATGTATTTTTATGAAGAACGAAATAAATTTTTGGTTTAAAGTAATTTTATTTGCTTTCTTGTAGCCAAGTCACCAGACTCTTAGATGGTGAAGGTTATGTATCAACAAAATTTTCTTGCCATCTTTCTTTGTCTGATGAACTACAGTGATCATACATTGACCTTGCTTTCAGACATAAGAGCAGTTGTTTGATTCAAGTGTTAATATCAGTGTTTGTGTCTATAGAAACCAATCAACATTTCCTCCTAATTTTTGTAAATAAGCTGTGACCGTGGCACTTAGATTTCCTGTCTCTTGCATATCTGAATCAAAAATTCACTGCACACAGTGATGTCTTGTCTTCTGTGTTAGCTATCTATTGCCTCACTAATAGGCATCTTTATTGTAGTCTGTAGTTCTCCTGTTGAGATAAGTCCAGACATCACTGGAGCCTATAATCTTTCATTTTTATTCTACATCATGGATTTGTTTGAGGGACTTTCTCAGCAATAGCTGTAGGAAATTGCAAGTAACATAAAAAAAGCAGGTTGAACTGCCTACCATCAGCATTGCACAACATTCAGGATTTTTCCAGGATAACCTTTTAAAATTACTTTTTTCCAAAAGCAGTGGCAGTTTAGTGATGATCTTTCTTTCTTTTTATGCTTCAGCATGAATGATTCAGGTTGTCTTGAGAACAAGATACAAAACTCTGCATTTTTGTACCTTTTTAAAAAATAGGTCAGCCGTTTCATTTGAGTACCTGTGTAGCACCTTCACATTTGGGGGTGAATATTGTAGATTTGCCCCAATATTAGGGGCATTATTGCCTTCTCATTTGCAGCATAACTTGTCCATAATCAGTCAGTATATAAATCTGAGATCTCTCATTTTGTACCCACACAGCAGGAGCTTGTTCAGTAGCATTGAGTATGCTGTATTTTAAAGCTGAAGAACTTTCTTTGATATTTCTGCATTGGTCTCCTGAGGAGTGCTTTGGTCCTAGGCATATAGGAGGCAAAAGAAAGGAGACTGTTCTTCCATGTTTTCATCAAAGCTGTTGTTTGCCCAGACAGGGTGCAGCAGAAGGAGAGGATGGAAAGAGAACACAAGCTGTGGAGGATGTGCTCAGGAGTAGTACTGAGGACCACGGGACTGAACCAGGAGATGGAGAGGCAGTTAAGACTAAAAGCACCAAGTGTGGGGACATTTTGGAGCTGGTGTGACTGTCAGGGATGGACTGTGTGATGTGAACGGGATTAAGATGAGGAACCAGGAGGAAACTGGTGTAAAGAGTCTGAGGACAGAAGCAGCAGAACTGAAGCCACAGAAAAGGGAAATCTCTGTTCTGTATATTGGTATGGATTTTGTGATTCCCTGAGGCTGCATTTGGATGCTGCTTGTCCTGTCTGGTGTGAAGATACAGGATCATTTCACCTATGGTTTCTTGTAGTCCAAGTGCTTTGATGCAGCTTCATAGGCCTACTGAGACAGCAGACTGACTGATGCAACCCTGTCCCTCTGCATCAGTGCAAAAACCCTGGTGTGAAAATGCACAGTTTAGCTTAGACCACTGCTAAGTCTGTTCAAAATGTCTAACTTCACACTTGAAGTGGACGAGCAGCATTCATAGTTTGTTGGAGCAGCTCAGTGGTGGAGAAGCAAGTCTCCATCGAGAGGATGCAACAAGTGTCTTGCTGGCAGTAGTACCTCATGTGAATGCATCTCTTTCCACCTGCTCCTACACCTTAATCTTGCTGTCCCTGTGCTGTCAGCATGAATCTGTGAATGCAAACTGGGTGTCTTAACACTACAGCTTTGGTTCACGTGAGATCCTTGATAGCTTGCAGTTACCTCTGTTCCTCCAATAGTAGAGGTCTGTTTTAATTTAAAAGTTTCAGCCCTAGTAATGACTTTGACCAGTGCAGATGCCCTCTTTTGGGTCTGCCTCTGTCAGCACGAGCTTCCCACATGCTCACTGCACCTCCCCTTGGAAAGGACCCTCTTTGGTGAGTGCTTTCCAGCTGGTTGGAGGCAGAACTGGGTTAGCATAAAAGAGCCTAAAGAATAGTTTGTAGCTGCTCCAGTTTATTTTCACCATAACGGATTACAAAACGCTTTTACACCAGACTGTTAGCACTTCTGAAGGGAGACAGTCAGCACAGGAAGAGGGGCAGCTGGTGCCGAGCACATGTGTGGGAGGAAAATCTCATCAAGCAGCATAGCTGGGTTTGGAAGGGACCTTTGTCCACAGTCTCAGTCTCTCTTGAGTCTCAGTTCTGTCTCTGTGATGGGGGAAAAAACCCTCTTCACTGGGGTGTTGTGAACATGTGCTAATTTTAGTAAATCAGGCAGTTAGGTAATATGGTGACAGCCAGAAAATAACCTAGAAGAAAATAGTTGTTCTGTCTTTGAAGCATAGCGTTTAGGACCATTCTTAATACTGAGAATGAAGCAAACTACTGAGGATTGCTTATTCAGTAATACCAGCTTTACTATACCATGAATGGCACCATTTCCTGGGGGAAAAAAACCCTGTGTGATCACTAAATTAAGAATAAAGATTAAATGTTACACAATTGGCCACATTTCTGGTATTTCCTTGCCTTTTAGCTCCTGGCTTAACATTTCTGACATGTCGGTATATGTTTGTATGTGTAATGTGACCAAGCTCACAGTTGCTCATACTTTTTGTCCTAAGGTGTTAAGTACTTTAAAGGGGGCTTAGAGGACATTGAAGTGTCTTACACTCTTGCCATTATGTGTCTTTAAGCACATTTCTGTCTCCAAAAGTGCTTACTTTTGGTTCTTAAAAATGATTGCAACTTTAAGTGAAGGAGATGAGAGGGGGAAATGTTCTTATAAATCAGGTAGAAAATCACGGTTGGTCATTTTTTTTCAAATCTCCCTGATAAATCACTTCTCTGAATTTTTAAGTCCTTGCTTTGTAACAGGTGAGTGAGAGGCACAAAAAAACTAAAGTTATGAAACCATAGATGTTGTCAGAAGGAAACAGAGCCAGGTTGACTCTCATAACTAGGCTTAAATAATTTTGAAAATGGCACTATTTGAAATTAACTTACTTGCACAGAATTGGGTGTCTTACTGTATAACAGAGGAAGCAGGTACACTGATAAGTAAAAACTAAAATTACAGAATACTGAGTGCTGAGTATGCATCACTCCAGCTGATTTCATTTGAGTTACAAGGATTAACTGGGAAAACCACACATGCAAAGTCTAAGGGGCAAAAGTAAGTTGATGTGAAAAAATGTTCACCTTGGCAAGTTTGCCACAGAGTAAAGGACACGTGAACTCCACGAGTGAGAGCAGTCCCTGAGTAAGTGCCCTTGGCTGCGGTCTCAGGCCAGGGTGTCTCACTGCCCTGCCTCGAGGAGTTGCCCTCGCTCGTGTGCTCGGCTGCCCCTTGGCACAGGCCCTTCCGTGTGCCCAAGTGCCGTGTTTGTCCCACCAGCTCAGCACTCTGGCTCTGCCCTCACAAGGTCACTCCTGTCTGCACTATGGGTACAATTAGAACAGTGATGGGAAGTGGCTTTGGCTTTTTTTCTCTCTCGAGGAGGTAAAAGATGATGTGCCTTGTCCAGGCAGCCTGTTTTTTGAGCAGCATTGGGGCTTTTGTTGCTGGGGCCAGGGTGTTTAATAGTTTGACTTTGCTGCTATTCTGTTTGTTTTATTCAGCCAGGGACATATCACAGATCTATTTTTTGATCAGGCAGCATTCCTGTACTATAATAATTCAGAAGCAGAATTCACACACTAGCTGTGTGAAACGCCTGTTGATTACTTCTCTACATGTGCTTCTTGCCCTTGTCTTCCCTTAGGTACAGTTTACTCTGCAAGTTGTAAACTCCATGGAGCAGGTGTTTGTACAGTGCATAGCACAGCAGGACCGAGGTTTCATCGTGGTGTCTGGACATGCTCTTATGTAAGTAAGGGTACTCTGTCTTGCTGAGCAATTAGAATAGTTCACATTAGCAGAACTTGTAGAGTTTCCTATGTGCAGGCTGATGAGAAAAGGGATTTTTCTTTCCAGGCTGAGAGGGGCTTTGGAAATGTTCTCCAAATCACAGCGGCAGCTGGCTCTTTGGGCACTAGACAAAGACATGATTTGGAAATAGCTTCAAAGTTTAGAGATGGCCCTTCACATACTAATGCTCCCAGATGAGTTAAGAGGGGGAAGTTCACACCTCCTGTGGTGCTTTTGTTTCAGGCTGCCAAGCTGCAGACTCAGCACGAGTGCAGCATGCAGGTTTTCATAGTGAGAGCTTTTGTGGCTCCCAGAAGTGCTAGAAACTTAATTGCTTTCAAAGGCAAGCATGGAATCTGGAGGACCCGGTATAACCTGCTGAGAGAACATAAATCATGAGATACTATCACGTTTCTGTGCTTGGGCTTGCGTGGAGTGAGTTTGCTTTGGGAGCGAATGCCTTTGGAATACACTGGTGGTTTTTCTGTTGATTCTTAGACATAGCAGTAATTGTTGTTGGCTTTGTTAACAGGCATCTATGTTCTGTTCTGAAATTACTGTTCATGTCTTCTAAAAAGTGTGCAGACAAAAAGAAATATTTGCTCTGCCTTGAAATCATGAAAGCATTTCTGCATTTAAATGGATTGATAGCCTTGATCAGGGTTGTTCCTAGCCGTCATCCCTTCAAATAGGTATGGAAAGAGACCTGGTCAGTTGTCATTTGACCACTGCTTTTAATCTGTGCTTACAGACAGCGCTTAAAATGCCAGTGTTTACTTGTTCCTTTTTTTCCGCGCTCGTTTGCCAGCTACTTTTGTCCCTAAACAAATGAACCATGATGGCAACTGAGAAAAAACTGCCTTTTGTAGATAAGGAAAAGAATTTTCAAACGGCCTTATATAGTATGCTTCTCTAGGTTTTATTTTCCGAAGTAGTCCTTGTGAAAATTTGTGGAGCAGGTCCTTCAGTTGGTCTGGGAGGTTTTTGGCATTTTTATCCACAACCCAGTTTTAAATGTAGTTTTCCTCATCTCCTTAAATAATTAGTTGATAGGCTCTTGGTTCATAGGAATACTGTTTTGATATATTTTGCATGGAAACTGAAGCAGGAAAAGGTTTTAAGGTAAGCCAACCAAATAATCTAGGGTCTTTTGATCAGTTTCCATTAGTATTAAACCAGTAATCTGCCCTATTAGATGTTACAAAGGAAGCTCAGTGTTTAAAGAAGATAAACATGCCAATTGACATTCAATATGTCTTCTCAAGTCACCAGCAGAAACCTCGCTGAACCTTGTTGGCAGAGGTGCCTTCTGCAAGGGTTCCTAAAAACACCTCCCCAGCTCTTGGCTTCGTTTCTGAAATGCTCTGGCGCTGCAGTGGGTCTGGTGCCAGCGCTGAACGCTTGGTCTGGCTCCAGTTGGAGCTGAAGAAAGGCTGAGTTTTAAGACCTCTAGGATGCCTTCAGGTCCAGAAGAAACTGAGCACTGGAATAATGTGTCATCCAAAGTGTGGTGTATTCCTAGAAATTGATGAATATGCTGTTTTAATTTGGGGAGTTTATATAGTTGAAGTTACTGAGATCTTAACGCTTAGAAGAGAGAATTCTGCAGCTCTTTAAGATTGCCTGGCACACAAACAAGCAAAGATCTAAATTGCTTTGAGCTGCTGACAGTTATCACAGCTTTGTGCAGACACACCTTTGCTGGTACTGACAAAACACAAATACCAGTTTGACATCACTGTACTGTCATTGGCTGGTGTACATCTTAAAACACGTACTGTACCTTCACAGCTTTGGCACAGAAAATGGAAAGAAGGGGTCAGCAGCAACAGTAGCCTCTTACCAAGCAGTTGGTTTAAAATGTTCTGAGTAAAGACAGCATTTTAAAACAAAACTTGATCAGTTGTTTGAAAACTGGACATTTAATGCTACATCACTCTGATCCAAGTCCACTCTGCTGAAATCACCCTGGATGCAAGAGCAGGCTTTGGTCTGTGAGGTGGACAGTAGCAAGGGAAGGAAAAACGTAATTTTCTTTCTGAAACACTGAGTTCCTCCAAACGTCATAGATAACTGAAAAGTCTGTTTTCAAAACATCTCTGACCCTATATGCAAATAAAATTTCTGTGATTTTGGCTTTTACTAGAAGTCGTGTCCATTATGCATCTGTGTGACAAGGCACTGGTATATCAGTACTAAACGCTTCCTAAAGAAACTCATTGGAAATCCAGGGTGAAAAGTGAAGAGGCATTGAAAATCCCCCTAATCTATATCATGGACCATCATATATTTCACAGAACTGTCAGCAACCTGTAACAGCCTACCTGTTGATGCAAGTTTCATATAAAGAGTGTATTGACAGATTTAGATGTATTTAGTCTCCTAAGACTACAGATTGACATTATGGTGGCTGTTGGCCATTTCTATGAGCTCTTGCCTTCAGCTATGGAGTTAGAAATGAACAGGCAGACTCTGGCTGGTATCATTGGTGTGGCAGTGTGGATACATTAACTTTACTAATTTGTTGGGAAAAGAAATGTCACAATTTGACACTCCAATGGCAAAACTATCAGTGTTCTCAGCTGCTGTTAGCGCTGGATTTACTCTCTACTTTTGCCATCTGCTATGAAAGCGTTGCAGACTACTAGAGGAGTGGGAGACTACACTGGCTTTGGGAAGCTTTCAGCAGAGCCAAGCAGACTCTTTGATTTGCTATGATCAAACATCCTGATTGACAGAGTGTAACTTGAGTTCCATTTCTGACTCAGTGACTGTAGTTTGTTGTGAATTCTTCTAACGATGTGGCATGCAACCTTCTGGAATTAAAAATTACAATGCCTGTGCTCCCTGGGTGCTGCAGAGGTGGCACAATGGCAGCACTGACCAAAGTCTCTGCTGTGGGTGCATGTTTGCTGCCTTTCTGCTGGGTGTTGCCCCTGCTCTTAAGGGCAGCAAGGCAGGCCTCACAGCAGGCACTCAGCACAACTAACACTTTGGTCGGCTGGAACATTTTCTCTGATTGCTTTATTAGGTTTCTGTCACAATGTACAAGGTGCTGTGATGATTCGGGTTACTGTTTTTAGCCTGTGACCTGTATTTCTACCATTATAGGCTCTGAAGAGTTTTTTCAGCTCTGGATTGCTTTGTGGCTCTCCTGGGATAGGTGATGGTCTCCTGTACCTTCATCAAGCACTAACCTCACAGGCATTGCTCAGTAAATAAGTCCAGTGCAAGGTAAACTTGCCTTGCTGCTGTTAAAATTCTCAGTCTTCTGAAAAGCCAGTAGATGGGGTGTGTGCAATTCCTGTGCAAAATCACTGTACTTCTAAACCCAAAGATCTAACTGTAGTTTCTACATTTTTATTGCAGAGACTGTTGTTGCTGTTATTGTTAGCAATGGCTCCCCACATGAATCACAAATTTAAGCAACCCTGAGTGGAAGCACCAAAAATTCTTGATTGATATTTTTGCATTAAGTACTCTGAGCATGATCTACTGTGCACCTGCCAACACTGTTAGGTCTTTGAAATCTGGGTATGAATTTTTATCATAAGCTTTTCTTTTATTTTCCTTTTTTTTAATTAAACTCTTCATGAACTAGAAAGGTATTGGATAACTGAGAACAGACTGGGTTACTACAGACTTCTGCTTAATTTGAGATTGCAGTATTAGGTATAGATGCCATGGGGACAGCTAAGAAATAAATCGTGTTTTGTGTCTCCAGGCCCAGAATATAAGAATAAACATCTATTTGTAGACATGATTCTGTTGATCATAGATGTGAAAACTGAATTTGCCAGCAGTGTAAATTAAAATATTTTCCTCTTGTTAATAATGATCATGTAAATAATCATGTTAATATAAACCATAGAAAAGGTCACTAATCACATCCCAGAATGGTTTAATGCCTATAGGTCAGTTATGGTGGACTTGAAATGGGAAGGAATCTAAAACAGGAGACAAGTGACTTTGGGACAGATGGGTCCCTGAGTTGTCTACCTTAGAGGTCACAGCAGAGCAGAGCATGAACCAACATGGAAATAAGCTAGCCCAAGGTAATTTATGCCATTCAAAGTGAAACTGTCTAGAGATGGAGTCCTGTTAGGTAGGTCCTAGCTGCTTATACCTGATTGGCGATGGAGAAACCTTCAAATGATTTGGTATTACTTAAGCAAGGGAACTCCACAATCCATGTCTGACAGGTATGAACTCAAGGTGGAAATATCTTACCAAGAAATAAGTTAGAATACTATATTGAAGTTATCTTATGAGAAGAAGCATGAATGCTTATGGCAAAGACGCACAGCTGAACTTCCCTGAGCGGTACTTCGGAAGAAACGTTGTGCTATGCACACAGATTCTGCTCCAAGCTATTAATGCAATTATGGGAAGGTAAAAACCTTCAAATAGCAGAGTAGCTTCAGTTAATTCAAAAGAAAAGTTTAATAGTGGAATATGACAGAGTCCTGAAGGTACCAGTTTTGTTCGTGCGTGTGATGAAAGGGGCAAATAACACGAACCTGTTGCCTGTTACACTGCCTTTCAGAAGAGAACCACCAGAGCTGTTTTAATCTGGTGTGGTTTAGTGTGCCCAAAATACTCTGAGGGTTTAATAGTTGCACAAATGATTCACTTTCCGAGCAGTCTGATTTTGTATTATAATCTGTTTCCCTTCTGTCTTTAATGTGCAATTCTGCTGAGCATGCAGTTCACATTGGCTGCCTCGGGCAGACTGCAGGTCAGCTTTTGAATGTAGGAGAATTCATGAAATATAAGTATTTTGTGTACAGTTAATAGCAGTTGCACAAGTACAAAGGCTTTGCTTTATCAGCAGATGTGGTCTAGGTTTACATTTATGTCCACATTCAATCCTTGCATTTATTGCAGTGGAGAGAAAAAAATCAGGAGCTCGGTGCAGTCTTTTAACAATCTGCCTTGGTAGCTGGCCAGTCCACTTATCCCTGAGTGAAGCACATGGTAGGGTGGTTCTTTCTTCCATTAACTCTTTGATGCTTGGAAATGGGCATGATTCACATGATGTGACGGGCAAGGGGAAATTACTGTAAGTGCAAGATTAACAAAAGACTTTATACTCACCTTGTGCCAAGCCAGGAAGGGATTTGTGTACTATGGGAATGATTAGATGGCAATGTTTGCTGGACTGCTGTGGCAGACAAGGGATATTTGAGAAGGTGATCCAGCTCTGCTGGAGTCTGCATGGTAAGTGGAGGGCAGCCTTCCACTTGGAAACTAGTACTGGATTGGGCACTTTCTGGTTAAGTCAAAAGGGTTGCTGTTGTTTGCAATAGCTCAGCTGTTTCCCTTGTGACATGGCTGTATTTCCTCACTTCTTGCCTGAGCTGGTGCTGGAGTTTGGAGTAGAAGGCTCTTTGCCATCATTGCTCCTGTCTGGTTAAGGGGTTTTTTTGTTAGTTTGGGAAGAGATGACGAGCAATCATAGCCATACATGGAGAAATGGTGATGAGCAGAGTGCAGGGGGAAGGCCACATACCCCTCCTTCCCAAGTACAGAAATAACCAGTGCCGATGCGGGAGCTTGTTTCTAGCACCTCAGCTTGGCCCAGACAACCATCCATCATGTGGTGAGCAAGGAGTGGGGTGGGACTTCCTTGCAAGGTGATCAGTGTGATTTCCTAAGGCTATGGAGGGGAGTCATTCCTGAGCAACAGTAGGAACTTTTTTCTCAGGGTTAAGTAGCGTGCTGTCCTCCTTTAAACCGGGGAGAGGGCAGTCTGGGAGAAGGTTATGAAAAATAGATGGGCTTAAATTGAAACCTGGCATCTGGAACAGCTTTGGCAGACCTCGAGATAATACTTTAAAGTTGTTCAGCCCCACAAGGTACAGTATAATTTTTTGCTTGGTGAAAGTATTACTTGGGAACTGGAGTCATTCTTGGGGCCTCCTTATGCTGGGCACTGTCACAGTGGGTAGAAAATAGCTCCTGACTGAGCTGACTCTGAGCCTGCACGTTCTGAGCTACTTACTTGCCTATTCTCTGTCTCCCCAAGTATTTAGCAGTAAACCTTTACCCTGAATTAGATTTACCACACTGAGCAACAGAGTGTAAATACACCTGAGCATTACTGAATCTGCTTTTACTCTACTGAAATGATCTTGCATATTTTAAAATCGTTAAAGCTGAAGCACCATAAATAGTCTGTGTTTCATGACAGCATGAAAGGAGCATGGCCTCCTAATTACCCTGATACTCAAATGTATGCAGGGGCACTTGGAAAGTGCAAGGCTCGCTCAGCTCCCTGCAGTTTGGCAGGTATCTGTCTCCTTACAGGATTGAGTTTGGACACTGAAGAGAAATTCAGCACATTGGCTTATCTACGAATTTACCATTCTGGCACTGATAGGGTGATTCCCAGAGTTTAGTGATGAGAGGCAGAGAACATCCTTACGCAGTTAGTGCCCATAATTCTCACTGTAGTACCTGGACCTGCTTTCACTTTTGGTGGTTTACAAGGGAGAAAGCAAGTCAGCCTCGTTCAGTTGTTTTAGCCACGTGCGTTGGGAGATCATTCTGAAATACGATTAATACATGCCTACACGTAGGTAGGATTTCAGGTTGTAAGGTTACTAATTGGTTTTGATGCTGTTTGCTGCTTGAATGTGGGTGATTCTTTTATCTAAGGTAAAAAGAACATAATTATTTTTAACTTATAGCATTTTCTGTTAAATGTCTTGATAAGAAGTAATTTAAACTAAATTTCTGCACAGATACTTTCCAAGAGATTGGCTGTCAAGTACAATAAAAAAACTGCACTTTTGCAGGGACCCAATGAGACTTTGCAAATTTCGATTTATTCTCAGTCTTAAATGTGGTTGAAGATGTCATTTCTTAAACAGCACTTTTAGAAGTAGTTAGCTTAAAAGTATAGCAATTCAAAGCACAGAGGGAATGATTTTGAAGTGTAGAGTCTTGAAACACAATGCAGAGGTTGACGGTTTCACTACAATTAGAAGCAAGGCAGGCACAGCTCCCACTTCTGAAAACTTTCCTATCGCACTGCTTCCTCTCTTGGCCTAGAAAACCTCAAAAAAACCACTTTGAGTGGCTTTGCTTATTGACTTAACATAGTTACACTCAATAGCATTAGGAGACAGAGCAGAAAGGGCTGCCAAATGTGTCTGTAAAGAATAATCTTTATAGAAAGCTTCACAGAGGTATTTTTTTCCACATACTTTCAATCTCCTGAGAATGCTGCTTTTTTGAGGAAAGCAAGTGTTAGGGTAGTTTGGTTTTTTCTTTTTTTTTTTTTTTTTAAACAAGGCTTGTTTTGTTAGGAAACCACTCCCTTCTGCTGCTGCATTTAGACTCGCTGCTAATTGCCTTTTGGTCGAAGACATTTTCCATGAATTGCCACATTCCCCCACACTGTTACAACTTCACACAGATTATGCTATGTTAGCGGCACTTCTGCCTGCTGCCTTTGGGAGGAGTGGCTGAGAGAAGGATCTGGTGTACTTGGGAAATCGTGAGGTTTACTGGAACTGAGGTTTGTAGCTGCTAAGACACAGCAGAGGCTGTTCCTCCCAGACTAAGATAGGTAGTATAAGGAGGGCATCCTCTTAACTGTGGTGGTATATGCACTGCTCTGTGGTGTGCCACTGCTGAGGATTTTGCATAAGAAGTCACAGCAAGGTGGTGTGTGGTGTGTTAGGCTTATATTTTTCACCCTAGTCACACACCGTAGTGGGAAGCCAACCCCAAACTCTGGTGCCAGAGAGGGTATGGGAGGGGGTGATCTTCAAGAACACTACAGGCTCACTGAGCTCCTCGGGGTGCCCACCGAGCCCAACCTCCAAGCTTGTGTTTTTCCTGTAGCCTGGGGACAGCATAAGCTTCTCCTTAGCCCAGCTCTGTCCTCTGTAGCAAAACCTCCTGGATCAGCTGTATAAAAGATCACTGCTCACTGAAGCTCGAGCACTGGATAGGAGAACTGGCTGTAGCAGAGTCGTTCAGCACAGCTAATCCACTTAAACTGTGGAGCTCATCTGCTGATCTGCAGGCATGGCAGTGCTCTTAGGTGTCATAGCTAAAGAGGCTTTGGCTTGAGCTACAGTTTTCAGGGCAATCAAAACCTGCAGATCGGGCTGAGGATCTGGTTACACCAAGTTGGCCCTGACCCAACCAAACGTGGTTAAAAGTGAGAGGTTGTGAGAGATAAACCCCTCTACTTAAGCCTTGTCCTAGCTCGGGAGCTGATCAGCGTGTTCAAGTGCTTTTCCAGTCTTAACTGCTTTGATGAAAGGTAGGGCTTGCTTGGTCTGTGAACAGGGATGAGCTTTGCCAGTAAAAGCCCTCTTTTTAACTAGGATAATTGCATCCACAGGGCTAGTAGTTAACGTTTCTGCTTTAATTGTGTCACTGCACGTAAGAGTAGAGATCTTTTACAGGTAAAACCCCTTTAATTTCTAATGTAGTGAGTGTGGTTGGGTCCCACCTACACTGTGGCCATTGGTCGTGGTGCAGGAGGAACAGCTGGTGTTGTAACAGGATCTCTGACTACATTAATCTGTTGTCCAGCCTGTGACATTATGAGGGCTTTCACCTCAAAGAGGTGGTTAAACAGTTCAGGTCCATCCAATACACCAGTGCTGGCTGCAGGCAAGCCCAGTGTGGAATTTTCTGCCATGTGATGGTTGGCAGGGGTGGCTGCAGCCCACAGGAGCAGGCAGTGGGCACTGCTCCTGCCCTGCCACTGTATATCTGGTTTTTTAAACAAACCTGTAGTTGTTTAGTCCTACCCTTTTTTGCTGTTGAGGGGAAGAGAGGGGGGCAGTATGAGGAGCAGTGTGTGTGGTACACTGCTGAGTCCTCTACTGTCCTCCTTGCAGTACTAGAAGATACCCAGAAAAGCTAAAACTTTAGGTAGACTTTTGTGAAAAAGGCTTTTAACGTTCCTTTTACCAAATTATTAGTAAATTACTATAGACCAAATATAGATCAAATAATTTTCTGCAGCTAATCCTTGCTTACCACAGGGAGGTAGAAACAGGAGTGCTGCAGTCCTATTGATGCTGGTCCCACCACAGGCAATGCAGCCAGGACCCACCCTCACAGCATCCATGTACCACTCATACCACTGGGTACAGAGACCTGCTCCCTGCTTTCCTTCAGCAGCAGAAATGAAGGCAGAACTCTAACTCTGAGTTTCAGGAAAGGCTGAAACTGGTCTGTTGGCATAGAGAGAGAACCAGGAAACAGGAACACCTGTGTTGCATAGCTTTGGGCAGGTCAATTATCCCATCTGCAGTGAAATTCTCTTTTGCATAAGGTATGAATAACAATACTCAATTTACCTTGCAGGGGTGTCACAGAGCGTGCAGTTAATTTTTTTTACAGTGTTTGTGGTATGTAAAACCCTAAATGAGTGCAAAGCATTATTGCGATTTAATTTTATTGAGGGTTAAATATTGGTGACGTGCCCAGCTGAGCACTTGTTGGCAGTGAGCGAGGCAAGTGACCAGCAGCAAGCATGTTTGGCAGCAAGAAATGGACAAACAAGGAAAATGGTGCTAACTTGTTCCACTCATACCTACTTTTCTTCCATTCTTACCACTGTACATTTCCCATTAAGCAGATGAAGGTGCTCAAAATATCAAATTGGAACTATGTGGTTTAATAGACGTACATTTTACTGTTTAAAAGGCAACTAAAGGTTAATGGCATAAAAATTTGTCTTGTAGGAGAGTGAGAGAGTAGAAGTACCTCCAAACATGCCCTGAATGGTCCTTAAATAATATCGTTCAGAAACAGACCATACCTGATTAGTTAGGTGGCAGATTTTTCACTGGGTCGGTAGCATGCCAAGGCTGCTGGTTCCTCCACGTTTCATGCTACTGCTGTTGGGAGTTTTGCAGTGGATTAAAAAGATGGATGAAAATCACTTGCACAAGGTCGGTACCTCAGGCAGGGCAGGAGCATGAGCTGGGGATGAGCAGGGGGTTGTGTGCAGGCGCTTGTGTTGGGGGTGCTGCCGAGCCCAAAACATGAGTCCGTGCCCGACTACAACGCGTGTGTGTGTTAGAGCTGCCGAGTGCGAGAGAGGGACAGACAGCGTGTGTGTGACTTCTCTGCCTTGCTCTAATTCCCTGGGAAATGGGGGCTTCCTAGAGGTGGGGTTACTCTTCAGTGCCAGAGCTCCGGCAGGTTTCACCTTGCACCTCGGCGTCCCAGGCATTTTGTTACTGCCTGCTCACTCTCTTCATTTTTATTAGGTGTGAAATGCAGACGCTTGTTCTAATTACCTCTGGTAGACGACAGCACAATTGGATAACATTCTCCTGCTAATCTGGGCTAACTTGTGCCCTCGGAAAATTGCACTCCAAGCGTACTGGAGACAGCGTATTCCTGGTAGAGAGGAAGGATTTGACCCACACTCTCTCCGTATTTGTTAATTCAACGTCTTTTCTCTGTGAGTGTCCTGAGAGACAGGTCCAGAGGTCAGCAAAGCAGAAAAGGATCTTTCCAATGTCTTCTTTTAAGCTTTGGGTCAAAGTCTGCATTGTACCCTTGTGGCATATGAAAACATTGCTTAGCCCTGGATTTTTTCTGGTTTTTTTCCCTTTCTTCCCCAGCTGTTAAAGCCGCCATGGTCACTTACCGAAACGCAGTAATAGCATCAGCTCCACAGTTAACTTCTCATTTAGTGGTGTTTCTGAAAATAACAATTGCTGCAAGAAAACAAATGGTAGACATGCAGCATATGCTGCACATAATGTTAATTTATTGCCTTTTTTGAAAGAAAATTACAGTATGAAATTTAGGGGGCAAATCTCAAATCCTGTGAAATTCATGGCACAATGCCAGTGTATTTGAAAGAAGCTTACATTTGTCCCTAAATCTTACAAGTCCTTCACTACAATTTGCTTTCTCACATGCCACTCACCTTTAAGATGATACTCCTTTTTTGGCTTTATTAATTATCATTATTGTTGTTGCTGTTATTATTCCAGGAAATCTGTATGGGAGGAACGCTGAAATCTGGTTTAAAAATAGCATTTTCATGTCCTCCTACTCACTGTACTTCGTGCATAGAATGCCTTTTATAAATGCAGACTTGCTGCTTGGCTAGATAAAAGAAGCTGTCACTTGATTTCCATAACGAAGTCATTCCCAGGAGAATTTCATTGTTTTAGCAATAAAGTTTTTCTAAAAGGCCTTTTATTTTGCCTGAGAAAGATAACAGAAATGAACTTCTGAGTGGTTATTCCACAAAACAATTAGAAGAAAGCAAGACTGTCTTGATTTGATGTAAGGAGATTTGTATCTGTATGAATTCCCCTTCATGTAAGATGAGAATAAATTCCCAACTGAAAATCAAGTTGGAAACACCCCCCCCCCCAACAACCTTACACAAACCACTTTTTTCCCCCCCTTGCTCACAGAGACGATACACATCTTTATCAGCACTCTCCTGCATAAATTTGGTCATATCCTTGAGTTCAGCCCTATTTCAAAAGGCACTTGCATAACTTCTGATTCAGATACTTTCCTGAATTAGAGGCAGTCATGGGTAATCATTGCCAATTATTACAGTGCATTAATTTCATTACCAGGTATGTTCGTATTCGTGGGGAGGAATGATCTCTGCACGCCGTGTTAAGGCTGAGCGCTCCCTGAGGCAGGGACGGTGCTTCAGCTGTCGACCAGAGTGCAGGCACAGTCCCTCCTTGCTCACATGCACCGTGCTGCCCTGACCTCTCCCACCACTTCTCCAGCATTTCTCACCCCTTTCCTCAGCTGCTCTGTGTCTCATGCCAGCATGACGTTCCTTTTCCCTGAATGCTGAACATGCTAAAGCTTGTCAGAGTTACAGCATCAAAAAAGATGCAGGAAGCATATACAGTAAGTGAAAGGCCCTACTGCTTGTATTTTTTTGGGTTTTTTTAGGGGCCGGGGAGCTGTCTCTCATTTGGACCTATTTTGAGCCCTGCTTGCATTTTCCTAAGTGTGAATCAAGGCAATTACCACTTCAGGTACTGTAGACAACCTACTACTGTAGGTAGATACACTCAGTAAGAAGCAAAAGGGAAGAGGAGAAAAAACATGTTCTTTGTAGTCAGGAAAGCCTTTATGGATTTGGCATCATACTTAAAATTGCATTGTATTAAAGAAATGCAATAATTTCGGAAATTATTATTTATAGGAAGATTTGTGAATTCAGGATGTGATATTCTGACTCACCCGACAGCAAACATGTTTGCGCTCCGGCTGCTATGACTCACACTGACATTTGTCTTAAGCGTGGCAATTGTTTTAGCCCTGTGCTCGGTGCAGGATGAATGAAAAGGCTGAGCTCCCCTGTTGCAGTTTTACTACGTGCAGCCGCCCTGGTAAACTGCGGGCTCAGCTGTGGAGTATTTCCTGTCTCACACACACACACACACATGCACATGCACAAACACACACGTGCGCACACCCCCCCAGTAATGCTTTACTGTTAAATACTAGATTCACAGAGAGGAAATGCATAATTACAGCGCTGCCTTTTGCACCACATAAAGCAGGCCACATCAAAAGACGTTTGCCATTAATGTTTCAACAGGTAATCTCTGGAATTACTGCCAAGCTGTGTTCCTGTTACTTAGTGCTCAGTGTCGAAATCGTTGAAATCTTTGTTGTAAGCCAGCATAGTCATCTTAATCCTGCAAAAAAGTTAGTCAGTAGCGCCTTTGTTTTCCAGCTTTGTGTGTCACGTTGCATCAGCAGCGCAGAAGAGGTGGCGGCACTGCAAGCGGGAAGAAGTTAAGGGTGGGTTCTGGGCTAGCTTCCTAAGGAAGCCGAGCTCACGTGGTGGCATTGTTTGTGCCTGCGGCCGTGTGTGTCCCCCCAGCCTGGCAGCTGGTCCTCCTCAACCCAACATTCTGCATGGGTAGAGGAGATGGGGAAGCTGCTCCCTGAAAACTTGGTGTAAGTAGCAGATGAATAGCTGTGGGCACCTGTGGCTGAACCCAGTGAGGCAAAGGCCGTGGCCCAAACTCAAATCTCACTGGCACCAGGGAGTTGGTACCATGGGCATCTGCTGGAATTACTGCTGCCACCAGAGATCAAGCCTCTTCTCTGGTTCTCTGGGTTGTAGCATTAACAATATTTTTCAGGAGGTTTTGTATCTGGCTACTTAAAATACTGCAATTAAACAGAATCTCAGCCATTGCTTTTGGTGCTGCTGCTGTTTGCAACTCACAGCATTTGGATTCTCCCTTCAATGCCTTCTTTGCAGGAGACCTGTGGCCATTGTATGAGAGGTGTCTGTACATGTAATGAAGGCCCTTGAGCTTGTTCTCATCTGTACCAAGTTAAGAGGGTGCTGCAGTTCTTGAAATATGCAGGAGGCTCATTGTCTCTACTCAGAGCTGAGCTGCATTTTTTGCATAATAGCTTCCATAAAAGTAAAAGAGAAATATTTATGTCGTGTAACAGAAGCATCCAGAGTAGCTATTTTTATTGCTTATATCTGTTCAACATTACTGGCTCTCAGCCTGAATTATTATGGACCATTTGCATTCTTTTCTCAATCTCTTCTGCTCAGAAGACCTGTAGAAATGACTGTGTTACAAATACACAGGCATTAGAGTTGTTTTTACTTTAAACCTCTGTATGAGAATGAAGAAATTTGGCATCCTAAGAGAAATGTAGATCTGTATTGAAATCCCCCCCCCTGCCCAGTACTCCTGCTTTGATAGCCGTGAAAAAGTGGCAAATAGAGGGTGCCAATGTGAATAAGGTGATGGATTTTTATTAAAAAGTACATCACTGGCATCTGATAGGAGGTATTTGTAAAGTATTTTTCTTCTTAGGGGTCTGCACTGTTGCTGCTTAGACAAAAGAAACGGGACATGCTCCTCTTAGTTTTCTTTTCACCTGGTGGCATTGTGTGTTGCATCCATAGCCCATCTCTTGACTCACTATTTTAATACCTTATGCCCCACTCTCTTTCTGAGGGAAAATCACATGGTACTTAGAAACTAAGCCCACTAAGAGAAGCACAAGGCTAAGCACAGTCTAACCTCAAGTCTTTTTGGATAAACTGGGTATTAGTGAAATACAAATAAGGAGTATGGTTGTGATTTCTGTTGTTTGTGTAAAAGTGATGTCTCTGAGGTCCTAGTCAGATTTATGTTTGTATTGTTATCATGTAAATGGAGAGTGTGAGTTTGAGCTGTTCTGCATTTTTTCCTGAATACAACAGCGGTGATGAACCTTTGTTTTCCCGTTGTTGTTGAGGTTAGGGAACAGGTAACAAGAGCAGCGGAGCTGGCTCCAGGAGCAAAGTTGCTTCCATGGTTTCCAGATGGAAAGGCTTGGAAGGGCAGATGAGTCCAGTGAGTAGGGCTGAAAACTCTCAGTCTGTTTGCACAGGCTGATGCTAAAAGGAGGGGTGGTTTACCTGAGCCTTAAGTCGTGAAAAATACCTGCTGTGGGTGAAGCAATGATGAATAATGGTCTTTAGATTAAATCTCGGGACAGGAATTTCTAGATGACTCACAGCTAACATTAGCTGTGCACAATCAGTGGCCATCTTCAGTAGTGGTTCCTGCACTGCCTTGCCCTTTCAGCCCCATGTGCTGCTCCTGTCTCTGTACTGCTCACAGTTAGATGTTCCTATCCTGCGTTTTCCCTCTGGGTAAGCACTCACGTTGGAAATGCTTTTTACACAGGAGAGGTGTGCTGGGCTGGGATGCCCCATGTTCACAGAGCTGGGGAAGGCAACGTAGGTGTTCCTCCCTCTGCTACAAATTGTGGGGCTGATGGATTGCTTCCTTGTCTGATCCGCATGGATCTGCATGCTGTTTTTCTGGTTTAGGACCTGCAGGATATGCAAAGTGCTGACAACTTGTTTTACTGTTCCCATGCACCCAGATACAGTTATTCACCCTGAACTAAGTGGGTGTAACACCTTGTGAAGTTGGGCATTTCACTGTGGACCACATGCAAAGCCATGGGAAATGTTTGTTTACATGACAAAGCCGTGGAGGATCAAGCTTCAGATGAGGAATGGATGTTAAACAGAAATCAGAGTGATGCCCGCCTGTTCTATGCATACAAAACCTCTTTTGTCCTAAGGTGATATTGCTTCACCGTAGCATTAAAGTACATAATTGGGATTTAAGTAATTTTTAAACTAGCAGAACATCAGCAGCAGCCTTTGTACACTAGACAAAATGTCAAAAGATTTTTGGATGGGCAAAGTTTAGCACGGCTGGTGTAGAGAAGCTTTTACTAACTTGAAGTCTAAAAAAAAGTAAATTCTTGGTTGGTTTGTGGTTTTTGGGTTTTTTCTTGTTTGGGTTTTCTGGGTTTTGTTTTGTTTTTTAATTTCCATTAGAATCTCTTCTCCTTGTGGAAAGTCAGCTAAACCTGTTGAAAATAATTTAGAGGTTTTTTCCTGACATGATAGGTGATACACACATTAGGTAATTGAAATCACGCACGCTTCAGGAAGATAAAACCTCGCCTTTCCCATTTGCGGTGAGGCAGGATTGAACGTGTCTAAAACTATTTCATGTAGAGAGAGAATAAAGCAGGCAGTGAATTATGGCTTTATTTGAGTTGAAGGATTAGTTGTGGGATAATAATGAACAATGAAACAACTTGGACACAAGGCTGCCGTCTCTTCAACAGTTTTATTAGCTTATGCTGATTTCTGAATTAGGGAAACCAAATTATGTCATGCAAGAGGGCAAGGGATGACAATTAAAAACCTGCAGGAAAGGACTAGTAAAATGGTAATCTCTCACTGCCTGATCTTCAAAGCAAGATGGGAGAGCGTGACCTTTTCTTGAAATAAATACAGGATATTGAATGTAGCCAACTTCTGGTTTTCAGGTGTTGCCAATTTGCAGTTGCTCACTTGTATTACACTCCTTATTTGTTGGTTTCCCTGGGGTCCAATTTTAGTCTCAAAATACTCCCAAGAAGTACTTCCATGTTCTTTGATTTGAGCTCTGTTCATGTCTCAATTACACTTCTAATCTGTCAGCACAGTGTCCTTTTTAGCTCTCAAAGACAGGGCTATGCTGTGATATTTGAGTAACCATAATGCTGTGGGACCATGGAAAACAGCTTCCTTGGTAACGCTTCCCATTTATAGCGGTGATGTGATCGGTAACCGTGTGTGTGATAATGATTTGTTGATCATGTTGAAACTTCAGTCGCAAAGTCTGGTTAAGACCTAATCGTGCTGCAAACCAGCTTTCTCTGCTGGTCCCTCCAAGTTCTGACTGGTTTTACATGTTCCACGAAGAGCCTGTCATCATAGCCCATCAGATCTGCTGAGCAAAAAGATTGTCCCAGTTAGGGACTGAGTGCTCTGCTCTTCAGTGAGGGTTGGGCTTCAAGAAGCAGCATCTCTCTATGCGTCCTGAATTTTGTGCCATGCTGTCTTTAAATCTTAAGCATAAGAGTGCCTGGGAGCATTTGCAGGCAGACCCTCACAGAGTGCAGTGCCTATGGGTAAGGTCAAGTGAGCAAGTTGTAGCAAATTAAACTAGCTTGTGAATTTATAGTACATCTGCTCCATAACAACTGGCTGTGTGCATGGTACAGAGGTGCCTTGTGGTAAATACAAGGTCTCTTGCCCCTTTTTTTGCCTGAGGTGTAGGCTACCTTGCTTCATGTCATCTTTCCTGTGAAATGTGAGTGCATGGAGAAGGTATCTGCCCCAGAGTACCACCACTGCACTGTAGGTGCTGCTTGTGGCCTGTTCCTCTGTCCCCGTGCTGGCAGGGGTCTGCAGGACACATTCCAGGCTGACAGCAAGGTCCCTGCATAGCTAGCAAGCAGCCTCGCTCCTGATTCAGTGATCAAAGCCCTGGTTTGGGCAATCGGGACTTGATTGTTGTTTAACTCAAACAGAATTAAAATCCTAATCCCACTTGTTGAAGTTAGTGGAAGGACTTAGGCACTGAGTGTGGTGGGTGTCAGCCCAGGGTTATGCACAGCTGACTCTCCAGGGAGGCTCACAGGAGTCTATCCAAGCAGGAGTTTGCAAGGAGTAAAATTCCCTGCTCTTACTAAAAATAATTGGAAGACATCTATTTTTGCTGGAAATGTTAAATATTTTCTCATAGTCACTTGGACTCCATTTGCAGGTTCCCTTGAATGCTGAATGACAAGAAATAAAGATTAAAAATTGCAACTTTTAGGGTTACCAAATTATTGCAGAAAAAACCCCATAAATAATTTGCAAATGCTGAAATGTTTTCTTTTAACACTTAGAAACAAGATGGTTTGAGTATTTTGAGTACAAGTGGAGTTTTTTTAATTGTGAGATTCACATAATTTAAAGAAAAATAAATGGTTTGAAAACAAATTTGTTTGCATTTCAGCAAGGTTTCAAGGGTTTTTTAAAAAAATAGGTCTGTGTTATTTTTCTCTCTTTGGTCTGCTTTCTGAAGTTAAAAATCCTGTGAAACTATGTCTGATGGTATGTTTCTCTGTCAGAAAAGCAGTGGAGTCCCACTTGAGTAGTGGAGAGAAGCTGTTGACCAAAGTCCTGGCAGTGTAGTCAGGGCTTGGGTATCTGAAGGCTCTTGAGGAAGCGGTGCCTCTGTCACACAGGAGTTGTAGTTCTGAAGAAACTACTGTGTCTTAACCTGGGAAGATCTTTGTAACAGGTATCTTGCTTTGCTACAGTCCATCAGGGAGAGGACAAAGACACATGTACCTTGAGACCAGTGGTCACCATCATCATCACTGCCAGGTGCCTGCCCAAGTCCCAGCCAGCTGGATGCTGGTTTACAGACACTGCTCTGGGAGGGCTTAGCCTTAGCCAGTAAATCCAGGAGTAGTCTTACACCATAGCTGGATCAGCTGGGCAGATACTGCTTTGGCCTTTGGAAGGTTTTGTTGTTGTTGCTTTGTATGTTCAGCTAAAACAAACTGTCATAGGTGTAAACCTTTTTTGAATAGCAACTTTTTTTTTATCATTGCATTGCCTTCCCTTTGCTCTTCACCCATGAACTGCACTTGTCCATCTGTCTGACTTGTTTCCTGCCTTCACGTAATGTGAGATTCATCTGCATTCATCTGTAGCCATCTAATCTGAGCTCAATGTCTAGACTCACTTTATGGAGAGAACCAGACCTTTCTAGAGAGTGATTCACTCTGTCCTAAAGCAGATGCTTAAGATAGGTCAAATAAGTAATTTTCTAGATTGCCTCGTTTCCTCCAACAAGTGAAGAGAATTTGCACTGTCTAAGGCGTAGACTTTTGTCCTGCACATGTTTTGGGTTTGAGGACATGGATTCCACCGTAAGGCTGATGGGATGGGATCCATGTGCACAAATCCTGAAATTACACATGAAATGTTTGAGGAGCCTTACATTAAGGAGATAGGAAAGGTTTGTGGCACAAAGTGAAACTGAGAATTTAGGAAGCACAAGACCACGGGAACCTGGCTCAAGGAAAAAATGTTCAATTTGGGGCAGGTGGAAATATATGCTCTATTTTAAGTATTCTGTGTGGGGTTCACATAAAAATGAAGCCCAGCAGTTTCCTCAGACCCCAGTAAAAATGCTGAGGATAGTCTGACACCTTGTATAGTAGGTTAAAAAAAAATTAAGAGTTGGTCCATAAAGAAATTTTGTCAAAAACATTAATGAAAGAACCACATAATGTTAAAAATCTCAAATATCAAAAATACTTCCCACTGAGGAACAGCAAGAGTGGGTGTGTGTATTTTTGGTTTCAGTACTCCTCTGTTATAATATTGCAGATAACCATGGAAATAGATAGGTGTTTGCATTCCCTTAGAGGAGTTCATTGACGACAAAGATCTTCCTGTGTGGTTCTCTCTGCACATTGTGGAGTTTGTTTGCAGACACTTCTAAACAGCAACTCTAAGCAGTTTTTTCTTTCTCTTGTTGCAGCAGCAGAAGTATCCAAAAATTATTTTAATTATGTATCTGCTTTAGCAATTCTGAACTGGGGTTTAATTTTTTGTAATGATATGTACAGGGCAAATGATTCGTCCTATCCTAGCTCAGTGTTTGCCATACACTCACTCTGTACTGGAGTCTCTATCTTGGGGGCTCATTAAAAATGCATTTGCTTCAAGGAGATGTAGGAGTCAATTGTTCATTTGTTAAACAGTTCTATGGATTTTCCTCTTTTTATTCCTTGCTTTCCTTTCTTATTTGGTTTTGCTTTTGTTTTACAGCTTTACCTTACTTTATTTGAAAGAGGAAAGCCACTGAGGACCTGTGAACAGTCCAGCAGCTTCTGAAAAATCTTCATGCTAAAGGATAATCCAGAATTCCCTGAAGAAGAACATAGTGAATGTTGTGAGTTCCTAGCAGTGATAACAATTACTTCCAGTTGTGTCTTTTGGGAGGTAGTATCTGCCCTGTAGTGTTTGGTCTCTTCCCTGTGATGCACTGAGCACCAAAGGCAGGTGTGTTTGGGTTGGGCTGCAAAGATAAACTTGAATTTCTCTCCCTCTTACTTTTTTTTTTTCTTTCTTTTAATGGGTTTAAGGGCAGACTAGTGTTATCTAAGGAAAGATGGTGGGTTTCTTTTCCTTGGATTGCTAGAGTTATTTGTCATATTGCTATTGTTTTTTAGTTAAATATGTGAGCCTGCATTGGAAGGCCATGTGACTGTGTAGCCTAACAAGAATAAAAAATACTATGGATAACAGTTCATGAATCTACAGGTTAGATTCAGGAGTTTTATACATGCTTATATAATGGTTTAAGTTATTTGACCACTTTCAAATTGGAGGAATGCAAATGTGGTTATTTCTGCCTGGTATTCCAAACTCCTGTTGATGAGTTTGTTATATTAGATTGAGTATTTCCAATACAAATGCTCCTCTCAGAGGTTTGTGTTCATAGGAATTGGAGTAGCACACCTTTCAGAGGGAAACAGTCACTCAGCTGAGACTTTGATTCAGTTGTGGTATTAATAAAAGATGTTCCCATGAGGGATGGCTAAAGAGAAGGCATAAATATTTTTATGTCCATTGTTTTTCTTATGAAGCCCACTGCTTTTCTGGGTTGCAATGGGCAAACGTGCAGATCAAATGTTAACATTCTCACAAAAAGAGGAAAACAAGAGTTCTCTGCCTGCCAGGTTTTAGAATAATCCTTATTTTTTTCTTAAGAAAGAACCATGGGGATTTCCAAGTTAGGCAAGTTAGTATTTAAATTCTTATGCCCAAAGTATACAGTGGTCCTTCAAGATGTTAGTCATGATAAAACAAGCTACAGATTCTTCCAGTTTGAGCAAACTAGTTTGTGCACTTTCCATTAATGTAGTAAATATAAATATATTTTCTGGCATGCCTTCTAACTCCCTCAGAGTTGGATGTCCTCCTTTGCTCTGCTTTTCCCTTTGGGTTCAGGTTTTGGGAAGCAGATTGAGACAGAGTCTAAGTGGTGCTGCTTTCCCAAGAACCGGTTGCAAACTAAATGTTAGAGAAGGCACTGAACATTTTTCATCATCTCTTGCCTTTCCCTCCTGCTTTGATATACAGTGAAATAGTTAACAAAGCGGACATTTGGAATTGTTACTTACTAGTTACCACTAAGCTGCCAAGTTAGTAGCTCATTAAGATGAATAAGGGGCCTCTGAGACCTGGAGCTGCTCACTGTCTATGTATCCAAGCAGACGTGGCCATATCAGCTTATTCCCACACTTGGAAAGACTTCTTTAAAACCACAAGAGCTTACTTTGCATGCTGGCATCCTAGAACAGGAGAGGACAGCCTTTAATAATAATAATAATAATAATAATAATAATAATAATAATAATAATAATAGTAAACAACCGTCCTAGCATACAGAGCTGTTGGGATAACAGGAGATGTTTGTTCAAGATGTTGCAATCACCTTCACTGATTGCAACAGCATCATCACCTCACACGAAGAAGGGTATTCCCTGGGTCCTGTAAGGTATGTGGTGTGCCAGTTCAGCCAGATAAACTGAAGGAGGCAATCATCAGCCATTACAGGGGGTGGAATGTCTGTTGAAGATGCTGTCAGTGTGATTATTACATTCTGCCCTGTCCTAAACGATTTAAAATCAGTCCACTTTAAGCACAGTGTGATGTTCTGCTATTGTGGTGCCAAAACCCTGAATTACACTCAGGAGGCCTGGGTTTGTGCAGAAAAAGCAGCACTCTTCTCACCAGGTATGGATGGGAAAAAGTGTTCTTGAGAATGGCTCTTACCCTGGCATCCAGGACTGGTACCTTTTGAGGAATCATTTGTAGGTGATGGAGAGCTTTTTAGCAGTTCCTTGAAGAGTGTATTTTGTCACCTGGCTTCTGCATGGAGGGCACTGCTGCAAGAAGGAGGCAGTCAGCCAGGCTCCTCCTCTCCTCTTTCCTTTAACCTCTTAGGGAGACAAGAATACCAGAGGTGAGGAGGTACACTGTTTCTCCTGAAAGGAAATCCTGGCATACAGTGATTTTACTGAAAAATATTGCACTTTCTTCCCTGTGTGCAGGGTGTTGTCATGTTAAGATGTGAGGAAAACGATCAAACCTTTCCCATTGCAAGCAGTAGCTGTTCTCTTCCCTTCTGCTGCCTCCTCCTGCCACCCAGGCAAATTTCAGAGGAAGGGGAGTGTGAGGAGGGAGGGGTGCAGTAAATTGGGACCAGTGTCTTGTATCCACCTAGAAACTGCCTGTTTACTAAACAGTACAAATTTCTTCCTTCCTTTTCCCTGCTCTCTTCGTTTGGATGAAAGGCATTTCTGGAATAGCAGTGCTTGTACAAATCAAGTCCATATTCCACTTCTGGGGAGAGAAAAAGGGATGTCAGGAAGGTTCATTAAGGAGGAACGTTTATTTTAGCAAGGGTAAAACTGAAGTGAGACAAGGCTCCTTTGCTCCTGCTGGAGGGTACCTTGTGTATTCCAGCATACGGTTTTGTAATTTTCTGGGAGGATGTAGGTATCCTGAGGTTTTTTTTTTTTCCATCCTGAAAACATATGCCACAGCTTTTTTGGAGTGCTAGCCACACAAGCACAAACACATTCTTAACAGGAGCAAGGAATAAACTCTTCATGTTCCTCAGTCGCAGGCATTTCTTCCTATTATTTTTTTTTCTGTGCTTATGCGAAAACCTCTGGCACGGTTTGTGGGAAATGGAAAATAAATCTCTAAATCCAGAATGTGTCAATAAAAGAAACGTGTTTAGTTGATCTCATATCTATAACTGTTATTTTGGGCAAACTGCAGATGGTAGGATAGTAAACATCCCCATTTCTAGCCCAGACAGGCTTTCTATGCCCTGCCTTCAGTGGGAACCTGCTGCTGTATGGGCTGACTCCGGAGAGGGTCCTGGGGGACTGCAGTCACACATGGCTTAGCCCCAGTTCCATTCCATTTTTGAGTTGCTGCCTTCTTTCTCTGTTCCTTGGCCCTCCTTGCTTCCTTTACCCTGGGTCCTATCTCCTGTGTACTCCCCCTCTGGCTGCTGGCTGTTTTTCCTGGCACGTGGAGCTGCGACGGGTCTGGGAGCGACAGCTCCTGTAGCTGATGTCAGTGCTGCTTCCTGAGCCGCCCGGGCAGGCTGGCTGCAGCCCAGGCACACCCTCTCCCCTGAGCATCACCTTCTGTGCCTGCCCGTCCTGCCGCTGCGGCAGCCCCTCGGGGGGAGGCTTGTGCAAGGGATGGAAATTGAAGCTTTAGCGAGCCTTTCACAGCGGTTTTCTGTGAGCGGCCATCTCCCACGCCTGGAGCCTCAACGCCAGGTTTGTGGTGTGGTTGGAAGTGATGGCTGGTTGCTGTTCTGAGCTCTACACACCTTTGAACAGCGACGGGGAGCTTTGACACATGCAGTCTTAATGTTTCTGGATGTCTCTGCTTTTGTGTCGCTTTGGTATCCGTATGCTAAATCGCTTCATGGTTTTTTTATGGAAATTACCAGGCTGCTGAGAAAAGAGCAGAGCTGCATGTGTCCGTTCTTCCAAACAACAGCCCAGTACATGCCACTTGGTATTTATAGTGAGAGGGAAAAAGGGAAGAATCGCTTTAATCTGAGAAATGTCTCTCAGAAACAGCAGTAATTTATTCCTAGGCATTATTCTTCATTAAGAGCTACAGACAGCTGCAGCTTCCCTTTAAATAGAAATTGCTCTCTGCAGGCATGCTATACATAGGGCTTCAGGTTTCTTCCATTTCTCTGCCAAAAAATGAGAAGTATTTCTCACCAAATAAATGTTTATTCAGAAAGTCATATTTCCTGGCTTTTATTTCACGTCATGGGCTTCCGGCAGCCAGGCAAGAACAGCTCAAGGCTGTCGTTCGGGAGAGGAAGCTGAAACAGTTTGAGTCTCTTGTGGGGCTTCCAAAAAAAGTTTCTGACCATAACTCTGGGCTTTCAGCTTACTTTAGCTGTTGAACATTGGATTAAAATGGATGTTGCAGAAATCCTGCAGGGTGAGTGTGTCTGTGCAGATGCAAAGTGGGTAGTGGTAGGCGTTTCTGTGCACAAGGTCAGCTCACCCCCTCTCCTGGCCTTGAAGCCACCACCATCCTCAGACTGCATGGGTGGCAGACTGGCCTTGGCAGCTGGCAGCAGCTGGGCTGTTTTGTTGGTGGGGGATCCCCTGTAAGGTCAGTATATGGACACCTCGGGACAGCAGGCAAGAGCTGGGCTGTGCCTGCCTGCACCTGCCACCCAGCAGAGAGGTGGCCAGGGTGGTTTCAAGTTCTGCAGAAGGACATGCAGCGATGAAGCTGTAAGCCACCAGTGCTCTGTAGGACCAAATGCCTTTTTATTTATACCTATGCAGCTTCCTTGGATTTACCTTTCTCTTCTCTGCATTCCTGCTGGCTGGCTCCTCAACTTAGGATATCCTAAGTTATCTTTTCCCCACTGTCTTTTCCAGACTGAACTGCTGAGCTTCCTCCTTTGTCTCCAGCGCTTATCTGCTGGACCCATTCTTTCCATTCAGTGTGCCAGCCTCTACCACTCCAATGGGTGACTTTGCTGTTGTAGTAGCCCCAGCTGGTTGTCTTTTGTCATCTGTGGCTATGGTGTTCCTGTCAATACATTTTTCTTCTCCACATTTCCTTCCAGTTCTCCCTGGACTCCTAAGTTTATGGCTTATAGTATGCAGTTCGTGTATTAAAATAACTTTTAGTTAGGTCATTCATTACTGTCTTGCTTTCTTCTCGGCCAGTAAAGGTTCCAGAGCAGTGAGAAGCTGTAATTTCTTGAGGGCTAAAATCCAAGTCTTTGATAGGCGGGCATGATGCCTGGGGCCACTACATGTTGCTACCAGTTGTCAGCTTTGTAAAACTTACCCTGCAGAGCAAAGAAATCTGGGCACAAAGATTGTTCTCTTCTCTACCGTGGCAAGCTGTAGTTTCCCAGTCTGTTCTGCCTTCCCTTCATTGTCTTCCGAGCAAATGGCTGTAAGATTATGACTCCCATGTTTGGACTGAGAACAGCTTTTGCCTGAGCAAACAGATTTCTCTTTGGCAGTCACTTTAACTGCTGCCCCAGCTTTTTGCTGTCAGCTTTGTTTCATGATTTGGCGTTAGAGAAGTCCAGGCGGTCCTAGTGCACAGTGCATTGGAGCGAGTAAACGCAGCAAGGCAGGCAGGTGAATAATGCCTTTGTTAATGATTGCAATACCAGTGTGGTCCATGAGACCACAGAAAGCATCTCCTGTAGTTCAGCACTGCAGCTTATGGTTGCTTATCTTTAACCTGGTGGTGCCAACTGGAGAAATTTCTGGTCTTTGCTGGCAGCACTGCTTGGTCCAAGAGACTTCCAGTGAAACCAAGAAGAAGCATTGGGAACCAAGCCCAGCCTTCACAGGTTTATAGCATGGAGTGAAAGCTGCCCTACTATTTGCAGGTTGTGTCTGGTGTGATGCTGATTGAAGCACAGGTGTCTCATGCCTGTGAGAATATTTTTTCCACTTGTCTTACTCTTCTTGTGTTTCACTGCTGCTTGTGCTGTTGCGATACTTAGCATCACTGGTGAGCTGGTTTGCTGTGCCCATGATGACCCTAACAGTATCTCATAACCTGCCAATGCTTCTCTCAAAGCTGATAATGTTTGTGGCAGCAGCAGCAAGAAGAGAATATAAATTAAGCTCTCCTACAGAGGAGATTTTTTTCCGTTTTCTGTTTGGAGTGTGCATTCAAAAGGAAAGGCTGCTGATAGTGGTAGGTTAGTTAAGAGGAATCATGAGCCCTTTGTAACAGAATATTATTCTGAACAACTTGTTCATTCATATTTATTTCAGGTTTGTTTGCAGCCTGCTAGGCATGTTGACCCTGGATGCATATTTTGGGAAGGAGTATCAGATACTTTTATTCAAACTGGCTGTATTGATGCTATCAGTGTTCCTTCTCAGTGAGTTTTATGTTTCTTGTTGTTAATCAGCTTTGCTGTTTCCAACATGACACTGATGAATGTTTCAGAGGCACCTGATGGCACAAAGGTCAAGAGGAAGAAGATAAGCAACTTGACAGGATTGCCTTTAGCTTCTTTTCCTTTTGAGGTGTCAGAACTAGAGACAGACTAAGGAAACCGGAGATACTCTTTTTTATTTATTTCTAATGAGTTTTCCTGGCAGCTCTTTAAATAAAAGAAAAACCCTCCCTACTATGGCAAATAAAGTTTATTGCAGTAGTGCAACTTACTACGAAGTTATTGCACTAGTAATAGAAGAAATCTGTTTGGGGAGTGAGGGCTGCGTTAGATGAGGGGAGGAACATTATTTGTGGTTTTTTGTGCCAGGCAACCTTCAGTCAGAATTGGGGTGGTGATTTATAAATTCTCTTTGTCTCACTTCCAGCGTTTGGACTGCAGTAAATCCTGCTAAAGCATCACAAAAGCTGTGTCAGTTGAAAGAAGCTGGGCAACATGTGGGTTGGCTTCCTGGACAGGGGTGCATTTGTGAACAGAGCTACTGAGATTCCTTGCAGCAGAAGTGTCCTTAATGGAGGCAGTGGGCAAATTGTGCTTTAAGCCTTCAGCTCCCAGGAATTTGTCTCTCTGGCAGACAAAACTTGCCTTCTCAGCATCTTGATTTATCATTTCTGATGCAAATAGCTGACAAAAAGAAATTTCAGGTAACATGAACCTCTGGTGAAGTAAAAGGGAGTTTGACACTCAGGGTGGAGCAGCAGGAAGGGCACTGGAGGAGCTGACACTTTTCATATTCACAGTTAAAAAGTTTTGGGCCTATTTTACATTTTTTGAAAGGAGCATTTTTTGTTTGTGTTTTTGTAAAGCTGTGCTCTGCAAGTGACTTTGTAAAAGAATCAGCTTCTTACGGGGAAAAGAGACAAAATAATGTCTCTTTGTCACTCAGTCATGTACTGCTGCCTTTTGAAGTGGGAAGGTCCTCGTAACATATTTCTGAGTTAAGACACGTCCATTAATTCCACAGTGCAAATTACCAGGATCCTTTTTACTTTTACCAGAACCATTAAAATGTTTGTATAACTATCTTTATTCAACCTGAGGGATAGCCTGCAGAGCAGTCAAGGAGATGTAAGTACAAGCACTTCCTTCTTGTTACCATTGACCAGTCAAACCAGTTCAGCTGAAGGGATTTGGCTTAGTGAGCAGTCCTGTTGCTCCTGATGGCATCCGTAGAAAGGGTGAGTGAGCTGTAGAGCTTTGTATGTCTTCATTATAGGGTGAAGTCTCTTCTTAAATTAAATGAAGCCGTCAGGCTTCATTAGCTCCGGGTTTTCTTGTTGTTATTATTCTAATGTAATTATCACTTTTCTTCAGTCAGCCTTCTGCTTGCCTACTTCCAAATAAACTCTTTCCATCTGGAGAGTATTTTGAGATGGGGAAGGTACAGTGAAGTAGTGAAACTATTCTCAGCATTGTGTTCTTCCTCTCCTTTTCAACTACCTTGAATGCTATACAAGGAAACAGAAATAAACAAATACTCAGCAACCATAAGAGGATCCTCTTGTCCTCTTCCCTCAAAAAAGATGATGCAGAGGAAGACTGTTGAGTGTCCATGCAATGGGAGAAAGCATCATACATTGATATATAAGATCCGTGCAGTTCTTTGCTTCAAAAAAGCAGCGTTAAGAACTCAGGAATCACCCCATTCTGCTCTCACATGACAAGACACGTTGCTTCAGCAGTAAGTAGTTCTTGGGCATAATGAAATACCTGCTGACTGCAGGGAGTAAGAAAGGCTCAGTCACGATGGGTACATCTATTTGTGCATCCGAGCCCTGTGCAGAGATTCCCAAGCTGACAAGGTACTTTGCTCAGGCTAATTAGCCCTGCTTCTCTCTTTACATCTTCTCTGATTATGCTAATTAGACTGAGCAGGGTGCTGCCTGACACTGGTGAGAGTCAAACAAGTGTCTGTGCAGCGTTGCCCTGCAGTGCAGCCTCTCAACGCCTGAGCCCGCTCGGCACAAGCCCACGAGTCTGTGCCAGTGGCTGTGCAGCCAGCACAGGTATTGCCTGCAGTTTCACTGTAGGTGCTGTCAGGCATCACTCAGCCCTGGGTGGCTTGCTGGGACTGCAGTGACAGTACTGAGTGGTAGGAAAGATCTTGAACAGCTCGTATCCTGTAGCCTCCTTGCTCTTAGAAAAACACATCCTGCTGGGTGTCTTCGGTCCTGTTTGTTCTGTTGCACGTGAATGACTTTCCTGGTGCTGGAGGTGGTGCCCTAGAGCCCCGAGGGAGTTGTGGGTGTTGTGTGAGGGGATGGAAGTACCAAGGCAGACAACCAGAAATGGTGAAACTGAGGAATAAAAGTGTGAAGAATTTGGACTTTCTGCTTTTCATCCTATTTATGTGTGCAGGACTGACCAAAAAATGGGCTGGCATATTGAATTAGATTGTGAAACCTCACTAATTAGCTGTTCTTTTCCCACTCCACCTCTCCCTTCTTCCTTCCCAGGTGGGGTTTTTGTAGAATGAAATGAGTGCAGGGATGGGTGACTTTCATAATTTGGTATTTTAACATTCAATTCCAGCTAAGTTTGCTATCAAATATTTTTTCAAAGACACTGAGTAAGCTTACAGAAGACCAGTTTTAGAAGAAAAAATCAAAAAAGACCTTGACAACCCCAAAATGACAAGAAATAAAACTGTTTTCACTCATTATAGGAGAAGTGGCTTTTTACTCCCTGACTGTTCTTCCTCTGACTGACACTTTCCTGAGAGACACAGTTGAGAACGAATGTGTGTGTATACACACATACACGCGTGCCTATCTATATATACATTGATCTGAGTGAGCCTGGGAATGGAAAAGCAAGTGCAAAAACATATGCTGGGTTTGGCAAGTTGGTCCTTTTAGTTGCACAGTTTCCTGATTTTCTTCATTTAAAAGGTGCATTAATGTTCTGTGTATGATGTTCTGAAGTGTGATACTTAGACCTTGTCAAAAGATGGATGTTCATGTTTCATTCTGTATTGTGAAATAGTAGCCCTCAAAATATCATGTCAAGCTACAAATCAATAGCTGTGCTGTATTATTTTAGGGAGCTGCAGTTTCTAAGACAGTCAGTATGATCACAACCATTAAAGTGAGTAGAAAGTGTTTTGAAAGAGTAGAAAGAGCTTTGTTGACTGAAATGGCTGGGTCAGAGCTGAAAAGGAAGAGTTTGCTGTTTTAAAACATAGCAGACATTTTAGACATTCTTATCAGGATGCTTCAGTAATGCAGTTGTGCAGAAGACTGATAAGGGAATGTGCAATAGCAGCCCTCATCATTTAAAGTGCCCAAATTTGGCACATTCTGTGGCAATGTAAAATAGCAATAAATATAAATCTTGTGTTGTGGAATTCCCGGTTCTCCTTATTAGCAGATGAGTGTGTAAACAGTGGCTCAGTGTGTCTAGTACTAGAGGGATGTGTTTTGTTCCTGGAAACGGATGCGTGCTGGCTCTGCACCCCCTGGTGCACGTAGAAGACAGAGTAGATTCAGAATGAGCTGTACTCGGCATTTTCTAGAGGAAGTCTGTTTTGTACAAACCACACATGAAAACAGTAGGTTCATAATTTTTCACTGCAATGCAGATATTTCTCCAGTTTTAAATTATGACTTAGTTACTGGTTTCAGTCGAGCTGCCTAGTAGGATTTGCCAGGAGCATTGTAGGGCAGCTCAATCAAAATTCCAGATTTAATGTTGCTCCTTGGTCAGGTTGAGACTGGCAATTTTCATTTTGCTCCCAGATCTGTACCAATTAAGTGCATAAAAATGGTTTGAAAGAGCAGGAAGAGCTTTGTTCACTGAAATGACTGCACTGAAATTGAAAGTGGGGAGCAACAGGAGAAAGAGCACTGGACTACTAGTGGCAGGGAACGAATTCCAGTGTTTGCACCCCATGGCCCCCATTGCAGACCTGAAGTAGCTGTTTTTCTCTTACAAGCTTGAGCCCTTAGCCTGCTTGTTAACCTGTGCATGCTTTTAAGGCTGTCTGGCCTATCACGCCTGGAGCCTTGAAGCAGTAGGGAATGGTGTTTATCCTTGGTCCAAGAGGGAAACCACCATGCCAACACAAAGCCTGTTGTCTGATGAGACTAGTGCTAAAGGTAACATGTAAAAGAACTGCTGATTGCTTCTTTAGGACAGCAATTGGAAGTAGGATAAGTGGTCCTTAATTGAATTATGATTGGCATTTTTTAAGGCTTATGACAATGTACTTAAGCTCAGTGAAGGCATTTCTATTTACATGTTCCTTTAGGACTTCAAAATGTTGCAAAGAGCAAAACAAACTATTCGATTGTAGTTGTGCAAAGCTGGTACAGTATTGGTGTAGCTGAAACTGAAATTGCACTCAGCTGGGTTCGGTCTCAGCGCCTGTATTGTGCTGGAAAACCCAAGTGATTTGGTTTAGAAAAGATTTGTCATATTTAAGTGTCTCTTCTTGGTTCTATGGGGTTTTTTTTTTTTGTACTTTCCATTTCTGTTTTGGCAAAGATGGTGTGGGGGACAAGGAGTTGCAGATTGATGATTGTTTGTCTGTAAACCATCTTACTGGAACAGAGACTGTAGGAGGCTTTCTCATGGCTCTTAGTCAGACCACTGCCTTATCTAAACAGTATGTGACCCTCAAAGATGCTACATGTGGCTCTAATCCAGCCTACCTGCCTGATCAGAGTGGATATGGACATGTTTGTAGCAGAGTGAGAGGAGCACTCACTAGGGGAAACGTTCCCATGTATCAAACTACTGTGTTCTTAAGTCTTTCCTTTCTGACAGCATCCTTTCACTTGATTTATTTAATCCAGTTCAGAGGTGGTCCAGGAAGTAGAATTTGATACCTTGATAGGGGAGGTCACAAAATGAGGGCAGGGCTGTGTCCTGACATCACAACATGGTACTTGTTTTGACATTGCATTAATGTGCAGTAACTTGTAGTGGTAGCAATGCAGCAACTCTAAACAAGCACTGCAAAAACTTTCATCTCAGGCAGTGCTTGTCGCTAGAAATAAAATTGCCTGTGAGGACCATCATTCTTAAGACTAGTCATAGCAGCAGTGTGGGACAGTTTATGGAATACAGTTTGAGCCATTTCCAGCCCACGGATGTCAGACAGAGTGACAGCAGGTAGGAGACTGATGGCAGAGGTTGAGACTTGCTGGGCATTACTTGACTTCAGTTTTATGGTGGAATAGGGAAGAAATTGTATCCTTGATCTCCACCTGAAAACAGTAAGAAAGGAGGAGATACAGAGAAGGATATGCAGTTAGAGAAAGAAACCAACAATTAGTGCTGCATTTTCATATCAGCTCTTGCAGTAAAAAGTAAATTCAGTAATTCATGTCTTCCTATTTTCTAATTTTTTTTTGATTCATCTTATAATGATAGGAACATTCTTCCCTTGGTAAGAATTAATTCTGATATGAAGAATTTGAAACCTAAGGGATAAGATAAGGGAAATTTTTAAAATAAATAAGGAATAATTTAAATTATTTTTGAGCAAGTAGCAATTACTTTATCCTTTTACATGCAAAGGGAACAATGGAAAATGGTAAAAATTTGGCTTTGGTAAGGTTTGGTTTACTAGTGCTAAGCATGGTTGGATTTGAAGAGCAGAGGAAACATTATGGGTTTTTTAAGAGTGTGGCCCCCAGGAGTTTGAGAAGATACCTGATCAGAAAGCTGGAGTTTCAGATGCCATCTTCTCTCTTGCACAGTCTCCTTTGGGATTCTGCTTTGTTCTTAATTTAAGCAATCACACAGTCAGTTTTGTCTTGTGCTACCTTTTCATTAAATGCATCTACAATTCAAGTGCACCAAACCTGTTAGAGGCAGGTCTTGCCTTTTGGACACAGAATTGCATTTCATGGTTTTTATCTCGTCTTTATAATTTTTTCCTCTCTGTCCTGTCTGCAAAGGGAATAGCTGGTGTTTAGATATTAGTATATTAATTCCTGCAGCCCTTTCCTCCTGTGCAGCCTGTGGTTTGGGATGACTCCACTGGTAAGGCACTGACTTGCAGTCAGGAGACACAGTGGCAGAGCCAGAAGGAACTGTTATCTGATGGGTGACTCGAGGCATGTTATGACCAGTCAGTGGTGCAGCAATAAAATGCAGATAATGATACTGATATTACTCCTTGGTTAAAGCATTATGAAATGTTTTCATGAGTATTTCTGCTCCAGAGCCTGGGTGTTTTTAGTCTGGATTCCAAGGACATGAGGTGTGTGTGGTGGTGATGATGCCTGTCTTCACTGTCCATTGCCATTTCCCACCCCCCTCCCATAACAGTGTCTTGGCTAATTCCCACCAAATCCTGCAGGAAGTAAAAGTCTCAAAGACAACTAAATTCCTGCAATTATTTTTGTTGTTGTTGTTAAATTCAACAGGCAGGGGAGGTGAGAGCCATGAGCTACTGCTGACAATGAGGGGAAACAGACAGCCAAGCTCTGCCCCGGTAGCTCTCCTTGATGGTGGCTGGCAGTGAGTCCCACCTCTGCATCCAGAGCACTGTGGCAGCCCTTGCCCAGGTGCCAGGCCAGCATGGCAGGATGTGGAGAAAGCCTGGGCTATTGAAGGTCACCAGAAGGAAGATGGTGCAGGGGTGGATAAATGCAGAAGAATGGTAGAGCACAAATCCTACTCTCTGTTCTTTGGGATGTGTTGTTAGAAAGACTGGCTGAATTTGCCATTCAAAACCCTGGAGGTGTTTTTGTTTCTGGCTGCTTGAAACACGACTTTTCTCATGTTCCTGGGATGTTTTCACTCTTCTGCACAGTGCTGGGTTCCTCTGCCACAAGGAGCTCTGAATCTTTCCTGGAATCTTTGGCAAAATTCTTGTGCACCTTCCCGTTCATGGTGCTCACATTTCACTTCTGCAGTGAATGCAAATTGAGAGCTGCCTTCTTTCCTTGTGAGTCTTCTCCCCTTGTATACCAAGTTCAAGAGCCTTTCTGTTCTCATGAAAAAATTTTCTCTTTGTCCTTGATATACACATTTAATGTCTGGCAGGCTGCGTTTTCAGGGATTGCTGAGTTTCTCCCTTGCGTAGCTCTGTTTGTGCCTGTAGAGTGCTGGCCTTTTTCTGCACAAGGCCTCTCACTTACTTGGCACAGCACTCTGGTTTTGTATTGTTCTGTACATTGAAGGCAGCTACATGGTAGTAGTAAATTCACAGGGATGCAAATTTATTATCTCTTGTTTAGCAACTCAGTGGGGCACATGTTTATCTTGTTCGCTTGAGTGCTGTTTTTAAATAGTACTTTATATACAATAGATAGATTTAAAGTTGACTAACCAAGAAAACATCCTCAAGGCTGAAAGAATAAGCGTGAAAGATATGCAAGAGTTGCAGGCTGGTTTTTAGCACTGCTTTGTGTCTGGTGGGCTGACGAACGTGGCTGTAGCAGTTAGATGTCTCATTTACACGCCCAGATAAAGCCAGGAGAGTTTAAAGCAATCAGATTAATCTTGTGTCTTGGAAGAACAAGTTTATCCTTTGCAAGAGAGAAGAGATTTTCAGGTTGTTGGTGTTTAGGGTTTTTTTAATAAGGAATGTTTGCATAAGCATCCCTTCACTGGGATCAACAAGTAGCCAACTGACCACAGGCTCTGTGGCTTCTACAAAGGCAATTACAGGAAGACCAAGACTCTTAAGCTAACTCCAGGTCAGTTATTTCCAACCATGTTAGTTTAGGTAGGTTAAGAGTTCAGTTGCTTTGAAACAGAGAAGCCATAACCAGGATGGAACATGATTGGAAAAGCATCAGTCATGGAAAAATAGTACAGCCTAAAGTCAGCTTTCAAGTCTTCAAGTCATTTTATTGACTCAACAGACTTAAGGTTAGGCTTTCAGTAAATAAAGTCAAGATCCAGTGTGTCTCTGAAATAATTTTCAGGGGTTCTTTAAATGTGTGGTATGTACTTCTTTGCCATTTTAGTAAGAATCTCTTGTGTTGAACTTATTATTACTACTGTGGCTTTAGGTTTGTAGTCAAAGCCCATTTTGGCTAGGCATTTGAATACATAAATGTAACAAAGGGACTCTCAAAGAAGACAAAATGTGCATGTGTATGTTTGTGTGGAGAATGGAGAGTTCAGACAATGTGTACCTTGGCTTCCAAATCCACCTATCTTTGCAGTCTTTTTGTGGAGAGTAGCCTGGGCTGTTGTACAGTGAACAGACAGATTAGTCCAGGAAGAACACTTCTAACTTCTGCTTGAAAATCCCATCTTTGAATCAAAGGGAATTTACAGCCTGCAAATAGTGTATGAGTCTGTTTCAGATCTTTGTCTATTAGCTTGTCTTTTATTATTTTTGCTTTATTTTTATGTGCCTCCTGTTTGCATTGAAGTAAGAGGTGCAGAAGACCTATTTATGTGCTTCTTGCTGTGTCTGTTTTCCTGACAGGATGGGATGGGTCACTGCAATGCATTTTTAAGGCGTTTGCCCCATGAAGTTCCCAGTGTCCAGACCTCATGGCTTCCTCCACTTCCCTCAAGGAGCTGTTAATAAGTCTTATTCAGCCTAATTTTCACTTTTAAAAATTCCCTTAAGTTAGTCTTAAGTTGCCCAAGACACCATTTTACGTAATTCTGTCTACCTCACTTGTGATGTTGGATATAACACTAGGGCTGGAATCAGCAGTAATGGGATACTGTTAATTGACTGTTCCTTCAGTACATGCTTGGAGATTCTCCTGAGAAGCTGCCCACATGATATGTCAAACCCAAAAGCCGAGAAAGTATGCTCTGGACAGGCACTGAAACTGAGATGTTTGGGTTTATCTGAAGCAACGTGACTGAGCCTTTTTTGTATTGGCTGATTGAAGTGGTGTTGCTGCACTTCAGAATTTCTGTAGGACTCATTTCATCACTCTGCCTTTAATTTCCTTCTTCTGCTTGCAGTTCGTTCTTATTTTACTGTCAGTCCTATATGCTCTCGCAACACTTAAGTTTTCATTTCTTCCTTTTTATTTCCACAGTAGATGGTGTAGTCACATCCCACATGGCTCTGCCATCTGGAACAGCTTCCCTGACTCATATTCCTTTCAAGTTACAACTTCATCCTTGGCCTCTATGTGATAATCTTCCTTCTAATAAAACAATCACATCTTATGCCCAGAGGCTTTCAGTTCTTCTCTGTTCAGTCTTCTTCCTCAAGACATGTAGCTCTTGCTACCCTTTGATACACAATGTATATTGTGATCTGTACTTATTATTAGACATGAAAGGCCTATTTTAGAGACACCTAATACATAGTTGTCTCTAATTCTTGTTCAGGACAACACTTCAGGGCACACTTACCTTTTAAACACCCTTTTATCCTTTTGATTGCAGTCGGCTTGACTGACTGAAAGTTAGGTACATGTCTCAGTACTGTGAATATGATAAAGCCTCAACTGTGAAACATGTTTTTTTGATTTTAATTTTTTAAAAATTCGACTAAAGCATATTGCAGTCTGAAAATAATAAAAGATTCAACAGAGAAGATTTCAAATCTGATACTACATCTCTTTAAATCTCATCCCGAAAACATCAAACATGCTGTAAATTCAAGCAAAAATCTACTTTCCAGTCTGTTGACTCAAAACATTTTCTGCTGCACACCAAGATTTTCAGTAGTTGACATAGTATGCAGTTTTTCTAAATTAAGGAAGTCTCATACTTTGTGAGATTCCATAGTAGAAGTGCTGAGCTGCAATACTTGCATAAAAAATGGATGGTAGTTTATTGAGTGGGTGGACACAACTTGCAGTGCTACTGCTTTTCACCTAGTGGCTCCCTTAAAGCTTCCATGAGATGAGGGGAAAATACAGCTAACAGCAGCTGTGCCTGGGCACCACACAGTGCTGGCTTTGTGCAGAGCACGGCTTTGGCATCTGGAGTGGGAGCACAGTGCATGGTAGCAGCAGTACATTCACTGGCAGGAATTGCTGTAGGAGCAGTGGAGGGGCTCAAGTGTTTGGTGAGCGCTGGACGTGGTCTGTCAGACTCACTGTGAGATCCTGGAAGATCTGCTTGAACTCGTGTCTCAGACTGTAAGGTTTGGGTGTGGGGCACTGCAGATGAATAACCGCTCACTGCTGAAATAAATGAGAGCTCACTTGCAGGGTCCTACCCATTTTTCCCATCACTACCCCTTTCTTAATATTTCTTACATCTTTCCAGGCAGAAGATCTGTCCAGAAAGGACACACAAGAACACGCATCTCATAAAAAGTGAGGAGCAGGGAACAATGCCTGGCTTTATAATGGCTCTTTAAAGGAGGCTCATTTGGAGTCCAGCGGGCATTGAAATTGGCTGTCCTTAGGGAGAATGCCTCACCTTCAGTATGTCTCCCACCAAAACCAAGAAGGGGAAGTGCATTCCTGCTCACCCCGGGGAGTAAAGCTGCCCTGGAGTGTCTGAATTGCACCTTAGGAAGTCACAAAGCTAAGTGGCACAGGCTGATCCTGCAGCCCGCAAAAGCAAAGCTACCAATTAATTTATTATGGAAGCCTGCATGGGGTCACCCTGGCCTAACTTTGGGCAAATCACTACAAGGAAGAGAGTAGTAGCATAGCCTGCAAAGTGGTTTATTAGGCTTCTCAAGGGTTTTTTGTTTGTTTTCATTTGGTTTAGGTTTTTTTACTTGGTTTGCTGTCCCTACCTAAGCACACAGTTACAGTTCTTGCTGTTCCCAACAATCCTCTCCTTGCTCTGGATCACTGGGAAGTTATGCAGTGACTTCTCATTTGCTTCTCGAGTGATGACACTGGCAGTGTTGTAACATGAGAATGTTTTTGAAGCCTGAGTGTGGGCATATGATTGTCAAAGTTGAGGGGTTTTTTAATATAGAACTTGAACCACACTGCTTCATTTATGAGAGATTTGCTTTGTCCTCCATAAAATGAGGAAAGTAAGCAAAGACTGTGTGATGCTTGGTTCCTTGTGAATCATGGGGATTGCACAGCCAAAAGTCCTTCTAAAATGCATTACTTTTGTGCCTTTCACATACACTCCCCTGTCCAGACTTGCATAAATCTGTATTTTTTTACAGATTTTTATCTCTTAAGTGCTCAGTGGACGTGAAAAACCTTCCTCTGTGTGGCAGTGGAAATACCAATGCATGTAAAAAAGATTCATGTGTTCCTTTTCCCATTCATCACAGTTCTGGGAGATTTTTGTGGAAAATTCAGACCTGAGAACCAAACTAAACCTAGATTATGGGATTAAGCCAGCCTGAAGCACTGTTTTGGGGAATTTCTGAAAAGTCCGTTGTTCCCAGTGAAATCTCTTTTTTACTCTGCTTCCCATTTTGCAGAAAGTGTATTCCTCACACCAGTGTTGCCGTGCTCGTCAGTTCAGCAAATGTTTCCTTGGCATTGCGCTTGTTGTTTTTGAACCACGAAATGCTTTTAGGTAAAGCTATCATAATATAAACTGAAAATTGACAGGCTGAATAGTTGTGGTTAGTATGTGCTATAGTGGTGATGACACGGGAAAATATGTTGTTTTTCTCCAGATGACTGTTTGAGGTTAGTTCTAGACCATTTTGTTCATGATGTGCCAGCTAAAATTAAGAGAGCATGGCTTTGAAGTAAGCAGGTTAATTTGATTTTTTTTTTTTTTTTACCCTGATAAAGGCCTGTTGTCAAACAATGGATGTTGTTATTTTGGGAATTAAAAAGAACAGAACCAGCCATTAAAAGGAATAAGAGGTTAAAATGACTAAGTTCCCCCTTCCAAGAAGTTTGTCTCGCTGCATAATCTAATCAAAAATGTCTCACTCACAGTTCTAGCAAGGGCACAGTGTGGCCTGCAGGGCAAAAGTCGGCAGAGTTCAGAAGCCTCTTCTTCAGCAGAAAGTGGCAATGTGAAAGGGGGATGGGTACAGCAAGCAAAGCTGGTGCTTTCTGCTGCCTGCAGGAACAGCATTTCACGGACCTCTTCCTTATGTACCCTTCTGGTATTAACAACTAGAGTGGTGCAGCATCCTGCCAGGATGGCAGCTCAGCAGAGCCATGGGTGGCACCTTACACACTTCATCAGTGTGGGACAATCTACACACACCACAAAATGTCACAGTGCTGAGTCAAGCAGGCAGTGCTGTAAAGGACCACAGAAATATGTGCCCTGTTCATAAGATAGAAGCAAAAAAAGGAGCCATTAGGCAGGAGGGGATGTTTGATGTTTTTATATCTAATGAGAAAAATAAAGGTGACTCAAATGTCACTTTCTTCCCAAACAGAAGTGTTTTTGGTGTGGGCTGCCAGTTCATTTCAGGAGTGATATGCAAAATACACAGAATTGTGTGTGGCTAAATCACAGATTCTTTGTCTTTCATCTGCCTCCGTGTCACTTTGTGTTGCAAGGTTGCAGCTGCATGTAAAAGGCTTGACATATTTAATCGAACCCTGAAACAGCTCCAAAGAACTGCTGCAGAAAGAGAAGCAGAGGAAAGTAGAAGGTTAGCAGAAGACTCATTAAGCAAACTCACATTTTGAAATAAACTGCAGTTTATTTCAAAGAAAAGACCTAACTCCATCTGCTACACACAGTGTGTGAGTTTGGTTTAAACTTGCTCCAAGGTCTTTGTAGTGTTTGGGCACAGAGAGAGAAGTTAGCTGTGGAGGAGGAGCAGCCTTAAAGGTGAGTGTGCTTGCTTTCACAAAGCCAGCTGAAATGCAGGGCTGAAATAAGGCTGTTAGGACAGTCCACTCAACTGAATTTTTCTGATGTTTCTATTTTTTCTTTGCATGTATGGGCTAATTGCAGCTCTTTTTGGGGTGTGAGGAAGATTGGGGAGTGGAGCATGTTTGCTGATACCTCCCCTGCCCCTGAGGAGCGCCTGAGGTTTCTTTAAAGTTAGACCATGCTGACTTTTGTCTGGTGCCCTATAGCCACAGCAAACACTAAGAGCGTACGGTGTGGATGGCTTGTTTCTAAAACACTGTCAGAGAGCCAGAGGAAGAGGTGGTCTGCTAATGTTAATATTCTCCTAATTCTGACAGTCTTCTAATGACTCCTGAGGGCACCATTCCCTTTTTCGACAATTCCTTTTTCACTCCTTTGTGTACTTAGTGCTGGCCAGTACTCTGAGTAGTTTAATTCTAAGGTCCCAACTCGGAAAAGCTCCCATTTTCCCTAGTTCTGATGAAATACTGTAAAATATTTGAATCTGTTTTAGATAAAATGATGAGAGCATAGTGATTAGTCTGATCAGTGCAGTTGTTCAATGAGGTTAAGCGTATCAAATATAAATAAAAAGGCCAACTTAGACAAGGACAATCAGTTGTTATGATCATCCAAATGGTGACCTTTAAGGCTTGGCATTTGTACATCCAGAAATGAAGGCAGGTGGAACAGCTAGATGCTTTTCTTAGGCAGATATCCTTCAGAGGGTACTTCAAAGTTCACTGCAAGGAAAAAATGTGTTGTTGCACACTGTGTACCTAAAAAAAGAGGTGAGATTTTGACAATTCCCTGGATCAGTTACTGACTTGTATCTTTTTTTCTTTTCTGGGGCCTTTTACCCCACATGGGATTTTTTTCATTCACTGAATGAGGGTCCTGTTTATAACATAGAAGCAAGAAAACACAGCAGTAGGTAAGAGGGCTTGCTTGTGTTGATGTGTTTAATAGTAAAAACCAAAGTGACTCAACAGTCACTTTCTTCAAAAATAGGGATGTTTTTGGTGGGGGCTGCCAGTGCATGGTAGGATGTGGTGGCTTTATGCACCTACATCACTTGTGCCTTCTATTTCCATGGCCTCGCTGCCTGTCTTTGGGGCAAACACTTGCATAACAGTTTGGTCAAACCACTACCCAGGGGCAGGGCCTTTGCCTCGAAATTTTGCTGGGAGGATATTCACACACGCACACAGTGGGATGCCAAGCACAGTGGGATTCTGATCCTGACTGGGGCCTCTGGGCACAATGCTGTCATGAATTTTAAGTAATAATAATACTGTAAAAAGTTAAATAAATGTGTCAAGTTAATTTTATGCTCCCCTCCCCTCAGGCAAATTAGCGTAAGTTGAATTTTCTAATAATTAGTCCAAGCAGTTATCAGCGAATAGATATACCTGGTTTCTGTGAATTGTGCTAATACATGGATGACAGATTCTGCAAGGAGCAGAGAGGCTCCCAGAGTGACCTGTCAGGATCAGCTCTAGTTGTACAGATACTGCATTTGCCATTAATTGGGTTACTTACAGGCTACATGTGTATTGCCATACAGTTCAGATTTTGGTCACTTACATTTACAGCTTTACAAAATAATACACTGAACTGTGTGCCCTGGGCTTGTTAAACTGTTGCAATAAAGCATTTTACAATCGTGGGTGGCCCTTCCCAAACGTATTGTAGAGCCTATTAACAAACACCTGTCAAGTTCAATTGAAATGTCTGAGTGCTCTGATCTACAGCGTCTGCTGCCCTTCCAGAGAAAGCAGGGCTCGCACAGTGCCAGCCACGCCAAGCACTGTGCCCAGGATGGGGTATTTGGGAGCTCAAAATGGGGGCTTCAGAGAGCTCTTGGCTAGCCTGTCAACCTGGTGGATTTTGGTAGTAAGTAGTGAGGAAGAAAGAAGGAAAAAATAGGTGTGTGTAAGGCAAAGAACCTCTCCGTTCCCTGTCACTCAGCTGTGACATCAGTCTCAGAGCGTTTCAAGCTTTTCGTTCTCTTGCTTTTTTCTCTGTTTTTTTCAAGTGAAGATACAGAAGTGTAAACAGATCTTTTTCTCTGCTGCTGACTTTAATGAGGGCTGGCCCCTGCTACACGTGTGAAAATTTCTTGGCTAGGAAGGATCTAATGTTCGTTGTATCATAGCTTTGGATAGAAAGTCCAAACTCCCTATTTGCTTCTCTTGACAGAGTGCTACTTACATGCATTTGCTTCCAGAGACTGAACTTACAAAAGAGGAGAGAGGGAAAATGAGCCCAATAGCATCTCAGAAATGTTTGTAGAGGGTTATTTGTTTTGTGTTTGGGGATTTTTTTCCTTCTTCTTTCTTTTTTTTTTTTTTAAATCATGAATGCAGAATCCAAGGAGGCTCAGCAATCAGCGTGTTTGAATGCCAGCCAAGACACTAAACTGGCAGCCATCCATTCTGATATCAGTGTGAGTGAAATGTGTACTCGGTAACTGGATTCAGGCCCTTCATAGTTTGCAAGCAAATAGTTCTGCTTTTGCAGATCAGATAAAAAGCAGAAAAAGCTGTGCAGCTCTTGCATGTAAGAGAGGGGGAGAGTCTGCACCTTTGAAAAGGGGTGTTAACATTTCTGTGTCCCAGTCAAAGTTCTGTGCCTTATGTCATCAAGTTGAAGGCTATGTTCTATTTCCAAAAGGCATTTAATTATCTCTTTTAATGTTTTAACCACTAAATCTGCCTTGCATAAAAGCTGTGAGTACCTCACACTGGTAATAAGCTGTAGGAAAGTGAAGTAAATTGGCATTTTGCAAAAAAGGTTGTACAAATGCAATGGAAAGCTATGCAAATCAGCTATGATACAGCCAGATTTGCATTTTGTCTTGGGTTTAGTGATGATATGCACAGCATGACTTTGGCAGGCTTGCCTCTTGGGATGATGCATGCACTGGTGGTGTGACCCTGTAGGGTGAATTTAACAAGCGTAACGTTGTGATTTTCCATGCAGTTTCTTTGAGCCATCGAGTAATGTGCAGCAATAAATAGTGTCAGAGGAAATCGGTTTTTAAGAGTAACTGCATTCAGTAGGAGGAGAAAGTGTTATACAAATCTTTTGCTTTGCCAAAAGAACATTAGCAGTTTTGTTTGGTGCTGCTCAGCTTTCCAAAGTAACTCCCTTCTGCTGTCTTTCTTCATTCTTTGTTACTCTTTGATTGAGGAAATGTCAGGACTTGAAGGTGATAGAGAGTTCTTGTGCTCAGATCATTAGATCAATATACAGGGGAGGGTTACATGCTACAGGCAGCTGATGGTGCAGTTTCACAGCCTTTGAGTTCACTGAACCAATAGTAGCTCTTGAGACCTGTTGTTTTGCCCAGCTGAGAAGGAAGGAGCATACTTGAGGTTTCTGGTGATATTAAAGCTATTCTAGGGAGGATGCTGTGTAAACGGACTCTCAGAGCCCTTTGCAGTCTGTTTTATGTTGGGAGGGACAGGCATGCTTTTTAGGTGTTGCTATAAGGTGCCTCTGAAATTACCTTACCTGCCTGTTTCCTCATGTAAGTTTTGGTTCACTTCAGGAATTCATTTCATATGTCAAACTGAAAAAAACAACCAAAACCCTACATGAAATTAATTGGAATTTTCTGGCATTGGCCTTCACATGCTGCATGTTCTCTCCAGACAGCTGTTTGAACTCAAACTTTTTATCCTTTCTGCTATGAAAATGGACTAAATTAAAAATTCTGTACATGATTTACTTGTCACAAGAGTAAATTTGCTGCAGCATCCCTTCCCAGTTCATCGGAGCTGTATGACAGCTCCATCCTGAGGGGTGCTGGGCACCCAAAAGAAGTGCAGGGTGTTTTAATTTCCTGTGCCATGACCCTCCATCCCTTGAAGTGAATGAAATGTCAGCCTTTAACCTGCAGTAGAGTCTGGGCTGGAGTCCTACCAGGGCTGCTTAGGAGCAGCCTGACAGAAATATCTCTCTTTAAGGCAGTATTTAAGCAGCATCTTTTCTTAAGGCAGGGCTTAAGCTGGAGTTCTGCACGTTTTGGTCAAAGCACCTGGTAAAAGGCTGTCCCGGATTCAAGCACAACCTTAAGTACTCTCTTCCTGTGACCTCAGTGCTCTGTTAGTTTGCCTTTCAGAAGCAGAAGGGAGTTTGGCTGCTTTCAAATAAAGTCTGCCAAAAAAAAAACCAACCAAAAAAAACCCAACAGCCCAGCAAGCATCTTTTTTTTTTTTTATCTTCCCCTTGGCTTCTCTATAAATAGTCAAAACATTTTTCAGAGCAAGTTTAGTTAATGCTTTGCAGTGGTGAGTGAACACTGTGATGCTCCAATATGTTTCATGCTCCTGAATCTCCTAAGATTCTTGAGTGTAATTTAATTTAAATCAGAGGGAAAAAGAAGCTATGAAGTCCTGTCTGAATTTTTTCATTGACTTCATGAGGAGTCCTTTGAACACGTTTGGGAACAGTTCAGCTTCATTGGATGCACATTGAAAGTTTCCTTTTCTTATCCTTACCACACAGACAATCACGTCATTCTTGAAACTAGTGCTGCTTTTGCTGTCCACATGCAAGAAATTACGTGAACATCTGTGTAAGTTACAACACAGAAGGAAAGCAAATTCTTGGTAGCAAAGTCCTTTCATACCTCTGTCTGCAGAGGGTCTGTATGCAGCCATCACCCTTGCTCTCGCACCACACAGTCAGTTTCATGTTCCACCACTTCCCTACTAATAACAACTAGTAGGAGTTTATATTGTAGGGGGTTTTTTTCTCTCCTTTTTTTTTGAGCACCAAATGTATAGTTTCATTTTGGCAGCTGGTTTTATCAAGCAAATGGTATCGGACTTGTGTGGGATTTTGTGAGTCATTAGGAGAAATACTGCAGTGGGTGGACTAACCCCTTCAAAGAGTGTTTCCGGGGTGGTAAGGTGCAGGGAAAAATAGGGTCATGCCTGCGATTTTTTTGCATGCACCTTTGGGAATACCATCTGCAAGGGCAATATCCCTGTTCCATTGGCAACTCTCTGCTGTTTCTTACAGACACTAGAAGGAAGAAAGGTGATGCTGCTCAGTCTCCCTGCAAACAGAGCATTTCTCACAGCTGTCCCTCTGTGACAGGATACTGAAGCACAAAACACGTGTTTTCGTTGTGGGGCCGTGTGACACAAGCCTGTGGTGTGATAAGTCAGGGCAGCAACACTTGCAGAAGCACCCAGAAGAGCACACTTAGGTGTCTGTGCTTTAGGTGTCAAAGCTTTCAAATCAGTATCACTGGCTGGGTTTATTTCAGTTGCAGATATCAACGCTTCTTCCTAAAGTATTACTGCCTCTCTACCTACAAAATGCAGTCCTGTTTCCATCCCAAACCTTGCTGGAGAACACTTTCCTGAAAGTAAGTGCTGTCCTGTCACTTTCCTGGCACAGCCCAGCCCTGGGTATCTGGGCTGTCACCATCAGCCTGGTCTCACAGGAGCAACACATCTTCCCTGCCCCTTAGTGGGACACATTTGTTGGCCTCATTACGTGTGCAGACTTCTCGTCAAGGAAACTCTTCAGGAATAACATGCAAGACTTCTTTGGAGTCCTGCTGCCTTCCTAACAGAATTAGAGGTCTTCACCTGTAGGCCAGCACCCGGAGCTGCAGCTCTGAGCCTGTGCTGCCAGGACCCAGAGCACATGGGGTTTGCACTAGCACATCCCACTGCCAGTGTGTTTTCTCTCTGACAAGGTACTGAGGAGGTATGCACATGTTTGATCTTGTGCTTCATCCAAGATTTAGCAGAGAAGTTTCTTACCAGAAGCACATTTGTGTTGGGTAGAGGTTTTCCTGTTAAGTCCCAAAGAATCATCCTGTCCTGTGCACTAAAAAAAATATTTCCCTTTCCAAGAGACAATCTAAGAGACAATGTGAGAATAATGATGAAATTGGAGAGGGGTTGAAGGGGAGGAGCAGCAGAGACCCCTCTCCTTCCAGTGTCCAGTTAATGCTTTTGTTGAAGTGTAGTGCAGTGCTCTCACACACAGCAAAAACCTGCTTTGATGAGTGATAGCTTGTTGGGCCTATTGCTCTCGTAAGCATAATTTATGACAAATAAATATGCGATAGCTGTCTCTGGTTCTTTCTATTGCTTGGCTGCTCTTTCTGTTTCCTCAGTTTGGGAATGTCAAAGAAAAATGAGTAGTGTTGTTATTTCAGGCCAACTCCCAGAGCCGGGGGTGCCATGGGGGGAGCAGGGTGTGTGTAGGTGGCTGCTCTCCTGCCTTCCTCTGTGAATGCAAAGTGCAACTTTCTCCTTGAAAAGTCACTGCTGGCCCCTCGGCCGGTCTCTCTGGACAGAGCTGCACTGAAGGCTGCAGAGCTGTGGGGAGCAGTGTAAGGAGTAGTGACCATCAGTGGTGGAGATGAGCCAGGGCAGAGCACCTGGCCAGCATCTCAGCTGGCTCCTCCTGAGCAAGGTGGGCAATCTACAGCCCTTTGTCTGACGTGTGTGTGTGTCCATGAAGAGGTAATTTGATAAGGCTGCAGAGTATCTAATTGTGCTGTACTGCAATCCCCGTGGAGCAGAAGAGCTGTAGCTGTAGGTCCAGACTGGAGCAAGGGAAGGAGGCATCCCTGGTGGTGAGATGGATTCTCCCCTCCTTGGGCAGACATCATCCCCTGCACAGATCTCCCACATGTGCCATGTCAAGCAGCTGCTCGGTGTATCAGAGAAAGACCAGACTCTCTTAGCCCTACACCACCCTTGTAGCCCCATTATGCCTCTGGCAGGTTGCTCGTGCTGTGGGAAGGGCAGGGTGGGACTGCAAGCAGATCCTGGTGCAGCGTGCAGAGGGAACATGGGGGATACACCTTGTACCCAGCTGCCATTCCTCCATGCCCCATGAGAGGAACCGAGACGCAGCACGAGGAGGCACAGAAGGAGCACATCCTTGGTGTGCTGCCGGAGCTCGATGGCTTTGGCGGCTTCCCCAGGTCAGGTTTCTCTGCGGCTGCAGCCGGCAGCGGTGGCGAGGCAGCGGTGTGGCATTTGTCCCCTGCCTTGATGTGAGTGGCAGCAAGATGGGGCTGCTGTTGGTGGCTGTGGGGAGCAGCTGCCAGTCTGCAAAGATTAAAAATGCATTTTCAACCAGCCCCTGGAGCAGGTGTGAGGATTAGCCTGCCCTGGCATGGCCGCAGAGCGAGCTCGGCTGCAGCCTGTTGGGGCTCCTGTGGCTGAGGAGGAGGTGCTGATTGCCTGCATGCCTGTGCCTAAGATTTGGGAACAGTGTTTGCAAACTGAAGATCCATGAGGTAAATCCTCCAGTGCCATCCTGTCTGTGGAGAGCTTGCACACCGAGGCCTGGGGCAGCACCAGCTCTGGGAATGTGTCGTGGCAGAGAAGTGGTGGCCCATGTGGTTGCCATGGGGGAAATTTTGAAATGACAGCAATGGTAACAGCAAATTGCAGCTTCTTCAGGATGCTGGAGGCAGGGCTGGGCCAGATGTCATCCTGGTCGTAGCAGAAACTATACCTTTGTGGAGTACTGTCCTATCCCTTGTAGTTACATGAGTTACATGAGAACTTCCATAAATATATTTCCCCAGGCATAGTTTCCTTCCCCCTTCCTTTCCCATCTAGAGATTGAACATGCTTGGAACCTGAGGCTTTTTTTTAGAAAATAAAATACTAATAATAACAGTAATAGTTATGATTTTTTTCTTTGTTCTGAGGATTTTGTGCCTTTGGTGGCTCAGTTCAGGATACAGTACAGTGTCTGAAACTGTGAATTCAGATGTGGCAGTATGAGCCCTTCCCCTTCACAGGTACACACTAACTGCATGGTGTGTATGTATTGTAGACCTGGTTTGTGCCATTTTTCTCTAATCCAAAGCAAAGATGTGATCCTGCATGCTCATAAGGAAGGCACGTACATGCATACACCTTACGTGGCATGTCCTGAACAGAAATAGGACAGCCCAAGAGCAATGAGTCTCTCACTGAATCCAACAGCACTCTGTTCTGCAGCCAGGAACTTCTCTGACCAGCCGTAGGGAGAACATCTTGTGGTCTTACAGCAAGGCATTCCTGGTCCCTGATGTAGAACGGCATTTTTTGCACATGCAGACGTGTGTTATCATGTTGCCTTTTGAGTCAGTGCCCTGTTGTAGGGTGGAATATTGCTGCCGTGTTTGAATATTATTCTTAACAGGATAGTCAGTTGCTTCGTGCTCAGACGCACGAATGCATATGTGAAAGATTTGCAGAGGCAGGTGGTAGCCTGTATTTGTCTTCTGTTTGCAGTTTTTAAATAAAAAAGAAATCTTTTCAAGTTCTACACTGTCAAGAATGTGGGTGTCTGGCTGAATGAAAGAAAAATAAAATAAACTTGCATAATAAATACGCTAGTAAATTTGCAATTTCCCTAAACTGTTAGCATAAATACAACTACTTTGGGGGGCTGGTTTGCTTAGTTGCTTATCTGAGGAAGAGGAGCAGCTTTTGAAGAAAGTTTCCCAGAATGTCTTTCCTTACTATAATTATGTTAATAACTAGCAATGTACGAATGCCAGTTACAGCATGAAGTGCTACTTTCTGACAAAATCAGATCTACTTTCTTTTTCATCATGTCATATGTCAAGTATGGAACAAGATTCCAAAGGCCTTGAGAATATCTGTGTGTGGGTTTTTTTCTATTTATTATTTATTTAATAAGACTACTTTTTTATTTTTCAGCATTTTAAAAGTTGACTGCCTAGAGGTAGGCACCTGGATTTATATTTAGATACTGAAATAAGCGGGATGGCTTTCAAAGGTCCTGCATACCTGCAGCTCCCTGAATTAATTAAAGGCAGATGTTCTTTTTGGCAAGTTTGACAGAAACAAGTAGGAGATGCTGGGTGCCCAGCACCTTTGAAACACTAGCAGCTTATTCAGATGCCTAAAGATGGAGTTAGGCAGTTACATTTAGGCACCCAAGTTGGAAAGGTTTTGGCCCTGTAATCATAACAATCGCTGTCCCCTCTGTCCTGAAGTGCTGTAGCAGGGATTCATCCAAGCAGCCGGAGGTTTGTATGTGGGAGTGAGCGGAGACAAAGTCTGTGTCTCGCTGCGGTGGGAGCGAGCTCGGCTGCCTGCCTTGTAGCACATGCAAATGAGGGTCAGATGGCTTGACAGTTGGTTATGAAACTAAATAGAAATTATGCAAAATGGGATTGATTTTGCACATATTTTTAGGTTTTGTCTTTTAGGAGCTCGAATCTTTAATTAAAATACCAAAGACAAGGAAAAAAAACCCCGTACAGGCGGCAACTGTTATGTTTCACATATATGCTGGATGTAAAGTAATAGCCTGCTATGCTCTTTTTAGGGATCATTTTTATCCCATTGCAACTGAGAATATAAAGCCATCTTACAACTTGCCAGAAGTGACACCTGCTTTCATACTTCTCAATAATTACTTTAGCTTTGACAGAAAGTACTTGGCAGGGTGCATACAAATTATGACTTGCTTCAGGGTACAAATAATGTCATAATGACTTTAAGAGTTTCTCTTTATGCTCAGGATATTTGCATGTACAAGTTTTGTTGGTATGAAACAAGTGAGTAGAGCAGAGTTTTGTGTGTCTTCTTAATGTGTATTGGATAGTGTAAACCTACAAATAGACTAAAAAAGGGAAATAGTCTGGTTTTAAGTGGCTATTTGAACATGTTTGGGGTTTTGGTGCTTTTTTGCAAATCTGTTCTAAAAATGCCGTAGGCATTTGTAAGAAAGAAAATTACTTCTAATGCTAGATACTCACAGTTGTCTTACTAGAGGAAAGAACTTGCCTGCAGGTAAGTGGCATCAACCTGCAAAGACTTCTCTCCCTCTTCTCTGCCTTGCAGTCAATGAATATTTGTTTTAAAGTGCATTTGGATGTCATATGCACTCTTCTACCCATTTTTTTCCTAGTCTTGCTGCAATTAAGTAAAACTTAAAATCACTCGAAGTCACATCTGACAGCAAAATGAAGGTCTTGTATATCTGACCCCAAACTATAGCTAGGAAGTTAGTCCTACAAACCCAACAGAATGGTTGGTAGTTACTGAGTAACCTTTAAAGTATTCAGGGTTAAATGCTTTGAAGTATATATTCTATATAAAAGCCCCTTGTGGGAGAAGGTAGCAGATGCACAGAGATCAGTGGTACATTTGCCCAAAATCATCCCAGGATCTCTGGTGGAGCACAGGTGCACTTCCACATCAGGATGGCAGGAGTTTTACTCTGGGTCCCAAAGGAAATTTTGCCTTCTCTGCATTGTTTTGTTGTTCATCAGCAAGTTCTAAAAATCTAAGGAAAGGGAATGTTGAATTGGATTTCTCTATTCATATCTGCGACCTGTGTCCCTGACCTTTTGGGGTTTTTTTAGCAAAAAGCAGGCAAAGGAGAGAGCGAGGGGCAGGTACAGGTTGCTGTTAAGCAGCTCTCACTGAACTGTGAGACAAACAATTTCTGAAAACTAGAACATGAAGTTTTATAATGTGAGATTCCTTAAAGAACTGGAAGAGGTAGGCATTGATAAATACACAGCTTTTGCAAGTCAGAATGAGCAATTGTGGAAAGCACTTGGGAGTCAGGCAGTTTCTTATCTGAAAAAAAAGTACAGTGTGTGACTTTTCCACCTCTGTTAGGGAACTTAAAAAGACAAATGCCTTTTGCTTCCTGTCTGAAAGAAGTTAAGCTCTTTCTATAAAAAGAATGAATTTGAAAAATGTCTGGTGTGTTTCTATGTGTGTGCATATTAGTTCCATGTCTTTTATCAGGCAGCTCTTTAAGAAATACAAAGTTCATATGTGTGTGGGTCTTTTATTACCAGAAAGACTTTGGCAAATTGCAGGGAATTCAGACAGCTGTGACAAAAGTGATTAATGGACTAGAGAGGAGAAGAAAGATTAAGAATTAAATATGTATGGTTTGTGTGAGTGAGAGACAAAGAGGGTGAAGGAATAGGGTGATGTTAAAACTACCAGTGCTGCACCTGAGGGGTTATAAATATCCAAATTTGAGAAATTGTTTTGGGTGGTCCAAGGTCCTGTGACTAGGAATAGTGGGACAAATATTAGTGCAGAAAATATAGGCTGAAATCCAGAAACACTTCCATCTAGTAAGATCTGTTGGACTGTGGAATAGTCCCTGGTGGGAAGGGGTGGAAGCCACGTCACCCGAGTCATTTGATCTACACCGAACAAAGGCACAGGAGAGGTCCTGTGTTGGACAGGGGTCTGAGCATCACTTTTGAGGCATCTGTCCCTCCTCCCTGTGCTGTCTGTGGGTGGTGCCGACACTGACAATGTCTGGAAATCACACGGGGATTTCTTAGAGCACTGTATTTTAGCATATATTTGAATAGGGATTTCCTTGCGGAAACTCAAAAATCCCTCTCTGTTCAGCTTTCTGCCCTACAACTGTCTCCGCTTGTTGTACAAAACCCCAAAAAACTAATGAAAGAGAGCAGAAGTTGCCTTCCTGTAAAACTACCTAGTGATAAACTTTTTTATACTTCACTTGGAACGGGCTCGTCAGGCTGTTCTCCGCGGCTGAGGAAGAGCTGTTGGCAAGCTGCATGCAGCCATTACAAGTGAGAATGACTGAGCAGAACAGGCCTGTTTTACTCATTCACTTTTCTGCTGTATCCAAGCAAGTCATAAGTTCTTAAATTCCATTTTTCATGTAGGGGCTTGGTCTCCATAGTTATGTCTCTTGTTTTTTTGGCCATAAAGCCAATTTTCCAGTGCATGGCTAGAAAGCTGCAATATGTATGAGGAAAACTAGGGACTATATTTTTTTATTAATAAGCCTACTGAGTTTTTTCTGTCACTTATGTTTGCAGCACAATATCCTTCACAGTTTTTACTTGCCATTAGGTTCTCCTTAAAAGAATGGCATGGAAATGTTTTATCCTCCCCTCCCCAGGCTGCTGTGGGATTTTGGATTGCTGATTCTTTGCTCTCTTTGCCAATCCATGGAGAATCTAAGGAGAAAAACCTTTCACTTCCTTCAGCTCAAGTCCGTGCTATGAATTTTTAGAGAGAGGAAGGTCTGTGGCTGAGATGGCTGTTCACCTGAAGCTTGCACAGGTTGCATTCTCAGATGCTTCCTGAGAAGAAGGTCAGGGAGCAGGCACACATTCCTGCGTGGTGTTCCCAGTTCTCTGCTGCAGTGTGTGGACCAGGCTGTCAGCATCCTGCATCTGCAGCTGGTGTTTCAGTACTGTGTTTCATCTTTCCAACAGCTCCCCGAGTGAGGAAGAGCATTTGTGTGGCCTCATACAGGCTAAGATGCTACAGCTGGGTTTTGTACTTTTCCAGGTCTCAGAAATGCAACGTTAATGATTTCCTGCTGCCAGTGAAATACCAGGACAAGGATGGGGTGCAAGGCAGAAATATATATCAAGGTGTTGTCAAAACATTTATTTCCTTAGCAGGAAGTATCGATCCCAAAAACTATATTCTATTACAATGACTTTATTTCTCCTATATTATATGACTGATACGGACTATATTTAATCAATTTGTGTGATGGATGGTGGCAAACCAATGTCGCAGTTGGTCACTGTGCACATCATCTGCTGCTGCTGCTGGCTGGCTGGCTGCTTTCAACAACCCAGAATAGGGTTTGCCTGCAGATCAAGGTTTTCAAGGTTTATTTTGTCACTTAGTAATACACTGGGCTTTGGTTGCCTGATTTACTCATTTTTTTATCAGCATTTATCAACACTGAGTAATGCCTGCAAATAATGAACCATGCTTCTGCTTGTTAATGTGCTTTTGTTGTTTTCATTGTTTGTAAGCCTGTTTCAAAGGAACAGTCGGGGTCATCTCTCAGACAGCATTGTATCTTCCTAAATGTATGCTTGTGGAAAACAAAGGTGGTTCAAAATGGTTGTGAACCTTTTGAATTAAAGCCCATGCTTGAGATCTGCAAGGAAAGTAGTGATTTTTTAGCCATATTTGTGAGGCGTTCTATGCCTTTTATTTGTTCTTTAATTTCATTTTACAATCAAGAAGCAGCTGAATCACAGCAGTGGTAAAGAATGATAGAAACAGGAGCTGTGTTTCTGCTAAGTCCTGTAGAATTCAAAAGAAAGTATGATCCTCCCTAAATTATCTTTGAGCTTTTCTGTAAGTAGACCTGCTAGATTTAGATTTTGAGATATTTTCTAAATGGTCCTGTCTGTCATTACAGTTAGATCTCAGAAGAATTGTGCTGGTTTTGGCTGGCATAGAGTTAAACTTCTTCACAGAGGCTCATACAAAGCTGTGTTTTGGATCTGTGCTGAACACAGGGTTGGTAGCACAGGGATGTTTTCCTTACTGCTGAGCAGGGCTTGCACAGTGCCAAGGCCTTTCCCTGCTCCTCACACCACCCCCCACCGAGTGGGCTGGGGGTGCACAGGAGTTGGGAGGTGACACAGCCAGGACAGCTGACCCCAGCTGACCCAAGGGATATCCCAGACCGTGGGGCATCATGCTCAGCATATAAAGCTGGGGCAACAAGAAGGAAGGGAGGGGGACATTCAGAGTGATGGCATTTGTCTTTCCAAGACAACGTTATGTATGATGGAGCCCTGCTTTCCTGGCTGAACACATGCCTGCTGATGGGAAGTGGTGAATGAATTCCTTGTTTCACTTGGCTTGTGTGCCTGGCTTTTGCTTTACCTGTTAAACTGTCTTTATCTCAACCCACGAGTTTTCTCACTTTTATCCTTCCAGTTTTCTCCCCTATCCCACTTGGGGAAAGAGAGCGAGCAGCTCTGTGATGCTTAGTTGCCAGCTGAAGTTAAACCACAACAGAATATTCTATGAAATGCCTGTCTTCCCTATCCTTTGGTGCATTAATTTTAACCTAATGACTTAACTGCACTGCTGCCTTCCTCAGCAGCCATTTCTGTGGCTCATGCTTAACTTTCTCTGTGGAAGCCAACCTGTTTGCCTCTGAATGAGTGAATTTTTTAGGGTATGGCAAGACTTTTGTGTGCTCAGTGAAACTAATTTCTCAGGTGGAGAAATCATTTAACTGGAAAGAGTGGTTTTGAAGGATTGTGGGGTAGTAGCTACCCGTTACTGCTGCCCTTCTTGCTCCTCTAGTGCCACTTTATTCTTCTTATGGAATCATATGAGGATTTCAGCATTGCTGACAGCAGAACTGGAAGGCCAAGATCCTGATTTTTTTCCCCTTCAAGGGCTAAACAGAGAGTCTTGTCCTCCCCCAGAGGGGGAGTGAGAAGTGAGATGCTCACTCTCACCAGCTGCCTTGGCTGTGTGGGCACAATTCAGCCAGGGATGTTTTGCTGGTGTGTGTGCTTGGACTGACTGCTGGGAAGGCTCCACCTGGCCCTGCCCAGCAGCAGAGGATTTTGTATTTTCTGGCTCTCTGCTGAAGCCTTTCTACATAGGCACATTGTCTAGGACTGCCTCTGTTCATCATCCGTGGAGGTATGGGACTGCACAGAAGTAGAGAGCAACCTCTTCACCAGTGTGACTTAACCCTGCTTGATCTAGGGATTTGATTCTTGCCCTTCGAAGGGATTTGTGTTACAAGACAGGTTGGGTCTTGTACCTGCCCAGCAGCAGGTGAAAAGGGACTTCTTAGCAACTAAGGCAAACTGAAAGAGGATGCAGTTCTGAAGAGGATAGAGAGCTCACCTTTAACTTTTCATAGAGGAAGGGACCCGTGCTTGGTTCCTCTCTCTGAAATACCTTGGTCTCCAGAGCAGTCAGTCTGACATTCTTCTCAGCTGGAAGTTACTTAAAATAGATAAGAATAAAGGAGCAAGAAAGATGCTTGGAGAAAAAATTGCTTACATTTTGCTAACAAACCACAATGTGCGAGGGATTGGTTTATAGATCAGGGTAAGCACACACAAATTAAGAAGCACCAGAAAGATTTCAGCAGGTCAGCAGAACATTCAGAGATTCCCTCACAGATCTAAGAGGCAGAGGAAGTGAGCAACAGACAACTCAGAGCTTGTCCTGACATCTGCGGGCGGCGCATCAGCGGGTCTGCGTTGTAACTGCAAAGGTAAATGGGGCACTGATACGGATGAGGTGGCGCTGAGTGTAGAGCAAATCAGCCTCACATGGCAGCAGCTCCCTTTAGGGCTCATCAGGTGTGCCAAGTGTGAGACACGCATCTTGGATGGGATATAAATGGCTCAGCAGTAAGTGTATTTCAGGAGTAAAGAGCAGGCACTGAAAGGTTATAGGAGAATCAGGCAGAGACAGGAGCCGAGGGACGATCGTGAGGGATAGAATTGTGCAGCAGAGGGAGAGCCCTGCACACCAGCCTCAAGAGGAATAAAAGCACATCTCTGTGTATGAGAAACAGTCTTTGCCTTTTACATGTGCACATATGAACACATCTGTAATTACCAGCAGACTAATCTCAAAGAACGTGGTGTTACTCTTACTTTCCCATCACATTTGAGTATTCACATTTGTGAGATGAGCTGAGGATTTTTTCAATGTTTCCTGACACGGATGTGTGTACTGAAGACTGCTTTAGCTGGTCTCTCCATCCTTCCACCTTCCAGTAGTATAACTGTGCACACCTGGGGACGGACTTCTTTCCCTGTATGAATGACTTTTCTAATAGAAAACTTTGCATGTCTTCTTATGTAAGAGTGTATGTGTGAGGGAAGTATTGTCAAACCTGGAAATTACTTTTTATTCTTTCTCAGCAAGTTTCAGAATTAATTTTTAAAGCTTCAGGGCACATTGGAAAGATGTTAAAATAGAAAGTTTCATAATTGTGGATTTTGGATGTGTTTTTCTTCTTTTTTTTGTTTTTCTTTTTGTCTTAACCCAGTGAAAAAAATCCCTGCATCATATTTTTCTGTGGGAAAAAGAATAATTCAATTCCTGTGTTTACTTCAGAAAAGAAACAAATGCTTCTGAACATGGCATGTGCAGTTCTTTTTTTCATTCTGAGAGGGAGCTTTTTCAAGCATTTAAAAAGCTGGAGGTGACATGATTAATGTAGAACCATCTCATAGCTGTGGCATCAGCAGACCTCCCCTTTTAGTATCACTAGGAGCTTGTTTGATGCAGTATGAAGGGGAGAGTAGTGTTGTGCAAGTGGTTTTCACGGAAAAGGAGATGATCTGCATAGTGCATCCCAGCTCAGTCCTGCCTGAGTTCAGTAGCAGCTGAAATCAGCAGAGTTTGATGTCTGTTTCTTTCTGGGCTTGATTCTGGGTCTGTTTCCAGGTGGTTTTTACTGGTTTGAGTGTTACTGGAGTTGCTTTCCAGTATGGAAGGGGGAGGGCAAGGAGCATGCCCACCCTCATATATGCTGCCAAAGTGAGTAGAAATGTCAGGCTTTTCATATATTGTGATAAACTGAACCAGACCAGCATCTCTGCATTCCCATCTGGGGCAGCACAACAAAAAAGAGTAACAAACAATCTGTCCCGATCTATTCTCTCACAGGAGCACAGCCCACAGCCCCCATAGTGGAAAAAAAAAATCACCTGGTTGAACAGAGCCAGTGCCAGCATGACCTATCCACGTGATTGGGAAAAATGCCTCAGGAGTGAGAGGAGGGAGCATGTTTTATCCCTGACTGCAGTTTAAAATCATTTATCTTTGGCTCAGATGTAAACTGAGTAATCCTCATGGTTTGGCCGCCTGTCCTGCAGCCTCTGTGCATGTGTTGGAGCAGGGAGGGAGGAAATTTGCTCGCTCTTTCAGCGTTCAGCAGAGCCGCCTGGGAGACGTCTGCCTGCTGCACAACCGGGGCTCGGTGCCTGGTGCTGGGTGTGCAGCCCTGCACGGTGCTGTGCCCCTGTGCACCCCTCTGCTGCGTGGCTTCCTGGGGGATACTGGGGAAGGGAGCGGGGAGCAGAGGCGTGCAAATCCACATCTGTTTCACAGCAAAACCCAGTGTTTGATTGCATTTCTTGACAGGTTGTATTCTGGGCAGTTTTGTGTATTGTAGTTGCACGCTGTGGAGATAGAGTACCCTTCAGGCTTGTTGGACTGAGCTGCACTCGTCCCCTTTGTGCAGAGTTGCCAGTTTGTTAGCTGGAGATTAGAGACAAAAGCTTTTACAATTAGTTTTTTAATGGGAGAGAAGAGGAGTGACATTGTGACCTGGTTACAAATGTGGTTGAGATCGTCTGGATTTCAGCCCGCATTGGGGAGAGTGAAGTCCTTTTTCCTGGGGATTAGTGCAGAAAACTACCCCTTGTTATCAGTTCTCACCATTTCACACGCCCAAGTGAGCATGTTCTGGTATTCCCAGGTATTCAATAAGCGTACACCTTCCAGTTGCCCAACTAAAAAAATTCCAGATAGCCCGGGGATCGTTTCAGAGTCTGATAAAGCTGAGATTTCCTAAGCGCAGTATTTACAAGTCCTCCTGCTAGAGAAGTGGAGGAAGGAGCTTCTTTCCAAGAAAAATGTAGGCTGGGTAATCTGACATCACTCAGAGTCACATCACCCTACACCCACCAGAATTCAAAGATAGAATGGAAATGGCATAATCTGTTCTCACGGTAACACTAATAGTACTGCTCCCGCAGTTCATTGTGCGCTGTCCCCACCCGCCATTGCCACAATTAACATTTCTTGCAGTGACTTTGAAAAGTGTTGCCATAACAAGGTTGCTGATCAGCAACTACAAAAATCTTAACGAGGTACCTAATGGAGCTTTTTGTTTCCATTATTTCTGCTTAATATATTCTGAAAAAGTCAGGAGGTTTTAACCTTGCCTTCAGCTGCAGTACCGTGGCATGTTTAATAGAATACCACTTCGTTTGTACTGAAGCTAGTGTACACTAAAAGGGTTTGGAGACCCCTCTAATGTAGTCAGTCAAATTGGTGCCTGAAGCCAAAGAAAACGTATATCTGAACACATGTTTTCGGTCTCGAGCTAAAAAAAAAAGCACTTCATGTTGAATAGCCTTCTCCGAGTGCCGCAGTTAATAAGCCATGTTGTGTTTTTACTGGAAAAGTATGCTTCTAGCCAAGCATTCTTTGCATTTTTCCCAGGATTTAGTCATAAAATCACTTTAGACATATTGCAAGTATGAAATGTGTGCACATCAGATAAAGGGCAGCAATTTTTGTTCTGCTGTAAAGCTCCATGGAAACATTTTTATCACCATCAAGTTGCATTATCCCAAGAAGTCTGGCCCCTTTCTTTACTGTTAACATCTATGTGTGTAAGAAAACACTGCACCACAGAGACCCTGCTAACAAACTGCTTGGGGATCGAACACACAGCACCATCTCTGTGAGTTTGGTGGCACCAGGGTCCGACTGCTTTTGCACACAGACACTCAGGTATCCAGCGCTAATAGCCAGCCAGCATGCAGATGTACATCTCCAATCCTGGCTGCCTAATTCTGCATGCATAAAAAAGAGAGGAACCTGAAGACTTGCTGCACTATTTTAGGCATTATTATTTCAAGAAATGGTTTACGCAAGCGAGAAAAGCCTCTAGCACAGTCGGCAGCCTCAGCCCTTCGAGGCTGTTGCATCTCACAACACACTCTCGCAGCCCCCTCTGGCTGATGCTCGCAGCATCGTTGCTCTGCTCTGGAGCCAGCCTCACAGTCCTGCTGATGGCTGGAGTGAAAACCTTCCCAGGGGCGAGTGGGGCAGAGAGGAGTGAGATTCCTGGAGGGAACCTCTGTGAAAGTCAGCAGCAGCAAGGTTTTAAAAGAACAAGTGTATACGCGGTTTTATGTATTGGAATAGAGTGATCTAGCTATCAAACATATGTTCACACATACAGAGTATACAGAGTAATGTGTGTATACCACCTCGACGAGCCAATCTGTGTTCTGAAGAGAAGAGATATTTAAAGCAGCTCTGCAAACTTTGTAGCACGGGGAGAGACTAGCTGGGCTTGTCTCTGCAGGGATTTGCAGCAAAGCTGGTCCAATCTGCATTTCTTTAGTATACAATTTGAGTATCTCTTCATGGGTGGCTATATAAATGCTAAGAAACAGGCACGTGTATGAGGAATATAGAGAAAAGGGAGTCCAAGGGAGAAAGAGGCTTACCCAGCCCAAAATTTAAGTTGAACCCTATGAAGATGTCTTGGAACAATGAAGTGTGGAAGGAGGTCATTTAAAAGCCATCCCATGGGCCAAGAGAGCACTGTGGGCACTGAATCATCACCATCTCACATCCTCTTTGGGACCATCATCTTTCTGCTCACTTCCTGTGGCAGGCAGCTGTCTGCCCAGTTTGAAGAGCCGGCAAGAGCCAGGAGAAGGGCAGGACTGTCTGTGCCATGCTTGGCCTTTGCAAGAAGAGGCAGAGTGGAGGTGGCAGGGGGACATCTACTTGTTTGGAGTCAGGAAGCCCTACTGTGTACCAGTTGTGGTGTACAGTGCTCACCACCTGCCCATGGTGAGTCATACTTTTTGACAGATGAGTAAAACTTCAGTGCTGTGTTACTCGTTCTTAATCATCTTGGGAAAAGATTAGCTGATAGGTTTGGAGCCTTTTGCAACCAGAAGTTGCATTTGGTGGTGAAATTTTTACTACAGTGCAATACATCAGGGCGAATTTTACAGATGTCTGTGGATCCAGGTAACATATCACATGGTTCAGGGGTCTGTGATGGAAAAGTCCACAAAGTGGTGTTGATATTCATACAGCATACAACAGAAATGTTGTATGGTCCTAATCCATTCCTTCTGCTGCGGGAGCACCCTTTGAAGGAGCTGCCTCGGTGGTTTTCAGCTGACCAACAGGACTGCCTCCCTCTACCCTTGTCTTCCTAGGAAGAAGCTGTTTTCTAAGCCTAGATCACCTGAAACAGTCCCAAAGGGGAAGAAATGGGACATGGATCATCAGAGGGCTGGTTCACTTCAGTCATTTCTACTCCCTGACACCCTGTCCAAGATGTGTCTGCTGGAGCCTTTTGAAGGAGAGCAACTCTCCAGGGAAGGTCTCTTTCTGCTGGGCAGTCTACACCCGTGGGAGCAAAGTACTAGCAGAAGTCAGAATAAGATCCTGAAGGCAAATGTAACAATTATAGTGAGAGTAGTTGGGTGCTCCTTCACGGGGTGATATGCTAGAAATACAGCTGTAGGTTTGTGTGTGCTTCACCAGAGATATCATGCTGCATTCATTCTGGATCAGACAGGGCAGAGGTTTGCCCCATTATAAACAAATCTCTGAATCTCCTTACTAGTTGAGCATCTGAGCATTTTGCCTTTTTTTTGACTATTCGGCAATTTTTTGCTTCCTTGCACTGTTGCAGCATTCATAGAGGAGGAACTTTATCTCACTGCCGTCTTTCCAAACGCCCTTTCTTTTATTGTACCTAATCAATCTTGCTGTGTTACTAAGAGCAACATTCCCGTTGGCCAGTCAAAAAGCTGCAAGTCTTACATGGCCTGGTGTGCAGCCGGGCACAAAGCTCCCTTTCATGGCTTCGGCTGGCTGCGATACCAGCCGTGCCGAGATCACAGTCCCGATAAAATGGTGTTGAAAGCACTGAGAGTTTCAGGCTTCGTGCTCTCTGCTGAAGGGATAATTTTAGAATGTTCTTCCCCTTGATAATAGTAATTTTACAGCAATGTAACTGTTGGATTTTAGAGTTAGATCAGTGTAAATGAAGGCAGAACAGATCATTTCTTCTGAGGCAAAGAACAAAACTCTTCACATCAGCAGTTACAAATGTATGAAAAAATCCAAATGTGCATACACACACAAAAATCTACATCCTCTTAAGGCAAGGCTGTAAATAATTAATATAATAATCTGCTTACAAATTCAATCTTGGTATATTAAGTTAGTCAAGACGTTTCAGATTAGTCCTCTTCTTTTTTATCTAGTTTTGCTTCCTATACCTCCATAAATACAGGTAGCTTCCACCTGCACGAAGAACAAGAAAGCATTTCTCCTTCTCGTTTGAGAGCTGCATGTTCAAAAGGACATTATACCCTTCTTCCAGGTTTCCCAACATGTGTTTCTGTGGCTTTTTTTTTGTTTTTTCTATTCAGGTTTTTCAGTGTTTCCAGAAAAATAAAATGCGAAACCTTGTATCCATATTCCTTGGGGCAATTTTTGCAGCTCTGCAAATAAAATGCTTTAAGGCATCCTGCAAAGTGATTGTACTAAACAAATGTAGTAAATAATCCTGAAATTGCAATGCACCTCATTTACACTTGAATGGAATTACTTAAATGTGGGATGTCGCTGGTACAAGTGGCTCCAAGTAGCTGTTCAGTTTTGTGTTCACTAATACAGGCAGCTTTATCACTTACTTGTATGAAAAGCATGACACTTTGAAAAGGATTTGAATCTCACTTGACTCTGCTGTTCTACTGGTGATTGAAGTTAGGGACCTAAATAAAGCTGGTCCAATACTCAAAGGTGCTGAACAACTGCATCCTCTCTACAAGTAGCAAGTAAATGGAGCTGCCTGGCACATCTGAAAGTCAAGTATTTTTCAGGTTCCTAAAAATGGATTTAGAAGCCTGACTTAAGTCTAGAGGTTCAAAAATGCTGGTCCACACAAAGTACATTTTTGGCAATGAACTGAGCAGGGACACAGATGTACTCTGATGTTTGTTCAAAGCTACCTGTAGGCCCTTCAGGGAGTACTGCAGGACAGAAAAGGCCTTTTTCAAAATGCTGAATTCACAGAGTTATGAAAATGCATCAGGGGATTTGAGGACCATCAGTACACAAAATCATTTTGTTTCTTGCAAACAGAGATCACAAGGTAGAAATCCCGAAGTTCTGGTCATGGTTTTGCTTCTCCAGAATGTAATGGTTGCTTCTTACAAGCACCCTTTTGCATCCTGGCTTGCTTATCAGCGTCATCTTATCAGGGGTGTACAAACAGAACATAGTTACTACCAGCTGTAGTTTAGGTAAAGAAACCAGGTTGAATTTGGCCTCCTGTACCATGATGTGGATGCAGGATCTAAAAAACCCTTGCCACAGTTTACTGTCTGTAAAGGCTTAGCAGTTTCTCAGTAGGTGATTTTTTTCCCCCTTATTTCTGTTTTTTCTTTCAGTAGATGAAGGTACAGTAATCCAGTACCCTAAAACTTCCCTCTCATGGGCAATTCAATGAGTGTCTCAGAAGGCACTGTATGTCTTTGCATATGAGCTGTGGGAGTAACATGTTTGCCAGAAACAAGGTGAGCCAGCTGTCGAGCTGTCTTTGCAATCTCGAGAGGTGTTAGATCTGGCAGTGCAATGGCAAAACCTTCTGCTGTGTCGGTGATGTCCACCTCATTCCCTGCTCCTGCCAGAGGCTTGCCTCGGGCTGGGGACTGTTCCATATGCATTAGGGCAAGAGCGCTGAGTCCTCCAAAAAGTAAGTTTACTAGAGACCATTTATGTTTAAAGGGAGAAGAACAGTGACTCCTGCTTGCAGCTACTTGTCAGGCAGCCCTCTGAACTTGAGTTAGATTTATTGCACTTATCTGCGAGCAAACCCTATGCACCAGTGACAGCAGCATTTATGTGCCATTTGCGCAGCAGTGAAGTAGGAGACAACATGACACTTAAATTAGCATTCTGCTCATTGATAGGTAAGGACAGATGCTGTAGTGTGTAGTAAACCCTTCCTGCATCTGCTGCGTTGTAGGATGCTGTGTGTAGTGTAGTGATATGGCTGAAGGACCTGTAAAGTCATACCAGCTAAATTTGGTTAATAGCAGCGGCATTGCCCACCTTTGCTTTGCGTGTGTATCATGTTAGTATTTCCAGTGGGAGGCCAGCAGGCTTAGATCCAGTGGGTGCAGAGATGGACTTTGGGGATGAGTGTATGACACTGACTGATTTTGGGGAAAAGGTCCCCTGGGGATTGGATCATGCAGTTAAGAGCTCACAGCTGTCACCTGTGTGTTTCTGAATAATGGAGCAGAAGTGCTCTTGGTCATGCAGGTGGACAGGTTCTTGAGCTCCTACTGCCACTGTGTCAGTATGGGTAAGTTATTCTGCCATGGCTGACATTGACTTATGACCTTTATTATGGTGAAAGTCTTCTTGCTTCAGTGTTCCCAGAGGTAGTTCATACCTCCCTTGCTTTTGCCCTTATTATGTCGTTTTTTGAAATTCATGCCTACTTGTGCAGTTGAGTTTAGACAGGGTAAAATGTCCTGAGATCATAGTTAGATTGCAAGGAAAAAATAAACACAAAGTTGCGTGCACAGCTTCATTTTAATTTTAGGAAAAGAGTTTGGAAGATCTGAGAGTAAAATTTAGCGCAGAATGTTTAGATTAAAAAAAATACATATTCTTTGCTTGACTTGCCTTTGAGCATTTTGTTAAAAGTATTAAAAGAACTCTTTTAATGAAGCATAAAAATTGATTGTTTCTTGCCTGGAGGGATCGTCTTCAATCTTCAGATACTAAAGGCTTCATGAGAACCACAAGACGAATATCTTCTTGAATCATTTACATTTTTCCCCTTTTGCAGGCTTATGTAACCATGCAGAAAATCTAATAATAAGTGTGCTATTAGTATCCAGTGTGGCACCTTCTGGAAAGTGAGGTGTCATGTTATTACAAATAATGGTGCAGAAATGTTGTAAACGCAGAGAGCTTCCGTATGTGGCTTATTTGAGTAATCTTTATCAAAAAAGATCTTGGGCTAATTGAATCAGTCTTTGCCTCTGATTTACTATTCTATTTTATTGTTCGAGGGAGGAAGAGCCTGGCTGCTTGCTTTTGTTTCTGTGAAGTCTGGCATGCTATTAATGGTGTTGGAAGGAATAGGCTAGTAGCAGTATTGAGAAACCAGGTGTCTTGCGGTCTTTTATTTTTGCATATATGCCCACCCCTCCTTTGTTCACCCACCCACAGGCTCTGGAGGTTTAAACCTGACCTACAAGCATTCCTTTCAGTTCTGATCTCAAGTCCCTCGAGCAGGGATTGTCAGCCTTGATGAGCACTATCAGAGGGAAGGCTACCAGGCTGATGTGCTTGTACAGCCTTACTGCTGGTGAGTTCAAACGCAGCTTGGCTTCACAGTCCTCACTGATGGGACTGTAGGCTTAACTTGAATATGGGCAGGCTAGTCAGCAGCAGCAAGCAACCTGCAGGGTCTTACCTTCTATTGCAAGTGACTGTGTCTTTTCTATTGCAATCAACTCCTTTATTTATTTAGTTTTTCTGGGGGAAGGCTGTTCCTGTCACCCTCACACTCTGCAAGCAGCAAGACCTACACCCAGAGCCTCACCTCTTTTGGAGTGACCACAGAGTGATCGCTCCATAGGCATTTCCTACCTGCTGTCATCTCTTCACCTGGGTTTGTGCAAATTGCACACTTAGTTGTTTCTCCAGGTAAATAATTTGAGCATAAGTCCTTTCCTCTGTGATTGTTACCATGTGCCTTGAAGACATAATGAAAAACAATAGTAAGGAAAAGCATGATGCTACTTTTGTGTAAATGCCTCTCCAACCTGATCCTTAGAAGAAGGGAGAGCATAAGAATGCTATTGATGGCATATCCCTGCTCCTGGAGTGCCAGTGTGCTTTTCTTACAAAAACTGATGTAGAATGTTGCCCTAGCCACCCAAAGAAACTCCTGAAACCTCTAGGTATGTCAAATGTCAGTGCCCACGGATGCTTAACTTCCAGCCCTCTGTTGTTAAATCAGGGATGCAGTCCCTCGTGAGTATCCATCCTGGGTTTTCTCAGCAGTGCTGCCTGACACAGCTCTGTGCCAGCTGCCCCCTCCTGGCTGCAGCCTCCTCACGCCGAGATGCTGCCAAGGGTCATGGGCCGTGCCATTCCCCCTGCTTGAGTCTTGCCAGTGAACGAGGCAGTACCCTGGGAGCCCTGCTGTGGTCATCCCACAGCCTCTCTCACCCAGTCACAAGCGTTTATTCTTAAGAAGCTGACAGTCCCAGGTTTAACAACATGTTTAAATGTTAGTGTGGCCCAAGGAACAAGGGATGTAACCACAACCTCACCAATATTGTCCCACAGCAGTTCAGAGTAACCAGTGCTTTGGATGTGCAGGCTTTGCAAGGTGGTGATTGATGAGGGATCATTTGGGATAGGAGGTAACCCAGCTGTTACCATCAGTGACTTTCATAAGCAATAAGTCACTGAAAAAAGGGGGTAACCCCACCCCAAAGCACACAAGAAAAGGCCTGGTTGTTTGCTGTAATCTAGAATGAAACAGCTAAGGTAGTGCATTTTCCAAAAGCACTCAGTACCCTGCATCAGCATAAGAATTTCAGCTTGGGATATTGAATGTATCTCTTATTATAACAGCTGATAGACTTCAGTTATGTGTAAAAGACTGTGCTCAGTGTAACTCTCCAGGGTTGTTTTACTGTTGTTTCCTCCTGTGTGTTTTCTTAGACAATTTAGTGCTTTGTGGTAGGGACCTAATCCTGCAAGTTACTGAGCACCATGAAATCCCATTAAAGCCAGGGCATTCAGCTCCTTGACGAATTGTAACTTTATTTGATGCAGGTTGTGGTGGTGCTTTGGCAATAGAAATAAAGCTATTTTTAAAGGTCGCCGTGTTGTAAGCTTTTATAAAGCTGTACTCACATAATGGATCTTTCTTAAATCTGTACTTCTCCCTGCTAATCCTGGAGACTTATTTCTTTCCCCTTTGGTGTTCTTGCTTTGATTTTTTCTTTTTCCTTAATAATGTATTTTCTTTCATGGCTTCTCCTTGTTCCTTAGCTTTGCAGCCTTTCTCCTACTTGGGTGGGTCTTTTTATGTCTTTGTTAGCTGGGAATTGTTTTCCAGCAATGGCAACTATAGGACTCCTGAGGTCTCTGCCACTTGAAATGCTCATTCAGAACCATATTGGATAATTTCCTGGCCCATTTCCCTTCTGTTTTACTTCTAAACAGGCGATAAGTTTGTTTACAGAAGCCGGGGCGGTTGATGCCAGCCTAAAGGAGGGCTGTATTCACAGGCCAGTAACACGGTGGGAGGGCTGAGCTGAGTGACCGTGAAGCTCAATGCTCACACTAACGCAGAGGGAAGCTATTAAAGTCTTCAGATCTAGAGCCCAGTCCAATCTTGAACCCTTCTTGGGAAAGCTTGGGTTTTTCTGTTTAGGATCCATTTAGAGTAAGGTATTTGTACTATTGTACAGTATGTTTCATTTCACTTTGTTTTTGTGAGAAGCATAGCAACTTTACCTCAAAACTGTCCTTCAGGAGTCATTTGGAGGCTTTTCCAAGGCACTTCTTTGAGAAGAAAGCTGATTGTGAAAGCTAGGCAATAGAAATTGTTCTGCTGAACTGGCAAAGCCATTCTCCAGTGTCCAGTCTTTGAAAACTGTCTTTTTAGGGAAACCTCTAGGGACAGCAGTGCGGCCCTTTCCTGTGGTCATGAGGTACAGGCCTCTGCATTGCAAATGCATGGGTGTGCATGTGTTTGTGCCATGGAGAGCTTGGTGGTGGAAATGAACAGTGGCACTTTGGCAAGGGAAGAGCCAGCCCCTCGAATGCTGGAGGGAAAACATGGCACTCCATCATATTTCTTCTGTGCTTGGGTTTTTGTCCTTTTTGCTCTATGGTTAGGCTTTATTGGCAAGAGGAGTGTGAGGTCAAGACTGTGCTGTTTATTTTGCTTCTCAGCTAACTGAAAAATTCAGCCTTGCCTCTCTGCAGCCTGTCAGGGACCAAACTTAATGGTCAGTGTTTTAATTTAAGTGACACCAGCTGTTAGGCGAGCAGCGTAAAGGGTATGGTCGGTCAGCCCTTCCTTCCAGCAGTTTGCTGTACATCCAAGGCTATTGACCCCTTGCTCACAGACAGCACATGGCTGGCCAGTGGCCAGAGGGGAGCTCTGTGCCAGGAGACCTCAGACTTAGCTGTGCATCCACGCCTGTTGTGGGAGAGGAGTTGCTCTGCGAACGTGTGGGGATTCTGTGTTGTGTTTTCTGAAGATTAGAAGGCCTGTCCATGTGCCTCTGGGTGGCACTGCTTTAGGTTCAAGGCTGTTTTTCTGAAAACAGAAGTACAAGAACTTTGCTTATACATCAGAAACGGGAGGCATCTCAGAAAGCTTTTGTCTTTGAACCCGGTTGTGTTTCTGTGTTGAGAAGATGGCGTGAGACTTGCCATGTGATGGTGCGGTGAGCGACACTGTGCGCCGGGAGCTCACAATCGCTGCTTGGAAGCTGTGGGGAGGAGCAGCAGGCTCCTTCCCTTCATGGCTTTCACAAATAAGAGCTTTTTTGGTACTTGGTGATCATCACATTCCTTCTCCCGTGACAGGGAAGGAGGCTGCTCCCCTTTCAGCCTCTCCCACTCGTAAGCTGTTTATTCACATTAAGTGGTGAGGAGGCTGGATCAACCATACTTCTCTGGTGTCCTTAGTTAACACAAGGCTTTGACAATTGTATCTCTGATTATTCCCTCGCCATTCCTACCTTTTAAAAATATTTTTCTCTAATTGCTGCTTTGTCGGCTGTATAATACTGTACTGGGATCCAAAGGTGCATTTTAAATAAGGGATTTGAAGCTGCAGGGGATTGAGCTGATCCTTATGAGTCTGAGAATGGGACCTGTGATGCATGTTTTCTGGGCCTTCCGTGGATAGTTGAATTAAATGAATGGTTTTGTGATAAACTTTTCTTTCAAACTAATCAATTGTGTGGAAGCAGGGAGTAAGCTGTAGCAAGTTGAATGGTGAGGGCTGGAAAGATACAGCTATTGCCTCTTTCCATTGCAATGCCATTAATGTGCAGTTAAACACTATATCCCAGTCCAGTGTTTCTAGACCCTTTGCTTTGTTTCATTGCCCTTGCTTAAAGGTGGCTCAGAAAAGAGGTCAGTGGGCAGAAGGCATCAGGAAAACGGAGCAGGGAAGCAATGCTGTGCAGCTGTCCCAAGATGTTGTGGGGTTGCCATCAGCCTTCCCGAATTGCTTGCTCAGTGGAGGTGGTCTGTGAGGGAAGGAAGTTGCAGGAAAGGGGTGGAGAGTGACAAGGCTGCAGTATGAACTGCAGCTCCTGCCAAAAAGTGCTGTAACAGCTGTTGTGCCTGCAAAAGACCATTTCTTTTGAGCATCTTTTCTTTCCTCTTCTGTAGGGGATGGGTCAGTTGATAGGCACTGATGCAGTGCTCTAGCAGACTGAAAATGGCCCATCAGACCCGTGCTTTCCCTGCAAATTACACCCTGGATCTTGTGGGAAGCAGGTACAGCCGTGGCTGTGAATCAGCATGTGCTGCTGGATGCCACACAGAGTCAAATGGTGACTCTGGGGTTTATAGACCACACTTCCTCTCTGCACCAGGCTGAGAAGGCAGAGCAGCTGGTAGAGGAGCAGGGAGCCCTGCTCCAACAGCATCGAGTTCCTGACTTGTTTGCTCTAATAGTTATTTTTCCAAAGACCTGTAAAAGTTGAATTCCCTTTTAATTTTGCTTGATTATTATCTGTGCTTTAGAAAATAAAAAGTTGTTTTAGTGCCACCTTAGGTGAGGAGCAGCTTGAGCTGTGCCCTCCCAGACCAACCTTGGCCTGTACAGGCACAGTGAGAGGGACGGTGTTAGGCAATTGCAGCACCATGCAACAGGATGGGGCACATCCATAGAGCTGCTGTCTGCTGGGCTTTGGGAGGTGAGTTTTGGATAGGAAACAGGTGGGAAGGAGACAAATCTGGAAGAAGTCTTGTGCAGTAGAAGACAGCAGAGGTTTTCCCTGATCTCCTGCATAGACATCAGGTGTGATGAGCTTTACATTACTCACTGACCATCATCAGCAGTGTGAGCCCAAGAGGAAGGGACCTGGCTAGGGGATAGAAATGGTGAGGTGGGATATATAATACTGCCCTGAGAAGTGTGAAGGTGGTCTCATCAGCCAAGGACCAGTTGGCTGCACAGAGACCTAATTTCATTGACTCCTTGAATCAGGGCCAGTAGTATTTATACTGCCTCACTGGTGGGAGGTTATGGTCAAGGCTGATCCTTGCCTTGTTTTCCTGAAGCACTATGAACTACTCCTTTGCAAAGGGAGGGGGAACAATGAGCAGGGGTGTGGGAATGCTTTCTTCACCAGTGCACTTTGCAGGAAAAAAATGTTATCCCTGTGTGAGGTCTGGATTCCCCAGCAGCTGCAAAGGATGTCATGGCTGGTAACACTTGTACATCTATTCTGTGTTGCTAATGGCCAGAGTTCCATCGTGCACAGGCATGACCCCTCTGGGGCAATAAAAAGCTAGTCTTCTGTCCCTTTAGCTGTCAGCAGTGGGGTTTTTTTAGTTTTTGGTTTGCTTTATCATTGTTTTCTCCATGAGTGCAGAGAATGCAGGCTTTCTCCACTCTAGTCCCTGTACACTTGGTGTGTGAGGCACATATGTGTGTTGTCTGGTTATCTCTCTCTTGCATCAGTAATTTAGAGGAGGGACAGGTTTGTGGCACAGCTATGTGAATTCAAGGGGAAAAAAATAGTGCTACTTGCCTCATGTTTTCCATTTTCATTCTGCACTGCTTAGCCAAGACTTTCCACGTGACCAGAGCGGTGGAGTCTGATGAATGAAAACATGTGTTGATAAGATCACAGCAAAGTTTGAATTGACACCTTTTTCACCTTCTAGGGATCTTCCAGCCATGAGGGAAAGGTTCCAGGAACATAGTTTCTTCTATCTGTACATAAAACTGGGAAGCCCTGAGATAAATGAGCATAGAGCATTTTACTTCCATCATCTCTCCCCTTTTCTCACTTGGTATGGCTTGGAAGTGGCAGCTGTGGTCAGGCTAAAAGACAAAAGGTTTTGTGCCTCGTGCATGAGCCTGGTTTCTGTCTATGGGTTCATGATCTGTGCTCCTTTTTCCTTGCTACAAAAGTAGGCCTTATTTTTCTGCTGTATGTGAATCCAGAACTATCCAGAGGCAAAATACCGTTGTTGGGACATGTCACCTCACAGCTGTTAGCTCTGCAAGATACGTCTTTGCTACTCATCACTCAGTGATGAGTAGAGGGAGTGTTTGACAGTACTTCTCTTCATCTCACTTCCCAGGAAATCAATTTGACTTGCTATTTTGAATTCCTAAATCTGAAACAATAAACAGCTCCTGCCTTCTCCTGAATAGTGAGGGGAGTGAGCATCTCGTCCATGTGGTGATGCGGGAGGCGATCAACAGAGGGACAGCTTCAGCCAGGCAGTCTGGAGGCAGCACAATTAATTTATTCCCTGATCTGTGAACCCTCTTGGTCACCAGAGCATTGAGACCTTCAGCTGTACAGTGTGCTGGGTGTGCCCTTGAACACTCCCCATGACTGCCTGACCCCCAGGGCTTCACTCCTCCCTTATCCCAAGTGCCTGTGGTCCTGGCACCTCGGCTGCCCCCAGAAACAACTCTGTAGCTTCAAAAGGTGATGGCTGCAAAGCTGGGATCTCCATAATTTATGCTCCCCACGCAAACAAACATGCATATGCCATTCACACTCCCAGTGTATTAATAGTGACAGAGCAACGTGTTTTCCACAAGAGCAGGGCACCTGTTGAGGTTGTTCAGGGTCACGGAGCACTGCAGTGATGCTTTACTGCTTTCTGCAGGCTCCAGCATTTGTTGAGGAGAGAGGGAATGGTTTTTGTTAGGCCAAAAGGAGCTATCAAAAGGGGAATTATCCAGACATCCAGACATGGCAAGTCCTCTTGCTGAATTCACGTGCACAGCCCAAGAGGGAGGGCAGCTTCAAGGAGCTGAGGTTGTTACCTGTTCTAGTCTAAATCTGGCATTTGTGATAAGGTAAATGAAGAGTCTCCTAGCAACTGAGGTCAGCATTTGTCCTGTGGTGTGTATAGCACTCCCCTGTGAGGTGCTGTGCTGAGAAATATATTTTGTCCCACAGGTGCCTGATCTGCAAGTCTGAAGCCAGTGTTGCAGTCACTCTCATTTTATAGGCTAGAAATGGATTTTAATTAAAAGTTCTCTGATATTGTTTAAAAATGACCAGATCCTCAGTCATTGGAAAAGTAGCTCAAGGGCACAAAGGCTGCCTTTGTCTGCATCATGTGAAATGACATGAACCAAACTTTGCCTGCTATTAAGAGGCACTGAAAGCAACCTTTAGTACATCTAAGCAGTTTACATAGCCTCCTTCAGTGGCATTTGGGCCTCATAGAATCCTTTGGGTCTCAGATGCTCTTAGATGTGGGTTTCATATTCATGATCCTTCATATATTCCCTTTTTGCAGAGCAGTCTAGAGCCCCTAGAGACACAGCTGTGGGCTGACCTTGCAGAAAAGAAGAGAAGCAATGTCCCATTTGTTTAACCTGAGCACCCTAGCAGTAGCTGTGAACTGGAAAGCCATTTCTCTCTGAAACACAACAACTGGGAAGGAGCCTCATACATGCCTCCTGGATGTGATTCACCACCTTAGGGGACCAGAGCACTTGTAAGGAGCTAGATAGAAAAGAGAGAGCAGGTTATGCAGCCAACGTCTTCCCACAAGACAGCAATATTTGGAGCTCTGTCTATTTAGGATACTGGGCCAGGTAAGATGTGAAGAAACTGAGAGAAAGTTGCTTGGTGCACTCCACCTGCTAATGCATAGAGTTTTGGAGAATTTTACCCAGGAATTTATGGTGATCCTATTGGCAGTGCCATCAATGACACCCTGGTCCTTGCAGATGTGCACAAAGGGAAAGGCATGGCCAGTGGAGGACAGGCAACAGGCTGAGGAAATGGAAATTTTCTCCAGGATCTATAAATTTCCTGGGAGACTCAAGCTTTCACTTATAACTAGGGGCTTTTGCTGAAGGGCTGAGAGCTCTCAGGTCCCTAAGTAGGCTCTCTTAGCCTTTTTATTTGATTGGTTTTGTTTGGTTTTGTTTGGTTTTTTTTGTTTTTCCTTAATTTTATTTTACTGGGAGGGACAAGATTTGACCTACAGAAATTCCACTGTTTTAAGGTAATAGTCCCGGCCTTGCAGAATATTTTGAAGATAGTGTTTAGCAATTTATAAATGCATATCATCTTTTAGTTCTCCACAGACTGAATTATACAAATGAAAACTTTACTGCTAAATAAAAGGGAAACTAATCAGGTAAACCCAACAGAAAGAATTAAGAAACCAGATTAAGAGAATTACATTCTTTGTCATTTCCATTCTTAACTCATGGGCCCGTTAGAATGGGTACAGAACACATCCTTTATATCCCAAAATGTTCAGCCTGGAGTAATTGTGAAAGGATAGGTGTGGGCACAAATATATGCCCTGTCTTCCTCATTGTACTTTCCATTGTGTCAATCCCTGCTGGTGGTTTCTATTCCTGAATTTTATCAATCTGAGCAGGTCTGTTCCTGAGGCTCTGCTGAAAGTCAGAAGGGTGAAAGAACGTTATGTCTACGGAAGCGTCAGAAGAATTTCCAACGTGCTGTGGATCATTAATTTGGCTTCAAAGACGTGTTTTATGCTTTGGGATTTTACAAAGTAGCTACATGGAGGATTTTTTGCTATGGGCAGGGCATGTTCCCCACAAGGTAGCCTTGTAAAGCATTTTTCCTGCTAACGGGATGGCAGACAAATAGTTTCTTGCCTTTATCCTCCTCTTTTATCTCTGCTCTCCCCAAAAATCCCTCTTAATTCTTTGGTTGCTCTTTGGGGTGACATAAGGACAGTGAACCTGAAGTGGGAGATGAGAGAAAAGCAGTGTTAAAATAAACCAAAGCTGGAATGGTTTGCCAGGACTGGGGAGATAACCCATGTGACTGGGGTAATTTCACAAACATCAGGGGACAAGGTTCAGGAGTAAAATCTGTTGTTAATGAATCTGAAGGGCAGCATTGCCCTGAGTCGATTGGAAACTGCTAGAGTTTTTTACTGAGTGAGTTTTCAGTGGCATCATCACCAGTATTATTATGAGAAAACAGAATATCAGAAATTATTTTTCAGTTTTAAGGGTTTAAAGTACCGTGCTTTCCTCTTGAAGTCAGTTGAATAATGACATAGAATGATATGCAAGGGAGCACTTCCTTTAAAAGATGATTTTTGATGATGGATGAAAATTCGCTCTTTCTGTTTGCATAAAGGTGTGGGTTTGGGGTTTTTTGTGGTTTGGTGGTGGGTTTTTTTGTTGTTGGGTTGTTTTTTTTTTTTTCTGGATGGGTCATGCCAGTGCACTAAAAAGCCTGCAAGAACATTAAATAGAATAGTGATGAGGGTATTGACTGAAATTCTCTGCTGGTAACTGCAATGGTAGCAGCTTCCAGCTGTCCACACCCCAACTCCCTCCTATCCCCTCAGCCTGTTTTGCCAGTGTTTCAAAGAGGATATGTGCCTTTTCCTCAACACAACAGTTTTCAGTGTGACCTTTAAATGCAGCCTGCTGCCAGTGCCAGTTTGCAGCATCCCCTGAAGAACTCAAAGTATTTGTTCCCATCTGTGAAGTGAAAGTCATAAAAAGAGTTCTTACTCTGCTGGTGCGCAATGAGGTCAAGTCATTAAAATTTGGAATAGATTTCTTGTGATTTAAAGATATGTGTACATGTTGTTGGCCTGTGAGTAAATGGAGAGTTGGAAACAGGATTTGAGAGTCCACAGTCTAACCACTGAGTCATTCCTTCCCAGGAGAAATGATTTCAAGTGCAGGGATTAAATTAAAGAAGAACGGACACATGCGTGACAAGATAAATATCAACAGCAAATACCAGAAAATAAAGCAAAAACTATCCACTGGAGATACCAAGGTTCTGTAAAAATTTTCATTCAGTTCTGCCCTTTGTCTGGAAAGGTTGTTTTTCTCTGAAAACCCAGTCTGCAGTACTGCATCGTATGAAGTAGTTATGGAAAAGAATATTTGTTGCGTGTGTTTGTTCGCTTAAAAAAACCAAACAACCAAAATGTGGTTTTTCCAACAAGTTTACAGCATGCACCAGTCACAACCTCTCTTGCTTCCCAGGAAATGGGTCTGTCACTTTGCTGCTGTAGTAATGCACAGTGTACCTAACTTGGGCTCCTGCATGGATAAAGTTGCTTGGATGCACTGAGATGAGTTAACAAGTTCATTGCAGTGAACCCACTCACTGCAAAGCGCTGGATTCACTGTCTCTGCCCTTTTAAATGCTATTTTTGCCTCCTCTCTCCCTCAGATAGCTGTGGCTTGGCACAGCGGCAACCGGGTCTGGAGTCTCAGTGGCCCAGTTCATCAGAGAATGTAAGCCTCCCTTCCTAACAAAGTTACTTAATGTTCTTAGTGATTGGACTTTAAGCTTCCCATGTCTTCATGATAATAGGCTAGAGTGGAATTTTAGGCCCATATCTAGAGAAACAGTGGCTTTGATTGCTACTGAAATGAGCTAAAGTCACTGGGTCAGCTATTTTGTGCACAGAGATACCCAGTGACTGGATCTGTGTTAAAAACATTGTGTTTTGGCACTGACAAAGGTATCTACTAAGGAAAAAAAATCATTGCTAGATAAGGAAACTATGTAAAAATTAAAGTTGAGTGTTTATACTTCTAAGGGCTGCTATTTACTTTTATAGATTTGTTTATATGAGTTTTGAGGACAACTGCATTTTTATCATATGAATCTGCCCAACTCCTGACAAACTCCCCTAGAAAAATTCCTAAGAGTTTTGCTTAGGGCTGTTAAAAAAAGAAATAATTTTTTAAAAAGACAGGGTGGGGCAGTTTTAAAGGTGGTATGGCTGTGCAAGGTTTTGTTTATTTTTCCACCAAAGATTAAGTAGTGGTAAATTATGCTGTATATAGGGAACAAACATAACCAGTGCTATGAAACAGGGATATATCCATGCTTTGACCAGTTTTAAAGATGCACAGGAGTTACTGTCCCCTGCACGTGCTATTAACACACAGACTTTCTTCCTCGTACAGCTGTTTCCCTCATGTAGGTTTAAGGTACTCTCTATAAGATACCATATTCCATGCTGTTTTCTTTTGGACAGTGGATTTCCATCTGTTATATTATTCCTAGGGCCAACATAAAGGTGTAGTTTATATGTAAAAGTGTTACACTCTCCTGGAAGACCATGTTTGTGGCCTGGCAGCTGGTAATGTCTTGATGCTGTGAAAGAAAAGCTTTTTCTGGGGGTAAAACCTCCCAGGGTATCATCAAATGACTTCCATTCGTATAGCAATATTGGTGGCAGTAGCCAGATGGCATGTATCAAAATCCTGAACCTGATAAATTTCACAGAAGTTTTACCTTCCCTTCCTCTGGGTCAGGATTTCATATGTGTTTCTAAATCCCACAAAGCTGTGCAGACCTGGGGACGATAGGAGCTTGGTTATGGAAGGTGACCGACTGCAACTTGTGGTCTCCCAGTGTGTCTGCTCTTAACTGCAAAACAGGGATAACTGGAAAAAGGGTCTGAACTTGGGTCTCCATCCCACTGTTCTCAAGTGTTATGCATTTAGTAGCATAAGGCAAATGATTCCACAGAAACAATGGATGTAAAAAAAAGGTTGTAAGCAGGAATGAGTGCCTTCCCCTCAGCAAGAGCTGTGTGTACATTACACACTGCAGCCCCATTGAGTTCATGCTCAGATCTTAAGTGGTGCTGGAGCAGCTGCCACTCATGTGAGCAATGCAACTCAGCAGTCAGGAGTAGAAACTGCAGAGGTGAGATGACATCTGTTTTTCTGCTGCTCTACACTGTTTATGGGTGCCTAGTTGCATCATTATTACGTTCATAGTTTTTGCCTTTCTGTGAGGTGCTGGGTGTTGCCCACTGCCAGCAGCCTAGGAAGCTAATGTGGTGGTATTGTTGTGTGAGCACTGCATGAAGTGACCAAGAAATGGGTTCACTTTGTTTTGCTAGAGATGCTGCTCAGAATGACAGCCAGATCACTCCATCAAATCCTTATGGTCTGAATGGATAGAACAAGAAAAGGAAGCCAAAACTGATGCAGCATAAGGCTGCAGGGAAAATGTGCTAGGTTCATAAACCTGGGGCCCCATGTCTCCTTCAGTCTTCAAAGAAAGCTCTTTGTAGAATTGGTAAAAAAGCTGTTTGTCTCAGTAGTTCTTCATTTGAAATCAGAAAATGGAAATAGATACATGAGAGGTACTAAGGATTTCTTCATTGCATGTATTCATATAACTTCATTCATTTCTTATTGCATCTCTTTGTGGTTTAAAATTTAGATTTAAAAAATCATGCTACTAGCTCATCTGTGCAGCAGGTATTTAGTCATGTTTCGGCCATTGCTGAAGAACTGAATTCACCTCTGCAAAGATGTTTTGGGAAGAAAGTGGTTGGTCAAAGGTGGGTAACTACAGTAATTATAGTAGTGAGATCATGATAATCTGAAAAGAAATACCTTTGGGAATGCAAATACATTGTCTAAATAAAATGTAGGTAGAATTGGCAGGAAAAGATGAAATTGGTTTAATCTGATTGTATTGTTTCTAAGTTGATGCTATCCTAATTTCTGGGAGAGAAGGAAGCATAAATGTGAAGGCATTGTGCACAGCCAGCTGTGGTGACAGGACTTTAAAGCATGGAAGCCCACGGCAAGGCCAGTGTGAGTTCTTGTTTTTCCTAGATCAGACTTTGATCTTGGCTGGCCTGGAAGAGGACACATCCCTGGAAGAGTATAGTGAGACTTCTGCAGCTCCCACACAGTCAGGCTTAGTGAAGACCTAAAGAGCTTTTAATGCAACAAAATAAATGACCTTCACCCTAAGAGGCTGTTTTGAAAGTCTTACGATGGATGTGTTCAGCCCATTAAAAGGCCAGGTGGCTGGGAGTATGGCTTCTTTTCTTGCATTAATTAGATGAGAAAGTGTGTTTGTAGAAGGTGTCTATAATTTTTAATTATAGCAGTTTACCCTTCCAGTTCCCAGTGGCACACATCCAGGGTCTGATGGCTGGGAAACGCAGTTGTAGCCAAGGACTCCTCTTCAGCACGTTGGAAAGGCTGGCTCTTTGCTCTGCTCTCTGTTTCTCCAAACTGAGTGATCAGTGTGTGCTTCACACAGTGACGCAAGTGAGAAGAGGACTTGGGGAAGGTGGTGTTGGAAGGATGCTGAGTATCAGCGTTGCTTGGAGATACAAGATTGTTCCCACATAGGGTGACGAGCTAGGTTGCCATCCCGGTGCTGTGCTTAGGTCACTCAGGCTTCAGGCCCTGGGCCGGAAAGCCAGCTCCAGCTGGAGGTCACTGTACTTGGCTGCAGTTAAATCTTTGTGATGTTAAAAGCAGTCCTGGAAAGCACTGGAGTAACATCTGGTCAACAGGGTACGATGCAAATGACAAAGACTGGTTGGACTGGCCTGGACCTCCTCTAGCTTCCGGAGGCAGGAGTGCGTCAGAGCGTGAGGTCCCTGAATGCTTATCAGCATCCAGCACTTGTGCATGAGAGAAGGAAGCGAGGAGTGATTCAGTTCGCATCCGGGCCCTGCAAGTGGCCTGTGCTGCTCGGTCTGCCCTCCTCCCTGTTCCTGCTTCCCCTGCTCTGCCCACAGTGGCCGTCCCCCTCTGCTGGGGAGACTCCCAGTCTTCATTTCGTGCTGCAAAGCGCTTAGTCCAGCCTGGGAAGTGGGGCACGTTTAATGAAAACCAACCTGCACACACAACCCCCAGCAGCCTTTTCCTGCCTGCCTGCCAGGCACGAGGAGAGTCACTGCTGGGGTGTGGAAAGAGCCACAAAAGCCATCAGCAGTGACAAAGTCACGCTCACCTCTGGAGGGCAGTGGGCAGCCCGGGATCGGGGGGATGCTGGGGAAGGGAGCGCTCCAGTTTCACCGTGTGTGGATGGTGGGGCTGTGAGCAAGGACTGTCGGCTCCATCTTGCCAGCTGGCTCGCTCAGCAGTTTTTGCAGGAAGTGTGAAGAGAACACATTTTATGGGAGATATTTATCATTACCCTGTACGGCTTAAATATAGTCTGTGTAGCAGGTTAGAGCTTGTTAGGCTTTTATCTTCTCAAGTTGGAGGGTGATGAATTAATCTATGAGTGTTGCAGCCTCGAGTGAATTATAGAAAGTCATCCCCAATGAGTAAAGATAAATGACATTTGGAAATTAACCCATTAGATAGTCTCTTCCAATAAAGTGCTTACTGAAATATTAAATTGTAAATGAAGATGCTTCACGTCTCATTTGAAAGTCAGAAAGACACTTATTTGTAATTCTGCTACTGGTTTTCTTTTTTTTTTCCTCTCAGAGGTTTCATTTCTCCTGAAAGGTTTGGGGCTGACAGCCCCAGAGGACAAAGTCTCCATTAATCCACAGAGCCGGCACAGCAGCTACAGTGCAAGCTGCTCTGCCCTGTTAATATGCTGCAGCCTCTGCCAGGAAAGGGGCAGTCCCAAGGGACAGGGTGTTGGTTTACACTTTGCAGCATCCAGCCTTCAAAAAAAGAAGTTGTTCAGCTCTTTATTGACCTGCACCTGCATTTAGTTTTACTGGGTTTGACTGTTTGTTTAGCTGGATTTAAGGTGACCTGCTGGGCAACATGAACCCACTGTAAACTTTTCAGCCAGTGTAGGTCCTCTAGATTCAGCCTGACCCAGGATGCACCTTGAAGCTGAGCCTTGCTCAGGTGTTTTTAAAATGAGCAGTAATAATACTGAGATGCACATTCAGCCATCAGTGCTACTAAAGGCTTGGCAGACCTTGTGGTCCCCGGGTTTGCTGCCCCTCACCAAAGTAACGGGGTTGCACAGGGGTAGAAACACCCCTGTTGCTGCAAGGCAGGTTGTTCTAGTTTTAAAGTGGTATAAAATGCATGTAAGTTTCATGCAGTCACTGTTGGTGAGATGTGCTTTGGCGTAAATATTCCTGTATAAATATCCTCGTTCCAGGCTAGGATCTATTTGCATGCTAACAAAAAGTCAGAGACAAAATGTTTCCAAGAATTTCCATCTCCAGCACAGCCCATTGCTGTGGTGACGGGTTTTATTCTATGAATGTGGAACTGGACCAAGCCTAAGAACACCAGCTCACTTCAGAGAGGCACCCAGCAGGAATGACTTTCACTTCCAACCTGAGCTGGCTCCAAACCAAGGACCCAGAGGGCAGAACCTCTCCTTCCCATTATCAGTTGGCATTAGAGCCAATTTCCCATTTTCTTTTAGTGCTAGCAGCTTGATGATAACAGAAAATTATTAAAGCCATGTACTATTAAATATGATGGTAATTAGATTATCTTCTATAACTGATTTTTAAAGACTATTGTTCTTCACTGGCTTTTTCTTTCTGATGGCACAGGACAGACTTTGTCTTACATGTTTTGCAAGCACTGCCACTGCATGAATATAGCCTGTGCTTATGGAGGGAGTTGGTTTCTGCTCATTTAATTGTGATTTGGCTTCTTAATAAATTCCTAGTATAAGGAAGGACTGATCTTGTTCCCATAGCCATAAACAAATTCTAGCAGTAAAGAAGCAAAACTTTAGGTAATAACTATCACAAAGTGTTCTATTAGTTTTATTATCTGACCAGAACAATCCTGATTGTGTTACCTCCTCTGCATCCGGTGTTTTCAGGCCACATTCTGCAGGTAGGAAATGAAGAAAACAGAGAGGTTGTCTTTCATCAACTCCTCTCTTTAAAGATTATAATCTGTGCCATTAAATCCAAACCACATGGCAGTTCACATGCATATTCAACATTGTTTAATGCCTGTTTGAGACCAGTGGTTTGAGTTTTTACAGAAATTTTTTACTGACCTGCCAGTGAAGTGTGGATTCTCTGCAGTGAATGTGAACAGAATTTACCCCCATGCAAGAGTATGAGAAAGTCCCCTCAGCAACGTTTCTTCACCACTTGTTTATGTTGTTAAAATGGGAGGGATGCAAAAAAACCTCATCCTTAAAAACACGCTGATGTATGAATTAATGCCCATATGAGCCTGCCAACCCTCTCAATGTTTCTTCCTTAGGCTTAAAGTTGGGGGATGGGAAAAGACAGGACAGAGTGGAAAATTTTTGTAGAGAGAGTGACACAATAAACACTTCATAGTGATTGTATACATACTGTACTAGTGCAGTTTTTCTGTTCCGGGCATCAGTGAGAGGGGATGTAATTCACAGTACTTTTTTTGGCTTTTAGTAATTTTTTCCTAGAGTCAGAAGGGAGTGAGTGCGCAGTCTCAGTTCTGACTCAGTCTCATGCTGTTAGTGATAGTGGCATTTTAACTGATACTGAAGCAAGGACAGAAACTAACATTTAAGAAGAAGCAAGAATGACAGAAATGCTAAGATGAGCGAATAAAAAAGAAAAATGCTAAAACGGTAGTTCAAAAAAGAACAGAGTGTGGAGGGAAATAATTTTACACCAGAGCTGTAGAAAGAGTACTTGACCACAGGCTGAAAATTGGTGAAGCTGCTATTTCTTGTCAGACCAGCTTGATTTTCAGTCTAAGCTGCTGAGCGACAATTTTCCTCTAGTCTGATCCTGTGTCTTTTAATTAACCGGGGTTGTCATCCACATCTTTGAGATTCTGATGGGAGCGGCAGCTCATCTCTGTTGATTTGCTCAACACTCTGCATGCAGAAAGCAGCAGCTGCTGCTGGTGATCCCAGGGCTGATTTGTCTGCATGTTCCACTGGAAATATTTGCCTAAATGAAGTAAGCTGTGTGAGGAGGCACCTAGTCTAAATGGAGCATTAGGTCTGTGCAGTAGGTGGTATGCAGGTGTTTTTTTGCTGGTTTTCTGTCAGCTGGTAATTTATCTGTGACACGTATGGGGTTTTGATGGATGTAGGTAGTGCAACTGCATGGAAGAGCCATTACACGCTGGTACACTATGGCTGTGCTGTGGCTTGCCATGTTTTCAGAGTGCTTTGCTCCCCTTGGGCTCTCACACTTTGAGTAGCAGCTGCCATGGGCCTCTGCAGGGGTCCTGAGCAAGGCCCTGACCTGAGTGGTACAGATAACTCAAGTTTTGTTACCCCCACCTTTGCAGCTCCTCACTGGAGTGGTTTCAGCTGTGCTGAGTGGTAACACAAAGCATAGCTGTCAAAATCACCTGCTAAAATCTAATTTTTGAGAGTCTTCCAACCCTTCCAGTGGATAGATGTAACAAGCATATTTCCAGCCTTGCCAGCAGCCCACTAGTGAACTGGGATTGCACAGGGTTTCACTGATAGAGCTGTAGCAATGCAGCCCATGGCAGATTATTATCCCCCACTATTATAAGATTATTATTTAGAGATTATCATAAACTCATTCCGTGGTGCCCCTTGTATTAGTCATGCAGGCAGCTTTCCACAGCAGCTGAGGCAACAGATGTGTAAAAGACATCTCCTTTCTCCTTCCTTCCCCAGTGAATGGAACAGACCAGCTTCTGAGATGCTACAGCTCCTTCAACCCCAATTTACCAGACAGGCTAGCATTTCCCTTCCCTCTCTTTCTTCTTTTCCCTCTCATTAATCCAGTGTGGTAGCTGTCATCTCAACCTGGCTGTGCATCAGAGAGAATATTGTGCTGTTTTGGCAGCAATTTGAACTGAAAGGAAAGATTTTGCAGGCAGAATTGAACCTTTGGGAGGTGAGCTGAATGACGTTGTCACAGAAGAAGAAAGATGCTTTTTCCATTATAGCTCATGGTTTTTGCCAGGCAAGAGCAACAATGTGAATTTTCATATATATGGGTAGTCAACCTGGCAATGTTTCAAAATGCTTGGGTGGGTCTTGCCCCAGCTAGGAAAGATTTAAATCTATTTAGAAATCAGAGATAAGAGGAAATGATATTTCTGCCCATGAGAACTTCCAAGATCTCAGAAAAACATTTCTTGCTCTAATGGGAGGAAAACTTAAAAAGCTGAGATACGCTGAAAATCAGGCAATAGGTGAAAATGTTTTACAAAATGGTACAGCAAAGCCTATAGCCCTCTATTCCAGCTAGAGGGTGGTTTCATTTTAAACCAAATTTCTCTTGTAGTTACAGCATTTTTTCATTACACCTTCGTTAAATGTTTAGTTTTGGGACCAGCAAATAGGTTATAGTTTTTTAATATTACTGGGAAAATATTTACAAAGAAGTTCCAGCAGTTTTTCCTAGCTGTAAATGTATTCAAGCATTTTTGCCTCCAACAGATTCATGTTTGAAAAGAAACATTTCCTAATGTAATTTTTCCTTGAAAAAATCCTGCTGTTTCTATTAGACACCATCAGTTCTTACTTAATTTTAGCCAAAGGGCCACAGTGACTTGTGTACCTTATTTGGGTTTTAGTTTCACTAACCTTACAGCAGAGTGTTGTCAAGGCTTTTTCTCCTTAGGAGCTGAATAAATTCTGACCAATTATGTTGTTGTTTTAGTCATCCTGGTTGTATGATCTCATGATTATTCCATATTTTTATAATTGTACCAGTGATTATATATCACCCATTGCAGTAGTTATTTCATGTATCTAAGAAAATATGACATTCATCCATAAGCACAAGAACAAAAGGCAGAAGAAACAGCATTTTATTTCATATTTACCATAAGGAGTCTGCAAGTCACTAACCACATATGAAAAAGAAATCAAACAAGATTAACAGATGTAAAATCATTATACATTCAGAAGAAACAGAGTAGGCAGAGAGAGAAAGTGGTAAGCAGATCAGAAGCTGGAGATTCATTTGGTCCAGAACTAAACGGGTGTAAATAAAACCAGGAAAAAATCGGTTTTCCTTTTTGCTGGCAATGGTGGGTAATGCTGTTGCAGCTGCAGGGGAAGCTGTGGAGCAGTGGGATGCATCACATCTATACACAGCTATTGCTTCTGAAGTTCCCAAGTCAGACACAGGGTGCCTCCCTGATCAGATCTGTCTGATTGTCGGTGTTCCCTGTTTGTCCTGGTTGGAGTGGACGTCTTGGTGAGATGAGGCAGTGTTTTGCAAGGGATTCCCCGAGGAGCTGTCTTCTTCCACAAAAGTTTCCCCATTGGGTTCTGCTTTGCATAGGAGGATCTGAGCCTATTTCAACTATTTTCTTCTCTGAGAGAACAGCGCTTAAATGCTGGCTTGAAGGAGAGTGCACACTTCAGAATGAGCACCGAGATCCTGGGCTGAATCTCTTTCTCTCCCCTAATTTAGTTAGAGTGCTTCTGAGAGGTCCTTAACTGTCGTGGAAACTGAAATCTGGTCATTAGCGAGGTATCCTTGGTTAGAGAAGAAGTTTTCATACAAGGTCTTGCCTTAGCCCCAGCCAGGGGGGAGCACCTCAGAGCCCTGTGGGTAGTACCCATTGGAGCTCCTTGGCAAACCTTGGTGGGACGTGTGTGTTGCTACAAAAGGGCTGACACAGGTTTGCTGGCCCTGTGCAAAAGGCTGTAGTTGGTAGGAGAGCTCTGTCAGTAGAGGAAGCACAGGCCTGAGCTGGATTTGGTGGCATGAGTCCAAGGAGTGCCAATAAAATCTGGAGCTGCACTGTCATTTATTTGTGTATGAGCAGGTTGTACCAGCCATGTATAATGTGATATAATGAATTTTGAAGGTCAATATTGCAGCCCACTAGTGTTCAAAATAAAACTTTGGAAAGGTGAATTTCTGTGCTTAGAAAGTTGTGGACTCTCCCTTTGTAGCTGAGTTGCCAGACAACAGACTTTAAATGAACCAGTAACTTTGATTGCCTTTGCTCCACTTTCTAGTTCAGACCACTGGATACAGCTAAAGTCACCAGCTTTGATGAAGAAAGGAATCAACATTTCTCTTTCAGGCTTTGTTTGTGCAAACAGGCAGCTGCTTGAGTATGCTGAAGTGTAAGGAATGTGAGCAGAGAAACAGCAAAAGTGAGTGGAAATCTCTAAGAAATACCACTAATACATTGGACTGCAGTTCAGCACTTTGTTAAGGGCATCATTTGTATTTATACTGTCAACACAGGGTGGATGAATGGAGCTACAATAAATGAAACATACAGTTTGAATTTTTCAGTGTGCTTGAGACATGATTCTGTTTCTCCAGCAAAAAAAGATGATGTACTTCTGCCGTTTCAGGGATTAGGTAAATCCCCATGAGTGATGACAACAGACAGAACTAGGGCTTGCAGAAGTACAGAATGGAAAATATACTTGACACTTGTGAGAAGTGAACTCTGAGCTGGTAGTATGGTTAGACACGCAAGCCTCGTTTCACAGCGCTGAAATATTGCCTTCTCATTCTCCTGTCTTGAATCATGAAACCCCACATTCTTCTAATGATTCTTTCAGAAGGAGAAGTGAAATTATTCACATAAAGAACCAGAATTGCTCAAACCCTTTTATTTATCTAGACCAAACTACAACTTCTGCTAAACTTCTGCCATTTGGGATAAAATTCTCAGTGTTCCCAGACTGGTTTTGTTCTCCTGCTCCTATATGTTCCTGACCTCCTTCTGATAGCCTGCTTTAAAACCACGTAGCTACTTCTGGTGTCAGAAATCACACCTTGCTGGGTGCTCCCATGTATGGAGCATGATGTATGGGGGAGAGGCTCAGGAGGAGGAATTTCAGGTGATTTGTTGCCCTGATGCCAGGAAAGGAGCCTGCTGCAGTGAAGAAGGCTTGAGCAGCTGTTCAAGCAGGACAGGGGAAGTCAGGCCTGGGCAGAGGAGGAAGGGTTTGCACTGTGTCTTGAATGTGTCTTGAATTGTGTCAGGGCTGCAAGAGAAGGGAGGTGAAGTGAAAAGAAGGAACCTCTGAGCTTTGGCCCCCATTTGGAGAAGGGTTAGAGATGGGGGCAAAAGTAATGAAAGAGCCACAGTGCTTAAGAGCTGAGATAATTGAAAGGCCCTTAGCTCAAGACTGAACTTCTGGTGAAGGAGGCTGACTTCAGTGTAGAGTTCTTAGAGACTGCATGGCTGATGTCCTACACACTTTGGAGTGCAGAAGGCCAAGGACTAAGAAACAGGTTGCCTTCAGACACCTTTGCATCTCTTTCTCTTTTTAAATTCTATTAATGCAGTAAAAATATCCTGAGTAGTTTTTCTCATAGTCAGGAAATCCATCATGCTGTAGTGTAGCAAAGGAGTGATGTTCAGCCATTCCTCCCTGTTCACTCGCTGATGAGCTGCAATGTGTAAATCTCACTTGTAGCCCTTAGACATGTCAACAGCTGGTTCCTCAGAAGCTGTGTGTTTGCTTGTTACTTGGGCACTCTTCAGTACCATCCACCTACAGAGAACTTCAGGAAGGGATCCTGGAGTTAACCATGGGCTTCTGTGGTATGGTCAGAAGAGGAGTCAGGATCAGAGTAACAGGTGCTGGTTTGGGGTCTTTTAAATGCTTTTGCTAAGTGCATCTGAACTGCAGACCTTTATCTAAGTGCTGGCCTTACATTAATAACCCTTTTTGAAAGTCTTTGTCTGATTTGCCACTTGTATCGTGGTTTATGGTGGTGGCTATAAAAGATTTCTGGGAGTTTTTTTATCTGAAGGGAAAGACTGACTTGTAGGCTATCTAGAGAAGAGGTATTTGAAGTTCATACAGAAAATATTTGTGCTTTCCATGATAACAGAGCATGGAGGACTATAAGATCTGATTTGCATCACTGGGGGAAGGTGGGGAGTGTAGATGCTCTTGAGCCATGTCAGCCAGGTCTGTGGCTGCAGATTTGCACCAGGATATATAGTTTCCATTATATAACCATAACCACTATTTTGAAGAAGTCTAAAGTGCTTTATATTTCCATGTTACTTTTATGGACTTGCTCAGAGTACTCTGCCATCTGGTATTTTTTTCACACAGGGCAGAATGAGGTAAGGGGGAGAGAGATGCTGACTGCTTCCATGCTATTGCTCAGCTTCCGCTGTGGGAAATGTAACACCTTTCCCCTTTCCTTAATGCCCACCCTGGCTCGTTGCATGAAGCTCTTCACAGTAAAGTCAGAGCTGACTCTCAGGGCCTGCTTTTTGGAATAGTTAAGAAGCAGCTTCCTTGTAGTGTGCTGGGAAAAAAAATGCAGTGAAAGTCATTCTGATGACAGCTAGAGGGAAGTAATAACGTTCTTTGCAGACTTATATGCAAAGACTGAGAAAAATAAGTGCAAGAACTGTACAAGGGAGGGGACTGTATTCAATGCTTGAGTGCTACATGCCTGTAGGAAGTCTTACGTTTATAAATACAGGGGTCAAACAGAGATTTCCATTACCAGTTGCTTTTAACATTAGCTGAGTGGTGCTTCCCTTCTTTTTTCTTCTTTTTTCTTCTTCTTTTTTCTTTTTTCTTTTTTCTTTTTTCTTTTTTCTTTTTTCTTTTTTTATTTTTTTCTTTTTTCTTTCATTTTTTTTCTTTTTTCTTTTAACCCTGTTTCTGTTCTGCTTTGGTCCCTTCTGTCTGGACTAAGCTGTGCAACGTATGTGGTAAGTGCAGATGAAAGGCGGGGAGCAACCTTGCAGCAAAATGAGTTGAGTTGATCCTGCCACAATTCCTATTTTTTCCCCCAAATAATGAAATTAATTAGTTAGTCATTGCTCTGGGGAAGTTCTCTACTCAGCTTCCTGCTGGCTGTGCTGACTTTCAGGGCTGCTCTCGATTCCGCAGTCTCCAGCGCCAGCGTCTGACCTCAGCACAGCTCCCAAGCCCTTCGTGCTCTTGGGGAGGCAAAGGCGCGTTTGTGCCTGGGCTGCGTGCAAAGCTAAAGCCCTGTTCAGAGCTTGAGGAATGTTAGATTACCCTTTTTCTTCCAGCCCCAGTGGCTGATGTGAGCATGCTCCGTGCATGCATGGCACTGGCTATTTGCCAGGTTTAGAGTAATTTTTTTTTTTTTTGAATGAGTGAGTGAATGAATGAATGAATACCTGATTAAGTTAATGAAGCTGAGCCAATGGTGGGAGGGAGCGACTTGGCTGCTGCCTGCTCTAAGAGATCTGGCAGCACATTAGACTTGCATAACGCTTTATAGCTCCATGCTGCGCTCCATATGAGCCACAGGAGAGGGCTGCAATAATTACTCGGCTCTCCGATTGAAACCAGCTGCAGGTAGCTCTAGTCATCCTTTTGTCCATTTCACTGGTGTCGGGAGTCACTTGTCTTGCGCCGTGGATTTCCAGGGGCACATGGGTAAGGTGCTTTCACAGAAGTGATTGCAGCGGTGAGAAAGCATGTTCGTGGCTCAGTGGCTTTTACAAAAGGTCCATTCAGGTTTCCAAGCTGTGATTCACTGGACCCGCAGGTTCAATGCAGGAATTTTTTTAGTTCCTGAGTTCAAAACTTCTATATAAATAACCTTGATGGGAGCTGTGTGATTTTCTTGTTCTTTCTTCACTTGGCTGGGAAAAATAGAGCAAAAGGTTTTCTTGTATCTGTTTTTTTTGTAAGAAAAGTAATTTTTAAATCCTCAGAGTTCTTTCTGATTGTTGTTTAAGGCAAGTTCTTTCTGGCAGCCCAGGATGGTGCATACCTTTGTTTCTCACATACTTAAATTGAGAGTACTGGCACTGCCTGTTAGCACACCGCCTTCATTTGTCAACATTCCCTGCTTGAGAGCAACGATGATGGTTTGCGTTCTTAGTTGAAACGGGTGGATTTTTTAATTGCAACTGGAGCTTGTGACTGTGGAACCTGCTATGTTTGTATAATCCTGCATTATTTCATTTTCTTTTGATTGTTTTCTGTGTTGCCTAATCAGAGCAGTTGGGGCAATCTCACCCTCGCCATGCTGGCCTCAGTCAAGTGACACTGGTGATGAATTTGGGCTCTGTGCCCATTTTATCTGCTTGCCATGCTCCCCATTAAGCAGGAGGGACGCTCCCTACAACACTGAGTGAGGAGGAGAAACTAGTCACTTGGTTTTGTGGGCTGCAGGGCCTGGGGAGGCGTTTCAGAGAGAGAGGAGGCGCAAAAGAGTTGATCTCGCTTTTTTCTTGCCTGTGTGTATTCCGACATACGCTGACCCCACGACATTGCCTGTGCTGAGATGGTCAGCTCGAGGGTCTGTGCAGGATGAGTGGGCAGTGCTGCAGGCCACACCCAAATGGAGCTGACCTGAATGAAGAAGAAAAAAATTAAAGAATTAGAGAAAAAATAGGTGCCTGAGGGGGATGTTTAACTCGCTCTCTGTCTGCAGCACTGGGGGTACGTGCTGTGTGCCTTGAGTCCAGCCTGAGCTGCTGGCTTTCCTGTTTTGTCAGTAGTGATGGTCAGTCATCCTGATTTGGGAGGGCACCAAGTGTGTGCTGAGGCAGTGAGCAAGGGCTGGTGCAAAATGGCTTCAAGTTAAAGGTTTGCTGAATGAAGTCTGAGAGAAGGCAAGGTGTTGGAATCCATTTCAAGGGGAATTTAACATCAGTTCATGTTTCACACTTTACAGATGGACTAATTATAGTCTAATTTGCTAGCACGTGGAATCTACCAGAGTAGCAGTCTGCAGGGAGGACTTCCAAGGAAAGGCACTGAGCATGCAGATGACCTTTCCAAATCTGCCCCTAAAGCCATGCTCTCACACCGTCCCCTTATCAGCCAGGCTTAAAGGCACACTCCTCCCCGTGAGTGCCTGTGCTTATCTGTAAAATGGCTGCTCTGAGTTGGCTGCTGCTTGCTGGTGTTCCTGGCTGGATCTTCAAAGGGGTGAAACGCCCCCGGTTTCTGTAATTTTTCGTGGGGGTCTTACTCAAGTCTCCTGGCAGCGAAGCCTGGCGTCTCTCTTAATTTGTTTTGCAGTAGATGGAGAGAATGTTAGCGAGCATTTTCAGACACATGGAAGGAGACCTGTGTGACATATCTGCAGTATAAATGTGTTCATACAGGCATGACAGTTTCTGTCTCAAGTTAAAATGAGTGGCGAGTGGGTGTCACTACGTTTATAGTCACTCGTGTGAAATGTTCAATGGAAAATTGTGTAGGCAGCTCCCATTGTAGCCACATTGTAGGCACATTTTAGATAAATGAAAAACATCAACAAAGTAATTTCTGTATTAGCCTTGTTTATAAATGAACTCTGTTCACTCATTTAAACTGCAGAAGCGCCTCTAGGGAACGGGTGTGAGAGTAAAGGGTGTCACTGAGCACTGTCAGATGTCCTGTTCTGGCAGCAGTTGCTGCAGAGCAGGAGATAAAAGGTTGGATGCTGTGCTGGCCACTTGTGGAGTTGCATAGGTAGGATTGCCCTTTCCATCCTGGTGTTGGTGGGCTTGAAGGAGCACTTTAATATACACGTGTTTGCTCCACGCCTTCCACGCTGCCACTACAGACTCTGGGTATGTGTGAAGTGGAATGCTGACTTCCCGAGCATCTTGGGTTGGTGCTCCTCATGTCCGGGCACAGGCGACTCCAAGGCCTGGGAACAGGGCTTTGGAAGGGTTTGGTAGGCCTCTGTCAGGCTCTAAAGGCTTCAGTGTGGCATGGTGGTAAATCATCAAGCTGCTGGAATGAGCTCCAGCATCACAGTTGGATCAGCCCTGCATGTGGAACTATGCAGCTTGCAGTCAGCCTGAGCTGAGACCCCAGGCCTGAGCAGCCCCAGAACTTTCCTTTGTGGCTGCAGATGGAGCTGCTTCTCTTAGGGTCAGCTGAGGTGCACTTTCTGCTGTGCAGCTGAGAGAGAAAGCTGTGCATCAAGCTGTACACCCTCAAATGGCTTTGCCCCAGGGCTCAGACCCTCACTTAGCAGTTATATCCTTTCCCTTCCTCCACAGAGGCAGAAAGCACTGGAGTCCAGCGTTTCACCCTGAAAAACCCTCACTATAATCAGCACTGTCAGCTCATGCATTTTTATCTGTGGATATCTGATGCTATTTCACAAAACTCTGGTTCCTGGTGTCACATGATGAGATGGGAAATTCCACTTAAAGCTAAACTAGTAAACTAGCAGGGAAAAGCTAGAGACCTTGAGCCTGAAAGACCTCATGCAGCAGAAGGGCAAGTTAAAAAAAGTAATATAAAAAAAATATTTACCTTTATAATTTCAATAAATCTTCTATTTGTGAACCACTGTTATGTGTTGCAGAGGCAAGAAGCCAGGCCTGACCTCCTGATGTCCAAGTGCCCGGGTTTTGCACTGCAAGGTGGGGCATTTCTGTGCCAGGGAGAGAGGGTGCTGCCCATGGGGTGGACTGGGAGAGTGGCAGGATGACCAATACACCCAGCCCTCCAATGGCAGCCCTGCCATGGGGTCAGCTTGCAGCTCTCGGAGGAAATGCTTCCTTGCTTCCAGCCTCCTTGGCATCTTGTACTCTGTGCTCTGGTAGCACCTCTCTGCAAAGCATGCTGTAAGAGGAGGGATCACCTTTGCTAAAAGCTTTTTTCTGTATAAACAAAGGATGTAGGCAGCTGTGAATCTGTTTAAATCACGCGTAGTACTCACAGTCCTGGCAAGGCTTACGTGTAGCCGCACTGCTGTGTGTGCACAGAAAGGACACAAAGGTCTGCTGCACACCCAGAGCACAGAGTGACTTTCACACATGCTGAAAATAAGGGCATCTCTCGTGTTGCAGAACAAAGTGATGGCACCCACCTGATCTAATGGCAGAAACCTGCAAACTTCTGAAAGTTAACTCCAACTCTTCATTCAGCAGTTAGCTTAACTAAAACCAAAGATAATTCTAGCACCATGTTCCTGTACAGTTCACCAGCACCTACCAGGCAAAGTAACTACGGGTCCCTAAGCACAATCTAACCACAGTAAAACATGTGCCTGGCTTAGGACATGCACATCTCTCCTTATCCTCAGAATTCAGGGTAAGTAGCAGAACCAGACAGTTAATGACCGGAGTAGCTTTCTAATAATCAGTTTGTATCACCCGTGTTCATGAATGGCTGTCCTGGGACTCCATCATCTGTCCGTCATTTTGGGAATATGTCTTACGCTGTTTTTTCCTCCTAAAGCTTCTTTTCTCAGCTGTGGTACCTACCATGAAATTCATGGGAATGTTGAGCCTTTGGGCATCTCACATCTGGTGATGTGTGCTCGCTGAGGTTTGCTCATATCTCTTGCTTTTTGTCTTGTGTGGGGTCTGTCTGATCTGACTGGGGAGAGGAAGGACGTGCAGAACTGCTGCTCACTGTGCCGAAACCTGTAGCAATTTGCTGTGGCAGATTCCCAGAAGTATAATGAGAGCTGACACTGCAGTGGACAATCTGTCTTGTGGATGCGGTGTTGATCAGGAATCCTTTCATTTTGGGAGGAGAATTTCAAATTTTATTAGAGGTTTTCATGTTTCTTATTAATGGATCTCTGCAGTTGGCCCTCCCGGGAATTCTGCCAGGGAGCTGTAAAATTGGTCGGGTTGGACAATATACTCCTATAGCTATTGTTGGCGTTCGCGGAGCTGCACATGGCAGGGCTAATGGAATCTGTAGCAGTTACAACCATGAATATGTAGCTGGCAGCGGGCAGGCTGTAGAGCGGGGGGAGAAAGCTGGCGTACACATCTGAGAGCCAGGATGCAGCTGCGGAGCCCTCTGCAGTGTGTCTGTCTTTCCGTCTCTCTGAATCTGATCCTGCAAGATGCCAGCCTCCTTGCAGGGGAGGGGAGAGGTGGGACGAAGTGCCTCCCTTCTCACTCATTTCCAGCGCTGCCGAAATTACTCACTCGTGATAGGATGGGCGGGTGGTTTGGGGCGGGAGCATCAGGCTGCGCTGCTGCATCTGCCCGGTAACACCCCAGACAGAAAGAGCCGCGTATCCGGCTCGGCTCTGCGAATGTTGCATTAACATCTATGTGCCCGGCAGGGCAATAGTGTCTGATGGAGGAGAGACTCAGGTTTTTTTTTAATTGCACGGATAAATGAGAGAGTTTGCTGGTCGTACCTGGAGCTGGAAAGTGGAAGTTGAAAAGTCATAGTACTCTGTGTGTTTGCTAGGGTTTGGGATCAAAGGAGCCTTTTTACCATAAGTGACCGGTTTAACTGAATATCCCTGAAGTTGGAAGCTGACGACTGCCCCCCTTGGGTGTTTGCTTCTTGCACCAGTCCTTCCTCCTGGTGGCACATGACGGTGTGAGCTTGTTGGCAACTGCAGAAAAGTCAGGGACCAGAGGAGGATGAGGGACCAGATTTTTGAAGGAGGTTTAGAGACCCAAAAAAGGATGTTAGGTGCACCATGGGACAGAGAAAGTGCCTGATTTCTCAAGGCAGTGAAAGTCCCACTGTTTGCATACCCAGGTGCTGCTGTGGTTTGTGTTCTGGTGGCCCCAACTTCTGTGCACCCCAGGACTCAGTCCTGGGTGGGGGGACACAGCATGTCTGGAGCGTTGGGATGCTTGCGTTGCTGGTTTTACCTTTGCTGCAGTGAACTCCAGATAAGTAAAGAAGGTCAGCATCTGAAGCTAAAACCCAATATCCTGTCCCGAGTTTTAAATTTATTAGATGAAATAAGTAGAAAAATGCTGTTTTGGGAAACACAGAGAGATTTAAAGTGCCTTGCAAAGAGACACTGGAGTTTTGCATGAAAATGCATATCCCAAGCTCCAGTGAGCAATCCCTCTGGGACCAGAGCAAGCCCAGATGGTGACTCCTCCAAGTGATTATTTTTCTGCCTTAAGCCTTTCCAGGAATTTGAGTGTGGGCAGTCTGCCAGCGGACACTGGCTGTCCAGACAGTTTAGCAATGTTCCATGTGTACTCACTGCCAGAGATACCAAAGTCCAGCTGCTCTCCCTGATCTCTTTGTCCCTTTTACCTTCCCAGCCATAATTACACATGCCTGCACGCACGCACGCACTTGTGTCACACACAGCAGCAAAAAATCACCTGGTGTTTCCTGCTCGTTTGCATATCTTACAAATTGTGATTGACAGCTCTAAAGTTAAAGAGAAAGCAACGCTTCAGCATTGGGGAAAAAAAAAAAAGAGCATACAAATAACAAACCCTGCGGCACACCACAGAAGGCAGACGTTCATCTTTCTAGGACAGCCAGCAAAAAACTGTTTAACCAGGTCTTGTACCTCTTGCCTCTGAGATATTCTTGTTTGGGTTGTCTCTCTTTCATTGTTTCCCAAGCAAAATCAGTCCTGTCTTATCTTTACTGTTGCTAGAACTTGAATTATGCTGAAAAGTTACCATTTTACTTTTAGGTCTTGAAATAGAAGTAGGCTGTTCTGTGCTGCACATTTGCATTTTTTGCAAATCCAGTCCTATGTTTGTTAAGAGTTCAAAGTCTCACTCTGCAATGCTTGGGCTTGGAAAAGTGGGGCGGTATTCACCGCTCTGTGGCTGTCTCATCCCTTGTCTCCTTTAAATTTATTCATTCCTCCTGTGTTCTCCAGGAGATTTTGGGCAGCCCTTTTGTTACCAGTAAAAGATGAAATCACCCATCTGAAAGATTTACACCAAAAAAAATCAAAATGCAAGACCCAAAAGAGTTAGTATTTGGTATCTTTGGAGGATGTTAGGTTTGATGTTGGAGGCCACCCAAACCTCAGTGGTTCAATGCTATTTAGCAGAAGAAAATCTTTGCTTCAGCTCCTGCATAATGGAACTTCACCACATTTCATAGAGCTTCATAGTACTACTTTTGCTGCAGAGAAGCTGAACCCAGATGCCTCGAACTTTTGGAACCGCTGCTTTTGGGGAGCCTGGTTTACCCATCACAGCAAAAGAGCCTGTCCCTATTTGGTCCCATGTATAAGCTCTGCTCTGTTGCAGGCAGAGAAGCCAGCCCTCTGCTCCCAGCTTTTCCCCGTGGGAGCGTATTTAAATTCTGGATTTGCAGTTCATGTTCCAGAGGAGATTGGAGGATGGTCCAAGTCCAGCACAAGCTCCCTGTGACAAGGGGAGCAGGATGAGCACCCCATGTTGAGGACACCCCCCCTGGGCAGCTGCCTCAGCCAGGATCTGCTGACTTACCTACCCAAGCTGACTGCCCAGGGCAGAAGGCTACAGAGAGCTAAAGTTAACCAAGGATGACTGCGCAAATGTGAGCTCGGCGGTTTTATTTTTAGTCGAACTTAAAAAAGAAAAAATCTGTAAGTCATGTGTAATATAATAATTTTAGCTGTTGCCAAGACACGCTGAGCAACTGTTAGGAGGAGGGGAAGGCCCATGCTGATCTAGCAGGGACCCTGTCTCCTGGCTGCCCTCGGCGCCACGGTCGCAGTGCTGAGGTGGTGGCACTGACAGACCAGGGCAGGTCAGGATAGTGCCTGGGCTGCTGTGTCACCAGCCCTTGCACATCTGAAGCTGCCCTGAGTTCTTTCATCCTCCCTATCTTCTCAAAGCCAGGGAATCTACCCTGAAACAGTGCTTTACCCTCCTCCCCCAGCTCTAGCTATTGGTGTTTCATTACTGTTTATCAATATTTAAAGAATGGAATAATTAACTTAAGACTGATTGTATCAAACCATTAGAAGGTTTGGACTTTTCCTGCAGGCTTACAGCAGCTTGGAGGACCATAAACGTAAAGAGTGCTCTTAAAGATAGGTTTAATCTGAGTCTAGTGTGTCTTCAAAGTACTTCATACACATATAAACATCAGGCTTATTGTTCATTAGAAGCGAGGCAGCAGGGAAAGAAATCCCCCAAAGGAATATTACTTGCCATAAGATAAGTATCATTACTGCTGCTCAGCATTCCCTTTAAAGTGGGCTATATCTTATTTCCATCTTCTTTCACATCGACTCTTAGTTCTTTCTCTCGCTATTCTTACATGTAATGCATGCTTTTTCTGTTGAGCTGCTGCTCATGCGAGGTGCCAGGTTTCTCATCACCCATTCTTGCACAACTTTCAAAACAGCCAGAAATGCAGATGACAGGTGGTGGCCGGATATAGGGGCTGAAAAAAAGTTTCACTCTCCATGAAGTTTGATTAGGCAAGGCTAGGTAAGTTTCAGGAAGTTAGCAAATGTGTTTTAGTTACAATATTTTCCTTAGCAGGTAATAGAAGGGTTAGGAAGACTTTGTTGCCTTTGGGTGAATTAGGGGAAAGCAACTGTTTTGCTCCAATAGCAAAATCTGTGAGTTTTTACAGTGGTGGGGGGCTCATGATTTGGATGAGGAAACTCAAACATGCATTTCCAAGCAGTTCTGGGCAGGTGTTCCCAAGGCTGAGTTTGCTCGGTGTTTGGACCTGTGGCCATGGCTGTGAGTGTGGTACCCACAACCTCTGTGGTGTGGCTGTAGCTAAGAAACAGTGGGGTTGGATCCCGCTGGAGATGGATATGGTGCCAGCACCTGGCTGTGGCCTACCTGCATGTGGCAGGGAGCATCTCCCAGCAGAGAGTCCTGCCTGGACACCTGAATGTGAGGTGTCAGTAGCAGAGGGATTTCAAAGCACTGGGTCAAAAAAACCCCACCAGACATCAAAAACCTGGCTCAGATCCATCCCTGGCTCTGCGCTGCTGCTGTAAATAGATCGCGTGGCGGAGGTTCGTTGCCAGACTGGGAGATGAAGGGCACGTGTGCCTGTAATGAGCTGTGGTGTGGAGTGGGGACAGGAGGCAGCTGCTGCTGCCACAGCCCTGTGAGGTGTCACGTGAAGTCACCCTGTGGGTGTCTCTGGGGTTCAGGAGTTACCCATCACCTTCCCTCTGCACCACCCACAGTGACTTGTTGCTAATGTAAATATTTTGTGTGTGCCTGTTCCTCAAGGCTCCCTGCTGTGCTTCCATGTTTTTTAGGACACGGTAGGGTGAAGGTAATGTCATCATTGCAGAGGAAGAAGAAGCTGGAAGAGCAAACTGGGCACTATAGACACATGGAGGGTAATCATAAAGGAAGGAGAACAGGCCTTGGGAAACAAATGACTGCTGCTAAATGTGGCAGGTTATGGGCAGATTGTTTTTTATATGCCTAAATTTTAAAATGTTTTCCTGATGCATTAGAAGACATGCCCAGGATTTTTCTGCTGTTTACAGCACAGCTGTCAACTGCTCCTTGACACGAGAGGGGCAATGCTTGACCATTTAAATTTTTTTTCCAGAGGCCTTTTTCCCATTTGCTGATTCGGGGTGTCTGCTTATTTGTTTTCATTTCCCATTGCTGACGATATGACTCCTGTCTCCCTTGCCCACCCTTTCGTTGCAGAATCCAGAGGAGCTGTCGGAGGATCGTGCTCACAGGGAGATGATTCCTCATGAAGTCACTGGATCCCCTGCAGAAATCAAATGTGACTTTCCGTTTATCAGACTGAAATCAGAGCCAGCCAGACAGTGAAGCAAGCACAGTGGAGGGGGGACGGCGAAAGATGAAATCCAACCAAGAGCGGAGCAATGAATGCCTGCCACCTAAGAAGCGAGAAATCCCTGCCACCAGCCTGCCTTCAGAGGTGAAGCCGGTCCTGCCAAACGAAAACCACCGTGCAGATAACCTGGCATGGCTCCCCAACACACCCAGTGGCCAGGGCGGCCTGGGGGGCCGGCACCGGCCTGGGGCCACCTCCTCGGTGGAGGCAGGCTTGCAGCAGGGTTTGCACAAGTCACTGTCTGCAGGGCTGGACTATTCCCCGCCGAGTGCGCCCAGGTCTGTTCCAGCCTCCACCACTCTTCCCACGGTGTACTCGCCCGCCCTCTCCCAGTCAGGGACCCCCGTTTCCCCCGTGCAGTACACTCACCTGCAGCACACCTTCCAGTTCGTCGGGCCCCAGTACAGTGGATCGTACACCGGATTCATCCCCTCACAGCTGATTTCCCCAACAGCCAATTCTGCGACCGGCGCCGTGGCGGCGGCCACAGCCGTTGCGAGCACTCCATCCCAGCGCTCCCAGCTGGAGGCTTATTCCACTTTGCTGGCCAGCATGAGCGGCTTAAGCCAGCAGGGGCACAAAGTTGAGCCGCACCTGGTCAGGACGCCTGGACTGATTGCTGCTGGGTCTCCTCCACCCACCCAGCAGAACCAGTATGTCCACATTTCCAGCTCTTCCCAGAGCACTGTCAGAAATGTCTCTCCTCCAACCATCCCGGTCCCCCTGCACCCGCATCAGACAGTGATCCCACACACCCTCACCCTCGGCCCTTCCTCCCAAGTGGTCGTGCAGTACACTGACTCGGGGGGCCACTTTGTCACCAGGGATCCCCCCAAGAAACCCGAGAGCAGCCGGCTGCAGGCGATGCAGGCCAAGGAGGTACTGAATGGCGAGATCGAGAAGAGCCGGAGGTACGGCATTTCGCCTTCTGCCGACATGGGTCTAGTTAAAGCAGGCAATAAACCAGCCCCCCATCATTACGAGACCAGGCATGTGGTGGTCCACTCGAGCCCCGCCGAGTACGGCGTGCGGGATTCCTCAGGTGTCCGAGCCTCCGTCATGGTGGTCCCCAACAGCAGCACGCCCACGGCAGACATGGAGGTGCAGCAGGCCACCAACCGTGAGACCTCTCCTTCAGCCCTCAACGACAAGGGAAGTTTGCACTTAGGAAAGCCAACCCACCGGTCCTATGCCTTGTCTCCGCAGCAGGCTCTGGGCCACGAGGGGGTGAAGGCGGTGGCCACGCTGTCCCCTCACACCGTCATTCAGACCACCCACAGCGCCTCTGAGCAACTCCCCGTGGGGCTGCCGGCGACAGCTTTCTACACTGGGACCCAGCCGCCGGTGATCGGCTACCTGAGCGGCCAGCAGCAAGCCATCGGGTATCCCAGCAGCCTGTCGCAGCACCTGGTGATCCCGGGCACCCAGTCCCTGCTGATCCCGGTTGGCAGCGCGGACGTCGAGCCGTCGGGAGTGACGCCTGCGATCGTCACGTCGTCTCCTCAGTTTGCAGCAGTGCCTCACACGTTCGTCACCACCGCCGTCCCCAAGAGCGAGAACTTCAGCGCGGAGCCCCTCACCACCCAGCCTGCCTACCAGGCCACCATGGTGCAGGCGCAGATCCACCTGCCTGTGGTGCAGTCCATCGCCTCCCCTGCCGCCGCGCCCCCCACGCTGCCCCCTTACTTCATGAAGGGGTCCATCATCCAGCTGGCCAACGGGGAGCTGAAGAAAGTAGAGGACTTGAAAACAGAAGACTTCATACAGAGCGCGGAAATCAGCAACGACCTGAAAATAGACTCCAGCACTGTGGAGAGGATTGAAGACAGCCATAGCCCAGGCATCGCCGTCATACAGTTTGCAGTGGGGGAGCACCGAGCACAGGTAATGGCAGCGCATGGTGGGCTGGGGGGGTTGGACTGGGGTGCATGCTCTGGCCCCCCAGGCCACAGCACAGCTCACTTGCTTTGGATCCACTCGGGGTTGGTTCTTCATCCATCTGTGATTCAAACTGTAGACCAAAAATCATCCCACTCACTACGCTGGGGGAGCCATCAGGTCACACTGGTGATAAATGTAGACTCTTGCATATAAAATGGGCCTCTTTTATAGCTGGAGAACTCACAGGAAGACTTACGTGATTTTCGTAGGTTTTGATTAAAATACAAGATGATGTGAAGAGTATGAAAGGTTACATTTTTCAGTTTGATAGGTGATTTTTACCATTCACACCAGAAAGGTCATGCTAGAATCAGATCAAAGCCTACCCTAAAGAGATAGGTAGGTCACAAGGCAGTGAATTTCCATGGCTTGAAAACTTGGAGCTGCCTGGGAATGATTGCCATGCACATAAGTTACTGAAGTGCACTAGAGAATTTTACTGAGGCTTCGCTTGAAGGTGGTTTTAACACTGCATGGCTCACGTAAACTCTGTGATCAAGTGAAATTTGGAAAGCAAAACCATCTAGGTGTCTGGGCAGGCAGTGCTTCTGACCTTTGTTTCTCTGTTGGCAAAGCAGGAAGAAAACCTGTAACTTTCCAGAGGTGTTTTTAGGTTGAGCATGAGTGCATATTGATTTTAAAGCGTTATCCTGTTGCTGTCCATTTTCTGAGCAATTTAAATTCTGTTGCTTGATGCTGGAAAGTTCAGATGTACTCTGTAGCATTTGGCTTCCTGGACGTACTCAGTTTAGATAATCCTGTTAGAAATCTTTTTGGTTTGGTGTGAGTGCTGTGAGCTCCAGCATCTGTACCACTGATGCTGCAGCCTCAGCACTGGAGAAGCAGAATGAGAGAGAGGGAAAATGAGAGGAACTGGATGCAGACACAGGTAGTAACACACTTCAGGCTGATGGTTCTGAGTAGAAAAGCAAACAGCAATGGTACCGAGGAGCAGATCACACAGAAAATTTCTTATAGTCTCAGCAGCCTGTGGCCTGTACTTCCCCAAGTGCACATCCATGGTAAATCACTACATGTGGCATGTCCTCCTTCTTAAGTCAAACATGCAGATTCCCTGGGTGGGTTAGTTCATGTATGTGTCTGCATCTGCACAGCTGATTGAAGTTGGGCCTCTGGTGCTCTCAGTATAGAGACTCGATTTTTCCCCCGCTGCTTAAGTGTATTTTGGTGCATCTCAGGCATCATGGTTAGAGGAACTGTCCTTGGATCAGGATCAGTCACCGTAATTTGCCATGGTGCTTTGAATAATGAATTTCAAGAGTAGCAATATCCATTCTGCAATTCTCATCTTGCTGCCATTTCTCTGCCTACAGCCAGACCACCGGTCTCTGCACAGCAGAAGAGGTACAAATGAGCAGGTAGCGTTTGTGTTGTGCGTGTCTCCGTCACAGCCCTGTCAAGGCAGGCAGTGGGCTGCAGTCCTGGGAAGAGCTGTGCCTTTGCAGGGGGTGGAGTGCCATCCTCTGGCGGAAAGGAAGAGAGTCCGAGGCTGTACAAATCCAGGGCCTGGCACACGGGTCTCACCCGGCAGTGTCACCTTACAGAGAAGCCTGTCGGGAGCGGGCTGACATCATCGCAGCCGAAATATTCCCCAGCTGTGTTTCCCACCGGGGATGCTTCCAGAATGGAGGGCGAGTCACGTAGAGATATGATTAGAAACGGGGGTTTAATTTAGGTTTCCTGCAGATTCCAGGACTTGGGCCTCTTCCCAGATCAGCTGTGTCTCTACATAGCAGGGACGACTGCCGGTTTTCCTTCACCTTGGAGTGGGGGCAGAGAGAGAGATAGAGTGTGTTTCTACGTGCTTGAAGTCTCTGTGGCCTCACCCTCAGCCTGCCGTGGCTCTCTGGAAGTATTCAGCCTTATTTGCAGGTGTGCAGCACTCGTTACTCTGTAGAAAATTGCCTGTGTGAAGAGGCTTAGTCTTCTTGCTGAAAGAGCAGTACTTGGTCGCGCTGCTCTGAGCACTGGCACTGAAATAGAGCTCTTGACTCCAGAGTTCAGGGGCACAGAGCTGCGTGTGTAGTGCAGCTCCACAAAGTATTTCATGACAACCGAGTTTCAGTTGCATACGTCCTTCTGCAAGGAGGGAGCTTTTTGAGTGGTATTACCAAGGGAGTGTAAGTTGTAAAGAGTAAGTGCCATACAAAAATAGTGTTGTTATCATTAGCTTTGGCTCACTTACTTACTCCTCCCAGGGATCTCTGGGAAGTCATTATAATATTGATGAATCTGTATTTTCAGGCTCTGTGCAAACATTAGCTAATTTTCTCAGCAGTTGAGGGACAGAGGTAGGAGGTTATTTTCAGCTGAGCATACACCACTGTAATGTAAACAGGGAGGCACCGGGCAGCTGCTGTTGCATTGTGTCACTGCAAGCCCACAGCTGGCCCTCCCCAGCACGGCGCTTAGGCAGAAAGTGGTCAACTCCCCTCCTTTTCCAGTCCTCTAGTCAACTGGAAAATCCATCCCTCTTCCAGGTATGGAAACCTAGAGGAAAATCAATGCACCTGAAGGCCTTAATAACTGAAATAACTGAACTGTCTTTACCCCTGGAGAGATGCTAGGTTTCCATTTCACAGCATCCCTGCTCCGGATTAAGAAGTCAAGTATCAACTGGGCAAAAATCCACAGTCCAGCTGCTACTCCTGTGCATTCTAGGTGCCTAGAAGAGAAGACCTGTGGATCTACATCTCTTTGCAATTCCACATATTATTCTTGTGATAAGATTTTCATCATTATTACCTGTCCATCCTTCTACTGCCAGGAGAATGCAGAAGCTAGTAATGCAACTCCTGTGATGTTAAGGTCAAAACACACAGGCAATGCAAAATAAGTTCTCTGAAATGCTACATTTCAGTTTGTAATAATTTCTAAAGTATAAATTAAATGGAAAAGATGAGCATGCAGTTCTTAATTTTTCTTTTTTTAAAGCAAAACCAAACCAAACTGGAATCATAACCTCTTAGAGATGGAACAGTCCCATTAGTGCATCCTGTTAGTGGCCCTAAATATGTTTTTAGACCATCATATAGTTTAATTTTCCCCTTACATCTTTCCATGCATGCACAAACTGGTTACTTTTTCTTTGAGCTCCCCTTTTCATTATCTGTGGCACCATAACAGATGCAGAAAGAGATGTTGACTCAGTTCACTGCTGCAGATGGAGATCTCTCCCAGCCTTCCCCTCATGTGATCTCTGTGTCCCCTGGTCACGGGACAGTAAATCCTTCTGTCTCCAAGTGATGGGTGGCTGTGGTCTGTCCTCACATTTCTGAGTTCTGGGAGTACAGCAGATGACACAGCTCATGTGATAAAGTCGGCAGCCTGTGGTCTGCTGGACAAGAGGTGGCTTGTCTTGAGAAATTACAGGATTGCGTGACTGCAGAGAGCAGCAGCCCCTGATGTTCCAGCCCTGCCTGCCTTTGCTGTAGTGACAGTGGACTGAGTTGGGGTAGATGCAGCCCTGGGGGTGCCCAGTCAGACCATGTTGTGGAGACTGGTTCCCGTGGCACGAGGTGCTGCCTACAGCCCCAGACATCTCTTCAAGGAAATCCACTCTTGCGAAGGCATCGGAGTGCCGGGGGAGCATTAGCAGTCCCAGAGTTTCTGAACAGGGGAGGTTGTGTGGGAGCATGGCACTGCAGAGGCTTCTCTCTGTGAGAACGAGAGCTTCTATTCTGTGAATCCACCCAGTTGTTTTTTGGGCCTGAGGAGTCTTTCAGCACCCACAGCAAGGCTTTCAGTGGAGAGCTCTGCTGCTTAATTGCACATTGTTTCCAGAACTGCTTCCTTCTCTTTGTTTCCAGCCTGCCACTCCTAGTTTCATCACATTTTAATAGTATTATGGAGAAAAACACTTAATTGGAAAATGTATGTCTACATTTATTAAAATATGGTTCACATGAACCACTTTCATTAGGCACCTTTTGCTTTAGTGCTCGTTATTTTGGTTGCAGCAGTGAGTCCCAAGACTAAAGTTGTTGCGTTTCTGAATGATGGGAAGGGTGTTTCCTGGGCATCAGCCCCTTGGCCAGCCCCAAGTGTCTGTACTGCAGCTCCAGCTGGGGTTTCTTAAGCTGTCTTAAGCCTGTCTTGCCTACTGAGTCTGGCTGAGAAATAAAAGTACAATGGGTTATAGAAAGTTGCAGATTTCAGTGGCTGCACTGAAGAGTTTTGGGTATTTTCACTAATCAGTGTTAAATAGAAATATAAATGTAGCCTGCAGTAGAGCTTCAGAAGAGTATGCTTTGAGAGGAACCAACATGTTTCTTTCTTGCTTTGTCCTCTTAGTAGTGGGTAGACAAGTTCCACATTTTCTTCTCTCCTGCAATAATCATGGCAAGATGGGGGGTGGGGGGGGGCAGTGGGGGAAGGTTTTAAAATAAGTTTTTTTGTGTTTCAGTGCAGTGGTCAGAAAAAATTTTGTGGGAGCATTTTTACTGAACTTAGACACTTCAAAGTTCTTAAACTACTATTGCTTTTAGAGGATGGTTGCCTCAAATCCACCTTAGATGAATCCAGAAGCAGCCAGCTAAAACAGGGCTTGATAATCCATGAGGGAACCCCTTTCAAATCAGCAGTGGTACACGCACAGTGTGACCAGGTCCTGGAGATTCCAGCATTCCACCATCTTTGGTGTTATTCATGATCACCACCACCAACTCTGGTATTTGTTTCAGTGATCAACACTTCAGGCAAGTGTTTTGGATGCTACATTGAAAAAAAAAAGCATAATGCTTGCTGGAAGTGTGTTGACATCAAGAGGAACTTGTGTGTTGGTGAGGATGACGCACACAGGCAAGTACGATTCCCACAGATACAAATAGCTTTTGACAAGATGGAAAAGTAGAAAAAGTAGGAAAAACAAAATGCAGCAGGCAGGCAGGAAGAAAGAAAGAGGCGAGAAAAAGCGATATAAAGGAGAAAGCTGTGTCCACCAGATGATCCATGCCTGGAGAAAGCCTAGAGTTCTTGTGCAGACAGCAGTTTCCATGTCAGTCCATGAGAGATGCTGGATATTCAGTACTTCTCCTAGTTAGACTCCAGTTAGACTGAGATGCATATGTATGGAATAGCATCCCAAGCTCTGGGGAAGTATTTCTGCAAATCCTGGTGTTGGAGTGTTTCTATCCAGCGACATGAAGGGATGGGGGTTTCATGGTTACCTCACTCCACTTTCTCCATAGTTCAGAGCTTAAACCAGGGCTAGAGTCAGGTGCCTTTCCACTGTTGCAATGTGTGTAGTTTGACTGTTGGCAATCAGTTTTGGTTGGAAAAGGTTTGGTATGACAAAAATTGATGTAGTATCTTACGCCTCTAAACTTCTCCTTTTGAAATTCCTTGTACAGTGGCTTACTATATTGGGCAGGTGGAGTGGCAGGATAATAGATGCAGTGTTATCCTCTGGCCTAGTTGCAGAAGTACACAGCATGTATTTATAGACTCAGTAAGGTTTTTCCCAACAGAATCAACCGTCTCATAAACAGCAGTTGGCTGCTAGTGCATGGCGTGCACTTAATCAGAGGCACTGTCAACATCCAGTGGGAATCATTGGTTTCCTGGTCCTGGAGCATCTATCTCTGAGCTGTAGGACATTCCTGAGCAAGTCCTCTTGCCCAAAAGGGCTGCAGAGCTGGTGGAGTGTGAGGGGCACTACCAGGGGCCCTGCTTGCAGGGAGGGCAGCTCTGGGGGTAGCAGTGCTAGCAGGGAAGTGGCAGGGCTGCTGGAGGCAGTACTTCCGTAGAGTCCAGCCTCTTCTGTGAGACAGACCATGCAACTTCCTCCCAAGGTTCACACTTAATATTATGAACAAATGTGTTGGAACACTGGAGTGCAGTGTGCAGCTCTGTGTTGAAATGCATTTTTAATGATACAAAGCCATGCTGGGTATGACAGCGTTACCCATTCCCAAAGGTGAGAGGTGGTTTTGCAGGCCTGCTGTGATGTTCCTTTTAAGTGAGTCCATGACACCATGGTCCTGGAGAGGGAAGGCTCTCCAGGCAGCTGGTATAGTCCATGCCTGCTGGACAGCTCAGAAATGAGGTGAGCACATGTATTCAGGTGCTCTTCTACCCTTCTGCCCCTACCAACTAAGGCTTACACCATCAGAGTGGGATCCTGCCCCCATGCCTGAGAAGAGCTCCAGAGGACATGAGGACCTTGGGAGCAGAGCATTGGGTGTCTGTCTTCAGCATAAGCCAGCTTCTTGCAGTCACAGACCTTTCTGGTGTGCCAGGCAGCAGTTAAAAACATGTGCCAAGTTTTAAAGAAGTATTAGTCAGAATTTCCTGCTCTCTTTGTAATGTGCTGGGGTGGGAGGGAATCAGCTCCATGGGTTGAGAATCACATGAGTCCACATCAAGTGTTTGAGCCTGCAATAAGTGCTGGACTGCTACCACGTGCAAAGAAAAGTGTGTATTTAGCTGTTTTACCATGTTGGGACCTCAAGGCCCAGCATTTGCAAAGTCAAGGAGCAGGGGGCACCTGTTGTTGGTATGTTCTGGCTACGGCAGCTCCCTGTAAGATGGTTAGATAGGATTCCTAACCAGATGTGTCTTTAAAGTGGGGTGAAGCAGGGGGGAAAGGGGACATGGTACAGAAAAGGAGACACGGTGCAGGAACCACAGGAGGAGGAGGAGAGATGACCACCTCCCTGAGGAAGTGCAGGAGGTAAACTCTGCAGCAGAGTGGAAGACCAGGTGTGAGAAGGGAAGAAACTGGACTGGCAACAGACTGCTGGGGGAAAGCAGGCTCTCACTTGCTGCTCCTGTGGCTACAACTCTGTACGTGCTCGTGGCCTTCCCCTGGCAATCAGAGTGCCTTCACCCTTCCATGCTGCTAAGTGAATGCTTGTTTGGGCAGAGGTCAGGATGACATTCCCATGATCATTTAGGAAATTGTGTGTCAAAGCTGAGAGCTTCTCTTGAGCCATCCTCTGGTTGGAAAGAGTCTTCAGATTTGAATTACAGGTTCTAGGTATCGCGGGGAAATGGTGGAAAACAGTTTGCCAGACACCGAACGTGTTTTAGCTCTTACGCCTGTCTGAGTGGCTGGATAAAAGTAAAGCTTGATTCCTGCTGAGTTTTGTGCTATGAAGTGCTGAGCTCAGAGAAAGTGTTAACAGCTGGGTGACAAGAGCAGGCGTGAAGTCTGGTGACCAGTGTTTTGATTTTGCAGAAACTGAACATCGCCTTTGCAATTCCAGCTTTATTCCTCCCCCCTGTGGCAAGCACAGCACATGTGTGAGGGCTCATGGAGTGATCTCATGCTCTCCCTTCTCTCTCCCTCTGTCTCCTTGTGTTGTCCCCTCTCTTTCTGCAGGTCAGCGTGGAAGTCTTGGTAGAATACCCTTTTTTTGTATTTGGACAAGGCTGGTCATCCTGCTGCCCTGAGAGAACCAGCCAGCTCTTTGATTTGCCATGCTCCAAACTCTCGGTGGGGGACGTCTGCATATCGCTCACGCTCAAGAACCTGAAGAACGGCTCTATTAAAAAGGGCCAGCCCATGGACTCAGCTAGTATCTTGCTGAAGCATTCAAAGAATGACAGTCTAGCTGGAAGTAGACACAGGTATGCGGAGCAGGAAAATGGGATTAATCAGGGAAGCGCACAGATGTTAGCTGAGAACGGTGAACTGAAGTTTCCGGACAAAATAGGATTGCCTGCAGCACCTTTGCTCACCAAAACAGAACCCAGCAAGCCCCCAGCAACGAGGAAGAGGAGGTGGTCAGCCCCCGAAACACGAAAACTAGAGAAATCAGAAGAGGAGCCACCTTTGACTCTTCCCAAGCCTTCTTTTATTCCTCAGGAGGTTAAGATTTGCATTGAAGGTCGATCCAACGTAGGAAAGTAAAAGTTGTTTGGGGAAAGGAAATTAGGCTATCCCTTGTCATTTTTATCCAGATTACTGTACTGTAGACTAAATAACCCAGTATTTACATGTTATCATCTTATTTTAGGTTTATGTTATAACCTTGTTGTTATAGTTGCAGCTGGTATTATGCAGGAGACTGGTGCATATGTTTTTCCACAAGTGTTTGTCAGTGACTAGGTTTATCGAGAGCTACAGAAGGGGCAGTATCTGCTTCACACACCCTTAGTGGAAATGAATGTGTTGTCATGGCTCCTGTTTTCTAACACCTCGTGTAGGACAGGGTCCAGCTGTGATTTTGTTTTCTTTTCGTCGCTGTTTTTTTTTTGTGTTTGTTTTGTTGTTTTGGTTCCTGTTCCAGTTTTTTTGGGGGGAGGTGAGGAGAAGGGAACTGTAGCAGAGGTGTGTGTCAAACATGGGATGTGTGTGTGGGCGTGGGTGTGGGTGTGTGTGTGTGGGTGCGTGCCAATCCCTGGGGCAGGACAGCTGCTCTCCGGCGGGTTGGCGAAGAGGTTTCCTCACCCCAGGTGGATGCTGAGGACACAACCCTTGGGTGTGTTACTGAAAAGGATCAGACAGTCTCTGATGTTTTCAACAACAAGCCAACTCTTACTCAAGGCTCAACTATACATATATATATATATATATATTTGTGTGTGTGTATATGTATATATATATTTTTCCCCCATGGGGTCTGACTGCACTGATTTTTATTCCTAAAGCAAACTGCCACACCACATTTCCTTTCTGCTTGCTAGTGCAGTTCCATTGCCCGGAGTCAGCGAGGGGGAGGCTGTGTGGGCTCCTGCGCCGGCCGCCCTGCAGGGTGTTCCTTGGTGGCGGGGGTGGGTGCGTGCGTGTGCCGTGGGTGTGCGTGGGTGTGCGAGGGGGCCTCTGGCTCTGCGGATGCGCCTGGCTCAGGCTCACTCCTGTTTCTGTGCAGTGTTAGACAAATCGACCGGGTTACGCCATTGACATTTGCTTCCACAAGGTAGACGCAGACTGCCCCTTTGAGATCACAGGCATCCATCGTTTGCAGTTAGGTTGCAGATCTTTGTCTTTAACTCTAGTACTGGTTTTAGTTCATGGTTATGGACAACTGGTGCCACTTCTTTCAAATTGCGGTGTGTGACACAGGAATCCGCTGTTGAAGATGAACCTAGAATGTCTTTAAGCACTTAAAATGCTGTTCACACTTTATTGCTGAGCATCCTGGTCTAACACTCAGTACGTACTGTATATCACTTTAATCTGCTCGGAAAGCAACAACAACAAACAAATCTCTTCAACACTGTAACTACATGCAACTATGTAAAGTTTTCTCACAGGCAAGATGCTGAAAGTTTTAATGTGGTTTCAAAGGGATGAATGTGAATTATTGAACTAGTATGTGACAGTCATTGTCCACAAAGGACTACTTAATAGGAGGCACTTTTTAAACTTTAATGCTTGAGAAAGAGTTAAAGGCATATGCGAGCTGACATAATAAAAAAAAAATAAGAGAAAGGAAAAAGGAAAGAGGAAAAAAAATCATTGTCCAGTGTTTTTGAAAAAGATGGACTTTAAAGAATCTTGCAATTTGCACATCTTGAGTTTATCATTTGTGTGGTATTCCTGCAGTTTTTACCTAATAATGTTGTGGGGTGGGGGGGTCTGAAAGAGCATAAACAAATGTAGCAATTACTCACTAACCTGCCTACGCTCTAGGCCATTTCATAGGGTTACGTTCCTTTCAGAGTTCATTTTTGGTCTTTCTACCGTATCGGCCACACAGAACCAGGTCCTACCGGGACACCTCTGAGAATTTTTCTTCAGACTTGCTGAGAGAGTTTTCCACGAAAAAAAACATTTCTATAAGTAAGCAAGGTGTTCGTTTGTTTTGAAAACAAACCTATTGTAATTTTATTATTATTATTATTATTATTTGTTATTTTAATGGCATCGTTTTCCATTGGAAAGGCGACATTTCAAGAGTTTGGTACAAACCGAGTAGGAGGGGGGGGATTCACGCGTTCAGTCTTTTCTTTCCCCAGGTAGGGCCGGATCCTCTGAGGTGCTGTGCACCCAGCCTCCTGCACAAGCCTCGGGGAGGTGCGAGTATGAAGTGTGTTGGGGCTGAGTGCTAAAGCCTGTCGCTGCCTCTTGAAAGATCCCAGTGGGATTTCAGTGGGATCGCGCTCGGGCCCTCCGTGAGCAAGCGTTCTTGTCGTCGTTTTTGGTTGGCGAGTTCACATCCTTCAGGTAGTTTTGAAGAAGCTGTACTCACAGGGAGAACAGGATATCAAAGTCCATCATTAGAAACATGGTAACCTAAAGTGAACAAATTTATTTAGTCTTGTTTTCCCCCTCCCCTGAAATACAGTGCTTTTCTTTTAAGAGAAGAAATGTTAACCCCAAACCCCATCTTTGACTCTTGTTACTTGTTACTTGAAATTTAGCTCACACCAGACCTAATTGTTTTTATACCATATTCTGGGGTGCACCAAAAAGTTGAAATATGTTTAAAATAGCTTGAAACTTTTTTTGAATTTCCTTGAATTTTAGTAACCTCTCGGCGGGCTACCAAATAGCTGAGTGGGTTTCTTCTCACAATCACACAGCTTAGTTAGTGCTTATTTGTTAATATTTCTGCTCAGAGAAGTTGCTTAATCTTCCATATACTCTGCTCAGGGCACTTGCAATTTATTGTTTTGTTTTGTTTCCTGTTTTTTTTTAAGCTTTGATGGTAAAGGAATAGAAAGAATTACAGATTTTAATTCACAGTCGTACCACTATTTCTGTACTTCACGTGTACTTGGAAAAAAAAGAAATCTCAAGTAAAACCATACATACACACATTTGTGGTTAATAAGGAAGCAGGGGCTATTAAACTGACTGGATCTATTCAACTAACACTAAAAAAAAAAGAAAAAATAATAATAATAAAAAAATACATTTGGAGCAATAGGAATGTATTAGTTCTGTGCTTGTATTTCAGACTGAGGAATTCTGAAATAACTGGTTCTTTCCAAACAATTGTCCCCTTCCATGCTTTGGCTTTTGTAGGATGTGCAATACTTTACGTGCCAACTTAGACTCACCTGTGTGGTGTTAGCTAGATCTCATACCCACTTCTGATTTCCCCTGGTTTTGTCTCTTTTGAATTCTGTCTTTCTACCTGTCCCCTCCCCCAACCCTGTTAATAAGTCCCTCCCTGTCCTCCCCTCTCCAAAAAACCCACACCATATTAAGGGTAGAAGATCCCTTGCCCCAGGAAACATGAATCTTTTTTGTATTTGATGTTTAAAAAGATCCAGGAAGAAAAAAAAGCAAAAAAAAGAGATGTATTCATGTCTACATGGCATCCAGGCAGAGGGTGGCACTCAACCATATGGCCAAGTGCCACCTTCCACCTGGACACGCACACAGGAGCTGGCTCCCACCGGGGCCAAGTCTTTGCAAGGCAGGGCTTTGCCTCTCCGTCTGGCACTGAGCATCCCTTGGGCGTCCCCAGGCCCGGGAGTGCCATCGGTCCCCAGGGCAGGTGCAGAATACCACTGGCAAGCACAGGGATGCCGAGGTGAAGCCAAAGGAGGAGGCTCAGCCTCTGCTTCTGCGTGGCGGCCGCTTCACAATAGTAACTAACAATGGTTTTCTTTCTGTCTGTTTCTTTCTTTTTGTAGCAGGCCTCTTTAGTTTACAACAAAATGCATACAATCACCAAGAAATTAGTCAGGGCAAAGAAAAATAAAACAAGAACCTCTTTATAGGGATTTCTAAAAAAAAAAAAAAATCTATTTGTCTGTCTGTCTGTCTATCTATCTATCTATCTATCTATCTATCTATCTATCATCTATCTATATATCTATATATATAAAGTGACTGTTCCTTATAGCGTTTAACTTAGGCATTGTTTCAGTTTGTCTGGGCCACATCGTGGGGAATTTGAGTTTGATGTCACTTACCTCGAGTCCTCTGGTCGAGACCCGAATCGGAGTCACTGTTGACCTGTTTTGCCATTTTGTACCTTGCCCTTAGGCTTGCTTTCCCTCGAAGATGCACACCTCGGGAGGAGGGGAGGGACACACGTTCCTTTTTTCATTCCTTTAATTCCTTCGTCCCACTGTCGCTTCGTTCGACCTGTCGTTCCCGTCATTTTCTCAGCATGGGGAAGTGACATCACTACTCTTGTTTCCCTTAAATCAAGGAACATTTAGAAACCTTTCACACCTTTTACTCAGGGATGGGGCTGGCGTATGTGTGGTACACTGATGTGACCAGAAGCAGCACTTTTACTGCTCCGGAGTAGGGATGTACAATGTTACAGACAAGTTTGGATTTCCTGCATCTCATGGTTTAAACTTTGTAGATCTCACTTAGATTGCAATACAAAAGCAGCAGGCTCAGCATGAACTCTAGCTGTTGGTTATCATGAAAATACACTCTCTGCAGAGATTTATATTACTTCAAAGTGTGTTGCCAGTAGTAAAAAGGAAACGGTGAAATTCTGCTAATTCTTGCAACTGCTTAAAAAAGAAAAAAAGCCTGTGTCAAGGAGAGCGAATTCTCAACCTTTTAAACACTAATAGTGTTATTTCAGAGTGGCTCTTGGCGCAATGCTCTGTGTGTCCTGGGACCCAGTTCTGCAAACACTTATACATGTGCCCATGGGAGCTCTGGGCTGGCCAGCCAGGGCTGCTCAGGGGCTTGCTGTAAAGCACATGTATAAATCTTTGTGAAATTGAAGTGTAGTTCAATCAGGACCAGATTCTGATTTTAATCAGGCAGCTGGAAAAATGTCGAGGTTCACCAGGGCAGAAGCCTTGGGCAGGTGGAGGGGATTTGGCCCACTGAAACACTTTTGCTGTCCCAGAAATTTGACGAATGGCAGAATGGGACATGCACTCGTACAGTTTCCATTTCTTCTCTCCCCATCATCACAGGTAGCAGCAGAGCCCACTGTGGGCTCTGGCCAGTGCTGATGTGAAAAGCAAGGGGAATGAACGTACCATCAGAGTGGAGGCAGAAATTTCCTTTTCTCTGGTTTTTCCAACCCTCCCACTCCCCCAAATCCTGTAATACATAGCAAAATGAGAATTTGTTGATGCAGATATGCATATGTGCACACACACCCCCAGGCAGAAGTGTCTGTTTGCACACAAAGAAGTTATGTGTGCATTTTTTTTTACGTGTATGCCTACATGTCCACTTGATTCCCTGTCCTGAGGACAGCCTTGCTTTGTGCCCATAGGGAAATTCCAAACGCGTTGCACACCTCTACTCCAGAGTTCAATTTCTTTTACATAGACGACCTCGCTTCAGATGTGTTACCTTTACTGATAGGATCTTTTCTTGTAGCACTATACCTTGTGGGAATATTTTTTGATGTAAACCTAATTTGAGAAGCTTATTAAAAATAGAAACTTTTTTTGAAGCACTCACATTGAGGAGTACAGGTAATGTTTTAAAAAATTGCACAAAAGAAAAATGAATGTTGGAATGATTCATTCAGTGTTTGAAAAAGAGATGGCTCTGTTTGAACAGTGAGTTTCATACCTTGTTTGTAAAAAAAAAGTTTTTAAATACAAAAGCAGAGAAAGGTTGAAAGTTACATGTTTTTTGTATATAGAATATGTCATGTCTAGATGATCTGATTTGTATTGGCTCTGGCCAGGAAGAATTATTACTTAAAAGGCTCTTAAAGAACAACTGTGCTTAATTTTCTGTTCGTATTACATGGGTCCCATTTCTGGGGAATGGAGTCACACTGTTTATTCCTGTGCTGAAAATACACCTTGGAGCAGCAATTCTTGAGTGCAGCTACCGGGCACTTCGAAGGGTGGCTCCTGTGCAAAACTATAGAGTCTCACTCTCCAGTTGTATTTTGGCTTTAAGTCTCTTTCGCCTGCGCTGAGGGAGCCCCTGGCAGCCCAGAGGTCGAGGCTGGTTTTGAGGGAGGCCTCGGCCGTGCCCTGGGCAGGCATGGCCCGGCTGGCCCGAGTGGGGACCCTGCTGGTGCTGGCAGCCCTCGGGCTGAGAGCTGCTGCCGGCTGAGCACAACCTGCCTAGTTTCCTCCTGAGGCCTTTCGGTCCCATTTTTTTCTCTCTCTGGGGATGCTGCTCCATGTTTTTTCAGCACTTCCTGTTCCAGATGAAATCCAAAGAGTATAACCCTGAACGAGAAGTGCTTGCAACAAGGTATCCTTGCCCAGCACTAGCAGCAGAATGGTACCCGAGGCAACCTGGCCTTCCAGCCCGTCACTGCCCCTCTCCCCCACCGCTGCTGCCGCAGCGCCGGGAGCCGCTGGTCACAGAGCACGTTCCCAGTGATGGTCTTGGCCAATGGCAAGACTGATGTTTTTCAAAAGCCAAAAGGGGAGGATCCTGAAGCAGTTTCTGAAGAGAGGATCCTTTTCCTGTCCAAAGATTGAGCTGGGCAGCTGGGAGCTGGTGGCAGGGTGGAGAGGGCACAGTTTCAGGCTGCTCCCATCCCCCTGCCCAGAGGTGACCCAAGCTTTGGCTCCTGCAGGCACACGGGGCAGGAATGCTCGCCCTGTGCAAGTGACCCCCGGGCGCTCAGAAACCAGCCCCAGTTGTGTTACGGTGAAGTGCATTCAGCCAACAGGTAGTATTTATACAATAACTGTCTCTAAGGTTTCCGTAGGTTTTTTTCTTGTTGTTAGCTGAAAGGACTCAAGTCTTCCACTGAGGATTTTATGGAGGCTTCATCCAAGGTTGTTTCTTTTTTGTTAGTTTCTATTTTGAGCAGTTAGAGCTCCTGTGCCCTTTCCCTCGACCACGCAGTAGGTGTGCATTGGAAGTGTTGTTTGCAGCGAGCAGAGTCACTTGTTGAAGCTGTCCTTGCTGTACTATGGGGTTGGTGATGGGCAGAAACTTCAGGGCCCAGATCCTTGGCCAGGGTGGAGCCGGGGTGGGACCACTGGCTCTGCGGGCAGCGCGGCTCTGCCCCTTCACACCCGCTGGTGAGGGGATCCCACCCTGGCATTTGCTTTAAAAGTCCAGGACCCAGGTACACTCCCGTTGAACAAACTCTGCAGAATTTTTGTTCCAGTCCATCAGGTTTGGATCTGGGCAGCCGAGGGCAAAAACGGGCCGGGGGCGGCTGCGGGTGGCTCGGTCTGTGTCTTTGGCCTGGCTGTCAGGCCGGGCGCTTCGCAAAGTTACTAATCTGGTAAGGCATAGATGCAACTCTTCATGACAGTCAGCTAATGTTGAAACTCACTAATGTATGTATTTGCTCCTTTTTTTTTTTTTTAATAATATATTAACTTGTTGAACACTGTTCTTTTCGCAGTGTTACAAAAGTGGGGGAGGGGGGAATTTCCCAACCTTTTTCAGTTTGGGTGAGCTACTGAAAACCATTTTGTACTAGCTATGTCACCGCTCCCGGCAGCAGCTGGCAGCGGCGCTTGGCCGAGCCGGGGTCAGGTCCAACCATTCGACATCAGTAGTTTTTAAAGTAATTTTTTTTTTTTAATTGTCTGGTATTACTAATGAGGGTTATTGCAAATCACACTTCCAGTGTAGTTCCTAGTGTAGGCCCAGTAAAAGGGATACCGCAGCTTTGTGTTGGGGAGAAATTGAGCTGACATGGCCAGTACAAAGGAGAAATAGGGAGGGAATAACGTTTTGCACCTTATTGAAAAGAGGAGAAGATTTTAAGTGCATACAGACATAGTTAAGAGCTTTTATTGTGACAGGAGAACTTTTTTCCATATGCGTGCATACTCTCTGTAATTCCAGTGTAAAATATTGTACTTGCACTAGCTTTTTTAAAACAAATATTAAAAAAAATGGAAGAATTCATATTCTATTTTCTAATGGTGGTGTGTCTATTTGTAGGATACACTCGCGTCTGTTTATTGAATTTTATGGTCCCTTTCTTTGATGGTGCTTGCAGGTTTTCTAGGTAGAAATTATTTCATTATTATAATAAAACAATGTTTGATTCAAAATTTGAACAAAATTGTTTTAAAGAAATTGTCTGTATACCAGTACAAGTTTATTGTTTCAGTATACTCGTACTAATAAAATAACAGTGCCAATTGCAAATGCGTGTTTTGTCTTCTATGACTGAAGGGGAGAGAGCTTTCCTCGGGACATAACTTGCCCAATTTAATTCCCTGCCCCGTCCTCCCCCAGCCCCGCCCTGGCAATGCATTTGAGAGTGTTTGCTTTTCTTTGCAAGATGCCGAAAGGCGCCTGTACCCTCCCACCCATGGCCATAAAGTGCTCTGCAGACCGTCAGGGTGAAGCTCTTTATTGCATAACAAAAACCTCGGAGCAGTTGGGATGATTGGGCCGCGCGCACGCGGATGCCACAGCAGAGGGAAGCGGGGCAGTGCTCTCATCACCATCTCAGCAGGGCCGAGCGGGGCAGCAAAACACTGAAAGCCCATCAGCTTTTTGGCCAATTGCACAGAAATGCTTCACAGTTATTGCAGGCAATGCCAGGGAGTTATGGACCCTGAACTGCTGATTTATGTGTGACAACTTCAGCCAGTAACCATTGGGTCAAATAAATGTTGTGGAGGGCTCACTTAAGCATCTGGGTGACCACAAATGAAGCCAAGGCTGCAGGGGGTGGTCTGTCCTGTGTCAGGGGTGCAGAGCTGTGCCAGCATCTACTCGAGACATGCTTCAGCTCTGCTGCCCCTGGCAGATCCCACCCCGCATGGAAGGGCTGGCCCTCTCCCACCTGCTGGCCCTGGCTGCTGGAGAAGGCAAACTGCTGTTCTTGGGCCTTGGCTTTTTTTTTTTTCCTCTCTTCTACACAAGGCCAAACCTGGCACTGGTTGCAAAAGCCCTCCTGGCTCCAAAAAAGAATTTTTGGTATAAAACTGGTATTATCAACTAAACAGCACCATCCCCTGGTGGGGGATGTGAGATGGTGATGGATAGACACCGTACATACACTGGCAGAAAGCTGTAGCAACAAGTCTGTCACGAGAGTGGAGTTCAATAGGTACAAAGTAGGGAGTGCTTGGTTCAGAAAAGCTTCAAACTCTCATGTCCTTGACTGAAAGCACCTGTCCCAACACAGTGGGGCTTGGCCAACAGCTGCTGCGTTTCTTCCTTATCCCCATCCTTTCTACCCCTGCTATTGACTAGCTGAAAGGAAGAGCAGGCACATTTTGTATGGGAAAAGCTCCCCCAAAGGCAAACAGAGGCTTCTTCTGACTCTGCTCACAACTCTCCATATTTACAGGGTGTCCCCATCCTACATGCATCCCCACTATGCCCTATGGGAGAGGAAAGCTGCGCCACAGCCAAAGCCCCTGCCCCATGGCCAGTGGGGACTGGCTGTTGCAATGAGCAGATGGAATGTGTTTCTCCCAGAGAAAGGAGACCTGTGTGGCTTGTTTTGCATGTCAGGATGCTGGCTCAAGGCCCAGCCCTTTAACAACTGCTCACACCTAGAAGGAGGTGTCCACGTGCACTCCTCGCAGCCAGCACAGTCACTGGGGAGTGAGCAAGACCATTCCTGTGCCGAGCCCTTCCCTCCCAAGGAGAGTTCTGATAAGCCAGGCTGTGCAGGAGCCCCCCTGCAAAATGTGCTGCAGCAAGGCAACCCCAGAGCAGGACTGGGAGTGCCAGGAGTGTTAGAGGTGTCCTTATGTTTCAAGAAGCCACAGGCAGGCATGCTCAGCAGGGATTGCTTAATGATGCAACGCTGCCCTTTTCAGCATCCCCACTTGTAGGTCTTTGGTTTGTTAAATGGAGCCCCTGTGGAGCCATGGGCCAAACCTCAACACTGCTCTTGGGAGCTCAACAATTGCCTGGCTGGGGGAAGCAGGCGTGGCCCTGGCCTACAGCACAGGCTGTCACACGTACAGCATTCCTCTGGACAGGATGGGGTTGGGGTGTAGGGCTGGAGACGACCTGGTTATGCAGAATCACTCAACATCAAGCATTATTAAGCACTTACAAATTTCATTTCCCACAGAAGAACACCAAGTAACAAAGAGCCCAGTTAGATGTGCAGGTGAGGTAGATCCACAAATGGCACATGGCATTTGTCAGTGGTTGTGGTCTTGACTTGGACCATCTTGCCAGACAAAGAGTGTTCCCAGCTCCATCTGCCTCAGTTCCTTGTGGGAGTGGCAGCAGGCTTGAGCAGGATACAGGACCTGGAGCTAAGTGAAGATAAGGGCAGCTACTGCAGCACAGGAATAGGTGTTAAAGGGGGACTCAAGCATTTGCTTTTTTTTTTTAATTTTCCAGCCTGTCTCAGAGCTGCACATGTACAGTGTCAGTGGTGAGCACTGACATAACTGAGGATTATTCCTGAACAAAATTCACATATAACTGGGCGAGATGCAGACATACCATCAGGTCAGCCTTCCTGCATCTCATTTTTCTCTCCTGCTCACTTTTGGAGAGGAGAAAATGAAAGAAAACATGCTTCCTATCAAAACAATGGGAAGACCTGCTATTCAGAAAACCAAATACCTGACATCAAAACTTTATCAGTCACTATTCATGTCATCAATATCATTCACAGCCTGAAGAATTCGGGGGACAACTTAAGATTAGCCTGTGCCTCTCCTATTAGTCACTGATCAGAGGTATGTGCAGGAGGGGAAGGGAAGGAAAGCAGGTATAAGAGTGACCCCACTTGCCACACTTGTGGAGAGGCTGCCTCCCCTTCCCTCCCATCACCTGCCCCTTGGAAAATAAACTGTTCTGAGGACATCATGGAGCTGCTCAGTTTGGTGTGCGTGTGATCCTTTAAAAAATGTTTACAAATATATATATTTTTATATGCATATGTATTTCTTAAATTCCACTTAGAAATGTAACTAAAAAAAGTAGAAAAGCGCTAGCAAGAGTGGGCATGAGACCAGAAGAGTGCTGCACTTCCCACGTGTGAAGGCACCAGTGTGGAGACACACCTGTGGTCAGGCCTGGGCCGGGGTGGTCTGACCCCACTCCTGACAGAGGTGTCCATTTGCTTCTGTACCCCCTCCCCCTCACGTGGCACAAGCAGAGGAACAGGGCTGTCTCAGCCGTACTGGTGCAGAGAAGTCACACTGCCCGTGCTCCGGGCCTAGTGCAGCTGAGGGCAGGGGGTGGCCTACGGTGCCTTTTTGTGACAAAATGCCAGTTTGCCTGGCATTTTCTTAACATGATGCTTCCAGGCTGGAGGGAACAGAGATCAGAGCCTGGATTCACAGGGCCTGCTTGTCTTCTGCATTCACATTCCTTTAAAAGTGGGCAGGACAAATGGTTCTTGCAGCCAGCACAAGCATAACCTGTGCTCACATCAAGGCCCTTATCCACTTCCAAAGCAGAGGAAGGAGTCATCCCACAATTAAGAAGTAAGTCCTGCATGTTAAATGGAAGACATTTAAAATACCAGGCAATTTAGAAGATATCCTGTGCTTTTTCTAATGTGCACAACACACTTCAAAATCACCAGGGATCAGCCTGTGGCCTGGATTTGCTTCTCAGCATGGTCAATTGTACCAATCCTTGTGCATAGCTTTTTGAGCAGTCCAGCATATGAGTTTAATTCTAGAGTTTCTCTTTGCTATTCCTCTTCCTACAGATCACTTTTTTGCTTTTCAAAGGAAGCCTGCCTGTTTCCACAGATGTCTACAGGAGGGGAAAGTAAGACTCTGAAGTACTGAAGTAACATCAGCCACATTATGATCTCAGCAGCAGTTTTAAGTAAGTGGCCAAGCATTATTAATTCATTGGTGCTCACTTTTACATCATTTATCATATCGAGCTACTGTGGTGTTCATGTGGATGCAACCTGTATTTCCAAAGGAATTTTCATTGTGATTTATCAATTAATTAGCAGGCCATTACACTTTATTGAAGTGCTACCCAGAGTCTCCAACATTCGTTACTGCCTTTAGAGCTAATGTTTTAACTTCATCTCAGCCTGACAGTGTCTTGCAATCAATCAGGCTGTTCTGCCAAAAGCTCTCTCTTGCTTTGCATGGTGTCAAGGACTGCAAAGGAGTGGTACCACATAACCAGAAGGCAATTTGATCCCTCTGGCCTCCTCCACCTGGCCACAGACAATGCACAGCGTTTTTATGTCTTTGCTAAATGGATGTGAGAGGCAAGGGAACAGGGAGGACTGCAAGAACCATCCCCCCTTGTCAGGGTTACAGTTACCGAGTTTCAATGTCTTAAAAACCTGTTCCCAGAGAGCAGGTGAAAGCAGGAACCCAGGTAACTCAATAACTGCACTCATGATAAAGCAGGCAAGCTCTGAAAAGTGTTCACCTGAATGATCTCCTCAGATGGGGGCAGGGGGGCCAGCACGGTTTTGCTACATTCAGTGCCAGCTTCTCTGAAGAGGCAAGTCCATTGAATAGGGAGATTTAAGTAAGAACAGCAATAACAGCCCTGTGAACTGAGAGTGACAGAGATCTGGCATTTTTAGCATCACATGTCACCAGCAGACAGGCCTCATCTACCATCCACCTCTGACATTTTGCAGGTTGGCAGCTGTGCCATAACATCCATTCTTTGGCCAGAAAAAAGATTAAGAGAATTTGCTTTTTTATTTCTCTGTGCAATTTCTTGCATCTTTTTCTCTCCCAGCCTGCAATTTCTGAAAGGTGCACTGCCAGAAAGTGGTAGTAGCTGACAGGTCAGTCTTAAAAAAGGGAATGTGTGAATGTGTGCAGGCGTTAACAGCCATGTCTGTACAAGCCAATTCCTTGTTAACGGAAGTTTCAGCAGCTATTTATCAGAGGGGGAAAAAACCAGGTTAAGAAATGTTGATTAAAAATAAAATAGGCACAACAATAAAAGATGAGGCTATTGCATTTTGAATCAATGGCACTGTGTTAATAGCATGACCTCCCCCTTCCAAATCCCAGCCATAGCCGCTTCAAAGGCTACGACACTGCCATTCTGAGAAAGAGAGGGAAGTTTGCCACTAACACAACATGGAGGAGAAAGCGAAGGAAAAGAGCAGCCCTTCCTGCTTTTCTCCCCCACCCCTCTCCAGCCCCCCAGGCCTAGGCTAAGAGAAGACCTCGTTGTGCTGCTGGGTGACCCGGATGAACGTCGTTCTCTTGCTCAGTTCCTTGAGTTTGGCAGCTCCCACGTAGGTGCAGGTGGAGCGCAGCCCCCCAAGGATGTCCAGGATGGTGTGTTCCACATCCCCCCTGTATGGCACCTCCACAGTCTTGCCCTCCGAAGCCCTGAAGAAGAGATCAGTCACATGTGTGTGTTTACTGGAGCAATGTGGAGCTTAATACTCTGCAGGCTGCATTTACAAATGTGGCCCCAGCTTTACTGCTTTTGCTGCTTGTTGCTCTCAAGCACTGAAATGCCTCAGCTCTACTCAGCACCAACACGGAGAACTAGAAGCAGACAGATCTTGCAGATGCTCCAATATCCCATGAGTTTATTTACAGATCTGCCCCTTCCTCCCCTCTACCATCTGCCTACAAGCAAGTGAAACTTCCAGCCTTATTGAAAGGTAAATTTGACTGTGAGAGCTGCAAGTTTTAAAGTGTAAGGAACGGCCAGACTCTAACACAGAAATGTTGGAGCTGGTTCTCAGCAGGCACCACCCAGCACAGCTCTACAGAGGCTTCACAGCCCCTGGGCTCTGTCCCACGTCACCGATCAGACACAGATGGAAGTGCTCTGGCTGTCTCTTACCAGTGTGATTCTCCAGAGCTCACAGAGTGGGAAACCTGTTACAGAAACCTGCTGCACAGCTGTCCCTTGAAGCTAAAAGGTGATCTAGCACAATTCAGAGCCAGGCAAAAAGGCCAGAAAAATAGCAGTGCTGTGAATACTGTCAAGTGCTGATGCATGCCAGCACAGAGTGCACTGTTCCCAAAAAGCACATCTGAAGAGTTACATGATGGAAGAATCCAGGAAAATAATTTCCACTCCTCCTCCAGCTTTCTCCAGCCCCATGTTCAGCAATCCTTCCTGCAGCAGAGACCCTTAATCAGCAGCTCACTAGGCTTTAAAGCAAGCTTGTTCTGCTTGGCACACTGGCTCCTCTGGACAGGCAAGCCTTGGCAAGGGAAGGTCTAAGACAAATGTGGAGGGAAGAGGAGATGCTTTTATTCTGCCCTACAAAATGGAGGCAGAAATCATGGCAGGAGTCTGTCATTGTTCTAAATGTGGATTTATTTGCTTCTTTCTTAAAAAAGTTTCCAGGGGACAGTACAAAAAAGGACATGCCTGTTTGGAGGCTCCATTTGTGAATCATTAACAACAGCAACAGCTGCTATGTGGAGGTACTTCAGTGTGAGCCTGGCTATATTTCATCCTGTTAGTTTAAATGCAAGGTCATAGCCCCAGGGAGACAATAAAGGCAAAGTGTTGATACGCCACGTGAGTAAGGAGCCATGATTAATCTCCCTACCTCTGATGAGTAATTGACTCTTTCTTGAAACTCTTAAATAAACACTGCAGTGAGTGGCCAGTAGAAGATGGATGTGCCACTGGCATCTCACAGACTGCACAAGTCTTAGGGCTCTGTTGTACAGCCTGTGCTGCTGGGAGTCCCCAAGCTTTTATTTTCAGCTCCAGTGCCAGCAGGAAGAGGCCAGACCCACGAAATGACACTCATGCCACTATTCCTGGCTTTTGGCCATGCCCACGTCTTCCAGTCAAAGTTGGGAGGTTGAGCTCAGGCTCCAGGGAGCTTCCCACAAGATTGTGAGAGAAAGTGCACGTCTCTCACAGGGATTTGCAGAAACCAGTGCAAATTCTACCACATCCTGCCATCAGAAGAGCTCTGCATGCTGTACTGGGCAAGGAGTGCAGGGTTTACTGCATCCATGCGTGACTGCCCATTCAGTTCATGCATGAGAGGCCAATTACCTGATGCATGAATGCCCCACCAGTTCAAATGCAAGTTCCCTGTTAATTCGTGCTTGAGCATCCTGGGGGTCCTAAGATGCACACTGCTCCTACAAGCATGAACACTTGGTGGTCCTTTTTTCAGTGCAAAATTACAGAAATGGGTGATGGTTACAGCCACTGCCCTGGCAGATGTCCCTGCAGTGGCTACGGTGGTGTCAGGAAGCTGGAGCTTGTGGGTTGCCTCTTTAGAGACCAGAATCTACGAAAGTGGTGAACAGCCAACGACACAGCCCCAAAGCTCTGACAGCTGAACACGTGCTACTGCTCCTCTAAGTGTCAGCTGATGAGCTGGTGGGATGTCCTGTTGATCAAGGAGGAACCTGCAGATAAGACACCGTACTGGGGTTGCACGCTAGAAGAGAGGTGTGAGATTAGCTCTGTAGTCTTGTCCATGGGGTAAGGGGATGAAGTTTGTGACGAATATATACTCAAGCTGTGCTAACATTAACCCCAATACTCTTGTCCCCAGAGGAAAGGGGTTTTTAAGAAATAATGCCTTGCACACACCAAGCCGAGGAGTCTCTGGTTCCCAGGGAAGCGTGGGTGGAATTTTACTATGTGTATGCACACACTGGTGCACTATTAACTGCTGTAGTCTGGCCCAGGGGTGGGATCTGTATCCATATGGGTATAAAATTGGGATGTTAACTTGTTTAACACAGTGCTCAGGATGGAGCAGAGACATTTTAGTAAGTGTACTGCTACAGTATTAATCCTTACTGGCTGGTCCAAAGGGAGGAAAAGTGTAGTTTTTAACTTATGTACATTAAGACAGTGATGATGTCAAAAGAGTTCACATTGGATTAATGTTCCAAGAGTTCCTTGATATGTGCCTTGCCAAGGAGAAGAGTGACGTACAGGCCATAGATTGCTGGGCTTGCTGTGTTCTTGTGTGAGTGCCAAATTAGTTCATGCATGAGCACTGAATAAATTAATGCATGAGTGCCCAATTAATTAATGCATGAATGGACAGTAATTTTTGCATAAGCATCCAATCAGTTCATGCATGCATGCCCAAATTATTGATGTCCAAACATCCTGTTAGTACATTCATGAGTGCCCAATATGATGAGCACCCAGCTGATTTCCAGGAGCACCCACATGGGTGGAGTGCTGGGCAAACACAGCAGGGGTCAGGTGACACAGGTGGCCAGTGTGACCTGTGTGGGAGAAGGCCATGACCTGCATCAGGCCAGAGATGGCTCCACCTGGCTCCAAAAATGGCATGAACCACCAACTTTCAGCAAGTCAGGAGAGCACATGGCACCTCTGCTCAAATCTATTTAAGAAACAGCAGCAGCCCCTGGGAGAGGAGACACACCTGGACATGCCAGAGGAGAGGTGCAGCTAGAGGCACCCTAGAAAGGAGGTGCTCCATGCTACAGATGTGCACTCCCAAAGAGACTGTGGTCCCTGTGTGACTCATGCCAGAACAGGGACAGCTGTAAAGGGACTCTGTCCTGTGGATGCCCCTCAGCAGAGCAGGCACAAAAACAAGGAGTAGCAGAGAGAAACTATTACACACATGACCACAATGTCCTGTGCTACCCCTTTCTCACTGAAGGAGCTCAGACTGAGTGTGGCTTGTGGTGAAGGTTAGGGGAGTTTACTTTCCTGTTTGGTTAATTACCCAGCAGAAACTAGAAGTTTGCATTACTTGGCAATAAAGAAAACAAAGTAAAAAATCCCCAAGTAGAGACTCTTTTGCCAGCAACAAATGCCCACACACAGGCCATGCATGGATGTCCTGGGCTTCAGCTGAAACATAGTTCATTTTTTTCCTAGTAGCTGGTACAGTGCTGTGTTTTGGATTTAGGATGGAAATAATGTTGGTAACACACCAATGTTTTAGTTATTGCCAAGCAGTGCTTACTGCAAGTCAAGGACTTTCCTCTTCCTCACACCACCCTGCCAGCAAGTAGGCTAGGGGGGGAACAAGAAGTTGGGACAGGACACAGCCAGGACAGCTGACCCAAACTGGCCAAAGGGATACTGCATACCATGTGGCAACATGCTCACTATATAAACGAGGGTGGAAAGCTGGCTGGGGCCACTGCTCAGGAACTGGCTGGGCATTAGTTGGCAAGTGGTGAAAAACTGTGTATCACTTGTTTTGTATACTATTAATGCTGTTGTTATTATTATTATTATCCCTTTCCTTTCTGTCCTACTAAACTGTCTTTATCTCAACCCATGAAGTTTGTTTTCTTTTCCCCCAATTCTCTCTCCCATCCCACTGGGGAGTGAAGTGAGCGAGTGCCTGTGTGGTGTTTAGCTGCCTGCTGGGATAAACCATGACAATGGATTACACAGGCTGTCACAAAAGCTGGCACACTTGGCAGAGAGCTGCATAAGCAACTCAGCAGGAACTGCTGTGGGTTTTGCAGCTCTGACATCTCTTCTGGAGTTACGACCCAAAAGTAACCCCTTCTCATAAAGGAAGGTGATGACAGAGCAATTGAGGCTCCCAGCGGCTGGGAAAGGTGTGCTCAGGTGCTCTCAGCAGTGACTGACTCTTGCCAGCCACTGAACAGAAAGGGAGAACCATTTGCTTCAGACTTTTTTCACAGGGCCCAGTCTGCGGTGCCCCTCCTGGCCAGCTGACGGCTGCTGCATGGAGGGATGTGTGTGCTGGGTGGGAATCCTGGCAGGCTGGATGTGATGGTGCTTTGTCAGCCCAGCTAAACGTGGGTCAGAATAAAGGGGTGAGGCTGCCCTGTCATGAGAAAATCTTTTGAGTGGGGCATATAAGAAATGGAGGAACTGTGGGCAGGTCTTCCAGGCTATCATTTGGGACACACAGTAAGATGGTAAGCAGCAGCCAGCAGTTAGGGCTATTTTGTCTCTGTGGCCAAAATTTCACCCTGCAGTTAATATAAAGTGCCCAAACCCAGCTTAGTAGCAGCTGTGAATTGCTGAGTGGCCACAATAGAACTGCAGCGTTCACAGAAAACCCGTGAAATCTCAAAAGGGTTAACAAAAGCAAATTGGCTCGAACTGAACAATACTGCATGCAGTCTCAGTCCCTGCTTGCCTTATTTCTCTTCTCCCACAAAAGAAACACAAAAACTGCCTTTCAGGAATCCCCAGCCCTGATCCATATTCCTCATGGAAGGAGGTGAAAATGTAAAAATAAGCCAATATATAAATGACATAAGAGTAATGAAACTGGGTACACAAATTAAATGGGATCAGCTTGACATATTCATTACAAAAACAATTACTCTCATGACTTTATCCCCTGCTACAGCCATCTCACCTTACCTGTCAGTTTTAATGTAACTGCTGCAGGCTCAGATTCTCCAGCCAACACGTGTAATTTTGAGAAGATGAAGTTAAGTGACAAGCAGTCTGATTCTGCAGGGGATGGAGCACACTGAGCTCCCCACTGCTTGAATAACAGGCTGTGAGTGCTCAGGCTCTTTTAAAGACAAAACAGCTTATTTGGGTCACCAATACAGACTTACAGCTGGGCTTTTTAAGTGCATATAAAGGAGCCCCACTGACTTGACCTGTTTGGTTCAAGTTTGGGGTATCCAGCATTCAAACTGCTGACTAAGAACCATTTTGGTTCAAGCTTGCCATAAGTTTAACTAGGAAGTGATTAAACTTCTTGTAACTTTTACTATAAGAAGAATTCAAAGCAAAGCTGTGTGCTGTTTCAAATCCCCCTTCAATGCCCAGCATATTTACAGTGCTGGATTTAGCAGCTGATATTTTTAAACCACAATGACACTCATGCTGGGACAGGCCAAGGAAGACTGAGACCAAGGCTGGTACAGATACCCAGCTCTGTGCCACGGCTGTAGAATGAAGATGAGTATCAGCACTTTCATCACTTTCCCAGTTAAGAGCCAAGGGTCACAGGTTTAGTGTCTGGAGCTGTTGTATCTAGAAGTAGACTGGGAGACTCCTTCTATGCTACCCATCAGTGGCACAGAAATGCAGTATCTCAACAGGGACTAAAAATTTCAGATTGTGCTCCTGCTCCCTTGCTGCTGAGAAAGTTTCAGAACTTGGACCCCAGGGAATTCTTAAATTGATGATGCAAATCAAAATACAGCTATGGATCAAGCCCAATCTGTATAGCATTGCCCATAATGACTTCAAAGAGTCTGTCTAGACTGAGCCAAATACAGCACCTTTCTGTACATCCTTTGCTCCTACAAGATGGAATACTTGCACTTTACCTCATTTTTAAGAGGGACCAGTGTCAATTAGTTCTCCTGCTGGCAATAAATTTTGTTGCCAGATCACACACACCTAACTAGGTGGAACAGAATTTAAGAGCTGCCTTAGTCCTTCACCCTCCCAGTACAGCCAACTTTCTCAAACTTTTCCTGCAACTTTCACCACCTCTGTGGAGGCTGGGCTCTAATGGCCATGCTGCACTGAGATCCATGCAGCACACTTGGGCTGCTCTGTGACCTCTCAGGGAGCTGCCATTAACTAAATGCCTGATCAGCACCAGGCCTTTCCCATACTCCAGCTGACTCAAGGACAGGGTAGGACAGGACAGGAAAAGACCATTCAGGTAAAAGGTTGCCAGCACCACCATGCAATTGGCAGCTGCCACTTTTATATTATGACACACTAGTGCTATCCACTCAGAGCATTTGTTCAGAGGCTTTGATGAGAAGCAGATTTGTTGGGGGACAAAAATAAAGAAAAAAGAGCCCCCAAACTGTACACTGCTTCTGGGAAATGGCACATGAACCCGAAGTGAATCAATGCTCAGGGATATGCAAGCACATCTTTCTGGTGCATCATTTCAGGTCATCTAAGATGCAGATGGCCTCCTGTGCAGCTCTTTCTTCTGCAAATAAACAGCTGTGTTTGAAAGCAAAAACACTGAACAGGTTGCCCAGAGACACGGTGGATGCCCCATCCCTGGAAACACTCAAGGCCAAGTTGGACAGGGCTCTGAGCAACCTGATCTAGTTGAAGATGCACCTGCTCATTATAGTGAGGGTTGGACTAGATGGACCTTAAAGATCCCTTCCAACCCAAATGATTCTGTGATGCCATGATTTAGGCCAAATGACATGGTTGCAAATGCTCTGAAGGAGGCTGTGTTCTACCACTTTGCACTTCACAATCTGCTATGTGAACTAATGCACAATTTTATGGTGCAGACAAAAACCACCACAGGAGCCAATGCCAGGGTGGAAAACAGGAGGTGGGATCAAAGATCCTTCCATGTAGTATGACATCTGGGATTGCTATCTATCAGCTTGTCTCTGTCTGAAAGCATGAATTCCAGTTTGTTTTGTGGATCCCATTGTGCTTTACATTCTGTGCTGTCACCTTCACAGAGCTGCAGCTCTTACCCGTGGTAGCAGCTGGACACGTTGGGAAAAACCTGCATGCTGGAGTGGTTGTAGCAGATGAGGCCAACAAAACCCATCAGTCCTGAGTGCCTGGCTGGAACAGCAGGTAATGTCACTGTGTCTGAGACTCCTGCAAACAGCAGTTTCCCAGATGGGACCAGAGCCTGAATCTATGCCAGCAGAGAAGAATCAAAAGGGACCCCTCAATAAACCAGTGTTTACTGTAAGACAGGAGTCATTCTCTAACAAAGTATGTAAGAACCACGTTGTCCCAGGGTAGTGACTATGACTGCCACTCATAAGAGAAAAGACACAGAGGTTTTCTGGTGTCATCTGCCTTTTCAAAAACTCAAAATTCTCAGCACTTCCTGGAGTAAAATAGCAACGGACAATAGATTCCTTTGCAAAATCTGTCTTCCTCTCCCCTGAGGATTTTAGCTCAAAAACTAAGCTTCTGCATTCTGCATTATTTGAGGCTACTCTGGTGCTCTGTTACCAAAAGAGGGGTGGGAAAACTGTACAGCAGGCTTCTGCTGCCTAAGAAGACTGCCCAACAAATGCAGAAGGGAGTCCTGGGGCTGCTGCTGGTGACTGAATGCTTTGGAGGTCCTAGGCCCTTATGTCCATACTGGGGAAACCCCAGCTGAGCTTCACCAGTTCATCAGCACCCACTTTCTGCAAACAGAAGGAAGCATGTGGGTTAGCTGGGAATCCCTACACCAACGGGACACCCAACGTGGACAAGCAGAGACAGAAACTGCAGCCTTTTATGCCATGTTCCAGCATTTAGTTCACACACATCCTGGGGGACCAGTGAAGTCAGAAAAGTGCCTAATGACTTCCCATACCACACAGCTGGTGCTGCAGTGACAGCACACCACACCAGCTGCAAACAAGTAAATGCCACTGCTCTCAGCTAGCCAACTCTAGCTCTTTCTCCCTGTCTCCCTCCCCTCAGATCTGCTGTCATAAGTGTAGGCAACAGCTTCTTCAATGAGAGTAGTAGCATAGGCCTGTTTCCTTTTGCACAATTCTGCTCCAGAAGCTCCTGGATGGATGGCTCACTGCAATTGCTTCTGTGTGGAATTCATACCTGTATTCAGCAACCCCTCCTGCATGCTTCATCATGGCTGTATCAGAGCTCATTCCATAGAATAGTTTCACCTTCTTGCCATTCTTTTCTATAATGTCTCCAGCACTCTGGTCATGGCCTGCAAACATTCCTCCAATCATGACAAAGTCAGCACCGGCTCCTGTGATCAGCAAAGGGACACATCAGAAAGCAGGGAAAGGAGATGGTGAAAGACAAAGCAAGAACACAATGATCTCCAGAAACAATAGCCAGCATTGACAAGTTTGGTACAGAGTCCCCTCCTGTAATAGTCACAGCAAACTTGCAGAACTGACATAGGCTGAATTGTATTTCTCTGGTACTTTAAATGGAAAAAATACTTTTTCTGTTACAATGACAAAGATATAGATTATTCTACTCTACCCCACAGTCTTTTATTTTCAAATTCAGTTTTAACCCTTTACTTTTTAATAGTATCTGAGCACAATTCCTTATTAACTGTGATGGCAGCAATCAGAAGTCCTAAACACAGGGCTTGGACCTGTTGAGCTCAGTGCTGTACAGAGAAGCAGATGGTTCCTACTTCAAGAGCTTTCTGGGCCACAAGCTGTGAGTGGGGGTGTACCCTGAAGGACAGCAGACTCATGAATCTAACGTACTCCTCCCAACAATGACATAAAACAAGCAGATTTTTAATTGAAATTATGGATTTTTCCAAGTCCATCAGCCATATGTGTTCAGTGTTGTTCTGGACGATCCCTAGTCAAAGAGATCTGCATGGGTCTGCATTTGGTTCCTGTTTAAAAATTCTGGGCCAAGGACCATCACCCCTGGGTTCTGTGGTTCTCAGCACACACCACAAAGGAGGTCTAACCCATAGCTGCAACTCCTAAATATGATCCAGGTACTGAATAGCCACACTGAATACTCAGTCATGACTGTTCAGTCTATCTCCTCTGGCTTTGTAAATCATGAAATTGGCTCCACTGGGAGTAAGACCAGGAAGAAGGTTTTTGGAATCATTCTTGGTTTTCTACTGTGATCTCCAGTATTTCCAGCTGGGCTGGAACTATTCCACCAGCAGCTCCTCCTGTGATATTTTGGCATACCTAGTTGTGCTTGGAAAAGTTTGTCTTTTAGTCTTTTATAAGCCTGTGGTGACCCACCCCTGAAAAAGCATTTTCCTGTTTATACTCTCTGCTTCTTCAACGTGTATGTGTCAGAACAGGTCTCCCCACTGCTCAGCTTCTTCCCAGAACTGGCAGAAGAACTGAGCTTTAAAACTCACTTCACAGAAAGCAGATGAGCTTCAACTACACACATCCTGTTAAGAACACCTCCAAATTCTGGGGAGATCCCAGGCTAGGTAAGTCTGGCACTAGGATTTGCTCTGATCTCTGTCACTATCCAAACAATAGCACCAGATCTTGAAATCTGAAAAGTGAGTGAAATCACTATCAAATCTGCTCAGCTTCTGCCAAACCTGAATGTGGGAATATTTTGATCTTAGAAGACATGACAGGGTTAAGTGTGCCAGTTCCTCCCTCCACCCCTCTGCCAAAGAGCAGAGCTGGCAGCAATGCCTGGGGGCAGAGCACCCAGCTGCTCTGCTGACCTCACCTCCCTTTCCCTGGTGGCTGCTTGATAGGAACACCATGACCATGGTAGAGGGATATTAAAAATGAGGCTTGGGCAAAGCACATCACAAGCAGTATTTATATCCAGGCACCCACTCAGGTGTCCTACCATGTCAGCTACCTGGCAGATTTCTCCTGAGCTCTCTTGTCTCAGATGGCTGAGTTTTGAAGTCTTGGTTCAACTCATGTCTGCTACTACTATTAACCTGCCAAAAACAAAGGGAATACTCATCTTTTAACTACTGGTGGCAAATTCCTGTTGCTAGCTGGCACAACCTTGCTCCATCTTTGCAAAAAATAAGCACCCTGGAAAATCTAGTTTATGTCTTCTTCATGGGTGGAAGAAAACATGAGGAAGGAGGGACAGACTTGAGGTCAAGGCTCCAAAGAGGGCGTTTAAACAAGTCAAAAGCCTGCCAAAAGACATTCTGGACTCTTTGCCTTGTCAGTACTATCTCCTGATCCTCAATTCTACTGCCATTTTTGGCTGTGGGTCTTACAGCCTTCAAATTATTAATGCAAAAGGCACATTAGATCTACACTTCAGAATCACAGAATTTTGGTTCCTGTGCACTTCAGTATCTATTTATTATTCTCCTTTTGGCTGCATATTTTTGGGAGGGAAGCAAATATGTTTGAATTACAGGATTGAAACTCATCCAACTTGAGTAACTTTTGCAAACTACAACATAATTCATCAAGCTCTTCCAGAAGAGAGGAGCTATGTTAGAGCAGATGCGGCACGTCTAAACATTGAAACGACACATGCTTGCTGCCCCGCTGCTCCAGAAATGACAAGCCCATATTAAATATACTTCTCCAATGTTCTCCAGAACTTTCTACTGTGCTTCAGTGTTGCAAAGATATCTGAAAGTTTCAAGTCTGTTCCTTTATGTTTCTATCAGTTAATATCTGACCAGGAGGGTGTAGTTTTTAGCATGGTCTTTAACTTATGAATGTTTTTCTTGTATAACCACCAGAAGCACTGTGACACTTACAACATCCATCTGCAGTCTTTTGTTTTCAAGTACAGATTGACAGTGTGCCATTATTTCAGGTTGTGGGAGACTGGGAACACCTGGCAACAACCCCCTAGATAACACAGGACGTGATGGGGTATGTTGCACATCCCCAGTAGCTCACCCAGAGCTGGCCAGACTCGTCCTGTTTTTACACAACGCTGCTTTCGTGCACTGACTTTCCCCTTGAGGCCTATGCTGTATCTGGGCTGATTTCACTCATTCACATTTCACAGTGCCTCCTCTTTCAAGCCATTACAGAATAGCAGTGCTGACGCCAGCCCAAGCTTGCAGCACTCACACAGTTCTGCTGGATCTGGACAGAGTCCCTCAGATGTCTTTTGTATGCCTGATTATACAAGTCACTGATAACCAGATTGGCTCTGCACAAATTCAGCTGGAGTCGGCCTGGATCTGTGGGCTGGGCAGCCCTCCAGGCAGATGCAGTGTAAGTTTGCCTGGACCAGAACTTGCCCTGGAATCAACATTCACCTGCGCTCCAGCTGAGCCAGCAAGCTTTGCAACAGGAGGTACACACAGAGCTATTAAAAACAGGAGAAAAAGCCAGTGTGATCTGGTATAATCTGGAACTAGTGTTATGTCCCCAGTTGACTTTTCCATATGATTTTTCCTTCCTTTTCCTTCCCTGCTCCTGCATCTCTTCTCACTACTGCTGTAAGGAACAGCAGCAATGTGTTGAAGATGCTGGCACAGGATTCAAAAGGCACACTCTTTCCTGGCTGTGTCACAAAAATATATGTGACCCCAGGCAACTGAACTTAGTATTTCTCATCATTAAAAAAGAAGACAGCAGTGCTTCCCTGGAGCATTCTGAGAAATGTGTTCATGTTATCAGCCTTTCCAAGGCTTCAGTTAGATGAACCATCTGAGACCCCAGCATAAAGTTCTTTCATGCTTTCTCTCATTCCTGCATCAAAACAGCTCTTTTCTTTCCTATCAACCTATATCTTCTTCATTATCATTTCTAATACCCATATGGCAGTGACATCTTCAGTTTACCAAATCCCTACCAGGTTCTCATCCAGCAGTTCCAGAATTTCAGCAGTCTCTCCCAAAGTATGTTTCTCCCAGCATTTTTGTCCCTCACCTTCAGTGCTTCCCTGTTCCTTGTGTTTTTAAATAAGCTTCTACCTCGTTTTCCCTGTCAAAATGCCCAATCTGCCTCTGAGTCCCGGCACCAGTCAATGGTGTCAGCTTAAAGCTTCTCAACATCTACTTCTTGGTTCTTCACAATTCTCTCACTCAATCCACTCTACTCCTCCTGTTTCCAAGAACTTGGCTCCTCCAGTCACACCTTTAGCCATTTGTCAGTGCTAGTCTTCACATTTGGGACTCCCTCACACTTCCCATGATTCAAATGGATGATTTGTCACTGCTTTACAGTGAATGATCCCATCCCATAAAGATTTTACAGTGATCCACTAGAAAGGGGATAGCATAATTACTTTAACCAAAAGTCCTCTTCGTGTCTCTTGTCCATGCTTTGTTCCGGCCTTCACCCCTAGATGAAGCTGTACATCTCTGTGTTTTATCACCTGTCTTTGCTATCCAATACATTCAGGTAACTCAAGTGCAGAGGTCTGTGCTAGACAATTCAGTGTCAAGGCTTTGACTTGTAAATGCTGGGCATGGTGGCTATGATCTACGAGGCTCAGACAGCCAATCACTTCAGCAGCATTCAATAAACACTGGTAGTAATAATGTTATCTCAAAGCTTATTTTGCCACATATTTTTGACAAATGCACACCTGGGCCCAGCTTGTCAGATGTTCACAGTGTGTCTACCTCAACTGTACATAACCAGATACAGTAAGTTTATTGCCTCAGGGTCATCTCCATCATTTCCAGCTCTGTAGCTGTGACACACAGTCAGTCTGATCTGTCTATCAAGAGTATAACTACTGCCTGTAAAATGTCAGCTTTCTGATGCTCCTCTGTCCAAGGAATAATTCTGTGGCAGCCTCAGACATGTACCACTGTGAATCCCAGCACCTCTTGACAAACAGGAAAGCCAGAAGCTGCCTCTTCACAGGTTTCAAGCAGGTTTAGGTTCAGTTAGCCCAAAGAGACTACAAGGATCTTTCAAACTTGTCATAAACACCACAAAGAAAAACATTTAAAACACTGTGAAGTTGCTTCCTGTTCTAGCTTCAGCTCTTGCTGAAGAAAGACGTTTTCCACAGGCCAGGTTTCTGTGCAGACAGCTGGGAATATAGTGAGGTCACAGTCTCAGTTCACAAGCTCCCAAGGACCACACCACCAGTAAGAGCTTGGTGAGCTGTGGAGCCAGAGAAAGGCAGAACAAAGACCTCACTGCAGGCAGCATGTCAGAGTGAGGGCTGAGCAGAGGTTTGGCATTTTTTAATATAATCTTGTCTAAGAGGGTGGATGCTGCTGTTCAGCTATGTTGGAATCACCCAACTGGATGTATCTATTCCCTGCATCACATCACCACTGGGTAACACAAGGGTTATGTGAAATCCTCTGACCAAGCACATTCCTTGCTGGTAGCAATCACTCCACAGCTGTGCTTAGAATTCTCTAATTAAGTCTTCCTTGTCATCTGACCTGTCTCAAAACAGGAGCTGTCTGCAAACTTAGAAGACAGATTTTGGTTTCAACCTTTCCAGGAGGCCTAGAGTTTTTCTTGGCAGGTCTGTAAACTGAGTTTAGGCATGCCTCTACTTTCCAAACTTGCAAATCTTCCTGCAAAGCAGACATTCTGTATCATAATGTACTATCTCTTGTTTTCATACCACCCTGAAATCCCAGTGATAGACTCTGCTGTCCCACTGTATTCCAGGCATTACCCTACTTGACACCTCCAAAGAGTCTGGCATTTTGGGAGGTGGGGGAGTACCTTTAAATGTCTTGTCATCTCAGGATGCATGTAGTGCCTGCTTCCCATATGCTGCTGTAACAAGGTTAGGGCTAAGTGACAATCATGAGTTTGACCCCCCCATACTAACATAACTTTCATGCCCAACAGACAGTGCTTACATATTAAATCCTCTATTCTATCACCGAGAGCTGGTGCAATTCACTGAACTTACTGGCGTGAAAGCAAAATCTGTTAATTATTAACTTAGATATTTTAGACATCTGCCTAGCTCTAGGGGATACAGTATAAATAAAATCTCATCTCTTCAAGTGGACAGCTGATCCCAAGAACATCTCCAGGGATCTGGCCTGCCTTTTTGTTTTGTTCTTCTGTCCAACATGCATTCCACCAGCTCTTCTTCCAATTCAAGTCAGCCAGATCTGGCAATGTTACAGGCATGTCTGAACCCTACTCAGAAGAAACCCTTATCAGTTTTCTCTGTATTACTCTCCCAGTGGCTGTATCTCATACACACCTGGCAGATAATTTCTAAATAGCACTTCGACCACTCTATGTTTTGCACTGCAGAATTTGGACTGTCTGTTCCAAAGAGCAAACTCACGCCTGGTGCATTAATTTCACTGGAGTCACCCGCAGGGACGAACGTAACCTCCTGCTAATCGATTACACATTCGGGGTCAAACCGATTCCTGCATCCCTGCTGCCAGGGGCGCTGGAAACACGGGAGGGTGTCACAACACAATGTCCTTACCAAACGCTTTGGCGACATCTCCTGGGCAGTTGCACCCTCCGTCCTGCACAAAGAAAAGACGACAGTGAGTGGCAGCGAGGTCACTCAGGGACCCAGCGAGCACTGGAGCTCTGCGACCTGCAGCACTGTGGCCCCTGCTCAGGAGCAGCGTGTCAAGAGAGCTGACTGTGCACTTGGTATGCATCATCTTGGCTACGTTTTCAGGGAATCCAGGGGATCCTTTCCACTGCTTACCTCCTTTAGGCTCACCCACTCTGCCATACACTCATATACTCTACCATATCAGTCTACTGATAATACCACTGGTAACAGCAGCAATGCAAATTCCTGACTGCAAGTTCCCAAATTCCAGAAACCAGAAAGCAAAACCTCCTCTGATAATCTGAATCATCCCCTGCCATTTTAGTCAAAGGCTGTGTGATGCAGATGTACCACAACCCTCTACCTTAAACCACCGAAGACATTTAAAATAACTTTCTCAGCAGTTTACAATACATTAAAAGGTCACAGTGGGAGGAGTGAGGGAATATACCATCAACCATGTTGGATTTCTATCTGCTAATCTCTAAGAAATGTGGTTAATATAATCTTTGGTAAGTGAAAATGAACCTCCCATCCTACTCCTTTACTGTTTGCTGTGGGCTTGGTAAGGAAACAACAGCACTCTGGATCTTTAGCATTTTAAACCTACGGATTTCAGTTTCAGTGCAAAGCAGTGGCTGATGAAGGGGTTTCAGCTGAGGGGAGGGAGGTTGTATATGTGTGATAGAGCTGTAAAAAAGGAATGGCACACAGCAGAGCTCATCATGTGCCACAGTTCTTAAGGATTTGTAAAGGTCTGAGCACCAGATGAAAAGATCCTTTACTCTACACAATCATTGTACCAGGAGAGCTCCCCATTCCTTTGATGATCTGGATCCGTTGCAGTCTGCCAACATCTTTCCTGCTTTTGAAGCTCCCCCCCAGACTGGCCAGTTACCTCACGCTGTTTCACCTCCCTGTTGGCAGAAATGTGTGGCTGTGCATGACCTGCGGCAGAGCACAGCCAGACACGCCCCCCCATCAGCCACATTAGAGCTGGCTTTGATGGGCAGCTGGCAGCAGGGCTGTGGGTTAGAAACTCTGTGTACCCAGAAAAGGATTCAGACACAAACTGAGCAGGTGGATCCAAAAGTGAGTGGCTTCTCAAAGGGCACCCCACTGCAAACAGCGCCTGGTAGAACTTTAAAGGTTTTCATTCCATTTGCTGATAACCTCCAGCACATTATGCCTTTTGTTGAGCTTAGACACCCTTGCTGTCAGCTCCAGGAATGAGTGCTGGGCTGACAGCTGAATCTCCCTCTCCTTTTAAGGGCTCTGCTTGTGCAATTCTTTCCCTCTAACAAGTCTGACATAGCCTGGAGGAGGGTGTGAGTGCGTGTGCATGTGTCAGGAGAGGAAGAGCCAGCGTAGAAAGAAGGGTCTAGTAACTTTCAAAGAACAATTTTAGGACTCTCACTGTCTGAGAGACACTGGCTATGAATGCTGTCTGGTAGGTGGGCTGCAGTCAGTTGTTGTTGGGTGGCTCAGTGTCTGACTTTTATCACTAAACCAGCAGTGGCAGTGATGAAGGTTTTATGCTTTTGGAAGCACCAAGAGGATGAGGGGTCTTACTGTGTAACCATTAATCACTGTCTTCAAAATTATCACTTTGAATGTTACCAAATCACAAAATGCTGAGCAGCTTAAGAGACTTGCCCAAAAGCTCACCGGTTATCATTTAAGATAAAAGGAACCGATGATGATTCACAGCCCTTCTTTATCTGTAGATGTCTCCAGTTACTTCAGATAAGCAGGTAAATTTAGCAATTCACAGAAAGGGAAACAAAAAGGGAACATCCTAAGCACTTATGTCAGAAGATGCTATATAATAAAGCCATATGCAATAAAGCCCCTCATTCCATGTGAAAAATCAGGCACCATGTTTACAAAGTAAGGCTGTTCTGCTGCTGCCTTGCCTCAGAAGCTTCCCTTTGAAATTCAGCTTGTCCCAACAGGGCCCTGGGTCTGGGTTCAAAATTACTTGTAGATGGCTGGGCTTCAGTTACAGAGCTTGCTGCAGGCTCAGCCTCTACCTCAGAACCCTGGGGAAATTCATCTGTAAAAATCTGCCCCTGAATTCAGGAGAACTGGCATAATTCCAAAGTAAGACCTACTGGAAAGGTTTATGGTCATGGAACCTGTAGAGAGCATGAGTCTGAGCCAAGTGGGTGCTAGGAACAAGGAAGGGGAGAGCAGCTTTCCAGTCAACAGAATTACTTTAGTGTGGCTGAAGTAATGTTATTGTCCCCAGTATTGTTCTCCAGATAGATAAGCCATTTAACAGCAACAAAATTTAGGCCAAGGAAAAAAAAATACAGCATGGAAAACCAGTATGCACTGGTTGAACATTTAGTATTATATGCAATTTATAATGAGTTTATAACTATGATTTATGTTTCAAGCAACCTTTATAATAAACTGCATAACCAGTGCTTTCTACAGCATCAGCAATCAGACAGCTATTATGCAGAGAATATATAAAGCATATACAGCAGTAAAAACAATACATATGGTGCTTTATTCTGAGCTACATATAGCGGGTTTATTTCTGTGTGGAAAAAGAGACAGTATGGCAGTAGCTGGGTGAAGAAGCCCTTAGTCATTCTTTTCACTGAATGCTGGTGATCCATCACCCAGGCAGGGTGAAGGGGAAACAGGGATCTCTGTCAAGTGATAGCCACATGAGAGAGGACACATGCAAGGCTGCTTTCCATTCCCCACATTGCTGGCTTACTAGAATACGTGACTGTCTCTCTGTCCAGCAGAGGAGTTCTCTGACCTACAAGGAACAGAAACTTTATCTCAAGCAGGCCCCCTCCTGTAACTCACTGCAGCACTTTCTCAAGGCCAATGGATTAGCAAGAATGAAAATTGAGACTACTGGCTCCCAGACAAACAGCATAGGACAGAAACTGTGCCTGTATCTTAGGGAAGGTTTCCTCTTTGCTTTCAGTGAGTCATGAAAGATTCATTTCTGAGGTGAGCTTTGAGTCTTACAGATAATTTAGCATGAGGAAAGTAACTGGTGCAATTTTACCTCCTACTTCTCTGTGTAAATGACTACACAGACACCAGGTGTTCACTTGGACTATCATGTTTGACTGAAAATTGTCACCTTCTTTGTCAACGTATCAGCTCCAAAAATCCTACATGGTAACTTCAGTAATAGGAAAGTTTAAAATCCCAGTTTGTGCTCCCATTCTAGCAGAGCTCCTTAGGAAGATCAGGGTTTAGTTGTGCTGTGTTCCCTGCAGTGCCTATACTGTGCTCAGCACCACCACTTCCTCATTCTGACAGCATCTTTTCCTTCATTTGGAAGTTGTACCAGAATAACAAGAACAAGGAGCGATTTGATGAAGGTACTGGACAAGACAGAAGTGGATACAAGGAAGTGCCCAAGGGACTAACTCGTATCACACCATTAGCTATATCCTACATGAAGCTAGCTGGTAGGCTTTGAACCTTTTTATATCCTTCCTGCTACTTCCATACCAACATAACAAAAAATTGCTGAACACATTTTCTCCTGGGGAATTGACATAGATAGCTGTGGTAATACTCTGCCTGTAGGGAATTCTTTTGGCTCAGGTAGGGTGTGCCCCTTCTTCAATCCCCAGAAAGACAGCAGTGAGACATTTTGAGGGATGCCATGTATCCTTGTTGCCACCAGACCCAATTCTATACTTAGAATTGCTGCCAGATGGTGTTTTTCTGTCATGAGGACACCTCTTTTCCATGATATTCTTGCCAGAGCTCTGGCAACAACCATGCAGTCCAGCCTTTTCTTTCCCTAATACACCTATACCCATCTGAATGCTCTAGAATTCAGGCATTCTTTACCCTTGCTGTACTCTTCTTAGATTGGGTGTCAGAGTTGAGATGACGTGATGTTAGAGACCCCAGCTGCAGCTGAAGATATTTCTCTTGGCCTAGATGTTGGTAGTAGACAGGTATCAAATTTCCCTCCTGTATTTCCCCATAATGTCTAGGGGGCTGATATGTGTGGGATCACTGAAACCTGAGTAAGTTAAGAACTTATCCATTCTCAAAGCAGGAAAGGAGATACAATACAGAAATCTAATTTTTCAGTTCAAGTACACACTCCCTGTTTTCTTGTAAAATCAGGATAACAGCATTCTTTTGAGGGCTGCTAGCAGAAAATGATTATTGCAAAACTAAGATGGGTCTCTGAGCATCACTGCCAGGATGACACCTATACTTATCCAGCCTTCATAGTAACGAGTGAGGCTTTCATGCTCTATTGCACACATGTTGTACTGTTAGAGACAGAAACATTTGCAATACTGCCCAAGTCATAAAAATCACAGACAGCTTTTCTTTTTTTTCTGAAAAATTCATACAGAGGAGCCATGGAGAGGAGGCAATGCATATTCATTAACAATAAAGCGCAAGACAGATCTGACTGTAACACGTGTTCCTGCTCCATTATACTCCAAGAGACCCAGTCAAACCCTTTGCCCAACTCCAAGCACTTTGTTTTCCTCTCACCTCCCTCCTCAACAACACAACACAACTCCTTCCTCACATGGATACTAGTCCCAAACGGGTTAAAGAAACCAGGGCCTTCCAATGATTTCACTTGGCAGTAGATCTAAAATCCAGTGTGTGGTCTCTCCTGTGGCAGCTGAGGGAGGCTGCTGGCTGTGAGCACAGCACACAGGTGAGCCCTCCCCATGAGCAGCTGCCTCACAGGCAGCCTGCAGAGGCTGTGCCAGCCTGACACGGCCATGGCACACTGCCTGCCTGTGTATGCCCAAGCACACAGGACCTTCGGGTGCTGCAGACTGCACTCTAGCTCACTCTGGGGCCATGCTTACCAATTTCCCTTCTCTGTGTGAGGTGAAGCTGGTCTTGCTAATAGAGTGGAAACTGCCATTAGCAGGCAATACAGACAGATGCTCTTTTTCCTCCACAGGCTTGTTATTTCCCCAGAGTTCAGTGAGAACACAAGTGGCTCATGTGCCAGCTGTGCTCAAAAGAGCCACCTTGAACACTCCTGCCCCTGCGCAGAGAGCTCTGTGAGGATGTTGTCTGAATCAATCCAACTAGGGCACAGATGGGCTTGCATCGTTTTGTGGGGTTTGGTTTATATTGTTCCCCCACCTTTCCCTTGTACCTAGCCCTGTCCACTTCCTCGGGCTCTTCCTATTGGTTCCTGTACCCCAACTCCGCCCTTGTACCGCCCCTGAGTCCCGGAGAAAAAGCCCCTGCTCCCTGGCCTCGTGGTCTCTCTGCCCCTGGAAACTGGCAGGACAAGATGCTTCAATAAAACCATGCGGGGCAGCCATGAGAGTCCCTTCTCTACCTCCTCCGCCGTCACTGTGTTGTGAGGCTGACAGCTAAAGGAGCAAGGCTGCGGGGCAGTCCGGAATGGACTACGGGAGGACAGAATGGCTGCCTGCCCTAAGAAGCCCCAGCACAGCTCCTAGAGAAAGCTGCAGCTGCTAAGCTAAACTTAACTACCACAACATCATTTTACCTTGTACTCCCCTCTACTGCCTGCCTGCCCCTCAGTCACACTCTCTGAGGAAAGTCATGTTTGCATTCCACTCCTTTTTCAGAAGTCTTTCATAGGAATTACTGTTTGCTTCAATAGTGAAAACACTACCAAGCTTCCTATTCTGTTTATATAACAGCTTACTCCATATTCAGGGAGCAAGAAGCCGATTTCCAAAGGCATGAACAGGAGTGAGACGCCTATGTCTTTTTAATGTTAGAGGGAGTTGGTTTCTTTACATCTGGATCTCCACTGACTGTCCTAGGAGCTAACACAGGAGTCAAATGGAGATGGCAGAAGGCCCGGCTTTAACATGCAGGGTACTAGACTGCTTGATTCTCCTATTCCGCAACGATTTGCACAGTGGGAATCTGAGAGTGGATGATAGTTACTTACAGAGATGATATGTCCTTTCAAGCCATGTGCTGAGTCTGCACACTCAATAACAGCACTTAGCTGTGGATAGCCCACCCCTGTCTTAATCCGAGTGGTACACACAGAACCTAGACAAGAGAACGAGAGGAATAAACATAGCCCATTAGGATGATAGAAATGATACAAAAAAAAAAGTGTTTCTATCAGCACTATTTTTCTCTCAAGAAGTCTCTATTGTCAATGGTGGCTTCTCAGAGATAAAAGGAACACATAGGAACTTGAGTTTTGAAATGCTCTCACACAACTTCATGGGAGCTGTGGCTAAGGAGACTAATGTCCCCCCGTTTCTTCTCCAGGGCAAGTCCCAGTTTAGGTCTCATCAGTAATGCTTCTCAGTGAGGGAACTACTGCATCACAAGAAAGCAAATCTGACTGAGGTGCCTGAAGGGAAGGGACAACAGGACTAGAATCACAACCTGTGAGACTCAGCAGTAGCATTTATTACCTGAGTATTTCTTCTAATAAATATTTCTATCTCTTTTCTGCATGTTTAAAGAAATAATTATGTGGTAAAATCTGTGGCTTTTTTTTTTTGTAACAATTTTCCCATCTTTTGTTTAACACTGAAGGCAGAAATATTTGGTTGACTGCAATTTTGGGGAATATAAAAAAATCAGCACATAGCATTTAAAAAGCGAGATAAGTAATCTCTGAAAGCTGTACAGTGCAACATCAAGGGAAATGTATAAACTATATCTAATAATTGAACTATATTATTTATACACATATAGTGTGCATTCATGTATGTATGGACAAAAATAAACATATATATATATAAAATAACCAATTTAATTATAGTTCAACATAGCAACATGGCTATAGACCTTTTGGAATCCGTTCTCTATTTTTTCCTCAAATTAAGAGTCAAAATGAGGATTGCTTTTTGCCAGTCTAGGTCCTATAATTTAGGATACAGACCTAGAAGGTCTGCATGATAACAAGAATGTCAAAACAGATTCTAAACCAAATACAGTGAAATCTGGATCCCGTCACTCAGCTGACATCCACGTATACTCAAGCTACCAGTAAAGCAAAAGTTACCAAAGATCCTTCAAAGAACTGATGAAGTGAAAACACTGAAAAGAATTCTTGCAAAATAGTAAGAAAATTAGTTTTAATATAATTTCCACAGGGCTTGTACTTTATAGTGTATGTAATACGTTATACTAAATCACTGCCATTTTCTACAGGATGGATCATTATCTAGAAAAGAACCTGAATAACTGAGGGAGGAACATTTGTTATTTGTGAGTTTGCGTGGTCAACTTGTACTGATCTGTTCAGGAAGATCTCCAGGGAGGATTATACAGCATTTACTCGTATTTCCATGTTTGAGGTTACAAACTATAATTATTCTTCTTTTAAATCTGAATTTGCCTGTGATAATTACACTATGACATCTCTGTTGTTTATTCTTCATGTATTTCGCAATATTTATTGTTTGACATCTTCCCAGGCACAACTGCAACGTTTATTACATCATTTTCTCTGCTCCAGTTATCCATTCAAGGACCGTAACTATTTGGCACTGCAGAGTAAACAATCTGCCTGCACTGCATTGGCTGATCACAGCTATACTGTCAGTGGCATTTGTGTCAGCCACTTTAAAATCTAGCCCACGTGTGGTGACTCCAGCTGCAGTCTAAGAAGAAAATAGCAAGAGAAGGAATATGTGAAGGAAGGCACAAGGAGAGAGGGGAAAAAAAGAACGATTATGGCAGTGTATGCCAGACAACAATATTAGGGAAGGGAAGACAGGAAAAACACTGTAAGAAGTTTAGGGTTCTTTCATTTATCCATGGAAATGAGTTAGAGTGATAGATGGCATGTAAGTGCATTAATGTAAATTTTAGCTCCCAGGCAATAGGAACAGGTAGAGGCAAAGTTATCCGTATTTCGCAATTACTGCCATTGCATCTGTGAGGACATTGCAAGGACAACCTCAGCTTCACAGAATACAAATCATAAAGCTATTCTGAAACCCATCTTTCCTTGACAGAAGTGGACACGTGAACACAGCATTCGTTAAGCTTTAGCTTGGATGACTCATCCTCTTTTCAACAGGCTAGAAAAGTGTTCCCAAACACAACACGTTATCAGGGATAATGTCAGGAACTCAGGCAGCCCAGTGCTTCCAGTAACAGGTATCTTCACTGACTGAAGGAACAATATGCAGCACTGTGCAGTATGAAACACTAGCACCCTGTCTGTGTATTTCTTAAATACACTGTGTGCTAGGTCACTGGTACTTTATTGACTTGAGTGGATCTTGGCATTCTAACAGGCAAGAAAACAGCATTTTATACCAGTTACATTATCCATTATACATCCAGACAACTCATCCACCAACGGTACCAAAAGCTGCCCTTATTTGACTTACCTGGTCCAATACCCACTTTAATAATATCTGCTCCAGAAATAATAAGTTCTTCTACCATCTCTCCTGTCACCACATTGCCTGCCTAGACAAAAAGAACAATATCACATGTACAAGAGATTTCAAGACTACTGCAGTAAAGATTAAAGATGATAATGTAAAGTTTTATCCAGAGCTTTTACAAGTTGAACTATACAGAGTATGGGAGAATATAGTTCACCATACTGTTCATTGCACGTGCCACCGAGATTAAACCAGTCATACAGGTACGTTCTCAAGTCAAATGAATTTAACAATTAGTCCAGTAAACCCTGATCCTTAGCATCCCATCAGGAGATCTGCTTCATCATCCATCCCTCTAATCCTTATCCAGAGGCTCTCAACCACATCATCCCTAACCATAAGAGCTATTCTTCTCTCTTATATACAGTGAATTCCTACTCTCCTGCCCTACCTATCTCTCCTGAAAAACCTGGAGACCTCCATGCCTTTTGCCTAACTCACTTTGCAGGAAGATGTTCAGATCTTGTTTAAAACTCTGGAAAATACCTTTTTCCTTTAGGATTCAGCATTTTGCCGACTGAAAGAGTAAGTAAAGTACTATTCTTCTTATTTTGCACATTGGTGCCAAAATTGGTATATATATATAGACTATATAAATCTGAGCATTCATACCATTTGGTTTTGGTGATACCAGTGGTTAAAAACAGGGGTTTGGTTCCCTCTGCGTGACCTTTGCAGAGATACAGAGAGCATGCTGTTTAGGGTGATGTCTTCTTTGAAGGAAGTTCTGAATTGGTTTGTGTTCTTTACCATATTTTCCCTTGCACTTCAATGGCTCTTTTCCTCCTTTTGCCTACATTGTTATCTTTGTTGAAAGTGAAGGCAGCTCTCTCAGTCTTTGTCCTCCTTCTTCTAGAAATCTTCTTCTATTGGCTCTCCACACCCTTAATCAATTGCTTAGCCTTTGTTTGCCTTCACAGACTTCCTTGAAGTCATACCAGATCTTTCTTGAACCTGAGGAATGAGAACTATCCACAGTGGTACAGGCGACTTCTCACCTAGTCTTTGCCCACCACTTGCCTTGTCTGGAAATATCTTGCCTGACACACAAGAATGCATTTGCCTGTGTCACACTGGTGGCTCACAGTCACCTTGCGATCAACTCATGCCTCCAGGAACATTTACCTACTCCAAACTGTAACAGAAACTTGTAGCACTTCCCCTTACATTGTGTTACCTATTCCTAGAGTACGGTTTTTCACACATGGTTTATTGAGGTAGGGGCTCTCTTCTGACAGAGCCTCAGCTGGCATAGAGTATGGGGATTGTAGTAACATACCATGAGATACAGATTTTTGTGGTGCATGGATGCTGTGAATGCCAGTGTGATGAAATTACTGATACTTTTAATAGAAGAAACTACAAAACAACCTTCTAGCACACACTTGATAATTGGCTTGCAAAACTGGTGCAGTAACTGCAGAGAGCTGCCAGTCTATGTCTACTCAGTTAAAGAAACATTTTGATGCAAGCTCAGTGTGAGAAGACAGGCCCTTGCATGTATCTAAATGTGGATCTGATAGATCAGCAGTCAGTGTGAGGCTAGAGATTAATTCCCTTGCCAGGAGTATCAACTGTCCAGATGACTTCTGGGGAAAAGACAGTCTTCAAAGAACAAAGATTTCAAATGACATTTGAATCCTATTCAAAGGAGATTTATGAGCTAAAACCTATCCTTTGAGTTACATTTGAAAACAAACTGTTAGCCAGTGCATTTTCAGAGCACGCTTTCCTCTCTGCAAAGGGCTGCACAAGGCAAATGAATGCTGACATAGCACACGCTGAACCGCCTCACTATAGGCTGTACTAATTGCATTCCCATTCTCTGGGGGAACATTGTACAGGAATGCAATCCTAAAAATTGCACCCCACAATTTAAGAAGAACGTGAAGGTCTTTGAATGTGCCAGAGGAAGGTAGCAAAGTTGGTGATGGGCCTAAAAGGCAGGTACTGGGGGGAGTGGCCAAGGCACTGGGTTTGTCTAGCTTGGAGACAAGGTGGCCAAGGGGTGACTTCATTGCTCACTACAGCTTCCTGAGGACGGGAAGTGGAGAGGGAGGTGCTGAGTGTTTAGTTTCCCAGGCCTTCCCCCATACCCTTCTTGTAAACTGGAGTAACACTGTCTCACCTTCTGTCAGCAGGAATCTCCCCAGACTCCCAAGCCCTTTGATAGGAGATGAGAAGGGTCCTGCTCTAACATTTGCTAGCTCCTTCAGTACTCTGGGACATTTACAAACCGATTTTGTTTGTATTTCAGCTCTGTAGCTTGTCTCATGGGTACAGAATGTTCCTAACTAGAAAAACTGCACAAGATAAACCTCCAGTTTTCCACATCACCTGTTTTGCACTAGTACCAAGATGGGCTATTAATTTGTGGAGGTCTGAATTTAGATCTAGAGATGTTCAGAAAATCTCTTGCATAATGATCTTGCAGGACTTAGCAAGTGTTTGTAGCTGTACTGATATGGGCAGAGGAAGAGGCAAATTCTAAAATCCTTACTTAGTATTTTCTTAGCTTTTATTCAAACATAACTACTGCTGAAGTCAACAGAAGGGCACCCAGGGAATACTGGGCAAGGCCTGTTCTCCACTTACTGATTTCTGACTCCTATTTCACCATTTATTTATTTTTACTGGATTTTGCTTCCTCCTTTTATTAGCTTGAAACAGCTGACAAGCCACCACCTGAAGCACTTATGAAAACAATGGTAATATAAAGCAGCAATTTGTGGTCTATGATACAGGACCACTTAACTTTGCTCAAAAGAGCATGATTAAAAATAAAATAGAACAGTCAGGAAATAAAGAATATATAATAGGTGCAGTGTTTCAGCTAAGTGCTGCTTCCTTTCTGCTCAGCAGTAATTTGTTATAGTAAGTGCTGTACATTCCAAGGAGGGCTGGTGGAGAGGGTGCCACTTGGGACATGAAGGAAGCAGTTTACCTCTGGAAGGCAGGTGACCACCTGTGCTGTATGACACACACCACACTACAACTTGGTGAAATACTGGAATACATGCAAAAGGTTAGTAAAATAGCAATGAGCAGGTATTCAAGTCAGTGGTTCCATGAGATTTGGGATTGAATATGTATTTAACTTAAACAGCAGTGTCTCCTTATTAGCAGAGCATAGAGGGTTGTCAAACTGTCTCTTCAGAAATGCTAACCAGACGTTTACTGTTAAGTTACTGCTAGAAAATGTTGGAACTGCATATGTTGATTCAAAATGCTCATCCTAGCAGGGAAAAGCACTTATGTCCCCAGCATACATTTTTTCCTGGAATGCATGTACACACATCAGTGATTTCTGTCTTTCTGAATCTGCAGATCCTTAACAAATTTTCAAGCAAGATGTGGAGCTCTACATAGCAGACTTCAACCTGCCAATGAGAGGCTTGCTTCTTTTAGGTACCTTTTGCAGACCTCAGAGAGCACAAAAAAAATCACTATGAGAGAGGCACAGCTATCTGTATGTGAAGAGACCCCACTATGACAGGAGAAGGGAAATCTGTTTTCTCACATCCAGCTGAACTCTGCTTTACTGAAACCAATGCTTGCCTTACCACTGATACCAGTAGGACCCCAGAATAGAGGCAAAAGGGTTTTTCAAGTCCCCACTGGTATGGTAAAGCCAGAATACTTCAACTAAAAAAACCATCTGAAAAGGTCAATATAGAAAGACTGAGACTACAGAAATGAAACCCTCTTAAAATTAACTTAAAAGAATAGAACACAATTGGAACCTGCACAGTGAAGTCACTACAGACAATACACGTTATACTGTGTTTATACAAGTAGTCAGGGAACACAGCAATTAGTGCAAGTATGGTGATGTACCATCACGAGGTTTCAAGTGAGCATCACCCTGGGTCATTCCAGCACTATCCAGGATGATGTGGGTCAGTCCTAAGGAAAATCCTGGCCTCAGAAAAGTCAAAGGGAGCTTCCCTACTGACTTTAATGAGATCAAGATTTTACCTAACAGGATTATAAAGATTAAAGACTACGGCTTCTCTGACAGAGATACAAAATTAGTGAGCACAGTAGGGCAGTGCCTCTGAATTTCAGTCAGGCATTTGATACTGTGCCTCATGAAAGCCTGCTATAAATATCAACTCATACTGCCTAAGACAGGAACACTGCTGCACTGATTGAAAGCTGCTGGCAAATGGCAATGGATCGAGCTGGGGAGAAGTGTCTATGACAACAGTTCTCAAACTTTCTTCTTGTATCCTAGAGGAAAGCACAGTCTGTGCCTCCACATTATCAGGAAGACGGCCAAAGGACACTTCCCACCCACCAAAGCAAGGGGTGCTGAACCCTGAGATGGAGGGAGATGCCCTTTGCAGGCTGAGCCATACCCAGTGGGTGTTTGCACTCAGTGCTGTGCCTGACCTGAGACAGGCTCGGCAGCATCACTGTCTACTATCCCAGGATCCTGCCAGGCCCCTGTTTTGAGACCTCAGCCCAGGCGGACACGCCGTGACTGCATTTACTCTGGTGTGTGCTCCAGGGGTGAACTGGGAGCAGTTTGCATGGCTTTCTCTGACTGAATCCTGCCTCCAACTAAGGCCCATGAAAGTTCTGCTACTGACTCCAAAGAGGAGCAACAGTTTCTGGCTCCTGCCGTTTCCCTCTGCTTCTGCTTTGCAGTTCTGCTTGTCTCCTTCTCTGGCCCACATCTTGTGGCTGCTACTGTATCTCCAAGTGTGTTCCTGCCTCAGTTTTCCTCCCGCCACACTCCCTGCTCCCCCCTCAGGGTTGCTCCTGTATCATGAACAGAGGAATTCTATGAAAAGAAAAATTCAGGATAAAAACTTGGTAAATCTTGCTGGCAAAGATAACTTAGCTTGCAAACAGACTTTCAGGGTGATGGAACAACCCTAACACCTACAATTAAACTAATAAATAAGGACTATGCAACCTGTAATATAAAGGCTCTGATCCTCCATCATGAACACTGACTAAAGGTTTTCTTTAACAAGAAAGCCCAATTGATGCACATAAAGCTGTGCAACAGCAAAACAGCCCAATGGGTGATCCTCCTCAGGATCTTCCTGGTCCTGGGAGGCACTTGTGAGACACTCAGAAAACTTAAATACTCCTTCTTCCCCCATTCCCAACCTGACGAGTGATTTAAGACAAGTCACAGTGTACCTTTGTGCCTGTTTGTATTCCTTACCCTTGGTGTTCCATAGAGAAACTGATCTTTTTTGTAAATGAATACAAAATGCAGGAGTGAAAAAACCTTGCATCAGAACCAGGCAGAAGAAAATAAGGTAATGTGATTATAAAAGCAAGTATTTAAAAAGACAAAAGCATGCATTTGGAAGGTTGTTAACACGAGACATCCTCCATCTGCATGGGAGTATTGGCCACAGAGAGTCCTACATTAACCACAGTTGCTTTGCACATCCCCTTTCAACCTCAGAGCTGAACCCATTACGTGGCCCCTGGGAACACACATTCCCTGAGATCCATGGTTGGGTTACTGTTATGTATTGCACTGCAGCTGACTGTGGAATGAATAGTCATGCTGAGGAAAGCAAACAAGACAGCCTGCAAGGTCCTGGAGATCACTTTCAGCTATGAGAAAGCTTCTTTATTTTTATACCTCCTATTTAACTGCTAGCCCTTTTGTTTGAAAGCCACAACAGCAGAGAACATATTGCAGGCATAGCACAGACACATCAAAGCAGTCGGAACAGGTAGCAGCAGGACGAGTCTTCCAGATTACCATTAAAAGGAGCCTCGACCAGCTTCTGCATTTCAGCCAGGAACAGCTTCAAAAGGCCATTCTGGCACAGAGTGTGCACTCACTTGGAAACGGGGTAGAGGTGGGTGTCTCTAGTTGAATCAGACACCTTCAGGACTGAACAGATTCTGGAGGCTTTGGAAAACTGAAGGTTTTTGAACACTCCAAGTTTGTTAGCATGTTTTTAGGAATGGAAATTATCACTGTGCAGAGATGAAAAACATAAGCCATATTAAGCCACATTCAGAGAAAGGAGCTACAATCAGATAAGGCAACTGAACAGGTCAGGGCTGTAAATGTGTTCAAGCAGGTGGTGCTGTCAGTATGAGGCCTGAAGTAACAATAACCTTAGCCACAAAAGCAGAGACACCAGGAAGGCAGCTGAACAGTCACGGAAGGTGGATGAGACTGGCCTAAGAACCCTGGACTAAAATTTGGGCTTGATATCTGACTTTGACATTGACCTTCTCTGCCTTCTGGGCAATTCATCTTGGTTGAGTTCCCTCCACACTCAGTAAAGTCAGCAATCTGTGGGGAGGTGGAGGAGGGCATGACACACAATTTTCTTTCCACTCCTGACAGAGATGATCTTTGGCTTTAACTATGTGATTTAAACTCCCTTCCACAACTCTTCAAAGACAAAGACACTGGAGTAATCATGTCACTAGGGACAATACTTCAGATCCAAAGCAAGGAAACAGCTTCTTCTCTCACTGCAGAGAACATGAAGCAGAAAGCTCAAAAGGTCCACATTTACAATTTCATAGTTCCAAAACCTCTCTCCAAAGCCATGGGAAATATGACCATACCAAAATGGTTCCCATGTCTCCTGGCAGCTGTTGAAGAATGCCTATTCATTAGCCTATGACAATGCAGAATCCTACAAGAATTCCAGCCCACTTCAATTTTCTATCACTCAGAAGCAAGAAAACTGCCTTCCTCCAACATGGGAGAAAGGCATGCATCCTCCCCTGAGCTGCTTGAACATGTTATTCTCTACTAAACCAAGGCAGAATGTGCATTTAGGAACATCTTTACTTCATATTTACTTTACCTGCACGAAGCTTTATCTCTGGTACGGAAAAGTAGGCAAGTGTTGCCTAAACACATGATTTTTTGCTGCACTGGCTTGAAGAAAGGCTGGTAGCCTCATTATAGATCTGCTGCTTGTTTGAGGATTTCTGCTATTCTCATGGAAACAATTCAGACATTTCTTCAAGAGCCCTGGGAAAGCAGCAGTAGCGCTCTGCTGCAAGGAGTTCCATGTCCATGCAAACATCCTACCCTTAGCGCAAAAGGGCCGAAGGAAGCATTAGCACTCTGAGATGGCACAGTAACATCACAGAAAGCATCATGAAGAGCCCCAGAACTGACCATTTTGCTCCATGATAATGCTGTCCTCAACACCCCTCTCATTCTTATCCCAGGCAAGCATCAGCACATTGAGCTGTCTTTGAGTGATCTAACAGTCATTGACCTCAACTGGCCAGAAATGCTGGCACATTCCCACAGACAAACCTCTGCTTGGAATCACCAAAATAAACCTATACACATAACAATTAGAGGTCTCATCTAGTGTGGGAAGGAGGACATGAGTAGGAAAAGAACTGGATCTACCCAGTCCTCCATGCCAACTTCAATCAAACAGCTGTAACAGAGCACACACTGAAGATTCCTACAGAAATCATCAGCAATGGAAGATGGACACTGCCAAATTGTTATTAAACATCCTTCCTTGCTTCCCTTCCGCTTCTAGCTTCTGATGCCTACCAGTCAAACTCTGGGTCCTGTTCCTGGACAGAATTCTCACACACACACCCTGCACCCTTTCTACACACTTACCATAATGGTGTGATGAGGGAACAGGGCACGGACAGACTTCACAAACTCCACAAAATACTCTGAATAGCCGTTTGCCACGTCCAGGCAGATGAATTTGATAGCTGGAATGGCCTCTAGAATCCTTGTTAACTTGTTCAAATCATCTTGCCCACTACCTGAGCTTGCTGCTACATGCTAAAAAAACAGAGAGCAAAACAGAGTAGTCGGTTGCAAAAACTGACATAAACACACACAATTTGTATGTCTTTTCCTGCATAGTCTTGGCAGGACTTGTGCTGGTAAGTAGTGAAAAATCACACTATGTAATATGAAATAAATACCTTCCTGGGAAAATCAGTGTGCTATTTCTGTCTTGTTTAAATGACATAAAAGAGAGTGAAATTAGCATTTTAGCATTCATTCACAAGTGGATTGTCATAGGCAAATACAGTCACCTGAGATCAATCAAGGTTCAGCCATACTCATCTTAACACTAACACAGATGAAGCCCTAACTTGGTGTATTTCCAGCAAGTTAGAGTGGGAAATTTGGGGCACTGTCAGAGAGTAAAATCTGGGTCTTTAAGTTCACCAAGCACTCCCGTGATCTACAGAATCACAGAATAATTTTGTTTGAAAGGGTCCTCTGGAGATTTTGTAGTCCAATCCCCTTTCTCAAGCAGGATCAGCTACCATTGAAAACAAGCAGATTGCTTCTTCCTTTGTCTTCCAATAAGATCTTTCCAAAAGAAAAATAGTTTCCACAGCTGCTGGCCTACAAAAACTCTGCAGAAATCCAAGGTCACAGTACAAGTCAGTATTTAATCACTAGGAGGTCCTATTCCAGTCATTATGTACCACAAATAAGTTAAGTTTGAAAGTGTTCAGACACAGGACACTCCGGGGACCACTTTCTACCCTGTGGTGGCATATAAGTAATCCTGATTGGCCTAAGTGCTAGGCTCACTTTCAGACAACTCTGTAATCAATAGCCTTTATAATATAATTCTAAAATGTGCCACAAGTAAAGATACAATACAGCTGTGTGGTATTCTTTTCCACATAGAGAATAAAAACTGCACTGAACTTTGAGCAGAAGGGGAGATAGCCAGGAGCATTTACAGTGCCTCTCCTGGTACAGGGGCCTGCCAGAAGAAAAGAAGAATGTGGACAAGTCAGAATTTAAGTCAATGTTTAAATTTACTAAATATAATGAGGCTAGGACCCTGTGAACAAGTGGGGCAGCACAGCCAGGAATAGCTCAAAGTGAGCTCTAGTGCAGGAGGGTAAGTGGAAGACACACAAGCTCTGACAACTGCCAATGCCCATTCCAGCCTAGGCCCAGCACCTGAGGCCCTTCATCCTGCAGACTCCAGATCCAACTGCACACCTGATGGCAAAGACTCTGCCCAGCACAAGGGTGTGCAGGGCCCGCCTGTGGTTGGGTTACTTGAAATTATTCACATTTGTGAACTACCACAGCTCCCAACAGCAACACAAGCACAGTGCTCACACCTACTCCCAATTTCCTCCTTCTTGGTTCAGGATACTTCTGTGTTTCCATTCCAGGCATATATAAACTTTGCTTTTTTGCATTTTAATATCAACACATTTGTAAAGGACTCACATAGCTGTTGTTTTAAACCAGGACAAGCCACTTCCCTTGATGAATTTAAGAATAGCAAATATCTTCATTCCCCAAAACCTCACTTGACAACAGTATTCCCAAGAGACTCCAGTGTATGTGAGCTCAGAACAAAGCAATAAACCATAATAATTTACAGTAGAAAAATGTACCTCAAGGCATTCTGGGTGATTGGCAGCAAACAGTTTCCATTCTTCCAGAGAATAATGCTTGTGAATTGCAGTGAACATTGCATGCTAGCAAAAAAACCAAGATAACTGATATTAATGCCCACATTAGTATTTTTTCCCTCAGCTGCAAAATAAGACATTAGAAAATCCCCTTTTAAGTATAGGTTCATCCTGCTTGGAAGAAACAGTAACAGCAAATAACAGACCAGGCAACTGTAAACAGCTCTTCCAAAGGTTGGCATACTCAGCCAACCTTTCAGGACCAGGTTTATGGCACGCTTCATTAAGCTACTGTCAGTATTTTGAATGTGACGGAGCCTCATTAACATAGAAAATGCTACAGCTTTATCCCATAACCTACACTTTCAAAACTTGTCAGCTAATATTTCTTTTCTGGCAGGGAGCACAAAGGAACCTCAAAAACTAAGCCCTAGAAGCTCCACCTGAAGCTGAGCTACTGTAAAAGCACACGTGCTTTTTCTTATTCTGGAGTTTTAAACTCACGTTCCGCTGTTCCCCAACAAACTTAGATAAATATTAACAAAGGCTGCTCACTGTCACCCAGCAGCTTCCCAACTGTTGTAGAAATGAGAGTCAAGACTTACTTTTGCCATAACCACAGCCATTTCAAATGTGCCCACAGTGTCCATGTTTGCCACTATAATGGGAATTCCTGTGTATGTCTGCTTGGAGTTACGGAAGGTGAAGGTGCGCGTGAGGTCGACCTGCAATGAACAGACACATTCTTTTAAGTAACCAATTGTAATCTAACACGAGTTTTTGCCACAGATTTCAGATACAGCACATTTAGACAGAGCTTCTTGATTTTCCTCACATTTCCTGCTCCTTCTGTTCCACTATTACACCATTAATTTATTTTTTTTACAACTTCTGCCTTCCAAACAAGAAAAAAAATTTAAAAGAATGTTTTCTGCATTAAATAGAGCTCTTATTTAAGAAAAAGAATCAAAATAAAATTTTATAAAAGAGAAAGAACAAGGCAGAAAGGCTTGGAAAGAAAGGACAATGAGGACTCTGGGTTGTTGTATACAGAAGTAACCTCAGCTGTTTGTATGGCTGCTTGAGAAACTCAAGTTGAAGTCCTAACTCCACAGAAGTCAGAATTGCAACTCGCTCTGTCTCCAGGGCAAAGAGGACTTTGTCCCAGTCTAGGGTAAGTGACAATATAATAAAGTATGCTCTTTTGGTCATGGTTACCAGCACTCTTGCCATACAATATGAACAATCATACCTTGCCTTGCTAAACCAAGAAGCTGCTAGTTTCTAAGTTAATGTCTTAAAACTGTATCCGCCTTCACCTTCAAAGTTATTTCTTCTTCAGCACCTTCAAATGATCACGGTAACATCAGGCATTTTTTTCCTTACATCTGCAAGAGGTATTATCAAATTAGATCAGTTCCCACTGGCCTACCTAGGATCCTACCTAGGAGAAAAAAAGCTCAAAAGGAAAAAAAAATAAATGCACAACTGTAAGATATTAGTTTAGTCTCTAGCCACAATGAAGGCTCTTTCAGTTTTCATTAATCCTCACTGCAACTTTAACCCAGTAACATTTGGAGACCTGAACTAAACTGAAATCCATCACCAAAAAGAAAACAACAGAAAAAATACAGGATTTTTTTTACTACTTATTTAAAACACGCTCTGAGCACTGCCAAATTGCAGGCTAGATTCTGATTAATATTGTGAGGGATTTATTACTGATTTGTGTAAGAGAAAGAACTTCGTGTCTCAGTGATAAACTGTGAATCAGGTTCTCATATAAGATCATAAGTGAAGGGTCACTTTAGTGAACAAGCTAAGATATAGCTTAATGGAGACTCTCCCTTCTCCCATTTACTATCAGAGGTCTAATTCTCCAGCCATCATGGATGACAAACCATTCTTACAGGAATTTTAGTTGCAGCTAACATTAGAAAATAATACAAAGAAGATATGTATGAAACAAGTATGAAAGTTTAATTTACTTTTCCCCCTTTTAATACAATGTATTAACTAGAACCAAGGGGTAAGGGGGAAGAGGGGGGAAACGAGAGTGTCCCACAACCAATTCCACACAGATACCAGCACCAGAACCACTGCCTCACAGTTTTACAAAGGAAAAACACCTCTTTCAAAGGATCTTCAGAAAGGAGAAGAGCTGTGTTTCAAAAAAGACATCAAAATATTCCAAAATAGAGACTCACAAGACAAGGCAAGAACCTGCCTTGTAATTTTTTTAGTCCTTCCCACCTTTAGCCTCTCCAATATCCCACAGCAGTAAGACAAGTTATATGTTGCATAAAAACGATGACCTTTGTCTGGTAATTACATTCAATGCTTCTTCTTGTTTTATGAGAGACAATCAACAAACAGTGCTCAGTTTCACCTTTTCCTTCCACTCCTCACTTCATGGACTTTTAGCATATCCTCCACAGCTGCCTCTTCTCCATATTGAAATATCCTAGTATGTTTAGGTTTTTCCTCATGTGGAAATCAGTCAACACTGCTGATCATGCTGGCTGCCATTCTCTCTACCTATTTTAGCAAATTGTGCTGTTCTTGTCAACTTATTTACATTTACAAAATTTAAATTAACAACTTCCTACAGGACACGTGTCTGGTGACCTTGTAATGGACAGAGTGCCTGAGTAAGCTCAGCCAAGGCAAGAACAAGCTATGTGAGTACCAAGACCTCACAGACAGATAATGCTGCTCCCCCTCCCATCCTTGCTCTAACCAATTTTGATATTCGAATTCAAGCATCACATTTTCTGGTATCTTTCCAAAAGGAGAAAGCAACCATGGCAAACAAAGACAGAGCAAGGAATCAGAAACAAATACCAACATAGCAAACCTACAAGAAGATCTGCAAACATCCCAAACTGTCTCTCTAGGAAGCTAACTTAACTCTAGTCACTGCATAAAAAGCTATCCTTGCGCAAAACGAGGCATTCACACCAGAGAAGCAGATGCTTGCTGATAGAAGCTTCAAAGCAGCAGCTTGCTGGGTAACAGGCACTGTAGTATGCTGCCTCTGTTCCTCTGCCAGAACTATTTATTTATATTCTTGTTTTGAAGCAGACTGGGGCTGTCCATTTCAGATCTGGCTCTCGCAGACTCTGTTTATCCCTGTTGCCACAGCCTCAGTGATGGTGTCCAATTTCTTAACCTTCATCGGTTTTCACTGACCCCCTCATGACACGCACTTTTTCTCATCTGCAGCGTTTTAACAGTTCATCACAGCTACCCGTTACAACCCTGCCATATCAGCTCATGTTCCTCCTATCGTTTTCCCTTCCCAGCAGCCCTTCTTTCCACAGCCTGCGCGCTGCTAAATATACAAAACACTGCACTTGAAGGAGCCATGTGCCTGCCACTCACTCGGTGGAGCACAGCTCCACCTGTTTGCCAGGCCGGCACAGTGAATTTTAAGGAGGGATCCATAGGTCCCCAAGCAAATGGCTCAAAAGTGCCCACAGGCACTTTACTTTACATGTGCAGTAATTGCATAAGATGAGGAGTTACTTGGCCGGGACACTGTTCATCGTAAATTAGAAATTACTTGCCAGAAATCAACTTTCTACTGAAAAGGCCTCTCGGATCTTTCACCTCATGATGGCAAAGTTGTTAGTTGTTGCCCTCAAAATCCCTGGCCATAGGCACATAGTAAACATAGCCTCCCTGCTTCCCTTTCCCTTTCTACCTCAGTCTCTCTTACAACTCCATGTGCCCTGGAGAAAACCTTAATCCTCTTTTCATCCCCCAATACAACATAATTCCTTCTTTAGTCAAACTAAATCCTTTGTTAACCTTGGGGTTATGTGGGGTAAACGAGAAGGCACCTTCGATCCTGAGGCAGCCATCTTTTTTTTGTGGCGGCAATCGATCCTCATGGGATTGATTTCCTGGGGTCTTTCCCGATCCCTGATGAGAGAGAACTACAGCACTGTTCCGGCTAACAGTGGCCCTGGGCCAGCAGGGACACAGAGCCCCAGGGGGACTCCAGTGCTCCACACACGCAGGTCACAAGGGGGTTAAACCCAAGCGAGGGTGAAACGCACCCATCGCCCCAGGTCTGATGGGATTTCCCTTAGCACCCCCAATGATGGGGCTCCAGCCCGGGGCACCCTGCGCACTGGGGAAGCGCTCCCCAGCGTCTTCGCGGGGTTTGTTTCGCTATTATTTTTTTTTAAACAGCACATCAGCTCCTCGGTATCAGCACCGCCCACAGCCCCCGCGGCTGAGGGCAATGCTGCCTGTCAAGCGGCATCACCGGCTTCTGCCGGCCCAAGCTGCGGGCCGGGTAACCGGACACCCCAGTCCTGCGGCGCTGCCGCTTCGCCGCCCCCTCCGAAAGCGGAGGTCAGTCCCCGCTCAGCGCCGCAGAGGCACCTGTTAGGAGCAAGCAATCCCCCGCTGACCCCCTCATATTTTAGCTGGAGCAGCGAGGGAGGCCAGCGCGGCACCGGCTTGCGGCACCGCCGCCCCCCGCTCCGCCGGGGCCGCGGGGGGACACGCCGCGGGCTCCGCAACCCCGGCCCCGTCCTCCCCTCCGGGCAGCAGCAGCGGCATCCCCCCGCCTCGCAAAGGGCGTCCCGATGGGGGAGGGCATTTCTGCTATAGACCGGGAAACAAAAATAAAGCAGGGAGAGGAAAGCGGGTTAAGGAAGTTAAGCTTGGGGGGGGGGGGGGGGGGGGGGGGGGGGGGGGGAGGGAAGCATGCTGGGTTTGGATGCCCCCACCTCTGATCTGCTTTTGAGGCTGCTCCTTTTAGGTCTGACCAGGACATCTTTAAAGTCCAGTTTGAGGTCTGCGTCTACGCGGGGCATCTCGCTGGGGTGTCGGGGTGCGGGGGCCGGGGCTGTCCTGGCGGCGGAGGCGGCGGCAGTGGCGGCCCCGCTGTGCAGCCTGCACCGCCCCGCCCGCAGAGCAGAGCTGAGCTGAGCTGAGCGGAGCCGAGCCGCGCCGGCCAAAGCCCGCCGGCCGCGCACCGAGCGTATTTATAGGGCGCGGGCACCGGGCCCCATCACTTTATTAGGCGAGGGCTGTTTTTAGCCGAGTGGCCGGCCGCTGCCGGCCCCTGCCCCTTCCCCCCGCCGCAGCCACCCCCGCCTCTCCGCCGGGCAGCGGGCGGTGCGGGGCAGACGGGGACGCGTCGCCCGCCCGCAACCGCCCCGTGTGGGGCGAGGCACCGGCGGCACCGCGGCGGCCTTAAGGGCAAAGCAAGGGCAGAGGAAATGGCGCCTCCATGTGACCGAGGGGGCCCCGCCGGTAGCGGGTGCGGGAGCCCGGCCGTGCTGGGTGGCTGCTGCAGGGCTGAACAGACATCTTGGCCTCCCTCTACCTTCCACCGAGCCGGGCGGGGGCTGGCCGCGCTCCCCAGCGCTCTCCGGGCTGCTGCAGCACGGCCCAAAATGCGGTGCCTCCAGCTACAGAAAAAAAGACAGCACTTAGTGTAGCTGGGCTTTCGTGGGAATCTCGCTTCCCGAGGTGCTCTGAGCCCAAACTCGGCCCCCTCCCTGCCCGGCACCTGGTGATGCTGTGGCAGAGCTCGGCTCCATGGCGCTGCGGAGGGCCGGAGTGTGGTTTTGGCGTTAGAGACGTTGAGAGATGTGCGGCTGGTTGGTCACAGCACAGTGGTCAGAGCACCAGCCACCTGCAGCTGCCTCGGTAATTTCCTATTTCACCGCACTCAGAGAAGCAACAGGGAGCTTTTCTTTTTTTCTTTCTTTTTTTTTTTTTTTTTTCTGAACATACATGAGCCTGATTTGTGACTATTGCCTCCATTTTCAATGATGCTAGCCACGGTTCAACACACAGGCACAAACCACTCATAGCAGCGGGATTGCGTGTGCTGAGTCCATCTACATCTGCTGCCAGAGGGATCAATAAATACAGGGTTACCAGATACTACATGAGATGAGTTCCACAGGAGCTTTGAGCCTTAAAGTCTATTTAATTAAAAAGTCAGTGGGTAGTAAGATTTGGACTTGTTTGAAAGACACCCGAGCTAAGCCTTGTTAGTGACTGGAAACTGAAGCCTGGGACAGTTCCTGAGACACATTACAGGAGGACGTAGCACTCTCTCCTTTATCTGAAAGTTGCATTCGTCTAGTCAACACCCTGCCTCCCACAGAGCTCTTTTACACCTCTTTGCCCGAGTGTCCCAGATAATCCAGTATGACCAAGCATGAGCCTGGGGCTTTACACAGAAGGCAGGGCGTTTGAGTGCTTGCAGTTTTGATTGTCCGGGTTGAGAGGCCTTGAATCTGGGACTTTGGAACTTCAGATGATGCTCCAGGAGAGCCTTGCCATTGTAGGTATTTCCCACAGAGATATTGAGGAAACAGGACTCTTTATAATTAGTCTCATGTGCATAACAGAGGCCACTCATTTGGTGTTTTCTCCACAATATAACGGAACTACTAAAACATATTTTTCAGACAGACGTATGTGCCACCATTTACTGCTAAGTAATAGGAGTACTGATGAGAATGGGTCCTGTGGAAGTGGCATGTCTGTAGCAGAGGACTGAGAATGGAAAAAAACAAATGTGTTCTGTCTGTGCCTAGCACCATATCTTCCATTTGTCCTCATGGCAAGCATGTGATGCTGAGAAGAAAGAAAGAAGCCACTGCACTGCACTGTGAATTCAAAAGGTCAGCACTGTTGTTAAGAGTAGGAGATTGAGGCTAGCAGTGATATGTGTAAGCCACAGAAAATGCCTGATACTATTTATAATTTCCAGTATTTTAGTGTCCAGTCACAGAGCTCACAGTGCTATTTTCCTGCGGATCACAGTATCTGCTAATATCCAATAATTCCCCATATACACATACTAACAGACTAGCTAGGTGTCTCAGATCAGCTCGAGTGTTCTTTAAAGTTTACAAAGTTTGAAATTCTCCAGTTCCTTACTTCAAGATATATTTTCTGTAATCAAAATTACGTTTTCTTGCTGAGCTACCTCTAGTTTTTTCATTGTCCTTTCTGAAGTATGGACACCAGAGGGGACATGATCAATAATCACATTAGTATCATATCCAGAAGTGAAGATCACCTCTTACGTATCTTTGCTATTCCTCTTTACACTTGCAATATACCTGCCATGAATGATCCCATGTTATCTCCTTCTGCTATGGAAAAAAGAGCTGTTCATCTAGGCTGTGTGCAGTTTAGTCTTCAAGTGCAAATGAGCCATCACTTATCTCAAATTTCGCATATGTAAATGATTTGTTAATTTCCTTCAGAGTTCTTCCTTTCTCTACTTCATTGTTTTATATTTATACTTAAAAGCGGATGGAACAATGCACTCAGAAAAGAACTGCTCAGGCACTGTAGCTGAAAAGAGCAATGCCAGTGTTGCTTTGTAGGGCTTCTAAAAGTTTTCTGGACTTAGTGTTTTTGAGAAGAGGAAAAAGTGATCATTATAATGCAAATAGTTACTACTGTGTCTAAAGCCTATTATTAGTTAAGATTGCTGACCTTGTGGTTTTCATCCTGTTATTGTAATTGTAAATACTGTTTTATTCAATAGTATAAATTAGTTCACAAATGGGACTTGGTAACAAAGGACATGGAAGAGGCTGAGGTACTCATTGGCATCTTCACCTTGGTTTTCCTTGGTAAGATTTGTCTCAGGATTCCCAGGCCCCTGAGACTCATCAGAAAATCAGGACTAGTGAAGACATCCTCATAAGAGCAGGATCACGTGGGGAAGGGGAAGTCCTGAGGACTAGGAAAAGCAAGTATCACATCCTGTCTTTGAGAAGAGCAAGAAGTTAGGAGAATCTGGGCTAGTCAGCTTCACTTCAGTGCCTGAGAAGGTGGTGGAGCAAATAATCCTGGAAACCATTTTCAAATGAATGAATGAAGGACAAGAAAGACTGAAGGCTGTTGGCATGAATTTATGATAATAAAATCATGCTCAGCTCACCTTCTAAGATGAAATGACTTTTTCAGTAGATGAGGAAAAAGCAATGGCTCTTGATTATTTGGACTTGGGCTTTTGACAGATTCCAAATAACATTTTTGTAGGCAAACTGATGAGGTGGGGACTAGCTAAAAGGACAGTGAAGCAGATTGAAAACTGACTGAACTTTGGGCTCAAAGGCTTGTGATCAGTGACATTAAGTACAGCTGGAGGCCAGGTATTTGTGGTATACCAGGTTAATTGTATATGGCATTAAAAACACCTCTTTTTATCAATGCCTAGTATTTTTCTTATTTAAATAAGAACAGTTCCTCAGTAACTGCTTGGTTTTGAAAGAAGCATTCAGTGATAACCTGAAAGTATGAGCACTTCGGAGCACCAGAAACACTTTTAGGGTGAATGCTTAATGATGTTGTCATTATTTGTCAAGAGAAGTTCTCATCAAAGCAGATGTACAGCTAACACTATTGAAGGCACATGCTTACTTCCTTGCTGTGGTTCCTAGGAAAATACTATAGCCTCATATAGCTCCATACAGACAGCCTGCAACATATGTAGTGTGCCTGTTTAAGGAGTGTGGTGAGCACTAGTGAGAGCATTGCTCAGCTGGCAAGTGCTCCCACAAACTGTGTGTCACAACTTCCCAGCAAAATCCCGTATCTGGAAAGAACAACATGCTGCAGGACATGTGTGATGAAGATCTTTCACTCTTAAGGAGAAGCAGTACATTTGAGGAAAGAGCCTTGTTTTTCTTAAGAGAAATGCAAATCCCTTTTATTATTCTGTTTGAGTTTGGGCCTTGTCTGTGCTGAATAGCATTTCCCAGTGGAGGGATCAAGAAACGTAACTCAGCAAACCCTGCAAATGCAAGCAGATTTCCTTTGGTTGTGGAGATAAGGGTGTTCCTCTGAATTATCAGTATTATTACAGCATCTACACTAAGGCTTTTGCTGGCCTTGATAGCCACGAGAAATGGGAGGAGTGGGGCTGACACCCCTGCCTTTCATAAATGTGTCAAGCAAACTTCAACTACAGGCATGAAGATCACTTGTTATGAAGAAACTTGTATGCCATACGTATTTTCATTTAAATTTGAAGGTCTTAGAGGATAAATAATCTTAGTTGCTAATAATCAGCTAAATCCCAGGCCCGCACTGAATTCAGTAAGACAGCTTCTCATTCAAGGTACAGTTTACTTAGGAGTAAGTGACAGTATCCATTCCCATTTGATTTCAGCAGGTTTCAAATGTTAATTATAAGTAATCACAGCAATCTATAATTAATGCAACTCTGACCTTCTGTGGCTTATGAAATATGCCTAGAGTCTGTCCGTACTGATAAGTAAAGTGGACGGACCACACCAATCTGTCCCTGCAAGGCGAGAGACAGAGTGTGGCTCACACGTAGCCATTTAGGTGCCATATGTGAGCTTCAAGGGGTCTCACTCAAACTACCTATTGGAAACAGTTTGATGCTGTTCCCTGAACTGTCCTCAGACTACCTGGAGGAGTGGTAGCTATCCAGGTTGTTCAAGGGAGTGTGATTCTAATTAAAGAGTATGGACTGTTGGATTGTAGAGCTTGTAGCTGGGTCCATGCTCACGTCACATTTGGTTTACTATTGGACTTCACTGGCACAGAAGTGGTTTGCAGATTTTTTTAAATGGTCAAAACCTGTTGTATACTGTCCATTGTGAGCTGATATTTCAGTTCATTACAGAATTACAGTTCTACATACTGTAAAAGGCAGTGAGATTCTCTCTGTGGAAATATTAAATAATCTCACAGGATGTAACAGGTATTCTGTTGCTGCTACATAGCTTTACATAAGGAGCCAGCCTCTCCTTAGCAGTGCCCATTGGTAGAACAAGAGCAATGAGCTGAAACATAGGGAATTCTATTTGAACATTAGAAACCACTTTTGTTTCCTGTGAGGGTGGACTACATGATCTTGGAAGGTCCCTACCAACCTCAGCCACTCTGTGATTCAGTGGTTGCATACATTGCTTCATCACTGCAGAGCATCTTCCCATGCAAGATCTCAAGAGCCTTTAAAAAAATCTGATAATTACATAGTTTATTTGGTGGTCATTTGATAGTCAAATTAGTAAAGCTCATTTCCATAAGAGAAAGGCATGGAGAGAAAAATTTAAGGAAGAAGCAAAATCCTATTCAAATTACACATCGTTAACTCTGATTATGATTTCACACTGGCTTTATAGCAGTAAAATGCCACTGACTTTGGTGGAGTTGTCCCTACTTAATACCACTTCTGGGAGAAACAGGCTGGAGAGTAAACTCATCAGAGACAAGTGTTGATTTGGCATTAATACCACTGCTGTGAGAAGCAGGCTGAGCCCATGTTTTCACATCTGTTTTCCTCTAAAGTCATCAGACAGTCTGGCTACTTGGCTTCACCATCTCAGATTGAGGGGGTGGTCTTTTTTCTTGGCTGGACATAGGCTGATTTACCAGACTTTTCCAAAACATACTAGACCAAATAGCAACCCCAGTGAGGTAGCAAAACTGCCTCAGTAAATAATTATATTTACAAATAAGTAAATCAAAGCGAGAATACACAGTTGCAGAAGGATTTGGGCAGAGAAGAACTCAGCAAAAATAAACTTCTGGTGTTGCCTGCGTACCAGCTGATGATTTTTTTTGCCAGCAAATCACCTACTGTCATGACAGTGCATAAGAATTTAACCATGTTACAAGCCAGACTCAACTGGGGCTGGCCATACCCTCTCCTTCCCTCAGTGTTTGCACTTCAGCTCGGATGCAGGCTTGCACCTGAACTTCATCCATTAATTCTAGCCTAGAAACTCCCAAGAATCGATTGTCAATTCAACCTGCTCATGTAAACAGAGGAGAGTACCAAATTCAAGAAGCAATTTTGCATAATTTTTTTTCTCACCAGCAGCTGATTTTACAGTATGCAACAGAGCAGTCACAGCACTGCCAAGGCAGTGAAAATACTGTTATTGCTGTTTTGCCTCTTTAATGTAATACCTAGATCAGTGTGCTGCTTTCTTCATATTAATCTGTGGCATGTGGAATTAGTGAGTTGTAGGCTTATCCCCGAGTTTGTGTTACTCAGGACCAAGGTGGTTAACACAGAAAATAATACAGTTTTCTTGCACGTAACATGATTGATTTGCTCTTGAGCATAAGTTAGACTAAGGTTCTGAAAGTCCATTTCCTCATTATGGAGAGGGGTCAGGATGTTGCCTATTCTGATCCTGGCAGTTGAGGTTTTTTTTGGTTTGGTGTCCAAAGCCTGTTTGAATAAGCACACTGCCATTGCTATATGAAAGAAATTAAAAGCACAACATTAATTTTAAAAGCCCCAGCCCATTATATAACCAAATGGGATTTTCTTCATTTTTGGGGCTTTCCTTAACATTTTTGTGTTGGGTGGAAATGTTGCTACAAATTTTAAACTGGAGAAATGCTTCTGAACTGTGAACATCTGGTAATGAATAGCTTTCAAATCCAATTTAATCTTTAGAAAAACTAAACAACTTTGCTGCCCTACTGCACCATCTACAGGCAGAAAAACCCCACGCTCGTGTTACAAAATGTTTTAACTGTTTCAAGCACTTTCTTTAATCATTGCAATACATAAAACTGGAATTTTTCTTTTTTCATCTTAATTAGTAAGAGGGTTTTATGCCTTTTGTGTGTAAAATGACATTTCCCACAACTTTAAATACCTTGTACACTTGGGCCAGGGAGCTTTGCCCTCTGCAAACCTTGTGTTAATTTGGATCTTATCACGGGGATGTAGAAAACAAAATTGGCTTGGTCCTGTATTGCAGTTTAGGCATTTAATGGGATGTAGATAAAAGCTGTTGCATTTATCAGCTGTCACACACTTTTTCATAAAGACACCTACATAGGGATTATGATTAACATCGACTTGGTTGTCACCACTATGCCTTTTTTACCCATGATTCCTCACTGGCTAGAGTTAAAGATATTCTTAAAATGACCTAGAAAATGCTGCTTCCCTTTCCCACAGCAAATAAAACCCTGCTAAATATTCTCGTATATCATTATGATAAAACGGGAAGGGAAAATTTAATGCCTGAGCTTGTAAAATATGCTCTAGTTTTGCAAGGCTGTTTAAAAAGTGAATATTATTAGCATGAGAGGACACAGTAGCTGCACATCTGTAGCTGCTGTTAGCTTAAATCTAACATGTGGTTTGGGTGCCTACGTTCTTTAAATAATCGAATAGGAAAAATACGATGTGAAACTGATGGATCAAATCTCATGAACTGCCCTCCTCCTTTTTAGGAAGAAAGCAGACCTTTTTTAGTTGTTTTCACCTTCCTGAAAAGATAAGTGTTTAAAAAATTATATCCAAATGAAATAACATCCTTAGATAAATAGATATATGCATTCTGACATTAAAATTTGAAGGAATTTAAGTGATTTTGTTTTGGTAGGAGAACAAGGGGCTAAACTCAAGGTCACTTATCTACTTGGATTTTAGTCTCATACGAAGTGCCTCTGCTGGGAAATCTGTGGAGCAAGAACATTATTTGGTGCTGGATATGCAGAACCCAGAGGCAGGAAGGCATGGATCCCGATTACAGTCTTTTTCCATTCATATAATGAAGACTTCTGAAAATACTGCATGTTTTTGGTCTGTTCTTCCACATTTTTGCTTAGAAAATTATTATTTTGCATTTTGATTTGTGCCTAGCTCTCTCTTCTTTTTTTCCTAAGCTGCTGTTCAGCAATGCTGGTTTCTGATATTAAGAGAGCTGGCATGTTTCACCCCATCGTCCGTATTCAGCAGAGGCAGAAGTCACTTCCATATGTGGTTTGTGGAGTGTTTTGGGATTCTTTCAGGATGAAAGGTGTGATGTAAATATAAGATACTGTTCATTCCCTTTTTTTTTCTGCAGCACACACAGTACTAATAAGTTATCCTTTCATCTTGAGCTCCCCTGACTAAATTGTCAAACATCTCAGTAATACCGTGAACGTTTGCTTCAGGCACAGTCATAATCACTGTTCTGTTAGCTCCATCCTTACAAAAGGATGGCTATTCTCCAGGCACACAGTTGACTCTCCTGCTACTAAATGCTTTTTCTTATCATCCTCAGTAGCTTCTCTTACAATTCCCCTTGAGTTTGCTTGCTTCAGTCTAATCCTCCACATCTCATTCGGGTCCCATTTCCCATTTGCCATGTCAGTTCACCTGCAGTACATTGTTAAATCTGTGCTGATCCTGTATCCTGAGCAAAAAAGGACCAGCATAAGGATGCTTCTTTGGACTTCTGAGTCCTCTGTCTTTCTTTCTTCTTTCTTTCCTTCCACTGTGTTTAGATGGCAAAGGCTCTGTGCTCTTTAGGCAGAGCACTGTGAAGAAAGCAATAATCAGCCTCTCCAAGCTACCTGAGCAGCACCTCATTCTCTTCTCAGAGAGAGGCAGAACACAATTGCTTTTCTGAACCATTCTGCCCAGCTCGGTGGGAAAGGGAATAATTAGCCTCGTTAAGCTACAGGGCCAGCAGCCCCTTGCCTTCTCTGCCCTCCCCTCGCTTGACCCCAATGTTTTAGGGCTGCAGCAGAGCCTGGGTAAATACAGCTGAGCAGGCAGCCACTCCCAGCTGCGCCCACATTGCCACTCCCTGCTCCTTCTCTGGTGCTGCCCTGACACCCACCCGAGGCTGCACAATTGGCTCTTGAGAGCTCTGATGGGGAAAGCAGAACATGCAGGGGCACTTCCTCACACTCCCTCTTTTTCATTCCTCATTATTTTAGTTCAATTAATTTGCTGTCATGTTCCTGAACCCTCTTGCATTCAACTTCAGACTATGCGGGCTACTTTTCCCCCTGACACACTGCTGTCAGGTGATAGGTAATATATAGCTCACCAGGGCAAGAACTTGTCAAGAAAATCAATGAGCTGCTGTGTCCCTTTGGGGTCAGGCAAACAAGTCTTGTGGAGTTTGTTAAATGAGGTATGGAGCTGTGTTGTCATGTGAGGGATAGTATAGGAATAAATTAATGTCTATAAACATTCAGATTTCTGATACTTGAAAATTATTCACTTCAATCACTGTGTCTGGTGCTCAATTTAGTGAAAATACATCTTTCTTTACTTCTGATTACTTTCCCAAGGCACCATTTGTGCTGCAGTGCGGCAGGCTGGTATATGTCATGGCACACAATCTAGCTTCCCTCACTTCCCTAAGTGTGCACTGGGACTACATCCGTAGGAGCCAGTGGTGGTGTCATCATATAAAACTCATGTGTGTATGATCAAAGGAGTCCCTGTTTTTCTTTCCCCACAGCTCATAACAGAGCTCAGAAATACAGAACCATTTTGATATTTAAAAACCATTTGATATTTAATCAGAACAGAAGCTTGGCATATGAAGAACATAGGCATATAGCTGAGCTGAGCTTTGGGAGACATTAAAAATGAATTATGCTGATAAAGAACAGCTGTATTCTTACATCAGAAGCCATGGGGACAAATAATTAATTTGCCTTCATTAATTTCCCAATTCTTTCCTGGCAAAAAGTCCAGAAATGCTTAGACTACAAATCTAATTGCCATGAAGTTAGTGTATGTATTAAGAGACTGTATCAATTATTGGGCCATCAGGTGTCTTTATGAAAGCCTGTTTCTGCTCTTGCAATGTTAAGACCCCCGCTCACCTCCACCCACCTTGGGTCTTTTTTGTTGCCTACTAGCAGGAAGTCTGGAGAAAAGAAGGTGATAAAATGTTGATGCTCATTTTCTCATTTAATAAGTCTCTTTCTGAGTCTTGGCTGAGCAGATCTGTGTGCAGCTGTGAGGTAGAAAAGGGAAGCAGGGTACGATGTTAATTCCCTCTTGAAAGACAGCACTATGGAGGCCACAGTGTATTTGTCTCCCTTGCCATTCTAGACTATGGAAAATAGTAATCCCTAGGTTTAAATTTGGTGGCTCATGTGTGGTTGAAATAAAATAAATAAATCAAACCAATTGATCAGGTAAGTGTGGGAGTTGAGTTTGGTGTCAGAAGAGAAGGGTACTGGAGGGATGGTGGGGTTTGTACCCAGTGTTTTTGAAGGGGTAAGAGAGACTCCACTTCCCATGCTGGAGAAGGACACTGAGCCCTTGCTGTCATGAGGAGTGCACACTGGAGGGCAGGGAAAACGCCAGGACACACTCAGCTGCTCCTGGCTTCCAATGAGCCATCCCGTGCAACAGCCCCTTCCAGGAGGGGGCTTGCCACTGTCTTCTCTGCCCAGCAGTGGCCTGTAATGGGATGTGCAGTAGTGGGCTTGTTTGGAGGGAAAATTCATGCAAGGCTTTGTCTAGCTTGTCTATGCTTCAGGTGGAGCCTTCCATCTGTGCCTCTGATGCTGGAGTGTACCGTGGGTTTACATTTGGACAAAGACAGGGACATGCACATACAGAGTACATATATAAGAAAGCTTTACATCATGAAAACTGTTGCACCAAGCCTACAGACTGAGGAAAGTTTTAGGAACTGATAGATAAGGATAGAATAGAATAGGATAGAATGAGACTCCTGGGAAATGCAGGCTAAACGTCCGCTGGTGTAGCTCTTCTGAAGGATATAGACCTTATATTTATAATTTATTGAGTGCTTTTGGATGAGTCAAATTTTATTTCAGTGGCAGGCAGATCAGAAATCTTGGCATTGTTTTTTGTCATGAAGCAATCTTGACAAGTATATATGGCTGGTACTTAAAAATTTCCTACTGTGTCGTTGAAACACTTCCAGGCATCATTTAATCAGGTGAAGGAGATCTTAGCTCACTCCTTGTTCTCATTCAGCTTTGCCAATTATAGCTTGTCTAGAATTTTGTCTCTTACTTGCAAATGTTTCTTCAATTCTTGCTAATTTCTGCAGCTAGACCAAGTGATTAAAACCAACCTCTCTGGCAGGCACAGTATGTGCTCTCTGTCTGTGCTGGTGATCACTGTGAGCCCTCCAGCCTGGCTGGATGTGGGTCTGGAATTTGTTTGGCATGGGCAGGCAGGGTTTGGGAGGTAGGGATGCACCAGCCTCCAGACCCCTGCTCATGGGCACAGGGCTCGTGTGGCTCAGGGAACACCGAACCAGACAGCCACCTTTGCACCACAGGCTGGGCAAGCCGAGAGCTGGCCTCTCTGTTGGGCCTTGCCTTGTGGCCAGTGCTTGAATGTATTTCATAGAACCATGGAATCATTTAGGTTGGAAAAGTTATTTCAGACCGACCATTAAGCCTGACACTAAACCCATGTCCCCGAGTGCCACATCTACACGTCTTTTAAATATTTCCAGGGAAGGTGACTCAACCATTTCCCTGGGCAGCCTGTTGCTTGACAACCCTTTCCGTGAAAAATTTTTTTTGTAATATCCTACCTAAACTTCCCCGGGCACAACTTGAGGCCACTTCCGAGGGATTCCCACCGGACAATGGTGATGCCACATCTTCCACATTCTGTTTTGGTGTGGTTCGTTTTGTTAGTTGTTTGTTGGGGCTCTTTCCGATTGAATATAGAATGTTCGGAACACCGAAGGAAGCGGTTTATTCCCGGAATCCCCGAGCGCGGCCGCTGGGATGCGGTGCCCGGGTGCGTGGCGGCGGCGGCGCAGCCTGCAGAGGGCGCTGCAGCCCCGCCCTGTGCCCGCGGCCGCCGTTCCCTTCTCCCGACGGGGAAAAGCAGCGTTTACAGCCTGTAGCGTCTCCCCGCTCCTTGTCTTCCAGCCTGCTGGCGACAGAGGAAGTCACCCAATCCACCGGCATCTGTTTGGCTCAATAACACGCAGTTCATTTGCGTGGCATGTGATTACAAGGTTCTAGAGGACACTAATTAGGAAGAAAATCTGGGGAGAGAATAGGGATTAGAGAGTATCCGTCAGTCAGATGCCTGTCAGCCAGCAGAATAATAATAATTAATCATGATTAACAATACGTTCTGTGTCAGTAGTGCATCTTATCTGAGGACTCTACAAGCTTTTTGCGTTTAATCTGTGCAGCTCCTTCTGAGGGGAATAGACATGATAAAATATTTAGAACTAAATTTGCAAATGGCATTTCTGAAATGAGACCCCTAAGGCAAGCCTTGTATACAAGCGTCAAAATAAAGTGCCTGGTTTTGAGACGTGCTGAGCATCTACAAAGCCCCGAGTTGGTGTGCTGGTGTTACCTCAGATGCCTTTCAGCGCAGACAACACGAGTACCCCCTTTTTTCTTGGTGGAGGACAACATTTCAAGTCATGAAATGCAGGCTGTGCTGGGAAATGCAAATCTGACCCTGTGGCCTTGCCTGGATTTATCGCTCACCTCTACTGTTTGCGTGCAAGCATGCAGTCTGCAAGGAAACTGCCTGATCACACATGCAGGGCCAAGTTCTTACGAGTAAGCTGTGCACAGGTTGGGGATGTGCAAGGCCAAGCATGCCACAGGCCAGCTCACCTGCAAATACTCCAGTTTCAACTCTTCTTAACTATGGTGTGAACGCTTTGAATACATCTGGGGTACTGCCAGCAGTGCTGTTTGCAGGACTCCGTGTACTCACTCTGCCTAAATCAGCTCCCAGATCATTGTACAGGCATTGTCCAAAGCATAAGAAGTGTTCTGGTGAACAAAATGCCAAGTCAAACTTCTGAGTCATAACCGAAACAACAGTGCTGAGAAAAAATACCCAGCAGTTTTGAGAAGTACATTTTGTTTTATATCAATGCATTTTTTTTCCGTTTTATGCCTCAGATAGGATCTAAGGGTGTGAAATGCTATTTTTAGCAGCATCTGAAAAAAACCCCAAAATGACATACAAAAACCCCTCCTCCCAAGAAACCCAGACCAAAACAAAACAAAACAAAACAAAACAAAAAACAAAACCAGGTTTTGAGCTCACATGTACAATGTTTTGCTGCCACGTTTCCCACACACAGATGATTCCTGTAATTTTCATACTCAGCAGCCCTGAAATCAGAAGTATTACAGCCTTAAAGCTCAGACCCATAATCTCTCCAGGCTCACTGGAGAGATACATGCCATTTCAGGTGCAGAGTGTTTGCTTTGTCCAACTAATAATGTGGTTAGTCACTTAATTGGATGCTGCTTCACCTCCTGCAGACCCGGCAATTTTTTTGCTAACACAAGTTAACTGAATAAGAGCAAATAAACCTATACCACAAATGACTCTTTGCAACACCAGGGTATATAGCCCTTCCTGGCCTGTGTGCAGCCTTTTTTGTCCTTTTTTTCTATCACCATCATAACAAAGAACTGGCATACTGGTATACTCTGTAAGGACGAAAGCATAAATTATGCCATGTGATCTCCTAGGTCTGTAGCACAATGGTAGAAATCCTCCAAGTTCTGTAACAAATGCAGATTAGTTAGAAAATCCCTCTTTAGAATTGATTTAAGTATGGAAAGAAAAATACATCCAGTGTTGCAGCTCTAGTGCTATTTATTTGAGATCAAAAATTTTTCCCTCTCTTTATTTTTTCTAGTTCTCAAATATTCTATTTCTGCCATGCTGCAGTGCTTTTGAACCAGAATAACACAGACCCCTAGAAAAAGACAGAAATAGGACAAAAGGTTAGGAGTCCTGACAGTGGACAAAGTGGCAGTACATAGATTTATAATGTCCCTTTTGAGTCTCAGACTTGTCACTACTTTGTAAGCGAATAGGCAAACTTCACAATCCTCCTAGCTGTTATTTGGTTGTTTGGGAATACAGGCAGAGCCTTCTAAAGTGGTCACAATCAGATACTAAAGTCAGTAATAATCACTACTATGGGCCCCAGTGCATTTCCTCTGACTTTAAAGATTAAATTCTGGTGTTCTGTTCAACACAACACGTGAAAGTGTTATTTGTAGATTTGGCAATGTGGCTGGAGAGGTTTCTGGGGTTATTGTGAGCCCACTGTGACTTTTCTCCAATGCTCAGCTGGAGATATGTAGCTTAAGCTCCTGCAGAAATCTTTCTTGCATTTTGTACAGAAGGGTCTTTTTATTCCTACCAATGCCTTTTTTACCCTATAGGAAGTGTCAACTGTTCTGTGACTAAATCCACTTAAACTGCAGTTACCCCAGTGCTTCAGAGGACAGTATCACTTGGGGCACGGAGTGAAAGTTCATCCCTTAGGAAAGAGTTTGCCATGATTTTGCAAGGCACAGCAGTAACCTGGTAACCGACATATCCATTTCTGTTACATTTTCTAGGTCAGCATGAATCATTCTTAAGGGAGAAAATTTAACCAGGCAAGTGGAGAGAGCTGTAACTGCTCTGAGCTCTGCCTTCCCCAGCTAGTTCTGCCCAAGGAGGGGCTTTTGGGGCACATGGTGTAGTCAGGGAAATGCAGTCTCTATCCCCTCCTCATCGTCTCGGAATGCTTTGCTGCTAGCAGTGGGACTAACAATGGTTCTGGTTCCAAGGATCCCACCCCTGGCATACCACTGAACAAATGCAGAGTGAAATGAGAGAATAAGGCAATTTCAGTCTGAGTCAGGAGGTGCAGATATAAAGGCACAAGGAACCAGTTGGAAGACACTGCTCAGAATGAGAGGCAGATTCCAAAGGAAGGTGCCAGGCAGAGAGGCAATTCTGTTATACACCCTAGTCTAGCCCTTTATTGGACGTGTGAAGGAATCCACAGCCTTGGAAATAGTAGGAGTTCACCCATTACACACATTCAAAGGTAGTGACATCAGTATGAAAACAATACTCTTCCATATGCTGTGTACAGCACCAGTGGTTGATACATCTCTCTATTATCCAAGGAGTAATACTTACCAGCAAGACAACAGTGTATGGCATATTGATCATGCTGCACCCTTTCTTTGATGTTATTTCTGAAGATACAGTGGGGCCATGATCTTGGCTACTTTCAAACCTGAAGCTTTCATGCCATAAAGGCAAAAAATGTGCTGGCAAGGGTTACAGACTGCAGTCATTTGGGCTGAGGACCAACAGAGCATGACATACTGAGTAACATTCTGTCTTGGTTCGGCAGTTTGTGGGCAATGAGCATCTCTCAGCAGGAATAAACCATGAAAACCACGGAACTCATCTTCTTCAATTACACAGAGTATTTCTTAGTCCAGAGTTATCACCAATTAAGCAAATTGTTTTCTCTAGTGATGAACTTATTTTTTTGCCTTTTATAGGATGCTCTACTTCCTTGTGCCTCAGTTTCCACACAAGGGATAAAAATATACCTTTAAATTGCAGAGATGTTGTGCTGATTAATTATCACCCAGCTGCACTTTCCAGACTCTTGAGATGAAAAGTGCAATGTATGTATTTCCTTGTAAAACTATATTTTACTATCTTGCTGAAAATGGCATAATTTGGACCACTGCCAGTGCGGGAGGGAGGAGTTCTCAGCGTACACAGGAAGTTAAAATGAAGCATATCTTGTTTACCCCTCAAACCCTGCACTTCCAGGACTTGCTTAATGCTCACTGTAAGACCAGAGTATCTGCAAAGTACCTGCTGTCTCTATCTAGGTTTAATCTTGGCTAAATATTATCCAAGGAACAAATTGTGACAGCTGCTGTTCAAACACTGGGCCTTCTGTTGATATCAGTAGTTGTATGAGAGACGAATTTGGCTTGCTGTCCCATTTTAATGAGTGCACAAGTGCACAAGTGTGCATCTCCCATGCGTAACACTGAGACGGTGTTAAAACAGGTCAGGATTTGGTTTAAATACCTCAGTCTCTGGGGCTATCTTATTTCCTGCTGAAGAAATCAGCTCTTCAGCAAAATGTGTGTCACCTTAGCAGAATCAGCGGTGCCATCTGCAGTTAGAAAGCTGGGCTTCACAAAATGATGCCTTTGCTTTCAGTGACTGCACTGCATCGCCTCATGAAGCTCTTGGATCACAGAATCACTGAATGTTCTGAGCTGGAAGGAATCCACAAGGATTATCAAAGTCCTGGCCCTGCACAGGACAGCCCCAAGAATCACACCATGTGCAGCCATGGATGTGGGCCATGATTTTGGAAGAGGGGTCCTGGTTTGTTCTGTCAGAGCAACACTCACTATTTCTCAGACTGCTGTGCAGGGTAAAGTTTGGCTTTTTCTTTTTACCTACCTCTGCAACATCACCAAAAAAGTGTGTGACATGGAGAAATAGCTCTACCTATTGGAGGACAGGATAGGCTCTAAAGTGAATTTTTAGGTACAAAGAATGTGTGGGTTGAGTTATTAGCTGAGCAACATCTGAGAAGCTATGGAAATCGGAGTTTTCCTAGATCTAAGAGGTTTAAAATTTTCAGTGGAGAATAACTGTGCCCTGTTGTAACAAAGCCGAATGGTTTTTTGGACTGTGTATGAACCCTTGATTTTGGCAAATAATGGCTGACTGGGAAGCTGGAAGCCGTGTGCTGTGCATGCAGTCTGTAAGCCTTTTGTCATTCTGAATGTTGGTTCAAGTAATCTTTCTTTGACAGCTCATTTGCATCTAAGCTATCCCCAAAGAGTCTGAGAGTTTGGAAATAATAGAGATGACATTTGGGTAAGTGTTTAAAAATGCACAGCAGCAGCATGCTCGGAGGCTTGCATTAACAAGCAGAAACGAATTCTGAAAGTAAGCTACAAAAAAAAAGGAAGAGAATCTGTCTGAATGAAGTAAGTTTCACTGGGCATCTGATGACTAAGTAGGAAGTGCTTTGTGCCAAAACCTGGGAAGGTAAGCGTTACTCGCAAGATGACAGTGCCAGAAAATAAACCAACACCAATGCCGCTTATGGCTAGAATGCAGTATTGAGCACAGCATACTCCCAACCTCTGTGAAGTACTCCATTGAGAAAATTGCTTGCAAATCAGGCTGAATGGCAATGGAAAAACAGGGCAACAGAATGATTTCAATGAGCCAAAAAAATTATGTGATTTTAAGTGTTCCTGTCCTCTAGCACAGGCATGGTGCCAGCAAATCTGTTCAAGCAAGCTTTGAGGATTAGGGCGATGCAATTTTGCTAGTTCCCAGGCAGCTGATGTCATGTGCAACTCAGGAGATGTTGCTGGATACCAGTAGGGTGTATCCTGACAGGAAAAGAGATGGTGGCTGCTGTGTTTGGAAGAAAACTGTTGGTGCCAGGATGGGTACATTAAACTGTCTTGGTGAAGGTAGCTCTGTGCAACTGAAGCAACACAGAATTGTAGGTATCAGGAGCATTAAAGTTCATTAATTGGATTAACCACTGGTGGTTCCATGATGTGCGAATGTTCTAATTTTCCCTCCTATTGATATTGTAATAGTTTGTAAAGACAGCAGTTCAGCTGAGGAGTTGATTTTACAAACATATAAAAGACAGCATTAGCCTGAAAGCTTGTTAGTCCAAATGGGGTGAAACAAATAAAGAATTGAAGAAGTAAACAAGCAAGATGAGGGGAGGAATTGCCATGAAGTAAAAGGACAGATGAAGGCGAAGCCAGAACTATCGAGTTCAGCATCATGCCAGTGCAGAGCTGCTCAGTGGATATAAACCACAACAGGACCAGCTTTATATATTCATTTTGCAAAGCATAATTGCCTTCATAAGGGAAGGCAATTTTAGGCCCTCTGAATAAAAAGGATGAAAGCACTCAGGAATTTGGCTCTAAAATGGGCATTTTGGGCTGTGGAATGTTACAAAAGTTTATTTTTTTTGTTGTGAAAGGGTGGAGATGAAATTCAGGCTACAGAGTCAGGACCCAGCTATGACTACCCAGACCTGATCTGGCTAGGGTTGGTGCTCTATTTATGTGGTGTTTACTACAGCCTTGACCCAGGGCTCACTCCTGCCCAAACTCTTGCCTGTTGCTGTCTATTCTAAATAAAACTCAGCAGAAACTGCTGAGCTTTGGAAATTAGTTATAAAGGTCATTGATTTCAGCCATTTATCCTTGCCCGATTTCCATATGCTGGAACATACATGGTTTTACCTGGAGCCTTTTTTCGGAGCTTTCTTTGTCTTTGGTGCCATAAACAGCCAGCCTGAAGTCTGAGCTCCTTTGCCCGTCAGTGTCATGCCCAGGAGCACACAGAATCCAGAGCCACTTGTATAAATTACCTGCAAAGAAAGATCAAAGGCAGTAAGCAAGTTCTCACCTGTTTCAGTGAACAGCCATTGCACAGCAGAGCTCCCACAGAGTGCCAGTGTCACCTCTCCTGTTTCCTTCAGACCTCTTACCCCAAGTAGTGCCCATTCAGTATTGCTGCCATCTTTTAGATCCAGAGGAAACACTTGGATTAAAAAGAGGTAATAGTGTTCTTCAGTAATACAGGAGCAGGGGTCTTTGAAACCTGTGCTCCTGCCTGGAAGGCCCACAGACTCACTCAAGTCTAGATGCAGGTATTAAGCCAGCAGGTGAAGCAGCATGGACAGCGGGGATCTTGGGCTTAGCAGGACTGAGGCCCCAAGCTAACACAGCAACACAGACAAAACCCCTCTACAAGATAAATTGCTTTTTTGCAGAGGTCATTTAGCCATTAGGGGGCCTTTGTACAGAGAATCTCTAATAAGTAACTCAGAAGGGAACAGGATTTTCTCTGTGGTGAGAAAGATGGAAATTTTGAGAACTTATCTGCTTCCTCTTATTCTTGAACAGAACCTCAGCATTCTTAGTGTGATACATGGCCTCTTCCTCTGCTTCCCCTCTTTCAAAAAGGGCTGCATTGGGAAACAGCCAGGTGAGGAGCCAGCTACTTGGACATTTAAGGAGCAGGCTGAAGAAACACCGGTTTTGATAACTGGTGTTTCAAGAAACACAAACTTTTTATGTTCAAGATTTTGTGAATTCCCATGGGGAATAAAATAAGTAAGATCCTACCTCAGAAAAAAAAATTGAAATATCCTGCTCATCCAACTGCTATTCTGGGATGGAATACAAGTAAAAATGTGATAAAAGACTCAGATGAAATAGTAATTTAAAAGAGAGTTTCTTGTTAAACAAACAAATATTTTTAAAACACCAGCAGGATTAGTTTAAGGAGGAAGCAGCTGATTATTGACAGATTTTATACTGAGGTTGTAAAGAGTCTCAGAGCCAAATGATTTGTCAAGTGAATATTTTGTGTTCATCGACTAAAGCTAAAATTATTTTCCACTCTTTTGTTTCTGTCTTTTTCATCTTTTCAACAAGGATTTGAGAAATTTTGGGTTAAATGTGCATGGAAGTCTTTAGGATTGGAGTTTTTTTGAAGACCTCTGCTGAACCCAACCCATTTCAGAGTATGGCCAGCTGTAGTGAGAACATAAAAGTAAAAAGTAAACAGCAGAGGACAATAGACCTGCTACTCCCCATAGAAACCACTGCTCAAAAATGCAGAGCGAAGTTGCTGGAAAGTTCTGTAGCACTCTTGGTTTTTATTTTGGAGTGGGGAGGTGAAGAAATACTTATTTTCAGACTTGGGTCAGGGAATAAGGAGCCAGTGAAATGACTCATAGTATCCTAAACCTGCTAAATAAAACTTGTTTGAAATGACAGCCCACTGGAGAGCACGTCTCTCTTCAAGTGTCTCTTGAATCAGTTTAGAGCCTCAGTGTATAAATTCTGTGATCACAAAAATACCTTAAAAGGCTTTTTCATTTCCGTAGTACTTCAGCTCCTATGGATTCCAGACCCTCCCAAACAGAAGAAAGTAGGTGACTTGCTTGTTCTTCTGGACTAATGAGAAAAGAAGGCTATAGCTTTATTTTAAGAAAGTGAGGGTGGATGTGCCTCTTTGGTCCACATCCTGTCTAAGAAAATACCTTTTTTTTTTGGGAACAGGCAACTGTAACATGCCTTGATGGGTATTGCAAAGGAAGGGAATATCCTGTTCACTTGTCTCTAGCTCTAGCCCTAACTCCCTCTAGAGCAAGCACTTCTCACAAACAGGCTGCAGACTGTAAAACACAATGAAATTCACAAAATCAATTAATAGTCATTAACTACAAAGGGCTCTGGAGAGATTCTTGAATGCTTTACTACTAGGGCAATTTCCATGTTTTTTCTAGATTTTATTCCTTCAGGCTTCTCCACAATATTTCCAAATCACCCATGCCACAGATTTTATCTAGGGAACATAAAGACATCTGCAAAGAGCACAGTCCTTAATAAGAGTCCTTTCTTTGTTATTTCCTCTTGTTTTAAATAGATAAGGTCAAACTATTTGATCACATACATGGTTAGTAACACAAAATGCCTTATCTGTGCATCTACAGTTGCATTTTGATTTGGTAGACTAACATAGTGTCGAAGTGAAACCCCTGCTCATTCTCATTTCTGGTCCACAAAATTGCTTGGCACATGGGATCTAGGCTTCCTCTGAAAGAAACTGCCCCAAAAGCTGTACTCCAGATTACCATCACACACACCCCAGCTCTCAGTGAGGCTCTGGACCTATGACCTGTCCATCAAAGAGTTTCAAACCACTTGCCTGGGGCTGATCAGATGGCATCCTGCATGAAACCAGATGAATTCAAGCTCTAGATGCAACTTGTGCAAGAGACAGAAGGGAAAAAAGCAGCCTAGACTGCCAAGTGAAGTCAACAGCAATGGTACAGATTACTCTCTTCCCTGGAGATGCTTGCTGTGTGTCAGTCTTGCTGACTGACTGATTCCCTCTTTCTCTATGGCATTTGAGAGCCAAAAATAAATTAGGAACTTGTTATAAATAAATTAGCAGTTAGCACTGTTAGTGCTGTGCAGGGAGGCCTGTAAAATCTGGGCTAGGAGGCCTGGAAATTACGCTGCTGAAGAGTGAGGCCTGGTCAGCCATAGCCTTTGCCTTCACAGAGCACTGACGCCCACCTTGCTTGGGCTGAATTCTGGGGAATTAAGAGGTTGGTGTGGCTTGAACTCTGATGCCTGTCGGGAGCAAAGGTGCCTGACTGTGTCCCTGCCTTCTCATATCTGTAAATAAACCATGATTTTGACACTTCTCCACCTACCTGCTTTGCAGTCTGAACTATTTGGTAAGGGTAGCTCCAGCTTTGAAGAGTAGGCTGAGTGCAAGCAGCTCCTATTTGTTGTTACTTTGCCTGTGTTAAGCATTGGATTTCTCATGGAGAAGCATTTATTGGTCTGTGTCTTGCACTTGCTCCATTCCTCAAATACCTTATGGGGCTGAGCATTCCTCATGAGCTGGGTATGCTTCAGATCCTCGTGTTTCTCTAACTCTGCTGTAGGAGTCTGGGTGATTTTTTTGCCATATTAACTGCTTTTGTATGCTATATGATTTCTCTGTGCTTCATGCATCAGAGCTTCTCCTCATTCTGTCTTCCTGACATTATTCTGAACACAGACAACACTGGGAAGGCACATGGTGCACATTGGTGACACATCAGGCCAAGTGGTCACGGTGAGCTGGTTTCTGCAGCTGACAGCTAGAGGTAGGATGGCATCACGTTGAGCTGCTTCTGATTTACCACCTAAAGAAACTGATTATAGCTAGTCCATATGGGACTGGCATGAGTTTTGAGCCAGACCTCTGGACCTGTAGCAAAAGTCTGGGTGACAATGCCAGCAGGCCCTGCCATGGGTGTAGAATCATCCCAGATTGCCTAAATCCTTAAAATAGCAAAATTCTGCAAATTGTCTTTCTTCTTCCATTTCTCTGGTTGGTTTCTCAAGGAAATGTCTTACAAGGACTCACTTTTTAATACAGTCAAAGCATCCAAGTATCTTTCAGGGTAGTCTCATTTTAAGCCCCTTCTCTTTGTTCTCACAAGAATGTAAATATGACTTCAAAGCCTCAGGTCTTGTTCTGTTCTCATGAGATGACAAGCACCCATGAGGGCTAGGGATGCTGGGGCTGTGGTGGATTGTCTGCTGCAAGCTGGTTCTGTAGGTAAGATGGCAGACCAAAACCTACCAAAACCTCTGTCCAAAAATCACTGGGTTGGAATACTGTCCGTTAAAAACAGACTTCAAGAAAAGGGCAAAAACATGGGTATATTTTTTCTGATCTGCTTTAGCTACAACACTGAAATATAGTGAAATGATTGTACAACACAAATTATTATAGTCTTGTCTGTCTGCTGTATGAAAGAATTTATCTCCTTGAAATATTTAAGAACAATGTAATCACAGTCCACTGAAAACAATTATGACTGCAGAAGAACCTGAGATGTAACATAAAATGCCTTTGATTTTTTTTCTTCTTCTTTTCCTGTACTTTTAGATTTCCTTTACCCAGTTTTGCTGGCAGCATTAAGTCACAGTTTTCCTAGATAACTTTTGTTGTGAATTTTGTAAGATTATTTTTAGCCGTACTTCAAGGCTGATGGTAAGATTAATTACTCAAGGCATCCCATTGTTCTGTAGTTCATATCAACCTCATGATTACATTATTTGACATGGATGCATTCTTTGCACATTGATACACTATTTTTTTCTGTTTATAAATCAAATGGCAATCAAAATAACAAAACAAGAAAATATACAATGTGCTACAACATTGTCGGGCAAAGCAAGCCACAAGGCTTCTACTAACAAGGATTATTGATGTATTTATTAAAATAATCCCCCATTCCCATCTCAATGTGCACTTGATTTGAATGTCATAAATAAACAATCAGTTTTTGATTTTTGCAATGCTAAGCATAAAATTAGAGCACAGAGAAACCAGCCCACACAAAAGCCTCTGATGAATCATAGAATCCTAGAACAGCTTGGGTTGGAAGGGACCTTAGATACCATCCAGTTTCAACCCCCATGTCATGGGCAGGGACATTTCCACTAGACCAGGTTGCTCAAAGCCCCATCCAACCTGGCCTTGAACATTTCCAGGGATGGGGCATCCACAGCTTCTCTGGGCAACCTGCTACAGTGCCTCACCATCCTCACAGTAAAGAATTTCTTCCAAACATCTAATCTCAATCTGTCCTTTTTTAGTTTTAAACCACTTCCCCTTGTTCCATCACTCTCTGTCCATGTAAATGTCACCCTCCCTCTATTTTATAAGCTCCCCCCACATAATGAAAGCTGACTGAGCCCTTTTGGCTGAGCCCTTTTGGCTGAGCTTAGGTGTATCTGAGGTGCTCTTGATGGGCAGAGGTCTGTTAGTATTGCATTCAAACCTATTTCAGCTTAATTAGTGGATCTCATTTCCTAGGAGAAGAAAATTGTGTTATTACTAATTGCTTTCTGACTGATAAACAAAACTCAGTTCTTGGCTTAGGCTTTCTATAGGAACTTCTTTGCACTCACATGGTTCATGTGGGCTCTGTGTGTCACATCCAGGCAGGAGCACAGCAATCAGGAAAAGTTTGAGCATTGTTTTTCATCCGCAGACTTTGAGGAAAGAAAAAGAGAATATTATAGTATTGGTATATCCAGGTAAATTTATCACATAAGGAACTAAAATCCTTAATTTTGATATGCTGTACTATCCATGGTGAGCCACCTAATAAGCATGGCCTGGGTTCAGCCAAAAGCCAGCAGAAATTCTCCTTCAGCATAAGTGGAAAGGGCTTGCATCTTCACATCTGGAGCCCACTGGTTGTCTCCAGGCATCCATGACTGGTGGTGCAGTTGTTTCTGCAGATACACTGTGGCCATGGGATGGTTCTGCAGATACATTTCATAGTGGAGATGAAATGTAAAGAGGCAGCATGACAGGTTTCCAGATGGTGCTGCCTCTTCATTGAGCAAAAGACTCCATATGCAAGTTGGCTATACATGACTGTTGGCTTCTTCCAAAAATAAAGCTGGTCATTAACATGATTCTGTTCTTTTTTGTTGATGTTATTAAACTGAGAAATAAATCAAGTGTTTGTGGGTATGTAGGAAGGAAGGCAAATAAAAGAAAAAACAGAAACCCAGAAAGAGGCAAACCCAGACAGCAAATGGCATGAAAGCACTTGCAGAATTAGGCTGTGTGTCTCTGCAGTGTTTTTATTTATTTTTCACCCTGCCATAATATGTGGGAAAATATCATAATGTGCTGATACACTGGAGGGACACAGTGGGCTTCTGTTCCTGTTCCTTGAGGGACTTTAGTTTATTGAGACTGCCTTTAATTACTGGGATTGAAATTATAATCAGAGAAGGGCTTGAATAGGGATGTTGATATTTCTTGTGTCCACAGAAGTGAGAAAAATACCTCAGGCCAAGGTTGCTTCCCCAGAGATATGTTTGCTCAGTTATCTAACAGATCTTGCATTTGGCAATGCCTATATTTAATTACAACTTCAGAATCATGGTAATGGAAAACTGTTTATCCTCTGCCCTTAGACTCTTAGATGTCAGGCTCATCTGCTGCTCTTTTCCAACTCCCTGATGGAACTGCAGTGAATAACAAGCCGGTGCTTCCGGATGCACTGTGCATAAATACTCCTGGAAGCTACCCAGAAAATACCCTCCAGGAAAATTCCAGAGACACTCTTGATGATTCACTCAGCGCTAGTGAACCACCTAACTGGATGTGAGCACTCACCCTGTCGTAAAGGGCTTAATCTAATAAGCAAAAGAGGAGTCTCGACTCCCAGTCCTTTTTATTTCGCTTCTTCTTTCAAAGCCATCTGCTTCTCCGACCTATTTCAGAACATGCAAATTCACAAGCGAGGTGAAATTTCCCATGGACCAGTAGCCTGTGAAATATAATTACTGTGCTAATTTTGAATTCCAAGCGGTCAGCACAGGCTAGGAATGCTCGCTCAGCAAACGCTTAACGCAATTACAACGAATATTAAAATAAAGCCATGTTGAGATTTGGCAATGACTCTGAAAAATGACAGGTAGCTTTTTTGGGGTCAGAAAACAGACAACAAAATGCCTGATAAATGTTTGGGGGTTTTTTTATGATGCACAGATGCATTCTCAATAGAAACAGTTGAAGGCAAAAGGAAACGATAGCGAGAGCGCATCGCATCCAGGCTGCTTTCCCAGCAACGCTCAGAAAATGAGAGGCTGTTATGAAATCTGTGCTCCCTTGTGAGGTCTTTGCTACCTTGGATGACCTCTGTCAAGTTATGCGCTCATTCAGCACTGCAGCCTGTCTGTAACAGGGGCTAATGACACTAAGCCTGCTGGATAAATCCATGTGGGATTTATGACTGTGCAATGCACAGCATTTCAAGGTATACAGTATGCCAATTTGACAGTATCAGTGACAGGGGTAAGGATGTGAAGCTGTTCCAAAAAATCTTAGAAAAATCCTGCTTATAAGTCTCCCATTGCTTCACAGTGGAATAGAAGAATGAGATTTAATACTGTATTGTAATGTAAATAAATTTACTGCTTCCAGTAAAGACAGCACATGGCTGATTTTTTTTTTTTTTAATTCTTTCAGGAATGCCTTTGGGATTCACCTAGTATTAAAAGAAGAAAAAGAAAAAAATGTGTTTTGACTATGATAGCGGGTGGTATATTATCCAATCTCTGGAGTAAATGTACTAACACAGCCTTGCCAAAGTAACCAGGAATGTCAATTTTGCCCATTAGCACCTCTAACACCAGTGGTGGGTTTCAGGCTGTGGTGCTTTTGCAGAGGGAGCTCAGCTCAATGGAGCTAAGGCCCTGATCTATTCTGGGGAAGCAACACACTTTGACCTTCTGTGCTGCTTACCTTGGAAGAGGAGCTACAGGCACTGCTGGTGCGCTCGTGGCAGGGCCTGAGGGAATCAGAGTGACAGGCATATTGCACATTGACTCCATTCCTTGGGAGGGCTTATGTACAAGGAGTGCATGGAGTGGAAGGGGGAATATGTTTCCCTGCATCCGAGACGGATTTCAATCTATTGTGGCATAGACAGAAGAATCTGATGTGCTCAGCAGAAAATATATGGAAGAGATTCCTAATGCGAAGATAAGACAAAATGTACTGAGGGGGTGTGGAGTGGGGGTGTGTGGAATTAATTTTGGCATACATGCTTAAATCAAACAGCCCAGTGGTTACAGCACTGCTTCAGATGTAATCTGACTTTGGTCAGATCTGGTAAAAAATCCAGATACAAAAGGCAATTTCTCTCCCCCCTTGGCACTTCCTGTCAGCACAGTAGGGTCTGGGGGCAGAAGAAGGTGTAAGGGTGCTAAGGGATGGAAGTGCCCAGCAGCACGGGGCTTGCCTGCTGCAGGTATTCGTGGGAGGGTACAGAAGCTGCCCTGCAGATTCAGGACAAGCATCTGCAGTGTAAATGTGTTTTAATTACCAGGGAACAACATCTTACATCACATGGCTGGCATCGTGTGGGAGCTCCACAAAAAAGCAGAATTCAAATCCAGCTCTCCAGCCCTGAGAAATGCTGCTTTAAGCATAAAGCCAGTTTTCTCCTCCCTCCCTGATGCTAGCATGTTCTCCAAGTCAGAATCATTTGAGTGAGGCAGGGTAGGAAGAAAAATAACCACGACAGAATAGAATATATATATATGCAGGGATGCATAGATATATGTGAATACATGCATCTATATGATTTGGATGGCACACACACAAGGGTTTTGCGTAAACAAGATCTTTTAGGATTGCAAAACAACATATTTTTCCTTCGTGTCATTCTTAGAAAATTTTAGTTGAGGTTTAAAAAAACCTCCATCAGTCTGAACCAGACAGGCAACACAGTAAAATCAATTCTAAGTGATGCAAATTGGCACAGTTATTTGAATAGTGTTATAGGCAGACATAATAATTGTTGCCGCCTGCCTATATTAAAACATTTCTGCTATACAAAGCCTTCCATGAGCTGCAGTTCTCCTTTCTTTTAAGTAGTTCTCTGAGCTTGTTTGCTATTTATGGTAAAACAATACTGAACATTTTGCTGCCATGTGGGGTCACAGGACAAACATAATGACAGACAAATGAAAGCGCAGGCAGACAAAACTGAGGGGTCAGTGTATAGATGTCTGACATTATATCTGGCTGGAAATGATTCCAAAAGTCAACATATGCAAGTACTTAAATGTGGCTTATATTTTCTCTTTGGTCCAGGGCCCTGACTTCCTTAACAGCAAACACTCGCAAACACACCATCTGTTGTTGAAGAGTGAGCAGTTTAATGAAGAGGATCAGATTCTTTCCATCTCACTTATTCCCTGGTGCCCGTTCCATTTTCTGGGCAGTTGTCTGCAAGTAGCACAGAATTTCCTTTGGTTTCCTTGAGCTGTTGTTCAGACTCTTAGCTCATTAGACTGGTAATTTGGGATGCAATCAAGGATGTCAAATATATTTTATGATTTTTAAATAATTTCCTTTTCAAAGGAAAGAGAACTGATGGAAACACTCAAGTGTTATTGTCAGAGTAGCTGCACAGTGTTTTAAAACTAAAGTGTAGCATCAGCAGCAGCAGTGATAAATGCATGTACCTGTGCATAGTAGTCACCTCAACCCAACTTTCATCAATCTGTCAACAAAGGGACATGATACCGGTGTCCCTGTGTTCTTCTTCATATGGAACATTTCTTCTGAGCTTTGGGACCATGATTTAGGGTACCTCTCCCACAGCACACTCCCCACACTGACCCAGAGAACTCCTATCTTGTGGGCTTTTGCCTTGCTCTGACTAAACGGCTTCATGTCCTTTCCCTGCAGTTTCCCAGTGCTCCTTTCCCACTACAGGCCGGAGGACTTTTGCTCCAGGACATGATGATCCTCACTGAAGATTTATCCAGCCAGCAGCCAGATTAGCAACCAAGCAAGGAGCCCATGAGCAACCAGAGAACTTAGTTGCCATAAACCCAGGCCATTTCTTTCTCTAACCCCATTGCACAGCTGAAGAAGCCTGGAAATCCACGTGTAGCAGCAGAGGCTGCCATATTCCATCCCTGTCAGCCACTCTCTGTGGAAGTTTGGCCTTACACTGTGTTTGTGCCAAGGAAAATGCCAACAGGGGCCATGTCCAGACAAAGACATAACTGGATCAGTCCTTAATGCTGGAGATGAAGGTCCTCTCATGTCACTGTCACCATGAAATAGGGCCTCAGATATGCCCCTTTAGACAGTCCAGTTGGGTTAATATCAGTATGGAGAAACTGGGAATCCTGTTGGTCCATAGCAGCATTGATGGGAATGTATGGTTTGGTGGGATAAAGGAAATGAAGCTCAGAGAATAACTGGTATCTCATCCTAATTAATGTCCATGTAAAGAGTCCTACAGCAAAATGAGACATATAACTCACCTCCCTTAGCCCTAAGCAGCTCTGGAGAAAATGTTCATTTGTCAGAGAAACAATCACAAGGGAAGAAGCACAGTTAACTCACCCACCATGAGCACTTCTCTTTTAACAGAAAGGCCTGTCTTTTGTAGGAGGGCACAGCATTTTCCAGAGGATGGAAACTCCAAGGTAGTAATTAACTGATTCTTCAAATTAAAAACCGGGGGAAAGAAGGAGTGTCAGGGAGAATGAACATGTGTCGCTGTTTAACAAAAAACGAGAGACATGCCCATGTCTCTGCACAGCTGAGATCCTGATTTAGGTGACAGTCTCAACTTTGAGCATCCAAGCTTTATCTGGTTTTGCTTCAATGTCCCTTACAGATAAAAACCATGGCCAAAGTCTAGAGAGCTCAAACACTGGCCTTGGGCCTGTATTTGTGTCAAACTCTTGCACCTTGTAAGAAGATCACTAAGACGAAATACAGATATCACAAAAAACTTTTAGGCAGATGATAAGAACCAACAATTCCAGTCTAGACTGGAGTCTGCTTCAGGCTAAGTCACTGACGGTAGAGAGAAACAAAGGTTTAGGAGGAATAAACAATTAGCAACTCTGATTTATTGGAGACTGTTCAGGAAACATTGATGTAAATTCTTTCTCATCTTGGATGAGTTAGCTAGAGACATGTTTCCTCTCAAAGCCTTTGTAGATTCAAGAACATCACTAGGAAAATCCCAGAATTACTGACTGTACTTTAGGTGCCTAGTTGGCTTTTTCTTCAAGAAGGTTTTAGTAGCATCACCAGCTTTGGACTACACATCTGGAAGGCCAGCTGTCTTTTTCTTCTTTGATACTCAGTTCACCAGAGATCCAAGTACCCACGCTGTGCCATCTCATGTTTTAAAAAATGCATTGATGTCCTTTGTGAAAAAGGCAAAAGGTCAGAGGAAACAGGCAATTTGTAGGAAGAACCAAAACACAGTAGGTGACTGTAGGGATTTGGGGATTTGGCTTGAATTAAGAGTAGGGGAAATACTGCTATGTAGCAAAGAATAGAGCAGCATGCAGGCAGAAGGTGATACAGAGTTGAGGAAGCTGGAATGCTTCTGGAATTTGGATCCAAGAAACAAAGAGTTCAGAAAAGGACACTCAGAAACATGAGATTGAGCCAGGAGTGATAAGCAGGGAAGTGTTTTGTGGAGGGAGGGGGGACAAGGAGATTACAAGTAAAGCAGTTGGTGGCTGTGGAGGGCAGAATACCATGCTGAAGCCAGAACATTACATTTTGAGACATTTTTCATGAAAGTATCCTTTCACGAAGATATCCAGCACCATGGGAATTAACCTTCAGATAAATGTATTTTGATAGGGGTGCACTGGACATAGAAAAGGGAGTTTGCAAGCATGTGGGGGAATCAGGAAATAATCCTAAGACACTGAAATACCACCTTGCACGTGGGTAATACTTACTGGTGGGTATCCAGTAAGGTGGTGGTGAAGCTGCAGAATATTTCATACAAGAGTGCTCTATCCCTTTCATGAACAGCCTGTGCAAGGAAAGGCTCCAAGGACAAACATGCCCCAATGCAATCCTAAAGGACTCCAGTCTTTAGAAGAAATCCAGGGAGACAACACTCAGCTGAGGATTAGCCATGAGGGTTGTATCTATGCCAAAACAATGTTGTTTTTATGTGACTAGTATTACATAAAGAAGGGTTTAGCAGCTTGGGGTTGTTAATTTAACATTTGCATAGCCAAGAGTGAGGAAAGAAACAGCATATGGTACAATTTATTATTAGAAACCACAGCAAGGTATTCAGTTTTGGGGGAGTTTCCCTTTTTCTTCTTGTCACTTGTTCCTTACCCTTGTTAGTTCCTCTTTCCACAGTCACATGTTCCCCTCCCGCTCAAGGACATGATTTTCAGCACGAGCTGTGCTGCTGATTTTACAGTCACCAGGCTGTGCTCAGTTTCTGGTGTTACTCTGCCTCTCTCCATCACTACAGAGCTCCCTGCCAGAGAGAGGAACTGCTGTTTGCAATCCATGACCATGAAATAATGACCACGAAGGGGCCACAAAGATGCTCAGAGGGCTGGAGCACCTCTCCTATGCAGACAGGCTGAGAGTCGGGGTTATTCAGCCTGGAGAAGAGAAGGCTCCAGGGAGACCTTAGAGCAGCCTTACAGTGCCTAAAGGGAGCCTACAAGAGAGCTGGAGAGGGACTTTTGACAAAGGAATGCAATGATAAGACAGGGGGAAATGGCTTTAAACTGAAAGAGGGCAGGTTTAGATTAGATATTATAAAGCATGGTGAGGCACTGGGACAGGTTGCCCAGAGATGTTGTGGATGCCCCATCCCTGGAAGCATTCAAGGCCAAGTTGGATGGGGCTCTGAGTAATCTGGTCAAGTGGAAGGTGTCCCTGCCCATGGCAGATGGGGTTGGAACTAGACAGTTTTTAAGGACCCTAGCAACACAAGAATTACATGATTCTAGGATTCTATGACCTTGGCTTGCAGGACACAGCAGTTAATTTTGATGGAAACTCTTCAGGTAAGAACAGGACTTGAGGGGGAAATGCCAGAACTTGCACACTTGGGAACCTACCCAGCATTGTGGTCTTTTGGATAACAGCATCCATTTTGGCAGCACATTTCAGTCTCTTTTTTCCTTCCAGAAGTTTTTCCACACCTTTTATTCCTACCTGTCTTCTCCAAGAAGAGGCTGGCAATTATTCTTGAAACCACAAACTATTTTCTCTCCCTCTCTCTTCTTCTTAAAAAGAAAGTCTTTTCCCTCCTGTTGTAGCAGAGGCATTTTTCAACCAGGGAATAGATCAACTGTGGTCATTTACTTCTTCATCCCCAAGGGAGTTTCAAATGCACATCTCCCCCAGGGAGATAGGCATTTTTAATATAGGCAGGGCTGGAGAGCTCTCCTGATAAGGTTGTAAAGCACCACTTCCAGAGTGCTTAATATAAAGATCCTGCACCTGCCCTTCAAGAGCAAACACGGTGCTGTCAGTGGGTTGCTCAGGCAGGGTGCTCTCAGGCCACCTCCAGTATTGCTTCACTTTGTGGGTCTTGGAGAGGGGAAGGAGGAAGTCAGCTGCTCAAACCACAGCAGAGCTGAAGGCATTTTAAAAACATTCCAGTTCAAACAGTGACCCAGGCAAACAGTTTTAAGGTCAAACACGGACACCTGGTGTGTCAGTGTACCTTCAGGGCCAGTTTGCTGCTGGGCACGTGCTTTTTGCATTGCCCTTTTGGAACTTCAGCTTCTGAAGCAAGACTTGATTTGTCTTTGTAGCACAAGTCCAATTTTTGGCTGTCTCTCTGTGCCTAGTTTATTTCAATCATCAATACTACTTGAATGAGAGTCCTCTATTGACTATTTATAGTTCTAAACAAGGAAAACAAATACTGTCTCTTTAGATGAGGTGCCAATGTCTCTGTAATTCCCACAGTTGTAGTGCTATGATTGGAATTTGGTGCCAGATGCATGGATTCCTCAGACAAACAGCTTTCTGGCAGGAGAGAGGAAGATCTGGCTCTGGCAAGCCTGTTTATGTAAAAAGTTGCCATGTTACTGGCTCTCATTACCTGCATTGGCTTGATTTGAAGAAGCAGAGAAGCCAGACACCAACTACTGGATAAAACAGAGCTGGCTGGGTGCCTTGGCACACAGGCACACCTAGATATTCCCCTTGGACACAGTAAGTGATCCTGACAGGGTAGCTACAGACAAACAGTCTTATTTAGGCACCCCAGTGGTGAGAGGAAAGATTATTTTATACTGATTTTCTTTTCTCTTGCCCTTTGCACTCCTGACAAGGCACGGAAAAAGGTGGGGGTTGGTGTGTGTGTGTCATCTTCACTGGAGAGGATTGGCCAAAGCAAGTCAGATTGTTTCCTGGAGTAGAGTTTATGTGAACAGCTGCTAGAAGAAGAAGGGTTGGCTTCAGAGCCTGGATTCCAGAAATTACTAGTAAGAGAACAGAAGAGTCTTCAAGAATAAGGAAGGGTTAGCAAATAGCAGACATGCTAAATCAGGTC